>OX382272.1:16515855-19015855 GCA_947507595.1 Pyralis farinalis
GCGAAGCGAATAACAACACTTCTGGCGGCACATCTGTTGTTAGCCCTTCCCGCTATGGTGGATCCAAAATCTAGTCATCTATCACGCACTTCAGTATAACGCGTATGGCGAAAATACAAATGTTACTGGGGAAGTCACACCCCTGGAGTTTTGACTCAAAGAACCGAGTACGAGTCTACGTGTTTCGAGTCAGAACTCATTTCTTCAGAAGCTCGTAGACATAGTGTATACTGTACGACTCGTGATCATGATGATGAGGTGCTGTGATTGCACACGCACCTTTACCTACTTAGGTGTGCAGCAATCAGCCCATACATCTGTTTGCCTGTATTTGCTAGAGGCAAGCAGATGTGTGCCCTGATTGCTTGCGCGTAAATGCTCAAGGCGTAGCCAGTTCAAGTGTATAGTCCTTCCATAAGTATGTATAATAATTTAGTGCCTTGCATTAAATTGAATTTCTATATAGATGCTGTAAAACTGTTGGTTAGTGAATAAGACTACAGTTTGAATGGTGGTTACACCATGTCACTGCGCAGATGATGTTGCATCTATACTTATCCTATCCTCAAGGTTTGATTTGGAGTGCGCGAATATACCTGCCAAAAGGTTTTCGTCAATGACATTGGAGGCCAAACAGTTATGGAAATGTGTCGAGTGTCGTAGTGCAGAGCCCAAAAAGGATAATACCAACACACCGGTACGTCCTGTGTCACACGAACTCGACAATATCACAGTAAGAAACCGGAATGTACTACGGCGAAAGTCATCTGACGATCGTCTCGCCTCTGACTGCCCGGTGACGAACGATACCCTGCGAGCCATAATCAAGGAAGAGATCAGTGGCGCGATTAAAACGACACTCAAAACTGCTATCAGTGAAATGGTTTCCGAACACTTCAAAAACTTAGACCAGAAGATTTCCTCATTTGAAACCACATTAAATTTTTTCAATGTCCAGTACGAGCATCTCAAGACAACTCTGGAGGACAAGGTCAGCACTATAAGCCATTTACAAAAACACAACGAAACTTTGCGAACATCTGTAAACGATCTGACGCAACGGCTAACCCAAGTTGAACAACACATGAGAGAGAGCAACATTGAGATAAATGGAATCCCGGAGCACCCAAATGAAAACCTTACGTGCACCCTCGCGCAATTAGCCAAGACTGTCAACTACCCATTGGCAGTAGGAGATGTTTTGATGACTACACGAGTAGCTAAAACAGACAAAAGCAGTCCTCGTCCCCGTACAGTAGTTGCTAAATTTGCCATAGTCGTTCGATCCGGGATGGTATTCTGACTGCTGTTGCAAAATTCAACAGAGCTAACAGCAAGGACAAGCTCGCTTCTCATCACCTGGGCTGTGGAGGGTCTCAAACTCCTGTTTACGTCTCGGAGCACCTCAGTCCTTCTAACAAACAATTACATGCTGCTACCAGGAAAAAGGCAAGAGAGTTGCACTACAAATTCGTCTGGGTGCGGGATGGTCGCATATTTGCCAGAAAAAATGAAACTAGCCAAGCCATCCCCATTCGTGGACTGCAGAGTCTGGAATTAATCCGCTAGCTCTTCTTTGAATTGAACAGCGAATGATCACATAGCTTAATGTATCAAAATTCAATACTTACTACCAAAATATAAGAGGTATGCGTACAAAGACAAATAGAATACGCTGTGAAATTCTCAAACATGATTACGACATAATTGCTTTGACTGAAACCTGGTTGATTCCTGATATCTATGATTCCGAATTTATCGATCAACGGTATAATGTTTACAGAAGAGACAGGACACCTGGTGATGGGGGTGGTGGTGTTCTCATCGCTATCAAGAAAGAAATTGTATCGGTGCGCATTCAGTTATGGGAAACTGAATACGAGGATATTTGGGTTCTGCTAGATATAAAAGACCCCACCCAAAATGTGAAAAGACTCGGTGTCTGTTGTTTTTATCTCCCATATCCTAAACCTAATATATTGGAGGATTTCTGTAACAATGTGACCACTGTGATGCAATCGCTGGACGATGTTTTGATAGTGGGTGACTTTAATTTACCGAGGATAAACTGGACATATGATGTACATGTTAATGCAATTATTCCTAGCAATTACGATTACCCGCTGGGGCATGTGCTTGTAGATTTTATGAATTTAAATGATTTGCGGCAATTAAATAATGTAACTAATAGTAATAATAGGATATTAGATTTAGTATTTACAAGTATCTTAAATGCAAACCTCGTGAGACCAGTCGACCTTGTGAGCAAACTTGATGCTCATCATCCCCAACTGCTCATTGCACTTGATTTACACGTGTCAACTTTGCCGAAGCTATCAAATGTTAACTTAAACTTCTACCGAGCAAATTACCCGCAAATAATCGAGGAACTAAAACGGGTAGATTGGACTCACAAATTATATGCCGCTGGGAGTGTTGATGGAATGACTGACGCCTTTTATAAAGTAATAAATAACGTTTGCAATAAACATGTTCCGAAATTTCGGCCCAGGTCGCTTAATCACCCTCCATGGTTCAATAATACGCTCATAAAACTTTTAGCTGAAAAAAATAAGCTGAGGCGTCGTTATCATAAATACAAAAACCCTCGCGACGAGTTAGAGTACAAAATTCTTAGGGATCGTTGTAATCGTTATTCGGCGGAATGTTATAAATCGTATATACAAAAAACTGAAAAAGCCATATCGAGCAATCCCAAAAGATTTTGGAAGTTTCTCAGCGAAAGGCGTAAGAATACCAACACGCTGCCATCTAGCATGAATTTCAACAATTCCACCAATTCAACAGGAAATGACATATCGAACATGTTTGCTGATCACTTTTCATCAACTTTCTCTAACAATTGCGTTACGAACACACCAACTTACTCTATCCATGCCGACAATGTCTCACTAAATGTGCCGAATGCTCTTAGCAAAATTCACGTGCAAGAGAAAACTATACTCAAGGCTCTAAAAAAACTTGACGCGACTAAGGGTGCAGGTCCAGATGGCTTGCCAACATTATTTGCGAAAAGATGTGCTACTGTACTTGCTTTTCCGTTGTTCATTATTTTCAACTACTCTCTCACGGTTGGCGTATTTCCGACGAAATGGAAGGAGGCTCGGATCGTTCCCATACACAAAAAGGGTGATAAGGAAAATGTTAAAAATTATCGGCCGATATCTATTTTGAGTGTTTTCTCTAAGTTGTTTGAGTCTGTTGTCTGCGTGGTTGTCACAGCTCACATATCACCATTGTTATGTCCTATGCAACATGGATTCTATCGCGGAAGATCGGTCTCTACAAATTTGATATCATTTGTAACCCAGCTGATTCAGCATGTTGACAGTAAAACTCAAGTCGATGCGATCTACACTGATTTCAGCAGCGCGTTCGACAAAGTAAATCACTCTCTTCTGTTGGAAAAGCTGTCAATTTTGGGTGTGTGTGGTGTTCTGCATAGCTGGTTCGCTTCTTACCTGAAATCTCGCATGTTGACGGTGGTGACAAATGGTTACCCATCAAAGCCATATGTGGCAACTTCAGGGGTGCCTCAGGGTTCACATCTTGGTCCTATATTATTTTTAGTATTTATAAATGACATTGTGAACCATATAAATCATTGTAATTATTCACTTTTTGCGGATGACATGAAAATATATAAGGCTATCACTAGCGCGGATGACATAAAACTGTTGCAAGAAGATTTGGATCGTATCAATAGCTGGTGCACTAATAATCACATGGTTATTAATGCCAGTAAATGCTACCATATCAAGTTTACTCGTAATAAGAACTTCTTCCGATCTTCATACAGTGTAGGCGGATCCGTGTTGGTGGAAGTGGATCACATCCGCGACCTTGGTGTCATTCTCGACAGCAAACTCAGTTTTGTGCCTCATTATAATGCAACTGTGTCGAAATCCTTTCAAATGCTTGGCTTCATTAGACGAAACACGTCAGAATTCAAAAACGTGAAAACCTTAATAACTCTCTATAATGCATTGGTTCGCAGTCATCTCGAGTTTGCGAGTGTGGTATGGAACCCGTATTATGCAGTGCATGTTGATAGACTGGAGCGCGTGCAGAGAGTTTTTACACGACATTTGGCAATTATGACTCCTAACTTCAGTCACCGTAGTGAATATAGCGAACGTTTATCAAAATTTAAACTCTCGTCACTGGCTGATCGACGTGAAACCCATGACCTAATATTTCTATATAAGCTAGCTAACGGTGCGGTTGATTGCCAGGATATCCTGAATGAGCTGTGTATTTCAGTACCTAGGCTTAACTCAAGGAGGAAGTTCACTAAAACATACGTCATACCTGAAGCGCGGACTAACCTTGGTAGAAACGCGCCTCTGCCGAGAATGCTATCTAGCTATAATAAAATAAACAACTCATGTGATCTCGACATCAATCATGACTCACTCTTAAAATTCAAGCGAGGGGTTCAGTCGTTCCATAACGCTTAGTAAATTTTACTGTTTTTAGATATTAATGAGCCTACAACCTACTTACAATGTTATAAGTGCCTGTTGAAGCTGTAGTTATTTTGTTCCATTTTTTATTGTTTTATGAATCTGTTGAGAAAGTTGTGTCCACCTGTAATTGGGTTGCATGCTGGCCCCAGATTGGAACAAATTATTTTGAATGTAATCATGTAATCTGTTGGTGTACCTTAATAAAAATAAAAAATAAATAAATAAATACTTATTTTTTCCTGTGTATTTTGTCGATCTGGCATGCTGATAATTAACCTGAGTGACCTGTACGCTTTCTCAGAATTTTCTATCGCAACCTGCGCAGTATCATTAACCGTATTTACTCAACACATATTTTTTTTAGATCTGTGTTTTCTAAAACATATAAAACAGTGAGAGGTCGCTCACGAAAGTTAAAATGTGATTTTTTCAAAAATAATGTTATTGAAAAAAGATCTGCCAAGTGCGAGTCGACACAAGGTTTCCGTACAAACTTGTATGAGATATGTAGATAATTCGTCTGTCACAGGAATCGAGTTTCGCAGATTGATCCCGCTTATGCTGATTATATTATAATAAGTGTCCCACTAACGTCAGTTTCTAAAACGTAACTTTGCTATTGAAAATATGTTATCCCTATAAACCGAAATAGGTTGCGGTTAGTTTATCAACATGTAAATATGTCTGTAATCGCATTTTTTTTTCTAATGTGACTACAAATTTCCAACCCCGACATGAAAAATTTCTCGTAGTATGCGGGTACCTGAGTGTAAAGCTCGCACATTGATGTAATTGTGTCGCCTAGGCAGCGTGGCTTCAGTGCGTTCTTAAAACTATATGTTATACGGAAATATTTTTAAGAACGTACTGTTATATCTTATATGGTAACCGGTCAGCTAAAGTCCTGCACGCCTCTTTGTTGTTATATCAAGTGCTTAATATGTACCATACAGAACTTACAAAGATATCGCTTGTATTGCACTGAATCGTGTTGTGAGACCTCGGCTCGTCTGTAAGTTATGCTGTTTGTATACCACTGAATCATCGGATACACAGTGAGTAATCTCCGTGAATCATTTTGTCAAGCAAGTCTTAGCCGCGACGTTGTCAAGAATTCTTGGTTTATTGAACCGGGATAAATTATAGTCAATCAATAATCACCTGACCTGTAGAATCAAGCGTGGTTATTTTTTTTTTGGCAGCGACCAGCGAACAGAAAAAATGTACTTGCACATTTTTTCTGATTGGCTAAATAGTCTGGCCATATAGTCAATTCGCCGGTACGTAATCTGCTATTTGTGTTGGCGTGCCTTTGCTTGTTTTGGGTAGTCTATAGATAGGGAGGAGTGAACGAGTATTCCCATATTGTCCGATTATATGTAACTAACTATATGAATGCGATATGTAACTAACTATATGTTTTGACGAGCTCGGGGGCGCAGTCTTGAATGATGCGACTTTGACACCAACGCTCGTGGGGTTCGATTCCCACACAAGACAAACATTTCTGTGCATGAACATGTCTGTTTGTCTTGGTCGGGATATTTTAAGAGAGGTAGGGCACATCAAAGCAGCCCGTCTGGGGAAGTACCTGTATGTCACAGAAAACCGCAGCCAAATAACAACTTCCTAGAGGGTTTTTGTGTTCCTGCGTGTGAGTGAGGTCACCAGCAAGCTCCTAAGGAGTTGCTGTGTTAGCAGCAGAGGTGGCATCGCGCGAGTGATACTTAATGTATTACAAGCGTTCATAGGTACAGTAACCGCTTTACATCAGGGGGTCCGTATTCTTATATGACTCCCGACGTTGTATAAAAATAAATGTGGTCTGAGTCTCTATGTTACGTTATCTAAATGTGGTATAAAAAAAAGATGCTGCCCTTTACTTCTAGCTAAAATCCGTGCTGACCAACTTTCTACATCTCAAATAGTAGAAGACCGCCGCACCTCATCGTTTGCACTTACATTTGTTGTGTTGGAGCTACCAACATTAGCTATTAATATTTATTAAACTCGGGCTGTACCTAAAAATGGCGTAAGTTGAAAGAGTTAAGGATTTATTGGTCTATTTTTGTCGAATATGCCGCAATTGCGTCGTTTAAACCTGTACAGAGAACCGTGGGCAACAGTATTCTAAATTTTCTTTAGTGAGAGACGCAGAGGTTTTGCATTCTAGATTTTCTTTGGTGTACTAAAGGCGTGGTGGATTTGCATGCAAGTTTTATAACAGCTGCGATACTCACCCGTGTACGTAAACAGTAAACGTAAATATCGATTGTAAACTATATTGAATGAACCAGCCATTTGCAACATTTTAATGATCAGGACGGAATGTAAGTGTGCATTATCACTACAAGACGTCACGAGGAAAAGATAAAACACGTAACAGAAATTAAATAACTACCTAATAATATTTTTTTGTAGTCTTAACTAGCATAATGTGTGAGTTGTAAACACGTATGTGTGGCCTAGATAACAATTACGTTGTTAGTAAGTAGTAAAATGCATCGATTACTTATTGTCATATATTTTGGGTCAAGAAAAATCTTAACAAAAACAGATACTTAACCACATCTTTGGACTAAAAAGTCTAGCCAATTACCTGCCTTACTGTGTTGTACACTGATTCATTATTTCAAGGTCTCCTTGAAAAGGTTAACTTACAGCAATAAGGCCGTCGTGTTGTACATATAAACTTATGTAACCAACACACCCACATTTCTATATCACACAAATAAAACATATATATCAACTTAAGGAGAATTTGAGTGAATATCTCCCAGATAAGTTTGAAAACGAATTATAATAATATATGCCACACTGCAATAGTGCCTAAACTTAGTAATTCTGAATTCATTATAGTAAAGTTCATGATAAGAATAAATATTGAAGTCTCAAGTTACCAAGTAAAACTAATGAAACAATTGAAGTATACACGAAGAAGGGTACAGGGAAACAATCATCGACATTATTAGTAAAATCCAATCGATTGCTTGATCGGATATTAAACCTGACTGCTCACGTGGCATATTCGAATTCAAAAGATACGACAAGGTGACGGTAGGTACCAGATATTAACAAACCGCGTTACCGGGTGGGTGACCATTGGAGAAAAAATGTACGAGTATATGTATTAATATTCTTTAGGTCGATTCTACTAAAAAACTGCAACTGCACTGCAGCGCGGCTATGTCAAAATGCGTACATTTTGACGTTTCATTATACGTCGCTGCTATCAGATCGCTTAACGAAACGTCAAAATGTACAGCGGAATCTTTACTTATATGCTTGGAACATGATTTTCATATTGTGGAATGAATTCTCGGCCGAGATTCTGCATGAACAGTGACGTCCCCTGGTATTGCTACCATCAGGCGTAATGACACCATGATCATAATTATTTATTTTCTCGAACTGCCTACGGCCCGTTTTCCCCTATATGTCTCTCGCAATCTGTACATTGATAAAGGTTATTTTATAATTTTCAGATGCTCCCGCGGAAGAGACTGCCGCAGCGAGGATCGCACCAGAAAGCCGCATCAGTGGGAAGAGCAAGAAACGCGCACCTTGGAAAGGAAAGACTGAATTCAGCCACCCTTGGCTATTGAAGAATCTCAAGGGGCACCCCGGCACTGTCCTTCTCGTAGATTTCTCTGCGAACGGAAAGTTTATGGCCGCTACTTGTGATGGTAAGTTAAGTTGTTACATCTCAGAAATATGGACGAAAGACAGTTAATTAATAATACATAGTTGTTACTGAAAGCATGGATTTGTCGTCTGAACTAAAATTGAAGAAACGTTAACATTATCTTGTACTACAGAACACATCATATGCTAGAGATAATTACTTCTTCAATAACTTTTAAAATAAATCCTCGCTGCCTCATTAACTTTCTGTTGTTCCGTAATCGTCGTATGAGATTGTCGATTCAAAAGATACGGATATCCCCCTTTCGCACTGTTTTGCTCATCTGCGGCAGGATACTGTCTGCCGCACCGCGAAGTTCCCTGTCACAGGAAATACTCATTCAGTTGAATCGATTGTCTATGTCTTGAAGGATAGTGGTCGCAGTATTTATTCACATTATATTGTTTAGTTTCTTTCTCATATAATTTATTTAAGTTTTACGCCATTTTATCAAATTTATTTATTTCTATTTAAACTTCTTGGTCTATATTTACGTTTCTGGGGCCATTATTCGAGACTACGACTGGATAACGACTGCAAGAATAATTAAATACATTGAAGTAAATTAAAATTACTTGGAGTCCGTTATGTAACTCTCTTGTTATATTTACTACTTATTTAGATTTCATGTAAATACGCTTAAACTAAATTGGTCAAGTGAGATCATAGAAATAAATTAGATTGTTATTTTAGTTGGACATTGCGTCTGTTAACTATATTTGTAACTCGATCGTCGAACTCGAGCATTAGATAATGTTATTACTGTGAATCTCACTTCCAATTTGGTTCTTGTAGTGGAAACGCTTTGCCACAATTACTAAAAATAATTTTGGAATAATGAAGGGATCACCTTAATGCTCGTTGTGTTGCGTGATTGTGGCTTGGTGTTGTAATTTGATTCGTATTTTCTATGACTTCCTCATTTCTATTTATGTTCATCATTAGTGCTCTTTAAGGGAGGAATAGCAAATACGATCCATAATTTAAAGCTGCAGTGCAGTCATCAGATGGATTTGTAACCAGCTGTTATAAGTGACTCATTACTAAGATCCTCGGTCTAATGGCTGTACGAGGAAGCGCTAGGTTCTCTGCCAGAGGCCTTGCAGTTTTTGTCCTCTCCGCTACGCTACTGTTATGTGTAATTTGGAGGTCCGCCGGTCGTAGCCGCCCCAAGGCTTATTTATTCCATGGATTATAGAGACTACAACTAATGACAACATCCAAATATGCTTCAGATCTTGCATCAAGCGTATGATGTTTTGTAAAGGTACCCTTGATCAAAATATATGTAAAACTATCCGGTTATAATTTATCAGATGATAGATACGTTGTTCGGAGTACATGGATTGTATAAGAATTCGTTCTAGAAACAAATCTTTGACTCTGAATCTGACTGACAGAAAATCTTATTTATTTGATCTGTCTAGTTCACTAAACGTTAATCAGGAAAACTGGAAATAGCGATGATACCAGTACTATTCACCGTAATTGACGGTTTAACGGTGTATTTAACATGTTATCTACTTCTCGTATGTACGATAAAATAAACATATACAATTACATACATATGAAATTTCTATTTGCAAATACAACATGCTAAATTTAAGCTGCTTCCACAAATATGTGTAAATATGCAAATCTAAATAAATTCGAACCTTACGGTGCTATTTCCATTTGAGTATATGAGTTTTCCAGGTAATTAATGGGCATCGTGAAGGGCTATGTAACTTATCGGAATAAGGGACCTTTTCCAGTGATCTGTTTTACTTGTTTTGAGTGCATACTTACTATTTCCATCGTGATTATAAATCTAAATCGAATACAATCGATTTTGGAATACACTTGTATGTATGATATCGATAGTGTGTATTGAACAACAATGTATTGTTGAACCAGGTCGCGAATTGGCAAGCAAGGTTATGTCCAGTGTATTTTAAAATGAGTCAATTGGTCTTCAGATGATATCTTTATACAGGCCATGGTCAAGATAGCTGGTGTTAGGGTTACTGCAATTTATGTCTCGGGTAACGACTCGCATTCCAACAAAGAACAATGTGCTGCTAACACAGCAACTCTTTAGGAGCGGACTGGTATCCTTATTTACATTCAGAAATAACAACAACCCTCCAGGAAGTTGTTATTTTTGGCTGCGAGGTGCTTCCTCAGTAAGGCGTGGTTTGATATCCTCTCTCAATAACACCCATAATTAGATAAACATTGTTATGAACACAAATGTTTAGTCTTGTGTGGGGAATTGAACCCACGTGCCTGAAGTAGCCATTGCCAGCCGGGTTCTCAAAGTCGTAGTATCTACTTCGTAAAGCTTGAGATTTGTTCATCTTTTATGTTTTCATTCCACGACATCTCCCTGGAGGGCTGTTGTGTTCTAACAAGCGAGTGAGGCTATTAGTAAGCTCCCGGGAAGCGCTGTGTAAACAACGGGGAATCGCTGTGTAAACAACGGGGAATCGCTGTGTAAACAACGGGGAATGAAACACGTTGCAATCGTTCACAGGGTACGGTATCCAACTTTTCATCAGGTGGGTCCTGTGCTTGTTTGCCTTTCGACTGTTGAGATAACTATTTTTTAATCTATGTATTTCCTTTTTATACAAAATAATTCTCTGCTTTTGTTTTTCCTCAAGTTAATAGAATGGTAATGGTCTCTGCTATTTTTTTTTTAACTTTTCCTTTTAGATGCAGTAACGACAACACTGCTTTTACGATATAAAATTATCCATTTATCATCGCCAAGAAGAGGATTCTTGGTGCCTGGATGATCAGGGAAATTCAGTTCCGTAGTCACCTGGACACTAAGATTGATCAAAAGGTCAAGCTGGCGTCCAAGGTACTTATTATTCTCAACAGAGCGAAACAGTACTTCAGCTTGGGGTAAAGACTTATGCTATACAAATTACAAATCAGTTATACAAGTTGCACATGCAGTACTGTAACTACTTTTGGGCGGAGGTACCTGGTTACCATCTTAGTGACAAGCTATGAGAATTCTCGATGATAAGGTTAGGCCTTACGCGGTATTGAGCACTTATGAGAGACTTTGCGCGCTATACCGATTGTACAATGGCTTGTGATGAGGAATCGCTCAATACGATGCATACAGCTTCCTTTTACAATCGTACCGCCATCGACAGGGAATACATTGTTACACCTTGGAGTCATAACGGTCGCTGTTCCTGTGATGTTTTTTTCGAGAACGATTTTTGTTGTGGAATAAACCTAGTACTACCTACAGTTCCCTACAGGACTTACAGTACGAGGTTCTTCAAAAAGGGTGTGAAGAGGTTTTAAAAAGATCGGCCACGCACCGACGCATGATTGGAGCCCTAGTAGTTGCAAGTGTTCATACGCTGTGCTCCTACTTTTCATCAAGCACGTATTCTTGTTTCGAAATTTAGCGCTATGAAAAAGTGTACATTAATTTATTGAATACTAGCTGAAGCCTGCGGCTTCGCACGCATGAGATTTGGGCTTTTAGTAGCCTTTATTTCTCTATACCTCAAATTCTTTCTGTTAAAAAAAAAAACAAAGTTCAGGGTCGTAGATGCAATCATAGAGCGAATCAATTTTCATACAGCGCCATCTATTGACCTTTACGGGAGGAACGTATATTTATTTTATTTTTATTACATAAAAAATGCGTAGTTATTTTATGTCACAAAAAATACCTATTCTATGAAAATCATAGATAACAGAAACAATGGGATATGTGACATACCACGCGAGTTTACACAGGGACGGTTGTCGCCGAGTTTCACCCCACCATAAAACACTCACACACTTAAATAAATAAAAAATATCATTCTACGCACACAAGTACAACGACACACATTTGTTAAGACGCTGTCATTGGATGTTTATTTAAACAACACCCAAGTAAGCACGCACTACTACATTTATAAAGCGGCAGAAACAAGCGGCCGTATCTCGAAACTGTACACACAGTGAACGAATAATATTACTCACTTTACATTGCGTGTTGGTAAACGAGCGGTGGCGACTGCGTAATGGTAGAAAAGCAATGTATGATTAAGAATGAGAAATTTGATATTTATAATTTGTATCGTGGTACGGCCCTGGTAGAAATGGCGTCAGAGAATTTTTGAAATTAATTCTGTATTTATGCTTATAAAACGTAATATTATTTGTACTTATAGGTGATAAGTGATTCCATTTGATTTAAAGTTAACCACTGCACTTCTATTTTTGCAAAAAGGCAACAGCACAACTTGGCATTTTGCTAAAACAAGGAGCAACGTA
Organism: Pyralis farinalis; assembly: GCA_947507595.1. NCBI lineage: Eukaryota > Metazoa > Arthropoda > Insecta > Lepidoptera > Pyralidae > Pyralis > Pyralis farinalis. The sequence continues at coordinate 16,528,309 of OX382272.1, forward strand.
TCTCAATCGAACTTGATTGCAACTAACTAACTGTTCTTGGCAATGTTCTCGTTTTGAGCATATTGCGGCGACACCAACCACGCCCCTCGTCACATCTCCCGTTGTTTCTGTTATCTATGATGAAAATAATAAGAATAAAATTGCAAAGTCCCCCGAACGGAAAGATATTTTCGTTTTTCATTTTTACGCAGGAACCCTAAATATTTACGGGATAAAAAGTACCCTATATTCTGCTCTGAACAGTCCTCTACCTACCAGTGAAAGTCCCGTCAAAATCTGTTCAGCCGTTTCGAAGATTAGCCCGGACAAACAAACAGACAGACAAAAAGTTAAAAATGGGTATTTAGGCTTTGGTAACGTGAAAATAATAATATGAGCTTAAGATATAGGCCTTATTTTGAAATCACAGACACTAGGATACAAGAGGGTAATGATTGCCCAGTGGATCCTGGTACGTACCACTAAATTCTTGTTTTCGGATAAGAATACGTATTTGTAATTAACACTTGCACGGCGGTGAAGCAAAACATCGTGAGGAAACCCACACGTCCAATAAATTGTATTTCGAAAGACACAAATAGTAAATAACTCAGTAGCAAATATCAGTATCTTCCTTAGGCTTAGGTAGCGGAAACCGCCAATGCCAATGAATTAGGAACCGGGATATTGCCAAGAAGACGAAGAAACAATAGAACTTCATAAAATGTAAACTGTAAGGTACATTAATTATACGCGGCTATTTATAACGGTGTTTATCAGTCAGCTGATTAATTGCGTTACGGGCAAAAATACACCTTAAGGTGTAAATTAAAAGTGAGTACAATGGTGTGCTTTGAGGGTAGAATAAAATTGAATTAGCAAAGTACATACGTCCAATGTACAAAGCATTTGGTATAGTTTCTGTCTCGGTGCATTATACTTATTGTATTAAAACTAGTAGCAATTGGATTGACCTTAAGTAGTACAGTTAAGAGCAGGTCATGCTTGACATTGACATTCAAAACTGTGTGTGTTTATGGATTTTAACTTTAATTAGGGACTGCATAAAAACGGTCCAAAATGTAAAGTGTTATGGTTTCTTTTTATACAACGTCGGGGGGCATACAAGCATACGGCCCACCTGATGTAAAGTGGTTTACATTAAGTATCACCTCCTAAGTGACCTCACTCACATTCAGGAACACAACAATCTACCAGGGAGTTTGTTATTTGGCTGCGGTTTTCTGTGAGGTGAAGGTACATCCCCAGTCGTGCTGCTTCGATGCGCCCTACCTCTCATAAAAACACCCAGACCAAGACATGTTCATTCGCACAAATGTTTGTCCTGTGTGGGAATCGAACCCATGAGCGTTGGTGTCAAAGTCGCGTTATTAACGGCACCACGGCGCCACGGCGCCACCGAGCTCGTCAAGTGCACTTGGTGCAAGCTCACCTACTCGCTAGCTTTCTGAATTTTTGGCATGACACTATTATGCATACCCTAATAACAGCAGTGGTAGCCCATGGACAAAGAACCGGTCTATGGGCTTCATTATAATAAAGTTTTCACTCCAGCTTGAAAATTAGGTCATCAAACGCTCCCCTATGAAGATAGGCCATTATAACAGCCATCTTAAGTATGCTTATCAGAATAGGATGGTTTGCTTATTTTGCACTCTAAACCACTCCCCAAGGGTTTTCTGGTGCAGAAATATAGGTCTTGAACGATTTTTTTGAGGGAGAGTTGACCAGCTTCTGAGGATTTGCTGTGTTAACAGCGGGGACAATGCATCAGCGAGACTTCATGTACTGCAATTGTTCTTAGGCTGCATTACCACTTTACATAGGGCGAATGCCATGGTTGCTTGAATGCTCCCTGACGTTATATAAAAACACTTGACATTAGGTGGGAGCTATGCTTGTTTGCCTCCTAAAAGTACAGCTGAGATATTATGTTCGTAAAGCAAGAAACAAGTAACGTTCATTGAATCTTGCTATTTATGTGCGAGGTAGCCGGATTGTGATAATTACACTGGATCTAATCTGGTTGTGAAACTCTTGATAATCAATTAGGTGTAGTATTCATTGACATACTTACCAATTATTGTTATTCAATCGACTGAAATTAATTATCCATAGAAAATGATATCAAATGTAATAGAAAAAAAAATGATTTTTCTGATAGGGCATAAGGTATACCTATGTTGATAATGATCTTAAAAATATATGTGGATGTATCTATGAACGCTTGCAATGCCAGAAGTAGCATCCTCGAGATGCCGACCCGTTTTTTTTTGTAGAAAATCCTTGTACTTTAACAAATCCCAAATCTTCCACGGGAAAGCCGCTGTGGGTTATTCTATATCCTGTTGAGTTTGCGGAATAAAACCCCTTTGTCACTTCACATTACGCGACCTTTTAGGTTACAATGCTTTAAAATAAAGATCGACAATATATATAGCAATCATATGGTATAACATAGCTATAAGTTTGTACTCGTAAAATCTCGTTGTTAACATATTATATTTAAACATCCATGACGTGTTTATATGTACGTGTATGCCCCACAAGAGCACCAAATCGGTGTGAAAAATCAGTTTCCCGCTCTAGTTGCAGCCGCAACGGGTGCGTTGCGGTATCGTGACGTAGCCGCGGCGATAAGCTACCGCTAACCGGAATGATCGTCGTGATAGTAGGGTCGCTCACCTCTCCAAAACGTCTGCGACCCTGGTCGTTGGCTTTGTTCAAATAGATAAATAACTAGGTATATTTAAATAGATAAATACATAAAACATAAGAGATTAATATTCCGAAATGTCTTTCGTCTTGGTCTACATTGATATGGTTCGCTGTTTAACACTGACGTAGGTACTCAGTTCTGTGCCATCACTAGAAACCGTTCAATTTATGATACTACTACGTCGGGAGGCCTACAAGCATCGGTCCACCTCATGTGAAGCGGGTACCGTACCCTATTAACGCTTGCGACATATTAAGTATCACTCGTACGATGCCTCCTCTGCTGCTTACACAGCAATTCCTTGGGAGCTTACTGGTGACCTCAGTCACACGCAGGAACACAACAACCCTCTAGAGAGTTCTTATTTGGCTGCGGTTTTCTGTGAGGTGGAGGTACTGCCCCAGACGGGCTGCTTTGATGCGCCTTACCTCTCTTAAAACATCCAGACCAAGTCAAACAGACATGCACACAAATGTTTGCCTCGTGTGGGAATCGAACCCACGAGCGTTGGTGTAAAAGTCGCGTCATTCACGACTGACCCACCGAGCTCGTCGAACACTTCTTCACTTCACGTTAAATATTTCCCTATTATATAATTTTAACAGTATTAACATACTTACATGTTTATGTTATGCTCGCTCTGTGCCTTAATTGCTATATTTATTTACTCAATTATCCAACTGTTTTGAAACCTTAAAAGAGGTACTAGCGCCATATTACATGATATCGTTGCATAAAAAAAATAATTTAAGCAGTTAAAAATATTCACTGGCTTTGAAAATTTGGGCGAGTTCAGACTGTCGGTTTCAATATTATTATCGTAAAAATCACAACCAGAACATTTCTAAACGAATATGTAAAATATATATGTATGTATATGTTGTGGATAAAGAACTGTATATTAACCCATAGGTCTGATTCCTGATATAAAAGTACATGTATTTAAATTATGCATTATCATTTTTTTTTTTTATTGTCGGACAAATTACACAGCGCCGTCTAGCCCCAAAGTAAGCAAAGCTTGTGTTATGGGTACTACACAACTGATAAACACCCGTAAATACATTTTTTTTTGTAAATACATACTTATTATATATAGAATATACCCAGACCAAGACAAACAGACATGTCCATGCACACAAATGTTTGTACTGTGTGGGAATCGAACCCACGAGCGTTGGTGTCAAAGTAGCGTAACAGCGCGTTCCACCACTGCGCCATCGAGCTCGGTAGTATTGTAAATAGTAACAGCAGAAGTACTATGGGAAAATGCAATCTCTATGTAACTGTTGAGAAAAGGCTCAACGGACAGCGATTCGAATTTACGCCACAAGGCTGACTTCGATAACAATGGGCCGTCATCACAAAATCGTTCCGATCCATGCGTGCGTTTAATTGCATTGATGACAATTGTGACCATCACAGTTAATCACTGACGTTTGGTCAGAGTAAAGGCTGAGTTACACCCAGTCCAGAAGTGGAAGAACAGGCCGAATGAATGCACTCCCCCATTGTATCTTTACTATTCATGTATATACTATAAATAGAATATCATTTTCATCTTCAATAAGTTTTGTAATGGACAGTTAAACTTACTATCAAAGTTACCTTCATCTTAAATAAAAAATATTAAAAAAATTGGCTTCATTCAAAGTCTTAGCCTTTATACATAGTTGCTTTATACTTATTTACTAGTGTCTACTTCATTGAAGTATATTTTCCCGTCAGATCCCTGGCAAGGTGTGCCAAAAGTACAGAGCGCCACAAGATATTAACTAAAGTCGCTTTAGCTTTTTAATTATACATTTTTAGTTTGGCAATAGGTTTTTCTCACGTCATCAAAATTACATGTTGTCAGCATATAACTACAATCACGAAAGAAAATTCAATATCCTATCATAAACAAAACGAAGACATAAAGAAAATTGGTTTTGAACGTATTTGTTAACTAATTATCAAATCATTTTGCTACAGTAAATTAAGATTTCTGCAGTAAAATTTAAATATGGTGTAGAATGACTGTAACAAAACACGGTTTAATTCCGTTGAGTTCCCGAGATATTGCTGAACACAAAAAAAAAACGAACGATATGAAAATAGAACTTCCACTTTTTCGAGTTGATCGATAATGACAGTTTTGTTCATCGTCATTTATTCATAAAGTACAGAATTAGAACATATTGAAACTAATTATAACAGAAAATTGAACATACAGAATTAGAATGTATTGGAACTAATTACGACAGATAATTGAACATACCTAATTAGCACACATTGAAACTAATTATAACAGAAAATTGAACATACAGAATTAGAATGTATTGGAACTAATTACGGCAGAAAATTGAACATACAGAATTAGAACATATTAAAATTAACTACAACAGAAATCTATAAACAATACATCATTTTAAAATCCGTTAATCAATACTTTGAAATTTTATTACAATAGTATTAATTGAATTAACAATACATTATCTTTCACAAATAATTGATGTTTATATGCTTCTACGTTAGTAAGTGATGTTTGATATTTTATATAAGACATGAAATTAAGCATCAACTGTGAGAGTTCAATTTACAGAGAACCTTAGTCAAATACTAATTATTGCGGCGTTTGTTGTGTTACTGAGAGTGAGTGAGGTTCACCAGGAAGTTACAACGCGTGAGCGATGCCCAAGCGTTCAAGCTTACCTAGGATATCATGCACATGAAGCAGGCTGCTTACCACCTGAAAATAATATAAAAAATGTATATCGATTTGATCGATACCGTTGATATCTTTCTACATATCATAAATTTATTTTTTGTCTCTTGTACAAAAATCATACAAAATAACAGTAGGGACTATAAATGTCATTATCAATTTTAATATTAGTTCCAAGCGTTCTTATCATTTAAATAGTAATTTATTGTACTTGTACCCTTTGAGCATTAATGCCCTTTTGACATAATTTTTAACTTTGAAATTTAAAAGATTCAGAACACATTCAAGAATTGTACTATAAAAATGCATACAAGACTTAAAAATAAACTCTGCATTTTACGTAACCATAGTGCTAGAGTCACAATTTTATTTCTTCGCACAATATAGATACTCGTGATAATAAATGCTGGTCAGTGATCTGATTCACGGAAGTATTAACAAAGGATAAACAGGGAGTCATCCTCTGCAAATACTTCCGTGAACAGGCCGTAAAGTTTATTATTTATACAACTCCCCAAAAAAGGAGCGCTATGTTCTTAGGGCTAATTTATATATATATGTGTAAGATTTTCCCACACTATGAATCTAATTTTAAACATCTGAACTAATTTAGATGCGAGTGTCGGCAGAATGTACGTCATAATTTATTTTTGTTTATAAAAAAGGACAATTACAATGCAATGTACCAAATCGTCTCGCGTATCAAGATCTAAATATAAGAATTTCTTTTTTTAATTACACAAATTATTTTAAATACGGAATATTATTCTGGATTTCACATCTTTATTTAGTGCTTCTAATCATGCCTGTAAATAAATTATATATTTATCTAACGGACCCTTATGAAACATTCATAAGAGTCCTTTGTTTATCTACCAGTTCTATATATCTTAATCAAATCTTATCAGCAATTTTCTACTATATCTTATCATTTTATCAGCAATTACTATACCAATTTAATTTACTATATCAATTTTCAATTCATCTTATCACAGTGTCACTCTCATTTCTTGGCGGATTTTCATCTAGTTTTTAAAATTATTTTAATGTCCACTTCGAACATTAATTAAGTTTTATTTTTTAATATAGTCCCCGACAATTAAATAAATTTAATTAACTTATCCATGTTCATGGGAATATATTTAAATATGTAATTTAAATAAAAAATGTATTGTTTGAAAAAAAAACCGAAATTACATTGGACGCTCCACACACATTTAAATTATAAACAATTAATTTGGTAAAGTACTTTTGAAAAAGAAACATTGACCTCAAGCAAGCGCGATACTTACGGCATTAACAGAGCAACCAATTGGAACAGCTGAAAAGCTTCCATGTGACTACATCATTGTTGCTGTATACTTGTACAAAACGCGATGACGCGTGAAGAGTGGCCATGAGGCGACCTAGGACTAGTGTCCTCGTCGTCGCCACTCTGACCGACCATAACGATACTTATTTCTACATTAAATGCAAACAATAAAAAAACACAAAGCGGTTCCGCCAAAATATTACGTTGACGCGGAATTGTAATTTTAAGGCTCCACATCATCGAAATTATAGCGCACCCCGTGTCTCCATAGTAGCAAAATAGTTTAAAATTTACTTACAAGTTATAAAAAAGGATCTATATCACATTTGTATATACGCCGAGAATACGAGTAGAGGAACAATAGGCAAGTATGTTAAGATTATCGCTCATAACAATTAAACTATACGGATTATTCTGAAATACAATAAAGGAACTGCGGTCGTTTCCCAATCGCTTAAAAAAAGAATTGTACACATAGGTACTTGCGTTATGTAACGTACGTATTAGAAAAGGAAGGAAGTGCATTTTGTTTTTCAACGGCAAATTTACACCAAATTAAATATATTAAGGAATTGTATTAATTGATGGAAGAAGTCTTCTATTCATCAAACTACATTATAACATCTTTAATAGAAAATTGTCCAGAATATAGACAAGATTATGTGTTATGCAAAATACAATGTTATATTGTACTAAATTTATTATCGGCTTGCAATAGTTTGTATAGTACGTTACAATTCTATGTTACATATTTAAAATATATAAATAGGCCTCTTCTTGTTTTGCTTCTGAAGTTCTGAACGAAACATTTATATTATATTATCGGTGCAATGACTTTGATACTTTCAAAATAAATATATGTTGATAAGACGATATTTAAAAAAAAACATGCGTTTATTGCTTATTTCAAACATTGTTTTTAAATTTTATTTTTATACTTTTATTTTTATATAATAACTCAATTATGTTTGAGTGAGTTTAATGCACCTTTTTTAAAGATTATAATAAGCTCTCAAAAAAAAAATTTTAACTTTTGTTATTTAAATGTGTTATGTCATAAATTTTTGTTTATTTCTTCGCAAATATAATGAATACCTTATATGCACCAGCGGTATAGGAATTATAAATCTGCTCGTATAAATCGTGGTTCTACATAACCTGTCATTTGAAAAGCATTCTCATTTTAGCGACCTTAATACACAATTGTCTATATACTATTATGTGTTGAAAATCATTTACTTACATTGTAATATTGAAAAGTACTCGAACATGTTGTCTTCAGTCAACTTTGTAACAGAACATACCATGCCATAATTTTCGTGTTTATTTGTAAAGCTGTATTGTATATTTTATTCAATGGACTTGCTACATTCACAGCACTAAGCGCCTTAAATGTTTCGGCTCGATCTCGCCAATTCCGCTCCGATATGACATTACGTGATATTGTAATAAAATGTAAGGCGATGCAACTGTGTTGGTGAAATCAGCGGTTGCACCGATTCCTGGCACAGCTTACGTAATGTTGCCGAGCGTAAAATAAAACTACGATGTGATTAGTTGGTTTTAGAACGTTGACTGAGAAACGCTGATCTAATACCCAAGTGCAAAGGTAAAGTAGTAGCTAACTGGTGCGCTTACGCCTATTTTGACATTATCACTGATGGACGCGTTAGGCTCGTGCACTTTTAAACATCGCGGACAGTGACTTGACTGTTACAGAGTGCGTGAAACATGATGACTCGATTCGAAGAACTAGTTCCAATTATTACGTACATGGGACCATCCACAACTGATGAGACTTCACTTACAAATTGTATAGCTGTGCGTGTGTGTGCCCGCGCATATAAGTTAATGATGTTAACGACAATATAGGTAACTCGACTACTTTTATGACCTTAGGATAAAAAGTTGAAACTCAACACGGAACTGTGTCTTATTATCTGAATGAACATATAATGGACGAAACGTAACCAGAAACATAGACAACGCCTAGATTTACATTTGATAACACATATTTTTGTTTGAACGAATGCGTACGTTTTGTGCAAGATGTTTCAGCTACTTAGGGTGTAAGTGTGCCATCGTCTTTAGGGCCAAAGACATTTTTAGGGTTGACAACGTGCGTGCGATGCATCCGATGTTGCATGCGTTCATAAGCGACGGTAACTGATAACCATTAGTTCTAATCCAGATGATTAGCAAACGATGATGTAGTCGAAAAGAAAGGGTGCAGTCATATTTATAGTTCGAGTAGTATATAACAAACAACAACAATAATCAATAGATTTGTTGCTACTCTTAGGAGTCACTAAGCCCAGGTAGTAAGCTGGTCAGGAGATGCCGCGTAAGCAGCTATGGTGGCACAGCACGACGATACTTTCTTGTGTTGCAAGCGTCTCTTTCAACGGTAGGTGTTTTATATAAGACGGGATGTGTGTGCGTGTGTGTTTTATATAAACATACATAAACAAATTCATGTAAATGTTATAGGAAACGCAATTTATTACTTATTAAACAAATCTGACGACCTATATTTTTAAACATTCATTATGAAATAACCTTTTGACATGGGCCAATTTTAATCATTAAAATTAAAGTCGGTTGTCTGCTTGATAATCATGACACAAATGGTATAGTGCAATGTCGTTCCCAATGTCATAATTTTGTATCCTAAATTAAATATGTATACGTAAATATATATATATATATTTGTTATATACATCGTCGAGAGTTACAAGCAAATGATGTAAAGTGTAGCTTATGATCAATTATAATCAGAAAGTATCGCTCGCGCTTTACGTTGAGGTGGGAGGTTCTACTGGTCGGGGTGTTATGATCGCTCTGGCCCCTCCTAAAATTCATTAATCTCTTAAATTTCTTGGATGCATGACACTCTATCCTCTTTTTACCAGCGTTATACCGTTTCCTACTCCATTCAGGTTGGTGGAGTCAGTTAACCCTAACGATTAGGCGCATATACAAAATTTTACATAGAGCTTCTGCTATCCGACCTCTACTACCCAGAGGAAAAATCAAACCTTTGTTAGAATAGATCACACGACTTTCGAAATATAATTTCTTGGACATGCGGATTTCCTGAACATGTTTTCCTTCACCGCCGAGCAACGTACTATACCTTCATAAATTGATTCCCGTACACACGTATATACCTTCATAAATTGATTCATATACACACACGGATATGTAAAAAAAATAAGCACATGTTTATTAATGCTTTTATTCCGCAAGCGTCGCCAATTTAGTATTTCTGTTTATGCGCTACCATACATCACATGCCTTAACATACTGATAAAATGTATTGTTTATATGTTTATCTGGTTGTAGGTACTATCATGTCTTGACTTATGTACAATGAATGTTAGTAATCTCTAGTATTTTACGGAATCACTGTTAAGACATGATTCGCGCGAAGCACGCGTCTACTGATAAGGGTTATCAGACTTAAACCTTGGTTTGTATTTCCGAGTTTCTTTTTCTGTTTGTTTATCGTGCGACATTTTAAGCAGCGTAGCTCTGTGAAATTACTTTGCATGGACATCACGACTTGTACTCGTCTCGTCCAAGTATTTATAGATTATTCACTCGCGTCTTCTCGTCTATTTGTCGCTAGATAATATAAATAAGCCAAAACCTATAGGGACGGGAGAAAAGGGAAAAGCGCTGACGATTTTCCCTTTTCTCCCGCCCCATATCTGACACGGGATTTTTGTTACATACGTGTTTATATGCAATCTGTCACACAAAAAGCCGTCGCGATCCGGCGCGGTGCGATCCTTTTTTGTGTGACTGGTTGCATACACACACTAATGTTACAAAAGATGGATCTTTTGTAACATGTGTGTATGCAACCCGTCACACACTGGACTGGAGTCCCGGATTGCTGTCATTTTCCCGCTTCTCTAGCCTCTGTGGGTGTGTGTGGGTGGGTTAGCTTGTAGTGTTACATGAAATTTTATTCTTCGTTAATAGAAGATCTGTCAATTATTTCCGTTTTTTTTAGCTATTTTGAATTAGCTTGCAGACACGATGGGTTGAAACTGCCAAATTGTATGACGGTAACTGCCGTCCGGAAAATGTAACATAGAATTTATATCCACTAGGTAGTAGATCTGGCAAAGGTAGCATGAAGTAGGGACGGTACCAAACCGATTGTTATAAGTTCCTATGTTCAGCATTTGTACTTCTGCTGCTAAAAGTCGGACAAACTGGCGGCAGGTGGATAGAAAAGCTGCTTGATGGCTGAAATACATATTCCTACAAGTTATTACATGGGATCCTGTGTCTTATGCCCCTGCTTTTAGGGTTCCATGCCCAAAGTGTGCTAACAGTCAGACAACTGGAGCCTTAGTAATAGGATCCGGTGTACTATGGCTGTTTTAAATAAAATAACGTTACAATTTGAAGGGGGTTCCACCTCATAGGTACAATGTACTTATTTTTTTTACTAATACAGTACGGTGATACGAAACTTTTAATGTGCTAGTCTGACTGTCACTTTGCCGATTTTTTATAGCTAGTGGCATAGTTCATGCGGCCCTTCCGTATCTGTTGCAAGTTGCGCGGTTAGCTAAAAATTTGACGGTTGAAATGTATTTGCTAATGCCCGTGGTTTTTGTACGGTAATGCTATATGCTCATTTGTCACTTTAGTTGTATAAAAAATATCTCAACTTGCCCAACCTTTAACTATGATTTAAGTGCTATTCTGAACAGCGACCATGTAACCGGTGATTTACGTAAAGGTAAACGCGGCAAACGTTAAGTTTCATAAATGTACTTCTTTCTTTGCTTCGGAGCCGTGACCGTGTTATGTGTTATTTGTGTTTCGTAACAAATGCTGTATTTACATGTTGTACAGTGTGCTACCTGTACTTGTTTAAAACTATTGACACGCGATGTTTTGTGTTTGTTTAAGCTTTAGGGTCAATATGCAATCAAAATATAATGATGCGTTTGCCTGTTCCTGTTACCGGTGGTTGTTTTCGATGCTGTTGTTACGTTGGAGTGTTTATTGACATCAGGGTGACCTATTGATCAGTTGGTTCGAATACTGGCGTATATCACTAAATTCGTGTTTTCAGTACATATGCGTAATTATCACTTGCTCGGCGGTGAAGAAAAACATTTTAGGAAACGCCGCATTTACAAGAAATTATATTTCGAAATACGTGTGATCTCACCTAAGAAAGGTTTGGTTTTCTCTCTGGCTTGTGGAGGTTTTTTTACCACCAAGGTGGAAAACAAGCTTACGGCCTGCCTGATGGTAAACAGTCACCGTAGCCTATGGACTTTTGCGACACCAGGGGTGGCACTCATGCGTTGCCGACCCTCTGACGGCTCGCTACATGTAAAAATCAGTATCTTCGCCAAATCCTTAGGATTAGGTAGCTGATCCCGCCAATCCTAAGAAGAAGAAGTTTATTGACATCAGGGTCTCTACTAAGTCTTTTTTAAGAGAGGTAGGGCGCATCAAAACAGTCCGTCTGGTGAGGTACCTCCACCTTACAGAAAACCGCAGCCAAATAACAACTCTCTAGACTGTTGTTGTGTTCCTGCGTGTGAATGAGGTACCAGTAAGCTCCCAAGGAGTTGCTGTGTAAGCAGCAGAGCAGGCATCGCGCGAGTGATACTTAATATATCGCAAGCGTTAATACGCTACGGTACCCGCTTTACATCAGGTGGGCCGTATATTTGTATTCCTCCCGACGCAGTATATATAAAAAAATAAAAAAAACTAAGGAATCGAATCCGAAATGACAAAATTTGTCAAGAACCAACGATGCTTTCAAAGTCAGCCAGTTGAAATGGCAATGGGCCGGCTGTGTCTGCCGAGGCGGGAGAGGAAAACGCGCTGATCTACAAGAGGAGGTCATATATGAAACAGCGAAGCGTTGAACATTCCTTTATTTATGCTATTAAACTGGCAAATACACTTACGGCTTTACTGATGGTAAATGTAAGTGTGTATACTCCAGGTCCCTTGCGGGGTAGGCAGAGAGAACCGAGCGCCATAAGACGCGGACCTTACACACTTCACTCGCGTTTTTCACATTCATAGCTCTTTTCATGCACACTCCCCAGACGGGCTACTTTGATGCGCCCTACCTGTCTTAAAAGTTACTCTGAGGGATCCGTGACGAATCTAAATTGAGAATATTTACCCGAACATAATTCTCTCTATCGCTGCCTGTTCACCAGCCGACGGTGGTTTAAAAAGCTGACCTTTTATATACTACCTACCTACCGGTTAAGCTAAGGACGATTTCGATCGGATGTTTGATTGCCAACATCGACCTTCGTTTAATTGTCTAAAATAAATAGGCTCTTAGGAACAAATACTTGCATGCCATTGACCCTAATATTTTGGGGGCGAAATTGAACCCGTGAATAATAAATAAATATTGTCGGACTAATTACACAGCGCCACCTAGCCCCAAAGTAAGCGAAGCTTGTGTTATGGGTACTAAACAACTGATAACAATACGTAAATACATTTTTTTTTGTAAATACATACTTATTATACATAGAAAATACCCAGACCAATACAAACAGACATGTTCATTCACACCTAAATGTTTGTATTGTGTGGGAATCGAACCCATGAGCGTTGGTGTCAATGTAGCGTAACAGCGCGTTTCACCACTGCGCCACCGAGCTCGTCTTGAATGTGAATTTAATAGCTGTTTATTTTTACTCAACCGTATAGATAAATAAATAAATGTTGTCGGACATATTACACAGCGTCATCTAGCCCCAAAGTAAGCGAAGCTTGTGTTATGGGTACTAGACAACTGATAAACATACGTAAATACATTTTTTTTTGTAAATACATACTTATTATACATAGAAAATACCCAGATCAAGACAAACAGACATGTTCATGCACACAAATGTTTGTATTGTGTGAGAATCGAACCCACGAGCGTTGGTGTCAAAGTAGCGTAACAATGCGTTTCACCACTGCGCCACCGAGCTCGTCATCAGGTCATCAGATTCTTCTTCCTAGCGTTATCCCGTTTCCTACTCGTGCCCACACCAAAATTCGAACCAAGTCCCAGTCAGATTATAGGCCAGTTGCTTATTTACAAGGCTATCGTGTCTCTCGGTTCCCAAATGTCAGAGGTCGTAGACCATTGAAATGTATAAAGAAATCAATTATATTACCCTGGTATATATATATATAACTTCTGGAGTCATAGCCGTAGCCTATGAACGCTGGTAGCACGGAATGTACGGCTAGCGCGTTGCCACCATTGCTAACACAGCCACTCCTTAGGAGCTTACTGGCAACCTCACTCACTTGCAGAAACACAACAACTTTCCAGGAAGTTTTTTGGCTGCAGTATTCTGTGAGGCGAGGGTATTTCCCCGATCGGTCGGGATGTGCCCTACCTCTCTTAAACTCCTCATAAGGCTTTGATGCGTCCTACATCTCGCCAAACCGTCGTTTCTTAATTAGAGTGTACCACGTGCAGGTGGGTTGGCTGCAACTCTAATAATGCTAAACGGCCACTTTAATAATGAACAAATTGGTCGTGTTTTATCAGAAGGTGATGTCAGGAGCCTTAGGAACCGTCGAGCGTGCATGAAAAGAGCTATGAATGTTAAAGAAGTGTGTAAGGACGGCGTCTTATGGCGCTCTCTTATGGTTCTCTCTGCCTACCCCGCAAGGGACCTGGCGTGAAGATATACATACATACTTTATAAATATTTAACAGTAGTGTATATGCTCAAACGCCGTCTGTTCTCATTTGCCCAATGTACCATAAAATTACGAGTAACTCATTCTATCGGCAGATGTAATGGTAAACGATAAATAATGGCGCAGTCTTCGCTTTCTGTGTTTGGTTGGGCCACACAATGGGCCATTAAGTAGTACAGCTGCGTGACCGGGTCGGCAGACACGGCGAGTGACGTCTTCGACCTCAGAATCCATTCCATTTGAAGCTATCGCGATGTTGCACCCACCGTCGCGTCGTCAGCTACAGTGCTGGCACTACACATAGTAGAGCTGTGTTTCGCTAACATTTTATGTTCAGCGCACATTACCAAATCAATAAATTTTAAATGTACACGTTAGGAAAAAGAAAAATATTGATCTATCTATAACTTTACGCCAAATTCCTTGCGGGGTAGGCAGCGTGAAGTTTTTCTTATACACGCTCGCGGGTTTCTAAGGCTCCTGATAAAAATAAAACCTTCGGATAAAACACGGTCAATTTGGTCATTGTAAGTAAGTCTTGGCCTTCCTCGGCTCCTACATCCTTCTACTTTCGCATCATATATCTGTTTCGTAAATCTTTCTTCCTGCTTTCTTTCTACATGTCCTTGTCTATCTTATTTTAACACCGACTGTCTCTTTCAGACCAACTCTGTTTTTAACATCATCATTGTGAATACGGTCTACAAGCATTATGACACAAATTTCGCGCAACACTCGCATTTCGAACGCGTTTGTCCTACTTTGAAACTCTCTCTGCCATACCTATTTGTTATTTAAATCAATATAATATTTGAACAAATATTGTCAGAGCAAATTAAATAGCGCCATACCATAGTCCCAAACCTTTTGCTATGCTTACTAGACAACAGACAACATACGTAAATACCTTTTGTTTTTGTATATATGAAGTTTATGTACATGGAAAACAACTAGAACAAGACAAACATATATGTTCATGCACACAAATATTTACTCCGTGTGGAAATCGAACTCCCGAGCATTGGCTCTAAAGCAGTCATCGCTAGCCATTCCACCGCCGAGCTCGTCGAACTGAAAAGATGTTTAATAAGAAAACAAAAGGCATGCTCCATTGGATCAGATATATAGAAAGAATGCAGGATGAAAGAATAACGAAACAGATGCACAACGCGAAAGTGGAAGGATGTAGGAGCTGAGGAAGACTAATACTTACCTACCACGACTAAATTGGACGTGTTTTATCAAAAGGTGATGTCAGGAGCCTTATGAACCGGCGTGCGTGCATGAATCTTTTCACAGCACACCAGCTGATAGCCACGGTACACTAGTGTGCCGCGGCACATACTTTGCGGAACACTGCATTGAAGAGATACAAGCAGTAGGTCAACTATTGCAGATGGCTTTTTAATTACAAGCAATAAATGTTAAAGGCGGGAATAAGGTATATTAGGATCGTGTCTTACGGCGCTCAGTTCTCTCTGCATACCCCACAAGGTACCTGCCTGCAAAAATATACATCATCTTAGCGTTATCCTGTTTCCTAATTCTATAGGATTGGCGGGGTTCGCTACTGAAGCCTAATGATTTGGCGAAGGTACTGATTTTTACATAGAGTGACTGCAGTCAAACTTTCGCAACCACAAAGCTTCATTTTTGTGAAAAAACGAGTAAAGACTTCAGCCAAAGTGTATCAGAAGATTGTCTTGGATCGTGTTGTGAAACCTCTCAGCAATACACTTTTTAATAATATACCGTGGACTTTCCAGCAGGACTCTGCACCTGGTCACTACCCAAGCCTGGCGCGAAACCAACGTTCCAGACTTTATAAGAGCTGAAAACCCTTGTCTAGGCCCCAGATCTGAACCACTAAGACTACATATTATGACTACATACTAAAGGCCTGTATCAAAGCCAAAAGTTAGCCATTTTTTTTTTGCTGAGACTTCCATAAATATGTAGATAAAGTTTTATTAGGATTACATTACTTCTTAAAAAAATAAATGTATATTCATTTGTAACAACAGAACTTATGGCCGGACTAGGTACATACATATGAGTATATGTTTATTAAGAAAGTGAGCCAGCTTAACTCATAAAGCGGTCAATCCTTGATAATCTCACATAACTATCACCGATGTGTAGACATTTAACTTTCTGACGCAGCTGGGTATTTTTTCGCAGCACACCAGCTGATAGCCACGGTACACTAGTGTGCCGCGGCACATACTTTGCGGAACACTGCACTGAAGAGATACAAGCAGTAGGTCAACTGTTGCACATGGCTTTTTAATTACAAGCTTGCGTTAGAGCACTATGTAAACCCTTTCCAAGATTATGAACAATGAGCGGCCCGTTACACAACATGTATGGCCAATCAGTCGCGTGTGATTTGCTGCGAATTTAGCTAGAACGGGCGTGCGCCTGTGCAATATGTGTTTGATTTCGAAGTGTTCTTTGTTGTTGTAGTACCTTATTTATACTCTCTATATCTAAAGAAGAAAGAAAAGAAAAAAGGAAGCATGCGAGGTGCGTAAAGACCGAATCATTTAGCGCTCGGTTCTCTGCCTACTCTACTTGAAGATATAACATTATATTCCATATCTACTTGCGGCGTCATAATGGGTACTAGCGGTGTTTGTTATAATTCTTGTGGAATCCACTATGGTTTCAAACGAGCCAACTCTTTCACCTGTTTTAAGAACAACATGTTGTAGTCTCTCAGGGAGGCCTCATTACGGTGTATCCCTAGCTTTTTCAATATATACGTCTGAAAATGAAATAAGATTTAATTTGATTATGTGAATTATAATGAAGAATTTTATATAATTTGCATTGTGTTTTCATAATAATATCGGTAATGTATTCTGCTGTTCATTTACTGTTAAGGAGTAGTTGTTCCCCGTGACTATGTACATGTCAATTCCGTTCTCGTGTGAATTAACGCTTCGAAACCCATGTGGTCATATATGACCGCGAAATGTATGGGAAAAGGTATATAACGTGTTTTGAAGGCTTAATGGAAAAAATATTATTAATCCAGGTTATAAACTAAGTGTGTGCCAAATTTAATCTAAATGTGTTAAGCCGCTTGATTGAGTACCAACATGTAAACATCAAAACAAACAAACAATGAGAATATTAGTAGGAAAGAAACAAGCCGGCAATGATTGAGAGATTTCTTACAGAATTAAAGGTCCTTATTGGTTGAACGTCTTTCAGAAGCAATTCTATTCTCTTATCTATTGAGTCTCAAGTGTGATTCTTTTTTTTATACTTCTAGAATGGAAAACAAGCATGCGCATCAGATGGTAAGCGGTCACCGCAGCCTATTGACGTTCGCAACACCATGGGGATGTTACTCGCGCGCTGCCAATCTTGTGACCTAAGTATGTTTAGTCAGAGTTCCCAGTAATTTATCTGCCTTATCTCACCCTTCAAAGCGGAACACAGCTATATTTATATGCTATATATATTTATATATAGGTGAGACAGAGGTACCCATGCAGACGACTTTTGTACAAAGTCTCCCTCTGGTAAATTCGTTCTGGTAGATTCGTTGACCTTAATACGGCCCTTCACGTTGTCCTACGATGTAGGTTCCGGCTGCTGACTGAAAACATGCCTGTAGGAACTCTAGGGTTAGTCTCTTATCATAAAACAAAAGTAATTACCAAAAACTATAAAACATATACACAAAGCGGAAGTAGAAGGATGTAGCAGCCGAGGAAGGCCAAAACTTACCTATAATGACCACATTGATCGTGTTCTATCAGAAGCTGACATCAGCAGCCGTAAACACCGGCGAGCGTGCATGAGAAGGGTTATGAATGTTAAAGAACCATGTAAGGTGTGTAAGGACGCTCGGTTCACTCTGCCTAACCCGCAAGGGAAGTAGCATGAAGTTATAGATAGATAAAATAAAACATCTAGACAGACGAAGTGACGATTTGTTGATATCAAATTGTTTTTAAATAAATTCAAGTTTTGTTTGAGTCGGGTGTATCTATATTTAAATTGAATAGGGTTTATATGTATATTTTAATTGATTAGCGTTATTTAATTATAGACCACTGTTAAGTAAATAGCACAAGGAATGCTGAAATTATTGAGTATTGTGTTTTAAAGAACAATGGCAAAACATTACTTCTGGGTCTTCAAATGTCCCTTATTAAAGAGGTCAATCATATAATTAGCCTATATTTTACAAAGTTAGTTTTATTTTTAGAATCCAACAATATAATGTTTGTTTCAAAAGTATGTTAGTGGATAAAATGATAGTGCAGTTGATAAAATAATGATGGCCGCCTGATAGATAGTGCATGGCCCATGATGCACATGGTACGGATACCTTCGCGTGCAAGTCCGACTCGCGCTTTGTCAGATTTTTTAATAGTTACTAATCCGATATCATGGGCTGGGGCAGCTACTTAAGCCTAAGCATTTGGCGAGGATACAGATATTTACATAGAGCGACTACCGACAGACCACCACAATTCAAAGGGTAAACCAGACCTTTCTTAGGTTGGGTCACACTTCTTCTTTCGAAATAAAAGTTTTCGGACACGCAGGATTACGCTATTTTCCTTCACCTTCACAAAACACGAATTTAGTAGTACATCCCGCCACCAGGACTTGTACCGGGGCCCAGTAGGTCAACAGGTCGGTTCTTTACCCACTGGGCTATCACTGCTCATGCATCATCTGCTGCAGGCAAAAACTTAATCATGATGGTAAATATCTTAAACTCAAAGTCAACATTAAAGCTAATTTCTGTCCTGTGGAGCCTCGGGCAGCTGTTTGTTTATAAATACTAGTGGGTTATACGTTAGTGGTAAGTGTGGTTCAATGCAATTGACACAAAACGATGTTCAATAAAACAGCAGGACATTATGACAACTCTGTCTAGCATAATGTAATAGAACAAATACGATATACACATATTGATTTTGCGGGTAAATAGTGGCTGTATTATAAACTACATCTGTGCTGACATTTAGTTATTTCTGTATGGCAATGATGTTCGATAATTTATTGAATAGTTATGGCAATCTAGTTCAAATGACGAGTTCGGTGGCGTAGCGGTTAGTAATGCTACTTTAACACCGACGCTTGTGCGTTCGATTCCAACTCAGGGAACATTTGTGCGCCTCAATATGTCTGATGGTATAGCGCAAGTGTTATTTAATGTGTTCATACAGTTCATACATACGCTACTGTAACCGCTTTATATCCGGTGCGCCATATGCTTGCATGCCTCCTGACGTTGCATTTATTTGTTGTAGAATGTACTTTTTCGTATTTTACAAGACTTGAGAAAATTATTATTATAATTAAAATTATAATAAATATTTATAATTATAATAAATATTTTTTATGTAAGTTTGTATATGAAGGAAGATGATTGTTACTGAAACTTTTAGAGCTACGATTTTTGTCACAAATGTCATCTATATGTCTGTCTGTCCTTTATGCTTACATTCGGAGTCTAAATTAGGCAACATTTTATTTTGGAATTGTTTAGGGTTCCTGAAGGGAACCACTGGTGGTAGCTGGTTACTTAATAATATTAGCAGTTTTACTGTGATCTATCCGATCGAATATTTTGTATGGACTTGAATGTTTTTTCATGAGATCGATGTTTATTATAAAAAGTTAATCATATTATAAGCAGTGATAACCTAGTGGTTAAAGAACTAGCTTATTAACCGTCTGGTCCCTCGTTCGAATCTCAGTGTGGAAATATACCATTATATTATACGTATTCAGATTTATACACATCTGCAATTATCACTTGCTAGTTATGAAGGAAAACGATCGATAGGAAACCCGCACGTCCAAGAAATTATACTTCGAGGGGCATATGACCTAATCTATGAAAAAAATGATTTTCCCTCTAGGTTGTGGAGGACGCGGCAGTTGTTCCATGTCAATATCAGTACCTTAACCTGTCAGACCCCGTTATATACGTTTTCCCATACATTTCTTGGCGGAAAAGCGGCCCGCGGGTAAGTGAGAGATTAAGCCTAGGTTGCAGATTCCGCTAATCCTAATGAATTAGGAAACGGTACAACGCTAGGAAAAAGAATAAGGAACTGCTTGACTATAATGACCACAAGAATCGCCTCCTTTTATTTAGATCAATAGTTTCAAAACCTAATTTCTGTCTTGCCACGGACCACCAACTGTTAGCGGGTAATTTACAGTAAAATAATTGAATGAAGTTTTTTATATATAAAACAATATGAAATTTCCAAAGGCAACGGTATTTTAATTGTTTTTTTTTTACGTAAAATGAGAGATAAGTTTATTTTAATGCATTTTTTGTTCTTTACTAACTTCTGAATATTTGATTCAGTGTCAGTCAAATCAGACATGTATGTTGTCGGTTGCATTCAAGCAATTTCGGTGCTTGTTTTTTTTTCACTTACGGGTATTAATCCCGGTTATTTGATGAAGATAAAGATGAAATTGATTGAACGGCGTGCGCGGGGATAAGAATCCAATGCGTAGAGGCCCCTTTGAAAAGACTGCATGTAATGTTGTACACCCGCCGTGACCCGCTCCAGGGGATATCAATGGGACAATATACCAATGAACAGGTCACGGTAGATATTGAGACTATTAGAAAAATGTCGGAAAAAAGTGAAAAAAAGTGGGCTATTAAAATGAGATTTGGAGGTATTATTAGAACCGGGCTATTGCAGAAGAGGGACGGACGCCTGCCATAACTATCATACTCGTATCTGATGTTACTTTCGGCAGGTGGTGCTCGCCACTCACTAGTTGGACCCCCGCAATGCCAGAGAAAGTCGCCCGGGGGCAACACCGATGTGAGTGACTCAGGGGTGTCGAGAGGTGTGCTGCGCTTTCTCCGAAGTTACTCGCGGCGTTATGCCCTTTAACACTCCACCCCTGGAGCATATCACCTGCTAGAGCAATATACTCTATCGACTCCTCTCTGGACGGCCAATGCAGGCACGGTGCTCGTTTTTTATTATTAGAAGCATCGGGAACTCCTGCTCGCATAGATATGTAAATGAAAACAAAGTTAAGTAACATTATAGCAATTTCTCGAATCATTGTGGAAGAAATTGCCTTCTGGGTCCAAAAATCATCAACATAAATTCTATTAATTAATTAACACTAGGAAACGTCCCGTAGTTCACCCGCCTCAAATCTTGTTCTTGTTTGATTTTAAGAATGGCTTCGCTCACTGGTGGCCCATGGAAGCTCCCGAAGTGGTCCCACTTCGGGAGCTTCCATGGGCCACCAGTGGTCCACTGGTTAAGACCCACTGATTTAGATATTCACTTCTAAAGAATTAGAATAAATCTGGCGGTTTTTCTAGGGTATTGTATAATTTTAATATTATTATAACCAATAAAACTATAGTCTGGAACCACATACATATTAAACACCCAACCACATAAAACCTCTCAGATCTACATGCCTATGAAATCTCCAGTCACGGCATAGTAACTCGATTTGCATATTATGTTATGCGTAGTTTGTCATATGTTTTTACCTTTAATTTAGTAGTAGTGTAATTACTAATTACTGCGAGTTGATTTTAACTATTTTATAGCAAGAGTCGTATCTGCGTGTTTCTCATCAGATCTGAGCGATCTCCTTGACATCGTTACTGAGTATCATCTTAAGCTTTACGTTACAAATACCTCAGATCGATTTTCCTACAGCTATATGTTTATTCAATAACTATTTCGTGCATGCATTTATAGGCAGACAATAGCGTATTTTTAATAAGATTATGAATATTTATTTAACCCACAAACATGGGATATACTATATTGAAACAGGGCAATATTAAATAATTATTTCGCTTTTGACTGGCCAAATACACGCAATCGATGTTTTTTTTATTTATTTTAGACCTGTTGGCTCAGTACACCACAATACGAAATATTTGTCATTGAAATCGGACTTGTTACTGAAAGTAATTCGTTTAACGACGTATTCTATATAAATCTACTAAGGCTCTACCGATCGCGAGTCGGATTGAATCATGGCGTTCGTTGCATTTAGCTCGCAGGCCGCCATTTTCAAATCCCAGAATATAGTTAATCGTAATCCTAAACAAGTATTATTTTAACAAATAAAATATACGACTATCGCAGTTGCGTTATACTGCATTTATTGATAACAGAGCCCAATAGTCTTTTTCTTATGCTGAATAAACGTGCCGAGACACAACACAAAGGTAAGTATTTGGCTGCGGCCTTCTATGAGGTCTAGTATCTAAAGCCAAGGCAACTAGGCTGAATTTTTATGTAAAAATACAGATCGCGCGGATATACGAAATTACATAACGCTTAGAAGATAATTATCCTTGTAAGCTTGATGCCAGTAGTTTAGTTTAGATATACATTGATATGTGATTGTTGTGCCTATATTTGGTCGTGTCGTCATATCACGATTCCATGCGCCTCCGCGGGCGCTGGTTCATGATACTTTGTTTCCTAGTTATGTGATAATAATTACTTAACCATTACGCAATGCGCGTGTTGAACAGTGATAAATAGTATGGGTGCGTCAATTGATAACGTATATCGTGTGAATAAAAGATGATTGCCCGCCAAGTTTTATTTTCAATCTATATTTTTTAACAACATTGTTATCAGATGTTATTTTCCATTATGCTGGTCAGGATTTCCGAACTTAGAAACTGTCATGAAGTTGGTGACGAAGGAAAGAAAGTGATCAATCGTACCGGAGATATTTACGGCGCTCGAACCGGTGAATGCGAGCGTATTTCGAGGGGCTGAGTATTTCGATAAAACGAGAGTTACGACTAGAAACTCCATCACCTACTATACTTAGAGGGTTTACTACTATACTTTAACAGAGGTAGGGCGCATCAAAGCAGCCCGTCTAGGGAAGTACCCCCACCTTACAGAAAACCGCAGCCAAATAACTCCCTAGAGGGTTCTGGCCAAAGACAAGTTTATGTGGTGCGACCGTAGTATTCCATCAGGAGCAGCTCATCTGTGGAACCTAGCACGTACCTGCATCGTACAGAAGAATGCAACCAAATAATAAAGCGTACCTGGCAGGAAGTCAATCACCAGGAAGGAGATTAGGAATAACTGCGTTAACAGTTCAAATAGCTAAGCACGAGATGGTTCCTTGTATTATAAGCATCTTCGGGCTACAGTAATCACTTCCTAGCGGACTGGACGTATGCCTGTTTACCAACTTCTTCGCGTAATCCCGTTTCCTAATCCATTAAGATTGGCAGGGTCCACTACCTAAGTCTAAGGATATGGCGAAGACACTGATTTACAACCTAGAGAGAGAAAACAAGACCTTTAATTAGATTAGGTAACACGTCTTTCGAAATATATTTTCTTCGATGTTTGGGTTTCCTCACGATGTTTTCCTTCACCGCCGTGCTAGTGATAAATGTGTACACATATACATGCCCCCTCCTGGATTCGAACCGGGCCAGTTTTCGAAACGACGTAGTATAAAAAACAGAACATTGCGTACTACGCTACGTGCGAACATAAGAATAGCACTGTATGTTTATTAATAGGCGTGTGTATAAGTTATTTTCATGCGGTTTCACCAGCGTATACGAAGGTCAGTTCGTGTGTGCATCTCTGTGCCTATAATGTGAAAGTACCTACACAATATTTTCTACGTTCGAATTCGTGCTTCAATCAAAGCGATAAATACAATGCTGCGTATGGGTATTACACTCGAATCAAACAAGAAGAATTTTTCGGAGCATTAGACGATTTTCTTGCTTTGGCGTATGTGGTGAATAGATTCGCGTTAGAAAATATCGAAAATGCCAGGTTTACGTAAATGTAACTGAGGTTCAAGGCGGCTTAGCCACGTTAAAGACTCATTTTAAAAAATTAAATCTTCTATTTCTAACCGAACACGCAGGTTCAGTAACGTCGACCGCAGTCTGCCTGTCTAGATGGGTTTAAATCTAGAGCTTGATCTCCGATCTAGATCTCCGTGGTTGTGGTGGTGGCACGTTAAGCCGTTAGTCCCGGCTGTTGTCCATAGATGACAATCGTTAAACTAAGGCAGTTGGCTTCGGGCGGCTTGAAACCACTGGAATCCGCCAATCCGCAGTTGATCAGTGTGGTGGAGTATGCTCTAAACCCTCTTGAAGGGAGACCCGTATCTCTGCAGTGGGATGAGTTAGGGTTGGTGTAGTAATGTACAGGCATCGCTTATTTACAATTTTATTGTAAATTTTTTATTTATCTGTAAATATTAGCGAGTTTGTTCCTTTTCTTCTAAATAAAACTAGAGCAAAGGATTAACGTAAATATCCGTCACAAGAGTCACCCCTGAAAACCTCTCCCCTTTTTTCTCTCACTTATTTCTATAGCACTAAGATCACAAACAAGCGTATAACATATATATATATATATATATATATATATATATATATATATATATATATATATATAAGCCTACTTGATGATAAGCAGTTACCGTAGCTATTTAAAACATTAGGGTGTCGTTTGTACGTTGGAGACACTGTAAAACCATCTTCACGCCTTTTTTGAAGAAGCTCATACTGTAGTCTTTTGGGGGAAACTCTCGATTGCTGAAGAATTTTGATTTCCGAACCAAGAGGAAAATCCAAACCCATAGAGCGAACTCGCGGGATGTAGCATATTTTTTTTAAATGATTAAAATTTAACATTTGCAGTTTCGTGAACTTGACGGGTTTCTTGGTTTCTTAATTAATTTAAACTTTGGTTATTAATAACATTCTTAAAAACTATTACAACCTCTAAAATACTTAACTACAAAGTAGTGACCTTTAGGTTATTCTTGCCTAATTTAATGATCCTTGGTCTACTAGAAGTACCTACTATAAAGGTTTTTATTGTGATCTCTTAAATACAAAGACACAGATATATCTGAACAATGATGGTTTTTGATTTTTTTCATGTACGCGCTGTGCTACCTTGCCATTTGCCACCATTTGTACCGATTTATTGAAAACAGATGACAGACCCAGAGATGTATATACACAATGACTGTTTAGTATACGTAGTAGTGATGTGAGACCTTGTTTCTTCCAAATTTCCAAAACAAAGGTTTGTTAGGTTTTGATTTGTGTTTTCATGACTTACAGATAGATGTACAACAGTGATTTAATTCTATTCATTTATTCCATTTAAAATACAATTAATACATTAGATGTTGAGATTATCTAGTGAGTGATCCTGTAAGGTTTTCCTTTTGAGGTACAGAAGAGCTAAAACTAAAAAGAGTCTTATGTAACACAACGCTAGATTTTTACTTAAAGCACCTAGTGGGCGATCAAGCTTCACTCGACGATATTAATGTTTTTTTTGGGTAAAATAGCGTATTATGTACATCAGGAAAAACATTTATATAGATAAACGTAAAAAGCAATACTTTATCTAACTACTAAATTTGATGACGAATGAATTTAGGGTCGGCAACATATGAGTGACCTGGTGCTTGTTTGGCACCTTAGTGGTATAAAAAAAATTGATCCAAATCGCTAAGAGCCGTTTCTTACATACATATAATATATTACATATATACAAAAATTATTCCTTTAAAATAATAAGATAAATTTCAAATTGCTACCTAAACAAAAATAGGTATAATTTTCTTTCCGCTTCACAGTAATGCACACGTCTTTCTCATATGACGAGCTCGGTGGCGCAGTGGTGTAACGCGTTGTTACGCTACTTTGACACCAACGCTCGTGGGTTCGATTCCCACACAGTTCAAACATTTGTGTGCATGAACATGTCTGTGTCTTGATCTGGGTATTTTCTATGTATAATAAGTATGTATTTACAAAAAAAAAATGTATTTACATATGTTTATCAGTTGTCTAATACCCATAACACAAGCTTCGCTTACTTTGGGGCTAGATGGCGCTGTGTAATTTCTCCGACAATATTTATTATATTTATTATTTATTATATCACTCATAGACTTTTTTTACACAATGTCATACGGCCCACCTGATATAAAGTGGTTACCGAGCCTATAAACGCTTACAATACATTAAGAATTACTCGCGCGATGTCACCTTTGCTGCTAGCACAGCAACTCCTTAGGAGCTTACTGGAGACCTCACTCATACGCAGGAACACACAACAACTTCTAGGGAGTTGTATTTTTGGCTGCGGTTTTCCGAACTCAAGAGCATTGGTGTCAAAGTAGCGTAACAGTGCGTTTCACCACTGCGCCACCGAGCTCGTCAAGACTCGTACAGTTATTTCATCGTCTCGTGCTCTATTCTCCTGTATCGTGTTTTTCAATAAATCCTTATTTAATTTTAAGATATTACATGACCAAATTTTCGTGTTATATCACAAGGTGATGCCAGGAGCCCTAAAACTAGCGAGCGTGCGTGAAAAAAGCTAGGAATGTTAAAGAAGCGAGCAAGGTGTGTAAGGACCACGTTTTGTGGCGCTCGGTTCTCTCTGCCTACCTCACAAGGGACATGAAAATATACATGGATACATAGGTTTTATTATATTCTCAATATAATAAATGAATATTATT
Source organism: Pyralis farinalis (assembly GCA_947507595.1). NCBI lineage: Eukaryota > Metazoa > Arthropoda > Insecta > Lepidoptera > Pyralidae > Pyralis > Pyralis farinalis. The sequence continues at coordinate 16,555,315 of OX382272.1, forward strand.
CAAGTTAATGTTTGAGTTTTACTTAAGATAGCTTCTGACAAGCTATGTTAAGTGAAACCAGAATGGAATTTTCAAATAAAGTCTTACTTGATGCCAAGAACAAATATGTTTGTTTATTTTTCGTGCAAAATTAAACATCATACAATATAAATCGTTTTGCGATCTAATTCTATAACTACTAAAATATCAGTTAACTCATCAACACGTGACGAATTGATAATTAATCGGCAATTGGTTAATCTTATCCTCATTTCTTGTTAGTATAATAAACCTTGGAGTTACAAGTCTGTATTTAGTTATTTTAATGCTACCTCATCCTTGCCTTGTTTTTGTTGACTGCTTATTATAAGTTTATAGGTAGGTACTCTATTAATAACTTGGGCGCAAGTGACTCACTATCGTTTTTAGAGTTAAAGTCGACCTCGTCTGCGCGCGATGCGCTCTGGCGAGAGGTAGGGCACATCCACGCAACCCTCTGAGGAAGTACCTTCAACTCAGACTGGAGAATTCGCTGGAGGGTTTTATTGTGTTCCTGCGTGTGAGTGGAGTCACTAGTAATATATTACAAACCTTCATAGGCTACGGTAACCGCTTTACATTAGGGGTAACCGTAAGCTTGTTGGTCTCCCGACGTTGTATAAAAACTAGTAAACAGCAAAGGTTAGTTACCAGTAGTAAATGGAATGTTATGGTGGAATTTTTAATACAATGTTCATTTGTAACTTTCTCCGTGCCCTTTCATTGACAGAAGGTGAAATTATTATTTTGGAGAGTCATTCTAAATAATTGCATTTATTCTAAGATGTACCAAATATTTTCTATGTTCCACGATTTCACAAGAAGAAAAGTTAGCATCAACAGAAAGACTTACGAAAATAGAGTCAGTTTCGTTCTCCGTGGATCTGTTGTTTGTTCTTAGACTGTATAAATAATTTAGTTTTTATAGGATTTTTGTTGATTGCCAAATAAAACAGAAGCATTATTAGGTACATTTTTCTTCCAAGCGTGACCTAGACCTGACTCAAACCCTGACTCAAAACCTAATATGTACACACAGTATACACATTTTTAATCTTATTGTGTGCACTATACGAACGATACAACAGTCAAACAGTCTAGTCTTGAGTTGTCGCTGTGTGTACATAAACCTTTATCAACAAAGTTTTAGTTGTTTTTCATACAAACTATACGAATTAACGAAGATATGGAAGGGAAGGTGACACCATTTGTTCATATGACACAGTAGTTAGTATCGCCACTTTGTAGTGAACGCTTCAATTCCCACACGGGACACACATTTATGTACATGAAGATTTCTATTAATAACTTGGGCGCAAGTGACTCTCTAACGTTTTTAGAGTCAAGATCGACCTCATCTACGGACAGTAGGACACATCCACGCAACCCTATCTGAGGAAGTACCTCTACCTCAGACCCTGGAGAATTCCCTGGAGGGTTGTCGTGTTCTTTGAAGTCAACGCTTCAACTCCCACACGGGACACACATTTATGTGCTTGAAGATTTCTATTTGTTTAGGTCTGGGTGTTTTTAAGATAGGTTGCATCAAAGTCTGGGAAAGTACGTCCAGATCACAAAAAAACCGCAGTTAAATAACAACTTCTGGGATGGTTGTTGTGTTTCTACGAGGGAGTGAGATCACCAGTAAAGCTCCTAAGGAGTTGCTGTTTCAGCAGCAGAGGTGACATCGCACGAGCGATAATTAATGTACTGCAAGCGTTTATAGGCTACGGCAATCGCTATATATCAAGTGTATCAGTCCCGACGTTGTATATAATAAAATGGAATGCTAAAAATGGAACATCAAAATCTTATCTGTGCCTATTATCATAGACGTAAATTTAAAACATGTTTGTCTCGTTTTATTGATCGTGAATTGAATGTGCCGTGGCATCTCACATAGTTTGCTGACCGTACCAATACGGGAACTATAACCACATCATCATTCTTAACGGTGAGAGGCCGCTAACAAAGGTGTGAATGTGGGCAGAGACTACGCATTGTCATACTGAGATCAGCGATGACGAGCACTGGCGGCCATGAGGTCACGATGGAGAGGCCTACTGACGTATTCCGCAAATTGATTCGATAATTACCCAAATCGTTAAAGATCTCCGCTTAGGCTCCTCTAGACCGGTTAAGGTTCCATGACCTGAAAAATTTTTCCTGTTTCTTTACACACAGATACTATTGTAAATTAGTTCATTGAATCGTATCGTGCGATGCGTTTATTTGTAACAATGCGCTTGATAGGCAGTCGTGATTATTGGGAATATGATTCATATTTATCGTTTTTTTTTTAGAATTCCACCTCAAAGCTGTTCTGCTCACGTGTCTGCCCGTCTTGATAGTTGTCAAATGTATTTAGCTCAGTGTTTTACCTGCAAAGGTGAAATTTGACATGGTTATGTGACTCGCTGACCCCCATATAAATAATAAACAGTTTTTATATAACACATTTTGTGGTAGTATATAAATGAGGTCAGTCAGTACATTTTGAAACAATTGTTTATTTTTATTTATTTTTAAATAAATCAAAGACGTTGGTAATACAGTTCCTTTTCTTCTGTATCCTCTAACGTATGCAAAAAAAAATGAATAACTATAGCGCTCAATGAATTTTAAATGGAAAAATCGCTAATACGTTATTTTCTTCATCTTCATAATTTTCCCTTGTATATATTTACGTCCAGCTAATTCAAATATTTTTTCTGAAGTATGTACCAGTATGTGTATAAATGCATATTTTCATACTTGGCCGTTATTTCTTTGTACTCAAATTCATCGAAACACTGGTTATAATAGTTTGATGCTTTAGCAATATCAGTGCTCTTTTATTAGCGACATAAAAATTGCTTTAGAATGGAATAGGACAACATATTTCTTTGTGATTGATACTTGGCAACAGGGACCGTCTTCATTCGTATGTATTGCCAGATTGTGACCTTCTATTGTTTGTGCCCCGTAAATAGATGGTGTTTAGCACACGGAACGGACATGTTAATTTGGTTCGCAGTTTCGCACGATCGTGGCTTCCGCGGATGCTGCGCTAACTCCGCAAAACAGAAAGCGAAAGGAGAATATATCTATAACAAAATATCTTTTAGGCAAAGCTCATATTCCTATATGGAGTTCCGGTTAACGTCAAGTTAATTTTAAGAGACCATATTACTTTTATCAGTTTTAAGAGCCACGAATTCCACTTCCATCGCTTGTTTTGTTTAGGATCGCACGAAAATATTTATAAATACATAATATTTACCACAACAACGCGTGATATAATCCAAGAGATGTCGGATAAAGTGATATAATATATGCTCGCGGCGCCACGGACTACTTTCTCTTGAATTCGGTCGCGAAAGTTGTCTCACTGCAAACTTTCTATAGTTCAGTGCATCGGCTGTGTCCTGCGATAGCATATATGTTGTTTACATCGTATCATAGTCCTGTTATATGTAAAAAAAAAAATAATGATTTTGTATAAATTTTACGAAAAACATTGCATGGATATATATTGTATAATTATTGTTTTCATTACTAAAGACCATAACTTCGATAAACTTTGGCGTTAAAATTCTTATGATACTCCAAATATGACATTGTAATTGTTGTTATGTAAATTTTAAAACTTTTGACGGATTGGTGTCGCTGTGGTTAGTTACTCTGCTTTGACACCAGAGCTTGTAGGTTCGATTTTCACACCGGACAAATATTTGTGTGCATGAACGTGTCTGTTTGTTTGGTCTGAGTGTTTATAAGTGATGTAGTGCGCAGCAGCAGTGGTGACATCGCGCTAGCGATACTTAATTAGTGCAACCGTTCATTGGCACCGGTAACCACTTGACATCAGGTCGGTCTTGTATGCCACTCGACGTTGTATAAAAAATACTTAAATTAATGAAACTGGCTTCCATAAAAAGTTAATACATTTTTATTTGACGTTGTAATACTCACTAGAATTGATTACCTATGTTTATCTATGATATAATACAGAATTACAGATAGGCATTCTTCATAATAAAATAATACGTAATTTACGATTCTAATTTTGTTTTTGTATACAACGTCGGTAGGCATACAAGCATACGGTCCACCTGATGTAAAGCGGTTACCATATGAATGCCTATGAACGCTTATAATACAATAAGTATCACTCGCGCGATGCCACCTCTGCTGGTGCACGTTATCTCTGCAGGAACACATCATCTGGTTTTCTGTGAAGTGGTGGTACTTCCCAACCAAGCTGCTTTGATGCCTACCTCTCTTAAAACAGCCAGACCAAGACAAACAGACATGCTCATGCACACTAATGTTTGTCCTGTGCGAATCGAACTCACGAGTGTCGCTGTCGAAGTCCCGTTATTAACCGCTGCGCCACCGAGCTCGTCAAAGGTATAAAAATACTCCTATATTTTAATGTTATATTTTGTACGATATTAATAATCCTGTACTAACCAGTCATATTTATATCCAATGTTAGAACTTAGTGTTTCGAAAATTTTAAATATTCTCAATGGTCGTTGGAAAGCCAGGTGAAATGCCGACTTCGACCGCCGAGCGTTAAACTAAACAGCCAGATCAACTTTCACCCTCTAAACATGGATTGTTCAAACTCGTGTTCAAATCTACCTTTAAAACTTCAAAGTGATATGAATACACTAAGTAAATGGCTCGCATGTATTAGTCTAACAACGACAAAGATTTTGTGTCGTTATTTGGATATTTACAAAGTATTCAAACAAAGTAGGTTTATCTCTAAGGTCTATCTAGTACCTGTTAAACTAATGTCCGTAGTACAAGGGTTCCTTAAGATTGAACTAGATGGCGTTGTACAATATAATTAAAAATGTGAAACATTTTCATATTTGTTTGATTAGCCAATATCTACACTAACCGGCGAGCGTGCATGAGCTATGAATGTTAAATGAACGAGATGTTAAGGACCGCGTCTTATGTCGTTCGGTTCTCTTTGCCTACCCCGCATGGGACCTGGCGTGAAGTTAGTTATACATACATATCTCTACTATGTTTAAATTCACTAAGTCAATCGCATTATTTTATTACATCACATACCTATATATTTTTTTATTGTTTCAGTGTTTTGCAGTCAATTCTGTTTCGTTATTTCCGTTTAATGTCCGTTTATTTTTAAAGTATTGCGAAGATTATTGTCACTTAATCTGTGACGTAACGTTTTTGGTAGGTATGCAATTATGTGAAAGTTTAGTACACTTGTAAACAACCTCATAATATACACGCATAGCGGTACGTATAGTCTTTGTAACATCCACGGCCGTAATGGTCTTTTTTTGAAAACTTCTGTAGGAGAAATACTTACGGGTCGCGTCATAAGTGATCTCTTATTTATTAGCTATGAGTATAAAGTTAATCTGCTTTGCACGTAGAATTTGAGAGATGAATGAAAAGGTAAGACGAATGAGATTATAAATGTTATTATACAGAGATCCCGTTGATGTGATAAATAGTTGTGTTTTACTGATTGTGCAACGGGTTGTGTTCTGAAGAATTGTTTGATATGATGCTGACAGCATTATTTTATAACCGATCGCCGACGGCGGGGAGTTCACCCTCACACGCTGGAAACGCCGTGGTCGCGTACTGTGCGGTTCCAGAGAAGTTTTCTTCCGAGAACTCCCAAGTTGTGGAATGAACTCCCAGCCGAGGTTTTCCCAAGTGACTACAGCATGGGACTCTTCAAGAAAGGCGTGAAGAGTTTTTCAGTAGGTCGGCAACGTACGAGTGACACCCGCTGGTTGCAAATATCCGTAGGCTAGGGTGAGTGTTTGCCACCTTAGTGGTATAAAAAAATATAGTAAACGCCTAGACAAAGACATACGTATGAGCACAAGCTTCAAGCATAAATTAGTAGTTGGTACGTTACCTAAATACAGAGGCATACTGCCATCCCATTGGTGTCTCATCACGCCCTCGAGTTATTTTTCCCATTGTTAAAAAGAGCTATTCGGAAATTTGGGAATCGTCATTATCGATGTAAATAAGCGAAACATTTAATTTCCACCACTTCCAATGAGTGTTTACAATGTCATTGAAAAATAATCAACAATAGTCGGCGAATAACACAGACTCTAACAGGCAATATCGTGAGTTTATTATATCAGCGATACGCACCATTGCCGTTGATTACTCATACGCGTACTACAATGTTACAATATCTCTTATACATAACCACGTGCTGCGTTGTATGCATTACCAACCACGTGGTAGGTACGAGTACATATGTACTACTACATAATTAAACGTAATGGCTAAAGTACTTACTTTCGAGTCTAGAGTACTATAATTTATAGTAGGTACTACAACGTAATTGGTCAGCAGTTTGTTGTCAATGAACTCTAATGTCACATAGTACGATGATAAATTCTTGATATATAAACATGTTTTTACAAACACAAAAAACTACATAGGAAGAAACGTAACAAAAACATTATACATATTTCATAAGGCGCAGTTCTTTCATTAAGTGAATATACGGTCTTGATTTTTGTTTTTACGGTATTGAATAGTTAATACACACAACTATTATTTATTATGTAATTTTAACGACATACATAACTACACATATAAATAAAACTAAATATAATTTAATACAATGGAGCACATAACTGCTAACACAAAAGGAATTCGCAAAAATGTACGTATACATTTTTTTTATTTAAACAAGTAATTATTTTAATAAAAACATTTTGCTTTTCAGCGCCATCTAGTGAGTTAGTTTGGAAACACAATGGCGCGCGGTGGACTCGTTAGTTCCATATATAGTTCTAAGATGGCGCCACTTGGTACACAGGAATAGTTTGTCTAAATAGCATTCATTTTGTTCGTTAACATATATTTAATTTATAAACTACGTCGGGTGGGGAAAGAAAGCGTACGTCTCGTTTGATTTAAAATGGTCATATATAAACGAAGAATATCTCACTTATTACGACCTTCTTCGCAGCAATTGCACAGAAGCTTCCTTGCTTTACTTAAACGTAGTACAAAAGGTATACGTTACGTTATATAAAACATATTCAGGAATTTTCAGTTATTTAAATACCTAATTTTCAGATTATTATTCTAGGGTCGAGCTTTAGCAGGCAAATTTGGTATTATAAACGAATCTCTTAAAAACATACAACAAAACACTTTATGAACATAATATTTTAACGTCTATAATATACGTGTTAAGCTACTACGTATGTATTATTAAGTTGTATAATTAAGGTAACCAACCGAATAATTGACTGTTTTGTGAAATGAAGCATTTAATTCTACCTATAATTACATTGTTAGACTTAGTGAACGTTACGCCGTAAGTATGGAAAAGGTATTCAATTGTTCAGTTCTAGTCAAGGGCGTTAGAATTCACAAGAACCAGGAAAAGATTAGCGGGGTTTTGTTGTCAAAGCGACACCCCCGCTACAGAAGGTATCGTCAATAACCTTGAGCACGGGAATTGAATTTAATTGAATTTAATGACTGTTAAAACATTTTTGTTTAATAATGATTACACATTTTAATATTGTGATTTCCTTATTTATGATTAATAACATTATGCTGAAAGAAAAATGTCCTAAGCAATATTTATAACTACCAAAGTACGATAATTATAGGAATAAATTTATATGCAGCCAGTGAACAATTATGCGTAAAATCGATGGCGAATATTTTATGTGACATGTGCGCAGTCGTGGAACGACATAAATGAGTGTGCTTGCGTCAGCATGTACGGGGAATCTAAAGAAATCAGAAAATGGTGCATGTATCGTATTTAGTCATCAAGTTTTTCCATGCTAATAACTAAAATGGCTAAACTGATTTTGGGTATCTTTTACTAATATATAGTAAAATAATATATGTATAAACGGGTCTAAGGTACTTTTTATCCCAGCAATATGTAAGATTCTTGTGAAACCTTGTAATACGTGAATTACACATACAAATCACGGGATCCCGCTAGTTTGTAATAAACATATTCGCTGTTTGGGACTTGGCTTAAGAGCCACCCCAGCTACTGTCACAGTAGAGTGAAAGTTATAATCGATTTCTTTAATTTTCCTATTCAAATAGCCAACAACCAAATAAAAGATGTCAAAAATTGTAGCCTGTAAAAGTATACTGATAAATATTATGCTTTGTAACTTTATACGATTCAAAATTAGATCAAAGAAAATATAGCTCAAATGACAGGCTACATAAATAATATGCAAAAATAGTCAAAGTCAGTGTTTTTATTCCGTAAAAATGGCTACATTTGTTTGGAATCGTCACAATTTTTTCCCTACCGTTCAGTTTATGACAGTTGGCAGTATTTTATCAGTGCTTAGGTGAGAAATACTGCCAAAAAACTCAGGCATCCCTCTTTTGGTGTCCAAACAATATTTAAAAACAAAATTATCAAAATTTATTAATTACATTATAATTGGATCGACTCACTCCCAGGCATTTTTATCATTAATATAGTCAGATACTTTATAATATGCCCTGCTACACAATTTGGCGTTAATAGTAGTTTTAAATTTGTTTATTGACAATTCTCTTATATTGCTGGGAAGTTTGTTATAGAACCGTATGTAATTACAGATATCGAGCTATTATTATACCAAAAGTTGTGCCTTACCCGTTGTGCCAAAGTACATTCGAAATGAATGAAAATATTTGCCACACGACTCTATTTCCAAAGTTTGTAATCCCAAAATTATGTTATAGTTTGTATTTATAAGAAAATTACACATTTAACGTATTTTATACTCGATCTCGAGTAAAATTGAAATACTACTTCTATATATTCTTACTTTGTCGTCGTATCGACATCCTCTTTATTCCTATATTTTTTTTTCCAGAGTGTTTGAAGTGTATAATATATAAATCAAACTCATAAAAGAAACTTGAAAAACCTTGGTGCGCGTGTTTGTCTCGCACTTGCGTTTGTATTTTGAGCGATTGTACTTATACTGCAAGTAAATACTTATACCTATGGAGTGTTTGTTAAAGAAATGACCTAAAATAATTATTTTTACTGCAACTTACTAGTATAATCTTCGATAAACGAGAGAAATTATATGCATAAAATTATTTATCCAGATTATCTAGATATCATAACGGATATGATACATTTTATTTTCAAATATTTATTTATATTTAAATACTCTTAGATAAGATAAATGTCATCATTAGTATTATTAAAAAGCACACAAAAGAGCAATGAAATGTTGCCATATTCGATTTTACAAATTTTTTTATTTTTAATTATGTCGTAACTTAAAATAGGTGGTTAGAAGCAATTTGACAATTTTGAATTCACGTTATTTTGTGACCTGTTGGGAAAAATACTCAGGTTTTATTCAATTAGTTTGGGTTTATTATTTGATGATAGAATATTCTAATATTTTTTATAGACAACATTTCGATAACTTGTTATAATATAATATATATATTTACGGATTTATTTACTCTGTAGTTATCTTATGTAGTACCTGAGCCTTATGATGCATGCATAGTTCCATTTGATGTCACATATTGTCTATATCTTGTATCGTTATTATATTTAATATATTTTTGTCCTTTGGTGTACTTTTAGAATATATAAGGATTATCCTCGCAAAGACACCACCGGTGCAAACATAAATATACAAAATAACTTTTGTCTTGAACGAACCCGTACGTTTCATTGTGTACTGTAGATAGGCCAATCATTTTATTATTTTTAAAACATAATTATTATGCATATTAGTTAGTCTCAGCCTGCTATAAAAGATTTATGTTTAAAAAAAAGTATTCTTCCTATACTATCTACTTAATCAACCATAGCATATTCTATGTACTTTGTTATACTTATTTAATATTGCCGATCCGTATTTTCTAATATATTGTTACTTTTTTTACAACGACCGTATGGACCATCGAAAATGCACATGACAGACTTTTCAATAGATACATAATTATTTAATAATATAGATACAAATAAAAATAATTGTAAATAATATATTATCGTCGTATGCTTTACTAACACTGGTGGTGGTTAGATAAGGACTATATTTATAAGTTTTATTGAATTTTGTGTATCCATAGAGATAAATATAATAATATTATTACTGTTTATTATTTGTACAAAGCTGGAATCAATAAGTGTACACGCCGACTTAGTTACTGATAGGCGATGACTTAGTGGACTGTCTTAGCGAAACGAGAAGTTTAAAGTAATTATAAATGCCATTGAAGTGTGTTTGAAAAAATAGGGTTTTTGCATCGTGTTCGCTTGGCCTTCGTATACGTTCACTGGTAAATTATTGTATAGATTCCCCGTTTTACACGAGTAATTGGCGAGAGGTATTGACAGTTTTTCGTAAGCAATAAGCTTGTTTATATTTATAATTTTTTTTATAATTAACGACAACGACGAAATACCTACAATCGTGTATCTAAACAATGTATAGGCAAGTGTTTTATTAAATTTAAATTAATCAGATAACTTTTTGACATTTAGTAGTTTCAATTAGTTAATATCCGAGTGCATGTGGGTTATGTTTATTGTATGTATTTATGTGGTGATTTTTTTTTATTTTCTTACATTTAAACGTCTGGAAATTATTTCAATCTTTCAGAGGTCGTTAATATCTCTCGTGATAGTCTCCAAGTGTTATAGAATGGGTTAGTAACTAAAAAGATTACTAAGTGAAATCTTTTTAATACTTAATTTATCTTAATGACGAGGAGTATTCTATTGATTTTCAATAATTGTTATCAGAAGTACCTGAATTTTCGATCATTCTTTTTATGCTGTGTTATTTTTTACTTTTATTTGTTTTATTTATTTCACATAGAAAGAAATGCACTATTAGCAAGTTAATACAAATTGAAAGATTATACAACATCAATTCGAAATTTAGCCATGCGATTCTCTAAAGTCTACATCTTTAGATTTTCAATTCTGATTTCGAAATGTTTCAAAATGTTGTCTCAATATAAAATTTATTGCATCCGCTTAGTACCAAGTAAGAAATAAAATCTCGTTCACCCGGACGCACTTCGCTGAGGTTTTACACGCGTAAAGACAATAAAATAACCATTTAAAATGTGATTTTTACATTTAGTCGATATCGCTTGTAGTTTAAAAATTACATGACTTTTATGGAGGGGGGTGAAGTCACCTAATGGCAAGTGATTACCACCGCCTATAGATTTTTATTAGGCATCAATAACAGAAGCGCCACCGATCCGTTTGTAACATTTAAGGGGAAAGTTGACTTTGTTGTTGTATAAAACTATTGTACAATAACAAACATTGCAATGTGTACATGGTTTAGTAAGAATTAGTATTGTACAACAGCAGACTTTTTTATACTACTAAGGTGACAAACAAGTATACTGCCTGCCTGATGGTAAACAGTCATCGTGACCTACGAACATTTGCAACACCAGGGTTGTCACTCATGCGAGGTCGGCATCGCACTTCAGGCCTTTCTTGAACTACCCCATGTAGTCCCTTAGGAAACCACGGCATGGAGCGCATTCCACAACTTGAGAGTTCTCGAAAGAAAACTTCTCTGGAACCGCACAGTACGCAACCATTGCGGTTCCAGCGTGTGTGGATGGAATTATTCCGTTAGGGATCCTTCCAGTTTTGCCGAGAGTTTTGCGAACAATGTGAGTAGATACCTAGAAGCTGCTTCGGAGCTCCTGTAGTTGGTGGGAACTTGTTTCACAACACGTGAAGTGACTTATTGGTATCAGCGTTGCAGTTGCGGCAAACAAGAGGGAACTATACAAATTAATCAAACATGATTGCGCCGTTGCGTGCGTAATCGACATTTGTTCAAGCAGAATCCAAATACGATCAATGATCGAACTGTTTGCATAAGCACGATAATGTTTCTGATGTACATGCAAGATGCTTGCACAAACTTTCGTTCACGCGTGAATTTTGTTCCTTGTGCTCTTGATTTGATTCGCGTAACCATTTCTATTAGGAATTTCGACGTCTTGATTCACTGTACAATAATTATTAAACTTTTATTTAAACTATAGTTTTTTCTATTTATAGAACATTGGAAGTCAAACGAGCATACGGTTCACGTAATGTAAAGTGGTTCCCGTAGCCAATGAACGCTTGAAATATCGGAAGTATCGCCCGCACGATGCTACCTCAGCTGCTTACGATGCAACTCCTTACTGGTAAAGTCACTTACTAGCAGGAACACAACAGCCCTCCAGGGAATTGTTATTTGTCTGCGATTTTTCGTGAGGTGGAGGTACATCTCCAGTCGGGCTGCTTTGATGCGCCCTGCCTCTCTTAAAACACCCAGATCAAGACAAACATGTTCATGTACACAATATTTGTCCCATTAGGGAATCGAATCCCCTCGAAGATGTCTAAAGTAGCACTGCTAACCTCTCCGCCATCGGGCTCGTCAAAACTAGATAACGGATACTGTAGTGATTAGCTTCATATTCATAGTTTTAGTTCTGGATTTGGTTTCCAGTATAACCCTACAGATGTTAATTTATGACTGCTATGAAATACCCACGGAATATTGTAGGTTGCTATGAATTTTTTGGCGATAGAGAGGGCAACATTTCATAAAAGGCATCGATAGCAGAAAGAGATGATAATTGAAGCGAAACTGGATTGGCTTCCGTCACTTCTTATTATCTTCTAACACAATTCCAGACATGTTTATCGATCTATAACTTCACGCCAGGCCCCTCACGGGTTGTGCAGAGATAATTGAGTGCCTCAAGACGCAGTCTTTACACATCTCACGTCCTGTAATATTTTTAGTATTAGATTACAGGATCGTCTACACGCTATCCATGGTTGGAATCAGATCTAAATAGTATGTAGGTACTATTATTTCATAGTAAAATTTTAATTACAGAAACGCCTTAAAGATATATAACTTAGGTAAACGTTATTTATTTGATTGTACTTTTAATATTAACATTGCCTATACTACAATTTTGCCTGCAATAACTGACAGGTGAATGATCAAAGGGTAGGGGAGTTGGGTTTGCACGTTGCAAAAAAAGGAACATGTATTGGCATGCTTTGACTAGAATGAAACCGTAAACTATATTGTAGTGTCCGTTTGGTTAGACGCGCTTTACAGAGAAATGGCTCTATAATCCTAAGATGTTTTTATAGTCATAGATACGTTGTACACGCTCTAGAATGGCAATACGAAAGTAAGGTAATTGCCCACCTCGCATTCAGTTGGGCACGCTCTCGCGTCACGTCTATACGTACTTCGCCACAAAGCGTAAATAAGTTATTTCTGGCAAAAATGCCTTCCTGTGTTTTTAGATGGTCCACAAATTACACGGCAACTGTTAAAGACAAGGAAAACGTGTCATTTCATTTGTAAGTACAGTTTTTTTTATTAAAAACATAGTAAATGTATTTAGTTTTTAGCAATATTAAAGCGGGCCTAGTGGCAGCCGTTGCTAGGGGAAGTTGAGGAAAATTTAACTATCACGTTATGAACACAGAATTGTGAATTAAATTTATTCCTAACTTTGTTTTATATTAAGTAATACGCCTACCTACCTTATTTTCAATTATTAGATACTAGTAATACTTGACGTTCTAGAAAAGAATGAAGCGAATAGAATATTACTTATCATTTATTTCTTTCCATTTTAGATTATCTAGATGGTTTGATGAAAAAAAAATGGTTAATTTTTTTTTTATTCTACGTCGGGAGGCATATAAGCATACGGCCCACCTGCTGTGGAGCGGGTACCGTAGCCTATTAACGCTTGCGATATATTAATTATCACTCGCGCGATGCCTCCTCTGCTGCTTACACAACAACTCCTTGGGAGCTTACTGGTGACCAAACTCACACGTAGGAACACAACAACCCTCTAGGGAGTTGTTATTTGGCTGCGGTTTTCTGTGAGGTGGAGGTACTTCCCCAGATGGGCTGCTTTGATGCGCCCTACCTTTCTTAAAACATCCAGACCAAGACAAACAGACATGTTCATGCACACAAATGTTTGCCTTGTGTGGGAATCGAACCCACGAGCGTTGGTATCAAAGTCGCGTCATTCACGACTGAGCCACCAAGCTCGTCAAATTTCGAGTCGTCATTTAAAATGTTTCCTATATCGCAATGATGTAATTTCCTCTTTAAATTGTTATTTCCTAGAGCAATATCCGACTTATAATCACAGGCTTCACCTAATACGCGCTATTATAGTGAAGTTAAAATATATTTCGCGCATTAAAATAGTCTAGATTAGAAAACTGATTAAAAAAGACAAAAAAGGAATAAGTTAAGTTTATTTGAGAGAATAATATTTTATCAAATACGTATTTTTTTTATTCACTCACAAACTAACTCGATATTATTTTATAATTTCATTGTTCACAATTCATATTACGAAAATAGATGTTTTGTACATAATTGGTTTTATTATTTTAAACACTAATTAAATCCAGAGCTTTTTCCCCAGTCTCCTCCATGTCGGTAAATCAGTGCTCGCGCCAATGAGCGCTCAGCAGCAATCAATACGTAACTAAAGATGTATATTCTTCTCTTTCTAACGACAGGTATTCCCTATCATTTGTCTCTTTTTAGAGCAAAGTGTGATAATAAATAACTGTACGTAGATATAGTAGTACTTGCGCCATTTTAAAATACAAAAATGTTCGTGTATAACGTGTCTACCTTTGATACGTCGCTGCTATAATCTTTTGATAATTGTTTGATTACAATATTTTTGTAATTTTGCTTTGTATTTCTTTATATTTGCGCCACTAATAAAATACTAGCCGAACCGGCAGACGTTGTCTTGAATGAAAATGAAAGTGAAAAATACGTAGAACCCGGTTAAAACGCCACCTTCCGTATCTAATTGTCGTTCTGAGCCATCCAACGAAACACCCAAAATGTTATCAAACATACACACAAAAGTTATCAAAATCGGTCCAGCCACGTAGGAGGAGTTTAGTGACATTACGTACAGAAGAATTATATATATACATATAAACATGTTTGGAATAAATTGTATAATTAACACGAAGTAAGTTACTTATTATTATCATTATATGTAAGACGGTTTTCATTTAAATTCTTTCAATAGATCTTAGGGACCTACATGACAGATGTCAAGGTCTGCGTCTTGTACATGAACATGTACAAGCTGAGAGGCTGGTACGTGGTGACTACGATATTACTACGCGAAAGAAATTCTGGGAATTCACTATGTTGTATCTGATGAATCGATACTAATATAACGAATAACTTAGAAAGATAAATTAATAACTTCAACTTTAAACATTATATGTAATTAATATTCTTACTTGTAGTGTTGTGCCGTTCTAATCAATTAACAATGACACTACATATAAGGAAGTCAAAAGATGTCAGTACTCTAATGATGATTTATACCTTAGTGATTGTACGACGATTGATTTGAAATTGTATACATCACGTGGGTGCTCCTGTGTTTAAATTAATTGAAAGTAAATTGAATTGTTTTATTATGGGTTATTTAATATGAATAAGTATTAGTGAGAGGCGCTCGATGGCGTCAATGTGGGCGTTGGTCTAACTAATCGAATACGCAAGTTAATCAACGTTGAGCTTGGCCTGCCCACGGACGGGTTTGTTCCGCCTGAGTTGCAAGTTAGGAGGGTACGTTGAGTGGAAGACAGTTGTTACAAATCGGAAAGTACCTTTGTATGTCAAGTCATTGCACAGAATACATGATATAATAATCATTCTTAATCTGAATCGTGAGTTCACTACCATACAAAGCCTGTAGTGTCTTATTGCTAAGGTATGCGGTGGTGACCACTTATTATCAGGTGTCCCATATCGTTTGCCACCCTCTGAAAAATTTTTTTTAGTATCCTTTGCAACATTGCGTGCTTCCAGCAACGTGTATTTCAAGTACCTTCCAGTGCAATATTTATTTAAACGTTGCTATTATTATAGTCCCAGCCGTGCAGACACACAATAAGTAATAACCTGAGAATAAATTCGTCGAATCGTTCTCGGCTCTACAAACGTGTTGCAAGATGTTCCACTCGATTTCACCAGATTCGCTCATCTCTGCGAATTTCTCGACGATGATCTTGCCATAAGCAGAACGCTGTGACGCAGTTCCTTTGCATAAGATCATGGCCAACAGAATAGTGTCGTTTGACTGACAGTAAATAAATAAAGTAAACTTCTAAAATCGCTTCACGATATTACGCCGTATCAAGTTTACATTCAATTCTTATCTTTCAATAGTGATTGGATTCTCTAGGCAATACTTGTATATTACGCACTTAAACCTTTTGTGTTGACCTGTTTAATTTGTTCGTATGTTTTATATATAAAATTGACATATAAACTTGCTATAAATTGATATATACATATATCTGCATACATTGAGAGATTACGTGCGACACGCTGTTGTTGTGGTATATGAACATTAGTTGTTCAAAAAATAAATATGTGTTGCAGTATCTGTTGAGAATATACAATATACGCAGCCTGCCTATTATCATTTCAGCCGAAGGACGTCGATTGCTGTACATTGTCGTCCTCCTTAGACTTCTACAGCGTTCGATCCTGTGCCGTTTGCATCCATCGGCTCCCTGCGATCTTCACAAGATCGTTGGCCCATATCAATGAATCCCTGCCTATCTATAGATGCATTTAACTCGAGTTTCCACGTTTGTTGTCAGTACACTATCGCGCAAGTCAACAGTGGTCCAATGGCCTTCCGGCGCCTTGAAAACACTGACTTCTGTTCAGCCGCAGAGCATCAAGCAGCCTGCTGTTGTACCCTTAAACCCTCTTCCGATTGGAGGTAGATGTACAAGTAGTACGGTTTAGTACGGCTTGACTAAGCTATCTTTAGTTCATAACGTTTATTTTTGTACGTCATTAGTTAAGGAAAATCTGACTGACGTCGCAATAACGTGTTGGAACCATTGGCTTAAAGAATTGGCATGTAGTTTCCTTATGTGATGTAACCAAGCAGTGAGTTAGATTGTATAAAATTACCCACGGCATCCCACGTAGTGTCTTTATGGAATACCATAAAATCAATGCGGACAAAATAAGGAAATAACTCTTGTCTGTTTTAATCTGAATTTGATCATAATTATCATTATTGTTACCGGGGAATCTACCGGATAGTCAGCTCATGTGGTAGGGGACGATTCTGTAATATAAATTGCTATTTTTAAATACTACGTTTAACACAAGCCCGGTGGGTGGTTAGCAATAGCTACTTCAACACCAACGCTCGTAGGTTCGATTCCCACACAGGACTAACATTTCTGTGCATAAGCATGTCTATTTGCCTTGTTCTTAAGAGAGGTGGGGCGTATCAAAGCGACCTTCACCTCACAAGAACCCTAGTTAAATAACAACCTCCTGGAAGGTTGTTTGGTTTCTGCAAGTGAGTGAGATTACTATTTAGCTTTTAAGGAGTTGCTGTATTAGCAGAAGCGATGGCAACGCTTTAGGAGCTTAAGGGTAACCATTAAGCTCCTTAAGCGTTTCCATGTTAGCAGCTGGAGTTACTGTACGTGTTTTTTTTAATATTACGTCGGGAGGCATACAAGCATACGGCCCACCTGATGTAAAGCGGGTACCGTAGCCTATTAACGCTTTAGATAGATTAAGTATCACTCGCCTCGACGCCTCCTCTGCTGCATACACAGCAACTCCTTGGGAGCTCACTGGTGACTACTAGTACTGGTGACTGGTGAAAACATCCAGACCAACACAAACAGACATATTCATGCACACAAATGTTTGCCTTGTGTGGGAATCGAACCAACGAGCGTTGGTGTCAAAGTCACGTCATTCACGACTGAGCCACCGAGCTCGTCATACATACACACATCAAAAGTGTCTAGGGATCAACATATATTTTTGCAATAACTTTTCTCCTGATTGATATTAGTTAAAATTTTCTTTAAGGATTCATCAAATAAAGTGTTTTCGTTTGTCTACAGTAACGATAAACCAAGTCACCTTTGCATTAATAAAGAAATTTGCCATTTTCATAATAAAGGGATTTTTGACATTTGAACCACTAACATTAAAGTTCGAAAAAAAGACTGAAATAACAGTTTTCTTTAAAATTTTATTGGGTAACTTAAACAATTAATAATCCGTGTTTCTACCGCGAACACTAACAACACAAGAACATCGGTTTGGCATACTCAAAATGAGTTCATCCAAATCACGCTGTGGAATGGCCGCCCATGTTCGTTGCAACAACAAAAAAAGGTCTTCTTGCGACTGGATACCCTCCATATTCGGCAGAGCTCTTCTCTGTAGCATATCCCATGCATGGACACGGAGACAAGACCGATACATTCAAATCACAACTCGAAGAGCTCCAACAATAACCGCCATGATGTTAGCCGTGACGCTTCATCACTCTTCAGGGAACTTAATTAGCGACCAAACAGTCAGAAACCGCTTGCATGAAGTGAACCTTCATTTCCGAAGACCGCTAAGGGTACCACCTATAGCAATGCACAATCGTAGGATTCGATATCAATGGGCTCTTGAACACAGAAATTGGGCAGAAGAACAATGGCGTTTCGTGTGCTTTTCTGATGAGTCTCGTTTTGGTATGAGACCGGATACAAGACGTATACGACACTGGAGAACCCCTGGACGCCAACAGCGATTAAAATCCTGCCAGGAAGTCCATCCTTATAGTGGTGGAACCATCATGGTATGAGCGGGTATTTGGATCGGCGGAAGAACTGAGTTGATTTGGATCAGAGGCAACCTCAACGCTCAAATTTATGCTGAGACGATTGTATCAGACGTCATCGTTCCTCTACAAGTGCAAATCGGTCCCTTATTTCAGTTAATGCATGATAATGCACGACCGCACACCGCAAGAGTTGTAAGACAGACTCTCGCCGCAGCTAACATCAATGTCATGCCCTGGCCTGCTCAGTCGCCAGACTTGAACCCGATTGAGCATGCATGGGATATGCTACAGAGAAGAGCTCTGCCGAATATGGAGGGTATCCAGTCGCAAGAAGACCTTTTTTTGTTGTTGCAACGAACATGGGCGGCCATTCCACAGCGTGATTTGGATGAACTCATTTTGAGTATGCCAAACCGATGTTCTTGTGTTGTTAGTGTTCGCGGTAGAAACACGGATTATTAATTGTTTAAGTTACCCAATAAAATTTTAAAGAAAACTGTTATTTCAGTCTTTTTTTCGAACTTTAATGTTAGTGGTTCAAATGTCAAAAATCCCTTTATTATGAAAATGGCAAATTTCTTTATTAATGCAAAGGTGACTTGGTTTATCGTTACTGTAGACAAACGAAAACACTTTATTTGATGAATCCTTAAAGAAAATTTTAATTAACATCAATCAGGAGAAAAGTTATTGCAAAAATATATGTTGATCCCTAGACACTTTTGATGTGTGTATATGCTGAACGGTATGCTTGCATGCCTCTTTACGTTGTATAAATAAAAACAATCCGCGGTTATCATTATCTCTGGATTTACTATATTTGTAAGCGATATTTACATGATAGTAAATTTATTTATAGATACATTAATGAATTACACCATGAGCGAGCTTTACCTTGGCTGGCCCGCCGCCCAATGTAGCCCCTTGACAAACACTATCGTTATTTTAAATCACATTTCAATAAACAATTGTGCGAATTAATTGAAACGCGACATAACATTATTTTGTCGTTCGCATCACAAACCTCAATTAGCTGGAAACAAAGGTTTGTTCCGTTATGTCCGACGTCATGTGCGATGCCGGTGTGTTTAGGTACAGTTTCCGAATGCATGACCTAAATATATAGGCACTTGGCACGGCAGCTGGAGCGCAGGAAAATTCGTGGATATTTTTGGGCTATTTCCCCGCCAGGAAATTCAGTTGGACAGCTAATAATTGGTGTTGAAACGAAGGTAAGGTTGGCGTTTCTTTTTTTTTTTTGACATTCGCGCAAATATACAGCTTTACTGGAACAGTGGAGTAGAATCAATCTTTTAACCAACTGTTCCCTGGCTCGAATCCTAGCGTGGATATATTATACCATTAAATTCGAGTTTTCGGATTTATGTACATATGCGTATATTTCGATTAAATTGGTCATTCTAACCAAACACGCAGGTTAAGCAACGTCGACCGCAGCCTGTCTATGGATGGGTTTTCTATCTCGAGTTTCTTCGTGCTTCGGAGGGTACGTTAAGCCGGTCACGGTCCCGGCTGTTGTTGATAGATGACGGTCGTTAAGCTAAGTCAGTGGCCCTCGGGAAGCTTGAAAACACTGACCTCTGCCAATCCGCATTTGAGCAGCGTGGTGGAGTATGCTCTAAAACCCCTTCGGTTGAAGGGAGACCCGTATCCCTGCAGTGGGATGAGTGAGGGTTGATGTGATGTGGTGGAAGGAAAATGTGAGGAATTTCGCACGTCCATGAAAATATATGTCGCAAGACGTGCGTGAGCTAACATACGAAAAGTTTAGTTTTCCCTCTGGATTGCAGAGGATTGACGGTAGTCAAGTAGAAATTCAGCATATTCACGAAACCCTTAGGCTGAGGATGCGTACCCAGCCCATCCTAATGGATTGCGAAACGGGATAACGCTAGGGAGAAGACGATACAAATTACACTACTTTCGCTGCTTACCTATGTGTAGCTAGAGGAGGAATCAATTTTGTTAAGAAAAGGAAATGAATTTCCCTTTTCTTAACAAAATTGATTCCTCATTTTTTGTAAAAATTGTATAGCGAGAAATAACAAAAATCGGTAGCAACACTGTGAATTTTCTAACAACATATAATATTCTGCTTCAACTTTTTTATCGTATTCTTTTCACGTTTCACTAATATGTTATGCAGATATTCGTTTATTTTTGTCTTCTATATTTTGAAATTTCTTGATAATTTCCATGATCTGCTGTAAGTTTACGATAATATCTAATACGGTGCAATTTTCAATAATAATCAAACGCTACTGGACCTGATTCTATAAATTATCTCGCACTATGCTATGATGTAATTTACGACGTTCTAGATTTTTTGCAATTAAAATATGCAACATCTTAATCTTGATCTATTAACAACATGATGAATACACACGGAACCTTATATTCTATAAATAAATAAATATTTCCTGAGCAATCACACAGCGCCATTTAGTACGAAACGAAGTACAGCTTGTGGTACAAGACTACTGATTTATTCCAATTCACACTTATTGCATATAACATATCGTACACAATCAAGACAGAGACGAACTGACATGTATATGCGCTCATTTTTTTTTGTATCGTACGAGAATCAACCCTTGACTTTAAAATAGTTATTGCTAGCCACTGAACCACAAATTTCATCTGTTGTATTCTATGGAATTACATATTTTTTTACAATATGATGGATCCAGTTGATTAGTTGTGAATAGTCATGGTTACGAATAAAGTATTTTATTATTTGTCTTTATATTTATTTTCTATTAACAAGTTTCTCGACATGACATTGAACACAATGCGTCGACAGTAACGAGATTATACAAATCATACATATATGCAAATTTCGATGTCGAAAGTTTCTAATTTGATTAGCTAACAATGTTTACACGTTCGCCATTTGTATTGTGGTTACCATAGGCAGCATTGAGCGAGTGCAACTCGAGTGTAAACGGAATAAAAGCGAATGCTTCGCCCACTGAAGGTTTCCATCGAGACCTTCAGTCCATTACATGGATGACGGGTTGGCCAACACTAGCAGTTGTATAAACGCACTGCCGTTGTTTCCGTTTAGAAACCACTCAATCGAACAGTTGGCCAACAGTCTTCTAACGTCTTTTTTTACAGCTATTATGATCGGAAATAAATTGTTTATTATTTAGTTACATCTATAATGGGAATCTTCATAGTTATTAGTATTGCGGACAAAATGGGGAATTTGAATTAGAGACATCGTATACTATCACAATATTCCCATGAAAATTAGAAAATAAAAATACGTACAATTTTTCGCGTTTTCGTAGTCCACGGGTCAAGTTCCGTCTTCGTGTCGTGTCTTCATGACAGATTTCTTGTATGTAAAAAAGACGTTAATCCATCAAATAATTGACCTATCAGCATCACCTCCCTTATAACCAAGTTGACGAAGTGTGTGTCAGACACGAGACTTCTGACGTACTTGGATGACCACCATTTGATCAGCGACCGTCAAGACGGGTTTGGCTGCGGTCATTTGACTAATGTATCTTACATATCGGGTATTGGCAATTGAGAATCGAGGTGACAAATTGGCTGTCAACCTAGATGTGGTAGACACGTTTGATGGGGTCTGACATCGAAGTGCTCTATGGAAGTTGTCATCGTACTGGTTGTCTAAGTCTTTACACTTATTATTGCATCCCTCTTTCTCATGTGGATTTCTGAAATGGAAATTTCTGGCTAGAAACGGTTGTATTTGTTTGAATTTAACTCCCATTAAGATTTGCTTTTTCACTGATAAGAAAATACCCTTTGGTGCTCGCAGCAACTTTCGACGACATCTTATACGACATCAACGCATGCGAACCGTATGCTTTCCTCTTGGCGGTAAATGAAGAACCCTGATAATAACAGGGTTGTATAAAAAGGTCGCGACGAAGGTCGACGTCGCATGAGTGAAGCCCCCCTATCACAAGTGTCCAAAGATGAGCGTGACTGACTGACTTAGAACATTCTGTCACTAGTACATATTTATGGATACAATCCTTTTTGCCATTTCCGAATACGTCCTCTTAGTTAACCGTTATATAAAAACCCTTACCATACCAGGATCATGTGTGTGGTAGAAGAGAGAGAGGTATGTTTGGATCGTTATACCTTGCATTCCATCATCTCTGTCCACTCCAATGGGATGTATACAATGTCTTTATTTTATCTGTGTACGCCTCCCGACGTAGTGGCTAGCGCAGTTGACTATGTGGTTAGCGTAGCTTATGAACGCCTGCAATCTTTTAAGGGAGCAAAAAGGCATTCTCTTTTCTTTTATATAACTAAAACAGTTTAATAGCGTAACCGCACGTGAATACTCGTTATTTGTCATGATAACGCCTTTTCTTTTGAAGTTGGTTAAATAGATGGTTATGTAGGCTATGTATATTTTATACTGAACTAAATATATTAAATTCATAATGACCCGGAAAACGCGTTCAGTATACGCCCAAATTACTAGGCCGAGCCAGGCATGCAGATTATGTAATAGCTATTAGCCTAAAAACGAAGCTTTCTTCTGCTGTATAGTGAAATCCAAGTAGAAAAATATGTTGGTTAAGCTAAAGTGTGCTGCGTTGACAGTGACAAACCAGTTGTTTTTGTTACCGTTATGTTTGTGAGGTTCAGTGAGAAACTACTGAACGCCATGATTGCGTGCTAACTATCGTCTATACATACATATATTAAACAGCTGTTGCTTTATATATATATATATGTATAGCTGCATTCAGCGACTATTCGTCCGTGTGATGTCCCGGGGGGCGCTTTTCTCACTGTCATTCTTTTTCTCGATTTTTAAGGGTCGTATCATGATGTTGAGTAGCCTGTAACCTTCATCAAGAATTGGCCCATAAAATGCCATAAGATTTTTTCTTAATTTGACCGTAGTTTCAAAGGGCCGCGCGTTCAAATAAACAATCAAACAAACTAACTTTTTCGCTTAGTAAGATATATTCGGGAGGCATAACAAGCCTAGTACAGCCCACCTGTAGTAAAGTGGTTAAGATATAGCCTTTCATAGGCTACTATGACCTTGCATATGGGAAGGATCACTAGCGCGTTGTCACCCCTGTAGCTAACACAGTAACTCCTTACGAACTTACCGATAACTTCAGTCACAGGAATACAACAACTGAGGTTGATGCTTTTCGGGTGTGATACTACACCTATTAAATTTCTAGGATACGCGTTGTTACCAACATAAAGATGGTAAAATTTTTAAATAAGAAATTTCAAATTTTTATGTTAAAAATGAAAGTAGTGTGCTACAGAGCAAAACAATACATAATACATAATACAAATAAATACTTATGTTATATAAATCTTAAGTCAGACCACTCATGGAGTACTGCAGGCACCTATGGACGGGAGCACTTGGATACCACACCTATCGGGCCCTCCTAAGATTGGAGAAGCTCGAGAGAGATATACCCGGGTTATATATATTATATATATAAACAGGCTGCCGTCGACATTGCTTAACCTGTGTGTTCGATTGACAGATTGAGATTGACACCATCAGCGATATTATGCCATCGCATTTCTCAGAGATTACTATTAGATACAAATAATAAAATTAAATATTTTTAACGAAAAATAAAATTCGCGGATGAACGAAAATATGATACTTAGTTGATATGTCTGGTAAGTACATATAACTCAGACTTTCAAATAAAACGTATGTATGTATATATATCTTCTTGCCAAGTCCCTTGCGGGGTAGGCAGAGAGAACCGAGCGCCATAAGACGCGGTCCTTACATAAAATTACAAATAATACGTTAGTTTTAATGTTGTTTTCTAAGACGTAAATGTTTCTAAAGAGTAAATAAATGCTGCGTATAATAATCGCAGGATACTAATAGCAATGATGGCATTGTGCCGTCTGATATGTGAATTAGCGATATTATGCCATCGCATTTCTCAGAGATTACTATTAGATACAAATAATAAAATTAAATATTTTTAACGAAAAATAAAATTCGCGGATGAACGAAAATATGATACTTAGTTGATATGTCTGGTAAGTACATATAACTCAGACTTTCAAATAAAACGTATGTATGTATATATATCTTCTTGCCAAGTCCCTTGCGGGGTAGGCAGAGAGAACCGAGCGCCATAAGACGCGGTCCTTACATAAAATTACAAATAATACGTTAGTTTTAATGTTGTTTTCTAAGACGTAAATGTTTCTAAAGAGTAAATAAATGCTGCGTATAATAATCGCAGGATACTAATAGCAATGATGGCATTGTGCCGTCTGATATGTGAATTAGCGCAAAATAATTTACATAGATGGACAACATCGCCACTCCTAAACACAAGGACATTGACCGCTTGTTCAACGGCCAACATTTCTGCCACCCAACTAATATCAGTGACCCCTGTGTATGCATTGAGGAATTTGATTTCTGAAGGTTGGTATACGCAGATTGTACAGAGACTTTATCTACACTGAAAAAAATGTTTAGTTGGATTTCCCAGATTCCTAATAGAATTCACCAAAGTCGACGGTTGAACTGGGTCCTACCTTTGATTTAAGTTGATTTTACCAATCAAAAAAGGTTAATGAAGTACCAGTAAAAATAATAAAATTTATTATTTAGTATGATAAACTGTACCATATTATATGTACAATCCATTTATTCGCGGTAAATTATACATTTAAAATAGTGATAGCTACAAATTACTTTTGTATGAAGACCAACCGTAATATATTTGTAAATTTAACTACAAATTTTTGCATTAATTAACAATGTTTACTAGTAAAATAGACTACCTTTGCTTCTTTGGTAAATTCAACTAATCTTTTTTTTCAGTGTACGGTTCATTTCAAGTTTGTTTGTTAAACTTTACTTATTTTAATCCTTTAAGGTAATTTTAATATTTGGATATTCTATTATATTCTATTAATGAAACACGATAAATAACGTTCCTCTAATTAATAAACTGGGCCTTAAAATATTACGAAGTTCTTAATTACAATCTGATAAAAACAATGATTAATCAAAATCGGTACGTGGAACTCTAAAGTATAATATTATACATGAATTAAATATAATAATAGTTTTTCGATGTGTTCTCGGAAGCGAGGGAAACATATCGTCTGATTCATATAAGCGTAAATTGTACTTGTAGACATCTACTTATGACGTGAAACTTGGCCTGACTCAATCGGGCGGCGCCGGCGCGCGCTCTGCCGACCGGGGATTTCGTGTCCGTTGGGCAGCCCCATTGAGATATCGAGATCTTTTAATTTTTATCCTCCGCTTTGATTTGAATCTCTTGAAATACAAATATTACTTTACTGCATTAACAAAGAATCATCGCTCAGCAAACATCCATACGTTTCTAATGATATTTGCGTAATAACTTTCAGCTATGTACACTGACCATGCTGAACATTTCTTATTATGTATTGATTTGTTTTGTAGAGAAAACATGACCGGCGTTCATCGGCTAGGAAATGCAATATTAAACCAATAGATATAGAAATAGTAATGTACAGTTTATACGAGAATTGATCAAACTTTTACAGGCATTTGAGTTTACACTATGTGAATACGACGATAGAGATTCACTAGGCTTTTGATTGTTGAAAGTTAATGATAAATAGAAAATGTTAGAGTGAACATACAGACTATTAGGTACGCAAAATTCGTTAGGGATGTTGATTTCCATTTCCATCGCTGACGGAGTATTTATTTAAAAATTATGAAAGCCCTATAAGTAAATGGTTTTATGCCTGAGGACGACTATGGCATCTGACATCTCATTTTGATAAAATATGATGAAATTGGTCGTGGTTTTATTAGAAAGTAATGTCAGGAGCCCTAGGAAAAGTTAAAAGAGCTATTAACAATATATAACCGAGTGAAGTACCTATATAAAGACCGTGACTTGCAGCGCTTGGCTTGTTTCTCTCTGCTTACCCCGCAATACAACTAGTGTCATGATATGTATAAAAGTTTATATATAGTATAAGTAATTTTCTAGTACTTCGGAGAAATAGACTCGCCATATTTATGTTTATTTACAAGATGCTCACGGCGCCGATGCACCTAGACTGCTGCGTAGTTAGCACCTATGAGATAAGAGGTCATTGTGGTAAATGCTGATTATTTTTAAATACTAAGGGAAAACACACGATATAAATAAGTTCCCTTGACGCACTACCGTCGTCAGTATTAATTAGATTACGCGCACATCAAACCGGTTGGTTGGATATCGCGTACTAACGTAGTTCGTAAGTATCTGATTGTATTTCACAGGGCAATCGTTGGAATCGTTGAATTTAGGATAGTCGTGATCGTCGAAGACTTCGTAATACGTTACCATTTCTAATGTGCCATGTCTAGATGTGTCTAACAAGACGTTAGACTTTCCCCAAAAAGCCTAGGAGACGTATCATGAAAATGATGATGAGCATGATGATTTGTCGAATTCGTAGATCGGGATTCGACAAATGCGATTAAATAAAATTGGTTGTAAAATAAAAAAATAATATAGTAGAAAGAATGCAGGATGAAAGAATTACGAAGCAGATATACAATTCAAAAGTGGAAGGATGTAGGAGCCGAGGAAGGCCAAGACTTACCTACCATGATCAAATTGGTCGTGTTCTATCAAAAGGTGATGTCAGGAGCTCTAGAAACCGGCGAGCGTGCATGAAAAAAGCAATGAATGTTAAAGAAGAGAGTAAGGTATGTAAGGATCGAGTCACGTGGCGCTCGGTTCTCTCTGCCTACCCCGTAATGGATTTGGCGTGAATTTATGGATAGATAGATTCAATAAAATTGAAGCTAAAATTTGGGAACCAAACTTCACGCGGGCGGACGGATAACTTAAATACTGCGTACTTCGTGTCGATAAGACTAAGATTCTACGTTTATGACTTCATTGATACCAGTATTATAGATCTTAGACTAATTATGCTGGCTTAATAAATAATACATTAATGAACGAGGCTTATTGTATACAAGTAGTATGAACAATATTATTTACATATACCGCATTGTTTATGCCTCTGACAACACATGCAACGCGAATATAAGTTGTACATTATTAATTATGTTTATTGTTACAAAGTTACTACTACTTATATATGTTTTGTAATTAGAGAAAAACTTTATATTTCTAGAATCTGCTAATCGAGAAAAATCTGAAGAAGCAAAACCCTTGCAGAGCTAAACGAAGTTGTCATTTCTCTCTCACTTATAACAACTGCCAAGTTGACGCTGTGATCCTCTCATTCCTAATCTCGGACATATTCTACGCAATGTATATACGCATCCAGATCGACCTGTGATCGAAGGTGTAGATGGACGGGCCTTTTTTGTTGTGTTTTTTATACGACAGATAGCAAACGAGTATGCTATTGTGACTATTTTGCACCACATATCAAATACCTCCACAGAAAAACGCAGCCAAACAAATTCCTTTTAAAGGGGCTGCTGTCTTACCAGTAGAGGTGGCATCACGCGAGTGATACTTAATGTATTGCAAGCGTCCATAGGCTACGGTAACCGCTTAAAATCAGGTGGGCCGTATGCTTGTATGCCTCCCAACGTTGTATAAACAAACATGGAATTGACTTTGTTAAAAATTTACCACGTTAGCCGTATATTTTTAGGTTTAAAGAAATTTTATTCCCAAAAAGACAATAAGTCACTTACATGAGAATATTAATAATATAGCTTAATGATATATTCGTATTTCACACACACTGATTTTATAACCATTTATGGCATCAAGACAGACTTTTTGACGACTAACGTTTTATGTTAAATACGACCTAGTTCTCGCTGAAGACCACAACATACGCGGTTTGAACAGAGTGGTTTGATGACTAAAATGCGCTATGGAAATCGTCTAAGTTACTGGCTCGTTAAATAGAGAACTTACTCGGTGTGAACTCCTATGCCATGTATTTACTAAATTAGCTGTTGAAGGCGAGTGAGTGCCTTGACCTTAGCTTAAGGCGGTAGACGGCTTGACGTAAACAGCGCTTGCTCCATCGTCCCCGGCGAATCGAAGTCGCTAGCCGAAGTCGGTTAATGAACCACTATGTGGGAGCCAGTCTCGTTAGGTAAATTAGAGTATCGTCTAGTAATCATTGCATGCGAAAAACGTTTCCACGGTAATGTTTTTTTGTAAGTTCATATTCCATAGAAGTCAATTTATTGAAAAATTAACAAAACACGTCTGCCCTTATTTCTTAATATATCTAAAGTAATAACTATTCAGGATTAATGAACTAAATCTTCACTTGTCAGTTAGCTGTTGCGGCCACTTCGACGTCTTACATTTTTTAAATAAACACCTTTGACACTTAGATATTGAGTTATTGGTATTGCACCGTTATATTGACATAAATTTATTGTAAGAGTAATTGATGATTTGAAAATAATGTCTTATTCTTGTTTGTCTTATAACATTAAAGATACACGATATAGACATTTTTGAGGTCGCCTTTCAAAATTCCTTATTTCGATACGCCACTTGATTGGTTCAAAAAGTATTTTTTGTTCAGTTTGCACAATATGAAGTACGTATACAATTTTGTTTTTAGTATGACGTCACATAGGTAACCCGGGAGATAACGTAGGGATTCTAACGGTACCGTACCTATGCATCTGAATCGGTTAAGGCGTAAGTTATAGTTGAATAAAAAAACACGTATATACATGAACCCTGAATATATTACACTCCATTTTGGCAATCGCGTAATAATAGACAATTCAAGCAATCTCTGATCATATTATATGATGTAATTTTGTTAAATGTTGCGTTTCCAAAGGGTATTTAAATAATATCGATTTTAATTAACAAATATACCTAATCGTTATACTATTAATTATGGTTAAAAACCTAAACTTGGATTCACTAATCAATAAATCACTTTACAGCGCTTGAAGACACTCGGCATTCACAAAAATGTAGTGCTTTAGCGCTTACATATTATCTCAGCGATTCGAGCCTTCTGACCAATGAGAGGATATTTAAAAAATGAGCCGATAAGTATCGCAATGGTGATCCGTAAACTAGCCAATAAGAGCTGCACGTTCTACTTCACCCTCCACCCCGTAGCAGTGAATTGAGTTACTACGTAAAATTTGTCTCTTTGGTTCTACATAGGTTATTTCTTTCATGTTTGGATCCCTTTTCGCATTGCGTAAATGAGATAGTAACTAATCAGTGCGATTATGTATACATATAAGTTGCTGCATTGTTTTTATAAATCGTTTATCTTTGTCATTGATATGGTGGGATGTTAAAGAAAGGGGTTTTAAAGGTGGCCATTTAAAAATCCTTATTTTGATCACCCATTTGATTGATTTAAAAATATTTGTTGAGATGGTTTGGACATTTGGAAAGAATGGTTGACAAAAGAGTTACGAAAGAAGTATAAGAAGCAAGAGTTAGTGGAGTTATCGGCAGGGACAACCATAGACGCACAAAGGGCGAAACAAGAGCACCAGAAACCGAAGGGCATGCGTGAAGAGGTCGATGAGTGTGGAAGAGGCGAGTGAGGTATATGTTTGGATCGATGCACCTGACGTTCTATAGTCTCTGCCTACCCCACTGAGAGACGGGCGTGATGGGCGTAGATGGGCATAGATGGACTGCACAATTTAGAGCACATTGGTTTTATTGTGACGTCATATGCCTATGTTACTTTTGTTAGCCGGAATAATATGACGATTCTAACAATATATACATCTGAGTCGGTTAAGGTAGTTAGTAGTTATCGGGGTATAAAGTCTCACATATAGGTACATGAACTCTGAATATATATCACACTTCTTTTTTGGCAATGTAATATAAACAATTCAAGCAATATGATCATATTTTCTGATGTAATTAGGTCAAATGTTGCGTTTCCAATGTGTCTTTCCGTAATATCGAATTTAATTAACAAATTTTTAATTTACCTCGATCGTTAAACGAACATCATGGTTATATATCTATAACTTGACGCCAAATCCCTTGCGGGGTAGGCAGAGTGAACCGAGCGCCTTCGATCCTTACATACCTCACTCGCTTCTTTAACATGCATTGCTCTTCTCATGTACGTTCGCTGGTTTCTAGGAATCTATACAGATAAATAAAATTGGAGTGTCTGTTTGTAATATTAAAATAACCACTATTTACTAAATGCATATGGATGTATACACGATACATATACCGAAATTAATATTTTTACAAGTTTTGTCTGTCTGTTCCGGCTAATCTCTGAAACGGCTGGAAAGATTTTGACGGGACTTTCACTGGCTGATGTAATAAGGAGTAACTTAGGCTACTTTTATTTTAGAAATGTTATTTATTTTTATTAATATAAATAAATAATAAAAAAATAACTATTCCGCGCGGACGAAGTACATAATACATATCTATTATTATTTTGCTGTTCGCTATTTTACTCTGCTTATTTAGGCACTTATAATCAAATCAAATAAATAAAATTATAACTGAACAATAACTTTATTGTTAAATTCCGCGCGGACGAAGCCGCGGGGCACAGCTAGTTATGTAAAATTATCTAAAATCATTGCTATTACTATTAATTATTGTTTAGAGCGTAATTTGAATCCCTATTCGCATTGCGTAAACGAGATAGGAGCCGATCAGTGCGATTATGTACAATGTCAAAGCGAGTAATTTGTTGCAATTTTGTTACAAGTCGTTTCATCTTTGTCATTGATAACTACATGTATATTGAAACATGTACGATAGCGTATCTATCATGTAGTATACAATACACGATACTAATATCTGTTGAAATACAATTATCATTCTATAGTAATTGAACTCAATGTTACAATATAATTGTTTTCTTTTGTGCCGCTGTCAGTTATAGGCCTTGCTATTGAATCTGTGACTGTCCTTTTCATTGTCACTCTATCTCTTATTGACTGCTCTACCCACAAAATCGATTGAACTATTCGTTTTGTGTTAATTGATTGCATACAGTTGAATAAAGCTGTTCTATTAACTTTGACCGAGACTTTATATTGCCGTCCACGGACACAGAATTTCTTCCTATTTGTTTGGCTAGTTACGAGTACTGCCGGCTGTCCTGCATGCGTGGGGTTCGGTTGCTTAAATTTAAATATTTCCGAAATAAAAATCAACCTATGTGTTAATTTAGAACACACATTATCTGAATGCTTAACTACATTCAAATCCCTTTATTCGTTCTTTTTATTTTGCGTGTAAAAGTAATTAACGTTCGTACATCCTCAAACTTTTCATGTTCGTATTTGTTAATAAAATTCTTTTAAATTACCGCAAAACGAATGGTCCAATTAAGCTGAAAAATCTATTTATGTGTAATAGTTGACCAGAAAATTGAGCGCATTTTTTTATTTCGCTTGCTATTTTTATTGCTATCCGTCTCTCTGCCATCATTTTTAATTTTATTTGTAATTAAATTTATTTGTATATTTAATCATATATTATTAGAACACAATATTAAAAAAATCTAATAATTTGTAGAAAGATGTTCAAAAACTCGAATACTATATAATCAGGTATTGCAAACAATAACAAAGGTCGGTAATAAAAATTTCGACTATCCCGATACCTATTACTCTATTATTGATTTTTGTTTTGTTTCTTTGTTTCTTCTTGAACGTTTGATTTGGCAGTTGCCGCCATAAAAACAATACTAAAGAAGGCAACTTTAATCTTGATCAAAACTTATACCTACCGCGGTACTGGTTACAAACTACCTGTAATTGTAATCAAACATTCAAGACCGCCTTCCTAAAGTATGTTTCTTCCTACATGCATGGAACAAAGATCATACACCTACTTACGACGTTATATTCTGGTCTCGTTTGAGGCAGTTCGCACACAACCTGTGTCGCGTGGCCCATGTAGTGGCATGGACCGTGGACGTGCCCCGAAAACATTATTTTTCCGGTTTGTTGCAGACTAGTTTTGTTCTATCGAGTAACCGTACTCACCGTTACCACATTGGCCCTCCGTCTACGACTTCCATGAGTATTTTGCCAACATACTACAGTTAATATGTCGCGTGAGAAAAGTTTGGATTCCATTGCAATTATGTGTTATTTACTTCCACATACTTCGCTACGTTCCAATTCTGAATCAACGAAGAACTCAACTCGAATGTCATGAGATTCTTTCAATCACCCTTGTTCCTTTTGCTTTAGGCGGTAACTTATAGGTACTAACATTAAACACCATTAGGAATATTTTTTTATAATGACTGCAGCCATGTTTGCACTTTTGTGCGAATCTTGTGAATCATTATTTATTAGTTGTAAACATTAGGTATCATGAATCATTTGTAATGTAGAGTTTGAGAAATAAAATGCAGCGATAAAAACTTAGAGGAATTCAAAAATTAGGTACAATTTGTATGCCACTGATTATTGTTGAAAAACATTAGGTGGTCCAATATGTACCCAATACAATATACAGAATATAATTTTATATATTTTGTGTGCATTCTACTACCACTCTGCGAAATTCATACTGCCAATAATGATACAAGTTCTGGGTATTTCAGAAACCAATGACAATACCATCGGATTACCTTTGTATCTCCGAATATGTTGGTAGAGCTGACAGCAGATCATGCTTGACGCATAAGAACGGCGTAAATATGTGAAGCTTGAAGTGCATACATTGTGCTGCCACTAGATTATGTGTAGTATCGAACCAAACGTTGCAAAGATAAGCTGAGATATAAAGGAGGCTATCCAATAAAACAGTCTTCTTAAAGTGAGTGCCACGGCACACTGGTGTACGGCGCTCATTAGCCTGGGTGCCACAGAACATTGGCCAGTGTAGTCAGAAAGCTAAGAAGACCATACCCTACATATAGAGTTATATGAGCTTATTAATTTCAAC
The DNA here is from genome assembly GCA_947507595.1 of Pyralis farinalis. Lineage (NCBI taxonomy): Eukaryota > Metazoa > Arthropoda > Insecta > Lepidoptera > Pyralidae > Pyralis > Pyralis farinalis. The sequence continues at coordinate 16,588,971 of OX382272.1, forward strand.
TCAGTTAATCAATCGTCATATTAAATTAATTTATACAATAAATATATTTTCCTAAATGGTGGTACGTTGATTTGGTAGGAGGGAAAAACACATTTGTACATACACCCATCGGACTACAGTTGGATATCATTTTACCTACTATGTACTGTTGCGGTAATAGCCGAGTCGTAGCACGAAAACCTGATTTCAAATTGTAGGAACTCGTTTTACAAAACCAAACATTTATATATTTCTTCTCCTAAGAGTATTTATATCTAAATAATCTCCGCCTCCGCGTGGTGGGTATTGAACTCACGACCTCTAATAATCTGTAGAGTGCTTTCCCAATAAATTCTAATAATACTTAGTACTTGAGCTGATATTTATTATCTTAAAACATCATAACTGTGAAATAGATAAATAACAACAATTTTTCTGCGTACTTATCGAATTTATATTCGATATTTAAGTTATAATATATATTCAAATATATTGTAAACGCTTGCTGACCGCGTTCGTAATGATGACGTAGGAAAGAGAGTTTGTCTGAAAGAGAGGGTCGGTGTTAACAAAAGTCATGCTCCGTTAGTTCGGACATGTAGAAAGAACGCAGGCTCGAAAGAATAACAAAACAGATATACAATGCGAAAGTGGAAGGATGTAGGAACCGAGGAAGACCAAGACTAACTTACCATGACCAAATTGGTCGTGTTTTATCAGAAGGTGATGTCAGGAGCCCTAGGAACCGGCGAGCGTGCATGAAAGGGGCTATAAATGTTAGAGAAGCGAGTGAAGTGTGTAAGGACCGTGTCTTATGGCGCTCGGTTCTCTCTGCCTACCCCGCAAGCGACCTAGCGTGAAGATATACATTTATACAAATATATTGTGGCACACTACCTGTTTAATGTGAAGGGGTTACCGTTAGCCCATTGACGCTTGCAATACAAATATAGCTCTTGCGCTGGGTACCGCTGCTGCTATCGCAGTAACTCATCACCAGCTTTCTGACCTTCAGTCGTTGAAAAAAGAACTGTCTATGGTATTCTCCTGTTTCTTATTAAATATTTTTATTACTTGACAATTTCAGCAATTCCACTTGCGGAGTGGTTTTTAACGCTACTTTCACACCAAGCACGAGCCCAGGTGTCGAAGGACATTTCTTGTATCAAAGGATAATTTAGATCATAATAATATCTTCAATTTATTTCTACAATTGAAAGATGGTATTTCTTGGTTGAACTAGATCTCTTCTAACTACAAAAACAAACTACTTTAAAAGTTGATTACATGAGTAATCAGCGATAATATGAAACCTTGTTGAAGTCTAAGGCTTTTCCATTAAGTGTTTCCAGAGACACACCTCGTCCGCGCGGTGTGCAATAAGGAAATTGTTCGACAACATGTACTGGAGTTTTTGTAAAATCGCGAATATTTTATCCTAACTGCGACCTTCGACTTTCGATCAACAATAGTTTGTTTATACAACATCGGGACCCCTGAGTGTGCGAGGGTGAAGTGAATGTATATCGCTAACGCATTTCCACCCCCCTTTGCTAAGACAATAACTCTTCGAAGTTTACTGGTAACTTCCCAAAAACATTTAGCTTCCGTCTTCTGTGACGTAGAGGTACTTCCCAGTTGGGCTGATTTGGTGTGTCCTACCATTCTTCTTCTTCTTGTGGTCTTGCGGGACGGCCGCGAATGGGCCTCAGGCCTATGGTTCTTTGCCCAGGCAGTCTTCGGCAGCATACCGCTGCCGAGTGTGTCCTACCATCATTTCCTCAGTATGCTAAGTCACTGCAGAGTGCACCAAGTGTACGCGCAGACAACAAGAGTTCAAGCTCACACTCATGCATCTTATGTCGTATCAGTAAAGTTGGTAAAAGTAAATATGTATATGTATACACGACGAAATCCCAATATATATATGTATAATGTATACACGACGTATACACATCGTGCAGACGAGGTTGGCTTTAACATTAAAAAATATAATGAGGCACTTAAACTCCATTATTGTCGTTTATTGTTGATCGAACAGTTATAATACTAGGTAAAATATCCATTACGCGGTCTGTCGATATGCTCATGTCATGTAGCTGTTAGGAAAAGAAAGGGCTTAGCGTTATTTCGTTTCCTACTCCATTAGAATTAGCGTGGTTCGCTATCTAAGTCTAAGGTTTTGACTGCCGTTAGGCCTCATATTAGTTTATGATATTTTAGTTAAATAAGGTACAGATAGTTTCTCTGCCTATATATGTATTACATATTCCTACCAAGCCTTTAAAGGTTGGCTGGAAGAGATCTCTTCTTACAGAGATAAGTCCGCCTTTGTACATACTAAACATTTGTAACTATATATGTTATTTATATTTGTGCAATAAAGAGATTACAACAGTAACAACAACCTCGACAGCAACCCAATGGAAAACCAGGCCTTTCTTAGGTTAGTTCAAACGACTTTCGAAATATAATTGCTTATCCAAGCAATTATATTTCGAAAGTATACATAGATAGTACATCCGAGCGGGTTTCATCTCGATGTTTACCTTCACCGCCGCAATTGATAAATAACAAATATATATAAAAATCCGAAAACAAGAATTCAGTGGATACATATGCCAGGATTCGAGCGAGGTTCAAGCAGTTGATAGCTGATTCTTTATCCACTGGTCTATACATCACTGCTCTTGAGAAGAAGAAAGGTATTTCGATAAAAACAAACGTAACGCGAACTCTAACTGCCTTGCCTAGTCCTCAATAACCCTCTATCTAGTTCAACGTTAAAATTTGCATTTCACCACAAACGTAAACGTTTACCAGCCTAGTTTAAATTAAAAAGCACCGTTACATTTTTCTCGTATTGTGTTATGTATCATATGCCCGTTAAACAGTTATGAAATGTTGTTCCATTTTACGCGTGTTTATTGCGATGTACATTTGATTTACCTATAATATGAGTAAGTAAGGCTTATGCGGGAGGCTTAGTCATTACTGGCGTCGTGAGCTCCTTGACCTAGTTCGGGCAGCGCGTCGTGACAGTGGTCACTGCAGCAGGCTGGCACTGCCGATGATGTACAACTTTCACCAAAACAAAGTCGCGATCGTGCAATATTGCCGAGACCGGTTTCCCTTTTGTTTTTGCGGGAGCTCAAAATAGTATTCGTAAATAATGTTGTCGATATTTTAAATTGTGGCAAGTGTTTTGCCAATGTTTGCCAAACACGTTTAATTTTAAGCCTGCCAAGGGCGGGTCGACATCAGTGACCCTCCCGAGATTGGCAAGTAGGTACAGCGGCTGGCCCTCTACAATGAGTTAATGACTTATCTCGGTTTGGTTCTTTTGAAGCCCTTTAATTATTACGAATTATTACGTATGGTCGTATGTGTCCTTTAAAAAGTAAAATTTATTATGAAGATAAATATGTCTGTATTGTGCTATTTATAGTGCATATTAAATGCATCACTGAATTTAAAAAGTTCGCGTATACTGTAAAATGTTTATTGCATACATATAAATGAGCCTTGTAGTGTAATTTTCTTTATTTTGAGCCCGGACGCAAACACGACGACGTCGGTGGTGGAGTGGTTAGCAATGCTACTTTAACACCAGGGCTCGTGGGTTCGATTCCAATGAACATGTCTGTTTCTGTTGTTCCGGGTGGTTTTAGGAAAGGAAAGGCACATAGGGAAAAGCAGCCCGTCTGGGGGCTACCTCCAAATAAAGACTCCCTGGAGGGCTGTTGTGTTCCTGCGTGTAATTGAGATCACTAGTAAGCTCCAAAAAGTTGCATTAAGGCATAGCAGCAAAGGTGGCATTGCGCGAGTGATACTCAATGTATTATAAGTGTTCATAGGCTACGGTAACTTTACATCAGCTGGACCACATGATAGTATGCCTCCCGATTAAAAAAAAAATTGAACGTGTGTACATCGGAAGAGTGTGCATTGTCAACAGTCAAGGTTCCCTTACCACTTAGGCAACTGAAATTGAATTAAAGTTCCGGTAACTCTTCTTGCCGTGGCCCACTGACCGCGATAGCGAGTGGCACATCACAAGTGGGCGTTCACGTTTATAGGCAAAACTGGTCTTAATGCAATTATTTACCGGCCTTCCGTGTATCGACTTTGTAATAAAACTGCAAAATATAATTATGAGTATGGCATGGATTCGTCAATAAAAATCGTATTGTCCTTTGTTTGTACCATAAATACTTATGATATACGTAGGTATATAATTAAAGTACACATATTTGTAATCATGGTTATTATATATTGAAAACCATCCGCACACACACACACACACACACAACCCACAGAGGCGGGAATAGCGGGAAAGCGACTGTAGCGTTCTGAGACAGGATTTTTTATAACATTCGTGCTTCTATACAACCTGTCACACAAAAAGCGATCGCACCGCGCCGGATCGCGTCCGCGCCTTGGGAGTTTCTTTTTTTATGTCACGAAAGTGGCAAACTGGCATTCGTCCTGCCTGATTGTAAGTAGTTACCGTAGACAATTGCAACTTCGGTGGTGTCACTCGCGTATTACCAACCCTAAATTACCCTAAATTATAAATGAAATTTTTCGGATGTTCTTAACGACTCGAAACGGTATTGTTTTTTTTATACACCGTCATGACGCATATATACGGCCCACCAGATTTAAAGTAGTTACCGTGTGAACTCTTATTTATTTATTTTATTTGGTACACCAACAGGTCACATGTTTACAATAACAAAATAAAAATATATTCTAATTTATTCTAGCATGCAACCCAATTACAGGTGAACACAACATTTCTGCAAATCAATGTTATGCTGTACGTTAATTGCTACACACACATAACTTTCATAGTATTAAGCTAAGGTGACGCTCATTTTGAAATATTTAATAATACAAAATAAAATCGGCATTGTAATTCTATAATATAAAAATGAATCGCTAAATGTGTTGCTAAGCGCAAATCTCGAGAGCAGCTGAACCGATTTCGCTAATTCTTTTTTTAGAATATTCCTTGAAGTACGAGGATGGTTCTTACGAAGAGAAACATTTAAAAAGTTGCCTAAAAGTATGGCAAAACAATGTTTGCCGGGTCAGCTAGTATAATATAAAATTGTGTGAAACTCTTGTAGCACGAGGAGTATTGCTTGCGCGTTTCCTCCCCCGCTACTACATAGCAATTCACAGAAGCTCACTGGTAACCTTACTCAGTCATGAATACAACAACCCTACAGGGTCTTGTTACTTGGCTGCGTTTTTCTGTGAAGTGGAGGTACCTCCTCAGTCGAGCTGCTTATATGCGACCTATTTCTTGAAATCCTAAAATATATTGTTAATATACTGTAACGCGTTTACGTTAAATTTCATTAAATCAATCCAAAATTGACACATACGATGCAAAGTTTTACAAGTTTAACGTAATTTGATTTTTATTCTTAACTAGCTGCTGCCCGTGGCTCCGCCCGCGTAGAGTCAAATAACGTAGCCTATGTGTTAATCCAGATCATAATCTATCCACGTGCTAAATTTCATTCAAATCCGTTCAGCCGTTTAAGCGTGAAAGAGAAACAAACATTCATCCATAAATACAAACTTTCGCATTTATAATATTAGTAGGAATGTGATCTTAATTGTATACTTAGATAATTTGTGGCTTAATAGCTCATTAAGCCGCAAATGATACGAGTGTATTAACCTCAATTTTGTTTACTTACTTTAGCAATTTTTTTCATAATGTAAACATGAAACGTAGATTCATTCATCATGTAGTTAGGATGCCAAAGCTAACCTGTAAAGTTACTCTTGGTGCTAATTCCCATGACGCGCAGTATTTATACTATATGTACCAAATGTTGCTTGTGAGGCGGCAAATTATACATATCGGTTTAACGAAGTCAATTCATCTTAAAAATAAAGTGAAATCTGATCAATGTTGTCTTTTATAACCGATATTCGTTTGTTTATTTACTATTTTATGAAAAGAAAATATGAAAAGTCCAGAATATTTTGAACGAGTCGACGCGAGATCACCACAGAAGCCTTTTATGACATTTAAACTAAATGTCGAATTACATACCGGTCCAAGAATTACTTGTCTCTTGGAGATGGTTTAGGTTGTCTAGCCTTACATGGCGCCTACTCTATCGGGCTTGACGTCGCGTAGTACCCATCTTACGATACCGTTTACTTGTTGTGCATTTGACATCGATTCGAAGGTTATCGCCACAGTGAACGGCAGTGCGGAAGCTTCGCATAAACATCCCGCTACGCGCGCACAGAAAATAACATGCTTTTAATCATTCGATCAATCGTCGCGCTCGCTATCGCCTACGCGACCGGAGTTGAGTTAGCGTGTGTGTAAGTTTCGATTCGTGCGTTTTACGTATCCGAAAGGGCATATACGTCAGAGTTTATATACTCTTGTTAACTGTGTTATCGCCGCCGATGTCAGCGACCAGCGCCGCGCCCACACGCGTTCGTGTATACAAACAAGCCGCTAGCTCCTCACACAAGCTTAGCGACTCGCACGCTCCAAGCACGGTCTATAGACTCTTGGCCACAGACTGTACCCTTCATGCGTACATGCGCTCGATAGTGAAGTTCATTTCAGATTATTGATCCGAATATACTCGTGTATAAATGTGTCGCTGTATCTCGCTAATTTTATCAATGAAATGTGTACGACGCAGTCTGTTTGAACGATGCAAACTTCGTAGGTATGAAACGTGGCTACGGTTAATATGCCTGCATTTATTTTGTTGTTAATACATATGGGTTCTTTCAAGATAGTAATGGCCCATTTATAAATAAACGTCATAATGAGACATGTTAAACCGTGAGATCTTTTAAAACAAAAAAGTATGACTTTCAGATTATTTCCGATATTTTTACCTTAGCTTTTATAAGCTTGCAACACAAGTGTAATCGCTCGCGCGTTGCCGGGGGCCTGTAGCGCTAGAGAAAATCAATTCATTGGTCGATTTACTATTTTTGCCTCTAGCCTCGACTTGACAGAAAGGACCTGTGCCATCTACCATCCCATGAAGCAGTAGCTCCAAGCCGGAAATTTCAATTGACTCTGGTCGTTCATAAGTCGAGTGAGTTGCGGGCTCCCGAGGTGCTTCCTGTTCTAATACTTCACTCTTTCGTACTTCACCGGGACTGCTCAAAACGGGCGTTAGATTAGACCCATGGGTCTATCTAGGGGAGGTGACAGCAATCGGCCTGTAATTCCTTACATGATACAGGCCTCTCTTGAAGGCTGATATTAAAATCATCAATCTGTTAAAACGAATATTTAAATTATATGCCTACCTTTTTAGTACTCTAGACTTTTCATTCAACCGAAAATATTTTGGAACGGTACAACGAAAGTACAGACGGTATTAATATCATCTTTGACCGCTTTAATTCCTTTGTGCTGCGTAAATATATACAAATCTTTACGTTTATCTCTGAATACATTTGCCTTCTATTAAATTCCTACTTATTCGTAGTATTCTGAAATATAGTTGGATATGGAAGGTATAACACGAGAACATTGTATTATTTGTCCTACATGATTAAGTAAATATACTAACATTTATTTTATGCTAAGGCAACTAGGAGGTTAGCCACACATTTATAATATCGAAATGAGCGTGTGCACTATCTACCGATTCCAGCTTTGCATTCTCTATGTGGTATACAATTAATTAAAAATGCATTTGCTAATTTATCTCCATTGGTTTTATCAAGAGACCGTCACGTCGGTGGACTCTGCCAGCATCGCAGCACGTCGGCGCAAACCACGAGATCGACGCCGTCCCCCGGCTGCGCCGCCGACGACCTCCACGCCGCAGAGAATCTCCACGGAGGAACTAGCAGACGCTCTTCGCCCTCATCTCCTATCACCCAAGCGAATGTGGGAGATGGGCTACCCGCTGGAAATAGAGCCCAACTCGTCGAAAGCTGTGGTTTACATAAATCCGCCGCCGCGGCCAAAACCTCGAATGTTTACTTCATGGGATGTAAATGCTCCAGAGTTCGTACCGGGTTCACAAAGTGACAGTGGTCGAGGGTCGTGGGGCTCTACTCCGCGCTCTGATAGTGATGAAGAAGCAGATACCGTTGAACATTTATGCGCACGATGCGACAAAGTTTTTCGAATGACTCGTGAAGGGGAATATCTGAAGGAGGACCCGTGTTCGTATCATTGGGGACGTTTAAGTGGAGACAGTCGTTATACTTGTTGCAGAGGACCTTTAGGGACCGCCGGCTGCAGTACTGCGCGCTTTCACGTGTGGAGCGGTACACGTCCCGGTATGAATGGGCCTCTCGAAGGATTTGTGCGCGCCCGTTCTCCTCGCGGAGGAGTATTTGCTATCGACGTCGAGATGTGTTATACAACAGCAGGGCTGGAGTTAGCTAGTATAGCAGTAATAGCCGCGGATGGCCGACTTGTATATAGGTCTCTAGTCAAACCTACATCACCCGTTGTTGATCACAATACCCGATTTTCAGGCATCAGGCCGCGCGACTTGGCGCGCGCGACCAAGACGCTTCGAGATGTACAAAATGACCTATTAGGTTTTGTTGGCACTGACACTATCTTAATCGGACACGCCCTGGACAATGATCTTCGAGCTTTGAAGTTACTACACAGCGCTGTAGTTGATACATGTGTGCTGTATCCACACGCAAGAGGATTTCCATTGAGGCGATCGTTGCGTGCCCTTTCAGAGGAGTTGCTGGGACGAAGCGTGCAGCGTGGTAGTACAGGTCATTCGCCTCTGGAGGATGCTCGTGCAGCCATGGATCTAGTTCTTCTTAAAGTGCACGGCGAACGTGCATGCCGTGGACGCACATTGAATCAATTGCCTGTATTGCAACCCTACGACCCATTAATCAGTGCCGCCTAAATTACGAAGAGCTACACGATTGTTTTAAGGACAAAAGATATAATAGTATGTGAACGGACAAATCAATGGATTATATTTTACGTTGACGGAGCGCGCGTACGACGAAAGTTATGTGCCTTCGAATTGCAATATGGCAATAAACGTGATATTTTTTTATTGTTGTCTATCATTTCATCTACTGAGTACCGTAAGAGAAAAAAAAATAGAAACTCAATACGAGTATCGTTGATCTTATTCTTTATATTACGTTGGCTCGCAAACTAGCATACGGCCTGCCTAATGTGAATGGGTTATCACAGCCAGTGGATGCTCACAACACGAGGTGTGCATGTAACTTGTCTCTTACCAATCCCGCTCCTAACATAGCAACTGATAAATCATCACCAGCTTCTTGATGACCTCCTGGCGTTGTATAAAAATAAAATGTCATGTGGGTGCCTTCTGTTAGGCGTAAATACTTCTGGAGTTCGCCTACTTTGTTAAATACAGGCCTTAATTTTAGAGTTCCGTACCCCGAAAGGAAAAACCGAACCCTTCTGGGATCACTTTGCTGTCCGTCTGTCTGTCTGACTGTCTGTCGTCCGTCTGCCAAGACCCTTGTCTTCTCAGGGACGGGTGGAGCTATCAAGCTGATGTTAATATCAAATACTCAGGTCTGCAATCCTATCGAGAAGTGAAAACATTAAACTTCTGAGTAAACACAATTAAAAGATACATCTGTTTATGCTGCATATTTTGACCCTCGCAAGGGAATCAAAATCTATAGAGTACTTTCCGTTGACCTAGAATCATGAAATTTGGTTAGAAGCAATATTAGGTAGCACAAGTAAAGGAAAAAATCCGAAAACCGTAAATTTGTAGTTACCTCACCCGTCTGTCTGTCCGTCAGCCAGGACCCTTTTTCTGAGGGAGGTATAACAAGCATACGGCCCACCTGATATAAAGGGTTACTGTAGACTATGAACGCTTGCAATCCCAGAATTATCATTCACGAGTTGTCATCCCTGCGGCTAGCACAGCAACTCCTCACCTTATTGGTAAATTCAGTCACTCGCAAGAACAGAAGTTTGTTAATCACCAGACCACGTGCAGGTGAGGTTGGTTTGCTTTTATAGATGGTGGTAGACCGTTTGCAGTCCAATCATCAATCCATATTCATCATCACCTACTACTGGGGTACGAATACGAGTGTACTGCAGCCGCCCGGAAACCGATACTGCGAACTAACGAGTGTGATTTGCGTGCCTTCTGAACGGATACACAGATAAACAAGACAAGCTTGGTGGCATAGTGCGTTAGTAAACGGTTAACGCTACTTTGACCAGAGCTCGTGGGTTCGATACCTACACAGGACAAACAATTGTCTGTTTGTTTTTGGCTGGGTGTTTTTACGGTAAAACAGCTCATCTGGGGAAGTTCCTCCACCTTACAGAAAACCTCAGTCAAATACCAGCTTCCTGCAGGGTTGTTGTATTCAGGATTGAACGAGGTTACTAATAAGCTATTAAGTATGGCGAGCGATACTGAATGTATCGCTAGTATTCATAGGCTAAGTGATCACTTTACATCAGGTGGGTGGGCCGTATGCTTGTATACCTCTTGACGTGTTATATAAAAAAACGAATCCAAGGACAAGAAACACTTAAAGTTGCTTGACATGCGTATTTTATTAAACGGCCATATGAGGTCTTCGTTACAACTATGTAACTACAGACGCATATATTATCATTGAATCTACCGTCTTTATTAGCATATGTGATGTACGCATAATGAACAAGTAATCGTAAACTTGCGCTTTCACATTTCGATTCTATCTTTCTATCAGATAACAATATAAATTACAATATGTCTATACTTGCTTCCACAGTACATTACTACGCCTATATAAATCTATTAAAATGTTACAAAAGCCAAAACCCAAAACCCACAGGGGTGAGAAAAGCGGTAAATGGGCTTCTTCCCGCGCTTTTGACGAGTGACATTGTTCTTATACTTTAAATTTTTACAATTCAGTATAAAATTAGTTTTATGTGACAATTTCGATAGTATTTTGTAACATAAGTGCTAGTGAAATTATACAGTAATGAAAAAACTCAAATATAACACGTTTATGCTAAGTTCGCTAGTTTATGCACTTGAAGACGTGAATAAGTTCATCAAGAAAACCTTGTAAAAATCACTATTGTTTTACGGGTGGTATTTAAACTGCGTTGATTGGGTCGAGTTTCCCTAACTTTGACACTGGCATAAAGTAGCAACACTATTGCCATATATAAAATAAAAAATAAAAAAAAGCGGAAAAGCGGCACTGACATTTTTGTAACGTTCGTGTTTGTGTCACACAAAAAGCGATCGCACCGCAACGAATCCGCCCGCTTTTTGTGTGACAGTCATACAATGTTACAAAAAAAATCTCATCCGGGATCGCTGCCACTTTCCCCCTCCTGTGGGTTTTGGTTTTTAGTGTGTAAAGCTTATGACTTGATGAACATAGGAATACATACAAGCTCAGGGCCCACTAAAGTAGTTGCAACACAAACGCTTGCAGTACAAAGAGTATCACTCGTCCATTGCCACCCCTGCTGCACGACAACTTCTCAGGACCTCACGAGTAACCTCACTCACTCGCAGGAACACAAAAAAGGCTCGAGGGAATTCTTATTTGGCTGCAAGCTGGCTGCTTTGATGCGCTCTAGCTTTCTTTCGTCAGAGCCTAATTTGTTAATTAGCAGATCACACCATGTGCAGATAAAAATAAAAGTGAATGTCATACACCCCGAAATCTAAACCGAAGATATTCAAACATTTTTATCCTGTATAGTATTTACCTATGTACAGCTAAATGCAGCTTAAACTGTATACTTTGACCTTTGTACCGTTCTTATGTCGTCTGTGATAAGAGTTACAATCGTATTTCGAGTGTTAAGCTTGATCTGCTCTTAGCTGTACATTCCGTTTTCCGTAGACCGTACTAATAATCTGAATTTTACGGGCATCTAGCATGTTGAAATGGAGCCTGGCTGGTCAATAATTATTTTAGGAGTCTTATGATCTAAATTATGGCCAAAACCCACAGAAGCGGGAAGGCAGCACGGTGCGATCGCTTCATGTGTGCCAGGTTGTATACAAACACGAATGTTACAAAAATATCCCGTCTCGGACCGCTGCCCAATTCCCGTTTTCCCGCCCCAATGGGTTTTAGTTCTAAATAATTTGGCTGATCTTCGTCCGAACAAAAACTATCTATATAAATATTGAAGATAAAACATTTTGTGTTCTATGTTAGGTAACACCCACAGCCATTCTTTCAAAAAATGCTTAAACTGCTTAAAATGTTTAGCATCAACAAAATTTTAATTACGGCTTTTCTGGCAATTACAATAATAGTGCAGTTAATATGGTATAAAAATAGGTCGTATTTAAATTTTTTTAGAATAACAACCGATCAGGCTGAAACAGGATGCATTCGATGGGGAAAAATATGTAGACAAAAGGACCCCAAATTATTTTTGTCCACAACTATTGGTATGTACTTGGTGTCATATGATGTTTTTCTATCTCGAGTTTCTCTTTCTTATCCTAAACGTAATATTATAAATTCGTAGGTGTTTATTATCTACAACGGTCACACCGTTAACCATATTTAGAAAAAAAATGTGATGATAGCCAGAACCCTGCTGAAGGACATGGGCTTTTTACGAAAGCGGAGCCACGGTTTTAACCGTGGTAACAATAATATGTAAGTACAGTCACCGTCGTAATATCAAATTAGGGAAAGGTAGCAGAAGTAGTTCTATGTACTACTTATACCAAAGTACTGTAGCTGGCTTTATCGATACTGTATTTATACTTCCAAAGTATTTATTCTTTGAAACCTCAGAGTAGCTCGATCTATTTAGGTGTCCCTAAATAGATCGAGCTACGCATCATTGATTTTGAAGGGTCATGTGCGCACACCATGTGACCACATGGAAGAAAAAATATATTTATTCAATGGTTCAAATCCAAAGTGATGATTCATTTTATAAACTACTCCGCTCAATAGGACGACGAGGTTCAGGGTATCCTATGGTTTTATATAATCTTGAAAAATAAGAATGTTATGTACATCTTCACGCCAGGTCCCTTGCCAGATAGGTAGACAGAACCGAACGCCATAAGACGCGGTCCATACACACTTTACCCTTATTTAACATAGCTTATCTTATTTAATGTCTCTTTTATGCACGCTCGCTCGTTCCTAGGGCTCTTGATATCATCTTCTGATAAAACATGACCAATTTTGTGAGGGTGGATAAGTTAGTCTTGGCGGGTACGTGCCCACTGTAATATTTTTGGTGCCTACTCGTTCCCGCAGAGTACAATCAGTCGTCTCGCTAAAATTGCATAAATATCACGTTTATTAAAAGTCACAGCTAATTACGATATAAGAATCAGTATTGAAATAATGTTTATAAATCACACATTAATTAAAATCATTAACAATAACAAATAATCAATTCCCTCGGATCTAAGAGCGGCATCAGCGCAATCTTCGCAAATCATATGGTTTTGATTAATTACTACTATGAATACAGGCACACAATTTTGTTTATGAGTGTACTATCTCAATACTTTTTTATCTATAATTTATATTAAGGGGCGAATGGGTACCTTAAAAATTAATTCATATTGACTGGTCTCCTGATACGAGTTTCAGGGGTCCAGTGGGTCACGAGTCGTCTTGATCTTCCTCGGCTCCTACATCCTTTACTTTCGCATTGTATATCTGTTTCGTTATTCTTTCGTGCTACATCGATGATAATATAGATAATATGATAGTAGAACATAAATTTAGTATTTACTATTAATTAGTTTATGACACGGAATTATAGTTACTTTTATTAAGTGAGTATTACTAATTAGGTAACTAAATACGGCGCTTTAGTTTATACGAACTTAACTAAGTTCACATTAGCTAAAGTGCGGTAATTGTTGTTCTGACGAATAAAAACCACACAAAGCATACCAACATGTTAGAAGTTCTGCGCCTCTGCAAGTGAACACACGTGTCTCCTGACTTCAGTTCTTTAGTACCTAGTGTTTCTATTCGTGTATATAATTATGGTGAAGTACATATATTTGGATTCTCTGACTACAGCGGCACACTGGCGCTGGTCGAGTGATCCGCGCCCTCCTCCATTTTGTATTCCTTCGTGCAAGTCAGACAACAGGCATTTCTGTTTATCCTCGCCTGACAAGTGTTCTCAAAATCAAGGAACCGTTGCAACAGTGGACTCTGCCAGCGTAACTGTACAACACCGGGAAAAATGTGATCAACGTTTTCGCTCAATCACATTGCCTAAATCGTCGGCGTCGCTGAGAATGTCTATGGAAGCGCTAGCAGATGCTCTATACCCTCATCTTTTGCCGCCGAAAATGATGTGGGACCTGAGTTACCCGATGGCAGTGAATCCCAATTCGACGAAAGCGGTAGTATACATGAATCCGCCACCACAAACAAAACCTCAAATATTTTCTTCATGGAATTGTAACTCAGATGCTCCAGAATTCGTTCCAAAAGCGGTGAATTCACAAAACCATACCGGGAAAGTACCAACCTCTGCTTTCTCAGACAGTGACAAAGAATCGTGCATGGTTGAACGTCCATGTGTACGGTGTGACAAACTATTTCGCATGACTTCCGCGGGTGATCATATTAGTGAGGATCCATGCTGTTATCATTGGGGTCATATGAGTAGAGACAGTAGTTATACGTGTTGTAATCAACTGTTTGGCTCAAGAGGCTGTAATTCGTCACGTTTTCACGTGTGGAATGGAACACATCCAGGTTTAAATGGGCCGCTTGAGGGTTATGTGCGCACACGTGCGCTTCGTGGTGGTGTGTATGCCATTGACACAGAAATGTGTTACACGACAGCAGGCCTAGAGTTAGCCAGTATCGTGGTCATTGCAGCTGACGGCCGACTGGTGTATGATTCTCTCGTTAGGCCAACTTTTCCTGTTGTTGATCACAACACAAGGTTTTCTGGCATCAAACCCTGCGACTTGGCTTATGCGACTAAAACTTTAAGAGATGTCCAGAAAGACTTATTGCAATTTGTAGGGTCAGATACGATTCTGATCGGACATGCCTTGGACAACGATCTTCGGGCGTTAAAGCTACTACACACTGCTGTAGTAGATACGTGCGCTCTGTATCCACACGTACGAGGCTTTCCTTTCCGACGATCGTTGAGCGCGCTTTCCGAAGAAACATTGGGACGTATTATACAGCGCGGACATGCAGGCCACTCGCCCGAGGAGGATGCTCGTGCAGCATTAGATCTAGTTCTGCACAAAGTACAAGAGGAACGGAAAACCCACGTGCATAGGAGTACTGAATCTACAAAGGATTCTTCCAGCAGAATCATCTTCAGGCTGCCTACTTTAATAGAAGCTGTGTAGAGTGTAAATTCGTATACAATCATTATATTTGCTTCAATTAGTTAGCTATTTCCATTGTAAATATTATTAGATTTTGTAAGATATAGATTTCATTCGACATGTAGGTACCAATGTTATAAACACAAGCAAACTATGAGGCCGCTTTTGCACCATATATAAACGTGTAGCCGCAAATGAACAGTCGTACTGAAAGTCGACGTACGAGAGTCCGCAACTAGGCATTGTAGGTTGAATGTGAATGAAAAGTTAAATATGTATCTATAAAATTGCCACGAAATTTACCTCTTTTAGAAGATTTTTTAAATTTCGTGGCAGTTGCTCAAAGTTGTCTTACGTTTTGGTGTAAACGTGACACTGAATACATTTTATGACATGTATGTTTTTTGTACTTGAATTTATTTATTTTAAATTGTAGTGCAATATCTTGTTATAATTTTAGTTAGTGATGTAGAGAATTCATCTGATATTTTTTATATTCGTTGGATAGTAAACAAGCATACTACCCGCTTGATATGTGATATGTAGCGTTTACCGTATGTAGTTTATGAACGTTTATAATTCAAGGAGTATCGGTTAAAATTTGCCACCCCTGCTTGATGACAATAACTCACTCGCAGAAACTCGGCAAGCAGAACAAATCCACCATATGACGAGCTCGGTGGCGCAATGTGAGAAGTGGTGAAACGCGCTGTTACGCTACTTCGACACCAACTCTCGTGGGTCCGATTCCCACACAGTACAAACATGCATGAACATGTCTGTTTGTCTTGGTCTGGGTATTTTGTATAATAAGTATGTATTTACAAAAAACAATGTATTTACGTATGTTTATCAGTTGTCTAGTACCCATAACACAAGCTTCGCTTACTTTAGGTCTTGGAGGCGCTGTATTATTTTCCCGACAATATTTATTTTTATTTATATGCTAGGTACCTACCTACCTAGGTACTCTTACATGTAAGCACATGTAAGATGGAGGTATGTACCTCGCGCAAGAGCGCAAGTCACATCCAGCACTTCCAACATCGAGGTGCTAATTTATTTTATATTTGGACTGTGATATAGGGAATTACGCTTCTTTTTCATGTGACTCGTTTAATTTGACCTGCCGTTTTTTTTACATGTAATTCTTTATTTTATTAGCTAATAGTTTATAGTGATGTAAAAAATGAGAATAATGTGATCCTATTTTGTATAAATTGTATGTTTTTTGTTTTCAATTGTAAAATATGTAATTGATTATTTAATTATAATGCAGTCAATTGTATTCAGATTGTTTTTCTATCTAACTAACGACCCGGGTCGACCTCAAAGTCAAAGTCAAAGTCAAAATCTTTTTATTCCGTAAAAATGGCTACATTTGTTTGGAATCGTCACAATTTTTTTCCCTACCGTGCAGTTCATGACTAGGTGAGCACTGATAAAAATACTGCCAAAAAACTCAGGCATCCCTCTTTTGGTATCCAAACAAATTTACATAATTTATTAATTACATTATAATTGGATCGACTCCATCCCAGGCATTTTTATCATTAATATAGTCAGATACTTTATAATATGCCCTGCTACACAATTTGGCTTTAATGGTAGTTTTAAATTTGTTTATTGACAATACTCTTATATTGCTGGGAAGTTTGTTATAGAACCGTATACATTGCCCCATAAAAGAATTACTTATTTTCTGGAGACGGCTTGGATGTAACACAAGATTATGCTTATATCTAGTATTTATGTTATGCGCATCACTCTTTTTACAAAATGAGTCTATGTTTTTATGGACATACAAAAGATTATCATAGATATATTGCGATGCGACTGTTAGAATATTTATTTCTTTGAATTTTTCTCTAAGGCTCTCCCGGGGACCAAGTTTGTAGATAGCTCTTATGGCTCTTTTTTGCAATAAAAAGATGGTGTTAATGTCCGCGGAGTTACCCCAAAGAAGAATTCCGTATGACATAATACTGTGAAAGTAGCTGAAATAAACTATTCTAGCCGTATCAACATCAGTGAGCCGTCTAATAGTTTTCACTGCATAGGCTGCAGAACTTAGTTTTCCTGATAATTTTTCAATTTGTGGGTGATCTCGTATCGATTCACTCGCTACCACACTTCACAAGATTATCCATTGAGCTAACCTAAAGATTCCTTGAAAATTTCATCAAAATCAATGTAATCGTTTTCGAGTCCAAACGGAACATACATACACACATCCATTCTTATATATATATGAAGAATTCCAGGCGAAGGCTTGTGCCGTCTTCCATCGTAGGTGGTACAAGTATCTTTCCAGTATCTCACTACGCATCAAAGCAGCCCTTTTGGGAATGTACCCCACCTGATAGAAAACCGCAGCTAAATAACAACTTCCTGGAGGGGTTCTGTGTACCTGCGAGTCTGTGAGGTTAACAGTAAGCTTCTAAGCAATAGCTAGTTAGTAGCAGAGTCACCTCTGCTACTAACGCAGCTTCTCCTCAGAAGCATTAAGTATCACTCGCACGATGTCAATTCCAAACGTTCATAGGCTACTGTAACCGCTTTACACCAGGGGGACTGTATGTTTGTATGCCTCTCGACAAATTGTTCTGATTTTTTTTTATAAATAATGAAATGACGAAACTTACCTCTCCGCCTAAGGTAAACTAAAATCCATGGCCCGCGGGCGTATTTCAACTGAGCTTTTATATTACATACCTATCTATGTATAACTTCACGGCAAATCCCTTGCGGTGAAGGTAGAGAGAACCGAACGCTAATTGACTCTCACCTCACTCGCTTCATTAACATTTATAGCTCTTCTCATGCTAGGGCTCCTGACATCACCTTCTGATAAAACACGATCAATTTGGTCATGGTAGGTAAGTCTTGCCCTTCCACGGCTCGTGCATCCTTTTACTTTCGCGCTGTGTATCTGTTTAGTTTTACGTTAGTACCTATAGAATTTAATAATGTATAATATTACTTTTAATTGAAAGATTTTAAAAGAACAGTTTTTTTACCTAGATTCCTCAGCGATATTTATACTATGTAAGAATATTCTCTGATCCTCCTCTTTTTAATTTAAAAGAAAAATGTAGTTTCTTAGATTATGAGACCGGTGAGTCTCAGTTGTACCTGACATCCACTTGACCCGAATGTTTAGGCGAATACTTTAACTACTTTAGGTATTAGGTTTAAGGTTTTAAGAGAGGTAGGGCGCATCAAAGCAGCCCGCCTGGGGAAGTACCTCCACCTCACAGAAAACGGCAGCCAAATAACAACTCCCTAGAGGGTTGTTGTGTTCATGCGTGTGAGTGAGGTCACCAGTAAGCTCCTAAGGAGTTGCTGTGTAAGCAGCAAAAGAGGCATCGAGCGAGTGATACTTAATATATCGCAAGCGTTAATAGGCTACGAAACCCGCTTTACATCAGGTGGGCTGTATGCTTAGCAGCAGAGGAGGCATCGCGCGAGTGATATTTAATTTGTGACAAGCGTTTATAGGCTACGGTAATCGCTTTACATCAGGTGGGCCGTATGCTTGTTTGACTCCCGACGTTGTATAAAAAAACAGGTAACAGGTTGGCAAAAATACCCTAAGAAATTGAAACACGAGAAGTATTGCTTGCGCCTGAAAGCATAGCCTAGCTTAATATAATAAATATGTCGTTAAAACCTTTTCAGACTTATTCGGTATGTATGTAAAGGTTGAAAATATATTAATGTACTTAACCTTTAATTTATTTCTAAATGAACCGAAAAGTTTTATGCCTACCCGACAAAACATTCAAGAAATATAATAATGTTATTTGCCTTTTTCGATTGCCGCCTTTGTTCTTTTTTTCTTTTAGAAATGCCTCTCGTCTGCCCTACGTTTTCATTATCAGTTCAATGGTAATAAACCGGCTAGGTCTAAAGTTCAGATCGAGATTATTGCGATAAGACAAAATTCTAGGTAGGTACCTGTCGGCGTTGAGAAGTTCTCTCGACTGGTTACCGTTTCTATTGACATATTACTCTAGGTTTTCATTATGATGCGATAGTGAAAAGAGAGATTCTGTCTCGCATACGTAGGGTTCAGTACAACCGTGTAAAAATCCAGAAAAAACTCGTCCCTGATTAGGGGAGCCCCTTTAATAGATTTTATTTTTATTATTTGTTATTATACACACTTTGTGAAAATTTATACGTAACGCTTGTAGACCGAGTTCATAATGAGGTTGTAAGAGTGAGAGTTAGTCTTAAAGAGAGTATGGCATCAAAAGGCATGGTCCGTTGCCCGAATGACATGAAAGAATGCTAGAGAAATGAATGTATTTGTGGTTTTGAGGAGCGCGGTGGTGTAGTCGTGAATGATGCGACTTTAATACCTCGTACCTCGACCTCGTGGGTTCGATTCCCACACAAGACAAATATACGTATGCATGAACATGTCTGCATATCTTGGTTTGGATGTTTTAAGAAAGGTAGGGCGCATAAGAAAGTACCTCCACCAGATAACAACTCCCTATAGGCTTGTTGTGTTCCTGTGTGTGAGTGAGGTCACCAGTTGCTTAAGAGTTGCTGTGTCAGCAACAGAGGAAGCATTGCGCGAGTGATACTTAATATATGACCAGCGTTCATAGGCTGTGGTAATATTCATAATTCATAGGCTTTTACATCGGGTGGGCTGTGTGCTTGAATGCCTTCCGACGTTGTATAAAAAAAAAATGTACAAAGCGAAAGTAATCTAGGAGTGGAGCATAATCAAGACTCAACAATTACGAGCAAATGGTCATGTGTTATTAGAATGTGGCGACAGGATCCCTAATTACCGTATATTATATAAGCTATAAACGTTAAAGAAGCGAGTAATAAATGTAAGGACCGAGTCATTTGGCGCTTGGTTCTCTGTACTTACTCCGCAAGGGATTTTCCGTTAAGATATGTATAGATAAGTAATAAACGTTGACTTGTGAACCTTTTTGTCAGTCAAAAATTTAGAATATCTTATTCGAAATCTATACACAAATAAACACTTGATCTTTACCGACTCCGATCAATTGAACTTTGCTATACTTTTAAAACATTTTAAGGTAACATTATCTACATTCCGCAGGCAGCTTTAAGATAGTAGTGAGTCATTATGAATTTTTATTTAATAGCCTTGCAGGTACGTTTCCTATTGTTTATATTCTAAAGTGCAGACAGGTAAGGTCTAACTGTCCCTTTACCTACTGAATTGTAACTGATTTGTTAATATACATTCATTATGGGTTTTCCACTGGAAAAAGACCCCGATGTCTTAATACCATTAAACTTAAATGAGAACTTAACGAAAACAAAATTTTCATAACTATTATATTGTAGTGGATGTGAGAAAGAGAGTAACGGTGTTAAGATAAGAACATACATGCTCCGTTGGTTTGGACATGTAGAAAGAATGCAAAAAGAAAGAATGACGGAACGGATATACAATGCGATGTAGACGGATGTAGGTGCCGTGGAAGGGCTAGACTCCCCCCGACGAAATAGAGCGAGCGTTATCATGTGGTGTAAGCCCTAACAACTGGCGAGCGTGCACGAAAAGAGACGTTAAGAGGGTGCACACAGCTAAGTGGCGCCCTCATTTTGTTTTTATTAATAACGCTGTATTTAAGACCAATTCAAAAAAAAACGCTCTATAGTGCACTGAAGAACCATATTTACGTTTTTTTGAAACATATCATGTATTTATTATCTATGACAAGTAACCAAATTTTTAATTATTGCTTATTGTGGCCACTTATAGCAATAATCAAAAGTATGACTAATTCTACATAAATAATAAAAACAGAATATATCTCAAAAAACATAAATATGGTTCTTCAGTGCCCTATAGAGCGTTTTTTTGGAATTGGTCTTAAATACAGCGTTATTAATAAAAACAAAATGAGGGCGCCACTTAGCTGTGTGCACCCTCTTAAGAGTAGCGAGTGAGGTGTAAGGGCCGAGTGATGTGACGCTCGGTTCCCTGTGTCTACTCAAACTTTATGCAAATGTAGGTACAAAAGATTGTTGAAACATGAACGAATTACCTACTACTACATTTTGCCTATCGAGCTGGCATGCAAGATTATAAATTGTCGTTATTAAAAAAGTGAAGCTAAAATGCAATTTCTAAGAACACAACTTTTAAAATAGTCAATAATTCAGATAAATATGTCAGATTTACATGTCACGATTATGTTCACTATTAAAAAATGTCGTACTCGCAGGGGACTTGGCGCCAAGTTATAGACATGTCGATAGATAGATTGATTTAAGTTTAATTGTTAATTCTACAAATTTGTACGGGCCCACCAAATTAGGACATTCTTAATAAAAAAAAAATTGAATTTATTTCACTATGGAGAGCGCGTAATGTATGCTTCACTATTTAACTTGATTGTGACTCAGGCAATTAACCTCAGATTGTTTTATGACGAGAGAATGCTCGTTCAGCCTTGTTTGGCGTCCGTCGCACACGAACGCCACAATGTATGATTATGAACATATTGAATTTTAAAGTTTATGGCAACTATGTTGGTAGATACTAATATTATATAGCGTAGAACCGACACGCGTTACTGGCTTAACACAACATGAAAATCTGTATAAGATACAATTTGTGTAATAACTGGTGAACACTTCTGGTGTTGCAATTGTTCACAGGCTACGGTAACCGCTACCATCTGCAGGCTGTATGCTTGTTTAGTACTAAAATAAAAGAACAACCTGTGTGTGTAAATATAGCGATAAGCACTAATATAGGTTATGTGTAATTATATATTATTGCTTTAATTTGCCTAGCGTACTATGTTTTTTACTTAATTATTATGTTGATATGACAATAAACGTGTGTATATTTTTAAACTACTAGCTGATACCCGCGACTTCGTCCGCGTATTTTTTTCTTTCTAAACCTTCCCGGGTTAATACCCAAAACATACAAGTTTGCAAATTTTTGAGAGACTAACGCAATTGATTTATACATACATATACATATATATATATATATATATATATTTCTTATTTACTCAATTTATTACATTATAAGTGGGTATAGTTTTTTTTTTATTTGCACCCCTGCCATGGGCAAGGCTCTTTTCATGGCTAAGTTATGATTATATTCAAAAAATAAAATATAAATACACACATTCATACATCATACTCTTTTATTCCTCAGTTTATTCTTTCATACATTATCTTTTATTGTCTAAAATTTTAATTTTGCCCATTTTTTCAACGCCGGTGAAACTATCCTATCTGTTTCCAAACTTCCCTCCCCATACTGCATCAGTCCAGCCACGAGCGACAGAGAGCTTCACAGTGGTAAAGTGGGTATAGTGTAGTAAATCCATTGAGCAGATGGAGTGGATAAATAGCCAGCCTAATGACCAACAGGTCACCGGTTCGAATACTGGCATGTACCACTAAATTTGTGTTTTCGCATTCCGCCAATCCGCTAATGGATTTCCTAATTCATTAACAAGTAGGTTAACACTAAGAAGTAAAAGTGTAGCAAATCCGAATAGAACTATGTACATCTTCACGCATAGTCCCTAGCGAGGTAGGCAAGGAAATCGAGTGCTACGTGTTACGGTCCTTACACACCTCACTCGCTTCTTTAACATTGATAGCTCTTCTCATGCACGCTCGCTGGTTTCTAGGGCTTCTGACTACACCTAAATAATATAATAATAATCAATACTACAAGGTAAACATTTACTACGACTTTGCTCAAAACAATTCAAAAATATGGACTTGTTTTCATGTAGCTTTCACTTACAAAATTAAATATAGCAAAACTAATTGTATCTGAATCAATTGGTATCATGTTCGCGATATATTTGGATTGAACTAAGTAAAGCAGATTATGTTACGGTAGAATTATTAATATACTATAATATATACGAATTTATTAATATACTATAATGTACACACGAGAGCAGTATAGCCCCGTGGATAAAAGTGCAGCCTATTCCCTTAATTAAATTACCATGAAAAGAGCAATGAATGTTAAAGAAGCGAGTGATATGTAAGGACCAACGTGGCGTTCGATTCTCTCTGCCTACCCCGCAGCGGATTTGGAGTGAAGTTATAGATAGATTTTCTAGTATCGAAGACCTTTCAAATACCGGTTTAATAACGTCTGGGAAAAGTCACAGTTCACCTCTGGTAGAGCCCAGCCGCCAGCTCGTGACGTAGCGCGTTGAAACATTTTAATTTTTTAAATAATTACGCACGACTGATGACTGACGTATCATTCTAAATTGTATCATACTGAGAGATTACAATTAATATTCCCTTTGTGTTTACGAGGAACTGCGTATGTATTAACTTTCGTTTTCTATAAATCATAATTAAATTAGGTCGTCGTATTGGTTATTTATTGTCTTTATGTTTGATGTTTTTACAAAACAATATGATTGATTGACATTTCAACATATAATGTAAGCAAGGCATAAAATTTTGCATGATAAGGGGAATATATACACCAGTTAAGAAGGGTTTTAAAAATTAATACGATACCATGAATCTCGCGTACAAAGCTCTGGCCAACCTTTAGTTTGAAATTTTCTTTGTGGTTAAAAGATAGTATGTAAGGAATGAATGAAAATAAAAATGGTTTCAAATTTATATGTATGCATTTCTACCATAACAGGTCGTTGATAGTCTTTCATTCCACCCCACCTCCCGTACCCGACTCATCAATTTGCGCCTATGTAGGTAGAGTTGTCTCTACTGCTTTCGATTTAAAAATATAGCGTATTTAGTTATTATAAATTATTATTTATTACCAATTAAATAATTATTTTGTTTCTTAATTATTGTATATAAACAAAAAGTTATTAAAATATTGTATCGACTGACTTTCAATTATTATTATTATGTAATAGCACCTCGCTTTTCCATACGATATATATAACTGCATCTCTTTTGAATGCACCGCACTCTATATATGTACCGCGTAGCTACGCGGACATATCAGCTGATTCGGGTAAACAAACATTGTGACTCGCTCGCAACTATTGTAAGCTAGATCTTTACCACATATGTTGCCTCTGTAAAGTTATATAACTTCTGAACGTAAGTATACGCTAGCATCGTAAATTTAGTAAGAAATATTTACAAAAGATAAAGAAGCTTTATCATGTTTATAAAAATGAGAATAGGCCGGTCGATTGGTGTGTCCCGTTAACAAAAGGGCACTACCTAAGCGGTGACGTATAAAATGTGGGCCGCTCCGCCGCCACGCCATTAGTACAGCGTTCGCTCGAGCGTCTACTACTATTCTCGCTTTGCGTTCTCTATGCGTATACAAACAAATTAGACGACATGCAGTTTTGTTTACAATTGCAAGATTTGTTTCATCAAGAAGCCATAGCCTCGACGGTGGACTTTACCAGTACCACAGCGCGGCGGCGCAAGCCGCGGGATCGACGCCGTTTCCCGTCTACGCCGCCGACGTCGTCGACGCTGCAGAGAGTTTCTTTAGAAGAACTAACAGAAGCTCTCCTACCTCACCTTCTGTCACCGAAGCAAATGTGGGAACTGGGTTTCCCATTGGCAATCGAGCCAAATTCATCGAAAGCTGTGGTTTACATTAATCCGCCACCGCGACCCAAACCTCGCTTATTTACATCGTTGGATGTGAACGCTCCAGAGTTTGTACCAGGTACACAAAGTGACAGTGGTCGGGGTTCGTGGGGCTCTACTCCGCGCTCTGACAGTGATGAAGAATCAGACACAGTGGAACATTTGTGTGTGAGGTGCCATAAAATGTTTCGAATGACTCGTGAAGGCGGCGAATTTGTGGACGAGGACCCGTGTTTATATCATTGGGGCCGTGTAAGTGGAGACAGCCGTTACACCTGTTGCAAGGGCTCAGCCGGGGCGAGGGGCTGTACGACGGCGAGATTCCACGTATGGAGCGGTACAAGGCCGGGTATGAATGGGCCGCTCGAAGGATTTGTGCGCGCCCGTTCGCCTCGCGGAGGTGTATATGCGATTGACACAGAGATGTGTTATACGACAGCAGGGCTTGAGTTAGCCAGTATCGCGGTCATTACAGCCGATGGCCGACTTGTATACAGATCGTTAGTGAAACCAAGCTCGCCTGTTGTTGACTGCAATACTAGATTCTCAGGCATCAGGCCGAGCGACTTGGCGCGCGCGACTAAGACGCTGCGAGACGTGCAGAATGACCTACTAGGATTTATAGGCACTGATACTATACTCATTGGGCATGCCCTGGATAATGATTTTCGGGCTTTGAAATTGCTTCACGGTGCTGTCGTTGATACGTGCGCACTGTATCCCCACGCACGAGGATTTCCATTCCGGCGATCTCTGCGCGTGCTCTCCGAAGAACTACTGGGACGCAGTGTGCAGCTTGGAAGTGGAGGTCATTCACCATTGGAAGATGCTAGTGCTGCAATGGATTTAGTACTACTTGAAGTGCATAAGGAGCGTGCAAGGCATGCGCGCCCGTCGTATCCTGTGTTGCAGCCCTACGGTAGATTAGTCAGTGCCTCATGACATACTAGTATGTTGAAGTTGTGTCTATGAACAAAAACGAATATTGTGGTGTGAATGATTTATAAGTGACGATGATATTGCGTTGACGGAGCGCGCGTACGTAAGGTTATGTTGTACATAATGTGCCTTCGAATTGCTGTAGGGCAATAAACGTGATATTTTTTTTAATTTGTCAATTATTTCTCCTCTCCATCTTTTGTAACTAAAAAATGAGAACATTGCTTATACTGCAACTTTAAAACATTTTTACACAAATACTGAAGATACAATTTTAAACATATTGGTTACCCTATTGTTTGATCTGTCGTTGTATAAAATTGTTTTTAACCGACTTTAAAAATATGAGGTCTTATTCGACTGTTTTTTACTGACTGAATTACCTATGTGGATTTACGTAACACTAATATTAAACCGATTTTTATTGAGAAGGTATTATTAGTCACACATAAATTTGGTTCCGTTTTCCGAAGTTTGAACATTTGTTATTTTTTTTTACAACGTCGGGAAGCAAACGAGCATATGCCCGTTAAGAAGATCTTTAATGCGTCCTCACTTTTTCTGCCCTGGTCTCGCTAGCAGGGTGAACCGCGTGCAGGCGAGGTTGGCTTTTGAAGAGCTCGATGATGAAGTGGTACTTCGTGTGTTGCAAGTGTTCACGGTAATAGTTTTACATCAGGTGGGCCATATACTTGCATGCCAACGTTGTATAACAAAAAAAAACTCTGTGGTATTGATCCATTTACACTTACATCCAATCATTACTTAAGTGCGTGTGTTTGGTGATTAAAACTAATTTTATTATTAGAAAAAAAATTAGTTTTAATGAAAAATAGAATACTTTGGGAATTGGGGTGATTGGTAATATTCATTCTTATGAAATTATCTAAATAAGATTCTCCATTTATACATTTTGCATTTGAAATTCAGGGTTGTCTGACTGCTCATGAATAACAATCAATGTAAATATTTATCACCGTTATGGTTTTACTTAGTAGGCACTATCTTAATCTCTGTAAAAATTCAATAATAAGTAATCCGTGTTCAATTATATTTAGCAGGTAAAAGAACTAATATTTAGTGCACTTTAAAAACCCATACAGTACGAGGTCATTACCCGTAGGGCTATTAAATTATATTTGAATGTTATGATTGAATGCTATCTCGAAATTTTAAAGGAGATAAGATAAAAGCTTTTAAATGGAAAGTAAAAGCGATTTCATTGAAGTCGCCACCTGCATAGGCCGAAACGTTTTGAATAGACTTTTAGGAAATCAATTTTAGTATTTGACTGACAAGACACGAAGCACGAGGTATTAAAATTGATGTTTACCTATCTACATATATTTTTACGAATAATAGGCTTCGTCCGCGCGCATCTGCATATCCCCGTGAAGCGCTTCTTCGTTGTTTTCTTTAAACTCGGTCTCTAATGGTCTTACCGTGATGTTGAATAGCCGAACCTTCCTGAAGAATTAGGTTATCAAATGCAAAGAACTTAAAGGACTCGAAAGGACTCACGACTTGCGAGACTAAAAGCCGCGAGTTTCGAAAATAGACTCAAGTCTCAAAATTAAGACTAAATAACTCGAGTTTTTTACACCATTGTGTAAATAGATTAATACCAAGTTCAGTGGCTAGCTCACCGCATTTGAAATTTAGGGTTGTCTGACTCCTCATGAATAACAATCTATGGAAATGTTTATTACCGTTATGTTTTTACTTGGTAGACACTGTCTTATTTTCTGTATAAATTCAATAATAATAATCCGTGTTCAATTAAATCTAGCAGGTAAAATAATTAATATTGAGTGCACTTTAAATACCCATACAGAAGGAGGTCTAATGACGTACGTAGATAATTCTGTAGGGTTATTAATTTATGTTTGAAAGTTATGACTGAATGTTATCTCGAAACTTTTGAAGTAGATAAGGTTATAATAAAAACTTTTGAATGGTAAGTAAAAGTGATTTCATTAAAGTCGCCACCTACATGAGCCGAAACCTTTTGAATAGACTTTGAGGAAATCAATTTTAGTATTTGACTGACGATAAATAGCACGAGGTATTAAAATTGATGTTTACCTATCTACATATATGTTTACGAATAGTAGACTTTGTCCGCGCGTATCCGGATATCCCCGTGGGAACAGCTTCTTCGTTGTTTTCCTTTACCTCGGCCTCTAATGGTCTTACCGTGATGTTGAATAGCCTAACCTTCCTGAAGAATTGGGCTATCAAATGCAAAAATATTTTTCCAAAGACTAACGCGTTTCAACGAACTACTGTTTTATTATATCAGTATAGACATTACGAGTACAAGAGATATACGGAGTAATCTAATGTAGCTGAATTTCTTTTCTTGGATATGTGCTACCTCGTTTCGTACAGTTATTTTTTTTAAATAATATTTTTTTTTAACTTTTAAATCACTACCTCACTACGCTTTCAACCATACATATCACCGTCATCATCTACTATAGGTACTCTCATCCATACACGTGTTAGGGCAAAATCTATTTTTCAACATGTTCACGCCAGTTCCTTTGCTGCGTATAGACGGAACAGAGCGCTACATTATGCGGTTCTTGACCACACTTCTCTTGGACATCTCGTTCGCTTCTTTAATATTCCGGCATTATTTATGTATTTTTGTGTAAAAAAGCATTTTTTTTTTCAGAAATGACTTGTATGCATATACTTAATATGAATTTTTTTTATATAAATACTAAATTTGATCTAAATCGTTAAAGCGTTTTTCGAGATACACGATATATATTTATATGTACACAAGAATGATTCGTTTAAAGTAATAAGATAGCTGTTTTCTTGTACGCCCGTCGGTTCCTTGAGTTTTCGGTTAAAAATAAGTATAAATTTATTATTTTTATACCTGTGAATTGATTTGGTTGAGTCTTCGCACACATTCTGATAATACTACATCATAACGAATACCCCGGTTCCTACCGCCTAAGGTGAAAGTGATTCACATCGGGGTTTTTAATTACCTTACGTGAAGGTTAATTACGATCGTCTTGAATTTACAACTACAGAAACAGAAATCCTGCAGCTCTACCGATTATACCGAAGAAATGAAGAAATGCAAGAATTGACTTAAGGCTGCTTCACGTTGCACTGCATGCCATCTGGAATTAAACTGATGATGGATATAAAAGACAGTCGAAAAGAATGTCGGCGGTTTACAGTTACAGGCACGTGTTAAAGCTTATAGACTCCATCTCGATAAGACCTTCGGAACCAGTATGATTGTACTTGTGGGTCTGATGATGAACACCGAAGGTTGTACGAGGGAGACGTCCAGTTTGCGTATCAATAAAAAACATTGAAATAGACAAAATGAAAATTAATTTAATATTGTAGAGATTTACTATGACTTGTTCATTGTCTAAGTACAACTCGTTCACCAAGTTTCACTGGCCTTGATGAATATTTAGACAGGGCGCATTAAATCAGCCCGTCGTCGTGGGAAGTATCTCCACCTTATAGAAAAACCGCAGCCAAATAACAACTCCTACTAGAGGGATGTTGTGTTCCTGCGTGTGAGTGAGGTCCAGTAAGCTCCTAAAGAGTTGCTGTGTTAGCAGCAGCATGAGTGGCATCGCGCGTGATACTTAATATCAAATATTTTAATAAGAAATCAGCAAATTTTAATGGAAGCACCTTGGACTCTACCCTATAAGAATACAAAAAATATCCAAGATAATAAAAAGAGATGCTGCTCTATGACACACAGAGCGGCGGACATACAGACGGATTTACAGCGAAGCCTTATTGGCACTCAGTGGGTCCTCACCTACCCTTACTCATCGCACTGAAAACAGACCCTCCCTACAATCGAATAGGTTTAAAGCATACTCCACTACGCTCCTTACGACTTATCTTAACGACTGCGCTCATTGTGTACGAAACGTTAATGGTAAAATAGAGGAATTTCGACCCTATGTGGGTCGAAATTCCTCATAAACTGGTTCATCCACGAATATCTTTTTGGGACGAATAAAAACTGGTTCATTCATTTTCTTTAGTAATGTAAAAAAATAAAGAAAATGATTTTCGAATTTTCTCGGGGCTATTAGACTATTCGATGCCGGTTTTCTGTAAAATTTGTACATATCATCCTCATAAACTGGTTCATCCACAAATATCTTTTTGGGACTAATAAAACTAGTTCATTCATTTTCTTAAAAAGGAGTTATTTAGACATGATTTATTAACATGAATTAGGTGTTTTTATTGTTGCATGATATTAATTACTTTTAAAGCAGAATAAACATTTTTTGTTTTTTTTATACACAATATCGGAAGACATTCAAGCATACGGACCACCTGATGTATGGTGGGTACCGTTGCCTATAAATGCTTGCAATATATTAAGTACCACTCACGCGATGACACAGCAACTCCTTACGAGCTTACAGGATCTCACTCACACGCAGGAACACAACAACCCGCTAGTAGGAGTTGTTGTTTGGCTGCGGTTTTTCTGTAAGGTGGAGATACTTCCCCCGACGACAGGCTGATTTAATGCGCCCAGTCTAAATATTAATCAAGGCCAGTCAAACTTGGTGTACGAGTCGTACTTAGACAATGACCAAGTCATAGTAAATCTCTACAATATTTAAATTTAAATTAATTTTTATTTTGTCAATTTCTAGTAGTACTAGTAATTAACTTTAACGTAAGTTCATTAAAAACCCCGATGTGAATCACTTTCACTTTAGGCAGTAGGAACCCGGGTATCCGTTATGTTGTAGTATTATCAGAATGTGTGCGAAGACTCAACCACATTGGTTCACAGGTATAAAAATAATAAAGCCTTATTTTTAACCGAAAACCTCAAGGAACCGCCGGGCGTACATGAAAACAGCTATCTTATTAATTTAAATGGGTAATTCTTGTGTACATATAAACATATATAGTGTATCTCGAAAACTGCTAGCGAGTTGGATGAAATTTTGTATTCATATAAAGTTTTTCATATTCAGTTTATATATACAGGCACAGAGTATAGTAGATGATGATGGTGACATGTATTGTTCATAATCATAATCATAATCATAAATTTTTTATTTGCTTAAAAACATGGTATAAAATGATGTTACAGAGAAAAAAATCAATTGGACCATACATGTTTTGCTAGTACAAAGAAAATAGCATGCAAACATTAATCGAGGAAACTTTTTAAACTATATATGTTTTCATCAAGCAGCCATTTATATAATGCTTTTTTAGAGCGATCAAGATTTAACAATTTTATATTCTCGGGTATTTTATTAAATATTTTTACACACATACACAAACAACTGTTTATATATTTTTTTATTTTAGGGTTATTATCATATACCAGTCTATTCCGATTTCTCGTATTACGAGGATATATGTCACCTGCTTTTTTAAATAATGTTTTGTGCTTAGATACAAACATACAGATTTCATATATATAAAGAGCTGGGAGAGGCAATAAACCAAGAGTCTTGAAAAATGGTCTGCAAGATTCCCCTGGTTTCAGTCCACATATTGCCCGAATACATTTCTTTTGGGCAATGAATACTCTTTGGATATCTGTACTATTACCCCACACAACAATCCCATAACGCAATATAGACTCAATATATGCTCGATACGTCATGACCGCTGTTTGATTATTTGTTACATTTTTTACTTCTTTTAGAGCATATACAAATTTATTTATCCTCATGCATATACTATCGACTTGCGTTTTCCAGTTCATGTTTTGATCTATGATCACTCCTAAAAATTTGATCTGTATTGCTTCTTCAAGTTTCGGTATATTCATTTTCAAATCATATTTTACGTTAGGGGACTTATTAAATTGGACATAGTATGATTTATTTAAATTAATTTGTAAATTATTTATTTTAAGCCATTCTAGAATTTTGTCGATTGTATTAGTAATATCGTCTTGATGTCGTATTTTGGAATTCATTGATTTCTTGGTAGTCACAATGATTGAGATGTCATCTGCGTATAAAATACATTCATGATTTATAATGTCAGTGATATCATTAATATAAATTAAAAAAAGGAAAGGTCCCAAGATGCTCCCTTGCGGGACCCCGTATTTGTTGTTTTTAAATTCCGATGAGTAGGTAGTCATATCTCCACTTTTGTCAATTTTATTAATAACGGCACATTGCTTTCTGTTCGTTAAATATGATGCCAGCCATTGCAGAGCAGGGCCTCTGATTCCTATTTTTTCAAGCTTTTCCAATAATAAGTCATGCGAAACGAAGTCAAATTTAGATAAGATAAGTCAAAAAATAATCCGGTGGTCCAAAAGTTATTATTAAGATTAGTCATTATTATTTTTATAAGCGAGTATGTTGCTAGAGTAGTGGATTTTTGCATTTGAAAACCATATTGCTCATTTTTTATAATATTATAATATTTAAATTTTATAATATTGTTGAAAGCATAGTGAGATAGAGCGATTTAAAAGTTAAAAAATAATATTAGTTAAAAAAACTAACTGTACGAAATGAAGTGACGACACATATCCAGGAAAAGAAAGGCAGCTAAATTAGATTATTTCTATATATCTGTCGTACTCGTAATATCTATACTGATATAATAAAACAGCAGTTCGTTTGAACGCGTTAGTTTCTGGCAAAATATGTTTGCATTTGATAGCCCAATTCTTCAGGAAGGTTAGGTTATTCAACATCACGGTAAGACCATTAGAGACCGAGTTAAAAGAAAACAACGAAGAAGCGGTTCCCACGGGGATATCCGGGTACGCGCTGACGAAGTCTACTATTCGTAAACATATATGTAGATAGGTAAACATCGATTTTAATACCTCGTGCTATTCATCGCCAGTCAAATAATAAAACTGATTTCCTCAAAATCTATTCAAAACGTTTCAGCTTATATAGGTAGCGACTTTAATAAAATTACTTTTACTTGCCATTCAAAAGTTTTTATTATAACCTTATCTACTTCAAATTTTCGAGATAACATTCAGTCATAACTTTCAAACATAAATTAATAGCCCTGCAGAGAATGAAACCTACTATATGGGTTTTTAAAGTGCACTAAATACTAGTTTTTTTACCTGCTAGATATAATTGAACACGGATTACTTATTATTTAATTTTTACAGAAAATAAGATAGTGCCTACTAAGTAAAAACATAACGGTGATAAATATTTACATTTATTGTTATTCATGAGGAGTCAGACAATCCTAAATTTCAAATGCGGTGAGCTAGCCACTGTACTGGTATATTATCATTACACGACCATATGCCAGTTATACAGCCAAGTTTTAAAACGAATACACATAATTTCTCATTAATTATTTTATATTATATATAGTTATAATATAAATAATAGCAAGCAGTTGAAGACTTATTAAAATAATTTTTTCCATCTACTATCATGAATAATGGCTCCATACATGGTCCATAACTATCGGAATATGTATGTAGGTGCTTATGTTTTCTTCACCGCAGCATGTGTTTAAAATCATTTTAAGCCTAGTGTTGTAACTATGTAGATATAGTATGATGCGAATTGGAAGTAGATCCCATACCAGTTTACGTAATATGCGCTGTGGCAATTTTATTTCAAAAATAGCCATTTTCAATGTAGTCACATCTTGCATGTTTTTTATAAGTAATAATATGATTAAACAGTAGAATATGTGTTTAAGTAGACTGTATATGTGACTTAGCTTAACGACTGCCATCCATCTAGCGATAACAACCGCGTCCAACGCGTAACGTGCATTTCGGGCACGGAGGAGTTCAAGGTAAAATTTCAGTAGTAGTCACGGCGACCCATCCACCACCCGACTACGCCCGGTGGTGCTTGATATGCGTGAGCGCAACGAACGCGGACGAACTGCTAGGCTATCTAGAGTTATTGACAGTAAATGGTGCACGAGCGAAGTCTTATGTTAAATTGTTACATAAAAAGTACGTTGTGGCAAAAGACTTAATATAAATACTTAATTGTTACTTACTTTGTATTAAAAATACGTAAAAAAATGAAATAACTTAGATTACATAATGTGTTCATGGTTTTGGAATATTTATCTTCTCATTCTCCATCGTTTATCGAATTCGCTCGTGCTCATGTATATTTGAAGTTGAGGGTTGCACAAATAATAATATAGGTAATGTAGAACCAAATCATACCAGTTGCCTCAGTCGTATTCAAGACGTCACATCATAGTACACACATCAAAAGTGTCTAGGGATCAACATATATTTTTGCAATAACTTTTCTCCTGATTGATATTAATTAAAATTTTCTTTAAGGATTCATCAAATAAAGTGTTTTCGTTTGTCTACAGTAACGATAAACCAAGTCACCTTTGCATTAATAAAGAAATTTGCCATTTTCATAATAAAGGGATTTTTGACATTTGAACCACTAACATTAAAGTTCGAAAAAGAGACTGAAATAACAGTTTTCTTTAAAATTTTATTGGGTAACTTAAACAATTAATAATCCGTGTTTCTACCGCGAACACTAACAACACAAGAACATCGGTTTGGCATACTCAAAATGAGTTCATCCAAATCACGCTGTGGAATGGCCGCCCATGTTCGTTGCAACAACAAAAAAAGGTCTTCTTGCGACTGGATACCCTCCATATTCGGCAGAGCTCTTCTCTGTAGCATATCCCATGCATGCTCAATCGGGTTCAAGTCTGGCGACTGAGCAGGCCAGGGCATGACATTGATGTTAGCTGCGGCGAGAGTCTGTCTTACAACTCTTGCGGTGTGCGGTCGTGCATTATCATGCATTAACTGAAATAAGGGACCGATTTGCACTTGTAGAGGAACGATGACGTCTGATACAATCGTCTCAGCATAAATTTGAGCGTTGAGGTTGCCTCTGATCCAAATCAACTCAGTTCTTCCGCCGATCCAAATACCCGCCCATACCATGATGGTTCCACCACTATAATGATGGACTTCCTGGCAGGATTTTAATCGCTGTTGGCGTCCAGGGGTTCTCCAGTGTCGTATACGTCTTGTATCCGGTCTCATACCAAAACGAGACTCATCAGAAAAGCACACGAAACGCCATTGTTCTTCTGCCCAATTTCTGTGTTCAAGAGCCCATTGATATCGAATCCTACGATTGTGCATTGCGTAGGTGGTACCCTTAGCGGTCTTCGGGAATGAAGGTTCACTTCATGCAAGCGGTTTCTGACTGTTTGGTCGCTAATTAAGTTCCCTGAAGAGTGATGAAGCGTCACGGCTAACATCATGGCGGTTATTGTTGGAGCTCTTCGAGTTGTGATTTGAATGTATCGGTCTTGTCTCCGTGTGGTGCAGCGATACCGTCCTCCATGGCGCTCAGCCACGGTACCAGTGCTTCGGTAACGTGTCCAAAGTCGACTGATAACACTCTGACTTGTATTCAGAGCTAAAGCCACAGTACGTTGCCGGGAACCAGCTTCTATCATTCCCACGGCTCTGAGCATTTCTTCCCTGCTTAAATGACGTCGCCGCTCCATAATAACGTTGGTTTTAATCAGTAGTAGGGAAACAGTAGCACTAATAATGTCTTCAATGCGTTGTATGTTTTTATAGGGAAAATATTGACAGCTGATTTTCATCTTTTACTCGAATTTGATTGACAGTTCCTGTTTCAAATTATGAAATGCACCAAAAAGGATCCATATAAATTTATAAAATCATAAATTTATTACAAAGCCACATCTCAATCTCAAGAAATCCGCATAAAAATGCTTGATCCCTAGACACTTTTGATGTGTGTAGTTTGATAATTAATTATGTGGTTTCCATATTTATACACTTACATATTTATCACAATTACCTACTAGTAACCGCGTCTAGTAGGTACCTAGCACTATGGCTGACATGTATAACAAAAACAAAACGATAATCTTTAAAGTTGGAGCGCTACAACAAAACAGAATTGCATTGGGTTGGGAGTGTAAATCGTCTGATAAATAATTTCCATTAAAAACTTCTCATTAAATGTAACTAAATTCGTAATGTTCTTTCCTTCTTTGCAATCGCCATAAATTGGTTTCAAATATTTACGAATTGTCAAAAGCAATATCAGCTTAGGGAATGCTTAAAAAACACACCTATTCTGCCATGCATGCAAAGATCTATGAATATATTCCCTTCCTGCGCAATGATATCGCCCACTTTGGGGTAATATTAGACCTTCGTCTAAAGAATCCGTACTTTGCTCAACAAGAGAACGAAGAACCCCTTCAACGACTACACAACTAAACTCTACCAAATAAGAAAAAAACATTGTTTTCTTCCATATATAATAAGGCAAATACATCACTTAATGAAATAGAAACTTTTCTAACAATACCGGTGGAACCTGAAGATACAGATGTTCTATTATGGTGGATGAATAAAAACAATTGTTTACCACCTTTATTATCCAGAATGTCTTTAGACATGTTAAGCATTCTAGCAACCAGTGTTCCAAGCGAGCCGGCCTTTTTTATATACAATACGAACCCACCTGATGTCAAGTGGCTACGGTAGCCTAAAAGCACCATGCCAAGTATATAGTATTGGACAGTCCTCGAGTTCTTTTAGGGACTGGACTAATTTTGGCAGAGCTTGCAGAACTCCGACTAAAATGAGTCCTGAGTTCTGAGTCAGACATCTGAGTCTTAGGTTCTGTCGTAGTCCTAATGAAAAAAGACTCGACTCGTAGAACTGAGTTTTTATTATGGAACTTAAGTTTTTCAAAAAACCTTATTGAAGATTTGGAGTACTTCAAAAAGACTTGAATCTTCTTGTCATTTCGTCGTTTTTGGCAAATTATTGATTATCAGTTTTTTTTCTATCAACTTATTCTTAACCTGTCAATCCCACACATTCCAGACACAATGGGTTTTTATTTGTCATATGCTCCCGGGAGTATTACGCGGGTTAACAGATTACTATGTTAAAGTTTAGGAAAACCTTATCTACGAAAATAAACACACTTAATTTGTCCATATTTTTAATTGTTATTTATTAAATGATTTATAAGAAATAAATTAGCGATAAATTTAAGACTTTTCGGAAATGGATCCAATTTTCATATGGTATGTTCTTAATTAATCTGCGAATTCCGCTACAATATCTTGCCTTTCCTGTGATACGCGTACATTGTGTATGACTTGCTCGTGGAGCATATATTAAATTTATATCAATAGAATGAAAATGGAACTCACTTTTTCAAGATTTCAGAACTAGCAATGAACTCGAGTCTTAAAAGTTTCTTTAAATATATTATTGTAAAAAGACTCGATTTCTCGAGTCATATTGTGAGGTCTTGTGAGTCGTGTCACTGACAAAAAGGTATGAGCACTCATTTACGAGTCCAGTCTCTTAATTGGGAATTAAAGAACTCGAGTCCTGTCCAACGCTGCCACAGCAAATCACCTTAGGGGCCAGATGGGCTGCTTCGGTGCACCCTACCTCTCTTAAAACGCCCAAACCAAGACCAACAGACATGTTTATGCACACAGATGTTTGTCGAACCCAATCGAATGACTGAATGGGAATCGATCACACGAGCGTTGGTGTCAAAGTCGCGTTCTTAACCGCTCCGCCACCGAGCTCGTTAAAAGGGCTTTCTCGAAATCAGAGTATTTGGTAACAAAACAGGGAAACCGGTTAGGTAATAAATGTTAAGGGGGGCGATTAGGGTGTGTGTGTTTACCTTCTTGGCTTAAAATATTAAAACAATAAATTTCTTCTCTTATTTACTTATTGGTACTTTCACAACCAAAAACATCATATAATTTTTTCCTAACAAATAAATAATTATTTGATTTCTATTCCCTTTTATTTTCTTCGTCATTTACTTAAAACTGAGTCTTGTGTACTCAAGATTCAGTACTTTTGAAAAGGACTCGAGACAATTCTTTCGAAAAGGAGTCGAGACTTCTTCTAGAGAGAGTCCTTTTTAAGAAACTAAGTCTTGAGGCCTTCTCAAGTCTTTATTGGAAAGACTTGAGTTCAGAGGTCTGAAATATTCATTTAAAACTTGAGCTTCAAATCAAAAGACTCGAGTCTTATTTTTGGCGGACTCGAGTCTTTACCAACATTATATTACTCCCTATTCGTTACTTCAGTGCGTGTGCTCGGTGATTAAAACTAATTTCATAATTAGAAAAAAAAAATGGGCTTGTTTTTTTTTTTTGTATAGCATATTGAGTCTATGTATCTATGTGTAAATTTATGTGAAATAGATATAGTTATAAATGCGCCACTTGTACTTGTATCTTAATGTTTGTTCTCTTCCTTTGATATCGTTGTCTGGAAGAGATCACTTTAGCGATAAGATCGCCTATTGTACTCTTGCAATAACATGTTACTCAAATGTATTTTGGTGCAATAAACTGTTTTCTATTCTAGTCTTGTAATTTGTAAAGATTTAATAGTGGAGTAACCGAGAAATGGGCCTCTTAATGCATGCGCCATTAAAGGTTTAATGAAAATACAAAACTCTTTGGGGAATGGTTTGATTAGTAATACATTCTTATGGATTCATCTAAATATATTTCTTCATTTATAGCATTTTGTGACGTTCAGTGGCTAGCTCATTTAATTTGTATTGTCTGACCTCATGAATAACAATCAATGCAAATATTTATCGCCATATTTTTTTTTACTTAGTAGACACTATCTTAATTTCTGTAAAAATTCAATAATAAGTAGTCCATGTTCAATTATATCTAGCAGGTAAAAGTTTTTTGGGTTTTTAAATTACACTCAATATTAGTCATATTGAGTGTAATTTAAAAACCCATACAGTACGAGGTCATTACCTGTAGGGCTATTAAATTATATTTCAAAGTCATGATTGAATGTTATCTCGAAACTTTTAAAGGAGACAATCTTATAATAACACTTTTGAGTGGAAAGTAAAAGTGATTTCATTGAAGTCGCCACCTGCGTAAGCTGAAATATTTTGAATAGACTTTGAGGAAATCAATTTTAGTATTTGACTGACGATGTATTACCTATATCTACATATATATTTACTAGTTAGAACCGCGTTTTCCTTTTTTTTATTTTAACTCTGCCTCTAATGGTGTTACTGTGATATTGAATAGCCTGATATTTCTGAAGAAGTGGACTATCAAATCGAAAATATTTTTTCAAATCCACTCGGTAGTTCCGGAGCGCATTCGGATAAACTACAGTTTTATTATATCAGTATAGACATTACGAGTACGAGAGATATACGAAGTAATCTAATGTCTTTGCTGCCTTTCTTTTCTTGGATATGTGTCACTTCGTTTCGTACAGTTAGTTTTTTGAATTAATATTTTTTTTTTTACTTTTAAATCACTCTACATCACTATACTTTCAACCATACATGTCACCATCATCGTCTACTATACTTTCAACCATACATATGTAAGGGTCAACTCTATCTATCTATATGTTCATGCCTGTTCCTTTGCTAGGTAGGCAGACGGATCCGAGTGCCACATGATACGGTCTTTACACACCTCGCTCGCTTCTTTAACATTCCAAAACTGCTGAAATTTTTTTATGTATTTATGTGTAAAATGGCCTTTTTTTTCAGGAAACAACTATATAAACTTAATAAAACCTCAAGTGAATATAAAATTTGATCCAAATAGTTATAGCAGTTTTCGACATACACGATATATTTATATGTACACAAGAATGACCTGTTTAAAGTAATAAGATAGCTGTTTTCATGCACGCCCGCCGGTTCTTTGTGCTTTTTGGATTAAAAATTAGGATTTTTTAACCTGTGAACTGATTCGATTGAGTATTGGCACACATTCTGATACCTAATACTACAACATAACGGACACCTGGGTTCCTACCGCCTAATGTGAAAGTGATTCAGATCAGGTTTTTGAATGCGGATATTCGAACTTAGGTTAAGGTTAATGACGATCGTCTTGAATTCGTAACTTCAGCAAAGAGATCGATAGTTTCATCGGGCTGTGCCAGAGTACGACTCGTACACCAAGTTAATTGATTAATATTTCCAAAAGATGTCTATTCTGCTTTTAGAGTAATACACATCAAGTAACCATAAAACACCTAATTCATATTAATAAATCAAATGTGTGTTAACTTAGTTCTATTATTGCCGTGTTTGAAATTGTTCACCGGTATTTTTCTGAGTACATTCATATAGAGTAAGGAATAATCCTTATTGCGTTGAAGAGATGAATGTTGAAAAGTGACTAAGTAATTTTTTTAAATAACTTAGTGATTTTCAAGCAAAAGTGGGTAACAAAGCATCCTTTAAATAGTATTTTAAGCAAATTTTAATATTTGCAGCTTGGGTTCTACACTAAAAGTTAAGAATACAAAAGTTTTTTTTTATACAAATAGATTGGCAAACAAGCGTGCGGCCCGCATTGGACCTAGTGACGCTCGCAACACCACGGGGATATTTCTCGCGCGCTGCCAATCTTGTGACCTACGGATGTTTCGTCACAGTACCCAGTAATTTCTTTGCCATATCTCACCCTTCAAACCGGAACACAGCTATAAAAATATAGCTGCTTGGCGGTGGAAATAAGTGAGACAGAGGTACCCATGCAGACGACTTTTGTACAAAGTCTCCTCTGGTAAAATGTATGTGTATCCTCACGCCAGGTCCCTTGCAGGGTAGGTACAGAGAACCGAACGGCATAAGACGCAGTCCTTACACACTTCACTCGCTTCTCTAACATTCATAGCTCATTTATTCAAAAAAATATCCAAGATAATAAAAAAATCTTTTTGGGTCCTCACCAACCCATATTCATCTCACTGCAAAGAGACCCTCCCTTCAATCGAAAAGGTTTAAAGCATACCCCACTACGCTCCTCCCGACTTATCTTAACGACTGTCACTCCTTGGGTACGAAACGTTAATTGCATATGGGTCGAAGCACATCTAACTTTAAGTTGGTCCGGCACAAAGATCTTTTTGGGACGATTAAAAACTGGTTCACTTTCACTTCAATGCATAAATTGAAGAAAATGATTTTCGAATTTTCTGGGGGGCATTAAAATATTCGATGCCGTTTTTCTGTAAAATGTGTATACCATTTGTTTTATTTGTGGATTACAATCTTTTGGATATGGAGGGTGGGTGGGTGACAAACAGACAACCGGACAGACAAAAACGTGATGATTTTATAAGCATTACGTTTTTCTTTCTGTTTAATAATTAATCAAGAAAAATGAAACCATTGTAAGTTTCTGCATATCTATCTGCCTGTATGTTTGTTTAAAAACGACGTATTTCGTCGTCTCACCAACAAGTCCGTAATACTTATATTGTTTACTAGCTTTTGCCCGCGGCTTCGCACGCGTTTATTTTGGAATTTCGGCAGTTTTACTACTTATTTTTAAGAACAGTCAGCATTAAATAGTTAATAAAAGTATCAAATATCTTTATTTGTATAGTCATGAAAATATATCATGACCGGTTCGGTTTTCATTTACTATTTTGATACTGACTGTATACACTAAAAGCACCTCTTTATACACAACATTTTCTATTTTAAAAACATAAGTCACCAACTTGAAAAATATCCGTCTCTGTTGAAATTAAAAAAAAAACCTTTCTTATCTCTCGTGAGCATTACAAAAGTAATCTCTATGCAGAATTTCAGCTTTCTAGGTTCAAGGGTTTGGGCCTGGATAGGGATGAAACGATACCTCCAAGGTATCGATACTTTTACTCGATTCAGTATCGGTGTTAAAGTATCGATACTTCCTCGGTATCGATTGAAAAGTATCGATACCAAAAGTACTTGGTATCGGAAGGAAAGTATCGAGTAAGTACTTGTATTTACTCGTATCGTTTTATCCCTAGTGAGGAGGTGTTCAAAAGTTCAATATACTTTCACGCGGAAAAGATGCATTTTTTATATACATTTCTGTCGACATAGTTAGACAAGTCACAGGCTCACAGAAGGCTCTTCAACCTGTTTAAATAAAATCGTGACATTGGCATACCGATACGAGTACTTTTCAAAATTTTGAACGATACCTACTCGATACTCAGTTTCAAAGTATCGATACCAAAAGTACTTGGTATCGGAAGGAAAGTATCGAGTAAGTACTTGTATTTACTCGTATCGTTTTATCCCTAGGCCTGGACGTTGATGAGTCAATGAATTAGTCAGGAACTCAATTTTTATTACGAGTAATAGATAAATGTTCTTAGTAAGTGAGAGCAGTTGAGAATAAGTAATCACTGCCATTCGAATTTTAAATAGAGTTTCATTGATTATTACAATCAGTGTGTTCTATTTTTAATGAGTAGATATCGTCATTAAAGCACTCTTTAGATAGGTATGTACCTCTAAATACACAATACTTATATATTCCTTATAGCACAGCATTTGTATTATTAAGTTCAATGCATTCTGAAAAACATTTTAATTCTTAAACGAGCTACGTTATTTTTGTACAAATAAACATCACAAGACATGTACGATCAAAGTAATAAATTATTGTAAAGGATTAATTATATAATAGGTGTATATTAAAAGCAAATGAGTAAAACATTCATTATTTTCGAGTACCGGAGACCGGTCAAATACCGGTTCAGTAACGTCTGGGAAAAGTCACAGTTCACCTCTGGTAGAGCCCAGCCGCCAGCTCATGACGTAGCGCGTTGAAACGTGTTAATATTTTATATAATCACGCATGACTGATGACTGACGTATCATTCTAAATTGTATCATACTGAAAGATTACAATTAATATACTCCCTTTGTGTTTACGAGGAACTGCGTATATATTAACTTAGTTTCCTATAAATCATAATTAAATTAGGTCATCGTATTGGTCATTGTCTTTATGTTTGATGTGTTTATAAAATTATATACTAATTATTAAATAAGGGTTTTAAAAATTAATAGTATATCGTGAAACTCGCGTACAAAATTCTATGCAACCATTAGTTTGAAATTTTCTTTGTGGTTAAAACTATAGTAGATGTAAGGAGCGAATGAAAATAAAAATGGTCTCGAATTTATATGTATGCATGTCTGCCAGAACAGGTCGTTGACCGTCCTTCCTTCCACCCCACCTCCCGTACCCCGTACCCGACTCATCAATGATTTTGCGACTCTGTAGGTAAAGTTCTCTTTACTGGTTTCGATTTAAAAATATAGCGTATTACTACTATACTACTACTATAACTTCACGCCAAATCCCTTGCGGGGTAGGCAGAGAGAATAAATAATAATAATAAATAGCGTATTACGTTATTATAAATTATTATTTATTACTAGTTAAGTAATTATTTCATTTGTTTATTATTGTATTGTGTATATTAATAAACAATATGTTATTAAAATATTGTACCGACTGGCGTTGCAATTGTTATTGTTACGCAAGAGCACTCGCTTTACAATATGATATATATAACTGCATTTCTTTTGAACGCACCGTACTCTACATACCTATCGCGTAGCTACGCGGACATATCAGCTGATTCGTGTAAACAAACATTGTGGCTCGCTCGTAACTATTGTAAGCTAGATCTTTACCTGGTATGTTGCCTCTGTGAATTTGTAACTCTAAATGTATACATGCCAGCATCTTAAGTTCAGTAAGAAATATTAACAAAATATAAAGAAGCTTTATTATGTTTATAAAAACGAGAATAGGCCGGTCGATTGGCGTGTCCCGTTAACAAAAGCGCGCTACCTAGGCGGTGACGTATAAAGTGTGGGCCGCCCCTCCACCGCGCCATTAGTACAGCGCCCGCGCGAGCGTGTGCACGTATCTATCGACTCTCGCTCTGCGTTCTCTATGTGTATACAAACAAATCAGACGATATGCATTTTTGTTTACAATTGCAAGATTGGTTTTATCAAGAAGCCATG
Source organism: Pyralis farinalis (assembly GCA_947507595.1). Classification (NCBI taxonomy): domain Eukaryota; kingdom Metazoa; phylum Arthropoda; class Insecta; order Lepidoptera; family Pyralidae; genus Pyralis; species Pyralis farinalis. Next base: position 16,632,694 of record OX382272.1, read on the forward strand.
GCCTCGACGGTGGACTCTACCAGCACCGCAGCACGGCGGCGCAAGCCGCGCGATCGACGCCGTTCCCCGTCCACGCCGCCGACGTCGTCGACGCCGCAGAGAGTTTCTTCAGAAGAACTAACAGAAGCTCTCCGGCCTCATCTTCTGTCACCGAAGCGAATGTGGGAACTGGGTTACCCATTGGAAATAGAGCCCAATTCATCGAAAGCAGTGGTTTACATTAATCCGCCACCGCGACCCAAACCTCGCTTATTTACATCGTGGGATGTGAACGCTCCAGAGTTTGTACCAGGTACACAAAGTGACAGTGGTCGGGGTTCGTGGGGCTCTACTCCGCGCTCTGACAGTGATGAAGAAGCGGACACAGTGGAACATTTGTGTGTGAGGTGCGATAAAATGTTTCGAATGACTCGTGAAGGCGGCGAATTTGTGAAAGAGGACCCGTGTTTATATCATTGGGGCCGTGTAAGTGGAGACAGCCGTTACACCTGTTGCAAGGGCTCAGCCGGGGCGAGGGGCTGTACGACGGCGAGATTCCACGTATGGAGCGGTACACGGCCGGGTATGAATGGGCCGCTCGAAGGATTTGTGCGCGCCCGTTCGCCTCGCGGAGGTGTATATGCGATTGACACAGAGATGTGTTATACGACAGCAGGGCTTGAGTTAGCCAGTATCGCGGTCATTGCAGCCGATGGCCGACTTGTATACAGATCGTTAGTGAAACCAAGCTCTCCTGTTGTTGACTACAATACTAGATTCTCAGGCATCAGGCCGCGCGACTTGGCGCGCGCGACTAAGACGCTGCGAGACGTACAGAATGACCTACTAGGATTTGTAGGCACTGATACTATACTCATTGGGCATGCCCTGGATAATGATTTTCGAGCTTTGAAATTACTTCACGGTGCTGTCGTTGATACGTGCGCACTGTATCCCCACGCACGAGGATTTCCATTCCGGCGATCCCTGCGCGTGCTCTCCGAAGAAATGCTGGGACGCAGTGTGCAGCTTGGAAGTGGAGGTCATTCGCCGCTGGAAGATGCTCGTGCTGCAATGGATTTAGTACTACTCAAAGTGCATAAGGAGCGTGCAAGGCATGCACGCCCGTCGAATCCAATGTTGCAGCCCTACGATCCTTTAGTCAGTGCCGCATGACATACTAGTATGTTGACGATGCTTCTATGGACAAAAACGAATTTTGTGATGTGAACGGATTATCAGTGACATATATTGCGTTGACGGAGCGCGCGTACGTAAGGTATGTGCCTTCGAATTGCTGTAGGGCAATAAACGTGATATTTTTTTTAAATTTGTCAATTATTTCCCCTCCTCCTTTTGTAACTATAAAATGAGAACATTGCTTATACTGCAATCTTAAAACATTTTTATTTATACATACACTGAAGACACAATTTTAAACATATCTGTTTCCCTAATAATTCAGTGTAAGATCATGATATAAATCCTTTGAGGTCGCCGTCTTTATTAGTTTTCTGAACAGCCATAAATCTGCTACTTTCACTTCGGTTGGTTTCTCTACTACGTAACAAGCTGTTGACAAGTGTAGCACGTATAGTCGTATAGTTTGCATGATGTAGGTAATGGTATATAAAACCAATTAATAACGTTTTAAGTTGCCGGACATCCGTCCAAAGTATTACTGCCGATCGGTGTAAAATTTCCCGATTTGCGGGACTGAGAGATTGAAGTCATATCATTACTTATGTAGGGAGAAAATCGAGATTTGAGCCCAATTCGATACTGAATGGGTAAAGCAACCATCGTCAGAATAAATTTCGATATTTACTTCTAAATTATGTTTAAGTAACAATTACAGATAGTAAACGATAATTTGTCTGTCCCTATTATTCTCGAAATTTAAGTGAAGATCTCAAAATGGTAGATTTAATTCAAATATTTGTATGAATATATGTGGTATTGTTTACATTTGCATAGTATAGTAGTCATAAAAGTTCGTTTAAATAGTAAAAACACGTAAATTTGGTCACCACGATTGGTGGTAATTTATAAAATTAGATCTGTAGACATATTTTGAAATGTAAACTAAGATAGTTCAACAATCTGTTACATTTTTGGCCTTTTACAGTTTCATTGAGAATAGGCAGTCACAAAAATTACTCATTACATTTTGTTCCCTTGAATTCTTAGCAAAACCTGTTTTGATTTTTTGGTAGTGGTGGATATGCAAGTAATTCCCACTGCTGACGTAAGGGAATACCAGATAATGACATAATGTGTAGTATTCAGACTGTGACTCATTAACATTAATGTATAAAAACAAGCAGGAAAATGACCCTCGTAGAATCATTTTAATCTAGCAATCAATGCTTATAAAAACTTACTCGTAGTATGTCTATATGTTCTTATCGTGCATCATATTTTAATCAATGGCTTGTTTTGCCAATGATTCAACATACGGTTCTTTAGATTTTCCTGTGAACTGAGTCAGAAGAAATTCTCGCGGATGCTTGGCTCGAACCGATGACCAATCTTTTAAATACACTATATACATGTGTCTCATGTTTTTAGGTCACGCCGATATACATATAGGAAAATGGCTGTCAAACATAAATTACAGATTGGAATAGCACAGTAAGTATGTTATGTATCAAGTTGGTGCTCCAACATATTGCTCTTGTTAAAGTAATAGATATTTATCAGGCGACCGTGCACTCTTGTGAGTTTACATAATCAGCTTACATAAAACAATGACGAAATGGATGGTGGATGAGCACACCGAACGACTTCCACCTTGGCTGACTGTTTGAGAAATCACAGACAGACATTGCTAGAATTGTAAAGAAGTTTTGCTATAATTTTTAGTAGAATGTTGCACGGTAAGCTTTTTGAAGCATATGCAGTGACCGTTTCGATGTACTCGCGTGTAACTGTTTAACTGATTATGAAATATGTGGTGTCTTTAGATTCGTTTTTATCCCTGAAGTGTCACTGCATATTGTATGAACTGTGTAATATACTAGGTCGAATTTGAATTATCCACTAGTTTTGTAAATATACAAAAGTAACGCATATTGATAGATATTAAAGTGTTCGCGTCCGTTCGTAACTTAGTAGATAAACTAACTCGTTTCTTTAACATTCTTCTTCGTTTCTTTGCTATTGTCAAATATATTATTAATTATTTGTGCGGGTTTGCTAATATGTAAGACATTTGTTTATGATATTGAATGCTAGTGAATGGAATAAGCGATAAACCATCGTGTAAATGGAATGGTATGAAGGTACGACATAAATTGAGTGAGTTAACTTCGATGAAAATAGCAGATTATAGCGTAAACACTTCTGATATCTAAGATCAACGCCCCTACGACCGGTCATCTGTAAATCTTGTGTTTACGCACCAACCGTGTACCCGAAATAAGATTTGTATTCAAACACACTAAACACATCCAGATAGTAAACAATATGTCCTACATAGAGTCACTTAGCAATTTATTTGCAAAACTAAAGATTAGGTACAATGTTTATTGTTTACTAATCAAATAAGGACGTTGTTATCTGGTGTGATAATGAGGGCATTTTTACTTCCCATTTAGATTGTTCACGTGGATGTGACATTTATATGATAGTTAACTATAATATTCTTGAAATTATTATTTTTTGACGTAGTAACGTAACATCCGATACATACAAAGTAAATATTTCTGAATAATCCACGTGATTATCGATTGTTATGATCGGAACACATGAGTTTCAACAAATATAAACAGCGTGTCATCATCACAACAAACACTTGGCATAAGTGAATGAGAAAGGCGAATGAGTTTCTGTTGGCCGGAAATGATAGCGTTCGCGTTCGTCATTGATGTAATATGCCAAAAATAGATGTCTACAATGTATATAGCCAACATATAGTAATACGAGCGATTTACAACACCTCTTGTATAGATATACAATCTACATTTAGACGACGTGTCGCCACGTATGAACGTATGACGTTATTGATAAAACGATATGAAATATATCACGATTACACTTAAATGATAATGTGTCGTAATCATAACTTCGTATGAAATTCGTCGCGTTTATTGCAGTAATAGATAATCGTATCCGTAAAATTGAACTGGGTTGTTCGTACGTGAGGTGTCAGGCGTCTTATAAACGGGGTTAATTGCTGGTATTGTTCTAATAAATAGTAAACTATGTGAGACGCGATTCTTTTCGACATAGATGTAGAAAGTGGAACTGGTCGTTAATTGATTATGATATAAAACAACCATTGAATAATATTTGGATGATCTGTCTTCTTGGTTATATATCGAATAGACTTAATGCAGCAAAATAATTAGGTGCATTTCTGAAGAATTCCGTGCGGGGTGTACGGTCGCTAGAAGTTTATATATTTTTAATTAGTTCGTAACTATTTGATGAGCTCGATAGCGCAGTGGTGAAACGTGCTGTTACGCTACCGCCACCAACGCTCGTGGGTTCGATTCCCACACAAGACAAACATTTGTATTCATGAACATGTCTGTTTGTGTTGGTCTGGATATTTTTAAGAGAGGTAGGGCACATCAAAGCAGCCCTTCTGGGGAAGTACCTCCACCTCACAGAAAACCGCAGCTACATAACAACGTCCTAGAAGGTTGTTGTGTTTCTGCGTGTGTGTGAGGTCACCAGTAAACTCCTGAGGAGTTGCTGTGTTAGCAGCAGATGAGGCATCGCGCGAGTGATGCTTAATGTATGTCAAGCGGTAATAGGCTACGGTAACTACTGCGGTGGGTCGTATGCTTGTATAAAAAAACAAAATTCTTTATTTACCAGGCTCTCGCGGGTTAGACACGTCTTACATTTTTAAATTAAATGTTATTGTATCTTTTCTCATAGATTTTATTTTTCTTTTTTTAATCTACCAGCTTTAGGGAAATTATCATGGTCGAAGAAGAAGTGTCAAAAGAAACTTGCCAAGGCAGATCTTTTATCGAATCGTCGATAGATATTACAATCAATTTATGTAATTATTGTAGCAGTACAATAATAATGTAATCAAGTGGAAAAATTGTAGACATGTTTATGCATGTGTTAATCAGTTGCAGACATGTTTGTCAGTTAGATTTACATAATTTTATAATAAGCTTTTTTTTACAAAGAGCATTTTTGATGTGCCATTTGTAGAGATTGAAGGAAATTGACCGAACCTATATAATTTACAATAAAATACCTTCCTTTTACAAGCCGATGTACCAACATGCGTAACTTATTTCAGCTTCTAAGATTTTAATTTGTATTTTGAAAACGACTGTATATTTAAAATGTTATATTTACTCAAATATACTGAGAGGTAACAGTCAGGATATTTATTTCTTTGTACAGACTCATAAGTGATTCTTTAGAGTACATTTTATAAATAGAACCGATGGCATAGATTCTGGTATTATATATTTTTTCATTCACGGATACTGTGTTCTGAACAATGTGACACGGGTGTCTGAAACACAGTTAAGATTTTTGCGTAGGGCGATGTTTGTAAATAAAATATTATTTGCTAGCTGTCCGTAGTCCATGACACCTTTCAGTTTCGCCCGTCTCGTAAATCGTCAATACGTCTTTCACAATAATACTTGCACAAAGTGAGCCGCTATTTCATCATTTTGCCGGTTCCGACGCGCCTGTAGTAATCCCGTTTGGAACCTCCCTCTCATACTTTTGCCGCCTCTTATAACATAGTCGACCTTTAGATTCACTTTTAAGTTTTGTACGTATTCTTAAATACTGTACACATAAAATAGCCATACCATTTTGTAATGTTTGTAAACAATAACTCCAAGCGGTTAGCGCTCCATGGCGCCGCCTGTCCAGTTTCGCCCGTGTCAAGTCTATACGTCTTTCACAATAATACTTGCACAAAGTGAGGTGCTGTTTCGTCATCGTGCCTACTCCGACACGCCTACATTAACCCCGCTTTGAAGCCGCCATTAAAATGTTACTTGTTAACCCACCTCATGAATGGGAAGTCAAGAAATTTATTAACAACGAAACACTTTTGTTAGCGCCTTATTATATTTCTTTCCAGTTAATACTACTGCTGTATCTAGCTAGATTGACTCATTCGTCTTTAGATTTTTTGACCCCGTGGTAGAATTGTTGGTAATGGCCAATTAGCACCACAGGTCTCGAGTTCGCTGCCTGTGTATTTTTCTATGTATTGTAATTTACAAAAAAAAAAGACTATTTTGTTATATATATATATATATATATTGTACGTTTCTCAGTTACCTTGCTTAGTCTGGATTTAGAGGGATGGTGTTGTGTTCTTTGTCGGGAAATCTATCTATCTATAACTTCACGCCAAGTCCCTTGCGGGGTAGGCAGAGAGAGTACTCGCTCTTTACTCACTTATTGTGTGGAAGTATTTATAGTTAATTAACGATAATGAATATGTAAATTGTTTAATAAATATAACTTTTTTATGTCATATGCTGATAAAATATTTTATACAACATATATTTGGAGAATATTAAATTATTCTTTTGTATACAATTGGAGTCACCTGTTACAAGTGTAATGTAGTGTGTCATTAACCTTAGTTTAAATGAATCATACGATCGTGACATTAACATAGCAGAACACGAATGTTTTATATACCAAATTGTACAAATCGGCAAAGGTAAGCGGTGACCTGAAACCGAAGAGTGACGTATTGCTTGCCCACAATCTGCCCACGGACTCCGCCGCGATGTCGTCTGACCTCAACTGACAATGGCACTAAACCTTGAATTCGGTAGAGGTATCTACAGAGATGCGTTTTTTGTCTTGATAAAACTTGGATAAGGACCGCCGCCACACTCATTATATATGTATGAAGTTATGTACTGACAATCGTGATTATTTAAACATACGCAAATTATGTATGTATGTAACCACCTCTGATGATGACTATTGTAAATTCAAGTTTTTGTTGTTGTGCTACTATACAGACTTCCTAGTTCCCTTGAGGAGGCCATTGAACGAAAAGTTTTAACGAACGCGCCTGCTCATTCTCGGCTTACCTTGCGCGTGAGGTAACGCAGTCATCTCTTATAAAAAGAACGCGCGGAAACGGAAAGTTGAGTGACTAATTACAAGGCATCTTTGTTTCTTTTACGTTTTAAAACATTAATAGCGAATATTCATATGTAGGTCAAACTATATTTTGTCGTCAAATAATGTCCATTGTTTTTACTTCATAAATTTTAATCACCTTTATATCTATCACGTTCTTAGTATATTTAGCAGGTATTGTCTCTTTTGTTTTGTTATCTGGCTAATTATTTAATTTATGCGAGACAGACACTACATTTTCAGTCACATATACGTAGACTACTTGACATTATTTTTTCTGAATGTCAAATGATAACAACAAGAGTTTTCTATTTATATGAAGATTGTAATTACATTGTGGTTTTAGTTTATATATAACTAACGCAGATTAGGACAATCTTCTGAATGTAAGTAATAACGGTCCGGAAGACTGTCTAAATAAAGATCTGCTCGAGAGGATGAAGCGGTAGACGTCCCCCCTTTAGATAGACCGATGACCTCAAAAAGAACGGCCTAAGGTGACTAGATGCGAAAAACAGATTGGTTAATGACGGATGGAGAGCATTAGGGAAGGCGTATATCCAGCAGTGGATATGTTTGAGAAAGTGTTTATACCAGCCGCAACTCTAGATATTTTTAGCACAGAACAGTTAATAATATTCATACATGTAGCTTAGGTTTCGATCGAATAAATGTCTATTGCATAAATCGTCGAGGGCAAAACTAGGTTGATTGTTATTTGGAACGATGCGACGGTCGTAGATAGCGATATCGTTAACACTCTCGCTCTTCAATCGACACAAATATTTGCTCCAAATCAGTTATCGTTTCCGCGGATACGAGTCTACTACCGTATTATTTTCCTATACGACTCTTAATTCAGACCGCAGTGTAGTATTATGGACATCTATAGGCAGAAGTACTAGTTAAAGCCTTGTGATTCGGTGTAGAGATCAACTGTGAAATTTGTCGATTATCGTTAAAATCTCTCTCTCTCGTTAAAATATTTTATACCACAATCTATCTGCCTATGACTTCATGCTAAGTCCCTTCCGGGGTAGGCAAAGAAAACCGATCGTCACATGTCTACCACTCATCTTCCTAGGGTTATCTAGATTCCCTATCCATTAGGACTGGCGGGGTCCACTACCTAATCTTAACGATTTGGCGAAGACGCTGATTTTTTCAGAGAGCGATTGCCGTTAGACCTCCACAACCCAGGTGGAAAATTAGACCTTTTTATTATAGGGTCGACACCACACGAGTGACATCTCTGGTGTTGCAAGTGTCCATAGGTTCTACTGCAACTGTTCGCTATCAGGCACAGGCCGTATGGTTGTTTTTCACCATAGTGATATCAAAAAATTGCAACAAATGAGAATTGAAAGTAGATATTGAAAAAAAAGCAAGATAGATCGATTGTTAATCAGTTATTAAATGAGTAAACCGATTGATTGAAAGGTGTTAGTTAAAATTAGCGATTTCCAATCGTACCGTAAACCGTGAAATCGGCAGTTACCGCTCAATGTAATGTAGCGCACGGGAGTACTACGTAATTGGCAGAAATCAAAAGGCCTTGATACAGTGACTCAGTTTCGATACTGTGGTCCGTTGACCTTTTTACGGCCTGGGGCATTGTTGGACACGCTGCCTTTAGCAAATGTCAACTACTGGTTAATGTAGTTTAATGGTTAATGACTACTGAACGATCTATTTTACAGATTTCAGACATGTGAGTGACTGAAAGTAACAAACTTGGGTGTGTGTGTGCTTTTTTGTGTGATTAAAAACCTCAGTAGATGCCAACATAAAAGATGTTTGTCATATGCGACTGTTGGTTGCCTATGATTAAACTTATGATGGTATGTAGCATTATCTTGTAAATATGTAAAGCTTTTTACAATTTGGCTTCAATTTTAATATTAGTAAAAATCCCTTTTATATTTTATATTCATAATTTAAAAGAGCAATTTATGTATATATGTATCAAGTTTTGCATTTTAAGATTATGTATGAAGGTGTCTTTCTTAAAACACTAAAACTGTAAAAACCCCTAACTGAGCGAGGTGCTTTTATATACTCGTAGTTAATAAAGATCAATTTTTTCTACATATATTTTATAAATTTATTTTCTGGACAACGATGTCTCGCCATATATATTCTGTGGCAACAATCCTGTAATTTAGTCCAAATGATATATGTCTATTTTTTATCATTCATTCTGGGTCTTCTGCTATCGATTTAACTAACCCAAACTACAAACTAGGTGAGGTAACATTTTGATTACTTTAAGATACACCCTCTAAATAATCAGCTATCTTTAGCTTTAGTGGTTCCAGAGAAAATTTTGCGCTCACTTTTGTTTACGTATATTCAAACAACGGCCGTATGTATATTTACGCACAGAGAGAGAGAGCCGTTCAAAAATAATATGGAACGACTCAGGACGCAATGTAAACGTCGACAAAGTTTTAATTTTCACTTTTGACATAATTACAATAAGTTCCCCTAAAATGGGTCGTAATAAAACCCTCATACACTGCAGCAGCAGTAATAGCGTACTGTGAGAACTCTTAAGTTGTGGAATAAACTTTTAGTCGAGGTTTTCCCTAGGACCACGGCATTAATTGAGTCCTTCAAGAAAGGCGTTAATATATTTTAACAGGGTTCGGCTACGTGTGAGTGACACCCCTGGTGCTGCAAATGTCCATAGCCTACGGTAACTGCTTATGTTTGTTGTTTGTGTTTGTCACCTATGACGTAGAAAAAGTTCATATATTATTCTAAGTATAATAAAAATAACTGAAAAATACTTCGCTTTCGGATACTTTACTTTTCAATTCATATTATTTTATTCTCTACGTTGCAACTTCTTATCACTGTACCAATTATCATCATACTGATAATGATTCCCCTTCCTTCTCATAATCATTTTAAAAATGAACAGTACTAACTTGTGGAAACAGTTAAAATCATACAAAACCAACGTATCTGTGAAAAAAAATCTGTTCATTTCATTTTCACTACGGACGAAACTACAATGTGTGATAAAAACAATGCACATTTCCAATTATTTACCTAAGAAACAAACACAATTTTATGTTTTAAAACATATAAGTGTATGCATCTGATAAGGAAGAAAACACGGGATATTGGCATACGGGTGTGAAAGTAATCGTAGGGAACTTCTAGACTATCTATCTATAACTTCACACCAAACCCCTTGCGTTAGGCAGATAGAACCGAGCACCACGTGACTCGATCCTTGCACACCTCACTCGCTTCTTTAACATTCATTGCTCTTCTCATGCACGCTCGCCGTTTTCTAAGGCTCCTGACCTTCTGATAGAACACGACCAATTTGGTCATGGTAGGTAAGTCTTGGCCTTCCTCGGCTCCTATATCCTTCCACTTTTGCGTTGTATATCTGCTTCGCCATTTTTGCATCCTGCATTATTTCTACATGCACGAACGGAGCATGCCTCTTCTTGTTTTAATACCGACCCTCTCTTTCAGACCAACTCGAAATTGCGAATACGGTCTACGCATTACGTTACGGAAATTCTAGTGTAACGATAAAATTTACTGAATAGAATATGATTAATGAAAGCCAAGAACGCAATTTGTTTATAGGAAGTTGTATTCTCCAACCTCTAAACTTCCGCCGTGGGTCTAAAATAAGATTTTGAAATAATAAACACTGCTCATTGAAATGGAATATATTTAGATTCCAATAGTTTCTGTGGAAAATCTCAAGGTGCTCCAATCAATAACTGTATGTATGTAAGAATACACTCTATAGGCTAGAGTTTATGTTTGAGCTATTAGGCGTCGGAAATTTTCCACATAGATCACTAGAATTATATACCTACGTCTCTTTATATGCAGCATTAGTGGGTGTTCCACAATCGAATAATGCGAAAGCCTTAGATTTCAACGACAGAAGTAATAGGGGCTTCTTGTTCTTCGCGTTATTCCGTTTCCTAACCCATTAGGATTGGCAGGGTCCGCTACCTAAGCCTAAGGATTTGGCGAAGACACTGACATTTACATAGAGCGACTGCCGTCAGACCTCCACAAGCCAGAGGGAAAACTTGATCTTTCTTAGGTTAGATGACACACAGGAAACTCACATCCAAGAATTTTCGAAAGACGAAAATTCTTGGATGTGAGTGTCCTCACGATGATTTTCGGTGGTACATGCCGCCCCCAGGATTCGAACCGGCGACCAAGTGGTCGATAGGCCTGTTTCTTATCAACTGGGCTATCACTGCTCATAAATAATAGACAAAAGTAATAGGGTAATCCATCCAATTTATTGGCACTTTGAAAGGAATCTTGAAACAATTACAAGTATTTAGTATTAAATAGAATCTAATACGATTAATATTACTTAGAATGAATGGATCTCTTTAAACTTATTGTCAATACAGTCATGATACTTACTTAAAAGAAAAATTAAGGTATGCACACACTAAAACCTAATATATTATAGCAAATTTCTATCCAAAGTATTGTAATCTTATTATCTACACTAATATATAAAGCGGAAGGGTTTGTTTGAACGCGCTAATCTCTGGAATTACCAGTCGCATTTGAAAAAGTATTTTTTTACAACGCCGGGATGCATACAAGCATACGGCACATCGGCGATGTAAAGCGGTTACTGTAGCCTATGGACGCTTGTAATAATACATTAATTATCACTGGCGCGATACCACCTCTGCTGCTAACACAGCGACTCCTTAAAAGTTTACTGGTGACCTCACTCACACGCAGAAACATAACAGTCCTCCAGAGATTTGTTATTTGACTGCGGGTTTTCTGTGAGGAGGAGGCACCTCCCCAGATGGACCGCTTTGCACTGCGCCCGCGGGCTACATCTCTTACCTAGCCAAGATCATCAGACATGTTCATGCACATAAATGTTTGTCTTGTGTGGGAATCTAACCCACAAGGGTCGGTGTCAAAATCACGTTATTAACTGCTGCGCCACCGAGCTCGTCAAAATTCCTGGTAAAGGCTATATATAGGCTATTCAACATCACGATATGACCCTTGGAAGCGGAGATTAAAGTAAGAAAAAAGTTGCTGTGTAAGCAGCAGAGGAGGCATCGCGCGAGTGATACTTAATATATCGCAAGCGTTAATAGGCTACGGTATCTGCTTTACATCAGGTGGGCCATATGCTTGTATGCCTCCCGACGTAGTATTTAAAAAAAACGTTAATAATTAGATGGGTGTCAACATTTAGATGGATTATGGTAATTTCTAATTAAAAAATCAACCTTTCTTAGGAGGATTCTTAAATAGAAATAGATCATGTTAAATTAGTTAATTATTAATTTCTTATTAGCATTCTTAGGCATTGAAAATTAAACTACACCTCCGGCGAACTGCCATAACATACGTGTGATTACACGTTACAGGTTTCATACCTTTTTGTTTTTTGCTTTTTGAACCCTTTTTTTCTCGATAGGAAAACTAGCATAGTAAAATCCGTGAATTTACGACGTCAAAGCATCAGTAGGAGAACATCACGAGTGAATAATGTATATTTAGGAGATTGCTAAGTTGGCTGTATGTCCAAATATAGCAAATTAAAGGATATTAGAAAATCTCTTTTGCTTATTGCCGAAGGTTATTTAATTTGTATTAGGTTTTGTATGTGTAAAATTTGGCCTTCATTGCCGTTTTTCAGTATATTTTTGAATTTACGTGAGAGACGAGTTGAATTTTTTTATTAGATAAAACCACATTGCGTTGCCATTTTATTCCAGTCATGCACAATTACACTGAATAAGAAAGCAATACGTGTAATCGAGTACTTTGCATTACACTCCTTATCGATTACAAAGTCCCATTAAAAAATAAAAAATATGTTTATTGCCTACTTAAATTGAAATAAATTTTTCAATTCTCCATAAATTAAAATCGTGATTTACTACCATAAACAAAGACAGTATATATATGTGAAACTTATGTTTGTGAGGGGTATGTTCGTGTAGAGAGTTGTTATTAAACTTCGTAATTGGATTGGAGCATAGTGCACACTTCAAATGCCAATTCAGCCGTGCCAGTTAAACCAAAAAAAAAAATCTGCATTCACACGTATTCATTCCATACGGACCTTTTTTGCATCGAGTGGGTTTAGTGCATGCTCTACCACGCTGTACATTGCCCATTGGTAGAGTCTCGTTCAATAAATCAGTGGATTATGTTGTGTGGTGGAGAATCCAGGAATGTTTTTATGATTCCGTGTATTTAAAGGTTTCAATTTAATTTGTCATTAATTTTTGAGTTTAAGTTTAACTCAATTTTAATGTTTAACTTGGGCCCACGTTGATATTAATTTTGTTTCATGGTTGTTTTTAAGAGTTGCAGAGATGACTCTACTGATCCTCTATTAAATCGCGAGGACCGTCGCACCCACAATAAACCATGTGACTGCACATGTAGGCTGGTGCCTCGCGCTCACAGAACGTTGTGTTTTAGCGCCTAAATATTTCAGCGATTTGAGCCTACCGACCAAAAGGAGAATATTTTAAACGATAAGCCGATAAATGCCGTGATGTTGTTTCACGAACTAGCCAGTAAGATCTGCGCGTTCAGTTTTATCCTCAAACTGCAGACAGGCGAATTGAGTCACTACGTAATATAGGTGTCATCGGTTCTCTATAGGTTATTTTCCTTGGTCGTGACATTTATTATCCAGGTGGTCGCGCATGTAGAATTACTATATCTTTGACATTATTGTATTTGGAATGATCAGGGAGATCAAATACTTTTTGCGCATTATCCATGGCAAATTATCGCACCGTCTGCATACGCAGGTAACGAGCTATACATATTCTAAATCTGTTGCCGCTTTCCTTCTGGGAGAGAAAAGTGCGTACCACGTATCAGCCGCCTGCTACGGGCGTAAGCCTTGTAAATTTGAACTTTGGCTTGTAATGCCAGTCGGGAACTGTGTACCAGCCATAATGCAGCGCCGCTTAGTAATTTGGAGCCGCCTGACAGCCACTAACTTTATCCGACAGCCATCGACAATAACAGGCAGGCCGTACGCTTACACCTTAGTCATATAAAAAAATGGTAGGGACAGTTTAACGTGCCCTCGGAACAGGAGGACCTTAATAATAAATAAATTTCTAAATATACTTAAATAACATTTGGTACCACATCTTGTAAATCACAGGAGGTACTCGCTTCAATAACAAAAACTTTCTTATTCTCACAGGACTTAAATATACTTAAAAGAGGCGTCAACAGCAAGGGTCAGTGAGTCACCTATTCTTCCCGTTAAAATGTGAAATAACGGTCATCTTGTAAAAAAAACAATACAAGCAATTTGACGATAGATTGTCTGTGTTATTTATTACCTAGATATCGGTACGAAAATATTTAATCCCCAATTTAAATGGCTCGCAAATTGTGACTCTCACAATAACTGATAAGCTTATTTGCCTTCCACTAACTATTACAAATTCTTCTCAAACAATTCAAACATAACAAAAGAGTGAATAAAAATAAGTTAAAACTAATACATAATGGCCACCTGACAAATATAACCGTAATATAGATAAATATCCATATTTTATGAGAGTGATATGGCATATATTTTTTTTGTAATCGTTATTTTAAGAGCAGTGATAACCCAGTGGATAAGGAACCAGGCGGCCTATTGACCGATTGATCGCGGGTTCGAATCCTCGCATGTTAATTATCACGTGCTCGGTGGTGAAGGAAAACACCGTGAGGAAACCCGTACGTCCTAGAAAAATTCGAAAGACGTGTGACCTTACCAAAGAAAGGTCTAATGTTCCCTCTGGGTTGTGGAGGTAGCTTCATGTAAAAATCAGTATCTTCGCCAAATCCTTAAGCCTATGTAGTGAACCCTACCAATCTTAATGGACTAGGAAACTGAATAACGCTAAGAAGAAGACAGGTAGGGCGCATCGAAGCAGCCAGTCTGGAGAAGTACCTCCTCCTCACAGAAAACCGCAGCCAAATACCAACTCCCTAGAGAGTTGTTGTGTTCCAGCAAGCTCCAATGAGTTGCTGTGTAAGCAGCAGAGGAGGAATCGCGCGAGCGATACTACATATTACAAGCGTTAATAGGCTGCGCTTTACATTAGGTGGACCGCATGCTTTTATGCCTCCCGACGTAGTATAAAATAAAAGATATGCTGGCCCTAATCTATAGAGAGACTATAGCTAGTGTTACGATGTGGTAATCAGTTCATAGAACATTCTTGCAGCCACTGAAGTAGATTTAGCCAATACGGATTGAGCTAATCCCACGGCGTTAATATTTAAATTTACTACTTAGCTAATACTTACTTTCTCGTCATTAAGTCTACCTTTTGCTTGCTTGAGTTAATCCTTTAACGAATGTTAGACATCTATAAATAAATTATGCGAATCGTCACCAATTTGCTATAATCTATGAACAAAACAAAATATCGACATTATACAGCTGTAGTCATAATATGCACGACACAAATAGATAATGTATATGAAAAGAACAGATTACAAGGGACTGCGGCTGTTTGAACGGCGACATTTGTTTTATAATAGACTAGCTGTGTTCGCGACTTCGTTCGCGCGATATGTCGTATTATTACAAACGATTATACACAAATAAGAATGTGCCTATAGAATTCAAAAATGGTTTTTCAATTTACACGTGCGACTTTAAAATTACGGAGAAACCGCTCTTAGGTTAGGTCACACCTCTGAAATATAATTTCTTGGACGCACGGGATTCCTCACTATGTATCAGCTTTCCCACGGAGCAAGTGATAATTACAAATCTATCTATATACACAAATAAAAATCTACATTGATTTTTATTTCTAGAGATAGATAGATCTACATTGATTTTTATTTATATAGATAGATAGATTTGTAATTATCACTTGCTTCATGGATGTTGGCCTTCATGGACTCCAAAACGGCTAGACCGAGTTTGATAAAATGTTCAGGGAATCTTCAGATTAGGCCAGCGCCCGTGCGAAGCCGGGGCGGGTAGCTAGTATGTACATAAATCTGAAAACACGAAGTTAGTGGTGATGCCCACGCTAGGATTCAAACAAGGCCAATCGTTTATTAGACTGATTATTTATCTACAAGGCTATCACTATTCTTACTATCAACAACAATGCTACGTGAATTCCTGAAAACTTGAGTATTGTGTCCTATTCCAACATGCAATGCACGTTTCGACATGTACAGTAGAGGTACATGTGCTGTTTGGCGATTGTCGTAGTGACCGTAATCCACACTATACCATGTTAGAAGTCTCACATGTGACATCAAAAGCGTACAGCTTTTAATGTCACATGAGACTTGAGACGCGCACAATGGTGCAATTTGTAAATTACCACTCCCGGCCGAGGTTTTCTCAAGGTCCACACATGGAATACTCTAGGCATCTTTTGACCTCCCGTCTAAATTTGGATGTCATCCTTGTGATTCTGTTCAGAGTTCAGAGACAAGCTGTGAGAAGTGTCCACGATCCTAAGCTTACACACAGTATTGAGCCCTTAAGTATAAGGAGAGATCTTGGCTCCCTCTGTGTGTTCTCACCGATTCAAGACGGCGTGAAGAGGATTTTAGAGGGTCGGCAATGCGTCAGTGACACCCTAAGTGTTGGAAATGTCCGTAGTCTACGTTAACTATTTACCATCAGGCAGGCCGTATGCCTGTCTGTCACTTTAGTGGTATGAAAATTCAATACTCCGGAAAGCATTTTTTTTGTATTTGCCATTATGTTTATTGTCATTTTGTTTAATGGAGACAGCGGTGGACCAATAGTTTGATTTTGATGACATTTTCCATTGTCCACAGATGGCTCAGTAATCCTGTGGGACATACGAGACCTGAACCAAAAGGAGCACAAGACTCTGAGGATTAATATAGAATTTGACCACGCGCCGTTTATCGCCTGGAGTCCTGACTCCAAGGCTTTCATCATCCACACCGTGCGAGAAAACCACATCATAGTGTACAAGATTGAGAAGAAAAAGGATGGCACTATAGGTTCTGCTACGCCCGTCATCACCTTTGATAAGGTTAGTGATTCCATATTATTTATCATCTTGATTTTTTTATACAATATTGGAAGGTATACGGCCCACCTGATGTAAAGAGATTACCGTGGTCTATGAATACTAGAAGTATCGCGTTGCTACCCCTGCTGTTGTTACTGTGACTCCTTAGGAACTTACTGGTTATCTCAATCACTCGCTGGAATAAAATAACCCTACAGAGGGTTTTTATTTGGCTGCGGTTTTCTGCGAGGTAGAGGCACTTCTCCAGTCGAGCTGCTTTTATGTGCCCTACCTCTTAAAACACCCAGACCAAGATAAACAGACGTTTATGCGTCTTGGCGTCCGTAGCATTGCCAGCCACTCCACCACTAATTTTCTTATCTTTTTGCTGACAATCGCGTAACTAATAGTAATTATTATATGTATTTTGTCGTAGATTAATAGAAAATATTTTTTAAGAGATGTCAGGCGTTTTATGCAGTTCGTCTGTAGAAGTACCGGCGCGGCCAAATAAAAGCTCCCTGAAGGGTTGTTGTGTTCCTACGAGTGAGCAAGGCCATCAGTAAGCTTACAAGGAGCTGTGTTATTAGCAGAGGTAGCATCGCACGAGTGATACTTAATATATTGCAAGGATACATATTACTACGGCTACGGTATGCCTACCGATATTGTGTAAAATAAAAGATATTTCCATCTTAGCAACCACATATTCTTGTGTTACTGTATTTTCCCTGAATGCGATTGCTCGTTGTACTGTTTGTTATTGTGACACGCGAGTATACTGTTACGTACTCATAACGATGTCACAGAATGGTCTGCCCTACTCTAGAATGTGAAACTATATTACGATGTGCGCTTTATCAGCGGCGTGGCGTTGCCTCCACACAAATGCATCATGTCATGTTCCATCTTATATTACGCGTATACGATAACTAGGTTTGCTCGGCCGATGTAGGTCAATAGGTTGAATTTCCTACTAATGAAATATTAAAAAAATATTTATGCGTTGCGCACAACTCATTGTTGTTTCGTTTATTACTGTATGAGCGAAACTTAATGATGGTAGCATTGTCCTCAAGTTTCGAAGTAGGGCGTATGGTGTCTTACGCAAAATACCGGTTTTAGATGAAATATGAGGAAAATAGTGACGTGTTTCCCACCGAATGTTTACCGATTTATCACAGGTAAAGGTATTATTGGTAGGTAAAACCGAGAAAAGGAACGGGTTATTTTTAAAAGCTGTTTATTCTACGTCGATTTTTATTTTTATTTCGTATCTAATTATATGGCACCTGCGTAGGAGAAACCATGTTTTTACGCAATAAATTACTTCTTAGAATAATTACGTCTCCGTATTTTTACGCAACATCCTTTCTCGGAAGAGATCTGTTAATGAGCTAAAACTTACTTTACCTGCACGTGGCGCACCCTCTCTTGTTTTCGGAGGATATCTCTATATTTGTAGATGATTTATAAAGGTAGATTTCTCAATTCGACCCCTATGTTTTTTGTGCGTGATATGTTACGCGTTGATGGCGCCCCGTTTCGCAAATAGGGAAGATTGTTAATTGTGAAATGATTATGAGAATTATTTTATTATTGGTAAGTTCCTAGTTCTCGATCATCTCTATATAAATTTGTGAAAGTTTCGATTTCACTGGAGACATGTTAAATGTTAAAAAATCTTTTTATTTATATATGTTTGTCAAAAATGTTTAATTAGTCATAAATAAGCTTGGGGATGATACGACTTTATCAAAGTCGTTTTTCACAGTTTTAAACCATTTACATACATACTACTCGGGTGCCAGACTAACGCACTTACCGCCAGGTTGGCCTGCAATGTAGAAGACCCCTTCATGTCTTGTTAGACCAACGAAACGAGAGTACTTTTAGGGTCGGCAATGTATAGGAACACCGCTCGTGTTGCAAATGTTTATAAGCTACGGTAACTGCTTACATCAGACAGGCCGTACGCTTGATTGCCACCTTAGTGGTATAAAAAAAGAACTCCCAATTTCGGACACGAGATATACGCGGCTTTCTATCAAGAGGTATGTTAACATGACCTGTATAATAAGTACCATAGAGCTATCATACGCATCGCAATGAATGCTATCGATACACAACCGTACCATTGATATGCAGTACAAATTGCAACGGCAATATTTTAATCCGTCCCCATCAATTCCGTATCTGAGTACCTAATATGTCCCAGAAATCCTTTCGACCCTAATGCTTCACATGATTCATGAAATCGCTGTATCCTTCTTGTCCACAGCTAGATACGTTTCTAAGATATTACGAAGCGAGAAAACTGGATCCGCTATTATATTATATCTTCTATTTCGGAATCCTCCCACAGCATTTCATCAGATTTCATAGCCATTCTCCTCTCAACAATTTTTTTTATATACCCATTTGATGTTATTATATCATATAATATTACATACTAAGTTATAAGTTGAACAAATAGATCGCCCGATAGTACACATTTTGTAAACACGGACAAACTTGAGGCTTCCTAATATCCCTCCAGAAGACTTTGATTTTTGCATTGAAATTCCTCGTCGGTCGTTCTTCATCGTTCAAAGTACTTGTTTCACGCTTCACTTTCACTAACCCTTTAGTTTAATTCTTGCATCGACGGTATATTTTCTTTCTTCTTCTCTTTGATATAAGTACTTTGGTGCCAAGCATACAAATATACGGTCCACCTGATGTAAAGCGTTTACCGTAGCCTATGAATGCTTGTAATACATTGAGTATCACTCGTTCGATGCCACCTCGGCTGCTAACACAACTCCTCAGGAGCAGCATACTGGTGTCCTCACTCACGTGCAGGAACATAACAACCCTCTAGGGAGTTGTTATTTGGCTGCGGTTTTCTGTGACGTGTAGGTACTTTCCCATACGGGTTGATTTGATGCGACCTACCTCTCTTTAATTATTAATATTATATGCTTGTTAGAAATGTTTAATTGGTATATATATATATATATCATTTAGTGTTGGCAGAGACGCATGTATGCAAGGTGTGTATTTGTCTCAGACATTAAACACACTATAATAACCAGTTGAGTTGCGCAAGCTTGCATTGCCAGAGGAACACCTGGCTCGTCAATTACAGAACAATTAATTTTTTTTTTTATTTATCGGCCATTTTGACCATGTTCCTTAAGAGATAGGAACGGTGTTCCTGAACATTCCTATTCTACTTTTTTATGCTGAATCAGAATCTGAAGTCAAAATTCGAATATTCGAAAAAAACGCACGCACAGACAAACGCACAGATAAACATATAGATTTCATATAGGAACGGTGTTCCTGAAAAGAGTCTATTAAGTGACGACAAAAATAATACCAAGCGTTGCCCTCTGTGAAAGTAAGTAATTATTATCGCTGCATGTTTTCGAGGTGTCATAGTACCTATGTGGTTAAATTTTATTTAATGTTTATTTAATATTTCTTTATGCAACGTGCAACGTCGGGAGGCGTACTAGCAAGCATACGTCCTATCTGATAAAAGGTTACCATAGCCTATCAACGATTGCAATATATTAGGTATCTCGCAATGTCACCTCTGCCGCTGGCCTGCAATTTAAGAGCTTACTAACCTCACTCACACGCAGGAATACAACAACCCTTCAGGGAGTTGTTATTTGGCTGAGTTATTCGGTGCGCTATCAACACCTCTTTGAGTTACTTCCCCAGATAGGCTACTTTGATGCACCCTATCTCTCTTAACCCACATCAAGACACACAGATATAATCGTGTACGTTTGTCCTGCCTGGCAATCGAACCCTTAGCATTGTTAGCTTCTTCACTACCGGGCTTGGTAAAAATATAAGGCACTAGCTGTGCCCGCGACTTCGTCCGCGCGAATTAGTTTTTTTTAAATTATTTATTTATATTGATAAAAATAAATAAAAATTCTAAAATAAAAGTAGCCTAAGTTACTCCTTATTACATCAGCTATCTGCCAGTGAAAGTCCCGTCAAAATCGGTCCAGCCGTTTCAGAGATTACTCGTAACATATAGACAGACAAAACTTTTTTTTTAAAAAAATTGGTATATGTACCGTGTATACATCCATATGCATTTAATAAAAAGCGGTTATTTTAATATTACAAACAGACACTCCAATTTTATTTATCTGTATAAATAGTAGCTCTGAGATAGGCTAGAGACGGCAGGGTAGAGGCACAGACGACGTAATCGTATCAATAGTGTTCCGTGGAGCCCGGTGGCACGGTACTCTATAAGTATTAAACCTAACGGTATGTTGGACGCAGTCGTGTTCACTGACGCGATACAAATGACAAGTGTATAGCACGTATCGTTAACCGCTCGTTAACTAATTGACAACTAAACTATGTCAATAATAAAGTGGCGCGTGCTGTTATTTAAACAGCTATTATTAATCTTTTGTTCGTCTGTCGCGATAGTTTGTACGGTTTATTAATATTTAGTTAATAGATTCAGGCGTTATTTTGCGAAAGTCAAATTTACATGCAATTTGATCTTACCTGTTTTGTGTGCTTCCGCCAACAATTAGTTCATGAGGCCTAAGGCCGGCCGGCACCCACCCACTACCGTTAGTAGATGCAATATGCCGACGCTGCCATGGCTGCTCCGGTAGTCTATGCCTCGGCTGCTGCGGTCCTCCGCCATCTGGAACAGAAACCGCATGCCCCCACCACTGTCGCTGCCCCGACTGGCCTGGTCGTCGCTGCGACGCGTGCTTCGCCTCTCCAGGAGGCATCATCAGGCGCTGTAGATGTTAATCGTAAGAATAACATGCTACAAGTTCGTAAGATTAACATCTACAGCACCTGATGATGCCTCATGTTTGCATGTTATTAATATTTGATATACTATATGGACGCTTGCAATACAAGTATCGGTCGCGAAGCGTCAGCCCCACGGTTAATAAAGAAAGTTTACGTTATCCTTAAGGAAGCTTTTGTATACCCGACATCTATGCATTTGTGCACAATAGAACCTCAGTTGCTAATCGGCAAGGTGCACCAAGTGTCAGTGGGGCTTTTATATGTTGGGGAGTCATTTACATCCCAATTTACAAAGTTATATATTCTTTATTGCATATTATTACACATACAATTGTTACATTAAAGGTGTACAAAGGTGAGCTTATCTCTAAAAGAGATCTCTTCCAGCCAACCCCACAGGCGGTAATAGAAATCATTGTTGGCTGGGTACAAAAAGAAACAAAAAACAAATAGTAGGTAAAAAAATAGCACTATGAATAAAAAACAAACTATACTTATTATACGTAATATTTACAAATTTCATTCATAGCCTACAAATACAATAGATGGATATTTCATATATATACTTATATAAAAATAAATAAATACATGCAATACATATATACATATTTAATTACTGAGTTTGAGAAATATAATAATCTTTTAACCTTTTTTTAAAAGTCGTGTCTGATGGACAGTCCCTTATTTGTGGTGGTAGTTTGTTCCAGAGCAGCGCGGCACGAACAGTGAAAGAGTTGAAGAAATAATTAGTGTGTGACATGGGATAATTCAAGGTTTGGATATGACAGGGACGTTGGGATCGCGTGGGGGGTGATAATAGTGGGAAGCGAGAACTGAGTATTGGGGAGAGCTGGGGTTATTGAAGAGTTTATAAAGAAAAGTTAACAGGTGCACGTTTTAATCAAAGTTAATCTATCTAGTGTAGATGAATATATTGCATAATATTCTATATTCGTCGTTAATACGTCAATTATAAAATATTATACAGTATATTTGAACTAGATAGCCGGGTATTGTTTGCGTATGTATGTATATATATATTTATATATATATCTTCACGCCAGGACCCTTGCGGAGTAGGCAGGGGCCACCCGAGTGCAACAAGACGTGTTCTTTAACATTTCCCCTTTTAAATAACTCTTTTAAATGATACTGATCGTAGCTATATTAATCTAACTATCTATAATTTCTATCTATTTATAACTTCATGCTAAATCCTTTGCGGTGTAGGCAGAGAGAGCCGTAATAAATAAATAATCTAACTAATTAATCAAAAAAACCTGAAGAATTATAGGGTTCTCAGGGGTACCGATGGAGCCTCTAAACTACGAACTAAGGCTTCGCCGTCTGTCTGTGCGCCTACCACAGGTCAAATTTCAAGTCTCTATCTGTTAAAACCTGTCTCAACCGGATCAAAATATACAATTTTGAACCGTAACTGGAAGATACTTGAATTTTTTACAGCGTGTGTATGACCGTTATAATAACTAGTAATAAAAAGTATAAAGGGGGACTCTTGCAAAGTGATTTTTGCCATTTTTGTTTTCTACGCAGTCTTACGGAACCCTACGTGTGCGAGCTCTATCTCTAGCTCTGGTTTCAGATTAGTTATTCCTACTAGTCTATTTAGCGCAACATGATTATTTTCTCCCAGTTATAGGTTGGTTTAATTCTTCTAGTTGGTAGCACAAGAGGATCTAACGAAAGGGAGGTTTGTGTCAAATCGATATTTAATTAGCAACAACGACTGAGTGAAAGAGTTTCTATAACAATCCTGATGGAGTAGTTTGTTCTTCCGAGAGCAAGATTCCGGTAATATCCTAAGAAATTGCCGATACACCTACCGAGCTACTTAATAAATAGGTACCTCCCAACCCGACATTTCTTTCACCACAACCTCGTTTCCTAGTTTGCGCGATCTACAAACTGAACTGTGAGGTTAGCTGGCTCTAAAGAAGATTGTGAGCCACATACGTCAAACTAACAAAGCTACATACAAGATTTCGAGCTCCTAGATCTATCGATTTGATCTGCGTCTTAATAAATCAGTCAGTTTCTTCATTTATAAGGAGGTCCTGTAAATAGCAGGGTAAACTTAAAGTTTGTAACAACAACATTGTAGGTTGACAAAAATTTACCACGGCGCTAATCCATTGCTGTGCATGGATGCATGTGCGGTCACACTGCGCATGTTGGCTTACTTTTGTTTTATGTATGAAAATATATATGTACTATCCATTGCAACTCACGAAGGCCGTAGTTTCTGAGTGCACATACTACGCAGCAAGGGAGTATCCCATTTATCGTTATTATTTTTAAGGCAGGACTATTGCATGTTGTTTGTACTTTAAGTCGACTAACTCTCCTTCCAATGTGTCTTCACCATAAGTTTGTACTATTTACGGGACGACATGTATATGTTTTGATCGATTAACGAGCTCGGTGGCGCAGTGGTGAAACGCGTTGTTAAGCTACTTTGACACCAACGTTCGTGGGTTCGATTCCCACACAGTACAAAATTTGTGTGCATGAACATGTCTGTTTGTCTTGGTCTGGGTATTTTCTATGTATAATAAGTATGTATTTAAAAAAATGTATTTACGTATGTTTGTCAGTTGTCTAGTACCCATAACACAAGCTTCGCTTACTTTGGGGCTAGGTGGCGCTGTGTGTAATTTGTCCGATAATATATATATAAACACACGTGAGTACACAATACTATTTTTACTTTGAACTCCAGAACCGCAAATTGGGATCGGTCGGTTCTGCGAAAAACGCAATAGAGTGAAATAGGCACGTATGAAATTATATTTAGCGGCGCTGTAAATAGGTGGGCGTCATATTGTAAAAGCATTCATAGACACAGATCAACGGCCGTGCACGAAATCTATTGCATACTTTCATGCAAAAACAAGAGCGTGTAAATAAGTAATCACGTCGCTGCACCTACAAAAGCCGGCAGGTTTCGTACGTCGATGTATAAAAACCCATACAGGATTACTTATCCATCTGTCAGTACGTGTATTTTTCGAGAAATCATAAAAACCTAAAGGGTATTTACAAGTTGGCTTAAGAATTGAGTACCAACAAAAATCTGCATTATGACATCTTCCAGAAAGGCGTGAAGCGGTATTTACAGGGTCGGCAACGCATGTGTGTCACCCCTGGTATGGCAAATGTCCATAGGTAACTGCTTACAATCGTACACTTGTATGCATTAGTTGTATAAAAAAAACAAACTCAGTTAAAACTCAAAAAAGTCCCCAGTCCAATCTGTTTGTCTGGTTTGCAATAAATGACACATCCTAAAGGACACTCGATCCTAGGATCCTGAAATTAGAAAGATTCTCAGCACAAGTATTGAAAAAATCCAGATATCGCCATTTTGTTTTCACGTCAATCTGTTTGTGCTTTTAAGAAATCACAACCCTTACTCCACCACAGTTCACCGCCTATGTCACGGTCCTCACCATTGAACTAGGATTATGAAATTTGGCAATAAGTAATATTCTTAAGATTATTGATGTATTGTTATTATCCTTAAATTTTTGTATGAATGAATGTTTTTGTTCCGCGTCAACTGCCGTTCCAGCTTCATGATTATGATAAAATTTAAGAACTTTTTAAAATTTACGTTTATTGAGTACATAAATGTAAAATAACAAGCACACTAAGAGTTCCATACCACTATTTGTAAACGATCTTAGGAATGAGTCCGCCTTTCGAACTAATGGCATTTATTGACGAGCTGGGTGACGCAGTAGTAACGCTACTTTGAATCAACGCTTGTGGGTTCGATTCCCACACAGGACATAGGTATATTTGTGCGCATGAACATATCTGTCTTGGTCTGGGTGTTTTTAAGAGAGGTAGGGTGTATCAAAGCAGCCCGTCTGCGGAAGTAACTCCACCTCCCAGAAAACCGCAGACAAATTACAACCCCCTGGATGATTGTTGTGTTCCTGCGTGTGAGTGAGGTCACCAGTAAGCTCCTAAGGAGTTTCTGTGTTAGCAGTAGAGGTGGCATCGCGCGTGTGATGTTTAATGTATTAACAAGCGTTCATAGGCTACAGGCTTCAACGGTAGAATATTTAAACCAATAAGCCGATAAGAGCTGCTGCGTGTTCTACTTTACCCCCCGACCCGTAGCGCTAAGTTAATTATAAGAAAAAATTGAATGATTAACAACAGTGTTAAGCCCGAAAAAATTAAACAACTTTATTACATATGCCAAACATCTAGTCTTCACCTTGTACCCATGCCAAACGCAAGGGGACCTTGTGTCAGACAAACAGTCATAGTAGCAAACACCAAGATGAGGCCATAGATGTTCCATTGCCATAATTTGAACAAATATTTGTCAAACCTGTTGTGCTGTGTTATACTGAACTTCCACAAAGACGGTAGGGTCTTATTCTACTATGGTTGAAGTTAGCTGTAATAGCAAACCCTGGTTGACCATAAACAAATTGCAAGTCATCAAAATGCCACATGTAAAAAGATGAACGTGATTCGGGTCAACGATTCTTTCACCTTGGAGCCTATGTAGCCATCACACCACCGATGTCAAAGTCCTTGGCACATCATGTCTCATTAACAGAGGTCGAACCACCATATTTTAGCACAATTACCATGAACACATTTTATATACATTATAATTATATTAAACTTCTACGTACTCACGAATTCATCCTCGTGGTCATTACGCGATATTATTTTTTACGCCTAAAACAATGAAGTTCAGCATAGTGGCTCCTCGTTGCCTGATGGTAAGCGAAAGAGGAGCCCAAATCGCAACTGACAAAATACTACATACACCGTATCCTGTCAGTTGACGCTGCCATAATGACCGGCAAGATGCTTCTTCACGCTTCGTTTGAAGGATCCCATATTGTAGGAAGGAGGAAACACACGTGCAGGCAAGGCGTTCCACTTTTTAATGGTACAACAAAGATAGTAGTTGCCGAACTTTTTGGTACACGAAGAAATATTCTCAACAGTGGAACGATGACATCGCAAGCCCGCACGTGTGGTTCTATAACGGAAGGGAGAGGGTGGGATAAGGGAAAACAGTTCTTCAGAGCACTCGCCATGGTAAAAGCGGTAAAATACGCTTAGAGAGCCTATGTCCCCACAGAGTTGAAGAGGTTCTAGGTTTTTGGTGACCTCTTCGTCGTCAATTATGCGTATAGCCTGTCGCTGCAACCTATCGAGAGCCTCAAGAAGATACTGTACGGAGCCGTCCCAGAGATGCGAGCAATACTCCACGCAGGCCCGAACTTGTGTCTTATAAAGCAGACAAAGCTGGTCCGGTGTGAAGAACCGGCGCACCCTGGTCAGGACTCCGAGTTTTTTTGAAACTGTTGAGATGAGGCTCTCGATGTAGTAACGCTGGTTAAGGTCGCAATGAATACCCATACCTAGCATGTTCAGGCTATCTCGCATACTGAGGGAAGCGCCCTGAAGACTGGGGTGGGAAGGAATGGGGACATTTTTGTTGTAAACGCGCAAACCTGAGTTTTCTCAGCATTAAATTTAACCAGGTTATTGGAACCCCATTTAGTAATGAGATCCAATACCCGATTCAGCTCAACGACAAGACTCTCACGCCTCTCACCGATTTCTGTCCGACCAGCACCAGGCCGACCGAAATATCGCCCGTGGACCGTAGGGTACTGTCATCTGCATAGCAATGAATATTACCAAGTGGCAGCATGTTATTGAAATGCTGAAGAAAGAGGGTGGGCGATAGAATGGAGCCCTGTGGGACACCGGCATTCACTGACAAGAACCGCGAAGCGCATCCATCTGCAAGGACGCGGATTCTGTCTGTCTGTCTTTGTCTGGATGTTTTAAGAGAGGTATGGCGCATCAAAACAGCTCGTCTAGGGAAGTAACTACACCTCGCAGAAAACCGCGGCCAAATAATAACACCCTAGAAGGTTTTTGTGTTCCTGCGTGTGAGTAAGATCACCAGTAAGCTCCTAAGGAGTTGCTGTGTTAGCAGCAGTTAAGGCATCGCGTGAATGATACTTAATATATTATAAGCGTTCATAGGTTACGGTAGCCGCTTTACATCGTATGCTTGTATGCCTTCCAACGTTATATAAAAAAAAATATGCATTAATATACTAATTAATTGCTACATGTTGCTAATCAAATAATGACAAAAATTACACAAGTTTTTTGTGAGGCTCCCAAAGGCGCGAGGCCTTGGGCGGTCACCGACGTCGCCGACGCCTAGCGCCGCCGTTGGAAAGAGAGATGATGAGTGCTCACCTTTTGGGGCTAGGAATGTTAACATTATAAAGAGATTTATTGATTTTAAGTGATGTGCGGACTGAAAGTATAATAAAGTAAACAGCAGCGCGCGATATGGTCGGTGCTGTGCGGCTTCAGCCTGGTGAGGGTTTCATAATTTTGTGAGATTTATAGATTGCCGTTAATGAGTCTTCAGTCAGGGACATGGCCTCTAAACATGCATAATTCTTCCTTCTTCTGAAGAACGCGTGGAGGTATCAAGGGAAAATTTATTTCAAATACAAGTCTCCGATTCCTTGGAGCAGTAAAAAAACAAACTTGTAAGTATACACAATCAAAAAATACGGCCATATATGCCTCGTTTGTGCCGCCTATTTTGACACTCGTAATGGAATCAAGACCTATAATAGGATGCGTCCCTTCACCAAGATCATGAAATTTGACAAAAAGTAATGTCATGTAGCAGAAGTAAAGGGAAAAATTCAAAAGCCATTGTTTTTTTTCTAGTTACTTTAAAAAAACGGGTTGCACTCCGGGAGTGCCGGCAGAAGTGAAAACTTGAACATTAACGTTGTGCATTTTTGAATATTTTGGAATGGTTAGGGAATAATTTTGCACGAATTGCTTTATTTATCAATATAAAAGTACTGTCATGTATGTGGTAAAATACAATATTCATTTATTGCGCTATCGTGTCGTACACAAACATGACAATTTATAGTACATTAAAAATTTAACACTTCAGAACTACGAATATTACAATTATTTTACATTAAAAAGTTTATCTCTCAGAAAAATCAACTTTCATCCATAATTTCAACGACTCACCATCATCATTACCAGCATCATTATCGCCAATCTCTAAAACTCAAACACACACGCACACTCGCGCAAGCGCCCTGCGCCGCTTAAACCAAACAGCGATGTTGATAAACTACGTTGAACGAAACGCGTAAACGCCAACAATTTCATGGCGCTTACAACGTTTTGGTCGCGAGAAAATAATGCCCTATGAACGATCTAGCGCTTCATGTTTTAATTGTTTAATTTGAGGTAACTAATGTTTTAGCGCTGCAGCGAACTTAAGTTGTAATTCTCACCAAAATCTTACGGTCAGGGTCACGTGTCCTGAGTCCTGACGCAAGTTTAGAATTTTTTACTCATCTCAAAAAGTGCACAACGCCGCTAATGAAGGTTTCTCTTCAAAAAATTTTTTTTTTGCAATTACAAACTTATTTGCTTTCGGTAAAGCAACCCCGTTCGATATCGATTTCCAGAGACAAAAT
Organism: Pyralis farinalis; assembly: GCA_947507595.1. Classification (NCBI taxonomy): domain Eukaryota; kingdom Metazoa; phylum Arthropoda; class Insecta; order Lepidoptera; family Pyralidae; genus Pyralis; species Pyralis farinalis. The sequence continues at coordinate 16,662,152 of OX382272.1, forward strand.
TAAGCTTCTCCCTCAATCCATTTAATTTATTGGTTGAAGCAATTTTCAGAACTTCCATATTTGGTGGAAACTTACAAAATAATCGGTAAAGTCTTCGAGTCTCGATTCCCGTAATAGATGAACTATATACTTACTTACAAATTTGTACGGAACCCTCGGTTGGTGAGTCCGGCTCGCACTTGGCCGGTTTTTTATACAAAGTCCGGAGCCATACAAGCATACGGCCCACCTGATGTAAAGTGGTTACTCGCGCGATGCCTCCTCCACTCCTTATACAGCAAAACCTTGGAAGCTTATTCAGTCCCCAATATGTCATCCCTGTGATATACCTTAGTGAGTACCAGAACTAATTATTATTAGTTATATAAAGATTCATAGCATTGACACAGAGCACGACTAACGGCAATATCGAGCGATTGCATAAAAGCACTTCAAAATTTCAACTCCATTAGTTTCAAAGAAATCCGTGTTTAGTGACCTTATCAAAGTGAAATTTTAGGCCTAAGGCTATCTGATTTCTAATTTTCTTAATCACAGTTTAGAATCTGCAGTAGAGTCCAATTCAATAATGTTTAAATACCAACTACTTGCATGTTTCGCCAGTTTTCTTTAATACTACGTTCGTAGGCAATGCAGGTTAAGAAAGCTTGCTATACAAGAAATGTCTCCCGCTCAGGAATATAATAACACTATAAGTAGTAGACATGAGACTCGATGAGACTAGCTCGGTAGCGCAGTGGTGAAACGCGCTGTTATGCTACTTTGACACCAACGCTCGTAGGTTCGATTCCCACACAGGACAAACATTTGTGTGCATGCACATGTCTGTTTGTCTTGGTCTGGATATGTTCTATATATATTAAATAAGTATGTATTTACAAAAAAAATGTATTTACAGTTGTATGTTTATCAGTTGTCTAGTACCCATAACATAAGCTTTGCTTACTTTGGGACTGAATGGCGCTCTGTAATTTGTCTGACAATTTTTGATTATTTATTTATGAGACTTCTTGACGGATAGCCTATGAAATGTTCTATCTATCTATAACTTCAAGCTAAGTTCCAAGCTAAGACTGCGAAAACCGAAAGCTTTATGAAATATTGTTATGTAAAAGAGTAAAAACCACTGTGACAAGTAGAAGTCTCTTTTGAGTCTTTCATTTACTAGTTAGCAGGGTGTACCACGTAAAGATAGCTTTATCTTATGATGGATGAGCTGAACCATTAGCTAAGCCTAATTTCCTTAAGACTATAAACTAAGTAAGGCTGTGAAATACTATTTATCTATCATCTTCTCGCTAAGCCCCTTGCAGGGTGGCATAGCCTTCAACATTCATATCTCTTTTTACACACGATCGTACGTTCTTTTGGCTCCTGAAAATACATAAAATATTATATCTTTAAATCGAATAGGGAAGAGTAATCAAAGGAATAAGCTAGTGCAGAAAAGGTTTAGAAAGGTCGACATTCCACCGATGCTGCAGTACAAGGCCCATTATAATTATCTTAATCACAAGATAAGAACGTGGGTTATTGGAAATGACTTACTAGGGGGGTTGTTTATCTATGTTTCCAAAAGCCGACACAGCGAGACGCGTAATCCTGATGGCGCCGAGACGGCAACTCGAAAGACAGACTGGACTTTTTCTACCTAAAACGCTGCCATTCAATATAATCTTTTTAGTCCGGGAGACATTACTAGGTTTTTTGTTCGGTGCAGGAACCCCTTTCACGGATCTTTTATTTTATAGACATTTCACTAGTTACTACGGTTAATTAGCACTGTATATAACGAGTACAGTATTGGAATGTCTGTCCAAAAGAAAGGAATCGAAATCAAAACAATATGGGTACGTCGGCTCAAGTACCTGCGCGACCGCGCTGCGCCCGGCGTTTTTTTTAATATACACGGCGTTTTTTCACTAAAGCTTTAAACATTATAGATAGGTAAACTTAAAAAGCAGAATATCATCTAAATAGAAATCGTTAGATCTGTTTCGGAGATACGTGAAATATATATTTATATGTATATACGAGGGTCATTTGAAAAATTCTTAGCCTAACATACTTAATGAAACCACACGATTTTGAGTTTATTTTTATTTTTCAACATACTTTCCTCCGAGCTCAAAACACTTTTTCCATCGACCCGGTAAGGCTTCGATACCCGTTTTAAAAAAATCTTCTTCTAACTCCTCAAAATAAGCGTCCAGGGCGGCTATGACCTCTTCATTTGTAAAAAAATGTTTACCACCTAAAAATTTTTTCAGCTTTGGGAACAGATAAAAGTCGGACGGTGCTAAATCCGGTGATTATGGGGGATGAGGTAACAATTCGAAGCCACATTGATGGATTTCTGCCATGGATTGCACAGAGGTGTGAACGCGCGCATTGTCCTGATGAAACAAGACTTTTCTTCTCAATAAACCTGAACGTTTTTCTTTGATTTCTTCTCTGAAACGACGCAACAGGTTGCAATAGTAATCGGAGTTTATTGTTTCACCCTTTTTTAAATAATCCACGAGAATTATACCCTTTGCATCCCAAAAAAAAAAACGGATGCCATGACTTTGCCCGCCGATGAAACCACCTTTGCCTTCTTTGGGGTGGGCGATCCTGCTCTTTTCCATTGTTTCGACTGTTCTTTTGTCTCGGGTGTATTGTGGTGAACCCAGGTTTCATCCATGGTTATAAATCTTTCAACAAATTCTATTGGGTCAGCTTCATATAACTCTAAACAGTCGCGAGAAGTTGTGAGTCATTTTTGTTCCACTGAAAGCAGTCGCGGTACCCACCGCGCAGACACCTTAGAGAATCCAAGTTCAGTAGTAATTATATGATGTGTTCGCTCAGATGAGATGCCTACAGTCTTAGCTATCTCCTCGACAGTTAATCTTCGATCAGATAAAATTAAATCACAGATTTTTTCTTTGTTTTGATCAGTGGAAGCAGTCGAAGGCCGGCCACTACGGGGCTCATCTTGAATGGTCTCACGACCACGTTTAAACTCTGCCACCCAGTTTTTAACAGTGGCATACGAAGGAGCGGACTCACCCAAAGTAGCAGACATGTCTTCATGTATAGCTTTTGGAGTTAAACCTTTCCAATTCAGGTATTTTATCACTGCACGATGTTCAATTTTATCCATTTTCAAAAATAGCTCTGACTTGACTTACGATATCACGTGTAAACGAACAATGAGTTACTGTGAATAAACTAAACTGTGCATACTTGCTGCTAAATAATGTAACTACAAAATGAGGGTAGTTATAAAAAAAACTAATGACTTTAACCATGTTAGGCTAAGAACTTTTCAAATGACCCTCGTACAAGAATAGCCCGTTTAAAGTAATGAGATTCGTGCTATTTTTAAAAACTACACGACCAATTTGTTTTTGTACTTCATTAAGGTAATCTACAAATATCATTTTTGGTAAAGTTTTAGTAACATTGAAATAAAGATTCTCCTGTTTCACTTGTATGCTTATGTTTTTTTTACAAAATACAGTTTTCTTATGGGAAGTATCTAATGGCAGTACATGAAATATTAATCATAAAAATTATGAAATTAAAAAGTTTATGAAAATAACTTTTAAAATAGCAAATAATTCAAATAAATATTTACATTTCATGTTACGATTATATTCACTATTAAAAATGTTTACATAGAGTCTGAAGTCGACTCATTTTTAAGAACTTAGAATTTAATAAGACAAAAAGTATGGGGGACCTTTAGAGATTTTAAGTTTTATGAATTTCTAGAAGAATGTTGTTCAGTGTTTAACAGTGTTCAATTAATAACTAGCAGAAAACAACCAGCGCATTGAGTTAAGCGCCATTGGACCGTTATTGCTATATTAAAAATGAGGTGTTTGTATTAAACTAGTAACTCAACTAGTATTGCTATTAACTGCTCAATGGCTACTTAACATAAGTCCAAAGTACTGCCTTTCTGTATTTTAATTTGATTTTGTTACATGTGTCTCCTATTGTGTTTTTGACGAGCTCGGTGATATGACCAGTCGCAGTCGTGAATGACGCGACTTTGACACCAACACTTGTGGGTTCGATTCCCACACAAGACCATTTGTGTGCATGAACATGTCTGTTTGTCTTGGTCTGGATGTTTTTAAGAGAGTTGGGGCGCATTAAAGTAGCCCGTTTAGTAGGAGAAGTACCTCCACCTCACAGAAAACCGCAGTCAAATAACAACTCCCTAGAGGGTTGCTGTGTGCCTGTGTGTGAGGTCACCAGTAAGCTCCTAAGGAGTTGCTGTGTTAGCAGCAGAGGAGGCATTGCGCGAGTGATACTTAATATATTACAAGCGTACATAGGCTACGGTAACTTTACATAAGGTGGGCCGTATGCTTGTAAGCCATCAGACGTTGTATAAAAAAATGTGCATGTATACTGCATATGTTTCGTACAATTCGTACAATAGAATCTTCACGCCATGTTTATTGCGGGATAGACTGAGAGCACCGAGCGTCTCATGCATGAATCTGTCCTTACACACCTCACTTGCTACTTTAACATTCATAGCATACGTTGGCATGTATTATTTTCATGCGCGCTCGTTCCTAGGGTTCCTGACGTCACCATTTGATAAAACGCAACCAATTTGGTCGTAGTAGGTGAGCCTAGTTTTCGGCTCCTACATCCTTCTACTTTCGCGTTTTGTATCTGTAAATGTATATTATCATATAAGGTGATATTTATAATATTTTTTTGTTTACGTTTGCTGCGACGTCTACCCTTGTTTACGTTTTCATATACCCCAAGGTTGCCTGGAAGTGATTGTTTTGACAATAAGGCCGCCTGTTGTATTTTGTAAGCTATTTTGTATTGTGATTGATTTTTGAACAGTTTTTGGGGCAATTAACAACAAGGTATTGGATTGGCTTTGAAAGTTTTGTTTTCCCCAAATTAAGCGGTTATTGATCAATAGTCTACCTTGTACCTGCAGCAAAATGGAGCCTATATTGAATATTTATTGTGGATTTAGTTTACTAGAGTGTCAGTTACAAATGGTCAGAAAGTATTTTGTTATCATGTAGCCATTTCTACTGAAATTATGTTTTGTTTTGATACAATGAAAATGACTGTTTACCTACGAGGAATTGAGGCGATCGTAACTAACGAAATCATAGTATTGTCTTAGGTTTTCGCGATTGTTACACATTGAATTAAGGGTCCGTGGTCCACGGACGCTGCAAAGCATTCGAAACGTCGAAATAAATCAAACACGCGATATATCCGTTAAAAATTGTTTAATTCAATAACGAACTCATATTTACCAATTGGACAAAATTTTTTTTATACAACGTCTGTGGGCATGCAAGCATACGGCCCTGGTGTGAAGCGGTTACCGTAGTCTATGAACGATCACGCGATGCCACCTCGGCTGCTAACACAGCAACACCTTACGAGCTTACTGGCGACCTCGGTTACACGCTGGTGTTAGTTGGCTACGATTTTCTGTGAGGTGGAGGTACTTCCCCAGACGGGCTACTTAGATGGAACCTACCTCTCTTACAATGTGTTCACTTATAATTATAATAACATGAAGCTAATAAGGAAAAATATCATTTAGTCCTATTTATGTGTATGATGCTTATTATGTCGCTGATCAATAAATAAATAATAATATTAGGCATCGCGCGAAAGATACTTAATGTATTGCAAGTGATTATAGGCTACGGTAACCGCTTTACATTAGGTGGACCGTATGCTTGTATGCCAACATAAAAAAACATGCATTCTGGAAGAAACATTGAAAAAATCATAAACCACAACAAAATCAAATATTATCAACAACAAACTTATATTAGTAATTATCTTCTTGTTGCAGTTGTACATTCAATTATTGACCAGAGGGAGACTTTGTACAAAAGTCCTCTGCGTGAGTGCTTAGCGGTAGAAATAGGTGAGACAGAGGTACCTCTGTCTCACCTATTTCTACCGCCAAGCAGATATATTTATATAGCTGTGTTCCGGTTTGAAGGGTAAAATATGGCAGGGAAATTACTGGGTACTGAGACGAAACATCCTTAGGTCGCAAGACATCTAAAGAATTTGTGACTCCTTAAAGCTGCGAGATCTTTGGTCTTGAGCACGTTATTAAGCTCTCTATGAAGCGGTTTAAAGGCGCGTTTTGTCCAAGATTAGATCTGTTATACTTGGCAAAGAGAATATAAAATTTTGATTTCTATGGATGGGGCTGATAGCCCTGGTAATGCACTTGAGCACGTTATTAAGCTCTCTGATGAAGCGGTTTAAAGGCGCGTTTTGTCCAAGATTAGATCTGTTATACTTGGCAAAGAGAATATAAAATTTTGATTTATATGGATGGGGCTGATAGCCCTGGTAATGCACTTGAGCACGTTATTAAGCTCTCTGATGAAGCGGTTTAAAGGCGCGTTTTGTCCAAGATTAGATCTGTTAAACTTGACAAATGGAATATAAAATTTTGATTTATTGGATGAGGCTGATAGCCCTGTTAATGCACTTGAGCACGTTATTAAGCTATCTGATGAAACGGTTTAAAGGCGCGTTTTGTCCAAGATTAGATCTGTTATACTTGGCAAAGAGAATATAAAATTTTGATTTATATGGATGGGGCTGATAGCCCTGGTAATGCACTTGAGCACGTTATTAAGCTATCTGATGAAGCGTTTTAAAGGCGCGTTTTGTCCAAGATTAGATCTGTTAAACTTGACAAAGAGAATATAAAATTTTGATTTATATGGATGGGGCTGATAGCCCTGGTAATGCACTTGAGCACGTTATTAAGATATCTAATGAAGCGGTTTAAAGGCGCGTTTTGTCCAAGATTAGATCTGTTAAACTTGACAAATAGAATATAAAATTTTGATTTATATGGATGAGGCTGATAGCCCTGGTAATGCACTTGAGCACGTTATTAAGCTATCTGATGAAGCGTTTTAAAGGCGCGTTTTGTCCAAGATTAGATCTGTTAAACTTGACAAAGAGAATATAAAATTTTGATTTATATGGATGGGGCTGATAGCCCTGGTAATGCACTTGAGCACGTTATTAAGATATCTAATGAAGCGGTTTAAAGGCGCGTTTTGTCCAAGATTAGATCTGTTAAACTTGACAAATAGAATATAAAATTTTGATTTATATGGATGAGGCTGATAGCCCTGGTAATGCACTTGTTTGCTATTTATTACTGGCTATCAGCATTGTATAAATATATCAAAAGTGTCTTGCGCCCTGTGTCACCTAACTGTAATCGCAATATTAAATAATGACGTGCGTGTAGTATAGGCAAGTCAGTCTGTCGTGTTGTAAAATGCTTATCAATGCGTGGTTACGACAGCGATCCCTCAATCTCAGCGATTATTGGTCATTTATCGCACGCGCCATCATTGAGCAAATCATTTTCTTTGGCAATAATTAAATATTTTTATGTACTCATGTTTATTCATAGATATTTAATCGCAAGATAATTGTTAGTCATCAAAGTTTTAGGTACCTATATCTCATCTCTCAGATATCACTTTCCTTCTTTTTACACTATACTATTAGAAAAGCAATTTTGCATGTGAAATTATTCCAAATTCGCATGGATTTTTCATAGTCTTTTGTTTACTTTATCGTCTTAATTTTAGATTGCTGGTAGGTTTTCACTCTAGTACCATTTCTGCCAATATCAATGCTATATTTTACAACGTCGGGAGGCATACAAAGGCCCACCGGTTTTAAAAGCGATTACCGTAGCCTATAAACTCTTGCAACACATTAAGTATTTCTCGCGCGATGCCACCTCTGCTGCTAACACAGCAACTCTTTAGGAGCTTAATAGAGACCTCACGCAGGAACACAACAACCCTCTAGGGTGTTGTTAGTTGGCTGCGGTTTTCCTTGAGGCGGAGGTACTTCCCCAGACGGGCTGCTTTGATGCACCCTACCTCTGTTGTATCATTATTTCATGTGCATTTGAGTACATACGCGAGTTCCATAGAAATCTTGGAATAACAGTCGAGAGAATGATAGTCGGGAATTTTCGAAGTTAACGACTCTGATTACAAATTCTAATCTTAGTGAGCTTTATCTGACGTTTGTTTCCTGTTGCACTACCGATACGTGAAATGAATGAAACCATGAAATATACGAAAAAAAACGAGTGTGCTTTAGACCACACGATTGAAGTAAAACACGCAAACATTTCTGACGAGACGGAGTAGTATATTATCGCGGTAGGTATACAAGATTTTGTACGGAGTTATTTATCTATTACGTAGTAACTAAGTAATCTGTTGCAGCGGCTCAACTGAGAAAGTACTTACATCTCACAGAAAACTGATGCCAAATAGTAAATCTCTCTCGTTATTGTGTCCTGCGAGTGAATGATGTTGCCAGTAAGCTGAGGAGCGCGAACGATACTTCCTGTATTGTAAGCGTTCATAGGCTACCGTAACCACTTTCCACCCGGTAGGCCGTATGCCGACGTTGTATAAAATAAAATCTGATTTATCTGTATAATCGACTATGTTATTGAATCTAGAAAAGTGAAATTGTGATGATTTCATATTTAATCATATATTAATAGTTTATGACATAAATAAAGATGATGAGAAAGCAGTACTTGATCTCCATTTTCTACAATTGGGTCGCTCATCATCGTCGTCCAAGTCCGGTGGTGGAGTGGATAGCATTGCTATGTTAACACCAAGGCTCTTGAGTTCGATTCCCGCATATGACAAACATTTGTGTGCATGAACATGAATATGTCTGTTTGTTTTTGTTGGATAACTCCCGACGTTGTATATAAAATTCTTCTCGTACACTTTGAAACTATTGCATACTGTGCGTGTGGTTGAGTAATGAACTCCCGGTTAGGGGTTTCCCCTGAGACTGCATCATGGGGTTCTTCAATAAAGGCGTGAGGCGATTTTTTGCGGTTTTCAACGTGGAAGTGATGTTCCTGGTTGTAAGCGACAGCTAGTTTTTACAACCGCACCGCTCGCCGACGGCAGGGAATTCACCCACACACGCTGGAACCGCAATGGTCGCGCACTATGCGATTCCAGAGAAGTTTTCTTCCGAGAACTCTCAGTCTGTGGAATGAGGTTTTAGCATGGGACTACAGCATGGGGTTCTTCAAGAAATGGGTGAAGGGTTTTTTAGAGGGTAGGCAACGCATGAGTGACATCCCTGGTATTGCAAATGACCATAGGCTACGATGTCTGTTTACCATCAGGCAAACCGTACGCTTGAGTTCCGCATTAGTGGTATAAAAGAAAGCGTCAATAGCCCATGGACTTATACTTGTTTGGCACTTTAGTGATATAAAAAAGATGGTTTTTACTCATGATCAAAACGATAACGAATTCACATATTTCGTCTCATTCGATCTTGCAATCGCAAGCGCGTTACCCAACTGAATTCCGATCAAAATGTCTCACTAACGATGATGTTATGGTGGCACACATCTAATTATTATGCGTCAGAACACTAATAAATGACAGTCAATTTAGTTGTACTTATTAGTCATAGTAAATTGAGGGCGAACAAAATCGTATTATAGTCGTAATACGATGCCGTAATGTTATGCCCCTGAAACAAGAACATGGGCGTGCCTAAGTATTAGTGTTGTATTAGTCATTGGCTTTTATCCACTTTGAATAACATTTACGTATCTTATGCGATGAAACGTAATAATTAAAATGGGGTATTGCATCCAATTGAATTTAATAAGCGATATTGAAATAATTAGATTATTTTAATATGAAATGGAAGCTTATTCGATTAAAATTACTAATAACGAATGTGGATGAGTCTCTCGAGTTTTTTCTCAATACATTATTTTCAGTCCTTATACTTAGTCAGGTACTTCAGAGTCGGCAATGAGCGATACCTCTGGTGTAGCAAATCTCCATAGGGTACGGTAACTACTTACATTCAGACAGGGCGTACGGTTGTCTGCCACCTTAGTGATATAAAACTATATTTATATATATATATCTATCTATATATAAAAGATTAAGGTATCCATACGCTGAAGCTCATCTATTGACACGTTCTGTCCAAACTATTGGAATCTTATATGTCTATAAATGCAAGGATGCCAATAAATAGGTGGGTGCCAACGTTTGGACGGCTTGTGGTATAATAGATCAATTCAATTCAGTTTATCTATTACTACATATAATTAGCTGATCCTCGGAGTAGCTATTAGTAGTAGATGTAATGTCTGAAGAATCCAGTGGCGGAGAAGTCAGCAAGCTCCTTTAACACAAACGCTCGTGGGTTCGATTCCCACACAAGACAAACATTGTGTGCGTGCATATGTCTGTTTGTCTTGGCTGGGTGTTTTTAAGAAAGATAGGTGCTTATCAACGCTGTGCGAAAGTACTCACAGTAAACCGCAGCCAAATAACAACTCCTTGGAGGTTTGTTGTGTTTCTGCGAGTGAGTGACATTATCTGTAAGCTCATAAGGTATTGCTGTGTAAGTAGCAGTGAAGCCAACGCGTTAGCGATACTTCTCGAGTCGAGCGTTGAGGTTACGGTAATCACCTCACATTTGGTAGACGTATCCTCGTATGCTTGCCGACGTTGTAAAAAAAATATTTATTAGATTTATTTGCACCATTTGTATTAGATGTATTTATATATCAAAACAAAGTCGTGTTAGTTACACCATTTATAACTCGAGAACGGCTGGACCGATTTTTATGATTTTTGTGTTTTTGGATTTGTCTTCGTCGGGAATAGGATAATAAGTGTTAAAAGAATTTATATCATTTAATAAGTTAACACACCATTTATTGATCCTGAGGCGGTACGAAGTTCGTCGGGTCAGCTAGTAATCCCTAAAATCCCGGAACTTCTGCAACGAAATTTTATAACGACTAACATCTACAGCGCCTAAGGATGCCTCGTGGAGGTTGAAACACCTGAGACGACCGGAGCAGCTAGGGCAGCAACGATGGCGGGTGGCTGCGATTCATATTTCAGATGGCGAACACTCGCAGAGACGACTGCAGCAGCCGAGGCAGAGACGACTGGAACAGCCACGGCAGCGGCGGCATGCATTTACTAACAGTTTTGTGTGAATGCCGGCCGGCAGTAGTTTGCACGAACTAATCGGGAACGGAAGCTCAGAAAGTAGTTTAGATCAAATTGCCTGTAAATTAGACTTTCGCAAAGTAACGCCTGAATCTATTAACTGTTTATACTCGTAGTTGTAACATAAATAGTCTAAGCCTCATTTTAGTCATATAATGCCTGTGCCAGGAGATGCTTCTTCATATCTACAATTATAATAATTAATAATAATTCTTTATTTATAATAATAATAATTCTTTATTTACCACAAAAATTATCGTAATAGATCTGCCCTGTGGGAATCTTTACATTCTCGAATCAATTGTATTGCCTAAGACAAGATTAACCTAAGACAATCTTATCATTCTGTTTATAATAGTAGTAAAATAAATAAAACACGCGATACTTCCATTAAAAATGGTTTAATTCTAGAATGATAAGACTATAATTGTTGATTACAAAATACAAAATTAGATTACAAAATACATAATGTTTAAGAATCCTGTATAATATCAATCATGAATGGGCTATGAATTTTATTTACATTTTATTTGTAGTTTGAAATGATTAGTTTAACAACATTATAAAGTAAATTGGGATAGTTAAGTTGACATTGTAATAGTTATTTGAAATAATTTGATTGACATTATATGTAATTTAAAATAATTAAATTTTATACCGCTCAAGGCGTTAAATTATTCTACGCTAATCAAAATGTCCTCTGAATTATAAAGAAAAATATCGAAGTGAAATCTAGTTCTATTAATATAATATTTGCGTGTTTATGAATGGGAATGTATGATGCGCATGTATTTATACAAAACAAAGGAGGTAAGACAAAGAACGCGCAGCCACTGAATAGTGTCTGTGTATAGTCACAATAATATAGTGTGGTTACTGGATAAGATAATTATGAAGCTTGAGTTATTAGTGATGGATACCTGTTGAGAAACGTGTGTACAGGTATGTCTTGAATGAGAATGTTATATGCAATGTGAAAATGTCGTCAGTTGTGTAACAGCATGAAGGTGAGGTGATTGTGTGTAAGTAGGTTGTGAGTGTGTGTATGTGTGAGATATTTATTTAATCCTATGTGTCTACGTGAGAGCATGATAGGTAAATTTTTATGATACATTCTTACGCACTATTAGGGCTGGCGTTGTATTATATTGTAACAACAAAAGACAATGACATTGTTGGTTCGAACATATACAAGATATACAACCCGAAAGTAGAAGGATATAGGAATCGAGGAAGGCCAAGAATTACCTATCATGATCTAATTGAGCGTGTTTTATCAGAGGTGATGTCAACCGCATTAAGCAACGGCGAGGGTGTAAGAGAGGGTGAGAGTACTATGAATGTTAAAGAAGCGAGTGAGGTGTGTTATGACGAGTGTCGGAGCTCGGTTCTCTCTGCCTACTCCGCAAGGGATTTGGGGTGAAGTTATGGATAGATAGATGAATCATGTGCATAAAAACAAGTTAATCTCATGCATTCGTATATTTAAAAATATGTAGGTGTTTTTCCTTTTATCAAGCGGATGAAAAACATCCCCCGCGAAGGGCTAGTTTTATTTGCATGTGTCGCTCGCGCCGCGCGTGTTATCATTATCAGTCAACAGAGTAGCAGGCAGCTTGTGTTTCAAAACAAATGTATCGATTACGCAAACACGTGCAGAAGACACGCCTTTACTGTTTCAAATCAAACATTATTCGATATTATGTCGAGATGAACCCAAAACCATATAAATCACAAATAACAACTTGACAACGCATACAGGCACCCCTTACATACAAAAACCTAGTGTTTAGCGCAATTCAATTAAATATCTCAGCAATTGAATCCTACTGACCAATGGGAGGATATTTTAACAAATAAGATGATTAGTGACGCCATGTTGATCCGTGAACTAGCCAATCGGAGCTGGGCGTTCTACTTTACCCCCCCGACCCTTAGCGGTGTATTGAGTTGGAAACAGTTCTTTTTTATATACTATTAAGGTGGCAAACAAGCATACGGCCTGCCTGATGGTAAACAGTTACCGTAGCCTATGGACATTTGCAACACCAGGGGTGTCACTCTTGCGTTGCCGACCCTGTAAAACAGTCTCATCGGTTCTGCATAGGTTATTTATTTAATGATATAAAATATAAATGAATGACACATTGAGATAATACATTAATTAATTAGTTAATAAATTCAGATGTTATTTTGCGAAAGTCAAATATACATACCAACTAGTGCCGGCCGGCATCGCTCACTACCATTAGTAGATGTATCCCGTGTCTGCCATGGCTTCTCCTGTCATCTCCACCTTGACTGTGTAGCGTTTCTCTCCGCGATTGCCCGCTATCTGGAACAGGAACCATGCACCCGCCATCGTTGCTGCCTTGGCTGCCCACCCTGGTTGTGTCTGTCTCTGGTTGTGTCTGTCTCGTGTTTCATCTCTCCATGAGGCATCCTCAGGCGCTGTAGACATTTGTTATTTATAAATCATTTATTTCTTACCTATTGAATCCACCAACAGTACCAACCAACATGCGTACCAACATGGGTATACAAAAACAAGCAAAGTGCGAGTCGGACTCGCGCACGAAGGGTTCCGTACCATTATCTAATCAATATCGAGCAAAAACGAGCAAAAAATCACGTTTGTTGTATGGGAGCCCCCTTAAATATTTATTTTGTTTTGTTTTTTAGTATTTGTTGTTATAGCGGCAACAGAAATACATCATCTGTGAAAATTTCAACTGTCTAACTATCGCGGTTCATGAGATGCAGGCTGGTGACAGACAGACGTACGGACAGCGGAGTCTCAGTAGTAGGGTCCGTTTTACCCTTTGGGTACGGAACCCTAAAAACTACCATTAAAGTCGACAAATCCGGTAGTTTTGTGGCTAGCAATGGCTATTTTTGGCCAAAATTTGACACAAACTTTCCTTTTGTACGATAACATTATTACCTAATTATGTATGTATTAGATAGCGGTATTGTATTTGTATTGTGGCTTACTACACGCTTGGATTTTATACTGTAAGTGTAGCGAGCAATTGTACTAAATAAAGAAATAGCGGTGTATTTAAAGCACGTAGATCATAATCGAAGTAGTGATAATCGATACAATAAAATTGATAATAAATTAATTACAGACTATATTATTTTAATAGATGAATTGCCGTGACCTACAACGAATTGGTGATCGGTTGAAATCGATTTTCCCTTTATAGAATTAGTCCGTTGTTACGTGACGATGATTTTATCTGTGCTATTAAACACATTTCTAATTGTTCTTGCTGTGGTTTCGTAACCAAAGAAAAAAAACCGTTTTATTGTTGTGTCTACTTCTGGGGACGCCGGCGTCGTTTGCGGTTAATTATATTAAAAATATCTATAATGTGTTTTCTTGATACGTACATGTTTATGAAAGTGACATTACGGTATTTGTTTGACGTGCATGAAATCTAAGGGGTCTCGTAGAAGGGGCATGACGAAAACGAACGGGGTCTTTGCTGTCATGTAAACGGAAATTTTTCAAATGAATGAGACGGCTTTGATGACGAGGACGAGTGATAGCCTAATGGGTAGACAGCCGGCCTATTGACCACCTGGTCCTCGGTCCTGACAGAATTAATAAAAGGAAAACATCGTGAGGACATCCACACGTCCAAGAAGTTATATTTCGAAAGACCTATCCTGAGAAAGGTCTCGTTTTCCCTCTGGGTTGTGCAGGTCTGACGGCAGTCGCTCCATATAAAATCAATATCTACGCCAAATCCTTAGGCTTAGGTAGCCGACACCGCCAATCTTAATGGATTAAGAAACGGGATAACGCTACGCAGAAGATAACGAGGACGGTGTGAGCTCTTGCGCTGAATGGAAGAAGAAATATTATATCAATAGCGAGATATATCAATTCTATCTAATTTTCACATAACAGGAGCACATTTAACACACACATATTTTCATGATATTGTATGTCGCAGGCCTACAAATTAGAGAAAATCCCCACCTACATTCAACTGTGTCTATATTTATGTAAATAAAAGTAAACATATAAAGTTCTCACAAACTGTGATAAATTAAATATGCGCTATTTAGAATAGAGGTATATTTCTTTTTCCCCGACTAATGTATCAAATTCACGTACCGCTTGCGTATTTACCCCTTTGGGAATATGTGGGTTGGAAGAACTTGATATATCAAATGTAAAGTCATTGAATAGTTTAATAATGGACGAAATGAGCTTTTCTTCAGATACTTTGCCCGCGGCAGACGCTTTTTCTCGAGATATTATTATCGTCTGAATTGATGGTTTGTGGACTAATGAACAAAGGAAGTATCACACATCTTATAACTTGGACTTATTTAAAGTGAGCACGTCATTTATACATGCAATGATTGATTGTATATTAACATATGTTTGTATTTGAATGAATAAAATTTAGTCGTCAGAAATCATTATGCGTCATTTTAAAATTGTTCCATTCCGAACTAAAGAATAACATAAATTCATAATTTTCCTTCCACTGACCGCTATGTCGAACGATTGAGCTTCAGTAGAATTCGAAAAGAAAGATATGAATCAAATAAAGAAAATAGATTAATTTATTGTTACTACTATTTTTTTCTCTACATTTATCGCAACGATTTCGATTTGAAAGGCTTCAGTAAAGTTAACGGGGGAGTCTACGGAAAGCAGAAAAAATATGTTTGAAAGTAGGTACCTCTGATCTACACGGATTCTTTACAATGATCTAAATACCAGAATACTATTCCACAATATCGCGATCAATAGAAGATAACTAGAGTACGAAACTTGCAATTGGGCTCCCAAGAATTTTTTTTATTAAACTTTTTCGTAATCAGCATAGAGTGTTAAAAAATCGGCCGAGTGCGAGTCGGATTCGCGCACCAAGGGTTCGTACCATTATCTATAAAAACGGCAAAAAATCACGTTTGTTGTATGAAAGACCCCCTTAAATATTTGTTTTATTTTAATTTAATTATATATACTAAAAGTGAATATATAACTAAATATTCTGTGAATATTTCAAGCATCTACCTGTTGCCGTTATCAAAATCGAGCAAAAATTAGCAAAAAAATCACGTTTGTTGTATGGGAGACCCCTTAAATATTTATTTTATTCTATTTTTTAGTATTTGTTGTTATAGCGGCAACAGAAATACATCATCTATGAAAATTTCAACTGTCTAACTATCACGGTTCATGTGATACAGCCTGGTGACAGACGGACGGACGGACGGACAGCGGAGTCTCAGTAATAGGGTTCCGTTTTACCCTTTGGGTACGGAACCCTAAAAAGAATACAAAAACTGAAACCAGTGATCCATTTGGAAGTTTCTGTTACTGCGCTGTAATGCTGTAGGTGGCCTGGTTAAAACTTCGAAATATGCGCAAGGTAAGAAACTGACACGTCTCGTAACTGAACTCTGAACACCAGCAGCGGTATTACAGTATGGTGACAGAAACTGTTAACGAATCAATAGCGCGTTTTGTACAATTAAGTAATTGTCGTTTATTTTAAATTTTTATTTTTATTACCATCTCTTAAGAGACCCGCGCACCTTTTTAGAGTTAGAGTACATCAAAGCAGCCCGTCTGGGTTAGTATCTCCACCTCACAGAAAACCACAGTCAAATAACAACTCCCTTGAGAGTTGTTGTGTCCTTGCGTGTGAGTGAGGTCACCTGTAACCTCCTAAGGAGTTGTTGCGTTAGCAGCAGAGGTGGCATCACGCGAGTGATACTTAATGAATTGCGAGCATAGGCTATGGCAGTACACCGGCTTGCTAGGACTGATAGATCTTTTCTTGTAAATTGTATTCGATTTTAGAATAAGTTGCCTGAAACAGTTCTGTCCTTTTCTGACAATGTTTCCAGAAACTCATTAAATATACTCTCTGTAAAAGGGCTTATTATAGAATTTATGAATATGCAACTGACAAAGATGTCTGGAAATAATTCAATAATTCAGCACAGACGACCGTTTCTTAATAATCTTACATTCTACTATGTATTTGATATCATTATTGTACCAATATACTGATATGAATTTATTGTATCTATTTGACAATTTTAAATGAGACCTACTCGTATATTGGCAAATTTCTTTGGGCATTTGTTCTTCACCAATAGTCATTTCCGAAATGCTAGCAGATTAAAAAAAGAAAACTAGTAACATAAGAAAAAATAATATGATACAATAAGATTATTATATATTTCAAAAAATGTATGACATGTTTAAGTGCCCGCGAAGGCGCAATAGCAAATACAGAATTTTTATCTTTATCGATAACCGCTTTCCATTGAGTGGGCCGTATACTTGTATGCCTCTCGACGTTCAAATCAAATCATTTTATTTGCAAAGAATAGGATCACAGGGTCTTAGATGTCAGATATGGGGTCTTAGATGTCAGATATGGGGTCTTAGATGTCAGATATGGATGGATACACTATTCTGCTAACATATATTAACATGCAAATTTTGAGTCAACGTTATACAAGTAAAAATCCCTATCACTTCACGTTCTGGAAAATCTGTTTCCGCTATTTCTTTAACTCCTTGCAAAATTTTCGTCTGCTCAGCTAATACGTCGTTCTTACTGTAAGTAGTTCTGAGCGATTATCATTGCACCACAATATAGGGACATAGCCACTTAAGTTCGTAGGTAGGCACATAGTATTATTCATTTGTTATTGTTATGATCAAGGATGCACAGTGACGGAAGGAAATAACGCGTAAAATTGTGTATTAGTGTTGAATTTATGTTATCTAGTCCTTCAACAGTAAAGCTCCGTGTTATCTGCGGTATATTCTCATGAAGCGATTTAGGTTTTTAAAATCCCCGATATAACTTGTGATTCCAAAGGCATAACAATACTCAAAGGAATATGTATTTCAAAGTTCAAGGTTTTAGGGTATGATGTATTCACCACAGTAGATTACGAGTAATTACAATATCACGTAGCAAGGGATTCTAAACACAGAAAAGCGAAAATTTGAATTGCAGGCTTATGATTTAACGTGCCGGAAAGCGAAAATATAATTAGATACGAGTATAGCAATATGAATTAAGTTTTTGATTCTCGCCGCAAAAAATGTTACTTTAGCACACAAAGGTTTCAAGTTAGTGTACAAGGCAATTCCCAGGTGCCAGACTATGTGACTCAGAGTCGCTGATAAGCGGCCATTGTATTTGCCGCTTAATCATTTGCATAGTGCCAATAATGACGCGACGCGACTTAACGAAGGCTGGGGTAATTTACTCATGTTATTTACATTGAAATTTGTCTTATAGGCACACTTTATGTGGATAGTTCATATAGATAGAGTCAAGGACAGTTGAGCAGTGTCAACCATAGACAGAGGTGAGCAGTAGATTCCTTAAAAAAAAAACGGAAATCTTCGCACTGGTTCGATACGCGCCGATACACGATATCGATATTCATTCATAAGTTTAGTTTTCGCGGTAATTTTATTGCTTGTGCAGTCATTATCAGGACTATGAAATATTTTATTGTTAATAAATCTATACACCTATGATAAAAACATGAACGTATTAATCATTGGTCGTTAAAATTATTAATTCACTGGACTGGGCCGATGTTTAATATATTAATTAGTGAGTATGTAACTAAGGTTATGTATAATTCAGTGAATTCGCGTGTGAAAATTTAATACTTATTCGTAATAAAATGTAATCACGTCGATTGTCGTGATATAAATAATGTAACATTGTAACAATGATTTTTAAGAAACGTAACACTTGGACAATTCTTTTGTTTTGTTCTTTTTTCATTGATCACGTTCATATTAATGACAGGCTGAGATAAAAGATTATCAAATTGAGGCAATGTGCATTTCTGACGTCAATTGTTTTAAACTGTGGCGTATTTGTTATATCCATTATATGATAAACCATACATGATTATAAAACTTGTAGAATACACGTGAACACGTACAAGTACTTATGTCACACAAAGGTTACGTGACAATTTTTGTACCTATGTTTGTTTATGTGACTGTTGAACACTAAGTTATATGTATCTATCTATATATAACTTCACGCCAAATCTCTTGCGGGGTAGGCAGATGGAACCGGGCGCCATCCTTACACACTTCACTCGCCTTCGAAATCGATGAGTCGAGTTCTGAACACATGCCAAGTTTAATAGCGCTTTCTAAAATGATCATACCATGCTTCAAATTGAGCTTAGGAAGTGAGTGTATGGTGGATCTGTTCCCGCAGTGTTAAGTACATCTTCTAGAGATCTGTCCAACAAGGGTTCTAGAGAGTATAGAGTTTTTATTAGAGTTTTTCTCTACAACGCTCGTCGCAACATTTGCTGGACAATACTAGACTACTAGTAGACTTCGCTCTAACTGAAATCATTTAAAAAATCAGATCCTTAATGCGATTTTTGAGGGAAGTATTTTTTTTATACTACTACGCGACAAACATGCATACGGCCCACCTAATGTAAAGCAGCTACCGTAGCCTATTAACGCTTGTAATATACTAAGTATCATTCGTGCGGTGCCTCCTCAGCTGCTTACGCAGCAACTCCTTAGGAGCTTACTGGTAACCTCGCTCACACGCAGAAACACAACAACCGTCCAGCGAGTTGTTATTTGGCTGCGGTTTTCTATGTGGTGGAGGTACTTCCTCAGGCGGGCTGCTTTGATGCACCCTACATCTCTTAAAACATCCAGACCAAGACGAATAGACGATGTCCATGCACATAAATGATTGTCTTGTGTGGGAATTGAACCCACGAGCGCTGGTGTAAAAGTCGCGTCATTCACGACTGAGACACCGCGCTCGTCAAGACAAGTACATCTCATATTATTACATTTTTTTTTTTTTTAATTTATTTATTTATAAAATTCTTACACCTCTATTTTTCACATATTAATGCCGTACCACGAAAACCTCACAGGGTTTATCTGGGTAGGCGAGTCGCTGAGTTAAATCTTATTTGTACACAATTTCATTTACATAACCAAGTAGATAGATGTATCTTCTTTCTTTCTAGATTCCGATGTAAGTCAAGGGACATTTTGGATGTAATGTTTCCTTAACCGACATCTGAACCTTTTGGGATTTTGTAGGTACATGCTTTGCAACTCTTCTGGCAATTTATTTAAACAAGTCGGAATCAAGCAACTAGAAACTCTGGCGCCATACAAGTTGGTTGCTTTAGGTATTATATACTTGTTTTTATTTGTCAGTGTCCTCATGTAACTAGGTCTTGATTTTTCTTTTAAATAATCGGCATTACTTGACTCTGTTAAAATTTGAAAATCAATTTTATCATAAACTCTCATAATGTTGCAGTATTTAAATAGTTCCTTTTCGTTATTATTACACTTCTGTTTTATGTTTTTAGGACAAATAATTTTTAGTATTCTTAATTGTAATTTGTATATACATTCAATATATGTTGTATAGGTTCTGCCGTAACTACTTAGTCCGTAATTTATAACGGAGTCTGCCAGGGCCATATACATCAAACGGAGTATTTTGTATGGTAGTTTATATTTTAATATAGAAAATTTGCTAATAATTGATCTTAGTTTATTACATACGTGATCTTTGTGTGGACCCCAACAGAATCGACTTTCAATCACTAGACCGATATACATATATTTGTCTACTACATCTAACGAGGTACACCGACAATCGCTACTAGAGTTGTGCAAGCAGTCGTGTGCATGGGCCCTTATCACCGGTGTGGTTGAGGCTTTATTGTGCGACGAGTGTATATGAACAATTTTTGTTTTTTGTGCATTTATTACAAGTTTGGCGTCATGCGCCCATTTACACAATTGATCGAAGTTGTGTTGTAGCGATTGTTGAGCTTCTATAATATTTTTATGCGCAAATATAATGCACGTGTCGTCCGCAAATTGGTACACGGACCCTGTTTTGATAATATTACTCATATCGTTTACGTATAGCAAATATTCGGTTGGTCCGATTATGGAGCCTTGGGCCGTACCTTTGGTGGTCATTATTTGCGTGCTGTATTGGTTGTCTATTTTTACAGTGGTGTGCCGATTGTTATGATAATTTTTTATAAGTTCCAAGAGAGGTCCCTGTATTCCGCTTCGTGACAACTTGTCGTATAGTATAGTAAAATCAAGCATTTCGAACGCTTTGCTAAAGTCAATAAATAATGCTCACACATGCATTTTCTTATTAAGATATTCATTGACTTCGTCTAAACGGTCGTATAAACGGACTCTTCTTCTTCTAAGCCTTATCCCGTTTCCTAATCCATTAGGATTGGCGCGGTCCGCCACCTAAGCCTAAGAATTTGGCTAAGATACTGATTTTTACATGGAACGACCGCGGTCAGACTTCACAACAACCCCGGCACATGTTTTTCGAAATATAATTTCTTGGAACTGCGGGTTTGCTTACGATGTTTTCCTTCATCACCGGGCAAATAATAATCTACACTAATATTACAAAGAGGAAAGAGATTTTGTGTTTCTATATTTGCATGTTTATATATAATGGTTAAACTTAATAAATACTTAACCGATTAAACCGGAAACATGGGCTGTATTTTATTTTGAAAAATTAGAGTTCCCTACGAAAATTACAATAATGTAACCCATTGTATTTATTATTTGGTTACAAAAGTTATTATTTGGCGTGCGCTTCGAAATCTATTGATGATATATAATGTTTTTTTTTGACCTGACTATGTAGTTAGCCCCGAGTGGGCTGTTACTACGTCACCTGATATATAAAATAACGTACTGCATCTTTATAGTACTCATGGGGTAATTTACTACCCCATGAGTAGGTACTATAAAGATACTAAACTACCGATACTAAACTACCTACAAAAAAGTGCGCTATACTATAACTATTATTGTTCAGTAACAAAAATCGTTTTTTGTTCAAACTAATTAATCAAAACATAATCAAAAGAATCATGTAATATTCATATCATAAGCATAATATCAATCCCCCTACTAAGCGGTTCCATAGTCACGAATGATTATGCACCTACATGTAAATTTCTCTTTAAATTATTCGAATCAGACCTTTTGTTTAGAAGTCTTAAGGGGAGGCCCTATGTTCAGCAGTGGAGTCCTTCGGCTGAAATGATGATGAATGATAATATTCATTATTCATTATTATAATTTAAAACTTTAATCGCTCTATAAAAAATTAAGGAATTTTTGTCTCAATAAAGTTCTTATAGCTAATATCTATGTCAAACCAATAACCCACTTAACGACGCATAAAGTCCCTCTTATCCCCCAAAACGTCTAATATCTAGCCTTTTAGCCGGTAAGTGCCGCGATGTAGATCCGTGAACTAGTTAATAATTTTGCGAAGTAACTAAACTCACCGCTAAGAACTTAGCGTAGTGTTAAGCTTAGCGGTGACTTTAGTTACTTCGCAAAATCGTGATATCGGTTCTCCATAAGTTATTTCCTTCATGCTATCTATCCACCCGTGCGAATTTAGTAATACATCATGGCCATGTAAAGACTATACCTACGCATAGAGTCCTGTACGTGTTCCTATTTTTGTTAGTGGAACCGCCACTTTTCTGTAGTACAGCATCACACAATTTCAATCAAAAGAGCATGCCTTTTCTTATTTTAACACCGACGCTCTCTTTCAGACCAACTCTGTTTCTTACATCATCATTGCGAATACGGTCTACAAGCCGTACAAATTTTGCGCAGCTCTCGCATTTCGAGCGCGTTTCTTCTACTTTCATTGATTATAGTAAACATTTATATCAATGTACATAAGTCGGTGCTATGTTACGCGAGGGCCAATTCGCACTTTTTCGTCTGTATTTCAATGTTGACACCTATTTACCGAATATAAATGAGAAAACGGACAAAAGTTGTTGACAAATGTTGGGTACAAAAGAAGTCAGGAGTTTACGTCGCCGATAAAAGAGTTGACTCTTGAACTTGCTATTGATAAAACTTGCCATCTGTTCAGATACAGATGGTAAGTTTTATCAATAGCAAGTTTCAAAATGTGCTGGAAAGGGCCGCGTGACCACGTTCTATAACATGGAACAGTTACATGGAGTATATCGGTTAAATCATTTGAGAACCGCCAACTTTATCCTGCACGTTTTTAATTAAACTTAATTTAATCGCAGAATTAATGAAAATTAAATTGTTCAATTAGAAATCCGTCCCTAGGATTGTCTTTAATGAAAAGTGTGCTTGTTTATTACAGAAATTACTTTCATATAAAACAAACGATAATGTCATAGGTAAGGTTTCGGAACTAATAAATAAAGCGTGCCTTAACATGTTAAAAACCATCGATCTGGGTTGGTTAAAACAACTGGGCTATGTACACACTTATTTGAAACAACATCATGCTTTATTTATTTCCGGCAACATCTTTGCAAGTTAAACAAACGGACATGGCAATTTACGTAGAAAATTTTAGTTTTACATGTACTTTCTAAGTGCACTATTGAAAATAACTCATAATTTCTGAACAAAGTAATTAGCTAATTTTAAGGATTACAATATTAAGTAATTATAATTATATGTTATTATCTCTATTAACTAATAGCATAATAATGATAGATAGTAAAGCTGAGGCATTCGAAATATTTCTAACACATAGTAGATCGTCATCGATCTTTTGCCAAAAGTTTTTGTTATATGTTATATCTCTGCTTTATTGTTATACCAATAGCTAACACTCCCTTGGACGTTTGTGGTACGAGTACTCGTGTTACAATAAAGTATTATAAACTAAATATCGTTAACTGTATTTACACCACTATATTTTTTTAATCCCTGACCTAAAAAAAAGGAGACGGCTATGAAGTTTATTGCACGTATTTGTTTGTATCAACGTCCTTTATTTTTTTTTAAATACTACGTCGGGACGCATACAAGCATGCGGTTCACCTGATATATATCGGGTACCGTAGCGTATTAACGCTTGCGATATATTAAGTATCACTCGCGCGATGCGCGATGAACATAACAACCCTCTAGAGAGTTGTAATTTAGCTGCGGGTTTCCGTGAGGTGGAGGTACTTCCGCAGACGGGCTGCTTTGATGCGCTCTGCCTCTCTTGAAACATCCAGACTAAGAACAAACATCTCTTAAAACAAACAGACATGTTCATGCACATAAATGTTTGTCTTGTGTGGGAATCGAACCCACGAGCGTTGGTGTCAAAGTCGCGTCATTCACGTCTGAGCCACCGATTTCGTCAAAACTTTATAACTTTCTGTTACATAATGTTCTATAATAATATATCTGTGCCAAATAGTAATTTATAATTCGTGTAGTGTGTAATTTATAAAAGTTAACATTTCCACACATTCCTCACCAGGTGTCATCCTGCGCGTGTGTCAATTTCCAGGAAATTTCTGAGGAGTTGTTGTTAGTGACGGTGGTAGTAATTGAATGACTAGCGTTTATAGGCTTCGGTAACCGTTTCATATGAGATTCAATATTATGATTACCTGAAACTGGTGCAAAATAAAAATAATCAATATTATTAAAATTTATAATTTACGTACATTGCATTCTTGTTTCCCCCCAAAAGAAAATATCGTTAAATTACATTCTGGTAGAACCCAAATGTATAAATAGATAGATACAATACGCTTAAAGGTACAATTACAATTTGCTTGAAACCATTTACCTCTAAATCTTCAACCATACAATAATGTAACATAATTTGATCTGAAGACTGGTACATTTTTATTTGACTTGATTTCCTTTGATAAAATACATTTCTAAAAAAAAATAAGTTTAGGGAGCAAATAAGATGGGGGGATTCAGTCTGAAACCGTTACGTATATTATAATTAACCGTGTAATTTTGACTTCAATATACTCGTACTTTAATAGAAAAACAAAACAGTGGAGCAACTAACTTTAACTTCAAAGTATTTTTAGGGTTTCGTACCTGAAGTGAATCCCTAAAAACTTAATTGGAAGTTACACTTGGTACCTAGAACGTCTATAATGACGGAGATTGGCAAAGCTCTAAGAAATCTTTTTTAGCTATAAAAATAGTTGAAATGGAAACCATGCAGCTTAGGTTTCCTTTACGGGTATTTTTATCATTCCTGTGCGCAATTACCCTGACGCTGGCGCTAACGAATTGTTTTTTTTTACTCTTTGAAAGAGAATCGCCCAGCATGAGCAAGTGCCCCTATTGTTGTATATGGCTACCACACGCTTTAGTTCTCTTAATTATTTCCCAGGGTTTTGATCGATTTTCTATATCATAACACAAAAAAAACAATAGAGTTTCAAACCAAAACTCGATACGTCAGAAATGTACATTGAAATGTTATATCATTTCAAGACTTGTGTAGGCATATTTATTATTATAATTGGTAAACAATTAAAAACCTTTTTATATTATGATCTAACAGTAATATAATATACTTATATTAAAGTCTCTTTCTTTTCAGTGGGCGTTTTTTGTCGTAGTCGGGTGCTAGTTAATAAATTTTCATTATTTTTTAGCATTTCAGACTGGGTGAGGGATGCCTTTTTTTTAAAAAGATAATAGGTTTCTGCTTGACTTCATCTCACCCTATGAAAATTTTTTAGAAAGGCATTATCACTTTTTTAGAAGGACTTGTGCATAATCAACATTCTTTTTTTTGTAATTATGTATGAAATCATATAGATGACCTATATACTCGTATTTTTAGAATGTACTCATTAAGACTTTACGTTAAGTGCCAAACACGGTACAAACATGTATATTATTTTAATTTTATATGTTTTTTGTACTATATGGCCGCCATAAACCGCCTTGTTGGATTTTCTCTGACGTCATATAGCTCATATGGTTTACCGTGACAAAACATACATATACTATGTACCACTACATATTATAAAACAAAATCCTACGCCGTATCTGTCTGTTTGCGATAAACTCGAAAACGAACGGAGTTTCATGCTGTTTCCACCAATAGGCAGAGTGATTCTTGAGGAAGGTTTAGGTGTTTAATTTGTCAAGGGTTTGCGTAAATGAAAATGTAGGAAAAACTCAAACCGCCTGGGAGGAGCTTTCATCGGATATTATACGCATATACAGTATTAATCCTTATTAACTTATATACGTTAGTTACGTTAAGTATTTCATGCACATTATCATAATACTTTACACCATATAATTTAAATTAAATGATGGACCCGACAGATGCGGCGCGGAACTGTGGGAGCATAGTATGGTTTACTACTCGCGCGAAGCTGGGGCGGTTCGCTAGTATATATATATATATATTCTTCTTTATCGTAATCGGGAATAAAATAAAATGATCATATAGGAACACCGTTCTATATGAATTCTATATGTTTGTCTGTGCGTTTGTCTGTGTGTTTGTCTGACGCTTTTTTTCGAATATTCGAATTTTACTTCAGATTCGGATTCAGCATAAAAAAGTAGAATATGAATGTTCAGGAACATCGTTCCTATCTCTTAAGGAACATGGCCAAAATGGCCGATAAACAAAAAAAACAAAGGAATTGTTATTTTATTGACGAGCCAGGTGTTCCTCTGGCAATGCAAGTTTGCGCATTCTCAACTGGTTTTTTTATACAACGTAAGGAGGCATACAAGCATACTGCCCACCTGATCTAAAGTAGTTAGAGTAGTAGTATCGTAGCCTATGAACGCTAAGTAACACTCGCACAACGCCACCTCTGCCTGTCTGCCTCACCTAACACAACTACTCCTGAGGAGCTTACTGGAGACCTCACTCCCACGCAGGAACACAACAACCCTCTACGGAGTTGTTATTTAGCTGCGGTTTTCTGTGAGGTGGAGCTACTTCCCCAGACGGGCTTCTTTGATTTACGTCTCTTGAAAGTCGTCGTGAGTAAGGGGTGTCGTTATTCGTTGTCAAGTGATTTATTTGTTTGTTCTCTTTGCCTTTTACGAGTAGAACAATAAGGTTAAATTAAGACAAAAACTTATATTTAACGACATCAAATTAGCAGTACCTCTAATACAAATTATTATATATTGATCTTGGGCCAAATGAATTGTATGGGATCAAAAGATATGCTGTCCATTGTCTGAGCTTTATATGCAATATTGTGGGCGTGAGGCAGTAGGAAGGTTAAGTCACTTAGTAATTTTAACCTTTGTCCTGTTTAACTTTTACGAGGATGTTATATAGACGATGTCTGTGTAAACAATTTGAGTTAGATAGGTGACATTGACATTGTTGTGTTGAGTGAGGCTGGCTGTACTGCGCACATTTTTTAGTGTTTGTATGTATCTTCATGTCAGGTCCCTTGCGGGGTAGGCAGAGACAACAGTTCACTGTTAAACTTAAATATTAAGTTATTAATTATTTAGTGTTTGTAAGACTTGCAAATGAACATGCGCTGAAACACAATGCTAATGCTGAAATATAATGTTTTTAAACGGATCAGAGTCAGATCAGTCAGAGATACATTTAACGGAGACATATTTAATTACGTCGAATTTCTAAGGCAACATTTACCACAATTTCTCATTCGGGTAGGGTGAATATGATTGCTTGCAATATTGTGCGATTTTCATAGAAAGTACACTTCACACTCTTCTTCTTCCTAGCGGTATTCCGTTTCCTAATCCATTAGGATTGGCGGGGCGCGCTACCTAAGCCTAAGGATTTGATGAACATATTACGTTTATTATTTCCTTAACCGCCTAGCTGGTGATAATTACAAATAGTACATAAATCCGATAACACTAATTTTGTGGCACATGCTGTCATTAGGATTCGAACCGGAGATCAGTCAGTAAAATCGAATCATAATTCCAAGACGTAAAGCTCACATTATTCCATACATTTTGTACTTTCGAACAAACATGTAGTAGGTATATGAAGGGTTTATGCCTACGTAAAGGGCTTTATATTCAGCCCTCGGGTCCAATACAATCACGCCTTCCTGGTATTGTTGATGTGACCGTCTCGTTTCTGTAGTACCGCATCATATATTTAAGTTCAATTATGTGAGGTTTAATTTTAATATTACACAAAATATACCAAGCAAATCTCGCCTTGCTTATTATTCAGGGATGGGCAGAAGAAGTACGAAAGTAGCTTGAACGTTGTTGAAATTAATACGCTGAAGAGTATGTGTGGAGTTAGACTGATTGATAGAGTAAGAAATAGCACGATACGAGAACAAGGTGCAACGTATGATGATGTAGTGACAAAAATTCAATGATATCCATTTAGATGAGATAGTTTGAACATTTGGAAAGAACAGATGACAAAAGAGTTACGAAAGAAGTATAACGAGCAAGAGTGAGTGGACATATCTGCAGGGGTCGTCCTAGACGCAGACATATGGATCAAATAACTGATGTGCTGAAAAAGGGTCAAATCAAAAGCATTCAAAACCGAAGAGCATGAGTGAAAATGTTGACGAGTATGGAGTTTCTGTCTACTCCAATTGGAGACAGGCGTGATGATATGTATACTTATATATGTATTTAAAATTTGTCATAAGTGTACAGTACGTTGTTACGGACGTAGGCGAGGCTCGATTTTCACTTAGCCGGCTTTCGGTGTTTATTTAGGTTAAAGACTATGTATATAGGTAATAACTTGTAACCGTAATAACTTTAAAACCATATAATTTTATAAAATTATAATATGAATGTAAAAAATGGTTGCTAGCTCTCAGTCCGCTATAACGTCATGGTCGTGAAATGTAAACATGTAATATTAGAAGACATTTACAATAATATTTCATGTTAATTCTAGTCTTAGCATTAGAATTAATATAAAATATTGTACTGAATTAGAATTATATTCGGTTGTGGTGTGTAAATGTGGCTATAGGCATCATTTGTATTAAACTTTTTTATATGTAACCCTGAAGTATCGCAATTTCCAAAACCCGGAAGAATTCATTTGAATTATGTTTCATTAAAAACAAATACCTGTAGAATTAAGCTGCCAGATTTTAAGATTTAGTGTTAGCACAATGACAGCATAGACTTTAATCGGTCACAATTATGATCATTAAACAAACTTATTGCGCAATTACATTAAGTCGTGTTTAGGGTTTCTTGTTTCTCGATCTTTTTTATTTCTCGAGGCCAAATAATTCTCGACCAATATTTCTAAAGTTTCTTGAGTGTCTCGAGAAATTTCGAAATTTTAATAAAACACGATGCTATTTTCAAATTTTTGCTTTATACAAATTAGACTGATAGACGAGAGCGATTAAATCAAATTATAAATTTTAGTTACCATAAATTTCACTTAAATAAGTGACAATCAACAACAAACAATAAATTCAATTAAACTATACTCGGCTGGTCTATGTATAAAAGTAAAGAGTAGGGTACTGCTTAACTTTTTTTATAATTATTGGGTCCCTGCCAGTTCTCAAATGTACAACGGTCTTTAATTAATTAATAATTAGTAAAATTAATCAACAAAATTACTAGTACATATTTAAAGAACTATAAAAACTTGTTTAACAAAACAAACATTCTGCTACCAACTTCAACTATAACTTTGTCTGGCTATAAATACTGTTACGTAAATAGCCAGTATGACTTTTTCTTTTTTCAACTTTTTAATTATTTTTAATTTGAAACGCGTTTATTATGTTAAACACTTTTTTCGATTTCCCGTCGTTTTACATATTTTTTTCGTGTTTATTATCAAATTATAATATGGAAAGGGGTGCTATATAAAATAGGATAGCAGGGATTACCTTGCACAAAGTGGGTGGAGCCATCAATCATATTCAAGACACTTCAAAAGCTTGGTATCAGCCGTATGTTCGTATATCGTACTATCAACAGATATACCTACACTTCCTCTATTGAAGACCATAAAAGATCGGGGCGACCGCGTACTGTTAGAACTACAAAGGCTGTTAATGCTGTAAAAGCCAGAATTCACCGAACCCCCATTATTAAAAAAAAATCTTGTCGAGGGAAATGAAGATTCCCGCTAGGACTTGTCGTGTATAATAAAACAAGACCTGAAGCTCGGCGCTTATCGTCGATATATCCAGCAGGACTTTACACCTGGTCACAAGGCACGAACTACCCAAACCTTGCTCGAAACCAACGTTCCGTACTTTATAAGAGCTGAAGACTGGCCCTTGTCTAGCCCAGGCCAGAACCCCTTACACTATAAATTATGGTCATTTTTAGAGGACATGGCCTGCTCGAAACGACACGCCGACATTGTGTCTCTTAAGACATCTCTGGAGCAAGCAGTGGCTAAATTTCCCATGGAAACAGTGCGTAAATACATAGATTCGTGGCCAGACAGATTAAAGGCCTGTATCAAAGCCAAAGGTGGCCGTTTCAAATGGAATAATTTTTTATTTATTTTGCTGAGACTTCCATAAATATGTACATATAAGTTTTATTAACGTTACATTACTTCATAAAAAATAAATGCATAGGTATTAATTTGTAATAACACTTATGGCTGGACTAGGTAATATCACAGTCTTTGGATTAAACAAGTCATTATTAACTTTCACTATTTTTTGAATTAGAACATAGTATGCCAACTAAAACTACCCGCAAAATAATCAAGAAAGAAATCAAATTTAAATTCAAAGCTTCTTCTTTTAAAATAGGCTTTAAAAATTATTAGTGAGGGTATTAGTTACCTAGCGCACGGAATTGATTTCTCGAGTTCTCGTGGCGTTGGGTTTATTTCCCGTTTCGAGTAAAGACAAAATTCTCGAGAATTATCACCTCCGGAATTCTCGAACAGAAACCTTAGTTGTGTTAACACAGATTTAGGTGCGAGTAGAAAAAATGCCTTGCGACTACTCGTCGTGTAAAAGTGCGATGCAGACAGAATATACTAGCTTTCTACACATTCAACGAACGTCGTTTCAGCTGTTACTTTACTCGAATTCGGTTTAACGGTCAAAGTTGCCAGTGTAAATAAATTGTAGCGTGCGTGAATCCGGCTTTTGAACCATTCGTATCCAAACGCGTGATTACGATCTAGTGTAACTGCCCCTTTAAGCAGATATGATCGTTACAGAGCAGACTTTTCAATTAATTAAGTAATTAACACATTCAAGATTTCTATTAGAGTACTACGCAATCAAAACCTTGTTAAAAATGTCACAATCAGTGAGGATATCGACAATAAATGTCAAAACACCAAAGGTACAATTATGCATACACGATTGCAACCACTAGCATTTTGAATGCCTCTTATGTAATCTACCATGCATTGGGAGTTTATTCGGTTCGGCCATTAATCGCGCGCATTGGAAATGATAGAATTAAAATCTTTGAATTACTTTTGGATTTGAAATCTGTGGCATCCTGGTATCATTTTCTATATAGCGAGACCTCAGATGAGACACATCTGTCAAACAAGTCATGATTAATATAAATGAAATTTTAAATATTTTCGGACAAAGTACACAGCGCCACCTAGCCCCAAAGTAAGCGAAGCTTGTGTTATGGGCACTAGACAACTGATAAACATACGTAAATACTTATTTTTTTTTGTAAATACATACTTATTATACATAGAAGCCACCCAGACCCCAGACAAACAGACATGTTCATGCACATAAATGTTTGTACTGTGTGGGAATCGAACACACGAGCGCTGGTGTCAAAGTGGCGTAACAACGCGTTTCACCACTGCGCCACCGAGCTCGTCAATATAAACACAATACGAAACCAAGTCGTCACATCCCTCATTAAGCGCGGGGAGGAAGTGCACTTCTCTCGGCAGACTGGCAAGATCGATTTCAGTCCCATGATAACTCGAATGAATATGTTAAAGTCTTTCATCACGTTAAAAACCTATTTTTAATATTGACTCCAATTTAAAATCAAAGCTATCTGTAAAACATTGACGTTGTTAATTAAGAAACTCCTTTATGTTGTTGAAATCGCTATTGTAGTGTGACCCATTTCTGCTTGTCACTATTCCAGTCAGTTTAATTTTCCGTCTTCGTGAATTCAATCACGTTATTTTATCATCTATTTTATCAGTCGCAGTCCTTATATGGCTCCCTATTCTGATAACCAAGGTTGGTCTATACAATGAAGTGTTCAGAATAACCTTGGTTACACCAGAATTCGAGGAGTCTCTTTTTCTCCTGAAAATTAAATTTTAGTATTTTATGATTCTTATAAATATAAATATTGTACATCTATGGGGGTTCACTTTGCATCGGAAGGTCATATTCGAATTTTTTTCAATCGGATTACATATATTTCGAGTGAGTTTTTTTTCTATTACGATTCGAATACGCTGTTTCGAGATGTATGTGGGAAATGTGAATAACGCCTACTAGTATCTCTCTTTTGCTGTATTCCACCTGTTTGATATCTTTACCCTACCTTTCAGTACTCAGGAGGATCGCGTTAGCCGGGAGGATATCATTATTTGAAATCCTGTCAGCTAGCGCGTTCTTTTAACTTCAATGATCACAAGCGTGTAAAACCCCTGATTAAACCCAAAAATAAATTACATGAAGTTTATTACACCAAAATTATGTTGGGCTGATCACTTGACTCTGGTTAAAAAAGGAATCGTTAGTAATATACACCTAAAAATACTTTTAGAAATTAATAGGTATCTTTTGAAATTTGTTATAAAGACTATTGTTATTAATACAATTGTTATGTGAAGACTTTTCTAAACTTATGAACAGTATCAAGTACCAAATAATTATTACGTTCATTACGTGTAAATTTAATCTTGTCTATTTTATTTATATTTAAATATGTGTAATCAATGTATTTACCCTATTTTTTTCTTGTATAAATCGGTTCTTGCTGCTTACCCTACCCTGCAAGGGACCTGGCGGGACGATATCATATAAATAATTGTTTACCCTGTTATTTGTGTTGAAATATATCTATGTTTAGATACTATTTGTTTAGAGGTGCGTAAAGTTAGATTTATTTTCCTCGTTGTAAACCATTGGAAGTTTATTTTATTATTAAGCCCGCTTTTTGTACCCTTTTGTTGTAGTTAATGAAGTGTTAATGAAATTAACCAGTACATTTTACTCACATGCATGTGTAAATGTTAGAACATTATATTATATAGTGCAACAACTGTTCACTAGCTTCCTGGTGACTTTATTCACGCAGTAACAACACAACAATCCTCCTGGGAATTGTTATTAGGTTGCGTTCTTATTTAAGGTGTACTTCCCCGATCGGGTTGATTCCTATTAAATGTAGCTGTGCCCTACCTCTCTTTCACCAGACCCTCTTATGCAATCGGAAGTGTGCTCCACGTGTCCTAAAGATTGGCTCGCTTACCTACACCATGTTTAAGTGTTAAGTTTTTGTAGGAAATATATAGTTATATAATTAAGGTAAATTAACTATGACTGCTTACCATCAATCAGTAATAGTGCTCGCATATAAGTCACTACGTGTAAGTTGAGTTCACTCGTAGACAGATGACCCAGATT
Organism: Pyralis farinalis; assembly: GCA_947507595.1. Classification (NCBI taxonomy): domain Eukaryota; kingdom Metazoa; phylum Arthropoda; class Insecta; order Lepidoptera; family Pyralidae; genus Pyralis; species Pyralis farinalis. The sequence goes on from OX382272.1 coordinate 16,695,691, forward strand.
GTATCAGAGATGTTAACCACCAAATAAGTACCTAGCTGTATTGTCATCATCATCAGAAACAAACGAGTATGTAAACTCACTTTGTAGGTCAACAGGAAGAGGTTAATCAGCTAGTAAGTTTTGAATTAACCCAACATTAGAAATATTGTAAACGTTAATTAAAATGTAGTACATTTGATTGGAAAGCGAAACAGCGCAACAATAATACCGCTATGGGTATGTTTAAGAACCCAAATTTTACACGAGCGTAAGGCAGATGTTATGATATATTTATAGCATACATATCGTTTTGCTATGATTCTAAATTGTACCTATTCAGTAACATAGCTTATACAAGATAAAACTCGTTTAGTTTTTGTTGAAGCTTCCCAATGTCATTCGTGCTATTGAGAAGATTTCGAAATTTAGTGTATTAAATTTTAGCAACCTTGTCATTTTGGCAATGAACCTCCACGAAAAGTGTATAAATATTAAATAATAACTATTGTTCGGCAAAATGACTGTATATGAATACATTTAAAATCCGTTAGTGTGATATTTTTCTCGTATTGTGTACATGTTTTTACATTAAAATTCATGCGATTGTTGTAACAGTAAGCAGGCGCGATCACAAGATTTCGCTTATTGTACCAACGAGCTCTCAAGTGTGTCTCATTATAACAATATTCCCACCATAGAAAACGGCATGATATGAACTTGTTTTCTATATTTCCAACGGCGCGATTGTTTATTGTGTTTGTTTATTTATAACCTGTAAAAATACATGGCAGCTTCCCATATCCAATGATAAATGACGTGATATCGGTTTAATTTTTACACGATTGATTTAGAATGTTATAAAAAAACATCGACGAGTCGACTGCTGTACATAAAAAGTAGGCCAACCTGTCAGTTTTTTTTTTTAATAATCGCGTTTGAATCACGAAATCTTTTTTTATACGGAAATCCAACCGAAATACAAAGCCATATGCGATCGTTGTTGATATCACGGGGAGATTTGCGTCATCCAGATCATGAATAATACCTACGCAGAAACAGCACGCACTGTGCAATGTCAAAATACACGCAAATCTTAAAACACTGCGAGCAAACGACGCGTACGCATAACTGAATGCGGGCAGACGATTAAAAAGACCTTCCTGCGAAACAATGGTGTTTTGATGCGATACAGGCCTCGACGCCAGTTGTGAAGTTACTTTATCTCTTTGCGACGGCTTTATTGACTTTATGATAGGTACATAATGGGCTGCGTTTCCGACTATACCTAAGTATACGTTCGGATCGTCGCACGCGCAGCCTCGAAAATATTTTTAGCTGCAGGAAGGTTCGCCGGTCGATTTCCTTACATAAAACATCGTGCATCGGCTATCAGTTTGCATCGCACTGAATATTTAACATGGTGCTTCTGATCGTATTATCTTCGCTTCATGGAACTGGGAATGTGTTGTATCACTTTGTTACTAAAGATAGTTTGTGTTATCTCCTGGGGTCGTCAAACTCATTCTATGTAGTAAACTCAAAACAGTCTACGATGATGAATGAAGATTAAGGTCAATCACACAAAACTTTGACTATATGACGCCTGTAATTACGTAATGTTTTCGAACGATCGGCATTGTTTTATCTATTAAGTATTTATTTAAATTGTCATTTTCAATTTTGATTGGTTTTTGTACATAAATAAACCTGTATTAACCCGAAACATATTGTTCCGTTTCGTAAAAAAATAGAAACTCGTTCTCAAGTAACTACGATATTGATTAGTTAAAACAATGTAGGTACATCGATCGAAAACAAAATTGTATTATTTTAATAGTTTAATCTTGTCAATTTTGTTTCAGATTCACAATGATGACGTCGTCGGATTCGGAATATCGACAAATGGGAAATTCATGATGTCTTGCTCGTCTAAAACTGATATGGTTATTTGGGACCTTAAGGGTCAGCAACTTGAGAAACTGGACACGTATTTGATGAACACGTACACTGCCAAAATATCGCCTTGTGGGCGATATGTTGTTGCAACTGGATTTGCTCCAGATGTAAAAGTAATGGAAGTATGTTTCACCAGAACCGGTGAATTCAAGCAGGTGGCAAAAGCCTTTGAGCTGACGGGGCATACGTCAGGCATATATGATGTGGCTTTTGACGTCGACACATCCCACGTCGCCACCATATCGAAGGACGGCACGTGGAAGTTATTTCACACAAAGAGTAAGTGCCTATTGAATAAGTGATGCGCAAATGGTTTGCTTATCTGTCGTAGTTTATATTAATGTTTTACATTGACTTGTCACTGCGCAAATGGTGACACTAATAATGTGGGAAGTTAATAAAACGATTGCAATTTAATCATTCAATATATTTTGTGTAGTAGGTTGATGTTTTTTAAAATGAATGTAAAAGATGCAGCCTGGTTATGGCGCCTAATTTTTGTATCGTATTGAAACGCGGTAATCAAGTGCGTTTCTAATGACAGTTCAATAATATTGTACAATCAAGCTGGTCTGTGATATATGTCGGAGGTGGATGTACAAGGTCCTCATTAGTAAACAGAATACTATTTAGTTTAAGCTTTGACTTTTCTTAGTGTGTCTAACATTATTTCTTATTGGTCTTGACACATAGTATTGCTGAATAAAACATACCGTAGACATGTAAATCGATGTTATTTTGATATATTTCTTTTGCGACTTCGCTTAGTATTCAGCACAATGGAGGTGAAAACAGGTTTTGTTTTACAAACTTTATATGTACCGAGTGTGGTAGGAGCATCCGCGTGGCATGAGAGACGAAGAAATTGACCCATCTTTCAGCAATAAAAGTCGCCTAAAATGCTACTAAACTACATAATAGAGTTGAATGTACTTATCACGGGTATTCCAAACATATAAGATGGATAGTTTACAAATCATTTTAGCAAAGCGAGGGCGTGCTGTTACCTTTTAACACCTCCTAAATTAGTTGTCGATTTATAAACTTGAGTTTCTGTCTTAGGTTAACAAAATTACTTTGCGGATATTGTGAAAATGGATATACAATATTAATATAAACTTTAGAGACTTCTCAATGAATATCCGACCTCAGTCGGCTTCAGAATGACGTCAAAAGGTGGTAATGGTGTTGTTTAAATAAAATATTCAGATGTCAACATGAAGCGTGTCTTGACCCAACTCCCTGTTGACTTTTTTGAGAAAATATGCATGTGTTCAGAATAAGGATTGAATTCAAATAATTGACAGTTTAACATGTACGTTCATTAAAGGATTCAATTTTGCAACTTAATTTAGAACCAGTCTAATCTATACGGTATATTTAGGTCTCATACAGATCTAACGACGGGTTCCATCGATCTACTGCAAACTCGTGCACTAGTGGATTCGATAGTAAAGTTTTGTTCTAATCGTACTTTATATTTTATTATGTACTTTACTAATGAATATATAGGTTAAAGATATGTTTAAGCAAAACAATCGTATTCACTGTGTATTGATTTGTTGGCATACAAAGTTAAAAAAACGAAACTCAAAAGCTTGTTTTTCTAATTATTTCTGGATCAGTATAATATTTTTTATCTTTGACTGTATGACTGATTTCTGTTACTGCTTCCCTAAATATTACAATTTTATTATTCTAGTTTAAAGTTTGTAAACCTATTCGGCTATTTGCTATGGATGATTAAGCTGAATAAGTACGAGGAAGGATCAAAAAACCAACAAAGCAAAGGATACGTAATCTCTATCTAGCTCTATGTATTTCTTTCACTTGCTTTCTAAAACTTCAACATCGGTTTTAACAAAAAAGATTGTTCATGCAAATATGCGAGCATTATCCTGATGCAATAACACTTCTTTCTGAGCAATCCTGGGCGTTTAATTTTGTTACGTAATCGACGCAAAAGAATGCAATATTAAGCTGAGTGGGAGATCTGTGCCACCTACCATCCCATGGTGCGGTAGCTCAATACTGGAAATTTCAATGACCCAGTGAGATGTCCGGCAGGCATTACTCTTTCTATTTATAAGTCGAGTGGGCCAGACGGCTTAGCGGAATACCGATAGTGCTAAAACTGTATGCTTCTGAGTTGTGTTCTGTACTAACGCGCTTTTCGTTCTCTACTGGACAAGTTCAGTCCTCATGGCAGACCGCCAATGTGCCCAAAAAGGGCGTTAGATCGGATCTACCGATGACAAGCCTTTTGCTATAACTTCCCTTCTCACCAAGGTGATGAAGGTGATGTAACGTGTGATAAAAACACGGCTCCTGCCATACCTAGAGGATCAGAACTTGATCAGCGACCGTAAATACGGTTTTCGCCATGGTTCGACTGGTTAACTACTAGTGTATCTTACACACTTCGCCGATTGAGAGTCAGGGTGAGGCATGAGCAGTCAGCCTAGATATGGAGAAGGTGTTCGGGTCTGGCGTGGGGTCTTCTATTGAAGTTACCATTATACGGGCTGCCCGAGGGTTTGTGCAAATATGTTACCAGTTTCTTGTACAGCAGATGCATAAAAGCCGTGGTAGACGGTAGTTGCTGTCTGCCCATTTACCGATTGGAAAATGCCATTTACTGTGGTTCCTGAATTCCAGAACACTCCTCTTATTATCGACAAAAGCAATGGAATTCTCGGTGTCAAGATTACCATCGATGTTCAATACCGAAGTCACTTGGAGGAGAAGGTCAAGCTGGCGTTCAAGAAAATTGGTGTACTCAACAGAACAAAGCGTATTTCTACTTCAGCGCGGCGCAAAACTTATGTCATACAAGTCTCAAAGCAGACCGCACATGGAACACTGTAGCAACCTTTTGCGGGACCTTGTGATTCTGTTCTGAGGTCAGAGGCAACCTTTTAGAATTGCCGACGATACTGAGCTTACACGCGAAACTGACCTGAACTGAAAGTTTAAGGAGAGATCTTGGCTTCCTTTGTGTGTTCTACCGATTGTACAACGGGTCGTGTTCTGGAAAATTTAAATTATCGTGTCTTATTGGAAAATCCTTTTTGGAGAGCTCGATGGCGTCGTTGCGCGTGTCATTCTAACCAAACACGCAGGTGAGCCAAGGTCAACCGCAGCCTGTCTATGGATGGGTTTATCTATCTCGAGTTTCTCAGTGCTGCGTCTGGGCTATTGTCGATAGATGACAGTCGTTAAGCTAAGTCAGTGGCCCTCGGACGGCTTGGAAACACTGGCCTCCGCCAATCCGCATTTGAGTAGCGTGGTGGCGTATGCTCTAAAAAACCATATCCCTGCAGTGGGATGAGTGAGGGTTGATGTGGTGATTGAAAAATGAATCTGCGGTGGGAACATTTTCGCGCTATGATTTTTTACGTGTAAGTAAGTGTCGCCTGAAACCGGATGAATCGTACAATAGACTTCAAATGGCAGTCATGGATGAAGGCTCTTCTAAGGTTGCCGTGTATCGTTGGTATAACGAATTCAAGCGCGGTCGACTAACTTTGGGGGATGAAGAAAGAAGTGATCGCCCTTTGACGGCTATTACGGAAGAAAAAGTGCTAGCAGTAAAAAATTTAATCCAAGACAATACGCGAGTTACATATCAGGAGATTCAGCACCATACTGCATATTGGATCAGGAAGCCTTCACAAGATTCTATAATTGCATGTTCGCGTGATAAGGATAGTTTCACGCTGGATGCCGCACAACCTCACTGTTGCTCAGAAGCAGGCCCGTGTGGAATGGTGATAAGGTACACAAATTTGAAGCAGGCTCGTCGCGGCGTGTTTACGACATCATTACAGGTGATGAGTCCTGGATTTATCGATACGATCCAGAAACAAAGCGCTGGTCGACGGTTTGAGTGTTCCAAAACGAATCAACGCCTACCAAAGTGAAGCCATCTAGAAGCAGGGGGAAGATTTTGATCGCGAGCTTTTTCAATTTGACTGGCTACCTGATGTCAATTCCTTTACAGAACCAAAGAAGCATCAACGTCTAATGGTATGCTACTCGTACCAAATGCTTGGTAGAAGTTTTCTCTTTTCTGAGAAACAAGCGACCAAACACAGGGCTCCGCGGGCTATTGCTCCACTGTGACACCGCGCTCAAAACGTGAGACCCTGGGTCACCCTTCTTACAGCCCTGACATATCACCGTGTGACTTCTTTTTATTCCCGAAAATAAAAAATCAGCTCAAAGGGATATAATTTTCGTCGCCGGGTGATGCACTGTCAGCGTTCGAGCAGGCTGTACATGAGGTGTCTGCAGCGGACTGGAAAAAGTGTTTCGATAACTGGTTCAGACGCATAAAACTTTATATAGAGACTGGTGGAGAGTACCTTGAAAAGATTAAAAATAAAACTATAGAACACTTTTTTTATTTTCGCAAAACTTTCTGAGTGTCCCGCCTACAACTCGAAAGGGAAGAATGCAGGTGCCGACGTGCTGAGGAAGGCTATCTCGCCTTTCTTCGTTTATCATTAGGTGATGTCGGGAGCTCCAGGAACTGGCAAGCGTGAATGAAAAGAGCTACGAAAGTTAAAGAAGCGAGTGAGGCGCGCAAGGTCTGAGTCATGCATGTTGCGCCCGATTCTCACTTCATACTCGGTAAGGGACTTGCCGTGAAGATATAGAAATGTTGCAACATTTGTGTTTTAACTTTTATTTAATAGGTATATCCATTTTGTTACAGCCTATTCAATGTGATCAAATTGAATTATTAACGCCTCGTGAATCAGAATAGAAACAAATAAATAGAGGCCTTTTTATCTAGGGAAGCGGCTCTTAAATATTTTCGTATATGTAAGGCCAAAATTAAAATGTAGATAGATAAAATTGAACGTGTTTTGAACAACACCTGGGGTCATTAAACGAATCTGACCGTCGCGCAAAATTAATGTTTCTTACTTTTTCTCTACCGTCAATTCCGTATGAGAAACATATTTTTCATAATTGAATTTGACGATATTGATGAGTGATTTATTTTTTGATTAAAGAAACGAATACATTTATTAGGCAGTACAGTCTACAAACAGATTGACTAGAAAATACAAATATACAATAGCAATTCGTACCGAAGCCTAATGAAATTAAAACAAGTAAAAAATGTGTGTCTAAAAGGCTTAGCTCTGCATGAGCATGTGCCATAAATATCAAATGCTCGTATTATGCTGCACCGATTTTCAGCTAAAACCTTTGGGGTGATACACGACAGCTAATGGCTAAAGTCCAATTATATTATAAGAAAAATATTAAATACATAATCGTATATATGTATACATATATATTATATATGTCTTATGTGGCCTCATGTATTTATGTGGATGTATGTACACATATGCATAAATCAACACAAACAAATACATACATATGTGTAATTGAAATGTCACTAAGTTTGACGAGCTCAGTGGCTCAGTCGTGAATGACGCGACTTTGACACCAACGCTCGTGGGTTCGATTCCCACACAAGGCAAACATTTGTGTGCATGAACATGTCTGTTTATCTTTGTCTGGATGATTTAAGAGAGGTAGGGCGCATCAAAGCAGCCCGTTTGGGGAAGTACCTCCACCTCACAGGAAACCGTAGCCAAATAATAACTCCTTAGAGGGTTGTTGTGTTCCTGCGTGTGAGTGCATCAGTAAGCTCCCAAGGAGTTGCTGTGTATGCAGCAGAGGAGGCATCGCGCGAGTGATACTTAATATATCGCAAGCGTAGGCTACGATACCCGCTTTACATGCCTACCGGCGTAGTAGTAGAAAAAAAAGATTAGTGAAAGTCAAGTGTTATTCAAATCTACGTTTAAATTAATCTTAGAGGTAGATTATTTCAACAGTTAGCGGAAGGATAGTTAAAATTAACGTTAGATTTACTGAATTTTACCACTGATTTTCTTTGTTTATAAATTGTTCTCGATTATGTGTGTCGCTGGGCGTTATGTTAGATCAGAGATTTTCTACCATCTGAATTATTTAATTAGGCTCTGGCAGAGATTTCCAATCATTTTGTCCTGTAAACCCCTTGCCTATATATTATTTTGCTTTCCGTGCTGCGTTTATGTTTAAATCTATTAGACTCTTACGTGTTGCAATAGACACCATGCGATCGATATAGACCATTTTGGGAAGCACGGAGTTATAGTGACGTAAGTGTGTAATTGCAACTATATTTATCACCACAAAAAGCATTTTAAATTAATTATATCGATACATGTTTATTCGATTTTAAATGAGCTAATTGCTCATTTATTTGTTTTAAATTTGAACTCCTGCCCTTTTGTGAGTAGGCATGAGTTGGGCGGGGCGCCCAATTATAGATTGTAAAGAGGGGCGATTTTGCAATTTGAACCTGCTTTCGTCATGCTTCCTAATTATAATGTTGACATCAGTAATAGTTGTTGTGTGATGTCGATGTTTTTATACAATGACGATATAGCTACGTGATCTTAAACCTAATTTGCATGAGTCGGAGAACCTCAAATAGCGAGAATACGTTTGTCTCATACGAATATACAGCGATAAAAAGAGACATGTCATTTTCGTCTGTCCCATGATTCGGTTTTGGGTTGGTTTTGTTTTTTTTTTTGCTCGTACGTTGATATTTTGTGAGGATTTTTTTTCACTCCACTTAAAACATGATGTTGTTTACGTTTCTGTGTAAGGTGGTTGTCCTCATAAAACAGTTCTCTTGAAATATTTTGAATACAAATATCTATATCATGCTTATTACTACCTGCTTAATATTTTGGTATATAATTGTAGAGTCACGTAGTATGAAAGGAAAAGACAGTATAGTACTCTTTACTTTTGATAAATGGGTAATTAAATTACACTTCTCTCAGATAAACGTTTTTCAGATCACTATGATAGTAAACAAGTATATACCCTGCCTGATAGTAAGCTGCTACAGTAGCCTACGGCCACCATCAAGGGGATAACTCGTGCGTGCCTAATCTAGCGGTGTCGACAGAGAGCGAGAGGGCATGCTAAAATACCGTGAGCTCAAAATTAGTACACATTTATTTATCTTGTTACATGAAATTCTCATAGACCTCGTACTTCTCACCAACAAAACCCATGTCCCATACATGTGACCTGACATGCGTATAAGAAATTTCATGGAAATCATTAAAGTTGTTTACGAGAAATATGTGCAAATACATCCTAAAGTATAGGATATCGTCAATTATTCCATATCACGAGAAATGTTCTGAAAACCTACAATCGCGTAGGCGACAGTAGTGGGTGGAAGGGACGGGGCGGGTCGGCGGGGGTGCGGGTGGCGTATATGTATATATACCCTTTCAATGAGCTCTCCTTTTCTGGGAATCGAACGGATTTAGTAATAAACAACAATTATTTATACATTTTGAGCGTTGGTATAAATCGTCTTGTATGTATGTGAATGTAGACACTACCGACTTGATTATTCTCTGATTAAGAACAAAATAATTATATCAGTACAGTTATCAATTCCTATCTACTCTTTCTGCTATTCAGGACAAAGTATCTCGGAACAAATGTGACTGAAGTAAAATATGCACCATCTATCGATTTTTTGACACTTATTACTGAAGAGTACTATTGTTTTTTTTTATAAATATAACTGAAGGATACCAGAACCAATGCTACGAATTTTTTTTATTACAATGTCGGGAGGCATACGGCCCACCTGATGTAAAGCGATTACCGTTGCCTATGAACGCTTGCAATACATTAAGTATTACTCGCGCGATGCCACCTCTGCTGCTAACACAGCAACTCCTTAGGAGCTTACTTCCCTCTCACACGCAGGAACACAACTCTCTAGGAAGATGTTATTTGTCTGCGGTTTTGCTGTGAGGTGGAGGTACTTCCCCTGAAGGGCTGCTTTGATGCGCCCTTCCTCTCTTAACAACATCCAGACCAAGACAACCAGACATACTCAGGACACAAATGTTTGTCATGGATGTGATGAATGAAACCTACGAGCATTGGTGTCCAAGTCACGTCATTCACGACTGTGCCACCGACCTCGTCAATGCAATTACTTAGATGAGCTTTCAGTAGGCATGGAAGGTACACCGATGATGTGGAAAAAGGAGTGAGCGCTGTGAATAGTGTGAGTTCGGGGAAATCTTCTAGGCAGTAAAACCTTGAGCCAGAATCTAGCTAGCTATATGCAATGCGGTGCTAACGTACGGCAACAACATCTAGATATGGCAGTGAGAGCATAGAAGTAGAATACTCAGACCATGGTCACATCGATGTTAAGTTAATAAGAGGGATTATTCCATTGGTTCGGAAAGAATTCAGAAGGAAAGATTGACGATACAAAATTACATTGCGAATTTAGAAGTATATAGGACGAAAGACAATACTCACCTATCGCGGTTAAATTGGTCGTGTTTATCAGAAGGTGAAGTCAGGAGCCCTAGGAACCGCTGAGCTGTACTTGAAAAGAGCTCATGTTAAAAAAAGCTAGTGAGTTATGTAAGGACCAAGTCATGTGGCGATTTGTTCTTCCTGCTTATCCCGCAAGGCGTCCCGGGTTGTAAAGACATAGAATGAAGCAAAAATTCTTGACCCTGCCACGAACTTTTGCTCAAGACTTCAAGAGGTAGGCGAATGTCAGGACATATTAAAGTGATCAATTCTAGTTCTAAATATGATGACAATGAAAATTGGCAGACCAGTATCTAAAATATGTGTAGTTAGAATCTGTTTTATACACTGAAGCATACATTACAGGAATAGTAAAGACATACACAGGCAGACACAGATAGATAATAGTAGTTAAGCAAAGAGAGGTAGAGCACAGCCCGACTAACAACTCTGCCAAGGGTTGTGTTTCTGTGAGTGAGGTCATTAGTAAGCTCTGGAGGAGTCAATGTCTTGGCAGCAGTGGCAGCAACTCACGAACGATACTCCTGTCTGTATTACGAGCGCCTGTAACCACTTTATATCAGGTGGGTCTTATCAGGTCGTATGCTTGTATACCTCCCTTATTATATTTTTTTTATTTATTATTTTTAACGTATATGTTATTATTTTGTGACAGTTGAATACAATCGCGGCGAGACTCCGCACGTGTTGAAGACAGGCACGTACACACAGACCGCCAACCCGCCGAACATCGCGCTCTCCCCCGACTCCGAAGTGTTGGCAGTATCCGTCGACTCCTCCGTCGAGTTTTACGACACACACACTGGGAAGCTGTATGATACTGTCGAAAACGTGTATACAGGTTTGTGTTTTTTTTATTGTATTGAAGTAACAAGTAATAGTTTACCGCCGGTTTGCAACTTGTGGATCATCATTAATTCAGTCTTGTTTTCAAACTTGGTTTTTATTATTATATTAATACATACATACATATAATCACGCCTCTATCCCGTAGGGGTAGGCAGAGACCACTTCTTTCCACTTGCTACGATCCTTACATACTTGTTTCGCTTCGTCCACTCTCATTATTCTCTGATCGTGATCTGCTCTTAGCTATGCAAGTAATTTTTTTAAGGCTGTCGCGGGGCTCATTATGACGGGTTATATCCTGTTTTACCACGAATATAGAAATTCATGTGTCTTCACGTAAGCAGCTACCTTACTGTATGGACGACGATTGTAACATCATTGTAACAAGGGTGTCACTCGCGCGACGCCGACCGTGTTAGAAGAGAAAAATAAATTAGAACACGGCACGACAGAAACAAGCGTTTATGAAGCGTATTCGACCAAAGCGGAACACACCGTCATCAATATTAGCCCTGACAACAAAGCAGTGACGTGATTAGTTCCTAATTTTCAATCTTACCCTACCTTTGTCCCCAACGCCGCGAATAGCGGCATATTTCACCCAAAGATGGCATGCCCTAGGAGTCGACTCGGGTAAAGAACATCAAGAGCTCGTCGCCTGCTCACAGCCCTGTACTATAGAACTGGGACTGGCTCCTGTTGGAACTCGTCATTTTTTAAAACCTCCATGTTGTCGCTCGCGGAAATGAATATGCCAACCCTATCTTATCGTACATTACACATTTTGATATGGGATCGCGAGGATCCTCGAGGATAAAGATTGGCGCTCACGTCGGATATTTTAATGTCTATTAAATATAGGGTATCTCGTAAATTCAAGAAACACCCTCTTTATATGCTTCAGAGACTTACAAAAGGCATTTGACACTGTGCAGTACCGGAACCTGTGGAAAATCGTATATTTTAGGAAAGCATTCACCGGAAAATTTTGTTTTATAACTTGAAAAGAGGACTCAACCGTTTTATTCATCAGAGCATAGTGGAGGGCAGGATGTATCGCCTTCCAACCATTTGACCTCATTAAATTGCCCTCCAACGAGCAGTCGGTCATAATGGCCGACTAACTAACTGCTCTTGATCAAATTAAAATTATAGTCGTGGCGACCCTGCTATAAGTACAACCACTCTGCCATGAGTGCCTGGTTGAGAAGAGAATATACCTTATCATCATTTCAGCCAAGGTCGCACACTGCGGAACCTAGGCCTCCCCTGAGATTTCCGTTGATAACAATCCTGTACTGCTTATACCAGATTCAAATTAATCGTAACGGATATTTATTACCACCTAAGAAATCGATTTAAATAAATAAACTTTTAAGTGACCCATAACATAGTTAGAAACATAGTCTTGGGTCGACATAGTTTTCGGTCATTCGAACGTTAATTTATTATAATAGTATATACGTCACTATTGTTTTTTTGGTGATAAATATTCATTGTTATTAATTTCAATTACATTTTTAAATGTAGTCCGATCTGCTATTGCGTCAAATAAAATGACAAGTTTTTCCTGGCGGCACACACTACTGCCGTCCGTTGTCGTCGACAGTCAGCGGCGATAAACCTCGACGATCGTCGATTCAAGGTAATGCAACTGTAATCGCTGGTAGTCTTTGTAATATTGTCGCTCATCTGTAAACAACCTAACTTTCCGATCGGTAGATACAATTTCGTCTAAAGTAGTACTGTTATACGTATTGTTATCTACGTACTAGTTTTCTAAATATCACAACTTAACAGATGCCTAATGAAAATCAAATTGCATTTTGATAGCGAATGACAATTTGTCCACATTTCAGATAAGATGTGTGCTATCGCTTCCTAATCACTAATGATATGATATTCCATATTGCGTACAGTTACATTGTATTTCTATGTAATAGACTAGCGATTACTCGCGTCTTCTTTCGCGTTTAAATGTATTATCTTTTCTTTCGTTTGAGACGCCACAGTTTGAGATCTTTGAATTTACTCCATGGGATGAAACGGAGCTGACCTGATAAATTTCAATTACATTATGAGCTTTATTGTCTATTATAGATTTTTTTTTATTTTCGTGGCAATAATACAAGTAAATGTTTAATATTTGTTCTTAAGTAGTAAACAAGCATCGCTCGCTGGATGTAAAGAGTTTATAGCCTTCTATAAACGCTTGTATACTCGTAACAAGGAGTCGCCCGCGCGGTGTCTCGCAGGAATATAACAACACTAACAACTATCCACTGAGCTATATTTGGAGTTATATTTAAGGTACGACGGAAGGAAGGAACGGAGGTAAGACGGAAGTACTTCCCCGGTCGAGCTATTTATTAAATATCACTGTGGCCTACTCTCTTTCAGTAACTTTGTCTTTAAACATGATAGTTTCGTCTTAGGTTTTCGCGATTGTTATACATTGAATTAAACAATTTTTTAACGGAAGTATCGCGTGTTTTATTTATTTTGTTGAACCTGACGTTTCGAATGCTTTGCAGCATCCGTGGTCGCAGGAGGACTTCTTCTCGTCTTTGTCTTTGTTTAATTCAATGGTAGTTTCGTTTACACCACAACATTGCTTTTATGCGATATCAGATGTTTAAGTTAATTTCTTGTAATTACAATATTAAATGTTGGGCAAACTAACTAATTACTTTCTATGTATAGAATATGTAGGCACTCTCATAGATTATTCTAAGCCACGTGGCAATATGATATGAATATGACAGACTACGTACAAATAGCACGCTCGTGCTAACTAATGGGTAGATAAATGTCTTACTGGTTAAAATATGTTATTTATCGCTATGTTTATGTAATACAAATCTGTAAACTGCTTTACTAAGCTTATTATGAGTACCTATGTGATGGTTGGAACTGAATCCAACTAAACTTGTTAAACAAATGTTTGCAAATAACGTTGTTGGAATTTCAGGAGGTGGTTTAGTTCAAAATGAGACCAGCTGAAATGAAGTGTTTGAAAGTTCGCCAGCTGAAATGAAGTGTTTGAAAATCCTATATTTAAATTTTTATGGTAAACATAACTAAACGCAGCTGTCGAAGTATATGTATGTCTTTTTTTATTAATAAACTGTACCATATCAGGAGATATGTTACCGATAGTTATGGTGATATCAGGAGACCTAGGAACCGGCGATGGTGCGTGAAAAGTGCTATGAATGTTAAAGAAGCGAACGGGGTGTGTAAAGACCGCGTCCGCTCGGTTCTCTCTGCCTACAGCAAAAGGGACCAGGGCGTGAAGATATACATACACACTAAACTATACCCGGCTATCTAATTCTAATATATTGTATGATATTTTATAATTGTCGTACTAACGACGAATATAGAATATTATACAATGTATTCTACACTAGTGGATCACCTTGGAATCTGAATAGCTGAGCGAACCATGAACTTGCCCGTCATAGTGTGTATTAGTTTTTGCGCAAATAATATTGTACACGTCGTCATAAGTTCTAGGATGGAAGAACACCTTGCGTATATATCCGAGTCCATAAATCGTACCAATCTTATCTACAGGTATACAGTACACTCAATTTATCCAACAGAGTTTCCTTACGCTGACTTGGTGACGTAGAAAAACTACAGTGTTTTTGCACAATTTAATTTTATCACTTATTATTAATTTACCAACTATTTGAATATCTTAAAATGTTTACTATTTGACTTTATAGGTGTCGAGATGGTTTTGACAAAGTGGCAACATATCCAATACAATTTTAAGTTTTGTTGCCAATTGTTCAGTCACCCTCTTCTCCCCTTCCTTTTCTCTGTCTATGTGGAATGATCATACTTACAGTACATTTAAGGCCCAAGGAGCATGGAAATCGAATTGGGAAATTTTGTGTTCGAATAGATTCGAAAAAAAATATTGGAGTTTTTAAGATAACTTTGGAAAGATAATTCGTTAAGTACTCCTTAGGTATTAAACTTTAGAAACTGAAAGATATACTCATACAATATATTTTTTTATACTTTTTGAACCACCTTAAGTATGAACATCTCTTACATTTCCCACTAAACCATATTAGAGGGAAGATG
This sequence comes from Pyralis farinalis, assembly GCA_947507595.1. Lineage (NCBI taxonomy): Eukaryota > Metazoa > Arthropoda > Insecta > Lepidoptera > Pyralidae > Pyralis > Pyralis farinalis. Next base: position 16,710,985 of record OX382272.1, read on the forward strand.
GGGTAGAACTCAATAATATATCGGATAGATTGCGATTATAGCAGAAATCGACCTTGTGACCAATTTTGTCACAAATTTGCCTCTTTCAAAACTCTTGCTGGGCTTAATTGGCAGTTCAGAAATATTAAATTCTTCTAGTTTAGTAATATTGTTTATTGATCTCTTTAGTTTATGAGGAGTAAGGTGGAGAAATAATCCTTCTGACACTAACCTGTAGGCTAGCAAAAAATAAATTTCATTCGCACGTCATTTGATAATTGTCCCCCCAATAAATTGTTTTTTTTTTTTTTAATAAGATAGGCGTAGGAAAGCGTAGATCTAGTACTTTAATTTAAACGCTGACCATTTAAATAAACACGTCAGCTCAACTCCGAGTATTTTGTTACCTCAGGCTAGATTGGCTACTGTAAGTCACCTGACTGCATCTCCTATACTAAGCGGTAATCAATTTGAGCTTGGTTCAGTTTCGGCGGATGAAGTGGTAAAATTCATTGGCTTCTTAAAGTCTAGTCTAAAGCGGTAGGGTGCGATGATATGTGCCTCGACACGATAGTGCCAATTAAAGACATAATAGCTATGTTGTTAGCTGACATAATTAACTGCTCCTTATTCTCTGGCATTTTTCCTACATTATGGAAACATCACCATATCATTTCTCTTCCAAAAAAATCAAATCCTTCCTCTTTCGCCGATTTTCGGTCCATAACTATCCTTCCCATTGTCGCTAAGGTTTTGGAGCACTTTGTGCATCATCGCCTTACGAGATACTTTCGCCTGAATAATCTACGAAAGTGGCAACACGCGAAACATACTCTGTGTATTGCAAAGCGTTTAGAGGCTATGGTGAACTTTAAATCAGGTTTTTTTTGCAAAGCGTTTAGAGGCTATGGTGAACTTTAAATCAGATTTTTTTATTTTGGCTCAACATAGTGGCTCCGCTTCGACTGTTAGTAAGCGAAAAGAGGAGCCAAAATTGCAGCAACAACCGACAAAGGACTACAGTGTCCTGTCAGTTGACGCTACCATGAGTATCAGATGAGTCGTATACTTAATTGGCTTTCAACGTGGTATAAAAAAACATATTCTTATGTATATTTACCGGATTTGGACATCAGATAATAATAATTTTCACTAGAAGGAAAATACCGACCCATCTTCTTAATAAATCCGCTTTATTACTTGCTTTTTTACCTATAAATAAATTTACATGTTAATTATTTCCGTCTTATTAATATATTTGTAATGTATATGTTTTTAGTATATATGTATATTGACATATTTTTGTATCACAAGTGACGTTAATAACATCCCATCAGTCGAGCCGTACGCTTGTTTGCCACCCGACAATAATAATTCCTTGAGAATAATAAAAAAGATAATTATCAAGGAAACTCTTGCAAAGTGTTAAACTATTTTTATAAGAATTATATTTTCCTTCCTGTGAAAATTCTAACAGCAAAACGTGTTTGTCATATGGACGTATAATGTGACGTATTCAATTTTCCACATACGCTAACTGCTTGACTCATAATAAAGTGGTGATTAATTGGAGACGAAAAATAAGGCGAGTGTTGCGTTTAAAATATGTGACTCATCATAGAGGGAACACTTTGTTTTTATTTATTATATTAGTAACTGTTTATTACGTTATTTCTTAGTAAGTTTATGTCTAATTTTATACTTATTGATTCACAAAGATGACTCGCTGAAGTTTAAATCGATAGAGACCAAATTTGACGATAAAATTATAAATTTCATTGAGAATAAATACATCATCATCTTTTTCCTACCGTTATCCTTTTTCTACGGACTAGCCCTTAGGATTGGCGGAGTTCGTTACCGAAGGTCTCAGTGTCAGGTCTCTCATTTCCCAAACTCATTGTAAGTATACGTACATATATATAATATCTATTACTAGACAGAGCCTGAAAAGCGTCGCGGGGAAGGGCCGTTCATCTGTACCATGAATGAAATATCCTGTTGTTCCACGAATAGTATAAAGTACTTATTCGTGGATCATCATCGCGGGACTTATTGGCTTATTGATTAAAATATTCTTCCATAGGATTGAATCGCTGAAAAAATTAAGCATAAGACACACCGTTTTTGTGAGCGTGAGGAGTGCCTTCATGCGCAGTTGGTTTTTGATCCGTACATATCGAATCGAATCGAAATTACGAACTTTTCTTTGAAGTTATCTTACGGCTTACATGGGCACTGTGACCTTACAGTGAAAAGCGTGGCGGTATCGATGTACCTTACGCCCACACGGCGTGGGACTCCTACGTAGTCTAATATTTGTAAGGCATTTGAAAGATATTAAAATAGCAACCAATTCTGTTCGTACTGTGGGCGTGATCATATCATATAATTATTTAATTCTTTTTTTGGCTACTATTGTTTGAGGTATATTTGTAGATTCCTTACTGTTGTACGAAAAGTCTCTTTTTAGGGGTTTGTACCTCAAAAGGAAATGCGAAATCCTTACTCACTTCGTTATCCATCTGTCAAGATTCTTTATCTCAGAAACGTGTGGATCAAGTTGAAATTGATATCGAATCGAAAAGTCTGCAATTTCTTGGGGTAGTAAAAAGATCAAACTTCTAAGTCAGCACAATCACAGGATACAGCAGTTTATGCTGTATATTTTGACGAGGTAATCAAACCCTTTATGATACTGCCTGTAGACCTAGAATCATGAACTTTATAGTAAGATCCAATGTCTTTCTTTTCTACCTCCAGGTAGTTATTTGGCTGCGATTTACTACGAGGTAGAGGTGCTTCTCCAAACGTGTTGTTTTGATGCGGCCTACCTCGTTTAAAAGACCCAGAAAAGACAAACAGGGACAGTCATGCACACAAGTGTTTATGTATTATGTTAAGTGATTCTCACACAGGAGAACACACGTTGGTGTCAAAGTAACGTTACTAACCACTGTGTCACCGAGCTCGTCATGTAGCACAAGTAAAGAAGAAATCCTAAAACCGTATATGACGAACTATTTACGTAGCTACAAGTTTGTACGGAACCCTCAGTGAGCGAGTTCGACGCGCATCTGGCCGAGTTTTCATTCATATTATCATTCTCAACGTATGTAGGTGGTACAAAAATATCAGGTCCATTCTGCGAATTGCTGTAATATTATTCAAGAGCTTTTTTCATCAGTCCGTTTTTACTTTATTCAACAATATTCATTTCAATAAATGTGATGCCAATTGCCATGATTTGCATTCAAATAAATGCAGATTTATTAATAATGAATAATTGTTGATTTTTGACAAGCAAATTGTTTCTTTAAAACGATGCAAACTGAGGCGAAGGATTCTTTAATTTGTTTCCTACTGACAGAAATTAATTTTAACTCAAATATTATTTTAATTTTAAATGTACGAGTACATAAATCTTCTTACATGTGTATGTCACTTAGCTGCTCTTAAACGGCTGCATCGATTTTGATGTTTTTTTTTGTATATCTACATACATACATATACATACATACATACAAATATTATTTTAATTTTAAATGCACATAAATCTACTTACATGTGTATGTCACTTAGCTGCTCTTAAACGGCTGCATCGATTTTGATGATTTTTTTGTATATATTTGGGTTAGTCCCTGGATAATTTAGATTCATAATTGGAACCGATCGATGGCGCCGCAGACGGGTTCTAGCATTTTTTATGTCTATCGGATCTGTTAGTACTCATATATCACGTCTGTCGATTAAAGTTTTTTGGAAATGTTCTCATTGGTCTTTATCTTTATCCATTCCAACCCATCGCCAGAGACTTGGGTATACGTATTTCTCAATTTTGTCGATAGAGATTTAATAAACATTGAAGTTTCTGGTGTAGTTAGTGCAGTTGGTAAAGTCGTCGTTATTATCTCTTCAAATGTATTTGACTTGTGGATTGTAAAATAGTATATATTTTCTTCTTCCTTGCGTTACCTCGTTTCCAAATCCGTTGGGATTGGCGTGGTCTTATCAGTCTTATCAGACCCAGAGGAAAACAAAAACTTTCTTGTGTGACACAACTTTCGAAATACAATTTCCGGAACGTGCGGGTTCCTCACTATCTTTTTTCTTCATCGGGGAGCAAGTGATATTTGTTTTTTTATACAACGTCGGGAGGCATGCAAGCATACGGCCCACCTGATGTAAAGCGATTATCGTAGCCTATAAACGCTTGCGATACATTAAGTATCACTCGCACGGTGCCACCTCTGCTGCTAACACAGCAACTTCGTAGGTAAATTCCTACGAAGTGGTGGTGGTGATCTCACTCACATTCAGGAACACAACAGCCCTCTGGGGAGACCTAATACCTAGACCAAGACAAACAGACATGTTCATGCACACAAATATTTGTCCTGTGTGGGAATCGAGCCCACGAGCGTTGGTTTGAAATAAAATATAGGCGTTGGTCAAAGTAACGTAACGGCGCGTTTCGCCACTGCGTCACTGAGCTCGTAAATTACAAGTTACATATCCTACTATATATAATATGATAAATGCGAAAGTTTGTATGTATGGATGTTTGTTACTCTTTCACGCTTAAACGGCTGAACGGATTTGAATGAAATTTGGCACGTAGATAGATTATGATCTGGATTAACACATAGGATACGTTATTTGATTCTACGCGGGCGGAGCCGCGGGCAGCAGCTAGTAAGTACATAAATTCCGATGGCCATATTCTCTCAGCCTACCCCGCAAGGGACTTAGCGTGAAGTTATAGATAGGTAAAAATATATCGAGACCACTTGAATCGTTCTAATGACATTTTTATAGGATTACTGTGTAACGTATGCCGTTAGTACGTAGGTAAACAAAATTTTGCGTACAATAGGAAATATGCATGAAATTTATTTTTCGTTTTAAATCACACAATTATCATATAAAAAGTAAAACAGAAATAATTTTTTCTAATTTAGTTTTTGTAGTTTTTTTTAGTTTTAGTTAAGGTTTTAAAAATGAAAAAAAATCAAACAGTTTGTATAATAAAGAAAAACTTCATAATTTAAATGATAGTCATATTTTAAACATGTTTTACTATGTCAGCATCAATGTCAGTACTTGAATTGCGGAAATACAGCTTATATTTAGATGAAATCTATACATTTCTTCAGTTTTCATAGTTTGTGACGTCATCTGCCGCGGCATTTTAGTATGAAGCGTTTTCAGGTCACGTGATGCACCACTTTCATTATCTCGCAAACTAATCATCGTAGAAAAAAAATACTTTGATATATCTTCCTGTCTATATGTCCTCTATTAAAATCTGTCCTAGATTTATTTCATCTGCTGAACATTAGCAGTGTTTGGATTTTATAAAGACTGTTTTATTCATACAGCCACCGTAAAACTGTCGACTGTTTTGAATAAAAACTTATAATCTCAAGTTTCTTTCGACCTTTTCAGCATTCTTCTTCACCAATGATCATGTCCGAAATACTGATGAATAAAAAAAAGTATAAACATCTAATAACATACAATAAAATTTTATTTAAAAAAAGTCTAATTCTAAATGCCAGCGAACGTCTAATAGATTTTATAGGATTTTTATCATTAAAACTTTCGATAAAAGATTGTAAAATAGGAAACTTTTATTAGTGGACTGCTTCTACTCGAATTGCCTCTTGTATAAAGAACCGGCTTGTTGACCAATTGGTCCCCATTCCGAACCCTGGCACGTACCACTAAAGTCGTGTTTTTAGATTTATGTCCATATTTGTTATTATCACTTGCTCGGCGATGAAGGAAAACATCTTGACGAAACCCGCACGTCCAAGAAATTATATTTCGAAAGACGTATGACCTTACCAAAAAAGGTATGGTTTCATCTGGGTTGTCTGATAAATATGTAAAAATCAGTATCTTATATATATATTGTCTATAAAAATATTGTCTGACAATTACACAATGTCATCTAGCTCGAAAGTAAGCGAAGCTTCTATTATGGGTGCTAGACAACTGATAAACATACGTAAATACATTTTTTTTTGTCACGTTTCACCACTGCACCACCGAGCTCGTCTCAGAATAACGCTAAGAAGGAGAAGATAGTTTTATATCCGTTAAAACGGTATTCTCTGCAACTTGTTAATAGACGATGCCACTATTCCTAGTATATACGAGTATTTATAGTCGTTCGGAGGTTACCCGATGTCGCAGTGAATTATTGAAGCACGCCGTTCAAGGTACTTATCGATCGATAGAATCTATACAATTTCAGCAAATGCATAACACTGAAAATAGGGTGTTCTAATATTAGACTGGTTACCATGTGTATAACTTTCGATATATTTTTTTTTGTAATACGTCGGCTGATAAAGAAGTTTATACGATATACGGCTATCGTATCCTTTGGATATTTGTAACACTACGACTATAGTTCACAGATTCCTAAATATCTCCTAAGGATTTACTGATAAATTAACTCGCTCGCAGAAAGACTACTTACTAATCGCTTTGTCCTAGCTGTCGTTTGCTTATTGACAGGCTGCGCCACGTGCAAATGAAGACGTCGAAACGTCACAATATTTTATTTCAAACCAAAAGGAGTGTGTATACTGTTAAATGAGTGTGTGACAAGTAAAGAAAAAAAGTAGTGCCAAAACTACCATATGTAAAATGTTAAAGAGATTTTTAATAATATCGAGTTTATAATACATATATTAACTATTAAATAAAAAGTATAGTCGGTAAATGTATTTTAAACGATCTCAAGAAAAATGTAAAATGTTTTTTTTTTCCTTACAGTTTCCTTGTAAGTCAATTTGCGTGATATATACACTATAACTGGCTGTGGATGCCTGTAAAATAATATTAAAATAATATCCCCCCCCCCCATACTGCACGCTATAATATGGCATATTAAATTTAATCTTTTTTTGTTTACAGGCTTAATAAATTACATGATATTTGATGCAAGCGGTAAGTATCTTTTTGTGTGTGGCGACAAAGCGGTGAGGATCCTTCACAACGTCTGTGGATATCACACCATGATAGGTAGTTGTACTCGTCTGCTGAGCTCAAAACAAACATCGGCTACCGTCGAACGTCTCACTAAAACCATACAAGACTGCAAGGATACCTTGGCAAAATTCGGCAAGTAGAGCCATCTAGCGAACGATTTTATACTGTCTCGTCAATACGCATTTATTATACATTAATATTTGTCTAACATATAATGTGATGATATTGATTGTATTCTGATTATTTTAAGATGAATGTTGGCAGTAATTGAAATCGATAGTCGAGTCCTATACGTTGTGATTCAAAAGACCAGAAAGAGAATTTTTACTATTACTATCTAGCAACATTGTTTTTTTAGGAATAGGGAAATACATGAAAAATTTTTAGGACAGATTTTAAAAGAGGACATAGTGACAGGGAGATATCTCAATGTAAAAATTTTCTACGATAATAAGTTTGCGAGATAATGCTGTTTTAACGTGGCATTTCATCACGTGACTTGAAAACGCTTCATACTAAGAGACATTCATGACATCGCAAACCATGAAAACTATGAAGAAATGTATGGATTCCATCTAAATATTTCCGCAATTCAAGCATTGATGTTGTCATAGTAAAACATGTTCAAAATATGATAATGATTTAAGTTATGAAGTTTTTTTTGCTATAGAAACTGATTTTTTTTTTCAATTTTTAACATCAAAACTAAACCAAAAAAATAAATAATTCAGAATACTAAACTACAAAAAAATATATTTTTATTTTACTTTATATATGCTAATAGTGATTGAAAACGAAAAATAAATTTCATGCATATTCGCTATTGCCATTAGAGAATGTTTTTTTACGAAGAAAGTAGCGCCCCCTATTTCTACTACTTTGTGTTTCCCTGTACTTGTAGAGTATGACTGAAAAATTAATTCCAATTGTAAGCTTTACTGAAGATGCAAATTTAATTTACAAACAAATATAGAATTTAGAATTGTGGTAAAAGTACCAGATTTATTTAACTGAATTCTATGAAAGTGACTTTCAAATTGATAAATCACTGTTCTTATTTTATATGTCTATTAAATTATAAAGGCACCATAAAATAATATATAATATACGTACTTTGGCAGATTTATCCTTCCAATTGGAGTAGTAATTTGCGGTCTGCTAATTTCGTTGTTACGGAAGTTAACTCTGGTTAAGATATTTTTAGTATGTAATTGTAATGTGTTCACAAGTCACAAACTGCTTAGAATGTGCGTATTGCTAAAATTCATCTTAACATATATCATATTTGTAAGTGATTACAATAAGGTGTTTACAATATATTAAAAGACACATACCTACATATTAAGATGATGTTCTGATCTCTGTCCAAATTTTGTATTTAAGAATATGTAAGATCGATTTGTAAGTATGTTCAACAAATAGAACGACAAGTATTTGTCGCGTAAGTCAATAAGTTAAGGACTGCCTATTTTATCAGACATTTCGAGGTTGCGAATGACACAAATCGGTATTACTTACATTTTAGTCGTAGATTGTAACTCATTCCTTATATAATGTATTCACGTAAGTGAATATACAAAATTCTCGTACGTAAATGGAAGTTTTTATTTATAAATAATGCGGTTTCTCAATTCCTGCAACAAACAGGGGACTAACATTAGTATACCTAATAATATAAGTATATTATTGTGATTAGTAGTCTTGTACCATTTAAGCATTTTATTTTTGTAACTTTTATAATGTGTTCTTGTAACCTCTATCATGATTTTCAATAAAGAATTTGAACAAATTCTTCCACATCTTCTCAATTATCTACCTCATAGAAGACAGACAAAAAAGTTTTCCTGCTGTGCTCTTTCCAGTGAGTGAGATAGACCGATGGCATCAAACGAACGGCCAGAAGTGGCTAGATGCAGTAAGAGATATACTGGGAGCTACTTGTTGCTCTCATTTGAAATTTAATGCTCCAATCATGTCCCGCCATATTGATTCCAAGATGTGCGTTTATTGGAAAGCCATATATAAAGTCATATATATGACTTTATATATGGCTTTGATCTATGGTTCAGATATGATAATTTCATTTGATTACAAAGTCCTCAGGCTCCTGCATAAATATACAAAGCAAAGCGCCAGTTATAGTATTTATAGCTTTTAAATTTCTAATGCGCGCGTCGAATAAACTGACTTTCTTAGCAAAAAAGACCAACAGAGATCCCGTTACAGCTTATTTTAATACGTAAGTAAGTACTATGTCTAAAATCAGAGCACATAATATTGTAATATAACAATCCGTGATGCGTGGTGAAACTTCACTCGACTAGCCCTCTTTGTGTTATATCGCCGACTGTCGCACAAAGAAGAAAGTCAACGTTTTGTCTCCGGGACTACAATGAAGGCCACCGTTACTGTGGCGATTGCCGTCGTTGATCCTTAGTACACAGTAGATACAGCGATGGTATTGTGTGGTGGACTTATCGCATTTAAAAGATGAGGGTTCACGATGACATGTGAATTGTGTCTAGTTAAGAACAACGGCTAATTTGACATGATTCCATTCAGAGATGAGCTGTGATGAAGAGATGAATGTGAGAATTGTCGATGATCCTAAGCTTACGCACGGTATTGAACCAAGTTTAAGGTGAGATTTTGCCTTTGCGTGTTCTACCGACTGTACAACGGGTTGTGTTATGAAGAATTGTTCGATATGGTGCTGACAGCTTCTTTTTATAACCGCACCGCTCGCCGACGACAAGGAGTTGACCCTCACACGCTGCAACCGCAAAGGTGTGGTTCCAGAGAAGTTTTCTTCCGAGAACTCTCAAGTTGTGGAACGAGCTCACAGCCGTGGTTTTTTTCAAGGGTATGGTTCTTCAAGAAAGGCGTGAAGAGGTTTTTAGAGGGTCGGCAACGCATGAGTGACACCTCTGGTGTTGCAAATGTCCATAGGCTACGGTGACTGTTTACCATCAAGCATACCGTATGATTGTTTGCTACCTCAATGGTATAAAAAAAATACAGCTAACAATTGAGGAGCCCACCATTGGCCGTGTTAAACCTTTGCCAGATTATCATATTTCAGCCCATATTTGTCCACTGCTGAACATAGATCAACCCTTTAGAAAGCTATCTGCCTCGATCCAGTGTTACCTGCATTCATCGATTCCCTATGAACCTCTGGTCGCTCCATCTAGCGGGGGTCGTTCTACTGTGTATGAACTAGTACGGGGACGCCTGTCGAGAACCTTTCTTCCCCAGCGATTGTCTACGAACTATGCGGCCGGCCTATTGCGTGTTACGTTACTTTGACATCAACGCTTGTGGGTTCGATTCCCACACATAAACATGTTTGTCTTGGTCAGGGTGTTTTTAAGATAGGTAAGGCGCATCAAAGCAGCCTGTCTGTAGAAGTAGAAGCCCCACGGAAAACCTCAGCCAAATAACAACTCTTTAGAGGATCATTGTGTTCCTGAGTGTGAGAGAGGTCAGCAGTAAGCTCCTATGGAGTTTCTGTGTTAGCAGCAGAGGTGGCATGACACGAGTGATACTTAATGTATTGCAAGCGTTTATAGGCTACCGCAACCGCTTTATATCAGGTGGGCCGTTTGTTGTATGCATTTCGACGTTGTATACAAAAAAAACCCGCTGCATAGGCTCCATTCAACCGAAGGGGGTTTAGAGCATACTCCGCACGTTACCCAACTGGGGATTGGCGGAGGCTGGTGTTTTCGAGTTACCGAATTAGCTTAACGACTGTCATTCATCAACGATAACCGAGACTTAACGTGCCCTCTGAGCACGGAGAAGCTCAAGATAGATAAACCCATCCATAGACAGGCTGCGGTCGACGTTGCTTAACCTACGTATTCGGTTAGAATAACGCGCGCAACTGCGCCATCTAGCTCTCCGCTCGCCGACGACGGGTATTAATCGTCATATGTTGGAACCGTAAAGGTTGCGTATTGAGCGGTGCTAGAGATTTTTACTGGGTCTACCACGCATGAACGACATGTCTAGTGTTGCAACTGTCTATAGGCTACAGTAACTGCCTATCATCAAGCAGGCCGTACGTTGTACGTAACGTAAGAACTACTAATGTAACTATGTAGGTACGTGTAGTGGCAGAATGTAGGAGCCGAGGTGTACAAATAAGGTTGCTTGTTTGCCACACTAGTTAAGAAAAAAAACTTGAACCGTGGCTACATGTCGGAACCAACACAGTTTGATTCTCTCTCTATACTGATTCTCTCTTTCAGATTGTTTCCTAGGTTCTAGTCTACAAGCGTATCTACTGCCACAGATTTTCAATTACATCTACTAAAGTAATCGGAATCATAGTGATCGAAATCCCCTCTAACTTCCATAAGTTTGCATTAGAATCAGCACCACTTTGTGTAAAACGAGCAATGCCTTCTGATTCAAGTTTTACTGTTTAGAGGTTTTCCCATCGTTGTTTATCTAATTGCCGGCAGATATTTGTTAAAAGCACTTCCACTTATTCCAATACTCCATCTTTAATAGTAATTCTGCTAATAACCGATCAGTATAAAGTAGACAATTTACCACTAGGTCACCCATACATTTATATACCTTACTCTTATCATTATCCTTGAGTTTACAGGTTGCAGAGCTCAGCACGAGGATGTGGCGTCTCTCTGACGTGTTAGAATATTTTACCCACTGACCCTAAAATTATCATTTCCTTATTTTATAATTATCGTTTCTTATCCAGGCCAGGCCAGGCAGGTAATAAATAAATTAAAATGTACTTACTGCAAAATCGTTTAAGTTTTGCTCTTCCTCGCACAACTTATGCCTTCGGTCCTGTGAAAACCATACGCTTTGCGGTTCATCGTAGTATAGATAAGGTAACTATGGTAAGGGTTTAACAGGAGCTAATAAATGACGAACGCGAAATATGATCCTGCAAATTCTTCGACCAATCCTTCACTCTTCAAGCTTTAGCCTATGGAATACCGTACATGTGGATATCAGAACAGCAAAATCTATAGCAGTTTTCAAAAAACTAGTAACAATCAACTATTTAAATTAATGTCCACGCTAGACATAGTGTCATCATTCCACTGGAAAGATGTATGTATGATATGATGGTGTACTTCCGTTCTGCATAGTCCTTGCCACAAACAAAGCGTCTCTCACTACTTAGTATCATTGTATTCATATTATCTTCATCTCTGACATTCCAGTTGCTTATGCAACACATGGAACTCTACCCTTAGGAATATTGGGTTGGTTTATTGGTGCTGCGTGAAGAGTGGGGGCACCGGTCTCTGGCTGATGCTCTAGTCCACGTGGCATAGAAGTGTTCGTGCTCGTCGTCAATCCAATAAAGTTCTAAAGTTGAAATAAAAACGAGACAAGTCATGTTTAAATTTTATCTTTATTGTGTTCTGCACAAAAGTAACATTATTGACAATACACTGAGATACTCCGTGATTATAATAGTTTAAGTACAGTTTCACAGCTTTTGATAAATATAATTTGCTTTATGAGTTAGAATTTAACAATGAGTTTTTGAATCAGTTTCATTTAATTTTGTGGAAAAATATTGATTTTGTCAAAATAGATTTTTCCCCTAATAACAATTTAATCTTTAATAATTCTTTAAAAAAAATGTAATTTCTGGATGTAATGAAAAAAATATTACTTTGACCGCTTAATTGAATATTTTGTTCGATTAGGCTGAGGCACCTGCCCTAAGTGGAACATTGTCCTCCTATTTGTACTAACACTGAATCTCTGAACCAAATCTAATCATGACATTATTGGTAATATTATTTTATCAAATTATATCGATAGTCCTGTACATAGATCAGCTGAAACTATTAATAGCATCACCGTTAACAATACGACAAATTTTGAGCTTACATTAGTATCGACATACGATTTGCTCACAACGATTGTAACAAGCTACATATTATAAATTATGCTTAGTCTGTGTGAAATCTGTAAATGCACACGTAAGATGAAGGCAGTGGCGAAAGGACAGTTTGTGACGAACAAACTTAGAACTACTTAGTGTTAGAATTATTTAGTGTGTGCTACTTTATTGTAAATAGAATGAAATGGTGTCAAAAGACTCCCGCAAAGATTAACAAAACGGTCATTTCACACGTCCACTGACAACATTTTAAACAACGGATGAACAATCAAAGGGCTTTTTATGGATACATGACTCGTTTCGCGATGGAGTGTAAGTCACGTCGATCTCTACAAATATGCTCGAAAATTTTGCGACCATTATCGTAAGATTCAAGGTACAGACGGGTATGTCAGGTACCCAACACGACAGGGAACGAACCCCGTCTACCTGAACAAGACCTAATAAAGTGATTACGTATTGTCAAAGTAATTGTGAAGGGTCCGCTCGAATATATAAGGTCTAAAACAGACGACATTCTTCTAAGTGATGTATACAAAGGTACGAAAAATGAAATTGCGGCACGTAAAAAGAATACAAAGGAAACTTCGCGTGCTCGGTCCCAAAAAAAAATCGTCAGTTTGAGGTCCTATAATAACTATATATTGATAAGGCTGGTAACTACAAAGGTAGCCAATGAATGAGTAATAAATCATCTAGAAAATACGTAACATTACACTTTGCTTTTTATTTTTATCAACTTGAACACGTAACAGCACAAGATCCTATTGATTATGAAAAAAAAAAACAGTTATCATAAAAAGTTTACATTTTGAAACTATAGTTTCTTTCTTTTTATTTGACAGCGACACCCACATACAACATACAATCAATACGTGCAATATACATATTATTTTGAATGTATACAACCCTTTATTGACCCTTGTATGGTAATATGGTTTAAGTTAGTTAACCTTCTAAAATAATTGTTTTTTTTATGTATGGTTTATGTGGACAAACCAACAAAACATACGTTTAAATGTACTTGAACTAAATATTGATAATGTATATACTACTACACAAAGGACAATGACATGTTTACACAATATTTTATGAGGATTACACGTCGTTCAATCGAAAATGAACTTAAAGTACGAGCTTTTGTTATGCATACCTATTTATTTTTAAACGTCGAGATTCGAAAACTATATTCCTTTCTACCGAATGAACTTATTGGCGCAACTTCAAATGAAGTTGAATTTCCCTCATATGCCATTTTCCTAGCTTTACAATCAATCAATAGTGGGGTAATCTTTATAAAAGAAAGATTTTTTTGTTTTAAAAGATTATCCTAGGACTTCCTACAGTTTAAGTCATCCCACCGAAATTTCATTCTACTGAAAAGCTCATCCTAATGTGTACAAGTATAGAGATTATAAGTGATCTACAACAGAGTTAACTGTTGCATTTTTGGTTAAGATGTTTTAATCATCAACTGTCTTAAAATATTTACCAGTCCTAAATTATTTACTTGTCATTATGTAGTTATTATGTCTTACGCTATGTAATAACACTTATAATAAAAGCCTCATTGAAAATCGCGTAACTGAATAACTGTTCCCACGTACTTTTTCCATGTTACGGGTTCTATCCGACAATAGCTTGTAAGTTTGAACATTTCTACCTATTTTCCTAACGTTGCACTTTATATTATTTCATATACGCTCTGTTAATAGACGCATACGTTGTATGGACTCTGGAAGTAGTGGATGAAAATTTATCTATTTTCGTGAATTGTATGCACTTAAATTTGAGGTTAAGTAGTCTAGGCTTATATCCTGTCTGATAAGCAGTCACCGCAGCCCAAGTATTTACTAAATTAAACTTATCAGTGGCTTGTAGCAATGGTATATTATATTTATACCACATCTTGAATCGTAAACCTTCCTTTTTAAAACGCAAAATCGACTAATTAATAAAAATTCATCACTTGCGCGATGTCACCACTGCTGCTAACACAGCAACTCCTTAGGAGCTTACCGGTGACCTCACTCACACGCAGGAACACAACAAACCCTCTAGGGAGTTGTTATTTGGCTACAGTTTTATGTGAGGTGGAGGTACTTCCCCAGATGGGTTGCTTTGATGCGCCCTACCTATATTAAACCCAGCCTGAGACAAACAGACATACTCATGCGCACAAATGTTTGTGTTGTGTGGGAATCGAACCTACGAGCGTTGATGTCAAACAACCAAGCTCATCAAAATACGATCGCCAGACCATGTAACTATCAGACAAGGTATTACAGGCTCGAATTATGTCCTAGACATCAATGTGTGAGTGCGTCCCAATACAGTAAGTTTTAGAAATGCTTCTAAAGGTAAAATACATTCGCTTGGAACAGGAGAATGCAATGATATCTTTTCTGACGAGCTCAGTGACGCAGTGGTGAAACGCCTTGTTATGCTACTTGACACCAACGCTAGTTGGATTCTCACACTGGACAAACATTAGTGTACATGAACATCTCTGTTTGTCTTGGTCTAGGTGTTTTTAAGAGTTAGGGCGCATCAAAGTAGCTTGTGTGGGGAGTACCTTCACCTCACAGAAAACTGCAGCCAAATATCACCCTCGAGGGTTGTTGTGTTCCTGCGTGTGTTACTGTGTAAGCAGCAGAGGTGGCATCGCGCGAGTAATACTTAATATATTTCAAGCGTTTATAGGCTACGGTAACCGTTTAATATCAGGTGGGCTGTATGGTTATATGTTTCCCGACGTTATACAAAAAAAAACCGAAATTCATTGTATTATTATTTAGTCCTTTTTGATTTACATCCATTTCTTCCTATAATGTTATTTTTAGCCGGCTCTATAATAGAAGAGATATTATTATTTTGTGTACACCTTTCTTTAATGAATACGTGAAACCGACGTTACTGAAGTCGAAACCTATTCATATCAATAATTTTTGTTTAGTTATTTTTTATTAAAAAATATTTATTTCAGAACTTTTAATTTATCACCAAAATATACAATCACTATTAATATAAAATCAATACACAGTTTGAATTAACAAAATCCGTTGAGCCGTAATTGAGATTTCGCTGAACATAAATAAAATCAACGTAGTACCCTCTCCAAAGTCGGTTAATTAAATAGTATTGTATTAATATTTATTACATTTGAAGTTCCCCTATACTGATGGTAAAAGTATATGGTATTTATACTATCTAAACAAGTGAATATTTTTCAGAACAATTTGTAGGCAGGTTGATTGATAATCAAAGTTACTAGTCTTTATAAATTATTTTGTCCGACACGATATCTCAAATTCATCTAAACCGGTAATTATACCAATTGACTTTAAATTTAACGAACAAATCTTTTATATACGTCCATGTAATATTTTTGTACGCGAGTATAATTTAACGTCTAATCTCTAGCAAAATGGAAGCATTCCTCAGTGATATGGTGTTATAGTCCCATTGAGCAATTTAATAATGCACTTTTCATGAAGTTATTGAAATATTAAAGACAACAAAACTACACATTTATAATTAATTTGTTCGTCCATTCAAGATGAAACTGCTGGGAAGCAGAGCGGAAAATGAAAAAGTGATATATCCATCGAATTGAGAAACAGAAATATAACTACTAGGCATTTTAATTAAATCATGTGTAGCTAAAAGAGTACAAGCGAAAATTTTGATCAAATTTTACTTTCTAACGTCATAAGATAATATGACCACAGATGCATATTTATTTCAAAAGAGACACAAATCGATGCCATATATGTAGGTAAAATCCGTTCATATCTGAAGTGCAACAGTGTGCAAATGTACTGGCACAAATACAAAATATCAGATCTCCTAGTATAGTGTCTTGCAAAAGAATTTTATTTCAAATTAAATTTTAAAAATGTTACAAAATAAAAGAATTACATTCCAGATGACATACACATACATGTTAAGCAATTTAAATGTACCGAATAGAAAAAGATTACACTCTTTTTGGCTGGTCGACCGGTAATGTGAATAAAAACTCTCCATCCATCCTTATATTTTTTTTCTATAGTAGTTGATGAAACATTTGATTAAATTTTTTGTCACGTTGCCCATCTCTGTACATAAAATGACCTCACAGTCTTGTGTACATTTTAAATAATGAAACAAGAACAGTAGTAAGTTTGATGAAAAGTTAATCAAAGTTGTATGTTTAATTTGAATTAGGAATTTTATGATAAAACCAAGATTTATGATAATACAAAACATTTACGCAATTTAAAACAATTTTCAACTGTATCACAGAAATATGGTTTCAAGATTTTTTACTCTTTCAGCAACACATGATTGTTTTTGCTCGCATGATGTTGTGCGTCAGCGTTTCTATCAGAGCTGTAGGAAGAAGCTGAGCGTTAAATAATTAAATAGAAAAAAAAGTTTTTAAGCGAGGCTACAAATATAAAGAAATCTTCTGTATTATTCAATTAGTGAATTTATTCGCGCTTCGCTATAAGAATTGTTGAATTTTTATATTGTTTAGCGCACAGGTGGATTTTTCCGCACAGCTATTGCAGAAAGCACAAGTGAACAATTACACTTGATAAATAATGAAGCAAATCATGAATTAGCATAAAAACATGGCTACATCGATGACACAACGATTTAGTAAGTAGATGTTTGCTTTCTAAATACAATTTGTCGTGAAGTCTTAAAAATAAATGAGATTATTTCAATTTTCTCCTTAACAAATATAAATACATAATGATATCGAACAGTGATATAATTTTCCGATATAAATAAATGCCACTGTTGTACGACTAGTTAGAGAAAAATATTGAACAACTAATAGTTTCAAACAAGTGTACTATTTGTTATTGAGAAAGATATTCATACCGATAACAACTACATGTGACCTGTTTTAAAAAAGGCACAGTTACAAAAAAAAAAATACGACTGTCTTACTTCACATTGACTTAGTTTCATTACGTACAAACATATCATTTGCTATACAATTTACGACGATATCAAACCAATTAAGTCACAAAACCATATAAAAAAAATCAGTCACGATTGTCAAAAATATACATACCTAATCAACGTCGAATAAACTCGACAGAAAATAATAGAAACAATATAAGCTTAACCAACTTAATACGAAATAAATACTGTAAGTACTATGAATATCGTAAATGATAACATAGTGGCCGGCGCGGCCGACTAAAGACTTTGGTGCAAGTGCTTCCCGCTCGCAGTCCGAGATTATGGCCAACGGTTCGATTCCATTATAATATTGGACTAGCATGAAATTCGTTTACGATTCGCCACACGGCATCAGGCTTTCTTCCTCTTCTTTCGACATCCGTCTGCAAGGAATTAAATTTTACAGTTGAGAATCAATCTTCAGGGTAATAATAATTATTATTATTTACTCTTCTTCTTAGCGTTATCCCGCTTTCTAATTCTGCAATGGACGGGACGGGGTCCGCTACCTAAGTCTAAGGATTTAGCGAAAATATTGATTTTTACATGAGGCGACTGCCGTCAGACCTTCCAGCGCAGAGGGAAAAAGCAGACCTTTCTTAGGTTAAATCACATTTTTTTAAGTCATCTTTCGAAATATGGATTTTTGGAATTGCGGGTTTCCTCGCGATGTTTTCCTTCAACGCCGAGCAAGTGTAATTACAAATATGTACATAAATTCGAAAACATGAATTTAGTGGTACATACCAGGATTTGAACTGGGGACCAGTTGATCAATAGGCCGGTTGTTTATCCACTGGGCTATCACTGCTCTGTGATAGCTCAGGGGATAAAGAACTGGCCGGATAATGAAGTTTAAACAATATTTATTAATTATTACTACTTTAAGTTTAATATAAACTTAATCATGTTTAATATTAGTAGTAATAATTAATAAATATTGTGGCGTGCACAGAGATTTTTGACAGGGTAGGCAGAATTTTTTTAAAGCTTTTAACTTACCAAAAATTACAGCAACACATTTTGGTTACCCAGTCTTGTGGAAATAATGATGGAAGTGATTGGTTAGCCACCTTAAATATCTATTGATTGATTTTATATACGTATAAATTTGCAGATATTCGAAGCGGCCTTTCGGCGCGTTTGTTTAATGTTCTGTATTTACAAATAATAGCAGCAAAAAAGTTAGCAATTTAAACAAGCATGTTCAGATGGTGTGTGTACCTACTTATATGAATTTATTAAGTTACTTTAGGTAATGTCTCATTTATATATTAAATCTACACGTCTATCTTTCTGTAAGTATGTCTGTAATATGGAATCGTAAAAGATGGGAAGGCGTTTCATTCACCCGTAAGGTTTTTTTCTATTGAAATCATCGAAAGATCTGTAAGTCGTTGCTGGCCTTGTGTATTTCTTACATAAGTATGTATACGTTTCAGCGACGAGAATGACCTTTCGGTTGAAGCACTGCTCGCGGGAACAGTAACAATTAATTTTGCCAAACGCAATACTTCGGGAAAAACTGTATTTATGTTATTTTCGTAAAAATGCTCTATAATTTTGTAAATACCGAGGTTTTCGAATTCAGTGGATTTATAAATACATTTGAGCTCATTGATAAGGCGGTCTAAGTTAAAGTCGTATGATTTATAAACATTAACGAATTGCGTTACTAATTCTACCGGAAATTGCTCATTATATTTATTGAAATATTCGCATGAAAGTAGTTCAAAGAATTAAAAAATGTTCAGACTTTTGTACCGATCGCGACATTCATTAGATATATTTATATTATCATACGATAATTTACATTAGGTCGCAAAAAATGTAGAGGGAAATTTTGAAATTGGAACGTTCCTATTTTTATTTATAAATAATCATATTTTCAAAATAGATTTTAACTGGCCCGTTCTCAATATCAAAATATAAAAACTTTTTTCGCAATACTTTCTGAGTGGCCTGATATGTACATATTTATGAAGTCTCGGCAAAAAAAATACGAGTGTGCTTTAGACCACACGACTGAAGTAAAACTTCTTTAGCAAAGTGTGATACAGACAATAGGCCTGCACTGTGTCTTAGATATACGAAACTTAACTCGCTATGAGAGAAAGAAAATGTGTGCTCGCACCTCTCTCTCTCTTGCCCCTACAGTAATATACGAAACGTAATTCTCTCTCTTTCTATCTCCATCTCAACTTCCGTTGACCTCGCCAGATCACACTTTTCGTAACGCTCTCGTCACGCATTCAGCAGCTTATTCCCCAAGTCAAGCGTGCGTAAAGAAGTTTTACTTCAATTATTGTAATCGAAATGGGCACGTTTGGCTTTGATACTTGAGGAGTTTAATCTGTCTCGCTACGAACCTAAGAATTTACGCACTGTTTACATGGAAAATTTAGCCACTGTTTGCTCCAGAGATGTTTTTAAGAGACGCATTGTTGGCGTCTCACTTCGAGCAGCCCATGTCCTCTAAAACTGACCATAATTTGTAGTTTAAGCGGTTCAGATCTGGACGATGGCCAGATATACGAGGGCCAGTCTTCAGCTCTTATAAAGTCCAGAACGTTGGTACTTTTGCTGAAGTCTTCTTTCTCCTTCATTCCCACTTCACTCCTTTTTCATAACAGCATTAACAGCCTACAAAAGTTCTAACAGCACGCGGTCGCCCGCATCTTTTATGGTCTTCAACAGAGGAAATGTTGACATATCTGTCGATTGTACGATATACGAACATACGGCTTTTGACGACACGACATAAGCTTTTGCAATGTCTTGAATATGACCGACTGCTCCATACCCATTTTGTGCAAGGCTGCAATACTATTGTCTTTAACACCCCATTCCATATTATAGTTTGATAATAAACACGAAAAAAATATGTAAAACAGCGGGAAATCGAAAAAAGTCTTTCTCGTAACATAATAAACGCGTTCGCAATTTAAAATATTTAAAGAATTGAATATTTCTTTAAATATTTATGGCCAGATTAGTTATATCATTCACGACTTATAACTATCGCTGCCCAGCACATGTTTTACGCTCAGTTTACTCACTCGCAGTAACACTAAAAAAATGTTTTATGGCCAGTTACCGTTCACCAGTAGGTATGCAGCCGCAGACAGTCCCCAGCCAGATCTGCCAGGAGAGCTCGTCTGTCCGGCAGCAGCGTCAGCCCGGCTACGCGCCGAGGCCGCCTATCTGCCAGCTCGCACGCGGCCAGTACGACCCCGCTCTCCGCTCCGAGGACCAGCAGCGCCGGCCGCCCGCGCACCGACCGCAAGCATACAATTCTCGTCTCGCTGCCGGATTCATCGAGAGCTATACCCCCGTAGCCGCCACGGCCTGCATTGTCACCAAATGGGTGCATTATCGATCCATGAATGAACAACAAAACCAAGCCAAAAGCATGTGGTGCACTGTGTTAACATATAACGAATTTTAACGAGCGCGGTGGAGCAGTGGTGAAACGCGCTGTTACGTTACTTTGACACCGACGCTCGTGGGTTCGATTCCCATACAGGACAAACATTTGTGTGCATGAACATGTCTGTTTGTCTTGATGTGGGTATTGTTAAGAGAGGTAGGGCGCATCAAAGTAGCCCGTCTGCGGAAGTACCTCCTCATACCTCCCTCCTCCACCTCATAGAAAACCGCAGCCAAATAACAACTCCCTAGAGGGTTGTTGAGTTCTTGCATGTGAGTAAGGTCACCAGTATGCTCCTAAGGAGTTACTGTGTAAGTAGCAGAGGAGGCATCGCGCGAGTGATACTTAATAATGAGTAGTGTTCTGAGGAGTTGTTCTATATTCTGGCAAAAGCATCGTTTTATAATCGCACCGCTCGCCGGCGACTGGGAATTCATTTTCACTTCATCGCGTATTGCTCGAAGGTTTCTACCGAGAACTCTTAAATTGTAGAATGAACACCCTGTCGACGTTTTCCCTAGGGAGTACAGCACATGAGGTTCTTTAAAAAAAGCGTCAAGAGGTTTTACTGTCGGCTACACACGAGGTACACCCCTATTGTTGCAAGTGTTCATAGGCTACGGCAACTACTTACCAACAGGCCGACGTTGTTTGCTGACTGAATTTAAAACGGAATTAAAACGGGAATGAATTTTATAAAGTTATTATGAACTTTTTTATATATAGGTACCAAAAATATCAAGTACGTGTTATATTTGTATTTTTTATTATGGCACAAGTTGTATTTTTGTAATTTATAAATAACAAATATGCGTAGCAGAATATTTTGCGACCCTACAAGCTCCAGAGAATATTTCGGGTCAACATGACGTAATTTTACGAACAAAGAAGAAATTGTTTCGATCCGAAGTCGTAATTAAAAAGAATTCGATTCGTGATGTATAACGTTCAGTGCAATTTTAGAAAAAAAAAATATACACTGGGTAATTATTCAGATTTCATTTCTATTTGAATAATAATTTCTATGTCAACGTGAATACAATCTGTAATGTGTGTCGCATTATATTATTGTATATACTTTATCGTCTTTTTGTGTATGTATTGATAGTTAACAGAGCTCGGTGGCTCAGTCGTGAATGACGCGACCATAGATAACAGAAACAACGGGAGATGTGACGAGGGGGCGTGGTTGGTGTCGCCGCAATATGCTCAAAACGAGAACATTGCCAAGAACATTTAGTTAGTTGCAATCAAGTTCGATTGAGATACGTTGCTCCTTGTTTTAGCAAAAT
This sequence comes from Pyralis farinalis, assembly GCA_947507595.1. NCBI lineage: Eukaryota > Metazoa > Arthropoda > Insecta > Lepidoptera > Pyralidae > Pyralis > Pyralis farinalis. The sequence continues at coordinate 16,733,555 of OX382272.1, forward strand.
GCCAAGTTGTGCTGTTGCCTTTTTGCAAAAATAGAAGTGCAGTGGTTAACTTTAAATCAAATGGAATCACTTATCACCTATAAGTACAAATAATATTACGTTTTATAAGCATAATACAGAATTAATTTCAAAAATTCTCTGACGCCATTTCTACCAGGGCCTTACCACGATACAAATTATAAATATCAAATTTCTCATTCTTAATCATACATTGCTTTTCTACCATTACACAGTCGCCACCGCTCGTTTACCAACACGCAATGTAAAGCGAGTAATATTATTCGTTCACTGTGTGTACAGTTTCGAGATACGGCCGCTTGTTTCTGCCGCTTTATAAATGTAGTAGTGCGTGCTTACTTGGGTGTTGTTTAAATAAACATCCAATGACAGCGTCTTAACAAATGTGTGTCGTTGTACTTGTGTGCGTAGAATGATATTTTTTATTTATTTAAGTGTGTGTGTTTTATGGTGGGGTGAAACTCGGCGACAACCGTCCCGGTATAAACTGGCGTGGTATGTCACATCTCCTATTGTTTCTGTTATCTATGGACGCGACTTTGACATCACACCAACGCTCTTGGGTTCGATTCCCACACAAGGCAAACATTTGTGTGTATGAACATGTCTGTTTGTCTTGGTCTGGAAGAGAGGTAGGGCTCGTCAAAGCACCCCGTCTGGGGAAGTACCTCCACCTCACAGAAAACCGCAGCCAAATAACAACTCCCTAGGGTTGTTGTGTTCCTGCGTGTGAGTGAGGTCACCAGTAAGCTCCCAAGAAGTTGCTGCGTAAGCAGCAGAGGAGGCATCGCGCGAATGCCTCCGCCTCGCGCCTATTAACGCTTGCGATATATTAAAAAAATTAATATATCGCAAGCGTTAATAAGCTATGGTACCCGCTTTACATCGGTTGGGCCGTATGCTTGTATGCCTCCTGACGTTGTATATATAAAAAAAATCGTTATTTTTTGTAGTCAATCTCAGACATCAAACAATCACTCCCGAGCGATATAGGATGGAATTCACTGACTATGAAGGTACTTTCTCTGACTATGAAGTATAATCAAATAGCTTATGTGTAACAAAATTGAACAAATCGAGAATGAACAATTATTTGAATGAAACAATCATACCCAACACTAATCATTTTTATATGGGAACGTTATTTGGAGCTTAGCATTTGGTGGTGTTAATTTACTGAATCGAATTAAAAATCAAGACTATACGTCACTTACAAACTAGTTACTAATAGATGAAAGCATACACAATAAGATCAAACTTTTTTTTATATACAACGGGAGGCATACAAGCATACGGCCCATCTGATGTAAAGCGGTTACCGTAGCCTATGGACGTTTGTAATACATTAAGTAACTCCCGTGATGCCACCTCTGCTGTTCTGCAACTCCTGAGGAGCTTCCTGGTGACCTCACTTACATACAACAACCCTCCAGAGAGTAATTATTTCGCTGCGGTTTTCTGTAAGATATTTCCTAAGATAGGCAACTTTGATGCGCCCTACCTGTCTTAAAAACACCCAGTCCAAGACAAGACATGTTCATGCATACAAATGTTTTTCCTGTGCGGGAATCGAACCCATGAGCGTTGGTGAAAAAGTCGCGTTATTAACCGCTGCGGCACCGAATTCGTCAAAACGTAACTACTTTTGAGAATCTCAAGTGTATTTACCTTTGGGCACTGCTGCCAGTGTCGATTTTAAATTCCCTTCGATATCATAAATGCGTATAGCTACGTCTGCTATGATCAGTAAGTCTTCCGACAGTGCCAGCCCGCCCACCAGACCTAGGTCGCCATTTCCCACCTGAAATTAAAAAGACTGTCAAACTACACAAATAATAAGGGAGAGCGCACATTCACATTTTTCAATGTTGTTAATCGTTGTTCTCTTTTTACATGTCTTACTTTTAAAGCGTTAATAATATACGCAGCTTTTACACTTATTGTGAAGTAGCGAAATCGTACCTAGAATCCATATGAACGGGCCGATTGAAGAAAAATACAAATGGACGGCCTGTAGGCCGATTCTACTAAAAAACGGTAACACTGCACTGCAGCGCGGCGTGTGTCAAAATGCCTACATTTTGACGTTTCGTCAAGCGATCTGACAGCAGCGACGTGTAACAAAACGTCAAAATGTTACGCATTTTGACACACACCGCGCTGCAGTGAAGTTGCAGTTTTTTTTGTAGAATCGGCCTACTGTTAGTCGTTCATAGACTTAAGAATCGTAAATTCATCACACCCTTTTCATAGTAATTTGCAAAGCTTAAATTCTGAAATAAATACAATGAATAAATGTTTATGCAAATATTATAGAATAATTACGCTACATTTTGAGAAATATTGAACTCAGTTGTATTATAAATGGGGCATGTAGTCGAAGCATGTAAGTACTTAGCTAACACATGGATACATGTGTATGCCGTTATGCATTACGAATGTATATACCTCACGCTCGATGTTCCCGTGAGTGTCGAAGAGGAAAACCGCGCGCGCGCCGTTGTCTGCGACGGCGATGCGGCGCGACGCAGCATCGGCCGCCACGCACACCGGCTCTACCAGCCGCTCCGATCGGATCGTGCGCACCGTCGTGCCTTCCACGTTCACCTGAAAAATAAAACTAGATAGAAAGTCTTTTCACTCTATTAGGGGCCTAAATCCATTACTAGTAAGTAGTATATACATAACATTACATTACTGATTTTACATGAAGCGACTGACGTTAGACCTCCAGAACCCAGAGGGAAAACCCGACCTTTGATCACCCGACCTTTGAAAACCCGACCTTTGGTCACACGTCTTTTGAAATATAATTTCTTGGGCATGCGGGTTTCGTCACGATGTTTTTCTTCACCGCCGTGCTAGTGATAATTACGAAAATGTACATAAATCCGCAAATACATATATAGTGGTACAATGCCAGGATTCGATCCCGTGGCCAGTTAGTCAAGAGGGCTGTTCTTTATCCACACTGCTCCATACATTACATTATTATTTATATTATGTCACTTGACTATAGTAGTATGACAGTAGATTTAAGTTATTCTATCTTCATAATTTCTGTGTGTGATCTTCAGCGACAGCTATTTTTGCTATTATAAAATGTGTGAGTATTCCATGCGTATTTACAAGACTTATGCAAGAGTTTCGTAAAGAACGAAAATGAAGAATTGACATTGTTTCCAAAGACACCATTATTGGATTTTTTATAGCTAATTTACCCGTTGCTTTCTTTTTATACTTCGACGGATTGCAAACAAGCATACGATCCGCCTGATGTAAAGCAGTTACCGTAGCCTATGAATGCTAGCAACAAAAAGAATGTCGCCAGCGCGTTGCCACCGCCGCTGTCAACACAGCAACTCCTCATCTTCTGGTGACAGGAACACAATAACCCTCCAGGGAGCTGTTATTTAGTTGCCGTCTTTTGTGAGGTGGAGGTACTTCCCCAGTCGGGCTAACGTCGTGCCCTACCTTTCTTTCGCCAGAGCCTCGTCTATTGATAAGCAAGGTGCAGAACGTGCATGTGAGGTTTGCTGAGGCTTTGGCTCTAAAGGTGACATTGAGCCACTTACACCCCCAAACTTTACCATGCTACTGTGTTTATTTAACAATTATGGATTTTAATTATTTGTATGGGAAACATTTTAACTAAAGCAACTAAAACATCTAGCAACAATAGCTGCAGTTGAACGTTTAGTTAGAATTCAAAACATATACACATACATTCGAAACAAATACCAAACGTAAATCGGAATTTCATCAATCAGTCAATTGTATTTTCGGTCATATGAAAATATGGACAATAAAATAACTGATCGTTTTCGGTATATTAAAATTCGTACTGAACGTTTCGCCTTTATGATAGGGAACCCATATTAACATAGTGAACCTAACATAAACGATAGCAAGGGACAATGTACCTCAGTGAGTGTTCGTGTACGCCAATTGACTGCTACAACGCCCTCGGCCGTCACAGCGATCCCAGTACAACTACGACCGGATAACCCTGGAACAAGTAAAATGTTATTCAAATAACCTCGCAAATAAATCAGACAAGTGCGAGCCGGCGCGCTCAAGAAAGGGTACCATAGTCATCATCAGGTACTTTTAATATTACCTATACGACTTATGACTTATTTGTCATATGCTGTCTCTCACTTTACCAAGAGAAGTCAATTTCAAAACTTTCTACTCCTACAAATTTGTTCTGATTAAATTCGTTGTGAGTTCCAAGGCAGCTGTAGTTTTAACAATGAACTGCAACTGTTCATTACCTTTTTGGTGGTCGCCGCTGTTAATTCTGGCTACACAGGGGACACAGTGGTGGGCCTGTCTCGGTATACGACTAATGCATATTTATTTGCATATAATTTATATGAAACATGATATTAAAAAATCAGACAATTGTAAGTCTCATTCGCACACCAAGGGTTGTATGTAAGGGTGGCCCATTAAGCTTTTATGTAGAAAGATACTTTCTTCATCTCGATAATAGTCTATAGGAATTTTGCCCCCTTTCTGAGTACGTCCCTTCCAAATCCAGCTCGGTGCCGCAGTTGTGAAACGCGCTGTTACGCTACTGTGACACCAATGCTCGTGGGTTCGATTCCCACACAGTACAAACATTTGTGTGCATGAACATGTCTGTTTGTCTTAGTCTGGGTATTTTCTATGTATAATAAGTATGTATTTACAAAAAAAAAATGTATTTACGTATGTTTATCAGTTGTCCAGTACCCATAACACAAGCTTCGCTTACTTTGGGGCTAGATAGCGCTGTGTAATTTGTCCTACAATATTTATTTATTATTTATAACTTTATTTAAATCACTCCCGGTCCCCGGTTTCAATCCTGGCATGTACCACTAAATTCGTGTTTTAGGATTGTATATATTTGTAGTATACCGTTGCTCGACGGTGAAGGAAAACATCGTGAGGAAACCCGCACGTCAAGAAAGTATATTTCGAAAGACGAGTGACCTAACCTAAGAAAGATATAGTTTTCCCTCTTGGTTGTGGAGGAAGGACGACAGTCGTCCCATGTAAAAATCAGTATCCTCGCCAAATCCTTAGGGTTAGGCAGCGGACTCCGCCAATACGAAATGGGATAACGCTAAGAAGAAGAATGAACAGTACTCAAGTTCACGAACTATGAAAGCACCACATTGCTCTAAAGAAAAGTGAGTCGGATTGAAAAACACATTTAACCTCGCAGTTGACAGCAATGTTTGCCCACACATCGATATACTTAGATATGTGTTATGAAACTTGCACAAAGTACTCTTACTGTTATACTTACGTGTAGTACTAAATTTAGGTATGATCATAAAGACGTTTAACATAAAAAAATTAGGTTTTTGGTTTAAAAAATGAATAAATTGATTTTTTATAGGTTTCGATCCGAACACTAAATCACTTAACTACGAGATTGCATATAGTCTAATGGCATTAAGCTTGTTTGCCATCTGTTGCACAGCAGCAAACATTACCAAACCCCATATTTCCCTTGTGGGATACTTTGAAGCTCAGATCCTTGCTATAGCTGATGGCATCAGCCATCAATCAGAATGGCAACACTATGGTGAATTTCATGTCTTTTTTTATTTGTACACACTACATTGGCCCGCACAAGCGCGGCTCCATCCTGTACAGGAAGCCTAACTACTCACTGAAAATTTGTATGTGTTTTGCTATCTGTGACCTGATGTGGTCTGAGCCTGTAATTACATTTTTTTTTTACTTCTTGTGAGTTTTGAGTTAATACCACTCTCGGGATTGCTAAGCACTTCACTCTTCATTGCCGTTTTGATAGTTAGTGTGGTTAATTGCGGTGACAACATAACATAATATGCAGAATACGTATTAGCGTAAATATGTTATGGTCTTGCTTGACCCTTAAAAATATACTACTTAAAAGGTTTGTACGTACCTTCATTAACAATATGAGTTTTAAATGCGAACGTCTCATCATCTAACACTTTGACTCTCGAGTTTCCAGCGTCGAGCACGTAAATTTCACGTCGTTTCGGGCACCTGTGCAGATAAGAAAATTGTGGTATAAGATTCTGGAATAATGAAAGATATAGAAAACTAAAATAAACTCGTATTTGCAAAGGGCTGTCAAACAAATACAAACTAGATCGATTTACTGTTACTAATGAGGATCATTTATTGAGGACAATATTTCAGCACCAACTGCCATCGTGAGATCAGCTCAACAGTACAATCACTTCCTCCTTTATCTTAAACACCCTAAAAGTTCATTGTATCGTATTTTAATTTCGTCTATAGGTAGTTAAGTTAATAGCTGCACTATGTAGGCGAGACTAAGATGACATTTTATCACTAGATAAAATTAAAATAATTTACAATAAAATTCGACGGTCGGATAAAGGAGGACCCGACTGTACAGCATGTACTCTGTCATCGGAACTACACTCAATTGGTAGGCTTACTTCTTTTTCGCGTTATCCCGTTTTCTAATCCATTATGATTGGCGGGGTCCGCTACCTAAACCTAAGTGGATTTGGCGAAAACACTGATTTTTACATGGTGATTGCCTTCAGAGCTCCAAAACCTCGAGGGAAAAATCAGATCTTTCTTAGGTTAGGTTAGTCACGGTCTTTCGATATTTATTTTCTTAGACGTGTGGGTTTCCTCACGATGTTTTACTTCACCGCCGACTAAGTAGATAAATATGTACATAAATCCAAAAACACGAATTTAGTGGTACATGCCCTCGTCTAGATCCGAACCGGGAACTATTTGCTCAAAAGCCCGGTTCCTTATCCACTGGGCTATCCCTGCTCAAGTGAGTGTAGTCATCATCATGATATAAGAATCAGTTGTCGTGTGTTCAACAAGTTGTTCACATATTGTCCCCGTTTTATATGGCAACATAGAAATTAAATTAATAGCGATTTGATTTGACGAGCTCGGTAGCGCCGCGGAAAATAACGGATTTTGACACTAACGCTTGTGGGTTCGATTCCCACACAAAGCATAAAGTTGTGTGCATGAACATGTCTGTTTGTCTCGGTCTAGGCATTTTTAAAAGAGGTAGGGCACATCAAAAGCAGCTGGGGCAGTAACTCCACTTCATAGGAAACTGCAGCCAAACCGTTTTATACCAGGTGGACCATATGCTTGTATGTCTCGCGTTGCATAAATAAAAAATAGAAGTTAGAGCCTAGCAGCCCTCTGTGCTTCGGCGTGTGATTATAAAATACAATATTAAAAAAACTATTTTATTATTGTCTTAGGTTTTCGCGATTCTAATACTATTTTATTAGCAAGTTCAGTTAATGAATACGAACAACTTTTACTAAAGGAATTAATTGTCAAATCGCGATGAAATTAAATATTGGATTCATGTAAGTACCAGCAGACTTTTTGTGATTTGTGACCATGGTTCCATGTGAACCAGGAAATAATGAATAACATGTTTCATAAAGAAAGGTCATACATTCTCTAAATATCCCAGCATTCCTCACACTTCGTGGATAACATGCGCGATCTTGCACGTAGCATTGTAAAGTGCTTTCAGGTAGCAGAGATAAAGAATGTAAATAAACATTCATGGACGTACACATTTTTATTGAGTATATTGTAGCAGTTTTCTTACTTCTAGCGTTACCACCACTAGGATATCTCCACTCTTTTATTTAGTGAAATTTATTATATATTTACTTTAATAAAAGTATGAAGTTAAAAACAAAAAATGGTCACAAAAATGGCCTACCAAATGACAAGATATAAACAAGATTTCAAAGTAGGCATATTTTTTACTATAAATACGAAACTACATTTGTTTCATCAGTTGTCTAGTACCCATAAACACACAAGCTTACGCTTTACGCTTGGAGCTAGGTGGCGCTGTGTCATTTGTCCGACAAGATCTATTTATTTATTAAATCAAATGTATTAAAACGAGAACCGACCACTCCCGGAGGGATTTGCATCATTATATTACAAAACTCTGTTATGTAGTTGTACCTGGCTAGCGCAACCGGCTGGCTGAGTTGTTCCTTGCCTGTACCCCGCGTGCCCCACACGTGCAGGGGTGACGCCGCTGCAGCTACTTGCGCGCGGAGTGGAGAATCTCTCACCGCCCGTGCAAATACTAGAACACGTACGCACAATGCGCCCGCACTCCATGGCCTCAATGTGATCCTAGAAAGAAAAAATGACATAATTATTTATAAATCATATATAGCTAGTTGCAGTGTTCCCAGACTTCTGAATTAATAGGAGTGAGAGGTCAGAATCGAAGGTTTGTGGTTTTAATACTGAATTGAATGAATATACTGCACCGTTTAAAGGTATATTAGTAATACAGAGAACAGTAGGAAAGGAGCATGTTGATGAACAGAGTAAATACCACATAAAATATTCCGATATTTATTACCGACATTAAAAGTGCTACAAATAAATTGATTTAATACAAACGTATAAGATTATATATATGAACGTGTTCGCCGATATTAGAAAGGTATTCCGCAAATATTGGAAATTTTAATTCTGATTCAGGGAAGAACTTTCCAATAACATGAAGATTGTTTTTCCTAAATTAGAAGCTTGGATATCTTTGGACGAGGAAGCTTTAATTATGTTATTTTATTTTTCATTTTTTATTATTAAAGTATAACCAGTTTAATTTTTTTTTCACACAATAGGGATTAGTGTACAGATTATCCTAGCTAAGTTTCATAATGAGCCTAGAAGTCGTTTAAGAGCTAGCTAGCTAGAGCTTCACAATGCCGGAACGAGCCGCCGCACCGCCGGCCGAAGGAAGCATATTATTTTGATATTAGTCGAGATTCATATCTGGATTCTGATTTCATTAGCGACACACAACCCTTTCCGATCATCGCCGGGATTCAGCAGGGATCCGTCTTTAGTCCGTTTCTAAGTCAGTTATTAAGTATCGTATAGCATCAGAGATGCACAGGAGCAGTCTCTATGGTATGTTGACGATGTTGCGCAGACGGACGAGGCAGAACAAGTATTTGGCATATGTATCCCACGCGTCCTGTGACTTTGATTACAAAGTCAAGGTACGACAGCAGTTTTGGCCAAGTGAGATAACTGGTGTCATTTTTGACCCTACGATTCCAGTTAAGTTGAAGAGGCTGGTTTATAAATCCATCATTAGACCGGGACCCGACTTTTTTATATGACAGCGAAGCGTGGCCGACGTGGCTTGACGTAAGCGGCACATGCGTGCTAGTGATGTCACATGAAGAGATGCCGAAAAGCGCGTGTAGGAGAAAAGATATAGCAGGAAAGCTTCGACGTGACCGGAAATAACGCTCAGATGATAATGGTGATAAAGCTTAAGCGCACTCATTGATATACTCGTATATCTTTATCCTGTGGCCGAAATGATTAACGGTGTAGCCCAGAGGCAAGGTTCTCCTTCAACATGGCGACTGCCATCCCACAGTTATTGTACCTGCCAGTTCAGTTCTCGTCGTGAGCTTATCGCACATCGCATCCGTCTAGCGTTACCTGTAGAGGCCTGTGTCGAGGTCTGTGACGGTGCAGGCCAGTGGCGCGTCACCCAGCGTGGCGGCCGCCGTCACCGGGTCGCCGCCCGTGCTACGCGCCTCGCCGTGGTAGTCTACTGTTCGAAGCTCCACAACCACCTCCACTCCGCATACACACTGAGATTCTGCGAAGAGAGAGAAAACATCACGGTTATATAACCTACATCACGACGATATTCGATCAACTACTCAGATGTTTTGATTATCAAATAATATATGATACTAGGTGTTTCAAAATGAGTATTTTAAAATTTCCTTTATGTAAACATTGGTCGATAAGTAACATGGAAATGTTTAGCGTATTGGTCTTGTGATTGTCTACGTCTTAAGTGTTCGCAATCTTAATTGCTGAATGAGTAAGATCAGTAGACGATGAAAATGTTGTAACGCGTAAAAAAGCGTATGAAGACCAACTGCCGATTGTGCTCTTTTGTATCTATTTTCGCGCGACGCTGATCATATAAACACGATCACATTTCAAAATCATCTGGTGATTTTATACTAAAATATTCTTGGTTATATTTTGATATTGAAAATATTTTTGGGATTTCTTGGTATTAAGAGGTCAACAGTATTTTGGTAAACAATATTTTTAGGTGGCAATTTTTCATAGAAAATTTCTCGTCGTGAAGGTAATGTATGTATTATCTATATGAGCATTGACGAGTTAACATTTCATTTGTTTCGAACTTACCTAGCTGCAAAGTACACAGGCCAGGGAAGGTAGTACTGGTCCGAACTCTGCCCAACTCAGCTAGGGCTTCGGCGAATCTTTGTTGGGCGTCATTGTGCGCAAAGTCCACGGCCAGAAACGCGTTCTCTCGAGGTTCAGCCAACGCGGCCGCATCCCCAAGTCTAGCTCCCAAGGCTGCCGCACGACTGCTCACTTCCCGCACTTCCACCTGTTGCTGTAACCCTGAACATTCAGCTTCCACCTGAAAGCAAAGAAAAAAATATCTATACATAAACAATATGTGCAACCTGGATTCCGAAAGGGGATTGGATGTGTGGATAGTCTTTTCCTTGAGATGCATAGCGGAGAAAGCGTTAGCAAAATATCAAATGGTTTTCTGTGCCTTCGTGTACTCTGAGAAGGCGTATGACAGAGTGGCGCGGTACGAATTTTGGTCTACACTCTCCTTATATAGGGCAGAAAGTATATTGATACGGGTATTCGAGTCAAGTGCCAGTGTCGGGGTAAATGGGGTTTGTACAGACTAATTCAGCATCGAAGGGATATTAGACATGGCTGTATTTGGCTGTTTATCATGTATATGGACAGTTGTTTGACAAACTTGAAGGAATATGACTGAGGAATAAGCATGAATGACTCATTATTTAAAAGCCCGTTGTACGTCGATGATCAGGTTCAAGAACTTCAATAAATAGTAAAGAACACGGCCTTTAAAAGAAAGTTATGAAAGTGAATAAAAGAAATTCAAGTGTTATAGAGTGCTAGATAATGATCGGAAATAGAACAAGTAAATAAATCTATTTATCTAATGGTTCTATGTTTACAAGAGATAGAAAATTTGAGGGAGATATTGAAAGAACAGTTAAATCAGGAATAAGTAGTTTTTACAAACGAAAACATCGAGCAAGGCTCGTCTTGCTATCATTCAGGGAGTATTAACGGAAACACTGATGTATGCATAGTAGTGTAACATAGGTATGGCAGAAGACGTTAAATAAAATGTCATGAAAATAAGGAGAATGCTGTAGAAATAAGAGCGCTGAGGTTAAATAAAGGATATAAAAAGGGTTACGAAAGAATTGTATCACGCAAAAGTGAGTGGAAATGTCGACATGGGTCGCCCTAGATACAAATATATCTATAAAATAGGTGATGTGCTGAAACAGGGCCGAACCAAAAACACCCGAAACCGACGACCATACATGAAGAGGTTAATATAAGAGGTATGTTTGGATCGGTGCACCTGGTGTTCCATAGTCTCTGCCTACCCCAATGGAGACTTATTTGTCTCATTTTTTTGATTATCAGCTACTTAAACTAAAGTACCTTTACATTTTTGGCGCAGTTACACAACAACGCTCGTAGGTTCGATTCTTACACAAGAAAAACATTTGTATGCATGAATGAACATGTCTGTTTGTCTTGGTTTACTGTTTTTAATAGTAGTAGGGAGCAACAAAGCAGCCCGTCTGGGGAAGTACCTCCACCTCACAGGAAACTGCAGCCAAGTAACAACTTTGTGTTCCTGTGAGTGAAATTTCCAGTTCCTAAGGAATAGATACACAGCAATAGAGGTGGCATCACGCGAGTGATAATTAATGTATTGCAAACGTTCACTGGTTACGGTAATCACTTTACACCAGATGGGCCGTATGCTTGTATGCCTCCCGACGTTGCATAAAAAAATAAAGGTGGGCCGTATGCGTGTATGCCCCCTGACATTATATATATAAAAAATATGCCAATAGTTACTTTAGATTTTTCTGCATCGATCAACTTCAACTGTTCTTCAAGCAGCTTTCTTTTATGAGTGGCGGCCGCCGAAGCAGCGAACTTCAGTTCACTATGACGTTTGTCTAGGGCTGCTCGTAACTCTGCGAAATGCCTGTCAATAGCCTCATCAGCTGCGTTCGCCGCAGCTTCTAATCTTCTCAACTCGCTGGCCACCGCTTCTCTCGCCGAGCCAAGTTTACTGAGACATTCGTTTGCTCTGTACAATAATATCTCAGACATTCTTTTCAAGGCTATGGAAAATGGTACAACGGTGTGGTCGCAGGGTGTATCGCTGTGTGGGCCATCAGCGCAGTGTCTACAGAAAACGCAGTCACAGGTTTCACAGAAGAGAAGTTCTCGTCCAGGGTGGGAGCTACACTGAGGTATTACTTCTCGGCGCTGTCGTGCCATCAAGTCTAGGAGTTGGTTAACGAGGAACGAGGGTGGTAGCGCAGCCACGCCGCCTCGTGGTATGGTGATTAGTTCCCGGCATATTGGGCATCTAAAACTGCCTGCGTCTCTTGTTTGCGATGCGGCTATACGAGTAAGGCAATGTAAGCAGACTGTATGTGAACACGGTAGAAGTTTTGGCGTATGTTCTCCTCCGTCGTAAGTGCCTGAAAATTACAATACATTTGATAACGTCTGAGCATGGCTCGAATGAAGACACTGAAATAAAACTAATCGATCCATCTAAACAGAGCAGGAATAGTCCAGTGGAATAAGCCTATTGACCAACTGGTCCCCGGTTCACATCTCGGCATTTACAACTAAGTTCGTGTTTTCAAATTTATGACCATATTTGTAATTATCACTTGCTCGGCGGTGATGGAAAACATCGTGAGGAAACCCGCACGTCTAAGAAATTGTATTTCGAGAGACGTGCGAACTAACCTAAGAAAGATTTGGTTCCTCTTCTGGGTTGTGGAGGTCTGGCGGCAGTCGCTGTATGTCAAAATCGGTATCTTCGCCAAATACTTAGGTAGCGGACCCCGCCAATCCTAATAGATTGGAAGAAAACGGGAAAACGCTAAGAAATCTATTTACTATTGTCTTAGGTTTTCGCGATTGTTACACATTGAATTAAACAATTTTTAACGGAAGTATCGCGTGTTTTATTTATTTTGTTGAACCGGATGTTTCGAACGCTTTGCAGCGTCCGTGGTCGCTATCGAAATCTATTTACATCAGATCGGCATATGATTGTTTTTCTCCCGACGTAGCATAAGTGATACATTATGTAGATGAGCAGCATACTCCCGCCCCGTACATGTTTCCGTATAGAATAAAATAATTTATTCACCAACATGTTACACAGTTTCTTATAAACTACAAACAACTATATAGGTAAAAACAAAACTGGAATTATTCCTGTTAGTTCCACACAACGCTATGTCTGTCCTATGGTGACTAGGTGTAGATTCACCATGAGAAAGTCCCAAGGCTCAAGTGAGCATAGATAAAGTATCGTCAGTAACTTCTATTTTAGTATAATTGGTAAAAAATGTGGGTATTAAGTAATTTAAAATAATTTGAAAGAAATAAAGTGAACTGAACATACGAGTACATTCTTAATGTTCTCTTTTTAAAGTAGCAAAATTCATAATTTAAAACAGTGGCATGTTATAATTTTTTATTAGGATACCTTTAAAGCGACGGGAGGTATGCGCTTGTACCTGATATAAACCTATGAACGCTTGCAATATATGAAATATCGCTCGCACGTTCCCATCCCTGCCGATAATAATACAACTCCTTAGGAGTTTACTGGTAACCTCACTCACTCGCAAGAATACAACAACCCTTCTGGTTTTCTGTGGCGCATCAAAACAGCCCGACTGTAAAAGTATCTCCACATAATACTTTTACAGTCGTGCTGTTTTGATGCGCCTTACCTCTCTTAAACACATTTAGACCAAAACAAACAGACATGTTCATGCACATAAATGTTTGTCTTGTGTGGGAATCGAACCCACTAGCGTTGGCGCTAAAGTGGCATTGTTAACACTTCCACCATCCAGTTCGTCAAAACATAGTATCTATATACATTTTTAAAACAGACCACTCTTACGTGATCACAATAAACGCCCAGTGCGCTGTAGTACGGACGATATAACATGTTGACATATGTCAGATTGCTATCCATGTTTATCGAATGAAGCTTTCTTGAATGTATGTTAAGGATTTACAATTTGAATGTAAACAAAATTGATTCTATAACACGTATATTTACAATAAAATTTTATGCTATTCGATCCGTTTGGATGCTCGTGGATTAACCACAGACGTAGATTACACCAGCAATTAAATCAAAGTGTTGTAACATGTAATAAAAAGAATATAAAAATGTACTAACATAAACACGTGCCGCAAGTGAGGAAACTCTCATTGAAGTCCTCGTAGTTTATGGAGACCGTTTCGACGAGCGTGGAACTCATACTCGCCATTCCCACGCCCAGCCGTGACCTGCATAATTATGTACAATAGGTATACTACACATTAGCTATGTACCTACTTCATATTGTTAATTACTAGAAAGTACTAGAAGAAATCGTAAAGTACAAAGACAATGTTATCAGGAAAATGTAATACAAGGTCTTCACTAAATCAAATGATGCAATCTCGATAATACATATAAATATTAAGTTAATGGTGCCTTCGAAAAAGATTTGTTACTTATATGGAAAAGAATAAGGCCCTACTTTTTTCCACGATAAACAGAAAGGTGTACAGGCTGTGGTAGGTAATATATACATAAAAATGAAAATAAATTAACAAACATGTATACAAGCTGTCACATAAGTACAACTAAGAGCACGTTGAGCATGAGACCTTTAACTGTCATCCTGCACTTACATTACATGTACAATCGGAATTTCGAATTGGAAACCGAAATGTTAAATGTGATGTAGTCTTAGCTGTACAAGATATAGACCCAAAAGCAAAAATAACAAGCAGTTTCATAATAAAAATTTGAAATGTATTAAGGTACATAAGTCAATAAAAATCCAAAAAAAACAAGTTTGAATATGCAACTATCGGTACAGCAGACTGCAGCTAATTTGAGATAATGAGTAATGTACAGGGCATTACATTTTGTGAGTCATCAATCACAGCAGATTGCTGTTGATTTATTCCATTATCTACAATTGGGTGATGAGCGTAATTAATTCGACATTCATTATGTTAACTGGCACAAATAACATGAAACGTTAGCCTGTGTGAACAGTATTTCATACGGAACATCCACACACCCTTTCTCGCCAGTCTAATTTACTCCACCGCCCGTCATTTCACTACGTGCGTAGTTATTAGCAAAAACGGCGCGCGGCATAAGGTGTCCTGCGTATTGTAATGTAAATATTTACCTACCAATTACTCCTTATTTTATTGTTATTTGCTATCATTACTCATTTTATTCTATTTCCGAATCATTGTAATAAAAGCTTCCTCTATTGATTTTTATGCTTTTTTACTCCTTCAGCAGTTATTTGTAATAGGAAATTGCCCTTCAAACTCATGGAAAGTAAAAATGGTGGGTTGAAATTTAAGAAAAACAAATGTTAAAGATGACATTAAGGTAAGCTACTTAAGCTGACTAAAAGTCACTGGAGAATTTAATAAAGCCGGATATAGGTAATGAATAAAACGTCACATTAACCTAAGTGATGAAATTTTATTTAATGTATGGATAAGTGCACAAAAAAATAATGAAATGGGCTTTATGTCACCCATCTAGGAAAGCATGTTAGGCATGCATCTGGAAAATTGAGAAAGAGAGAGAACTTGGAACTGGGCCATTATACTTTTACACTGCTTGCGATTCGTAAATCGTAATTTCGAAGCGTACAAATAGCAAATAGTACCCATTAAGAAATTACAAAATTGTAATGTTATTATTTTTTTACTTTTGTAACTATCCATCACAAGTATAAGTAAGTACTTATCGAAAACATTATTATTATACAATTATAATACCATAAAAATATACATAGTTATACAAGTTTTAGAAACAGATCAAGAATGACATTGTACATATCATAACTATTACTACGTCTAACTAGGTAGTTTAGAACATGCATGTTAAGCGACTAATTTGTTTAAGAAATGAGATAAGATTAAAGCCAAAGCTTACATTCATGTTTAAACTGTGTAAAGTTTGTTAACCCTTAATGAGATGTTATGTCATTAAGGAATTTGACTTACTTTCATTTTACAAAACACCTTCTGGCACATCCCTGTATGCAATGGTCATAACAGAGATATAAACAGTATACGACTAGCGACCTTAGACCTATTTGAAATAACTCACTTTAAAGCATTAAATTCATGACTATTATATAAAACATGACTAGTTGTTTCGACGGACAAGTCGCATTTGACTTGATTGCAAAATTAGCTTTGAACTTTGGGTGACAATTGCGAAAGTTTATAAGTTACTCAATTGACTATGTCTCCCTATTGTACAATGCTAATTGGTTTTTTCACATGGGTATACATGCATTAATTTAGTGTAAAATATTTAATTAACCAATTCATTCTATTACTTTAAACCTATATAAATTGCTACAGAGATATTTATGTATTCAGGAAATTGCTCTAACTATTAGGTTAGAATCTTTTATTTAGATTAGGAAGGTTTTGCATTTAAGTTCGTTGTGTATTTCCTGAAAACTAATTTGTACAAAAGACATAAAGAACGCCAAGCGGAGCTCTGTTGCTCTGATGCAAATAATTAATATGCTCTTCAATTTTGTATGGTGAAATAAATTTTAATTCAATTTCGATGTGGATCCTGTGGTAAAACATGTTCTTAATTTTTATTATTCATATTAAATTAGACAAACTCAGTGGTGGGCTGTTTGGACACCAACACTTGGGGTTTGATTCCCACACAGGACAAACATCTTGTGAGCATGAACATGACAAACATCTTGTGAGCATGAACATGTCTTTGTCTGGTTATTTTTAAGAGAGGTAGGGCACATCAAAGTAGCCCATCTGGGTAAATACCTCCACCTCACAGAAAACCGCAGCCAAATAACAACACTTTGGAAGGTAGTTGTGTTTCTGCAAGTGAGTGAGGGCACCAGTAACCTAAGAAGTAGCAGTATTAGCAGGACAGGTGGCTTCACGCGAGTGATATTTAATGTGTAGCGAACATTTTATAGGCTATGTTCACAGCTTTACATCAGGTGGACTATAAGCTTGTATGCCTCCTGACGTTGTATAAAAAAAATATACAAGTATGATCTTTTATAAGTACGATATTCAAAGGCCAGGAGCTTAGCCTTGCTATACTTACATCAACATTTAGACACATGGTTTTAGTGAGTGAGGGCACCAGTAACCTAAGTAGCTGTATTAGCAGGAGAGGTGGCTTCACACGAGTGATATTTAATGTGTAGTTTTTTTATTTTCCTAAAAACCTAACTCTAACACTCATCTACTTTATGAGTTTTATCATATCATAAGTATATGTAATCAATGTCAGTTAAAGAAAAAACCGGCCAAGTGCGAGTCGGACTCGCGCAAGAAGGGTTCCGTGCCATTATTTATTAAAACGGCAAAAAAATCACGTTTGTTGTATGGGAGCCCCCCCAAAATATTTGTTTTATTTTAATTTAATTATTTATTTTTGAAGTGAATATATAACTAAATATTCTGGTAATATTTCAAGCGTCTACCTGTTGCCATTATCAATATCGAGCAAAAAAAATGACATTTGTTGTATGGGTGCCCGCTTAAATATGTAATTTAATTTCTGTTTGTTAGTATTTGTTGTACTAAAAAACAGAAATTAAGCAATATAGCGGCAACAGAAATACATCATCTGTGAAAATTTCAACTGTCTAACTATCATGGTTCATGAGATACAGCCTGGTGACAGACGAACGGACGGACAGCGGAGTCTCAGTAATAGGGTTTTACCCTATGGGTACGGAACCCTAAAAAGTAATTGTTATTTATTTTTTAACTTATATCTGGACACATTACATCATGTGAATTTATTATTATTTATTGTCATTATGAAAAATGCAAGCATAATGCAATTTAACTGTATGTTATTTTTAAACTTCAGGGGGAATGGAGAATATAATTAAACAATATTTTTGATATTATTATAACAACCTACTAGGGGAAACAGGAATGGGATTTACTATATAAGTTATCATAATCTTAAAACTAATAATGAATGCATGAACTGATTGATTTCTACATAAAAACCAGGAAGAATTTTTAAAGAAAAATTAAAGAAGAGAGATATGATTTTTTTGCATACTGCAGACTTAACATTAGATACCATATGAGCAAAACATGGACAAACCTTGAATAAGTGATGTTCATTTTTTTATAACAAAATTTGCAAATTGGTAAACAACGGGCAGGGCACAGTAATATGTAATTAGAAATACATGAACTTCAAGAAGTACCTGCACCTAACAATTACCTAGAGGGATATTGTGTTTCTGCAAGTGAATAAGGTAACTTTATTTCTTTGAAGTCATTATACAATGCCATTGATTCACAATAATAATACAATACATAGTTGACAAAATGATAAACACTAGTATGGTGTTATTTAAGTAGGAAGGAATATTTGTGTAATAAAAAATAAGTTGTAATAAATGTGTAGCCTTTCATTGTTGTAACACTTGAAAAATATTGTATTGAACAATAAGGCGGCACTGTTATATTGTTTAATATACATATTTTATACTTTGTATACTATATTTATAATGGTTTTAGAAGGTAGAAGACCTTCTAAATTCATTGCAATAAAGGTAAAAACAACAAGGTAAAAAATTATTTGGGATTGGTCTATATTGTTTGTGGTAAATAAAGACATAGACAAACATACAAGTACAAATACAAGACACAGGCTTCAATCTTAGAATACCTGTTGTGGTGAGCAAGAGTGATACACAACTAGCTAAAATAAATGACCAATCATCAACAGTTTTAATTAGATTTATCACTCAAGCCAGTGCTATCTATTGTCATTGCATGTATTAGACCCCTGTTCTGCAAAGTGTATGCTGCGGTACACTGGTTTACTGTGGGCATTAGCTAGTGTACTGTGGAAAATGGCCCCACTGCTAACACTGTAACTCCTTATGAGCATCCTGATGACCCTACTCTTGAAATATAACAACTTGTCAGAGAATCATTCTGTTGTAGTATTTTGTAAGTTAAGTAAGTGAGAGTCAAAGGAGCATATCACCTGAGCATGTATATTATTTTTTGAGAAAAGAAGTATAAGGAGAATAAGTTCAGGCAAGGCAATAGTAGCAGTAGTCTGGTAGGTCAGTAACATCAGAGGCATAACACTTTCTCTGCGAAGCTAACAAAAATGAATGTCTAATACTCTTAAAGGATATAGAAATGGATACCATTTGGGCACTATTTATTCTACAGGAGATGACTTGTGACAACACATGAGAGTTCAGTGTGAAATTGATTTTTAACACAAAGTTTGCACTGACATTACAAAAAGAAGACTGGAAAAAGGTAAAGAAACACTTTACTACTGTAATGTCCCACTTTGTTATTACCCTTGTTTTAATATATATCATTCAAAATGTATTATAGTCATAATGTTACAGTCATTATAATTAATGAACTTCTTTTTTCATTATATTGTCTGTAATTTTAAGCAGAATGAAATATTTCTTAAATTTCCATTGTTAGTGGTGTTATTGCTTAAATACAAAAATAACAGTGTCAATACATTATAAATAAAACCATTACTACAACAAAACATGCTAAACTCTTTCAGGTACGAGGGGGATCGCCTATGAAAATATGCTCACTGGGAAAGTGTTCAAAAGGTGTTTTATGGTGTGATGTCTAGACGGCTTGCGTCTTACACCTTAAAGGTTAGTCAGATAATAGAAACTATCCATTTTATTATTTCACTTTGAGTGCTCATGCTCAATTTCTTTCGGGTTCATGGAAAATGCATATCTAGTTAATTAACTGTCTCTTTTCAGTCTCAATGACAGAGTATGACATTATCTATAAGAGATGAAAATTTTCAGTACCAAAGCCAAGGTAGGTATTTTTTACAGCCACACAGAGTGACCAGTATAAAATATCTACCATGATAGTCCTCCTTCTAGAGAAGGTAAGACTCTCCCTTCCTCATCAATTCCACCACTGTAAAGGTATAATAGAACATCCATTTGACACATGTGACTCAGATTAGACAACATATTTCACATGCATGAGAAGGAAGAATGGAAATGAATTTATCTATCTCAAGCTTCTCCATGCTTGCAGGTTAAATAATACAAGCAGAATAATTGTATAAAGTTAAAGTTTATATGTAACATGCGCTCTGAACATGCAGAGAACTTAAAATTAAAGGGATTTTACAAGCTCGTGGATAAAGTGTACAACAAAAATTGCTAGTAGGTAGGTACTTACAGAAAAGAGCAACAATACATGGACGTGATAACTAGGCTCAATCACAGAAACAGCTCAGTCTGTTTATCTCATTTTAGGCGTGTAATCAAATTTGACTAATAATTTTATGGTGTTATAAGTAATTTCGACCGTGTGAAGAGAAGACTAGTGAACGTAAACACATATCACGAATACAAATTCAACACTCACACGGAAAAATATGTTAACACTATATTCCTGACGCAAGCACATTTGCTACACAATATGCTTGGGTATTAAACAAATTGCTGCGATTCAGAAAACGATGTAAAGAAAAACGCGCTTTCGTAATCGATCGATAGTAATAGGAAAACTATTCTCATGACAAAGGAACTTCGTTAGAATGTTTTCTGCAGCAGAATAACATAGATAAAGATAGGAATAACATAATAATGGATAGTGGAGACCTATTTAATGACAAAAATGGATTTCACATATTTAACTTTTTTAAATATGTACGGTGCCTGCCCAAACAAATATCAAAACTATTTTCGTCGTCCATTAACCTCAGCAAAACAACCTGAGCAACACACACATAGCTGTCAATCAATGTCAAACCTTTTTTTACTTATTTCGCCAAATACAGTCAGGCAAAGATTAATGTATCATTCAGCCTATCTAACAACTGTCCATTTGATAACAATATTTATTTCCTCGCTGCTTTGATAGACGTTAGTGACGAGCTCGGTGGTGCTATAGCTATTTTAGCAATTATTGTATAAGACAAACAGTTGTGCACATGAATATGTCTGTTTATCTTGATCAGGGTATTTTCTACGTATTATAACAAAACTTTTTATACTTGGCTTAAGCCAATGCCATATTTGCCCGAATCTGTTGATAAGTCGCTCTTTTATCTTCCGTGTTCACCTTAGAAGGACGCCCTTCGCTCAAATCGTCAATGTTCCAACCACGTTTGAACTTATTAAGCCTGCCAATCCAATGTTGATGGACAATTTACACGCGGCCAATAGTCAAGACATTATGCCAGCAATGAAAAATACATTGCATGTTTACACGTAGGCCTTTTATAAGTCAGTTTGTAGGGTACACCATCAAATGCACTTGCTTGTAGAGATGAATTATATTAGGTCAAGGAATTTTTTTTTTACGTATTTTACATACAAATTCAGAATATTTTTTAACATAGTTTATTTCCATTTGATTATAATATATATGTGCCATTTTGTACGATAACTTGTCGCCATTTTGTTGGTGACGTTTGTAGTGACATAATCCTTTTAATATGAATCCCTATAGAAATTTTGAGACTTCTTATCAAAAAACTGCGTCACAACTGGTGGATGCATAAACGCTTCCCAACCAAGCTCTCTCAATATTTGCTGAGTGGTTAAAGATGTGTGTGAGCTGGTTATCATGATGGAATCACACACCTTTCCTGTTGATCAACTCCGACATCAAAATTTCCGTACTGAAAGCGCTAGAACTAATTATATGCTACTCTTACTGACTTTTTTATAATAAACCTTCAAAATATATCGGATTTCTTCGTTAGATTCATTCATTTTGGCGGACAGAAAAACAACAAAAAATGGCGAGCAATCGTTTATAATTTAAATTTTTATGTTTTTAATATGTCTTTATTCAATTGTATAAAAACTAGTAAGATATAAACTGTACAACCAAAGAGATTTAGCTCCAAGTTTTTACTTACAAAACAAAAAACTTTTTCCTCGACCTATTACGTAAAATTGCTATTATGGCTACATTAAAAATGCATTAATGCAATAAGTAGTCCTGATGTGTTACAAGAGCAAATAACTTTTGAAAGATTCGTTAGTTAGTTAGAAGGCGGATTCGTAGGTACATTGGGACAATCAAACTTAATCTTATGAAAACTTTAAGCTGAAGATCTTGAAAAACACAAATTATGCATAAGAATGCCGCATGAAATGTCGGAACTGTTGATATACAAAAATAAAAAACAATAATGCGTGTTTCTTTCCCTGCATTAGTAAAATTAGAATAGATTTTGACACGTCTAATTTATCATATATCACAGATATGTTAATGCACACAAAATATTGTCTTGGGTGGGGATCGAGTCCACGACCTTTGGTGTTAAAGTAGCCATTGCCTCAATTGACCGCTGGTTTCGTAGTACGGCTGAAATAATGATAATAATAATCTTCATCATTTCAGCCGCAAGATGTCTACTGCTGAATATAGGGCTCCCCTTAGACTTCTATCACAATTGATCTTGTACTGCTTGCACCCATCGACTGCTTGTGATCTTCACCAGATCGCCGGTACATCGTGTGGGGACAGACTTGTTTCTTGAAGTTCTTGAAGTTGTACCTACCTAAGTGGATTCTTTGTCCCATGTAGACATACTCGTCAACAACTTAGAGAACGAAACTCTCAAATGTTAATAACAACCATCACGTTACGGAAAAAAATATAACACTTTTCGTTATTTTAAATTGCGGGTAAAACCGGTACAGATCAATCAAGGATTACGTTGTTGCTGATTACCATACACCAAAGGCACTGATTAGTGATGCTGCTTTGACACCAACGCTCATGGCTTCTATTCCCACACAAGACAAACATTTGTGTGAATGAACATGTATGTTTGTGTATCTGGGCAGGGTAGGGCGCATTAAAACAGCTCGTCTGGGGAAGTCACCTCATAGAAAACCGCATTCAAATATCAACTCCCTGGAGGGTTATTGTGTTCCTGTGAGGTCACTAGTAAATCTTTAAGGAGTTATTGTGTTAGCAGCAGAGGTGGCGTATGTGATACTTAATGTATAGTAAGCATTAATAGTCTTCGTTAACCGCTTTACATCAGGTGGGCCGTATGCATAAACTAATTAACCTCTAGATTGCGCTTAAGGCACCCCTCACTCACGAAAACTTAGTCTTTTAGAGCTAACTAGGTTCACCGCTTATAAATTCAAATTCAAATTCATTTATTGTTTTCATGTGGTACACTTAGTTCTTAAGATTAGATACGGCTACCATCATCTTAAGTGGTAACATGAGCCCCTGTGACGGCATTGCAAAATTAAGGCATTTAACTTAATTAAACTTTCAAATTATAAATTATAACAAAATAATATAAAAAAATACATTAGCTTCAAATAAAAAATTACAAATAAATTACAATTTAACATTTATCTTTACATTCATAACTGTATTATACCCTTATTACTACCTAGTTATATCAATCTAGTTTATATATACCTAGTTATAACCATTTATTTTGGAAGTATTCTTTAAGTGTATAGAAGCAATTTTCTACTTATAATTTAAATAGCCTATTTTTAAATTTACCGTCGCTAAGTATTTTTAATTTGTCAGGCAAATAGTTATACACTTCAACACACATAGAGAACGCATTGTTACTGTATACAGCCGTCCTAGACGCAGGAAGTACGAGTTTTTCAGGAAAACTACTGCTAAAATTTACATACATCTTTTCTCTTTGTAAACAATTGACAGTTATTCTTTACGAAGATACATATTTCAAAAATATACATGCTTGTTACTGTGAGAATATTCAGTTCCTTGAACAGAGGTCGACAGCTGGTTATGGGTGAGACATCATAGATTGTATGCATTGCTTTTGCGCAATAAAAACCCTCCCGGCCAACACTATTACCCCATAAAAGGATTCCGTATCTCAGATTAGAAGCAATATAACCGTGATATGCTTTCATTACTGTTTTTCTGTCAGATATTTTTGATAGCCTCCACAATATACAAGCGATTTATCTTAGAACATACCCTTTCTACGTGTGGTCTCCATGTACAATTTTCGTCTAGTGTTACTCCTAAAAACACAATCGTTTTGCCTACTATATTTTTACCATTATATGATATTTTCAGGTGTTGCTTTTGGGCTCCTCGATTATGTTATGAAATTGTATACATTGTGTTTTCGACATGTTTACGTTAAAATTGTTATGTTTTAACCACTGTATTACATCTGCAATAGTTTTATTTATGTTAGCATTATATGCTTGTTTATCATGGCATGGTATAACTAGTGATTTGTCATCAGCATATAATATAGTTTGATATTCAGTAATTTTTGGTAAGTCGTTAATATAGATCAAGAATAGTAGAGGGCCGAGAATACTGCACTGTGGAACCCCTACATCGATTATCTTAGACTTTCATTGCCTACGTTTCATAGCCTTCGTTTTAGCGAGAAAATGATTTTGAGCTAAATTTTAGTGCTTTTAGTGGCTAAAAGATAAAAAAAAAGATAGATATACTTTATTTCCTCGCGGGCACTTAGATACGTTTTGCATTTTTGAAACAGTTATAATGTTATTGTATCTTATCCATTTCTCTTATGTCAATAGTTTTCTTTTGAATCTGCTAGCATTTCGGAAACAATCATAGGCGTAGAAGAAATGCCGAAAGAAACTTTCCAATATAGGTCTCTTTTAAAATTGCCAAGTAGATATTACAACATATTCGCATCAGCATGTTGGTACAATAATTATATCAAATAGTAGAATTCAAGATTATTAAGGAAAGGTCGTCTGTGCTGCATTATTTCCAGACATATTTGTCAGTTACATATTCATCAATTCTATAATAAGACCTTTTACAGAGAGTATTTTTAATATGTTTTTTGAATATATTGTCAGGAAAGGACAGAACTGTTTCCGGCAACTTATTACAAACTCGAATACAAGTTACAAGAAAAGATCTACCAGTCCTAGCAAGCCGATGTATCGGCATACATAACTTATTTCTACTTCTAAGTTTTGTGCTGAAATTTGAAAACGAGTTAAAATTTTTACGGACATATATTATGTTTTCATAAATATATTGAGAATCAACAGTTAGGATTTTTATTTCTTTGAACAGTTTCCTGAGTGATTCTCTGGAGCCCATTTTAAAATAGAGCGAATGACTCTTTTTTGTAAGATAAAAATTGTCTCAATGTCAGCCGCCGTTCCCAAGAACAGTATACCATATGACCTTATTATTTATTCGTAGCATACGACATATCGCTGTGAAAGTAGCTGAAATAGACTTAGTCTAATAGCTAATTGCTAGGCGTCGGGTTTTACACAGTTTTGTTAGTATACCTGAATTGTGGTATGCGCGCAGACAAGTCCGCCCGCGTAGCACCCGTTCACGAGTTGACGCGAGAAGCAGCCATCATCGTGCTCAACCATGTTTTAGGAAACTCGATGACTCTTTTAATTTTATAAATAGGAAGTACCGTCAAATAAATATATATGCGACCAGTCCACACGCGATAGAAGCGAAACGTTTAAAAATGTGAACTTCAAGATAATGAGACGAATGTAGAATTTCAGAAGTAGCATACTTGAAAAATGATTTTATTAAAGTAATGAAATATTTATGTAAACAATACACGTGTACAATACACCACGGTTGTTGTGATGCCTTATTCCAAGCTTCGTAATACGCAGGCGCGTACACACGTACAATGCTCGGACACCTGTAATAAACACTGTATGTCACAGGGCTAATTGCTGTAGGAGTCTAAGGGGAAGGCCCATGTTCAGCAGAGGAGGTCCTTCGGCTGAAAGATGATGTAATTTTAAGTATACTTTCTTTATCTAAGACTGTAACCCCTGCTTAAAAAAAAATAAGGAATTGGTATCACGTTCTATAAATGTACAAATAAAGTTCTAATAGCTTTCTATCTATGATAAATCAATAAATCAAACTTGACGACGTATAAAGGCTCCCTTACTAACCCCGAAACGTAGTATATTAGGTTTTTTGTTCCCAGCCGGGGTTCTTCCAAGGGACTACAGCATGGAGTTCTTCCAGAAATGCGTGAAGAGGTTTTTAGAGGGTCGACAGCGCATGAGTGACCTCCTGGTGTTGCAAATGTCCATAGGCTACAGTGACTGTTTACCATCGGGCAGGCCGTACGCTTAATTGCCACCTTAGTGGTATAAAAATATATGTATTAGCGCCTTAATATCGAAGCTACTGACCAATAGGAGGATATTTTAACCTATAAGCCGATAAGCAACGCGATGTTGATCCGTGAAGTAACTAATAAGAGCTGTGTGTTCTACTTTACCTCCGACCCGTAGCGGTGAGCTTAGTCACTGCAAAAAATTGTGTTATCGGTTCTTCATAGGTTATGTCCTTATTGCTATCTAAGTACCCGTGCGAAGCCGGGTCGGATCGCTAGCTTTTTATTGCGATGTAAGTTAAGTCACTTACATTGCCAAATATTTTTTAGATTATCACCATTATCTCAGAGCCAAAACTAACTAACCTGCGCATGGTGAACACCGCCGCGCCTAAAGCACGAATGATGTATGATTTATTATTTATATTACGACTTCTATTATCATTTATCACTAATATTACATATCTTAATGTAATAATTACGTACCTTATGTTGATTTGTTACAAATTTTATCGATATTCATAATCGTCACATATTTCTGTCGTACCGCACTAAAACATTGCAGGCACTAACCCGAGCGAAAAGACACGATGTTGATTCTTGAACTAGCTAATTAGAGCTTCGTGTTCTACCTCACCACCCCGACACGTAGCGGTGAATATTTTTACTATGCAAAAATCGTATCATTGTGTGTCCATGTTATTTCCTTCATGATCAGATCCTACGAATTACAGACCTGTCGCTATAACCTTTTTTTTCTTCAAGACGACTGTGTGATAAACATGCGCTTACTGGCGTGCCTGGAAGATCATAACTTGATCAGACACAAGTGGCGTAACTACCGGAGGGATAGACGGTGCCTACGTCATTCTTCTCTTTAGCTTCTGCAGAAGTGACAGGAATTGTATTGTAAAAAACTTTGCTACAAATACTGATCTCAATTGATGGTATTCATTGATATACGGACGACAACACTCAAGACACTTTTACATACAGGCCGGGCTAACCGTACCGTAGCCGACCCTATAAAAATAATATTGTCAATAAACAAATATATTCACATGACAGGCAGTCAGTCAACGGGTTCAACGGTCATCAAATGTCGCAACCACAAGGACGTTCCGTTCTAAATCCTACAGAAAATACAATGTTTCTCTATCCAGTGGATTGTGATGAGATAATAAAAATTATTAAAAATCTTAAGAACAAAAATAGTTTTGGTATAGACGAAATTCCACCCATGCTGATCAGACAATGTGCCAATGAACTAGCCCTTCCTTTTAGTATTTTAGTAAATCAATCGTTCGAGGAAGGTACTTTCCCTGACCAGCTAAAAAAGGCAATCATTAAACCCACCCACAAAAACACCTGTGGAAAAGACTGATCCGAGCAACTATCGACCAATAGCTCTACTGCCTGCAGCTTCGAAGGTATTTGAAAAGGCCATGTGTAATCGGGTATACAGCTTCTGCGAAAAGTATAACATTTTTGATGACAGTGGTTTTCGAAAAAAAAATTCTACAATCTAGGCAATTTTCAAATATATTCAAAGAATTCTTGACATATTAAATAAAAGAAAGTACGCAATAGGTATATTAATGGAAATGACAAAGGCCTATGATAGAGTGCAATATGATATTTTACTGAATAAACTATATGGTATAGGGATTCGAGGAACAGTCCACATGTGGATTAAATCATACTTATGTAATAGGGAACAATTCGTAGATATAAAATATTTCAATCACGAAAAACTACATATAGAAAACATTAGGTCTAACAATAGGAAAATAAACGCATCAATACCACAGGGCAGCGTCATTGGATGCCTTTTATTTCTTATTTATATCAATGACCTGCCTAAAATATCAATGACCTGTCCTCTTCGCTGACGACATCTCAATTCTTAGTTCATGCGAAAAAGGAAATAACCTAACAGACAAACTGGTTAAAATATTAGAAGAGAAATCAACTCCTCTAAAACTAAGTTAATGATTTTTCATCCGCACCAAAAGAGGCCCTTAAATATAAATTTTAATGGCACACAGATAGATTTAGTTAATGAATTCACGCTTCTGGGAATAGAATTAAATAAAAACATAAATTGGAAATTACACATTAAAAACTGAAAAATAATCTCTCTAAATTCACATACGCACTACGAGAAATTAAAGAAACTACATACATGCAAACGTCGCTTGCTTTATACTATGCTTATGCTTATTCCTTACTCACATATGGAACAATATTATGGGGGAATAGCACAGACTCCAATAGTCTTTTTACGAGCCAAAAGAAATTAATAAGGATACTGGCTAACATAAAAGCTCCTGAAAGTTGCAAACCCTACTTCAAAAAACTTAAAATTTTAACCCTGCCTTCCATATACATTTTGGAATTATGTAAATTTGTTCAAAAATACCCTGAATTTTACACAAGACGAGAACAAAGGACCGCTCTCTCAGACACAGAAACAAATTGATCATGACAAATTCTCGATTTGCTCTGCACTCTTCGGGCCCTCTTGCTATGTCCATAAAAATATATAATAAAATTCCACAAATAATTAAAAACTTAAATAGTGACATGCAATTTATAAAACATTCTAAAATATTTTTAGTAGACAAAGCCTATTACAATTAGAATGAATTTCTAAGTGACAATAAAATAAATTAATGATTTTAAATTATTTATTGACTGTTTTTTATATCTTTTTTTTTTGATTGGTTAATTTAATTTAAAATTATGTTCTGATTTTAATGGATTTGGTTTCCTCCTCTCTTCTATTGCAGTGCCCATCAGGGTCTGAATGTGTTTTCTTATTTACACCACCTATGTATATAACATTATGGAAGCAATAAAGACATTTGATTTGATTTGGGTTGAAAAGAAGTGCGAACCGCTACGCTGGGTCTATGTATTGTTAGAAAGTACTTTTTATACCACTAACACAGCACTTCTACTAGAGCGGTTCGATATTTGTCGGTTCTACCGGTATCTGCACAACGAAATAAGCTGGCAACCGGAATTTTACTTATGTGCAGGAACACGAAAATCCTCCCCGGAGTTTGTTATGTGGCTACGGTATTCCGTAAGGTATTTCAAGGAAGAGCTGAGGGTGAGCGGCACCGACATATGACCTCTCACTTTCGCTGGGTCGTACCTCACTCAATGGGTGTTTTTAAACCATGTAACGATGTTAGAAATTTACCACGTATTATCGGCAAAGTGTTGAATAAGTTTCTTATCTTGTGTATTCAGTTCTAAGCGGTATATTTAATCGACCAAATAAAAGGCGCAGTCGTCAAGGCTGCGTCAAGGTCAAACAGATTGTACGAGTCTATTTACGCCACAACATAATTATGTGTGCAAAAATGGATTCAGTATTTGAGTTTTTGTGTAGTGGATTACACGTGTTTATCAACTCATATACGTACAGTTCATTCACAAGGCAAAATGAAATACAAAATGATTAGCGTTTTGTTTACAAGGCGGCTTACATTCGTGCTACGGTACTTGTGTTTTCCATCATTCTAGGGAATGTTTGTTTCCATGATATAAATAAAAAAGATAAAATATAAACATTCATTATAAGTGATGCATTGTTTTATATTGATTTAGTTGAATGGTTTGTAGAAATGAAGTTCGGCGCACGTACTCGTCTGAGCCGAAGCCTTTTGAGTCCATACCGGGTCTCAGTTCCATACCTGTTCTGGGGCCTCTGCATCACTTCCTGCCAGTATTCGGTAAGTAGGTACTTATTGTTCCTTTTTTACAACGTCGGTACGGATACGGCTCCCTGAACTAAAGTGATTACCGTAGCCTATTAACGATTGCAATGCAGAAAGTAGGTATTGTTCGGGCGTGGCCTCACCTGTCTTTAATTTTATTGATATTGATTATCTATCTATCTATAAGTTTATCTAATAATATGTGATTTGATTTTGTTGTTTGTCTTTCCCGAGATATGGCGCATGTACCTAGCCTGGCCAAATACTGTTACATAGAAACTTTTCTTTTTTTCAACTCTTTAGTTATTTTTAATTTGGAACGCGTTTATTATATTAAAAACTTCTTTCGATTTCTCGTCGTTTTACATATTTTCGTGTTTATTATCAAATTACAATATCAAATGGGGTGTTAAAGATAATAGGATTGCAATGATTGCCTTGTACAAAGTGGGTATGAAGCCGTCGGTCATATTCAAGATACTTCGAAAGCTGGGTTGGCATTAGTAGTAGTAGTAAAATGCCTTCTGTCCCGATACGCAGGTGAAAGGCATAGAAATATCCTCTTTACTGATGAAAAAATTTTCACGATTGAAGAGCACTTCACAAGCAATATGACAATGTACGCACATAGTTCTAAAGAAGCCGCACAACAACCTGGTACAACCTGGTCATCATCCTGCGTGTGTAAAGGGTTGGTGGGGATGTCTTCATTCACAAAGCTTCAGTTTTGGGAAAAACGAGTGAAGACTTCAGCCAAAGTGTATGAGACTGTCTTGGATCGTGTTGTGAAACCTTCCAGCAATACACTTTTTAAAATGTACCGTGGACTTTCGAGCAGGACTCGGCACCTGGTCACAAGGCACGAACTACCCAAGACTCGCTCGAAACCAACGTTCCGCAATTTATAAGAGCTGAAGACTGGCCCTCGACTAGCCCAGATTCGAACCCCTTAGACCACAAATTATGGTCAGTTTTAGAGAACGGCCTACTCGAAACGACACGCCGACATTGTGTCTCTTAAGAAATCTCTGCAGTGGCTAGATTTCCCATGGAAACAGTGCGTAAATCCATAGATTCGTGACCAGACATTAAAGGCCTGTATCAAAGCCAAAGGCCATTTCGAATAGAATCATTTATTTTCTTTTTTGCTGAGATTTCCATAAATATGTACACAAGTTTTATTAAGATTTATTTTAAAATAAATGCATATTCAGATAGTAACAGAACTTATGGCCAGACTAGTTATAAGCTTTTCTTAAGGGTTATCATGAACCGTCTTACTCGTATTACTAAATGTAAACCACCGGAAAAGGTTTGCAGTCGTGAAGTCAGTGATAGCCCATTGGATAAGGAACCGGCCTATCTATTACCTGGTCCCCGGTTCGAACCTTGGCTACTTAAATGCCCCCATGTATCACAAAATTCGTATTTTCGGATTTATGTACATATTACACTTGCTCGGCGGTGAAGGAAAATATCGTGAGGAAACCTACACGTCCAAGAAATTATATTAAGAAAAACTATATGACCTAACCTAAGAAGGATCGGCTTTTCTGGGTTGTGGACGTCTGACGGCAGTCGCTCTATGTAAAAATCAATGTCTTCGCCAAATCCATAGGTTTAGGTAACGGATCCCGCCTATCCTAATGTATTAAGAAACGCATAACGCGAAGAAAAAGGTAAAAGGTCTTGTTACTAAGTGCAAGTCACCGGAAGAGGTTTGCAGTCGTAATGTCTTCAGCATCGTGGACTACATGAACACATTGCGGTGTATTGTTCCTACAGAAAAGTACTGAGTGTAAGAAACTTCTCATATTCGAATCCTTCCAATGATATCAAGTAGATCATTGCTATATCCAGGTGTTGAGAAGTTTATATAACGCTGCGTCGATGGCTGTCCTCGTTCTTTAATAGTTATCTAAGGTCTTCCAGCTCCAATGAGAGGTGTGACAGGGGGACGTAACCAACGCGATCTCACTACTTTAAACTGGTCCACAAGTCATACAGAGACTTATGAAAAGAGATATAAGTTTTTCTAGGGATAGATTTCTATGAAATTTAGTAAAGATCGTATATGTTGGATGTCCTCTCTCTAGATTGATCGATAATCTCGAACGTATAACCGGCAGTTGGTGTATATAAGACAGAAGATAGTATACGACGGAAAGCGTCAGAGAAGGTCTATATCCAGTGTGTGATAAAATGGGTTGATGACAATGATATACATTTTAAGGTTCTCGCGGCCTTTCACGAATGCAGCGGGGTGTGGAGCGACGCAAGTTTCGTGAGAGAGAGAGGTTATGTCTTCTCCGGCCGATTTAGAGCTAACAAGAAATCACACGTAAAAATGTAACAGTACATACTTGAATACATACTTGAAATTAATTTTGTAACTTGTTCTCCAAAACATCCAATTTACTCGCATTTATACGATTTTTTTTTTTGGAAAGTGTACGAAATATCCGGGTAATAAAATAGGACATAACTGCATACGCAACTTGCTATATGAACTACCACATACAAGCTTAATGATAACCTTACTCTCTGCTCGAATGCAACAATACTCCGGTATTTGTTTTAATCTTTACAGTCTTATCACAGACTAAAGTACTAATACTAAATTATTAATTATATTATAAGAATACTGATAACACACAAAAATAATTATCAGTATTTTCAATTTATAGGTATAGTCAGCACCAAAAGTCACTGACCATATCCACAAGATTACCCATTATACAGCGTAACACATATACATCACTAAACAAGATGAGAAACGGAATCGGATGAAGCGAATGAACTGAACATCAGATTTTTAAATGTCGCCTACAAAATTGGGGCCATCAATTTCTCCTATAGTTAATAGGGGTTAAAGTATGAAATTGTCGTTTTATAGCAATAGGCATTTTAAATTGACATTAAACCTTCAGATACCTATGAGGCTTTTCTTTTAAAAAATGTGCAACATTTGATTTTCTAATTTCAATTGTTTTTTTTTATTCAGCTTAGACGGGAAAGATGGATACTTCGAAAATCCGAGTATTTTTTGAATTAGAGTTCCGACTAACACGGCAGAAACGGCTCGCAATATCAATGCTGCGTTTAAAGAGGAGACTGCTGAACTGCGAAACTGCTGACGGTGCATTCAGCACCGTGCGTTTTTGGTTTATGCTTTCGTAGTGGAAATTTCGACTTGAAAAATGAACCACGTGAAAGACCGCTACACAGGTGAATAACACTTAATTGAAGGAGATGGTGGAAGCTGATCTGAGTCAAACTACCCAGGCATTAACGGCATGGTTTAATGTTACTTTATCTTATCGTATCTGTAATATTGACTCATTTGCATCAAATCAATAAGGTAAAAAATATGAAAAA
The DNA here is from genome assembly GCA_947507595.1 of Pyralis farinalis. Taxonomy (NCBI): domain Eukaryota; kingdom Metazoa; phylum Arthropoda; class Insecta; order Lepidoptera; family Pyralidae; genus Pyralis; species Pyralis farinalis. The sequence continues at coordinate 16,767,035 of OX382272.1, forward strand.
TAGGTGTCTCATGATTTGACTGATTTGCAGAAAGAAACGCGTGTTGAAACTTGTGTTGCCTTGTTGAATCGGTACAGAAATGAAGGAATATTGAATCGAATTGTAACATGTGACGAAAAGTGGATTCTTTACGATAACTGTAAGCGAGAAATGCAATTTTTGACCCCAGGCTAAATGCCGCAACAGTGCCCTAAAGCAAAGCTTACCAATAAAAAGGTAATGGTAACTGTTTGGTGGTCTCTACATGGCGTTATTCACTATAGCTTTCTCAGGTCTGGTCAAGCAATAACAGCAGATAACTACGTCGAACATCGAATAATGATTGCGAAACTGGCAGTGAAACAGCCCCGACTCGTAAATCTATCTTCACCATTATTGCTCCATGATAACGCAATAACTCACACTACACGAGAAACCGTTGTAACTCTACAGGAGCTGCTAACTGAAACCCTACGTCATCCTCCGTACTCGCCAGTTCTTGCTCCAAGTGACTAACATTTTTTTCGTGATTTGTACAATTTTCTACGTGGTGTAAAATTTTCTTCCCAGGAGGCAGTACAAAATGCTTTCACACAGTTTGTCGAATCTAGATCCCCAGAGTTCTATTGCAAAGGCATAAATAAACTTCCAATTAGATGGCAGCAATGTATATGTATACTACTACTACTACTATAACTTCACGCCAAATCCCTTACGGGGTAGGTAATATGTAGGTAGGTAGGTAGGTAGTATATGTATAGATAATGAAAATCGGTGTTTTTTGCGCATTGTGCAAAAGTCACACTGAGCTATGGCCTATTCGCTTGCTGCAGCACACACATGCACCTATTACTGGAAATGTTTTGAGCAACGCCTGTTTACTCCTTCTTACAGTGTTATATTATGTTTGTATGTGTGTGACCGTAGCAGCTAATAAACGATTATCTATCTATCTATCTAAATATTTCATTAAATAAATATGTTATATCTTAGAAAAAAGGAATTTTAATTTTTCAGTACACATCGGCAATTTAATACTTTAACCCCTAATATTATGTGTATATTACGCATTGTAAATCTAAAATTGTTTGTATTATTGGGAAGAATCTCAATATTAAAAACAATTTTCGATACGTCCGATTGGTCTCATAGAAAATTGACTCATCGCGATTTCATTGAAGTCAGTTTTTACATTCTTAAAAGTCTTTGTAAATATAAATAATTCATAAATGTCGTAATGTACACCAGATTTTTGAAATCTGTCCTTTAGCTACTTTTGATTGCTCGTAATATAGCCATCCAATGTTCAGCGAAATACCTACATCATCATCATCATCACATCAGCCGAAGGACGTTCACTGCTAAACATAGGCTGCTGAACCACTTTGATTTCCACAGCGATCGGTCCTGTGCCGCTTGCATCCATCGGCTTCCTGCGATCTTCACAAGATCGTCGGTCCATCGTGTGGGCAGCTGTCCTACATTGCGTTTTCCGGTTCGTGGTCGCCATTCGAGAACTTTTCTGCCCGAACGGCCATGGGTTCTCCGAGCTATGTGGCCTGCCTACTGCCACTTCAGCTTGCTGATGCTTAGAGTTACGTCGGTAACTCTAGATCTGCTACGGATGTGATCATTTCTGAATCTATCTCGTAGAGAAACTCTGAGCATGGCTCTTTCCATCGCACGCTGTGTAACCTTGAGCTTCCGTATGAGGTCCATAGTTAGCGACCACGTTTCTGTGCCATAAGTCATCACTGGTAACACACACTGGTCAAAGACTTTCGTCTTGAGACATTAAGGTATTTTGGACAACAAAATCTTTCGCAATTTCCCAAACGCTGCCCATCCGAGTTGAATTCGTCGAGAGACCTCTTTCTCGAAATTGGATATACCTACCTGGACTGTCTGTTCTAGGTAGACATACTCATCAACATCTTCAAGAATCGAGCTCCCAACTGAGACTAGAGTGGGTACAACGTGTACATTTGAGATTTTCATTTTGTCCATGTTCATTTTAAGACCCACTCGTTGGGATGCTCTGTTGAGATCTCCAAGCATTGTATGCCAAATCGAAAGTGAGTGATATATTCGTCGTTGATATTGATGCCGTATCCTTTCCAGTCCAGTAGTTTGAAATCATCTTCCACAGCAGCCGTGAACAGCCGTGAACTTTGGGAGAAACAACGTCTCCCTGTCTCGTACTCTGGTCCTGTAGTAGGATCGACATGGTCATGTTTTCAAATATACTCCTCAACACTTCGATATACCTATAATCACCAATCATACCTACATATTGTTGAATATATAATGGAAAACGGTTAATAATCTATAATGTTGGTACATCATTTGTCGGTTTTTCGCGTTTTACTTCATAGTAGTGTCCGCAGTATTGCATTAATATATATATATTATATAATATATATATTATATATGGTGCTTTTGAAACCTTTGGTGTCAACTATACATTATGTGATTTTCAGGCACAATCGGTATGAAGCCGAACTTCTATGAGATGGTAGCTGCCTTGCATGAGAAATTCGGACCAATTGTGAAGATGGAAGGAATATTTGCTAGAGCCAATATGCTGATCTTATACGAGCCGGAACTTTATGAACCGGTAAGTATATATTTTTCACTTCTCACACTGTTAAATACGCATTAAAGCATACGGCAAACCTAATGTGAACCTATTACCACAGCTCATAAACAATTGCAATGCGAATACAAAGATTATCGCTCACGTATTGCAAACTAACGCAATAACTCCTTACTAGCAGGAGTTTACTAGTACTGATTCACTCCCAGCAACATAACAGTCTTCCACGGTGCTATGTTCCTGTTTTGAATTGGGGCTCCAGGTTTGTTTAACTGCAGTCTTCTCTGTTAGGTAGAGGTTCTTTAGCATACGTAGAAGAGGTTAATTTTGTGTCACGTCTACGGTCTTGTGAGTTTTGAAATAAAATAGCGTTCTCTTGCGCTTCTCCGCGCACCGGTCACGGATGCAAGTTTCAGCACAGCAACTCTCGAAGAGATTGTTGTTTGGTTCTACGCTCTTTTGCACCTTTCAAATGAGTATTAAATTATTATTATTCTTTTTATTAATATGTCGCCATCAGCCCGTTTTTTCCCCTATTGAAGTGAGCCTTTTAACGCACTACATTTGTTGTCAACCAATCCATCTAGGGCAGAGATTTTCAATCATTTTCGTCCCCCACTTGCCTACATATTTTCTGCTTTCCGTAGAACTAACTAATGTTTAAATGTGATGGAACCCTTACTGCATCAACATCAGCTGGTCTACTGGCACTTCAGTTTGCTGATTTTAAGTATGTATTGTCTGTATTCATCATCGAATTTTCTCACTACAAATAGGAAACTCCGAGCATAGCACTCTCTTCAATGCATGCTATGTGACTTTTAATCAACTCAACGGTTTCAATCGTTTCATCAACTATATAACTATACTGTTATATAAACTTAATACACTTTAAGCTTTACAGATCAGAGGATGAGGGTCACCCATCACGGCCAGGGTTGGAAACTAACCTTTATTACAGAGAAGTTTTAAGGAAGGAGACTTTTCAGGGTATTCATGGATTAACGACAGCGTATGTTGTTTTATTTTCAAAAAATTTAACTAAGATTTATGCTGATGATTTACTATTTATGTATAATGATTTATTTTAGACAAGGTGAGAAATGGCGTGACTTTCGTACGAAAGTAAATCCTGCTTTGCTAAAACCTAAGATCATAAAACTGTACGCGGCGGCAATGGACGAAATCTCTTCCGAAATGGTGGACAGGTATTATTATTTTTATTTATCTCTTCAGTGACAGATATGTACCGTACCGTACTTTAATAGATGTATACCTGACAATTTCTGGGGGGATAGGCATTGTTAAGATTTATTTCGAAAATTGAAGTCGTTATACGTGAACTCTGATAATTGTCGGTAGAAGAAAAGCAAGCGACGTATTTGTTAACAGGTATGGTATGTATAACAAGTATTGTAGTGATAGATAGTTGAAAGCTCAGCCAGGTTTCGCTAGTTCACTATAGCCGAGCTATGAGAGGGAGGTCGCAGATAGTTAGCATATGTCTTGTTTGCAGTACAGATTTTAGTATAAATCGGAAATATTCTCGCAAAGCCATCCTGATGACCACGATTGCCTGACGACAAAAGCCACTCGGCTTTAACTCTATGTAAAATTAGTTTAGGTTAAGCATAATATTCTATATAGTCCGGCCATAAGTACTGTTACAAATAAATATGCATTTATTTTTTATGAAGTAATGTAGTAATCTTAATGTAAAACTTATATGTACATATGGAAATCTCAGCAAAAAATAAAATAATTGATTCTATTCGAAATGGCCACCTTTGGCTTTGATACAGGCCTTTAACCTGTCTGGCCATGAATTTATGGATATACGCACTGTTTCCATGGGAAATTTTGCCACTGCTTGCTTCAGAGATTTCTTGAGAAACAATGTCGGCGTGTAGTTTCGAGCAGGCCATGTTCTCTAAAACTGGCCATAATTTGTAGTCTATTGGGATATTATATAGATATCAGATCTGGTCTCGACAAGGGCAAGTCTTTAGCTCTTATAAAGTCCGGAACGTTGGTTTCGAGCCAGGCTTGGGTAATACGTGCCTTGTGACCAGGTACAGAGACCTGCTGGAAAGTCCACTGTACATTTTTAAAAAGTGTATTGCGGAGATGCTTCACAACACGATCCAAGACAGTGTCTTGATACACTTTGGCTGAAGTCTTCACTCCTTTTCCACAAAAATGAAGCTTCGTGACTGCTTGATAAGTCTTTCAGCCTTTACACGCACGCGGTCGCCCCAATCTTTTATGGTCTTCAACAGAGGAAGTGTTGATATATTTGATAATAAACACACGAAACACACAAGTTTTTAACATTATACACGTTCCAAATTCAAAATAATTAAAGAGTTGGATCTTTCCAACTATTTAATTTTCTATGTAACAGTATTTATAGCTAGATTAGTTATATTCAGGTTTGGCTTTGGACCTTAATTTTTGTTAATATTTTTTATGAAATATTAATTGAAATTGACGAGCCTGGTAGCTTAGTGGTTATTCGTGCTGCTCGCAACTTGACGATTCCCACACACATTTGTGTGTATTAACATGTCTGTTTGATCTGGATGTTTTCAAGAGAGATAGTGCGCATCAAAGCAGCCTGACTGGGGAAGTACCTCCACATCACAGAAAGCCGCAGCCAAATAACAGCCTCTTGGAAGACTGTTATGATCCTTTAAGTGACTGAGGTATTCGGTAAGCTCCTAAGCAATTGCTGTGTTATCAGCAGGGGTGGCAATTTGCGAGTGATGATTGTTCATGTATCACAAGCGTTCAGCTATCACTCGCAAGACCACGGTAACCTTTGTATATCAGTTGGGTCGTATGTTTACATGTCTTACATTTTTGTATAGAAAAAACATGCATTTGCAACAAGCGCCCGTCCTCCAGCCGCCGCCCCTAACAATCGGTGTGGTGAACTCCTGGAAGACGCTACTCAAAGAAAAGCGCGTTTTAAGGAAACTGTGGTCGCAGACACGGCGCTCACGGGTCATCATTCATCATCATTTCCTGTATTAGTCCACTGCTGGACATAGGCCTCCCCTCCAGAGAGCCGATTTCGATGACTTCTCTGGGATGACGAGTCTTTGGGAGGCATACAGCATACTGATGTAAAGCGCTTCCCGCAGCCTATTAACGCTTGCAACACATTAAGTATCACTCGAGCGATGCCTCCTCTGCTGCAAACACACCAACTCCTTAGGAGCTTACTGGTGACCTCACTCACAGGGACCACAACAACCCTCTAGTGAGTCGTCATTTGGCTGCGGGTTTCTGTGAGGCGGATGTACTACACCAAACAGGCAGCTTTGATGTGCCCTATCTCTCTTAGATACAGCCACACCAAGACAAACAGACATATTCATGGACGCAATTGTTTATCCTGTGTGGGAGAGTCGTACCCACGAGCGTTGGTGCCAAAGCAACGCACTAACGCGTTTCACCACTGCGCCACCGAGGTCGTCAATGTAATCTGTCCTAGGTAGACATATTCGCCAATCGTGCTTAGTGTTTCCAACCGTGATTGGTATAGATGTGACATAGGTTTTAGCCCTTCTTCATCTTGAGACCTTGATACCTGGTTGGAAACACTAATGAGCTTATTGCGTATAGCGCTAAGATCCTTCAGTGATTCGCTTAGGTCGCTATTAGAATAAATCGTCAGCAAATCGAATGTGAGTGATGTATTCACCGTTAATGTTTATACAGTATCCTTTCAGTCCAAGAGCTTGTAGACATCTTCCAATGCTGCCTGCATAAATACTTCTGCGTTTCGATGTATCGATAGTCAATTCGGTATCGCTGGAGAGACTGTAGCATCACCCATATCTCAACTCAATCAAAGGTCCCAACCTCCGACCCCGGGTCAAGCACGACCTTAACAATTTGACGGAATAGCTGTTAGTTAGGATGAATACATGATGCGGCGCGGTACGGACCAACCTGTACCAAAAAAACCAGTAGTTAACATCAAAATTCTCATCTGCCCGCTGTTCGATGCGAAGTGAAAGAGGAAATACACGTCCGCTGAGAGGACTAAAATACTAGCAGACCATCTGGCTAGTGCTTTTCAGCCCAATCTGATACCTCCAGCTACCTGTTATGTCATCCGCAAACATCATGAGCTCATGGTGAAATATGTAGAGCAATTCCTTGCGGCTTCGGCGCCGTCGATAAAAGGTGATTTGTTTGTTTCGTCAGTAAAGGTTCGGCAGATCGTTCATCAGAGTTTCAGACGGAAGGTGTCTGAGCCAGGCGGAATTACAAACACTATGCTTCATCAACTGCTCAGAAAAGGCATCGTAGCTCTAGTGCGGATTGCTAATAAAGTATTACGGATAGCACAATTCCCGCGGTGCTGGTGCCCCGGGTCGGTTATAGTTGTAACAAAGTCGGGTAAGATGACTATAGTTAAGGCCGATTACCTCCCTCGCGCACAGCTCTGTTGTTGCACCGAGTCCGACCATTCCGCACACCGAGGAAGGAACTATTCGGATTTCAAGCTCAGCACAGTACGACTTTTCTACTGGTGCTCATACGCCAATATTGTATAGGAACTAGAGATCATAGTACGGTGGTAGTTTGTACGTAGTCATAATACGGTACGGTACGGTGCACTCGACGCGCGAGCTTCATTGTTTTGCCTAAGTCACGTACAAAGTCGGCCAAACCACGATAACATACGAAGGTGCGCGCCTTTTTAACAAGATACAATCGGACATCAAAAATATTGACTCGTTCATATAATCACGAAATTTTGAATTGTTAAACTTTTTTCTTCTTAATAATTAGTATGACAACGAATGTATGTAATTATTTCTTTTTATATTTATGTTCTCATGTAAGTGATGTAAAATATGTCTTTATGAGAATAAAAAGTATTTTAACCTCAGACCTCGGTTGGGGTACATCTGGACATAGAGAAGGCCTTCGATCGTATGTGGTGTGGCACGACAGTCTCATATATAAGCGTTGAGCATACGAGCACGCCACCGTAGCTTGTAGGTTCCTGAGCGAACGGTCCTTTACCGTTACAGTAGACGACGCGGAGTCGAAGGTCCACCCGATATTGGCAGGTGTATTGCAGTTGGTAGATTCTTATTTCCAGCACTATACGCAGTACACCAATGTCACTCTCCTGCTATCCGAGGCGCATCTAGGCTCGCTCTGTTCGCGGACGACAGCGTCTACTTTACAGTGTCTAGGAAGACGGTACTCGTAACGAAGACGTTGCAGAAAATGCTGGATATGTTCTCAAAATGGTTTGACCTGTTGTGCATGGTTGGGAACGTGGGTAAAACAACCGCGCTACAGTTTGGCCTCAAGCGCGTCCTACCTGCCCTCACGCTGCGAAGTAATCCTGTAGACAGGGAGAGCAGAATGCGGCATTCGGTAGTCCGTACAGATTGGTTGCTGAATATGGTTGGTTATGTCAACCACGCCACAGGCCAAATCGGGCCGTATTGTTCTGCGACCAGTACTAACATCTCAAATTGATCACTATTTCACGCCCGCATTTTCGCATATTACACGGAGCCGTACCTTCCTGGAGACAGCCGGCCGGGTAAGTCTTCGCTCAAGGCCCGCACGCTGTCATGGATGCATGAACCACTGATTGGCTGACTGACTGGTAACTGCTGAAGTGAGTTGTACTACATTTCTTTTGTCCGTACATGTGTCAGTCAGTCGGGCACAAATCTCTTGCCAATCCACACCGTAAAAATAGGTAGCATGATGCTGCTGGAAAATGCCCGTGCAATGAGGAGTTAGCTCGAAGCTAGGACGTAGCTGTTCACGCGGATGCGCGAATTTCTGACTGCTTACCATCATGCAGCTTTGATTTTCACCTTAATGATGTTAAAAAATCTCAACTGGGATAACATTTCAAACACAATGTAAACTCGTAGTAGGTAATTACTAAAAATACAATGATGGCTACTTTTTTACTGATCTATGTCGACAGAATCTATCACACTCTTAAAATAATACAATTCTTAATCTTTTCCAGGATAATCAAATTGAAAGACGACGGGGATTACTTGAAAAACCATTGGAACGAAGAAATGACCAAATTTTCTTTGGAATCAGTAGCCCTGGTTGGTTTGGGCACCAGGCTTGGCTGTCTGCGAGATGATTTACCAGACGATCACCCTGCTAAGGAATTGACACGAATTCCAAAGATTATTTTTGATATTGGCTTTAAATTAGAACTCTTACCAAGTTTGTGGAAGTATATTGAAATTCCAAGTTTCAAGAAACTAATAAAGGCTTTTGATATGCAATGGGAGTAAGTTTTCAAAATGAATTATTAATAGGTATTTACGCGCATACGTCAATAGTTACTGCCACCTACTTTTATCTCACGTCAAACCTAAACCAAACCAAACTGCTATCGTTGTATTCCTGGAAATGAGGGAGGTTACCAACGAACGAGAAATACTTTCTGTATTGCAAGCGTTCATAGGCTACGGCAACCGCTTTACATCACGTGGGCCGTATGCTTGTATGCCTCCCGAAGTTGTTTAAAAAAGCTGAGTGTCAAATTTAGGCGCGAGGATTGTATCACCGCTGCCTCAGCTTTCCCTCTTACTGCAATGGTCTCTGCCTCAGACTCCTTACTGGCCTCTACCAGAGAATGGGCTGTATGATAGATATCCTAGGGTTTCTTTAAAATAGTTACAGACATTTAAAATGAAGCAAACTATAGTTTAGATAGCCAAAACCCCATATCGCCGTCGCATCGCGCCTGAATGTTACAAAAAAAACCGCCCCGTATTGCTGCCGCTTTCCCGCCCTGCTTATTTTGGCTTTAAAATTCTGCGAGATTTTGCCAAATTAACTTTACTGCAATTTACTAACGCATGCAATGTATTAAGTATCACTCGCGTTGCTAACTCTGCTGCTAACACAGCAACTCCATAGAAGCTTAATGGTGACGTCACTCACACGCAGGAACACAACAATTCTCTAGGGGGTTGTTATTTGGCTGCAGTATTCTGTGAGGTGGAGGTACTTTCCCAGACGCCGCTTTAATGTACCCTACCTCTCTTAAAATACCCAGACCAAGACAAATATACATGTACATGCACACAAATATTCGTCAAAAAGAAGAAATAAGAAGCGTGAACGTGAAGAATGGACTAAAGAGTGATTGATATTTCATACGATGGAAGGTCGCGCCTTCAATTCAGGATTTCATGCTACATACGTGAGATGGCCAGATGGATAACGCCTTCAGTCCAAGTCTGCAGGCCGCGCCTCCCCGTGTGTAGTAGCCAACATTACGATCGTGTATTGCCCCGGGGTGCGCACAAAACATTAACCTACGAGTATTACGTCAATGGCACAAGACAAAACTCGCTGACGCGACTCGCGGGCGGCTTATCGTTAATGAGTTTATAAAGTATCAGTAGTCGTCAACCTTTATTTCTTGTTCTGCCTTCAGTCTATAGTCACAGTACACTTATCTTATAAGTCTACAGTGTGCCTCCCTTATGGTTATTTAAGTACCACGCTTGTGTTAATATGTAATAATATGTATTTCAAACGTAGTGATTATCTTTCTGTATGCGCCGGCTAGGAACTCTTTACTGTTATCTATTGTTCCACCCATAGACCTATAGTATTAGTGTTTAAATAACCCTCATCACATAGGAGTTATATAAATAACCGTTTTCTTATTTTTAAATCACAGGTAACCATTAAGGCGACTTTTAAAATTCTGATTTATAATTTCTATGTAGTTACAATACAGTAAAAGATAAATAATATTCGTGTAAACTATAAATCTTATTTCAGAATCAGCAAAATGTACATTGAGCAGGCACAAAAACGAATCCAAGAACGTGGACATGATATACCAGATGAAGACAAAAGCGTCTTGGAGAGATTGTTGGCTATTGATGAGAGAGTTGCAATAATGATGGCAAATGAAATGTTACTTGCTGGTATAGACACAGTAAGTATGACCTCTTCTTTGACCAATCTGGTAGCGAGATTTCATGCCAATGTATAAAGCCCATGAATATACAGTGATGATTTATAAAATGAGAATTGATTACGAAAGAGATTGGAATTAGAGAAGTCGCATTTCTTGCACGAGAAGAAGTAATTTTAAATTATAGGTGTCACCAAACTTCTAGTTAATTCTGAAGTTGTTTCGCTTGCTTTCACGCGAGAGGATGTGAAACGGAAAGGGTTTAATTATTTAAACAAATGTAATTGTACTTTTTAATTGTAATCCACTCCCTACCCAATACTGAGGTTTGCCCAACAGACTACAGCATGAGGTTCTTTAAAAACCGGCCAAGTGCAAGTCGAACACGAACACAAAGTGCTTGGCACCACCATAATTACGGTTCACAAGATATGGTCTTGTGACCGAGCGACGAACGGACAGACAGCAGAGCCTTAGTACTCGTATGTATTACATTGCTGTTGGGACCCTTTGAGTACAGAACCATAAAAAGGAGTCATTATGTGTCCAAAGGGCAAAATCAGATACCGGACCGTCTCAGAGCGAATCGGCTACCTAGTACCTATCAACGATACGGAAGTCGTCATCTCCGTTAGGTGTCGCTTCCGTATTTACGATTTTAGGCCCTAGCTAGCTACGTTTCTTCAGTGTGAATACCGAATAACTACCACCCTCAATTTAAACAATTCCTTAATAATTAAACTCGCCCGCCGTGTTGACTAAGTATTCATGCACCGTCGCCATCCATCAGGCGTCTGAGACACCCGATAATCTGGCCACACCGTACACAATTAAATAATGAACACGAAATCCAACGAAATATTAAACATCGACTTTTAGTTATTAAATTTAACTTCGGCTACGTTGATCCAACACTCGTGCAAAAAGTCTCAATCAATCAGATAAATGTATCACCCAATTTTTTGCTACCCCACACAGAAGTAAAGAATCAACGTAAATCTAAACACAATATTAACACAAAGAAATTAGTCTAATAAAAAAAACCGCCTCTTGAACAAACAGTATCACGTCCTATTTACCTCGGAAATTTACACCGAAAGAAGCCCCGAGGCTACGTCTATCTAATAAAAAAAAACCCGCTCCGCGAACCAACAAAGTTACGTCCTATTACCTCGAGAATTTACACCGAAAGAAGCCCCTAACCTTTATTTTGTTTTTGTTTTTCGTCCAAGTAATTTGAAGACCCACACAAGAAGTCATCCTTCCGTGAGGGGCACCCTCCGGATAACGGGAGGGAAGAGGTGAAATCTTTCAAAGATACCATTTCGTGCGAACGAACTGGTTATGTCAGATTTCCGTTAATTAAAACACCCCATGGGACTGCCTTTAGCCGGGAAGGCTATAAAGGCTTCATCTGAAGCGATCACCCCAGGGGAACGGGGTGCCGCAAAAAATAAGTTTAAGCCCCGATCCTAATTTTTTTTTATTTTTATTTTCGCCCAAGAAAGTTGAAGACCCACAAAGGAAGGACCAACCCACACCCGGGTGTGCATTGGTCATTCCTCCGTGAGGGGCACCCTCCGGAAAACGGGAGGGAGGAGGTGAAATCTTTTAAAGATACCATTTCGTGCGAACGAACTGATTATGTCGGATTTCCACCGACTAAAACACCCCCTGGGACTGCCTTTAGCCGGGAAGGCTACAAAGGCTTCATCTGAAGCGATCACCCCAGGGGAACGGGGTGACGCAAAAGCCCCGATCCTACGTCCTGCCCGCTTTTATACAAAAACCGGCCAACGAAGAATTCCTCATACTCATCCATGCTCGATTTTCGCCCCTAACATCTATACTCTAAAGCTATAACTCCCATAGTATTTCCGTCAGGTACCCAAAGACATCGAGACTGTTCGATAGTGATTCGTTATTTAATATTCGATTCTATTTCGTTCCATTTAAAGTAAATTTTCCCGGTTACACATCCTGACTAACTTTTATCTTCGGTTGGCAACCGCGCGGCGGTCTAATATTCCAAGAAATCATGCCATACCGTCTGATATTCGCCTACCCTCAAATAAGTTATTTTTTTTCTGTGCACACGACTTTGGGATTTTCAATACTATGTTATCACGCCCGCTCCTCCAAAAGGCAGACAGTGAGAATCGTACACCACCAGATGCGTCCTTTAAACCCGAGTATGTACGAAAATGACCAATAGGTCAGTAGATGATTAATAAATCAGAGTAGTGAGCGATGCGTCTACATTCCTATTCGTTAATTTATACATAATTCGACCACATATATCCATATGAATGCTTTTATTTGTGACGGCAATAATGTTATTTCATTGTGGCCCGTTACATGTTGTAGGCTCTTGGGCAAACCTTGGTAGGGAGCAGGGAGAATACGATTAAATTCATCACATCATTTAAAAAGTACAATAGGAATATTTTAAATAATTACACGCTTTTCATTTGACTGTCCTCCTGCTCGAGCAGATAACCACGCATCAACTTCAGAGCTAACTAGAAGTTTAGTGACAATTTACACATACATCCGAGCGATTGTTGTGAACATCATTAAGCACATCATGCTTAATTTTATAATATTTCAGGTGTCTTTGGTCACAACATCTTTACTCTATCAATTTGCAAAAAATCCTGAGGCGCAAGAGAAGGCTCGTCAAGAAATCCTATCTGATGCGCCTCAGAAACGGTACCTACGGGCGTGTATGAAAGAGGGTCTCAGGATATTACCGGTGGTGTCGGCTCACTTGAGAAGAACAACCAAAGACTACGTAGTTGCTGGTTACCATATACCAAAAGGGGTAAGAGAATTCCTTTATTTTATTTTGATGGTTTAGGAAACTTGCTTCGGCTTTGATAGTTATTATTAAAAAAAATTGCTTTATGTGAAAACATAAAAGACAATGATACAGAGTCCTTTTCATAGGCTTGGATATGAATATTTAGAATTTTTATAAGTTGTCAAAGAGAGAGTGTTATAAACTGTGTATGAAAGAAGACACACGGCTCTTCTTTCGTAACCGTAACCTATGAAAATTAATACCATATAGTTCTCAAGCTATTTTTAAAAACTTGTATGGACTACACACCTGTCTTTTCGTAGGGTGAGAATACGAATATACAGACATAATTATGATTATCTCGAGTAAACGTGTATGAAAGAAGATCATGCAGTTGTAATTTCGTAGCACGTGAATATATATGCCATGCCCATAGAAGAAGAATTACAATAAACTAATTACTACCACTACATAAAGTTCATAACGATTAGGTTAAGAAAAACCAAGATCAAAACAATATACCTAATCACACACATGCTACTTCAGGACAGTTATACTTATAGTCTTTATTAAGGGATATTCTTTGAACCGTGGTTTTTTTTAACCTAAACTTCAAGAAGTAGCGGTAATTTGTTTACTTTAAATGTAGGTATAAACCTCCGCTTATTTAATATATACATGTAATAAAATTGTTGCAGATAATAATAATAATAACCAAGTCTAACGTAAAATATGAAGCTAGATGCTATGGAATTTCACATCAAATGACTTTAAAATTTTGCCCCATTGAAGTAAATTTATTTGCTATTTAGAACCTAATAATACGTAATAATTTCAGACTGATGTCGTGGCACCGAACGAATATCTTTCCAAATCAGAGAAATTTTACCCACGAGCAAAAGAGTTCATTCCAGAAAGGTGGTTGGTAGAGAAGGATCATCCATTGTACTATGGCAACACTCACCCTATGATTACCATGCCATTTGGCTTTGGTATCAGAACCTGTATAGGACGACGAATCGCTGAATTGGAAATCGAGAGTATATTAAAAACTGTCTTGTCGAGATTGATAGTGAAGTGGGAAGGTCCACCTATTAAGGTGACATCTGTGGTGTTGAATAATTTTTCTAAACCATTTAATTTCAAGTTTGAAGTACTCAAATAAGAACAGACGACATCGATACTCTTTTATTTATTTATAGATTAGCAGCATAATTAAATAATTAATTCAGCAAAAACGGGAATAAGGCTATAAAATACTTAACATTTTTATATATTACAATTACCTGTAGCTGAAGTTTATATGCATTTTTGAAGAAACAAATTTATAAGATCGAAACTTATAAGATCACTCATTTTTTTTATAACTGCTAAAGAAACTGCGAGTGTCGTTTCGCGAATAGATCAAAGTATTAAATATAATTTAAATAGCCTTGGACATGTTGTTAAACTCTCTGAGGACACATACTAGAGGCGCATTTAGACCAATATTGGATCTGCTATACTCTGCAATGAGAATGTCAAATTCGTTTGATGTTTGATGGCCGAGGAAGTGTTGATAACGCTGAAAATAAAAATATCTTCGACCAATAACATCGAGGCATCGAGAACTCCACTCGCTAACTCCACTTGTATAGAAACAACAGATTGTGCACACGTCTTCGATTCAAGCGTTATAAAAACTATTTTTTGTATACCCTCCAGCCGTTTTTTTTCACTTACATTGCAGTACTCTAAACCGTTAAAGATATTTTTTAAGTAAGATAAGGAAATTTAAAATATCTCCAATTTCGGATAATAAATTTAATATTTTTAACCCTCTCGAGCAAATTAAATTAATATGAATATTAAATTATAGATTATTTATTATTATGCACCCGCGCATTTCTTTACAAATCCAGTTATATTGGCTGCGTATTATTTCATGTTTCTTTGAATAAATAGGTATACTAAATTGTTATATGGTATACATTATTATGAGGTAGTTAATGGATATTAATTTATAGGGCATTACAAAAAGAAAAATATATGTTGTGACAATCTTTTAAAGAAATGTCTGTTTAGGGCAACGCGACTTTCACACTTTGATCGTGGGTTCGATTCTCACATAGGACAAACATTTGTGTGCATGAACATGTCTGATTGTCTTGGTCTGAGTGTTTTCTATGTATCATAAGCATGTATTTACAAAAAAATGTATTTACGTATGTTTTTCAGTTGTCTAGTTCCCATAACACAAACTTCGTTTACTTTGGGGCTAGTAATTTATCCAACAACGTTTATTTATTATTTATTATAAATGTGCCAAATAAGTATTTCATTTTATTCACGAACTGGACAAACTTCTAAGTAGTTGAAATCTAAGCCAGAAGGCACAGCTCGCTGTTCATAACGTAATGCTAATTCTAACGCTTACTTTGGAAGTAAGTTAAAGATTTTTATTGATAGTGGGTTTGAGTTTGGCAGAGAGAGCATGAAAGTATGGAGCAGCATGGAGTTCTTCAAGAAATGCGTGAAGAGGTTTTTAAAGGGTCGGCAACGTATGAGTGACACCCCTGGTGTTGCAAATGACCATAGGCTACGGTGACTGTTTACCATCAGGCAGACCGTATGCTTGATTGCCACCTGATATAAAAAAAAGTAGAATAAATAAAAATAAATGCTCGAGATCGAAGCATTTGTGGCGGAGAGCTTGGTGACCGCGTTCGCAATGATGATGTAAGAAAATGAGTTGGTCTGAAAGAGTGTGTCGGTGTTAAGATAACAAAGGTAATGTCCCTTGGTTCGGGTATGTAAAAAGGATGCAGTACGAAACAGATAGGTAGGTATACAATGTGAAAATGGAAGAATGTAGGAGCCGAGGAAAGCGAAAAGTCACCTATCACTACCAAATTGATCGCGTTTTATCAGAAGGTGATGTCTGGAGTCCTAGGAACCGGCGAGTGTGATTGAAAAGGGCTATGAATGTTAAAGAAGCGAGCGAAGTATGTAAGGATCGCGTCTTATGGCGCTCGGTTCTCTCTGCCTATCAAATCACATTTTCTAAAAGCCAACAGCGGTGAGAACATCGGAGTTTAGAAAAGTTAGTGGGTTTATCACCAAGGTAGAAAACGAGCGTACGATATATCTGATAGTAAGCAGTTACAAAGATACGTAATAATACAACAGATGTCTTGTTACGTAGCTTTTAGCGTGGTAGTAGTAGAGACATCGCTCAAAAGTTATTTGTCTTTGGTCAGTCATGTATGCCTATAGTTTCTTGGAGTCCTGGAGCATCCATAGCGCTGCCGCTCCTGTATGAGCCGGAATCTTATGAATTGGTAAGTACTTATGTAGATACGTGTTTATGGCTAAAAGACAAATCGTTATAAATATTTTTGCAATTGTTAAATGCCTAGCGAAGGCTTTTAATACAATAATCACAGGTTCCACATTATTTCTTGTAAACTTTTAGTGTAAATATCGATCTTCATACCTCCAGGAGAGGCAATTTTAAATGTTTATTGAATACGTATTTGGATGAGAATTGTCCTCATTAGAGGGGAAATGTTATCCCAGCACTTAGCTAGGTGCCGGATAGCCAATGACGGTCCTATAATAAGGACTATGCGTTGAAATTGTCTTCGAGATCCGTATTCAAATGGCAGTCTTGCTCAGAAATAGCAAAACATGAGTTCGCCTTGGGATATTATAACAAAATATGCAACAAGCATATTATACCCGCTGAATTATTGGTCGGTATTGCTATAGGAGACGAGGGCCGTATGCGATATAGTTTAGCCTCGAAAGTATAAGAGATTTTCAAATGGAGAATCTAGCTTTTCCGAAAGGAAATTACGAACACGATAGAACCATGAGGAATACCATGTAGAATTGGCGTAGGCATAAAAGCAACGCTAGAACCATTCTCTTTCAAAAGCTTGACTTATTGGTAACGGTTACTGAGGTAGGTGGAGGTTATGAAGGAACAAAAAAGACTTATACTTTTGCAGATTCGCCTGACGAGACTACGTCACGCTTAGTTCGTCTTCGATAAATAAATAAATTTTACCTAAAAAAGTGTAAACACAATCATATTTTCAATTCTAATAAACGAATCCTTGACCTAGTGATATAACACATCGATACTTTAAATATATCAGAATGCCAATTTTTGCACCTGATCGCCATCATCCCGCAATCGAAGATGAGATATTTCCTTAAAAATAAATTATTAGTAATTTCCTTAAAAAAACAAAGCGTAAAATGACTCGTAACATCTATGAATGTAACTTTGAAAATTGCACTGATAATTTTAATAATATAGAAAGGCATAAACATTTTAACAATGCTGCCATTAACTTGGATTTGGAGTTTCATTGTTATCAAAAACTGTTTATTTTTAGGTACTTACTCATATTTGTTAAATATGTCTTATTACGTTGTGTGTACTGTAATTTTGGCCTTATAACTAGACTTTATAACTATTATAATGTTAAGTGCTGTATTTGTTGTAAGATTGTATTGTACACCTATAAATAAATAAATAAAATATGAGAGAGTTTACGTTGACATACTACAGTCACATTAATCAGGTACTTTAACACTCCTATTATGTAGATTTTAAACTATTAAATCACCTACCTGTTCCTTGTAACTATTACTAAAGCTTGCAATTTGATCTAACCTGCTTTGTGTGCTTCCGCCACCAATTAGTTCATGCGGCCTAGCGCCGGCCGGCACCCACCCAATACTGTTAGTACGTGCTACATGCCGACGCTGCCATGGCTGCTCCGGTAGTCTCTACCTCGGCTGCTGCGGTCGTCCGCCATCTGGAACAGAATCCGCATGCCCCCACCACCACCGTCGCTGCCACGACTGGCCTGGTCGTCGCTGCGACACGTGTTTCGCCTCTCCACGAGGCATCATCAGGCGTTGTAGACGTTAATCGTAAGAATAACATGCTACAAGTGACAAATCCATCGCAGTGCCGTCCCTTATATTGAATTGAGGGTGGGGGTGGATGGTGTGAGTGAAAAGATATTTAATAGTGGGGAATGGTTTACGTCAGTCTGTTTGTTCATGAGAGTAATTTTAGAATATTTATGTTTATTAATTTCTAATTGTTCCCTAATATTTAGTTTTAAACCTTTGTCTATGGTGTGTAAAATTTGATGTGTATTAGTGGGGGATAAGTTATGTCCTTTGTCTATGAGATGCTCGGCGAAGTGTGATCTTTCTGGGCGATTGTTTTTATACTTCGATATGTGTTCGTGAAATCGTGTTATAAAGTTACGATCAGTTTGCCCGATATAAACGTGTTCACATTCATCGCAGAACAGCTTATAGACGCCGGATTTTTTATTGGGTGGGATTTTATCTTTAGTGTTACAAAGTGACCTGAGTGAATTATGGGATTTGAGAGCAATATGTATGTTATTTTTTCTAAATATGTGAACTATTTTGTCAGTGATTTTTCCCAGGTATGACAAACTCGCAGTGTATTTATTTGTCGAAATATATGGAACCGCGTACAATAGTCTGTTAACGATACTACTCGTCTTTTTACGCAATAATTTATCGATGGTAGATTTGGAATAACCGTTTGATTTCGCGATGCAGGTTAGATGAAATTGCATGTAAATTTGACTTTCGCAAAATAACGTCTGAATCTATTAACTATTACTAAAGCTGGCTCGTGGAGGCAGCTGTGCTTCGAATCAGACGACATTGATTCCTGCGCAACCGCAATGGCTGCGGCGATATTGGATGGCATGGAATGCTTCATTCCCAATCGCCTTGTAGCTACTGTGGGAGCTCAAAAGCGGTTTAATCGGCATTGTAAGGAAGCCATTCTTGTTAAGCAGGCTGCTTACAATGCTTGGGCCACGGCGCATGCTAATGGGGTTCCTAGAGTCTCTGCCTCGAGGTCCAGTAAAAGGGTGGTTGCTAGAGCAAAATTCGATTTTGTCGGTAGAGTTGGCGAGCGACTTACGAGCTTTCCCTCTGGGAGCCGTGCTTTCTGGTCGCTCGCTAAAGCTGCCGAGGGAAATTTCTGTCAACCATCCATGCCACCAATGCAAAAACCGGAAGGCAGTTTGGCCCATAGCGCTAAGGAGAAAGCCGATTTACTCGGTAATCTCTTTGCGTCTAACTCGAATATGAATGACGGGGGAGCAGTGCCACCTACCATCCCGTGGTGCGGTAGCTCAATGCCGGAAATCTCCATTACCCAGCGACATGTACGGCGGGCCTTACTCTCCCTCGACATTCATAAATCGAGTAGGCCGGATGGTATACCGGCAGTGGTGCTGAAGCTGTGTGCTCCTGAGTTGTGTTCTGTACTAACGCGCCTTTCCTACTCCACTGGGCAAGTCCTGTCTTCATGGAAGACCGCCAATGTGCACCCGGTGCCCAAAAAGGGCGATAGATCAGACCCATCGAATTACAGTCCTATCGCCATAACCTCCCTTCTCTCCAAGGTGATGGAGCGTGTGATAGACACACGACTCCTAGGATACCTAGAGGATCACGACTTGATTAACGACCGTCAATACGGCTTTCGCCATTGTCGCTCAACTGGTGATCTTCTAGTGTATCTTACACACGGCTGGGCTTTGGCGATAGAGAGTCAAGGTGAGGCATCGGCTGTCAGCCTAAATATGGCGAAGGCGTTCGATCGACTCTGGCACCGGAGTCTTCTATCGAAGTTACCATCATACGGGCTGCCCGAGGGTGTGTGCAAATGGGTCAGCAGCTTTTTATCCAACAGTTGCATAAAAGCCGTGGTTGACGGTGGATACTCCGATAGTATGGATATCAATGCTGGCGTCCCTCAGGGTTCTGTACTGTCTCAGACGCTGTTTCTGCTGCATATCAACGATATGTTGTCAATTGATGGCATATATTGTTATGCGGACGACAGCACCCGGGACAGTTATTATACAGGCTGTGCAAACATCCCTCGTTCCCTTGTGCAGGAAAGCCGCAACAAACTTGTGTCTGAAATGGATGGTACTCTGGCTAAAGTATCTGACTGGGGGCGGCTTAACTTGGTCGAATTCAACCCCAAGAAGACACAAGTTTGCGCGTTCACCGCTAAGAAAACTCCATTTGCTGTGGTTCCTAAATTCCAGAACACACCTCTTACCGTCGCCAAAAGTATTTGGATGCTTGGCGTCGAGATCTCCAGTGATGTGCAATATCAAAATCACCTGGAGGAGAAGGTCAAGCTGGCTTCGAAAAAACTTGGTGTGCTCAACAGGGCTAAGCAGTACTTTAGTGCGGGGCAAAGACTTATATAAGTCTCAAGTCAGACCGCACATGGAGTACTGCAATCACCTTTCAGCGGGAGCACCTGGATACCAGCTTGGACTGTGTGATTCGATTCAGAGACGAGCTGGGAGAATTGTCGACAATCCTAAGCTTACACACGGTATTGAACCCTTAAGTTTAAGGAGAGACTTTGCCTCCCTTTGTGTGTTCTACCGATTGTACAACGGGTTGTGTTCTGAAGAGTTGTTCGAAATGATGCCGACAGCTACTTTTTATAACCGCACCGCTCGCCGACGGCGGGGAGTTCACCCTCACACGCTTTAACCGCAATGGTCGCGTACTGTGCGGTTCCAGAGAAGTTTTCTTCCGAGAACTCTCAAGCAGTGGAATGAGCTCCCAGCTGAGGTTTTTCCAAGGAACTACAGCATGGAGTTCTTCAAGAAATGCGTGAAGAGGTTTTTAGAGGGTCGGCAACGCATGAGTGACGCCCCTGGTGTTGCAAATGGCCATAGGCTACCGTGGCTGTTTAACATCAGGCAGGCCGTATGCTTGATTCCCACCTTAGTAGTATAAATAAAAAATTGACAATGTCTTCGAAACACACATCAAAAAATACTCTTTGTAAAAGGGCTTATTATATAATCGATGAATATTTGACTGACAGTTGTCTGGAAATGATTCAGCGAATGCATTAATGTACACATTTTTATTTTATTTTATCTTGACATTATTATATTAACATACATTTCTAGATTTTTTATTGTAATACAATAGAAAAGTGACATATTGGCAAGTTTGTTTCGGAATATCTTCCTTGCCAATGGTCATTTTCGAAATACAATACTTCTAATACAATTGCGTCATACATTCTGGTGACATCGGAAGTAGGAAGAAGAAACCTGCTCATGTTGTTTTTCAAAAAAGTGATACGACATTATTGAGGAACTTAGGTCGATATGGCTTCAGAGACGCCTTTATGTAAGTACTGTTTTTACACTTACTACATTTAGGTACAACAACAAAACCTTAGCTACTTTATATTCCTCAAACTCTTCACTGCAGCATTGGAAGATGTCTTCAAGCCAGTCACATAACCCTTCATGTTGTTGATGCGCCATACCTCACTTAAAAGTACTCAGTACAAAATAGATATGTTTTCATGCACACAAATGTTTGTCTTGTGTGGGATCGAACCCACGAGCGTTGTTGACAATGTACCTAATATACTCGTAACAGCGCGTTTTACCACTGCGCCACCAAGCTCATAAAAACAAGGTCCGTGGTTCGAATCCTGGCATTACCACTAAATTCGTCTTTTCGGAATTATGTACATAATTGTAATTATCACTTGCTCTTTGGTGAAGGAAAACATCGTGAGGTAACCCTCACGGTCAAGAAATTATATGTAAAAACACCTAAGAAAAATTTGGTTTTCCCTGTGGTTTGTGGAGGGCTTTCGCTCCATGTAAAAATCCGTATCTTCGCCAAATCTTTAGGCTTTTAGTAAACGGATAACCCTAGGAAGAAGAAGAAGGATGCAGGTGGCACTGGGTCGGGGCGAATAGTTCTCTACAGGGGAGACCTATGTTTAGTAGACAACTACGGGCTGAAATGATGTAAAGTTTGAAATAAATGATACTTCATAAAAGACGTTTTAGGTATTCTTTAGAATGCCTAGGTATTACATACAATACCGAACTATTCAGTTTGCCGGTAACAAGTTTATTAGGTGCCGGCGGACGGTCTATTTTTCGACCAAATACAAGGCACAGCTGTCAAGGCTACGCCAAGGTCAAACAGATTGTACGATTATTTTTATGTCATGTCGTCACAGATATAAGTAGGCCATACACAATTGATTCAGTATTTGAGTTTTTGTGTAGTGGATTACACGTGTTTATCTACTCGTACCTCTACAGTTAATTTTATTGGCAAAATGAAATTCAAAATGTTCAGTGTGTTTACAAGGCGGTTTACATACGCGCTACGGTACCTGTGTTTTCTATCATTCTATGGAGTGTTTACATGATATAAATAAAAAAAATATCTGTGATGTGATAACATAAAAACATTCAATGTAGCTAAAGCATTATTTGATTTTGAAATACTTGAATGGTTTGTAGAAATGAAGTTCGGCGCACGTACTCGACAGAGCTGAAGTCTTTTAAGTCAATTCCGGGCCTTAGCGCCATACCTGTTCTGGGATCCCTACATCACTTCCTGCCAGTAGTAGGTAGGTGACATTAACATAATCACAAGGTGTCTATTAAATATGAACTATGACAAGGGTGTCTATTATATACGAGTATAAAGGGGATTTCTTTTAATTTGTAGTGCTCTAATCAAGAATGTTGTTTATAAGATTATTTTTATTTTAATTATTTTTGGAGGAATTAAGAGGACGAGCAGTATAAACCGAATAGCGTTATAAGTTCTTTTTTATACTACGTCGGGAGGCATTTAAGCATGCGGCCCACCTGATGTAATGCAGTTACCGTAGCCTATTAACGCTTGTAATAAATTAAGTATCTTAAGAGCTTACTGGTGACCTCACTCATACGCAGGAACACAGCAAACCTCTAGGGAGTTGTTATTTGACTGCAGTTTTCTGTGAGGTGGAGGTACTTCCTCAGATGGGCTGCCTTGATGCGCCCTACCTCTCTTAAAAGAGATAAGCAAGGGTAAGGGGAGCGACGCTGATGATCTTCCCGTGAAATGATGACCCCATAGTCAGGGGTGAACATCAGTGTCGGCGTGGGTGTGCTATTCTCCTCCCACTTAGCCCTTGATTACAGTTTGATAGGGTCTTGATATCTCTGGTTTTGCAGTTCTACTGAGTATCACGCGAGTATTTCTGGATGCAGCAAACGCTTCCGTAAGCTCAACGTGTGCCCAAGAACTAGGGAAGTTTTGGGAGTCGGTGGTGTATATTCTTATATTCTGGATTTTAATAAAGGGAATGAAAGGGTAATTGATGATGAAATGTGTGAAGATTTGAATGGAAGGGTTGGGACCAAACGAAATAGCTATGAAGCTGTTCTTGATTCCTATATAGATAAGAGAGTGAACGAAGCGGGTAAGATACTTAATAATCTGTATTTCAGCCGTACACTGCTGAACATAGGCCTCCCCTCCAGAGAGCCACTCACCTCAATTCTGTGCCACCTGCATCCACCTCCTTATAAACCTCTTTAGGTCACTCCATCTAGTGTGATCATTCGAGAACCATTCTTCCCCAGCGTTTGTAGGTTCTACGAACTGTGTAAGCCGCCCCTTTAGCTTGCTTATATTTTGGGCTATATCGATTACCTTAGTTCTACTATGGATGTCGTCATTTCTGATTCAATCACGCAGAGAAACTCCTAGCATATTACCTTGAGTTTTCCCATACGGCTCTCATTGAATGGCCATGTCTCAGTTCCGTGTGTCATCACACAGTGCGGCAACAGACTGTTCGAAGACTTTGCGCTTCAGGCGTTAAGGTATTTCGGACGAGAAGATGTGTCGAAGTTTATCTCTGCTCAGCCGAGTTGTATCCGCGTGTTAACCTCCCGGTTGAAGTTGGACTTACCTAATTAACTTGCCCTATCTACCAAGATATTATCTATATTATCTACCAAGGGCAAGATATTTAATTGGTAATTAATTAATTAATAATTATTAACAACATTTTCGAGCTTAGTGTTCCCAACCTTGACATGATCTTAGTCTTGTCTATGGTCATCTTGAGACTTACCTGGTTGTAAACACTTTTGAGGTCATTGAGCGCTAACATCCTCCAGCGATTTCGCCTGTCTGTTAGCAAGTCTTCACTTCTTATGTTGTTCAGTGAAACCTATACCTTGCTATATACAATAATTTTATGAATCTGGGTATGATGCTTAACACATTTCAGAAAATTATTGTTTTGGTGTCAACTCTACGTTATCTGGTTTCAGGCACAATAGGTATGAAGCCGAATTTCTATGAAATGACAGCTGCTTTGCATGAGAAATTCGGACCAATTGTAAAGATGGAAGGGATATTCACTAGAGCTAACATGGTGTTCCTCTACGAGCCGGAACTTTATGAACCGGTAAGTGTATATTTTGTTTATAGAAGGTCGATTAACTAACGGCCTGCCTGATATGAAGCAGTTACCTCAGCCTTGGAACGCTTGAAAACAAAGACTATCGCTCGTGTATTGATAATACAACAACTACTTACTGTCAGAGGGTTTACAAGTAGGTACTACTCATTCTCAGGAACACAACCTTGGGAGCACTTGCAGTCTTCACTGTAAGGTATAAGTATAGGTCTCGTTACTGCTCAAATATCTGTGGTCTCGCGAGTTTTGAAATAAAATAACTTCCTCGGGCGCGGTCGGCAAACGTAGGAGCATATTAATACTCCAAGGTTTTGGTGTTTAGTTTTGCGTTCTATTGTGGGGTTTAAAATTAAAGTTCAAAATAGTATTCTTAATATCACCTCTGCCCTGATTTTTCTACTGCTGGACATAGGTTTTCTAAACCACTATATTTTAGGTCAATCAATACATATTCTAGCCTCCACTATAGAATTTTCTCCATTAATTACTAAACCTTACTTAAAAAATTAGTAACTCAGTCAGGTGTATGGTGTCTCGTTAGGATTTTCAAACTCCAATGCACGCTATGCAATTTTCAACACACACACAACGGTGATGATTAATATCGCCGAGTCATAGTGAGAAAGACGCATTGGTTAACAGTAATCTAATACATATTTAACCTATTTTAAGGTTTACAGATCAGAGGACGAGGGTAATCCATTACGACCGGGGTTCGAAACTAGTCTCTATTACAGGGAAGTTCTAAGGAAGGAGACTTTTCAGGGTATTCATGGATTAACGACAGCGTATGTTGTTTTATCTTTAAATATTTTAGCAAAGATTTATGCTGATATTTTTCTATTTATGTCATGAATTATTTTAGACAAGGTGAGAAATGGCGTGACTTTCGTACGAAAGTAAATCCTGCTCTGCTAAAACCTAAGATCATAAAACTGTACGCGGCGTCATTGGACGAAATCGCTTCCGATATGGTGGACAGGTAGCTACCTTATATATTTATTATCGCCTCAATGGTAGACATACACAAACAACACCATCAAACAGTAGAACAACAACACCATCAAACAGGGAGACCGGGTACAAAAGTAACAATTTGTACTTTTACCTTGATTTCTGGCTGGATGTTATTATTGTCATTAAATTAATGTAACCATATATAAATTCAGTTTAAGTTCTTTACACTAATAACTCGATTTATTTTATTGTGGTGTGTTTTATATGAATATCAGAGAGTTAAAAAAAAATTGTCAGTTGTTACTTTCGACCACGTAGGCAGGCCGAAAGTAACACGTTATGGGTCGAAAGTAACAAGACAAAGGTGTTGGTAATGAATACAATATTACATCAATAAATTATTTATTTTTTGACGACTTTATATTAATAACTGCATTTTAAATGCTCAATAATTATATATTTTAAGAAAACAAATAAATAAAAATTATATTAGTTTAAATAATTAGATCAATGTTAATCATTCTTTTATAATCAGACATTCATTATTATTCTCCTATTCAGACTCGCAATTATGGTACACATCATTCTTATCATCATCCACGCATTCCACATAAGAGTATAATGTTACATGGCAAACATTATATTTTTTTGCCAGGGCTCTAATTTTTGCACCATATTTGAAATGCTCTTCAGCCGCTTTCCGATACACTTCTGTGTCGTCAGTTCCTCGTGCAGTAGTTCTTATCCGTTGTCGCGGCATTCTGTTAAAGTAAAGACGAGACATAATAAAAATAAGATGTAGGTAAGTAAATCATTACGGGGACAAAAGTAACATGTTACTTGTGTACCCATACGACTATGTTACTTTTGTACCCTTCCTTATTTTTGTCAAAACGTGTAATATAACCTTAAAACAAACGGAGCTAGACAAAAACGAATTTCAACAATGTACAATCAATCTAATCAAGAATGGATATGCAAACATTCAGATTACTATCATCCTTTTACGACTACGTAAACGATAAATAAGAAAACGTCGAAAAACTTACTTTTGATTTGTGAAAACACGTAGCGTCCTGTCACACCAACTAACAGCGCGTAGTGCATGCGCCGACTGATTGCAAGTGAGCAGGTCACTCCCGGCTATCACCTGACGGCGGTGTAGCGATATTCGCCCATTGGATAAATCTAGAGAGCATTCGTTACTTTCGACCCGCTGTTACTTTTGTACCCGGTCTCCCCTACAGTAGTTCATTCATCGAACTACTGTAGTTCGATGAATGAAATTATATAAGGCATTTTAAGATTTTTTTCGAAAATTGAAGTGGTACCATGGTAAAAATGTGAATTCTGATAATTAGTATGACAGCAATGTATGTGGCTTGAGGTAAGCTAGTTCGCTAGTTTATTATGGCTGAGCTATAGGTAAGAGCGAAGTCGTAGATGGATAGCACATGTCTTTTTTGCGCTCTACAGATTATAGTAAATTCAATCATAAAGGTTCTCTCAAAAGCATGCATTTGTATATGCAATAAGGTCTTATTTCTGAAACAAATCTTTTCAAAGCAACGGTGTACAAATGCCCGGCGGTAAATATTGCACTTCGACCTTTGGAAAGAGACAATCGGCTAATTTTGGTTTCGTATAGCGAATCGAAGAATGGTGTACGATTTTCACTTGCGTTTTAATGAATTGCCGACAATAAAATCTTCGAAGGCTAAATTATCTAAGGCTGATAATTATAATGGGTCTGAAAAGACGTTGGGAAAAAGTTTCAGTGAACTTAAATCCCTTCTCATGAAGTATGAGAAGGGATTTAAGTTCACTGAAATGGAAGATAATCGAAAAGTTCCTAAGGAAAAATACGATATTAAGTCTCAAACGATTTGGATATTTGGATAAAATACGCAAATTTCGCGAAGAAGGTAAAAATATAATCTGTTTGGATGAGTCCTACATACCTACATCCCGCACTAAAGAAAAGTGATCATAAGAAAAAAGAAGTAAAAAAGCCAATTTCAAAAAGTCAACGTTTGATAATTGTTCATGCAGGAAACGAAAAAGGCTTTGTACCTGAAGACTTTTAACGTACAAATCCACAGCTATTACAGGCGATTATCACAAGGAAATGAATAACGATAACTACGAGAAATGGCTGGTTAATCAATTAATCCTAAATATACATATAGTGATTCTGTTCCGGTTAAAGACAACGCACCCTAACACAAAAAATATGTCGAAAGATAAGTTTTCATTACCTAAAAATGTAACCTAAGTAGATTTAAACTGTAAAGTGCCATAATTTTTTATTTATAAAATTTCCATAATTTTTGAAATAAAAGTTCATTATAAAAGCACGTTATGTTATTGCTAAATCCTATAACTTTAACATTCAATCAGTTTTAAAGCAATCTTATATCAAATTTCCCAAAAAAAATGTGTGTGCAGATAGGAGCCTGTGAGACTCCACGTCCACAGTAGTGTTAAGAAAAAATTACGTCCATACTTAAAGGTTAAAGGTCAAATTAAAATATTGGGTACTTATTGTTATAATCGCACGGTAATTATTAGCAAGTGGTATGCTCGACTGCTACGATATGATCACACATGTGCTGTCTATTATGATGAAATCTATCTCACTTTTAAATATTTCAACTCTACCTATTCCAGGATAATTAAATTGAAAGACGACAGAGATTACTTGAAAAATCATTGGAACGATGAAATGACAAAATTTTCTTTGGAATCTATAGCCCTGGTTGGTTTGGGCACCAGGCTAGGCTGTCTACGAGATGACCTGCCAGACGACCACCCTGCTAAGCAAATGACACAGATCCCGAAAATTATTATTGATCTTAGTTTTAAATTGGAACTTCTTCCGAGTTTGTGGAAGTTCATTGAAATCCCAAGTTTCAAGAAATTAATGAAGGCTTATGATATGCAATGGGAGTAAGTTTTTTAAAATTTATTTATTATCACTATTATCCGAGCGTTAATCCCGGTCGCGTCCTGAACTTTCACTTTGGATCCCCCGGGTTAGTTTTCCGACTTCTACTTCTGCACTTCGCGCGGCGTCATTATCCCTTACTGCGAGACCATTGGCATGCTTGTCATCCCTTATGAAGTCAAGACAGCACTTCTTTAGCCTACCCCTTTTACCGAGACCCGGCGGAGGTGGCATGGCTAGACATTTGATCCTCAAGTAACTTGCCGGTTCTCTTAAGACGTATGTATGGCCACGTTCATGAAAATCGGCAAGATACCAATTTACTGCAGTCTTTTTTTTATTAATTAATAATAGGTATTTTGCGCATGCATCTATGGGTGCTGCCACCCACCACTCATCGTCAAGTACGGTGGTTCGAGGAGAGCTGGTTGCCTTATAGGCACGTGCAATTTGCGGGAGTGGAGAGGTGAATTGAAAGATGAAATGAATAGCTTCATAGACGTATTGAACGAGCGATGCCTAGCTTTGTAAGTAATAGAAATTATGCTTTCTGTGTGACTGATTTTAAGCGGAAGGGGAGCGATTGAATTAACCTTAACTTTGGAGTAAACATTGTACTCTGATTTCACTAAGCCTGTGGAGTGTTGAATAAGAGTGTGGTACGTCCAAGCCATCACTCATCGTCTACAGAGAGTAAGATCTACACACGTAGAATTCAATACCACGACTTCTGTTAATAAATGACGTGGGCTACTATTGAATTAACCTTAACTTCGGAGTAAACATTGTACTCTGATTTCACTAAGCCTGTGGAGTGTTGAATAAGAGTGTGGTACGTCCAAGCCATCACTCATCGTCTACAGAGAGTAAGATCTACACACGTAGAATTCAATACCACGACTTCTGTTAATAAATGACGTGGGCTACCACGTCATTTATTAACAGAATCCGTGCTGTAAACACCAATTACAACAATGAAAAATTATTGTATGTAGAAACGTTTACAATTAGGAGCGAAGGAAACCATGATAATACGTAGTATTAAAAAAAAGAATGAACGATTATGCTTGAAATGTTATAAAGCCCAGAATCGGAACCAGTGTATGAGATTGTATCTTGGATGTGCTTTTAGCAATAATCGAAGGTACACCGCTGATGTTGTGTATTGATGTTCACCATTAAGTACCTTCTACGGTAGTGAAAGATTTATACAAGCTGCCACTTGTCACACTAGAACACGTCGACGTTAGTAGGTAGGCTGCTGAAGAATATCAGAAGCCTGAAATCCAGTCTCGCTAATATTCAGTGAAGATTGGCGACATCGGAAACAACAATTAGTGGGATACGTACGGAAATATAATTAAGATTTCGTAAGTAGGTGACCTCAGATCGATAACATTAACACGCGTCGTGGTGCACAGAATGCATCCGTATGCAGTTTAATGGTGTCATTGACTACAGTCGCTGTGAGCAATGTTATACCGCCATCTCCCTGGCATAGACTACTACGAATGTAAACACGTCAATCCCTTAACGTGATTACGCAAAAGTTACCCGTGCCGAATTACCATCTCACCGACCATGGAAACATCGAGATAACTTAAGTCGCCGCTAGCCTGCTTGTAAAGCTTTGCAACTGGGTTCTTGCCAGAACCAGTGCGATGTGCATAGTTCCAAAAGTGGAAATGAAGAAAAGTAAGAAACCCTCCGACCGCATCTACTGTGGTACCGCACGAATCGGATCGTCACAGCTGCGCGTGCGAGAGACTTCAAGGTTTTAGAGTATGTGAAGAAGACCAACTTCATCTCGAAGGCCGGGTAATTGGAATCTCGTCATAAAGTAAATTTTTGATCCTTTGTGGTGAGGGTTCCGACTCATCATCTGCAGACCTTTATGAAGGACGAATTCTGGCCGGAAGTTCTGAGAACCGATGCTTAACGTCATGGGCTAAACGACGCTGATTCTACGTGGAATTAGTTAGTTTATAAGATATTTATCTACGGACATGTGTTGTAAAACCTGTTGTCTGAAATAAAATTATTTGAATTCGAATATAACGGAAACACAGTGCTAGACCGGGTTCAAAAACATCACAAGACACGCTGATGAAACCCGCAGGCGCGGTGTGTCGATAATAAATTTAAAGTTCCATACTGCATCTTTAAATAAACTTGGAGCACACTACATCACAGTAGAGTTGTTGGTATATTATCATTTATATATCAACAACTGATCTCTAACTTTCTCTCCCTCTCTCTCGTTCTGCGTTCAGTCAATAATAATATTACTTGTTGGCCCGCTTTTGTTAAATATATATAGTAATGTAAGTAGTGATTATCTTCTCTCTGTATATCCCAGCTATGAACTCTTCACTTTTGTGAAGTGAAGAGTTCATAGCTGTACTTCACTTTTGTGAAGTGAAGAGTTCATAGTGTATGAACACTTCACTTTAATATCTTTTGTTTTAAATCACAGGTAAACCGAAATATTATAGTATAAGTTATTTCTAGTTACTGTATGGTAGAAGATAAATTAATAATATAAACATAATTTCAGAATCAGTAAAATGTACATTGAGCAGGCTCAAAAGCGAATTGAAGAACGTGGACACGATATACCGGATGAAGACAAGAGTGTCTTGGAGAGATTGTTGGCTATTGATGAGAGGGTTGCAGTAATGATGGCGAACGAAATGTTTTTTGCTGGTATAGACACAGTAAGTATGATCTCCCTGACCAATCCAGTAATTGAATTTTGTGCGAATGTATAACATCTTCAGTTTGTCGGGCTTACTAAAATGAAACATAACGCAGTAACAGCAGCGGAATGTGGTTGGAAGCAGAAACCAGGTTTGCCTTTGGTGGATTGCATTAGAAAAATCGTATGTCCAGCTGTAGGGTGATGGTAATAGCGACTTGCCATAGCATAGAACAAATAATTGAAAATTATAAGTTACACATGGATGCGAGTGACTGTTGCAAACCAAAGTAGCTAATTTTCTATTAAATATTCCAGGTGTCTTTGATCACGACGTCTTTACTCTATCTATTTGCCAAAAATCCTGAGGCGCAAGAGAAGGCTCGACAGGAAATCCTATCTGATGCGCCTCAGAAACGGTACCTGCGGGCGTGTATGAAAGAGGGTCTCAGGATGTTACCGGTGCTGTCGGCTCACTTGAGAAGAACAACCAAAGACCACGTAGTTGCTGGTTACCATATACCAAAGGGGGTAAGAGAGTTCCTTTATTTTATTATGATCATATAAGAGACTGGCTTCGGCTTCATTAGTTGTCAAAAATTCTGTAATTTCATGTGAAAGATACGTTATTCCTAGAAAAAATGTAAGGAAGAAAACACACACCTCTCCTCTATAATCGGCCAAAATACATATAGTTTATTAAGACTTATCTCTACAAAGCGTCTATGGAAGAAGACTACAGTAGGCCTAATTAAAACTGTATTGTCTTAATTAGGTATCGTAATCTATTAGTTTCATTACTTTGTTTATTTGAACAATATAAAGCTTTAATTATCTAAACTACCTCAGGTCATAAGTTCTGTCAAAATCTTTTGATGTGATTAATGTTTTGATAATTATGTAAAATTTATGTATGAAATGAATGTAATTTATTTACATTATACGAAATGACCTCCTCCATTTTGAATACATGCCCTTAATCGACGCGGCCCATCGTCGATCGCAGCACGCACCACTTTTATATCTATTTCTGCCGCTGCTTTAACCAGAGATGCTCGGAGGGACTCCAAATTCTGATGAGGTTTAGAGCAGACTTTTTCCTCCAAATATTGCCTTATCCAGTCCAGTGGGTTTAAATTTGGATTAGAAGAGGGCCAGTCTTCATGCCCGATGAAGTCAATTACACGGGCGGTCAACCAATTTTGAGTGCTTCGTGCCTTATGATCTGGTGCAAAGAGGTTCTACTGTTTGTTAGGACGGTATTTTGGTAAACGGCACTGGTTTTTACACCTTTTTCACAGAAAAACACCTCAGTTCAGCCTGAATATGAAACTCCAAGCCAAACTATGATTGATGAAGGATAATGCCCTCGCTGGACCCTCGAAATACGCGTGCTCGCTTCTTCACAACTGTGGGCATGCACCTTATCATTTTGATTGTTGTAACTTTCTTCGATGGTAAAAACTTTTTCATCCGATAACAAAGTTTCGCGGTGTTTTCTTTCCCGCGTACCGCGCGGGATCTATACATCCTATTTTGTTTCAAACGCTCGTTCAAAAAATTTACGGTTTTTTACGATAAGCTCTTAGTCCTAAGTTTAATCCTATCTGAAGAGCTAAGATTTTTTGTTTACGCACGGGATTTCTTTGGATTCGCGCCTTCACTGCTTTGATGACCGCTGGTGTCCTAACTGTGCGAGGCCGGCCGCTCCTCTTACGATCTTCGAAGCTTAAATCTTTAGTATATCGTTTGGTAGTGCGATAAATAAACCGTAGTGTTATTTCAAATTTTTATAGAATGTTTAAAATCTCTTTTGGCGCGTAACCACAGTGGTGCAACGCGATAAGCGTGACACTATCTTCCTTCTTCCACCAATCCATATTTGAAAATGAATTTATTTTTTAATTTCGGCAACCGGGAACGCTTTATTTTTAAAATTATTCAAAGTATTTCTGGCCAATATTCCAAAATTAAAATAATAAGGTTTTGACAGAACTTATGAGCCGACTAGGTATATATGAAACATGGAATGACTTAAAACTTTTATGCATTTACGCCTATAAAGCTATTGTGTACCTTATAATTTCAGACTGACGTCGTGGCACCGAACGAATATCTATCAAAATCAGAGAAATTTTATCCACGAGCAAAAGAGTTCATTCCAGAAAGGTGGTTGGCAGAGAAGGATGATCCTTTGTACTACGGCAACACTCATCCTATGATTACCATGCCATTTGGATTTGGTATCAGAACCTGTATAGGACGACGAATTGCTGAATTGGAAATTGAGGCAATGTTGAAAAACGTCTTGTCGAGATTGATAGTCAAGTGGGAAGGTCCACCGATTAAGGTGACTACGATGGTGTTGAATAGCTTTGTTAAACCATATAGTTTTAAGTTTGAGGTACTCAAATAAGAAAAAAACGACGTTGATATGTACTACTGGGTAACTCTATAGATAAGTCATAAAATCTCTGTAACATGTATGAATTCAATGTCTATTACTTAGCTCAATTGGCTCATTAGTATATAATATACATAATAAATAGAGTTTGTTAGAAAAAATACGAAGAAATACCTGTTATACAACTACATACATACATACATACAATTACACACCAATAATATTACTATAATATATATACATGAAATTGTTTTTTTTTATATGTAAATATTTTCATGTACTTATCCCATCCATACACCATACCGTAAACATGGACTCTATTGTTAATTTTTTTAGTTCCTCTCAAAATCTAGTTTTGCCTGAACAAATTATTTAATCTTTACTTGAGACCTATATATAGGTATCTATTCTAAAGTGCTATGTGGTAAGATCTATACATGCTAGTCAAACAAAAACAAAATGGGCAATAGGTGTCGTAATAATCATATATAAAGCCTGCTTAGGGCATTGATTTATAAAATTTAAATTTAAGCAACTACTCTGCGGAGTAACTTTGTAGACCGAGTAAGCATGAAGATTTAAGAAATGAAGTTCTGTTCGTTCGGACATGTAGAATTGATGCAAGAGGAAAGAATTATGTAACAAATACAACGCGAGAGTAGATTTACAAGGATATTCAAGTCGTAGAAGGCCATGGCTACAAGATTGTGGTACTCGTACAACCAAATTGGCCGTGTGTTACTCGAAGGTATCAGGAGCTCCAGAAACTGGGAATGTAGCGGCTCGTCTGAGTAGGAGTTGCATCATGTTACAAGTTTTTGAAGATGTCGCTAATTATAGATTAATTAAAAATTAACTACACCTATTAACAACATTTAATACCATCGTGTATTATGGGGATATTTTGTATTTTTTTTTATACCACAAAGGTGGCAATCAAGCATACGGCCTGC
Source organism: Pyralis farinalis (assembly GCA_947507595.1). Classification (NCBI taxonomy): domain Eukaryota; kingdom Metazoa; phylum Arthropoda; class Insecta; order Lepidoptera; family Pyralidae; genus Pyralis; species Pyralis farinalis. The sequence goes on from OX382272.1 coordinate 16,801,667, forward strand.
CTGATGGTTAACAGTCACTGTAGCCTATGGACATTTCATTTGCAACACGAAGGGTTGTCACTCATGCGTTGCAGACCCTCTAAAAACCTCTTCACGCATTTCTTGAAGAACTCCATGCTGTAGTCCCTTGGAAAAACCTCGTCTGGGAGCTCATTCCACAGCTTGAGCGTTGTCGGAAGAAAACTTCTTTGGAAGCGCACAGTACGCGACCATTGCGGAGCTCCCCGCCATCGGCGAGCGGTGCGTTTATAAAAAGTAGTTGTCGGCATAATTTCGAACAACTCTTCAGAACACAACCCGTTGTACAACCGGTAGAACACACAAAGGAAGGCAAAATCTCTTCTTTAACTTAAGGGTTCAATACCGTGTGTAAGCTTAGGATTGTCGACAATTCTCACAGCTCGTCTCTGAATCGAATCACACGGTTCAAGCTGGTATCCAGGTGCTCCCGCCCAAAGGTGACTGCAATACTCCAAGTGCAGTCTGACTTGAGATTTATATAAGTCTTTGCCCCGCACTGAAGCCCTGTTGAGCACACCAAGTTTTTTGGACGCCAGCTTGACCTTCGAAATTGCACATCACTGGAGATCTCGACGCCAAGCATCCTAATACTTTTGGTAATGGTAAGAGGTGTGTTCTGGAATTTAGTCCGATTACCGAGTAAATCGGCTTTCTCATTAGCGCTATGGGCCAAACTGCCATCCGGTGCCATTTTTGCAGTGGTGGCATGGACGGTTGACAGAAATTTCCCTCGACAGCTTTAGCGAGCGACCAGAAAGCACTGCTCCCAGAAGGAAAGCTCGCAAGCCGCTCGCCAACTCTGCCGACGAAATCGAATTCTGCTCTAGCAACCACCCTTTTACTGGACCTCGAGGCAGCAGAGGTATTCCATATACTCGTTGACACTGTAGAAGCAATGAGACGACAACCAATTGTTGAGTCGAAATTTAAATTACTTTCTTTCCAAATGTTTTATATCCTCTGGCAAATGGTTATAAATGGGTATGCACATGTTGAATAAATTTTTGTTCATATATGTATTTATGGCAGGAAGGTTGATACAATCTATTCATCACTCTTGTTATCGTCTGTCTTTGGAAAACGTCACCTCGCTTTCTCCAAAAATCTGGATGCGAAATAACGAAAATGCAAACGTCTCTTATACAACGTGTCCCTAAATTCAACGATAAGCTGGCACCAACGGATGGACCTACCCATGGCTACTCAAGAATAAAAGATTTTTTTTTTGTATCTCTTTTTTTTAATGAAAAAAATAATAAAATTGAAATTTTCTGAAAATGTACATCCCTAATGATAGTTTTAACTACCATAACCACAGTTTTCCAAATATTTTTGATTTTTTTTTAGTGTCGGCAACCTAAGTAGTACTGCTATACACTACAATCCCTAAAAACCCCAGGATGCTTGTAGTTTTTTAACAGAATAAACTCAAAGTTATTTTTCTTCCTAAAATTGTATAAGAATTTTACTTACAGACTACTTTGACTCATCGTGGTGAAAAAAAAAATGTATTGATACAGGTATGGCAAGTCATTTTACAAGTTGGCGCAACTAACCAAGATTCTAAAATGGTAAAATACTCTAAGAACACTAGTCACAAAAAAAAATCGTAGGTACTATTTCTAAACAAGAGCCAAATTTGATAAATTGTTTTTGTTGATAGTAATCATTTTTATTTCGTACAAGTTGTTTTGTTATTAAAATTTAATGAATCAATATAAATAAAACAAACAATATTACATTTTATTCATTTATTAAAACACCATTATAATAAATGTTCAAATTGCTTGCCACCGGCATGGCATTAATGCAGGCACGACATCGCCTTAAAAAGGCTTTTTTTATTAGTCGTGCATGTCTTCTCATATTGATTTGATCCACTGCCTGAGATATTTTTTGGCGAAGCTCATCTAATGTTGCTATCAATGCTATCATCTAATATAACATTAGATGAGCTTCGCCAAAGCTCATCTCATCTAATGTTATATTAGATGATAGCATTGACAGCAACATTAGATGAGCTTTGGCGAAGCTCATCTAATGTTATATTAGATGATAGCATTGACAGCAACATTAGATGAGCTTTGGCGAAGCTCATCTAATGTTATATTAGATGATAGCATTGATAGCAACATTAGATGAGCTTCGCCAAAAAATATCTCAGGCAGTGGATCAAATCAATATGAGAAGACATGCACGACTAATAAAAAAAGCCTTTTTAAGGCGATGTCGTGCCTGCATTAATGCCATGCCGGTGGCAAGCAATTTGAACATTTATTATAATGGTGGTTAATAAATGAATAAAATGTAATATTGTTTGTTTTATTTATTTTGATTCATTTAATTTTAATAACAAAACAACTTGTACGAAATAAAAATGATTACTACGAGTATCAACAAAAACAATTTATCAAATTTGGCTCTTGTTTAGAAATAGTACCTACAAATTTTTTTTGTGACTAGTGTTCTTAGAGTATTTTACCATTTTAGAATTTCAGTTAGTTGCGCCAACTTTTAAAATGACTTGCCATAGCTGTGTCAATACATTTTTTTTTCACCACGATGAGTCAAAGTAGTCTGTAAGTAAAATTCTTATACAATTTTAGGAAGAAAAATGACTTTGAGGTTATTCTGTTCAAAAACTACAAGCATCCTGGAGTTTTTAGGGATTGTAGTGTATAGCAGTGCTACTTAGGTTGCCGACACTAAAACAAAATCAAAAATATTTGAAAAACTGTGGTTATGGTAGTTAAAACTATCATAAGGGATGTACATTTTCAGAAAATTTCAATTTTATTATTTTTTTCATTAAAAAAAAGAGATACAAAAAAAAATTTTTTTTATTCTTGAGTAGTCATGGGTAGGTCTATCCGTTGGTACCAGCTTATCGTTGAATTTAGGGACACGTTGTATACATGCTTAGAAGGGCAGTTCAGTTTTTGCAGTTTTTTTTAATAACGGTTTGCAACTGTCGTCAAACCATGCACTACAAATCGCGCGTATGCACTTCTTTTGGACTTTAAATGCTTTGTCATTCTCTACAGAGTTACCCCAGAGTATGAGACCGTAACCTAGAACAGTAGGGTAAGCACGAACATATTAGAAACTCGTATCGTAATCGTAACGAGTCCTCGATAGTATTACGCAGCATCACGCTAGTACGTAGCACGAAGCACCTTCGTCGTCCTATCGTATCCTCGATAGCATTTCGATACTACGTAAACCGGGAACAAACAAATTGAGTGAACGATTCGTTCTGAAATTAGATGTTCTTGTATTTTTTATCTTAAGTATTCTATGAAATATTCGAGTGAATTATGTACAGAAACTTTTAAATATGAATATTCTTTTTGTATTAACATTTTAAGGAAGATTGGGTATCGGTGCCCCCGCCCGGGTCGGACGCCTCCTCGTCCATTCTTACCTACTACCGCTACTAGTATACCTGAAATCACTCACTGGATAAACAATTTACCACCACCAACAAAAAGATACAAATACGGTACGTCAACAGGTGCGTTGTACTTTAAACACTTATAAAAGCTATGATACCACGTGTGTCACGCACTCGACCAAAAAGCAGAATCAATAAAAATCAGATTTGTTCCAAGACTTTTTATTTTCGAGTGTCACTATATCTGTTGGGTCTGCTACTTAGGTATAAAATTTAACTCTCTTGGTAAAAAATAAAGGCTTATAAGACTAATCAATGACACTACTTACCTATTTTGGTGTATATCCCAGTGTTTGTCAGCATTTTCTTCTAAAGAATTTAAATGGTCCTCATGAAATGTCACCTGTTCCACCTGTACTGTTCAATACAGACTTGACAAGAAAACTCTTTCACTGTATAATTAAGTACCAAACATTAAAATCATAAACATGATTTAATTCAGTTAGATATCGTGAACCACCAGGAGGTTTTTCCCTGTATCTAGTTTTTTCCAATTTCTGATTGTTTTCATTTAGTGTTTTTCTAGAGCACAATCTGATATAATTTATAGGGAATACAATACCGCGCATTATGTTTGAAGACTTCATCAATATTTTCCAAAAATCTATTACCAAACTCTGGGACATAATACCAAATTTATGCTAATTATTTTTTCAACAGGTAATAAAATAAGGCAATGAATTTAGTGTTATTCGTTAAAACCTTAAAACAAAAGCAAACATTGAATTGAATGATTTGAGCATGGCATTTATTTAACATAACCTTAAAATATTCTTCTTCTTGCTGAGTATAATGTTAAAGTTAAGAATCGAATCTTTAAAACAATGGTACCAACGGTCAAGACATCTTTTGTAACACGTTCTTCTAACGCTATGTTTCCATTTTTGTACAACAAAATGATTAAGAAAATTGACATAAGCCAGCACACCACTCGCAGGCAAAACAAATTCTTATCTCATTTTTAATGACTTGGGACTATGCGGAGACTGAACAGGTTCCTTAGAATTCTATCGTAATTGCTGTTTTTGTAGGTTCTAGGTTGTTGAATTGTTTAAAATCTCCATTTTTATTGTAATACTAGCTGACCCGGCGAACTTCGTACCGCCTCAGGATCAATAAATGGTGTTTCTACTTATTAGATGGTATAAATTCTTTTAACACTTATTATCCTATTCCGGACGAAGACAGATCCAAAAACACAAAATCATAAAAATCGGTCCAGCCGTTCTTGACTTATAAATGGTGTAACTAACACGACTTTGTTTTATATATATAGATTATTTTTAAAAATTTTAATCATAAACTTTTGGCTTTGGAACGTTGTATCATATTGTCATATATATGACAATACGCTATGTCGCAGGTAATCCCAAGTTGTTTGGTTCCGATACAGGCTACGCCTAGTGCGGACTACGTTGATAACGGATAAGGTATTATATATAACCGGTAATTGACGATTCGTTTGTTTGTGTGGTTGAATGTTATGGTGTAATTTATATAAGATATAAATTACACCATAACATTCAACTATATAAATAAACTATATAACTATAAAAATTTATTTGTATTCTTAGTTTAAATTATGTGCATTATTCAAGATGCATTCCATGTGTGTTAGCGTAACATACAACCCAAGGAGGATTGACAGAATGATAATTTCAATAATCAACACGATAAGGAAATATCGAAATTTAGTACACTTTTACCGACGTCTGCTTGATATTGCACTATCGATACGAATAATGAAACCGAGAAATATTCAGCGACGATAATTAAACCTAATCTGGCTCTAATTTCAATGACGATCCAATTCCAACGTTGAAATTTTCAGTAATAGTTTGTAACATTATAGTATAGTTTTACCAAGATGGGATTGAATCTTACTAATGGTGTCAGGATAGATCACCTACCACTGAGATTAAAATAATACCAAATTAATTTAATCTCGGCTGTAGTCGTAATTTAAGAATTTGATTCCAATAAATGAGAATAGTTTCAAGAATAAATTTACAGTTTATACGTAAGGATTTCGATCGATGACTTTGCTTTAACTAGTCCATACCTTTCATTTCATTCGGTAAGAGCTGTATGAAAAAAAATGAATATTCGAGACCTAAAAGGTTACAATATAAACAAATTAAAGTAGTAAGCAAACGTTTAGGGCAGTGAGTTAGTACGGGAGTTGGACTAAAACATATTTTCCGAGTCGGTTACGGTAGCCAACTGTTATGCAGTGATTTAACCATGGCACACGTTCAGGAAAATAATTATTGGTCATTATAGAATCGACTTTATTCAGACACATATTACATATATTTGCCGCATAATAGAGAGAGGTTTAATACACATCTAGGCTTGGGGAGGTACACCAAAAACAATAATAAAACCCTCCAAGGGTTTTATTATTGCTTTAAATAGCGCAACGAGCATTGCTTAAAGTATTCACCTCTCATAAGACAACTATATATACTCGCCTCCGTTTTGAAACAACACAAACATTTAATTTATGACCCATCGCTATTATCCAAACGAACATCTTTCAAGGTCTGCAGATAGAACACAAAATTTAAAACATCTTTTTCTCAAAAATTCTTCGATTTCTTGGATTCTATTTATATAATAAAATCAAAAAATAATTGACGATATACCCACTTATTAAGACTTCACGTAAAAAGAAAATCATAAATTGGTTACTCACCCTATCATATGATGACACGGAAGTATTACTGACTATACTACAATAAAATCTAGACCTATTTCTACTAAAAATACTCGGAAAAATACTAAATAAAGAATTTACCAACTCACACACACACAAGAAACTTAACTCACTCACTCACAAACACTACATATGTACATATTCATCCTTACAACAATTTGCTAGACGTAAAATTGTCCAAACCTACATCTCACAGCACTGTTACGGCGTTAACGGGTGCGGCAATGGCCCGTCATCGTCGTTCGGCACGTTGGAGGTTGGAGGTGTCACGTATTGCTTCCCCGACATCCACCGTGTCGAAGGTATTACGTATTGCTCCTCCCACGTTGTGGAGCTAGGTGATGCAGGCCGTGGTGGTGGCCGTGCGTTCTGTTCTTGTCTACTTTGACACGCAGATCTTGTAATCATCTTTATTTATTTACATTCTTGCTCAATACGAGTACATATGTCATGTTCAAATTTTTTTTCCATTTCATATTTCGTCTCTGTATTGACAATGTAGTAATGTCTTCCATATTATTTTGAATCCGAAAGTTTGCATTTTTATTTATATTCATATTATCTTGATTGAAATTGTTATTGAGATAATTTTATACACAGCACTGTAAAATATTATAACTGGGTAAAATATTACAAAATATGCGTGGGTTGAAGTGGTTTTTTACATGTAATAATAAATAGTAAAACTAACGGTAGATATTTTTTTTAAGAATGCATAAATACGAATGTAGCGGAGTACAGAAAATGGCGTTGCGATCGTAGAAAGTACAAGACCGACGATGCCGAATATGTCCAGGCTCACTACCTTTTCCTTTTTCTTGCCAGCCACATCCCAAACAACGAGATCCTCATTTATATTGTGCAATGAATGTATCTATTGCCTAAGTACTCGTATACTTTAATTACCACGTAATATATATACCTAATCCTAACGTAAAGAACTCTACACGAGGGAATAAGCAGTAGGTGAATTACATTTAGTAACATTTTAGTAAAATCTACATTTCAAAAATCGATGTATTAAAACCAATAACCTTACTTATTAGATGACACACCTAATGAAGGAAACACCTGATGGACGAGTGGTATATAGGCCAAATTATTCAACGACATAACAACTATAACAGTAGACACATTTAAAACGAGAAAATGGTATACACACTGGGGTAGAGTGTAGTTCTTAGTTTCGGAATTCTAGCCGTTATTGTCAAAAGTTGTGATGGGTTATTTTTAAGCGTCGCCTTTTAAACTGTATGCATAGCAGGTTGCTGGTTCGTGGCAGCTTACCCAGCCTAAGCAGATAACGCAGTCCACGGCGATCGAGAACGTCGGAAGGATTCGCGTGGGGTGGCCGCATGCGCCTTAAGTGAACATAATTAGAATGGTCAGCCGGATCAAATATCTTGTGCGGTGTTTTACCAATAAACTCATACACCGATTCCAGGTTAGGTTTCGGGTTATGAGGTGTTTTTGATGAACTACCTGTTTTCTGCAGACGGCCGGTGCGTGATGTTTTGTTGTGACTGAATATATTTTTTCGCTAGTTAGGGCAGAATGCGTACCGTGCATGTGTCATTTAAGTGAATCTGCTACTGACATAGGTTTTGGAAATATATGTATGTTGCATTCGGTGATGATTTGGATGTTTAAATTAGTTAACTACGCATTAAAGCATACGGTAAACCTAATGTGAACCTATTACCGCAGCTCATGAACGATTGCAATGCGAATACAAAGATTATCGCTCTCGTATTGCAAACTAGCGCAACAACTCCTTACTAGCAGTAGTTTACTAGTATACTGATTCACATTCAGCAACATAACAGTCTTCCACGGTGCTGTGTTCCCGTTTTGAATTGGGGCTCCAGGTTTGTCTGACTGCGGTCTTTTCTGTTAGATAGAGGTTCTTTAGTTAATTTTGTGTCACGTCTACGGTATTGTGAGTTTTGAAATAAAATAGCGTTCTCTTGCGCTTCTCGGCGCACCGGTCGCGGATGCAAGTTTCAGCATAGCAACTCTCCAAGAGATTGTTGTTTGGCTCTACGCTCTTTTGCAACTTTCAAATAACTCATAAACTATTATTATTCTTTTTTAATTTTATTCTTAATACTGTTTTAATATGTCGCCCGTTTTCCCCCCCATTGAAGTGAGTCTTTTAACGCACTACATTTGTTGTCAACCAATCCATCTAGGGCAGAGATTTCCAATCATTTTCGTCGCCCCCTTTCCTACATATTTTCTGCTTTCCATAGAACTAACTAATGTTTGAATGTGATGGAACCCTTACTGCCTCAACATCAGTTAGTCTAATGGCACTGATTGCTGATTTTAAGGTATGTATTGTCTGGGTTCATCTCCGAATTTTCTCGCCAAAAAATTAGAAACTCCGAGCATAACACTTTCTTCAATGCACGCAGTGTGATTTTTAATCAACTTAACTGTTTCAATCGTTTCATCACTGTACAGTATTGGTCAAAATGGGGAGAACGCTATAATAAATAATAAATACTGTCAGACAAATTATACAGCGCCATCTAGCCCCAAAGTAAGCGAAGCTTGTGTTATGGGTACTAGGCAACTGATAAACATACGTAATTTTTTTTTTTGTAAATACATACTTATTATACATAGAAAATACCCAGACCTAGACAAACAGACATGTTCATGGACACAAAAGTTTGTACTGTGTGGGAATCAAACCCACGAGCGTTGGCGTCAAAGTAGCGTAACAGCGCGTTTCGCCACTGCGCCACCGAGCGCATCGAACTATACTACTGTATAACTATACTGTTATATAAATTTAATCCACTTTAAGCTTTACAGATCAGAGCATGAGGGGTCACCCATCACGGCCGAGGTTGGAAACTAACCTTTCTACAGAGAAGTTTTGAGGAAGTCAACTTTTCAGGTTATTCATGGATTAACGACAGCGTATGTTGTTTTATCGTCAAAAATTTTAACTAAGATGTATACTGATGATTTACTATTTATGTATAACTAGCTGCTGCCCGCGGCTCCGCCCACGTGGAGTCAAATAACGTAGCCTATGTGTTAATCCAGATCATAATCTACTCGTATCTACGTGCCAAATTTCATTCAAATCCGTTCAGCCGTTTAAGCGTGAAAGAGCAACAAACATCCATCCATACATACAAACTTTCGCATTTATAATATTAGTAGGATTTTAGACAAGGTGAGAAATGGCGTGACATACCAACGAAAGTAAATCCCGCTCTGTAAAGTAAAGCCTAAGATCATAGAACTGTATGCGGCGGCACTGGACGAAATCGCTTCCGATATGGTGGACAGGTATTATTATTTTTATTTATCTCTTCAGTGGCAAACATGTACCGTACCGTACTTTAATCTCTGACATATATATTAAACACACACACATATATATATATATATATATAATAGCATTATGGTGTTCGTAGTTGGGTTATTATTTGTTTCCGATGCTGTCTTGTTGTTATCACAAAACTGTTTATTTTTAGGTACGTACTCATATTTGTTAAATGTTTTATCATGTTGTGTAACGTACTGTAATTTTGGCCTTACAACTAGACTTTATATACTATTATAATGTTAAGTGTTGTATTTGTTGTAAGACTGTATTGCACACCTATAAATAAATAAAATATGAGTTTACGTTGGCATACCAAAGTCACATTAATCAGGTACTTTAACATTCCTATTATGTAGATTTTAAACTATTAAATCACCTACCCGTTCCTTGTAACTATTACTGTTGTGTTCTACCACGTCGGTAGGGACAAATCTATATCAGCATAGAATGTAAAAGACGTTGTTTGAGTTTATATTCATAAAGATTCTTAGATTTAAGTTGTCTAACAAGCGGCATTCCAGCATTTAGTTAAGTTATATCTAAAACTACTGCGGAAAGTAGCAGGTTGGTGCCTTGGAAAGAAAAACTTTCATTATACACCTCGTGTATAGATAGTATTGTGAATGGGCCGAAGTAAATTTCTCAAATAAATATATTTGTTGCCTGTAGTTTGAGACATCACTCACTCAGAGAACTGCTCAAAGAAATAAATATCCTGACTATTACTGTTCAATTTAAGGAAACATAATGCATGTCCGTAAAAATTTAAAGTCGTTTTTGAACTTCAGTGAAAATCTTAGAAGTAGAAATGCTGGTACCTACACCGGCTTACTAGGACTTTTCTTGTAAATTGTGTTCGAGTCTATAATAAAATTTATGAAACAGTTCTGACCTTCCAGGCAATATGTTCAAAAAGTACATCATAAATACTTTCTGTAAAAACCTTATTATAGAATTGATAAATATGGAACTGACAAAGGTGTCCGGATATAATTCAGCAGAAGCAACTTCTTAATAGTCTTTGACATCCACTTGACATCACTATTATCGTACCAATATGCTGGCCTGAATTAATTGTAATATCTAATTTATTATTAAAAAATAATGGTAATTAATTAAGAGAGATATTGGCAAGTTTCTTTCAGGCATTTCTTCTTCGCCAATAGTCACTTCTGAAATGCAGAGCAGATTAAAAAGTAATAATAACGTAAGAGAATTGAATAAGATAAGATTATATTTAAAAAATGTAAGATGTGACTAAGTGCTCGCAATGGTCAATTGGTAACATTTAAATTGGTTCACATTTTTTTTATACAACGTCGGGAGGCATACAAGCATACGGCCCACCTGATGTCAAGCGGTTACCGCAGCCTATAATCGCTAGCAATACATTAAGTATCACTCGCGCGATGCTTAATATACTTTTACTTAATATACGGGGGTCATGTGCCAGAAGCGTGCTCGTTCGCGACCCCTGCCAATCAATTATATATATTGCAATTCTGGATCAAGAGCGCACCGACGTGCGGACTACGGCGTCCCCCTGAGGCGACGCGCACCGATCCGCCCCCGTCTATACCACGCTGCGCCAATTCCGGCGGGATGAAGGGAGCCGAGTGCTGCATAGGCACCTGGAATGTGCGAGGTGGATTGAATGATAAGATGAAGGAACTGATAGACATAATGAATGAGAAACGTTTGGATGCTTTGTGTGTGACAGAAACTAAGCGCAAGGGGAGCGACACCCATGATCTGCCCGGTGGGATGATGGCCCTATGATCTGGGGTAGACCGGGACGATCATGCCAGTGCTTGTGTAGGTGTCGTACTCTCCTATCGCTTAGCCACTGGTATAACAGATTACTGTTTGATAGGGCCCTTGACTTCTCTGGGTTCGTATTAAACTGGGCATCACGCGAGTATTCCTGATTGCAGCATACGCTCCCGTGAGCTCAGCGTGTGCTCAAGAACTAGAGAAGTTTTGGGAGTCTGTGAGGGATGTTCTGGACTTAGCTAAAGGGAATGAAAGAGTGATTATGTGTGGAGATTTGATTTTGAATGGATGGGTTGAGACCAAGCGATACAGCTATGAAGCTGTTCTTGGTCCGTATGGAGATAAGAGAGTGAACAAAGCAGGTAAGTCAATACTAGATTTATGTATGGAACGAAACCTCTTCGTGTCGAATACTTTATTTCATCAAAAGGATATTCACACGTATACTCGGGGACGGAATGACCAAAAAAGTGTGATTGATTTGATTTTAATAGATAGACGTCGAAATGTTACAATGGATACAAGAGTCTTTAGAGGCCTCACTCTTGAGACGGACCACTACCTGGTGGTATGCGAGTTTCTGGATCTTTTTAGGAAGTGGAGGCACTAGCGAGTGCGTATCCCTTTCGGATATGAAAGGATAAGGAGCCAAAAATTGCAAGATGAAAGTGTAAGGAGAACGTATGTGCATGTGGTAAATGAAAGACTTGCAAATGCAAGCCTCTCCGACTCAGGTGTGGATGATTGTTTTTTGGCGAGCTCGGTGGCGCAGTGGTGAAACGCGCTGTTACGCTACTTTGACACCAACGCTCGTGGGTTCGATTCCCATACAGTACAAACATTTATGTGCATGAACATGTCTGTTTGTCTTGGTCTGTCTCTCATACCTCACTTAAAAGCACTCAGTACACCTACAAAATATATGTTTTCATGCACACAGATGTTTGTCCTGTGTGGGAATCGAACCCACGAGCGCTGTTGACAAAGTAATGTAACAGCGCGTTTCACCACTGCGCCACCAAGCTCATAAAAACATTAACCTACGGTCCGTGGTTCGAATCCTGGCATTACCACTAAATTCGTCTTTTCGGAATTATGTACATAATTGTAATTATCACTTGCTTTGGTGAAGGAAAACATCGTGAGGTAACCCTCACGGTCAAGAAATTATATTTAAAAACACCTAAGAAAAATTTGGTTTTCCATGTGGGTTGTGGAGATCTTTCGCTCCATGTAAAAATCAGTATCTTCGCCAAATCTTTAGGCTTTTTGGAAATGGATAACCCTAGAAAGAAGAAGAAGGATGCAGGTGGCACTGGGTCGAGGCGAATGGTTCTCTACAGGGGAGGCCTATGTTCAGTAGACAACTACGGACTGAAATGATGTAAAGTATGAAATAAATGATACTTCATAAAAGACGTTTTAGGTATTCTTTAGAATGCCTAGGTATTACATACAATACCGAACTATTCAGTTTGCCGGTAACAAATTTATTAGGTGCCGGCGGACGGTCTATTTTTCGACCAAATACAAGGCACAGCTGTCAAGGCTACGCCAAGGTCAAACAGATTGTACGATTATTTTTATGTCATCTCGTCACAGATATAAGTAGGCCATACAGAATTGATTCAGTATTTGAGTTTTTGTGTAGTGGATTACACGTGTTTATCTACTCGTACCTCTACAGTTAATTTTACTGGCAAAATGAAGTTCAGTGTGTTTACAAGGCGGTTTACATACGCGCTACGGTACCTGTGTTTTCTATCATTCTATGGAATGTTTGCATGATATAAATTAAAAAAAATATCTGTGATAACATAAAAACATTCAATGTAGCTATGCATTATTTGATATTGAATTACTTGAATGGTTTGTAGAAATGAAGTTCGGCGCACGTACTCGACAGAGCTGAAGTCTTTTAAGTCCATTCCGGGCCTTAGCGCCATACCTGTTCTGGGGCCCCTACATCATTTCCTGCCAGTAGTAGGTAGGTAACATTAACAGAATTTTAAGGTGTCTATTAAATATGAACTATAACAAGGTGTCTATTATATATGAAGTTGATTTGTTTTAATTTTTAATGCTATATTCAAGAATGTTGTTTATAAGATTAAAATTTATTTTATTATTTTTGGAGAAATTAAGAGGACCAGCAGTATAAACCGAATAGCGTTATAAGTTGCAGCGAACCGACAGAATCTCCCTGAAATTGTTCACAGCTACTCTGGATAACACGTTTAAGATGCTGGAAAACATGGAGCATCAATGCTATCGATTGTTGGTTACAGTACATTTCACATTTTTGCTTTGCTGAGGCTGATCTTGTTGCCGCTTTTCGAGCCATAGGGCTTTGGCCTGCGGGTGTATTATAACAAATGTCATCTTAGCCCACAGTCAACGTCGAAAAGACAGTAAAAGCGGTTATCATATTTTATGAACGGCTGCAATTAGGGCATATCCAGATATCATTGAGCAGTCAGAACCCGTTATATACGTTTTCCCATACATTTCGCGGTCGTATACGACCACCCGGGTTTCGAAGGGTTAAAATATTACTATTCGGACAATATTGGGTCGGTGAGGGAGAACTGAGTGCTGCATAGTAACGAGGAATTGAGAGGTGGATCGAATGAAATGATATGATGAAGGAGCCGATGGACGTACTGTACGAGAGATGCTTAGATACTTTGTGTATGAACGATATTTCTTTTTTAAACAACGTTGGGAGGCATTTAAGCATACGGCCCACCTAATGTAAAGCAGTTACCGTAGCCTATTAACGTTTGTAATAAATTGAGTATCACTCGCGCGGTGCCTCCTCTGCTGCAACAAGCAACTCCTTACTAGTGACTTCACTCATATGAAGGAACACAGCAACCCTCTAGGGAGTTGTTATTTGACTGCGGTTTTCTGTGAGGTGGAGGTACTTCCCCAGACGGGCTGCTTTGATGCGCCATACCTCTCTTAAAAGAGATAAGCAAGGGTAAGGGGAGCGACGCTGATGTTCTTCTCCATGAAATGATGACAGTCCCATAGGCAGTGTCGGCGTGGGTGTGTCTGTTATCCTCCCGCTCAGCCCCTGTCGTTTGATTACAGTTTGATAGGGTCTTGATATCTCTGGTTTTCACGCGAGTATTTCTCGTTGCAGCAAACGCTTCCATAAGCTCAACGTGTGCTCAAGAACTAGGGAAGTTTTGGAAGTCGGTGGTGTATATTCTTATACATATTCTGGATTTTAATGAAGGGAATGAAAGGGTAATTATGTGTGAAGATTTGAATAGATGGGTTGGGACCAAACGAAATAGCTATGAAGCTGTTCTTGATTCCTGTATAGATAACAGAGTGAATGAAGTGGGTAAGATACTTAATCATCTGTATTTTAGCCCGTATTCGTACATTGCTGAACATAGGCCTCCACTCCAGAGAGCCACTCACCTCAAGCTGCATGCACCTCCTTATAAACCTCTTTTGGTCACTCCATCTAGTGTGATCATTCGAGAACCATTCTTCCCCAGCGTTTGTAGATTCTACGAATTATGTCAGCCGGCCCTTCAGCTTGCTTATTCTTTGGGCTATATCGATTACCTTAGTTCTGCTAGTTCGAAGAGTTTGCGCTTCAGCCGTTAAGGTATTTCGGACGAGAAGATGTGTCGAAGTTTATCGAACTCTGCCCAGCCGAGTTGTTTCCGCGTGTTAACCTCTCCGTTGAAGTTGGACTTACCTAATTAAATAACTTGCCCTAGATATATTCATCAACAACAACTTCGAGTTTAATGTTCCCAACTTTGCCATAATCTAAGTCTACGGTCATCTTGAGACTTACCTGGTTGTAAACACTTTTGAGGTCATTGAGCGCTAACATTCTCCAGCGATTTCACCTGTTTGTTAGCAAGTCTTCACTTCTTACGTTGTTCAGTGACACGTATATCTTGCTCTATACAATAATTTGTGAATCTGAGTATGATGCCTAACACATTTCAGAAAATTATTGTTTTGGTGTCAAGTGTACATTATTTGTTTTCAGGCACAATAGGTATGAAGCCGAATTTCTATGAAATGACAGCTGCTTTGCATGAGAAATTCGGGCCAATTGTAAAGATGGAAGGGATATTCGCTAGAGCTAACATGGTGTTCATCTACGAGCCGGAACTTTATGAACCGGTAAGTATATATATAGAAGGTCAATTAACTAATGGCCTGCCTGATATGAAGCAGTTACCTTAGCCTTGGAACGCTTGAAAACAAAGACTATCGCTCGTGTATTGATAACACAACTACTTACTCACTGTCAGGGGGTTTACAAGTACTTACTCATACTCAGGAACAAAACCTTGGAAGCCCTTGGATTATTATTTCGTTGCAGTCTTCACTGTAAGGTGTAAGTATAGGTGTCGTTACTGCTCAAATATCTGTGGTCTCGCGAGTTTTGAAATAAAATAGTTTCCTGGACGCGGCGGGCGCGCACGGGAAACGCAGGAACATAATAATCCTACAAGTATTTGGTGTTTAGTTTTGCGTTTTTTTTTGTAGGGTTTAAAATTAAAGTTCAAAATTGTATTCTTAATATCACCTTTACCCTGATTTGCTAGAAATAGGCCTTCTAAACCACTATATTTTAGGTCAATCGATACTCCACTATAGAATTATCTCCATTAATGAGCGAGTGAGTCATGACTGATTCGACAGATACGACTGATTTACTACCATTTCAGTCGACCAGGTGTGTTAACAGCTTTGGATATGGTATGGTCCACCGTTACAAATGTTCTCGTTAGAATTTTGAAACTCCAATGCACGCTATGTGACTTTCGACAAGCCCAACGGTGATGATTCATATCGCTGTGTCATAGTGAGAAGGACGCATTGGTTAACTATAATCTAATATATATTTAACCTATTTTAAGGTTTACAGATCAGAGGATGAGGGTAATCCATTACGACCGGGGTTCGAAACTAATCTCTATTACAGGGAAGTTCTAAGGAAGGAGACTTTTCAGGGTATTCATGGCTTAACGACAGCGTATGTTGTTTTATCTTTAAACATTTTGACAAAGATTTATGCTGATAATTTTCTATTTATGTCTCATAAATTATTTTAGACAAGGTGAAAAATGGCGTGACTTTCGAACGAAAGTAAATCCTGCTCTGCTAAAACCTAAGATCATAAAATTGTACGCGGCGGCTTTGGACGAAATCGCTTCCGATATGGTGGACAGGTAGCTACCTAATATATTTCTTATCGCCCCAATGGCAGACATACACAGTAGTTCGATGAATGAAATTATATAAGGTCTTTTAAGTTTGACAGCAACGTATGTGGCTTGAGGTAAACTACAGTTCGCTAGTTTATTATAGCTGAGCTATAAGAGTACAGTCGTAGATGGACAGCACATGTCTTTTTGCGCTCTACAGATTATAGTAAATCCAATCAAAAAGGTTCTCTCAAAAACATGCATTTGTATATGCAATAAGGTCTTATTTCTGAAACAAATCTTTTCAAAGCAACGGTGTACAAATGCCCGGCGGTAAATATTGCACTTCGACCATTGGAAAGAGACAATCGGCTAATTTCGGTTTCGTATAGCGTTATCTGTGTCGCACACCTATGTGACGTTTGCTAGTCGTGGTAGAAATGCTATAGATGGCGGATGAGTCCAGTACAATATATATATATATATATATACATATATGTATATATAGAGTTGTTAAACCCCTACTTTAAATCACTTGTTGTACGATGGCATCTATAGGAAAAGGGCAAAATTACGAGGCTCACCATCATATTAGCCGAAAAACGTCCACTACTGAACATATGCCTCTCCCTATTAAATTACGAGGCTAGTCACGCGAAATTATTTACAATGTTTATAAATATTTCGTAACCGAAGCCGACAGATTAAAAAAAAAAGGAAGATGACAATGTAAGTAATTATTTTAAGAAGATTCAAGAGAGAGTTGCAAATATCACTGGAATTTCAAAGAAGAACTTTGAACAATACATATATTAAACGAAGTCAGTACTGTAACACATTCCAGTGCGATTAAGTTCAGCTCTCTGAAAAAAGAATGACCAAAATACAATTTCGTTTAGATATTTCTTAATCGGACGATTTTGATTATGATGTTGTTCGAAGAATGGTGTACGATTTTCACTTGCGATTTGATGAACTGCCGACAATAAAATCTGTAAAGGCTAAATTATCTAAGGCTATTAATTATAATGGGTCTGAAAAGACATTGAGAAAAGTACTTCATGAGAAGGGATTTAAGTTCACTGAATTGGAAGATAATCGAAAAGTTCCTATGGAAAAAGTAAGTAAGTCTCAAACGAATTGGATATTTAGATAAAATACGCAAATTACGCGAAGAAGGTAAAAATATAATCTGTATGGATGAGTCCTACTTACATACATACCACACTAAAGGAAAAAGTTGGAGTGATTATAAGAAAAAAGGAGTAAAAAAGGCAATTTCAAAAGGTCAACGTTTGATAATTGTTCATGCAGGAAACGAAAAAGGCTTTGTACCTGGAGCCTTTTTAACGTATAAATCCACGAACACTATAGGCGATTATCACAAGGAAATAAATAACGATAACTACGAGAAATGGCTGGTTAATCAATTAATCCTAAATATACAAATAGTGGCTATCGACAACGCACCCTAACACAATAAATATGTTGAAAGACCCCCAATTCACAATGTCGCAATTAAATGTGAAAATGAATATCGAAGAATTCAACACGGTGTAGACGATTACATTGATAGACTAGTGATAAATACGGCGGACAGCGACAGTGGTATTGACCTCAATGAGAGATACGAGTAGATAGTGAAGTGGAAGGAATTGCGACTTTTTTCTAATTAAAACATAATATAAACATACTTTTTATTCTTTTTGCATATTTTATTTTTTAACCAACCCAACCTAAAAACATAAATTATTATATTTAGAAATTATATTAATTCTATTTTCTTAATGTCTCTCGGCAAACTTCATGTTTCGTCAGTCGTCGGATAAATACCTATTAATTTTAGTTGCATACCTAATTGTTAAACATAAGAATCTCCTCTTTTTCGGAAGTCGGTTGAAGAAGTATTTTATTTTGTTTATATTTTTATTAATTTCGTTGGTATACTATACATGTTGAAAAGGAGTAAATGATATTTAAAAAGGAAATTGTTTTACAGCTCTATATAGTTCACGTGGCAATCAAAACAAAACAACAATAAAGTACTTTTACTTAAATAAGTTCTGAATTCGAATTCGGATAAACGATAAATCTAATAATTGATGGACATGGAAATTAGCATTCGTTTGTATTCGGTTATGCGATGATTGCCCAAGTGCAATATTTACCGCCGGGCACTGTACCTACTGATAAAGCAGGACGCCCCAGTTAAAAGTGAAATGAACATATTGGGTACTTATTGTTATAACGGCACGGTAATTATTAGCAAGTCGTATGCTCGACTGCTACGATATGATCACACATGTGCTGTCTATTTTGTTGGAATCTATCTCACTTTTAAATATTTCAACTCTACCTATTCCAGGATAATTAAATTGAAAGACGACAGAGATTACTTGAAAAATCATTGGATCGATGAAATGACTAAATTTTCTTTGGAATCTATAGCCCTGGTTGGTTTGGGCACCAGGCTTGGCTGTCTACGAGATGACCTGCCAGACGACCACCCTGCTAAGCAAATGACACAGATCCCGAAGATTATTTTTGATCTTAGTTTTAAATTGGAACTTCTTCCGAGTTTGTGGAAGTACATTGAAATCCCAAGTTTCAAGAAATTAATGAAGGCTTATGATATGCAATGGGAGTAAGTTTTTAAAATTTATTTATTGTCACCATTATCCGAGCGTTAGTCCCGGTCGCATCCTAAACTTTCGCTTTGGAGCCCGAGTCCGTTTTTCGACTTTTACTTTTGCACTTCGCGCGGCGTCAGTATTTACTTACTGCGAGACCATTGGCATGCTTGTTATCCCTAACGAAGTCAAGACAGCACTTCTTTAGCCTACCCCCTTTACCGAGACCCGGCGGAGGTAGCATGGCTAGACATTTAATCCTCACGTAACTTGCCAGTTCTCAAGACGTATGTATGGCCACGTTTTATGAAAACCGGCACGATACCAACTTACTGCAGTCTTTTTTTTATTAATTAATAGTAGGTATTTTGCGCATGCATCTATGGGCGCTGCCACCCACCACACAGCGCCAAGTACGGTGGATCGAGGAGAGCTATGTGCCTTATAGGCACGTGAAATTTGCGGGAGTGGAGAGTGAATTGAAAGATAAGATGAATAGCTTCATAGACGTATTGAACGAGCGATGCCTAGCTTTGTAAGTAATATAAATTATGCTTTCTGTGTGACCGATACTAAGCGGAAGCGGAGCGATTGAATTAACCTTGACTTCAGAGTAATCATCGTACTCTGATTTCACTAAGCATGTGGGGTGTTAAATTAGAGTGTGGTAGGTCCAAGACATCACTCATCGTTTACAGAGAGTAAGATCTACGCACGTAGAATTCAATACCACGACTAGCCCACGTCATTTATTAACAGAATCCGAGCTGTAAACACCAGTTACAACAACGAAAAATTATGTATAAGTATGTAGAAACGTTTACAATTAGGAGCGAAGGAAACCATGATAATATATAGGTAGTATTAAAAAAAAGAACGAACGATTATGGTTGAAATGATAAAGTGTCGGAACAAGTGAATGAGATTGTATTATCTTGGATGTGATTTTAGCAATAATCGAAGGTACACCACTGATGTCGTGTATTGATGTTCACCATTAAGTAACTTCTATGGTAGTGAAAGATTTATACAAGCTGCCCCTTGTCACACTAGAACACGTCGACGTTAGTAGGTATGCTGCTGAAGAATATCAGAAGCCTGAAATCCAGCCTCGCTAATGTTCAGTGAAGATTGGCGACATCGGAAACAACAATTAGTGGGATACGTACGGAAATATAATTAAGATTTCGTAAGTAGGTGACCTTTGATCGATAACATTAACACCGCGTCGTGGTGCACAGTGCATCCGTATGCAGTTTAATGATGTCATTGACTACAGTCGCTGTGAGCAATGTTATACCGCCATCTCCCTGTCATAGACAACTACGAATGTAAACACGTCAATTCCGGAACGTGATTACGCAAAAGTTACCCGCGCCGCATTACCATCTCACCGACCATGGAGACATCGGGAGAAATCAAGTCGCCGCTAGCTCGCTTGCAAAGCTTTGCAACTGGGTTCTTGCCAGGACCAGTGCGATATGCATAGTTCCATAAAAGTGGAAATGAAAAAGAGTAAAAAACCCTCCGACCGTATCTACCGCGGCACCGCATCCTCCACGAATCGGATCCTCACAGCGGCGCGTGCGAGAGAGTTCAAGGTTTTAGAGTATGTGAAGAAGACAATCTTCATCTTGAGGACCGAGTAATTGGAATCTCACCATAAGGTAAATTTTTGTTCCTTTGTGGTGAGGGTTCCGACACTTCCGACTCATCATCTGCAGATCTTCATGAAGGACGAATTCTGGCCGAAAGGAATCGTATTTCGGAAGTTCTGAGAACCGATGTTTAACGTCATTGGCTACACGACACCGATTCTACGTGGAATTAGTTAGTTTTTAAGATATTTATCTACGGACATGTGTTGCAAAACCTGTTCTCTGAAATAAAATTATATGAATTCGAATATAACGAAAGCACAGTGCTAGAGCGGGTTCAAAAAACATTACAAGACACACTGACGAAACTTACAGGCGCGATGTGTCGATAATAAATTTAGTTCCATACTGCATCTTTAAATAAACTTGGAGCACATTACATCACAGTAGAGTTATTGGTATATTGTCATTTATATATCAACAACTGATCTCTAACTTTCTCTCCTTCTCTCTCGTTCTGCGTTCTGTTAATCTTGATATTATTTGTTGGCCCGCTTTTATTAAATATATATATAGTAATGTAACTAGTGACTATCTTCTCTCTGTGTATCCCAGCTATAAAATCTTCACTAATATCTTTTGTTTTAAATCACAGGTAAACCGAAATACTACAGCATAAGTTTTTTCTAGTTACAGTATGGTTAAATTAATAATATAAACATAATTTCAGAATCAGTAAAATGTACATTGAGCAGGCTCAAAAGCGAATTGAAGAACGAGGACACGATATACCGGATGAAGACAAGAGTGTCTTGGAGAGATTGTTGGCTATTGATGAGAGGGTTGCATTAATGATGGCGAACGAAATGTTACTTGCTGGTATAGACACAGTAAGTATGATCTCCCTGAACAATCCAGTAATTGGATTTCGTGCAAATGTATAATATCTGCAGTTTGTCGGGCTTACTAAAGTGAAACATAACGTAGTATGAGCAGCGGAATGTGCTTGGAAGCAAAAACCAGGTTTTCCTTTGGTGGAATGCATTAGAAAATTCGTATGTCCAGCTGTAGGGTGATGGTAATAGCGACTTACCATAGCATAGAACAAATAATTGAAAATTATAAGTTACACATGGATGCGAGTGACTGTTGCAAACCAAAGTAGCTAATTTTCTATTAAATGTTTCAGGTGTCTTTGATCACGACGTCTTTACTCTATCAATTTGCGAAAAATCCTGAGGTGCAAGAGAAGGCTCGACAGGAAATCCTATCTGATGCGCCTCAGAAACGGTACCTACGGGCGTGTATAAAAGAAGGTCTCAGGATATTACCGGTAGTGTCGGCTCACTTGAGAAGAACAACCAGAGACCACGTAGTTGCTGGATACCATATACCAAAAGGGGTAAGAGAATTCCTTTATTTTATTATGATTGTATAAGAGACTGGCTTCGGCTTTAATAGTTGTCAAAAACTCTGATGTTCATGTGAAAATTAGCTATAGGTTATACCTAGAAAAAATGTAAGTCCATAGTCGGCCAAAATACATATAGTTTATTAGGACTTATCTCTACAAAGCGTCTATGGAAGAAGACCACGGTAGGCCTAAAGCATGTAAACTATATATGGAATACCTTTAAACTTTTATGCATTTACTATTGTGTACCTTATAATTTCAGACTGATGTCGTGGCACCGAACGAATATCTATCAAAATCAGAGAAATTTTATCCACGAGCAAAAGAGTTCATTCCAGAAAGGTGGTTGGCAGAGAAGGATGATCCTTTGTACTACGGCAACACTCATCCTATGATTACCATGCCATTTGGATTTGGTATCAGAACCTGTATAGGACGACGAATTGCTGAATTGGAAATTGAGGCAATGTTGAAAATCGTCTTGTCGAGATTGATAGTTAAGTGGGAAGGTCCACCGATTAAGGTGACTACGATAGTGTTGAATAGCTTTGTTAAACCATATAATTTCAAGTTTGAGGTACTCAAATAAGAAAAAACGACGTTGATATGTACGACGTTGTACTCTACAGATAAGTCATAAAATCTCTGTAACATGTATGAATTCAATGTCTATTACTTAGCTCAATTGGCTCATTAGTAAATAATAAACATAATAAATAGAGTTCGTTAGAAAACACCAAAAGAAATACCTTTTAAGAAATATTATAAAATTATACACCAATAAATATTACTATAATATATATATATATATATATACATGATTGATTATATGCAAATGTTTTCATGTACCAATCCATCCATACACCATACCGTAAACATAAGACTATATTGTAAATTTTTTGAGTTCCTCTCCAAATCTAGTTTTGCCTGAACAATTATTTAATCTTTACTTGAGACCTATATATATATATATATATATATATATTTTCTAAAGTGCTATGTGGTAAGACCAATACATGCTAGTTAAACAAAAACAAAAGGGGCAATAGATGTCGTAATAATCTTATATAAAGCCTGCTTAGGGTAACTTATAAAATTTAAGTCTTAGCAACTAATCTGCGGAGTAACTTTGTAGACCGAGTAAGCATGAAGATTTAAAAATGAAGTTCTCTTGATTCGAATTGATGCAAGAGGAAAGAATGATGTAACAGATACAACGCGAGAGTAGATTTACAGGGATATTCAAGTCGTGGAAGGCCAGGGTTACAAGATTGTGGTACAATCAAATTGGCCGTGTGTTACTCGAAGGTATCAGGAGCTCCAGAAACTTGGAATGTAGTGGCTCGTCTAAGTAGGAGTTGCATCATATTACAAGACAAGTATTTTTTACATTGCTTTTGTGTAGTATTCATTGATATAATGCACACAAGTCAATGACGCACTGAGTTTACATTTTGTTATATATTGCAGTATAGTAGGAATTCGAAAACTTGTCGCGGACATACATCATTATCACTATGACTTCCTCTTCTCTCTTTAACATACAAGACCACAAAACACCATCTGTCCATAGTTCATTTATATATTTAAGTGTTCACCAAAAACACTTATTGAATAATTACCTGAGATGAAGTATAGTCAAAACTACTTACTGTTTTGGTTTGCACAATGAGCCTTGCGCCTTATTGTCCTATAATTTCTATTAAACTTTAAAAATATAGATGCTCTAACAAGTGTTAATATCTATTACAAAACAAAAACTTATTGGCACGTTCGTATCGACTCTCACGCCTTTTTTTGAAGAGCCTTGATATTAAAATTGCTATTTGTAGCCACATCGTCAGACATAGATTAGCTACATTACATTGCGCGTTCTTCCATTTTTAACCGACTCCAAAAAAGGAAGAGGTTCTCAATTAGGCCGTATTTTTTTTAAATGTTTGTTACTTCATAACTCCGTCATTTATAAATCGATATGAAAAAAAACTTTTTTTATTTGAAAGAATATACTTCCAGATCGGTCCCATTTTTTTTTCATATCATAAAATTCAGTTCTTATAGTGGGGTTCATGAAGATTTGAGAAATCTCCTCAAATATCATAGGCACGCATATAACGATTTCGATATTTATAGCAAACAAAAAAAACCAGTTGAGAATGCGCAAGCTTGCTTTGCTAGAGGAACACCGGGCTCGTCAGTTATATAACAATTTAATTATTTTTCTTTAAAACTTTGTCGGCCATTTTGACCATGTTCCTTGAGAGTTAGGAGGTTGGTTTTTCAGACATTCCCATTTTACTTTTTTAAGCTGCATCCGAATCTGAAGTTAAAATTCGAAAAAAAGGGACAGACACACACAGACAAACATATAGATTTCAGGATTTTTTTTGTTAAATAGAGCTGATAACGATGACCATCGAAACTTTTCAATGTTGAGCCGAAGACAGATTGCGTAGCTTTATTATTTCCATCAATGATCTGTCGTCGTGTGGCCGATTCAATAATTTGTTGCCGTCTAAATCTGACAAAACTATATTTGGAGTCGGTTTTTTTTGTTAAATTTTTTATATTAAGCATCTTTTTTCAGATCATTCTATCTTTTTCGAATTTTAAGAGAAGTAGGGCGCACTAAAGCAGCTCGTCTGGAAAAGTACCTTCACCTAGCAGAAAAACGCAGTCAAATAGCAACTCTCTGGAGGATTGTTGTGCTCCTGCGAGTGAGTGACGTCACCAGTAAGCTCCTAATGAGTTGTTGTGTTAGCAGCAGAGGTGATATCGCACAAGTGATATTTAATGTATTGCAAGCGTTCATAGGCTACGATAACCTCTTTACATCAGGTGGGGCGTATGCCTCCCGACGTTATATGAAAAACACATAGATTGTGAGAGACTGATGATCGAAATAGGCAGTGCCCTGTGGCTCGGGCACCAGTAATAATTTACCTGTCTCTTTCTAGCTCGTTAAAAATATTACCTGTTGTCAAAAGAATAAAATGGACAGAGTATAATACTTAAATGATTAAAACATATATATAAATGATTTCTATAAAGGTTTTCTATATTTTCCTTGTATCCATACTCTGTACATAGTTAACATTTTGCCCCTGTTTACTTGGAGCCTTCTGTCGATCAAATTTTGTTCCTCCATAAATCCAGCATCATTAAATAACTTCTTGATCTCTTCCTGGGTAAAAAAGTACACTCTAGTATTATCTCCCCTCGCGTAGAAGTTGTCTGAAATACAGCGTCCTTTCTTAAATCTCAATTGGGCTAAATCATACAGTCCATAGTCACGGAATACTACTAGCCCCCCTGGCTTTAGATATTTGTGGATGTTGTTTATTACTGCCGGCATTCTGTAATTACATAAAATATTTTTTTGAAGTCTCATTTACCAGTAATATAGTACATTAAAGTATGAGTATGGATTTATCAATGAGTCAAGCGAAATGAAGTGAATGCTCCTAATAAAATCTCATAAGTGCTTGTGAATCCCCTAATAGAACCACATAAAATCATCTATAATTATTTATGCATGTGATGCATTCTGTAAATTAAACTGTTGTTAAGTTAAACGAGCCTGTGAATAAGAGGCACGGTCCATCAAAGCAACTTGGCGAAGTACCTCCACTGTACAGACAATCGCAGCCAAATAACACCTCCAAGGATGATTGTTGAGGAAATGTTCCTGCAAGTGACATTTTGGAAATTGTACTTTTGTTTTCCAGAAAATCCAGTTTTTATACCACTGTCCCTAAGCATATAGCGTGCCAGATGGTAAGCAGTTACCGTTAGCCTATGGATATTTACAAAAACAGGAATGTCACTGTTGTATGAATTTGCTATGATGTGATGGTTCAATTTTATTTGTTATCTGCATAACAATTAACATGGTATATAAGATAAATTATACAGTCAAATAGTAGTATTCTTCAACAAGTAACAATCGTTATAATGAAGAAAACGGTTAAAACAATTTGCATTCTTATATAATTTTGTACAGATAATTTTAAAATACATGGAAATTAATACAGGTATACACCTGTTTTAATATCCAGATTTTATTCTAATTTAAATTCTTAATTAAATAAAAAAAAAATATTATACAAAAACATATAATTTTTTACGAATTCAAAAAACCATAAGTAATAAAAGTACATACTTTTAACACATACGTATTGGAAATAAATATAAAATAAATACAATTTGATCTAACCCGTTTTGTATGCTTCAGCCACCAGTACATCAACCCCAACACAAAAAGCAGGTTGGACAAAATTGTATGTAAATTTGACTTTCGCAAAATAACGCCTGAATCTATAAACTATAAAATAAATGTTTTAATAGAACAAATGTAACTGGCTGAAAGAATAAACATTTGTATGCATGAATGTCAGTTTGTCTTTAAAGGTATATCGACCAAAGTACCTCCACAACACAGAAAACCATAGCCTAATAACAATTCCTTGGAGGGATTTGTTTCTGCGAGTGAGTCAGCTCGCAGATCGCCTTAGACCTGTTGATAGGCAGATCGTATCAAATTTCTAGCTAGGTTTGAACACGATACGTGTCGTCGCCATAGTAAATTATAGGTATCGGCCGCGGGGCGACGCGGTGTGGGATAGCCGGAATGCCGCGCTTCACGCAACACGTCACTGTTCACTCTCGTGTTCATAGTAGCGTACTATCGTGTACGCGAGTTATTTTCGTTATATGCTTATTGTTTTGTTGCTTAGTGTCTAGGCAGGTAATTGGTCTTCTTCCTAGCGTTATCCCGTTTCCTAATCCATTAGGTTTGGCGGGGTCCGTTACCTAAGCCCCCTAAAGATTTGGCAAAGATACTGATATTGACTTGGAGCGACTGCCGTCAGACCTTAACAACCCAGAGGGAAAATCAGACATTTCTTAGGTTAGGCCACATATCTATTGAATTATAATTTCTTGGACGTGCAGGTTTCCTAACTATGTTTTCCATTACCACCAAACACGTGATAATAATTACAAATATGTACATAAATATGGAAAAACAAATTTAGTGGTACATGCCATGATTCGAACAGGGCAACTGTTGCTCTCTCTTGTTGTTGTTGTTGGCAGGTAAGGAACCTGGGCTATTACTCCTCTCTACACCCTAAATTGTGTCTAGTAATTGTTGTGTAATTGTATTTTAACCCATATGTGGTTTCCACTATAGAACTTTCCTTTCTCACCCACTATACTGACTCGGTAGGTATGACCAGCTCACATAATAGAGCAAATCAGATCACTCTAATACTCTTAAAAAAATTAAAACTGAAGTGGTAATGTACGAAACATTACTTACATTTTTAAAGTTTCGGTAATGTATGAATTGTATGTAACTTAGCCAGTTGTTTTAAGGTATATAGTAAAGTAGCTAAGGGAATTACCCTATTGTGTACATCCCTGGTGGTTCAATAGGTAATCTTTATAATCCTTAGGTATTGTGATGAATGACGAGCTAGCTCGGTGGCGCAGTGGTGAAACGCGCTGTTACGCTACTTTGCCACCAACGCTCGTGGGCTCGATTTCCACACAGTACAAACATTTGTGTGCATGAACATGTCTGTTTGTCTTGGTCTGGGTATTTTCTATGGGATAATAAGTATGTATTTACAAAAATAAAATTTACGTATCTTTATCAGTTGTCTAGTACCCATAACACATGCTTCGCTTACTTTGGGGCTAGTTGGCGCTGTGTAATTTGTCCGCCAATATTTATTTATATTATATTGTGTTTTTATACTATGTCGAGAGGCATACAAGCATACGGCACATCTGATAGAAAGCGGTTACCGTAGCCTATGAACCCTCGCAATACATTAAGTATCACTCAATTCTACCTCTGTTGCTAGCACGGCAATTCCTATCAAGAGCTTACTGGTGATCTCACACGTAGGAACACAACAATTCTACAGGAAGTTATTATTTGGCTATATTTGTCTCACAGGAAAACTCAGCCAAATAACAACTGCATGGAGGGTTGTTGTGCTTCTGCCTGTGAGTGAGGTCAGCAGTAAACTCCAAAGGAGTTGCTGTGTTAGCAACAGAGATGGGATCGTACGAGTAATACTTAATGTATGGCAAGTGTTTATAGGCTACATTAACCGCTTTATATCAGGTGGGCCGTATTCTAATATGCCTCCCGACGTTGTATAGAGAACTTGGCTCTGTTAAAATTCTAATATTCATTTATAGAATTCATACTGTTTTCCAGTGTATTCTTAATTTTTATGTGTTTCAAATAATTAAATGGTAGTTATCTAAATTAAATAATATTTATTGAATTCTAATGTGAAAATAACATTTTTAACCATACATTACATTGACTCAGCTTTTAGAACTAGTTACTCAGCCGAGTACGAGTACCATAAAATTTGCCAATTACAAATAATAGAGTATTCGGAGCATCTCTAATCAAAATTAAATCTGAGGTTCACATAGCACAGTAATTTTACTTGCTTTTGTGTTATTTCTTATGCTTTTTTTCCATATATATAACCTTCACCATGAATGTTACGTTGTTAATAAATTATTAATCTCTCAGGTACCGAGTACCTTTATCGAACCATGCACTTACAACATATATATGGAATAACGGTAAACCGGGGTCTTGACCGGTTAACGTTCATGTGGTCATCAACAGTAGTTCTAGTTTCAATAAGTATATTTTTTGTAGTTGTTTAGGTTTCATACCAAACTGTGTCACACATTAGTCAATAAATTATTCTGTTCTATTTATTTCACTAAATCACTTTTTATTAGCGTGGGATAAAGTGGTGTATGATACTGGATGAGAAACATAATTGATACTTACTTTGCAGGATCAATTGCAGACAAAACAAATATAAGGATTATAATATCCATTGAATTCTCTTCAAAGGGTACAGTCCATTGAGTAACAGTAGCATCCAGTACAAACACATTACACCTTGTTGTGTCATACAGTTCATTCTGTTTCATAATATCAATAGCTTTTGAAGAGAAATCACAACCATATACAAACAAATTAGGATCTTGACTGTATTGTAATATGGGAAAGATTGTGTTTCCAACTCCACAGCCTACTTCAAAGATATATCTTCTTGCATTTCTCTCTTGAACTAATTCTTCACTGTTTACTGGATTATTGGGCTCATTGTCAGGATATACTCTTACTGGAACAGATGTATTGTCTGGGGCCAACTCGGGAAACTCAGTGAACAGCCAATGTCTGTCTTTGAAAAATCTGAAAATGAGGAGGTATTTTATTTGAATTTGAATGAATATCCATAGACTTCCATGAAGTTGGTTTCAATTTTCATAATATTAGGTTCTGAAAGATAGAAACAATATAATTTTTTCTATAACTGTGGAACAATGAATTGTGAAATGACAGGAATACAAATGATTCTTCTTGGCTAGTTTATCATCAAGGCTTCATCCATATTGCAATGCAGCATCACAGGATAGACAGGCATACTCATGAAAGAATAATAAAAATCACATCCAAGATTTAAAGAAACAATTCCTGTTCTAAATAAATACATGAAGAAACAAAAGATAGGGGTTTACATAAACTTTAGAGAAGTTTATGTAAAAAACGAATAGTAACATTTATATAGATCCACCTCAAGATCTACCTTAACAGAATAAATACACTTTAATCTTTGTCCTGTCAAATCTATTACACTGTTTCGTGGGTGTTGAATAAAAAGTACATTATGCAACAAGCGTGGAACCTCCCATCTTTTCTGAAGTTGATTATAAGCACTCAAAAGATAAATGGATATGTAATGTAAGAATAACTTGTACACACCTTTACAGGTGAGGGGGTACTTTCTAAACCAATAGAGTTCATGTTGGATCTGGTCAATGCTATTTGATTGTATGTATATCTTCACACCAGGGCCCTTGCGGGGTAGGCAATATGGATTTTTTTTTTGTTTTTTATTTTTAGTTAACCTTGGAACAATAAAACGAAAAAGTCCTAACTTTTTTTAATTTTTCTAAAAAGTAACAATTGGTCAAATGCTATTGATTTGTAGTAGATAAGACGAGTATTTTAGTGTTATTAATGAGTACTATTTTTATTTAAAATTATTTATATCACTGAACTCCTCTTAAATAACCGATTATGATGAAGTTTTTATGTGTTTGAGTGGGTCCTTGGATGGTCTAGATTCAGTCTATTTATTTTATTAGACTCAGTGTTATAGAATGAAAAAAATCAAAATCAGATTTGTTCTAAGATTTTTTATTTTCGAGTGTCAATATATTTGTTTGGTCTGCTACTTAGGTATAAATTTCAACTGTCTTGGTAAAAAATAAAGGCTTATGAGGCTAATCATTAACACTACTTACCTATTTTGGTGTATATCATAGAAGGCATCCCAGTGTTTGTCAGCATTTTCTTCTAAAGACTTTAAATGGTCCTCAGGAAATGTCACCTGTGAGTTTTGATTAACTTTAGCTTTTGCTGCATTCTCTTGTTCAGCATCCCACTGAACATTATCCCTGAAATGAGGAAGATGCATTATATACTGTTTAATATAGACTTGAAAAGAAAACACTTTCACTGTATAATTAAATACCAAGAATTATAATCATAAACACGATTTAAATCAGTTAGATATCGTGAACCACCAGGAGGTCTTTTTCTGTATCTAGTTTCTTCCAATTCCCGATTGTTTTCATTTAGTGTTTTTCTAGAGCACAATCTGATAAAATTTATAGGGAATACAGTACCACGCATTATGTTTGAAGACTTCATCAACATTTTCTAAAAATCTGTTACCAAACTGTGGGCGCTTTTCAGTATCCGAATCTTCCATAGCCTATAAATAAATAATTTGGTAAGACCTTGTTGAATTTGTGCTAATTATTTATTCAAAAGGTAATGAAATAAGGCAATGAATTTAGTGTTATTAGTTAAAAGCTTAAAACAAAAAATAAAGACATTGAATGATCTGAGCATGGCATTTATTTAACATAAGCTATATATTCTTTTTCTTAGTTTCAATTATTGGCATTATTCACGATGCATTACATGTGTGTTAGCGTAAAGGAGGACACCATCCTCCTTTACTCGGTATCAACATTTTTCGAAAAAGATGACGATGATAATTTCAATAATCAACACGATAAGGAAAATATTCAAGTTTAGTACACTTTTACCGACGTCTGCTTGATATTGCTCTAACTATATACGAGGAATTAAACCGAGAAATATTCAGCGACGATAAGGTTTTGAAGTAAAACTTCTTTACGCACGCTTGACTTGGGGAGTAAGCTGGTTAATGCTTGACGAGAGTGTTACGAAAAGTGTGACGGGGGAGGCGAACGGAAGTTGAGAGGCAGAACCTAATCTGGCTCTAATTTCAATGACGATCCAATTCCAACGTTTAAATTTTCAGTAATAGTTTGCAACATATAGTATAATTTTTCTAAGATGGGATTGAATGTTACTAATGGTGTCAGGATAGACCACCTACCACTGAGATTAAAATAATTTGGTGCTGTTGTCGTAATTTAAGAATTTGATTCCAATAAATATATGGGAATAGTTTCAAGAATAAATTTACTGTTTCTACGTAAGGATTTCGATCGATTCGACTTTGCTTTAACTAGTCCATAACTTTCATTTCATTCGGTAAGAGCTCTCAGAGGAAAACAATCTGAATTTACAACTCTGCCCCACCCTGCATGTATGACCGCACATTTGTCAACACCAAATTCCGTACCAATGTCATTGCTGAAAACTTCGGTAACTCTTCTTTGGAGCAAACAAATTGAGGTCATCCATGTACAGCAGGTAAGAAATAATCTCACCCTCTCTACGAAGTCGGAAACCCAACCCAGAACCTCTTAATAGAGTGACAAGTGGATTCAGAGCTAGGCAAAACAACAGCAGGCTCAAACTGTCACCCTGGAAGATACCGTGTTGAATCCTTATTGGGTCTACCAATACAGGAAAAGCTCCACATCCTGGTGTACAAAGAACTGTGGTACACTGCTCCGTCTCCGCCATGAATGAGGCACCGAATCATTTTTATAGTCAATCCAGGAAGCGGATAGCTTTTTCCTGCTTCGGCGGACCTGTTGGCTCACCTGTTTAGTACCACGGGACCCAGCCCTGCATCCATTCTGAGTGGTGGCCAAAAAAATATTAGCGACTATGTGCTTAGTAATTTTAGAGGTCAGAATGGACATAAGGAGTTTGTATATAGTTAGTAAACACGTAATGGGTCTATAGTTCTTAGCGTCCATGTTACTACCGTTCTTCTACAGTAGTAGAGTTACACCAGTTAAAGCAAGTGGTCATGAAACTTGGTAGAGATCCAATTTCAAGGGCTTCCTTGCTTCCTTGGGTTGCCAAGACAGCAAGTGAGCGACGGAACCATTTAAGCCAGTAGTTGTGCAATCCGTGCGTCCTGGAGCTTTCCACTTATGTGTTGATCGGATTACTCAGCTAACGACCTGGGGGCTTATAGCTATGACTTCCATGTTTCCAATCAACTCTCATGCTTGCTATACAACTTCAATCTGTGTTCCCTCTGTGTGACTGACAGGCACCAACCAAATGCTTCACCAAAATTGCGCTATAGCGTCAGCACTCGGAAGCTGTCCATCAACCACACAACTGGCGCGTCTCTCCCAAGTCCGGTATACTTTGCTTTGATCGTATTGGAATCGGCGGTTCTGACAATACCGATCTACACGTTCGCTATACCGTCGAATACGGTTTGCCCATGCATAAACTTTCTGCTTCAGGAAGTCTATGCGCTCTGTGACCCAGTGCATGTAATCCTGGGGTCTAGTGTTAGTCTCAGTAAATGCCTGGTGCACAAAGCGCATAATTCGTGGGTGGTTGGTTCCCGACCTAAAATAGATTAACTTACTAATGAGAGTCCAAGCCGTGCTGATACGCCGTTCGATTCTCGATTGCCATGCAGGAACATTAACAGTTCGCGCGGAGCCAGGTCATTTATGTACTCTGACTTTTATACATTTGTAAGCGAGGCACATGTCAGTAGAAGGTGGCTCGATCATCGTATAACTAATACGGCTGCATATCGAACCATTTGTAATATTGATATTTTACATAATGTTTATTGGTCTGATCACTACCCGTGACGAATTACTTGTAATTTAGCTTTGGTGAGATCTAGATTATCACAAATCACTGAAAAAAATAATAAAGTGGGGTACTAGAAAACCATATCAGATTTTTAAATACTATGAATATTGTAACTCGAAATTTAGAAATATACATTTACCCATGGAATTTTATAAGTGCACCACACTTATAAAATTACATGGGTAAATATATATTTCTACCGGATGTGTATCGAGCATAAAGCTATTTTAGATAAAATGTATGAAGATATTGTGACCATTTTAAGTAATGCGGCGATTCTGACTGCTGAGGGCAGTACTATTAACAGTAAAAAGGAACATGTAGTCGGGTGGAATAAAATTATGTCCGGGATGCTCGTAGGGAGTCCAGGCTGCAGTTTAATACCTGGGTATTGTATGGTAAACCTAGAAGTAGGGGTTTATATGATTGTATGTGTGAAAGCAGGCGCAGGTTTAAAGCCAAGTTGAAACGGTGCCAAGACCGGGAGGAAATAAAAATGGACATAATAGCTTCTCATCATTATGAAAAATTTTGGAAATCAACTAAATAGCTGAATCTGCGGTCTGGTCTTCCAGTGGGCATTGGTAATGCTAGTGATACGAAGGAGATTGCTGAAAACTTTAAAGAACATTTTAATGTTAACTCTCCTTTAGGGTTCAGAAGTAGAGAGACAGTTACTGCGGTGCCATCTGATGTCATTCCTATTCGTTTCACGGCTGGAGAGCTGGGGGCAGTAATTAGGAGCGTGAAATATATAATAAATAAGTTATTATTATTACGTCTATGTACAGGCAAACGTGGTTGACATAGTCTTTGAGAAACTGGAGTATATCGGTAGTCAAATATCGCAATCTCCAATATTCTCCTCAATTGGGTAGTACTTACGTTCGTGTTCAAATAATCATAGGGTACTGGCTCATCCTCTGCCTGCAACGTTGTCGAATTGATTACATTCGTCATCGGAGCAGGTGGAGGTTGGCTCACCTCATTGATTATTTGAATAGGTCGAAATTTCTAACGTAGCCGTTCAAGCGTAGGCTGAGAATGTAGTATTGGTATGCTACATTTCCAGTCGCTTAGTGGCCTCTGCGGGAGCTAAAAAGCGACCGTGGTTTAATCGGCGTTGTAAAGAAGCCAAACTTCTCAAACAGGCAGCTTTCGAGGCTTGGACCACGGCGCGTGCTAATGGAAATCCTGACGGCTCTGTTTTGAAACGCAAACTGAACGCTGCCTCGAGGTTCAGTAAGAGGGTAATCGCCAGAGCAAAGTTTGATTTCGTCGGTAGAGTTGGCGAGCGGCTTGCAGGCCTTCCGTCTGGGAGCTGTGCTTTCTGGTCGCTCGCTAAAACTGCTGAGGGTAACTTTTGTCGGTCGTCCATGCTACCATTACAAAAACCGGATGGCAGTCTGGCTTATAGTGCGAAGGAGAAAGCTACTTTATTAGGTAACCTCTTTGCCTCAAACTCGACTTTGAATGACGGGGGAACTGTGCCACCTACCATCCCGAGGTGCAGTAGCTCAATGCCGGAAATCTCAATTACTCAGCGAGATGTCCGGCGAGCGTTGCTCTCCCTCGACATTCATAGGTCGAGTGGGCCAGATGGCATACCAGCAGTGGTGCTAAAGCAGTGTGCTCCTGAGTTGTGTTCTGTGCTAACGCGCCTCGTGCTTTCCTACTCCACTGGGCAAGTCCCGTCTTCGTGGAAGACCGCCAATGTGCACCCGGTGCCCAAAAAGGGCGATTGATCAGATCCATCGAATTATAGGCCTATTGCCATAACCTTCCTTCTCTCCAAGGTAATGGAGCGTGTGATAAACACACGACTCCTGGCATACCTAGAAGATCACGACCTAATCAGCGACCGTCTATACGGCTTTCGCACGGTCGTTCGCCTGGTGATCTTCTAGTGTATCTTACACAACGCTTCGGCGATTGAGAGTCAAGACGAGGCATTGGCTGTTAGCCTAAATATGGCAAAGGCGTTCGATCGGGTCTGGCATCGGAGTCTTCTATCGAAGTTACCATCGTACTAGCTGCCCAAGGGTTTGTGCAAATGGGTTGCCAACTTCTTATCCAGCAAATGTATAAAAGCCGTGAAGACGGTAGTTACTCAGATAAAATGGATATTAATGGTGGCGTTACACAGGGCTCTGTACTATCCCCGACGCTGTTTCTCAGCAGGACAAATACATGTGTGTATGAACATTTCTGTTTGTCTTGATCTGAGTATTTTTAAGTCGTAAGGCGCATCAAAGCGTTCGACTGGAGAAGTACCACACGCGAAACCTTGACCAAATAACAACTCCTTTGTTGGTTGTTGTATTCCTGCCAGCTAGTAAGGTTACCAGTAAGCTCCTAAGGAGTGACAGTGTTAGTAGCAGGGAAGACCACGCGCAAGCGATAGATAGTTCCTGTATTATAAGCGTTCATATGCTACGCTGACAACTTTACATTAGGCGGGCCGTACGCCTGTATGCTTCCCGACGTTGTATAAAAATAACATATTGTTATCACCCGGATGATCCTAGAAAATCTATGGCAAAGCAGCTTAAGCCACTATATAAGCGTTCGCAAGTAAACAAAAAAAAGTAAAAAAAACAAATTGTAAAATATTTTTTTATCCTTCCTATGCCTAGAGATATATAGGCAAGATAAAAAAATATATTACAATTTTTCCAAACCAATAACATATAATTAATATAATAAAGATAATAATTGAATAACCAATGAAAGACAAATGCCACCTTAGTCTTCCTGCGACCACGGATGCTGCAAAGCATTCGAAACGTCAGGTTTAACAAAATAAATAAAACACGCGATACTTCCGTTAAAAATTGTTTAATTCAATGTGTAACAATCGTGAAAACCTAAGACAATACTATATTACAATTTTGCTATCTAATGTACCAGAATAATGCCAAAATAAACTCCGAGCGTTCATAGTAGTTCATGGTCACCGTAGCTTATGAACGCTTTCAATACAGGAAGTATCGCTCGCGCGTTGTCACTCCTGCTGCTAACACAATCACTCCTTAGGAGCTTACTGATAATATGCCAACGGTATTGGTAATTGCTGAAGTAAGCAACTGTGACAGTCTGATATGTAGACAAGTGTATATACCTATGCAGTAGCGTTATAAGTTTTCCTTTTTTATTTGGTACGAAATTCTCAAAGAAAAGTAACTTTGCTGTAAAAGCTTCTCTGAAGTATATCATTATTTAATTCAACTAGTGCAACTACGGGCTTATATTTCATTTTCAATTGAACCAATCGGCAGTGATTACTTGCCGTATCGGTCGTGATAGCGACATTCGCGACTGCAACCGTGCACCTATTTGAGATTTTCTCCGTACGCGGAAGAACATCCAATTTGCTGTCGAATTTGGAGTTATTGCGCCATAAAAGACGTTCTGATGCTGTTCTCTGATCAAAGTAAACATCATAAAAACGATTCCACGGGTCATTAATGACTTCCCGCAAACGAAATAGCGCACGTTGAAATTTATATTGCCTCCTAAATAAAGAAGTTTAGCACAAGCTATAGCTTAGGGCATCGCTTCTCAACCCGGGTGTTGCGACCCCTAAGAAGTAACAAGCAAAAATAGTAAAGTAATTAAATCTATTTAATTTATAAAGGGAGTTAACCACAAGACGCGTTTTTTAATCGTTTCCTTTAAATATAAATAGTAATATACGAGAAATATATTACTGGGGTATATATTGGATCGCCAAATTTTTTGTACTCTTGACTATCCCTGGCATACAAACTATGGGCCTAATTTTTTTATCGCACAATTTTCACTTTTTTCTAAATTTATTTAGGACGAAAATTAGCCATATTGCAATTACGTGATGAGTGTCTAGTATACGGAAAAACTTCAGTTTGAGTTGCACTGATCTTATGTTTTTCAGAATCTCACCAATAAAATTGTCTAAAACATTGAGTTTCCTTAGTTAAACCGCATCGTTACACTGAAAAAAATGTTTAGTTGGATTTCCCAGATTCCTAATAGAATTCACCAAAGTCGACGGTTGAACTGGGTCGTACCTTTGATTAAAGTTGATTTTACCAATCAAAAAAGGTTAATGAAGTACCAGTAAAAATAATAAAATTTATTATTTAGTATAATAAACTGTACCATATTTGGCAGAGCTGCGATAGCCAGCGGAGCCACATTACCCTCAAAATTGCCGTTTGGGGTAGACTGATGTCATCCAGCTAGCGTTTAGACGGTAATAGTGAGAAACTCCAAAATCGACACACTAATAGCTAACATATTGTAGTTTTGTATCCTTTAATTTGAAATTTAAATGTTCGTTGGTGAGGAAGAACGGTCCAAAATCGTTCCAATTAGAAAAAAAAACATATGGGAAAACGTATGGCCGGCCACTCTGCAGTGCAGAGTCTGCACTGCACTCCCATCAACAGAAAAAATAACAGCACTCGTCGCTAGATGTCGTACAGGGTTCCATATATTTTTAAAAAATTAAAAATATAATATTTAAATATTTTTTAAATTTAAAAAATATCAGCTCTGCCTACACAGCTTGCTGTTATTTACTAGTATATGTACAATCCATTTATTAGCGGTAAATTATACATTTAAAATAGTGATAGCTACAAAATACTTTTGTATGAAGACCAACCGTAATATATTTGTAAATTTAACTACAAATTTTTGCATTAATTAACAAAGTTTACTAGTAAAATAGCCTACCTTTGCTTCTTTGGTAAATTCAACTAATCTTTTTTTTTTAGTGTAGACAGTAAGTAACAAGTAACGTTTTTATACAACGTCGGGACGTTGCAAGCATACAGCCCACCTGATTTAAAGTGGTTACGAAGGACGTTAATTTGGAGAATTGCAATACGAACACGACGTTGTTACCCACAGAGCAATTCTTAAGAACCTTACTGGTAACCTCACTTACTCACAGGATGACAACAACCCTACAAGGAGTTGTTACTTACCTACGATCATCCAAGAAGTGAAGATACTTTCCCAGTCAGATTGCTTTGATGCGTACATCTCTTAGATAGCCTTAACGACTCTTTCATAGCGTTGTGTTGTATTTTTTTATATTTATACAGCGTCGAAAGGCATAAGCATACGGTCCACCTGATGTAAAGCGGTTACAAATCTCACAGTAACGCAGCTAATACAGCAACTTAGTGGTGACCTTACTCACTCACACTCCAGGGAGGGAGTTGTTATTTGGACGCGGTTTTCTGTGCGGTGACGTTATTGTAACAGTATATTATATATTTAATATTTTATTATAATATAATTAATAAATAATAATAACGTATAATATATTATATTATACGTTATTATTATTTATTAATGCTTTAATGTGCCCTGTCTCTCTTAAATTTATCGTAATTTCCGTTCACAGGTAGGTAAGTTAATATTTTAGTAACGTATAGCATACAGAACAGAGTGACACCAAAGTTTGTACTACAGAGTGCTGGTAGAATATGCAGATCGTTGTAGCGTGCTCTGTATTAGTCGCCCGCGGTTTAACGTGACAGTTCCGAAATCGACTGCACAAGTTGTGCGCGCCAAAGTTACCGACGTTTGTATATGAGATATACTCACTCGTATCGAAGCTAAGGCCTCGCCCACGACCCGATACACGCTGAACTTGGACGAACTTTGTATTTCACAGGATTATATTTAGGGACGACATTATGCCGACGCACTTAATGCTAGTCGTTTCTCAGGTAGAGTGCTGTAGTGTGGTTTACGTGCACATGGTGTATCCTACCTGTTAACAATTTGAGAGTGTGGCAAAGGGGGACAATGATAGATAGAGCACACATATATTGTGATATAAAGACGACTGACCCCTGTTTCGAATCCTCATGTGCCATATACGACTAAATTCTTGTTTTCGGATTTATGAATGTATTTGTAATTATCATTTGCTCGGCGGTGAAGGAAAACATCGTGATGAAACACAAAGGTCTAGCGGCAATCGCTCCGTGTTCTTCTTCGCTAAATACTTAGGCTTAGGCAAGGGATCCCGTCAATCCTATAGCTATTTTGAGAGAGGTAGGACACATGAAAACAGTTCCATTGAGGAACTATCTTCATCGTACAGAAAACCGCAGGGAAATAACAACTCCCTGGATGGTTTTGTATTCCTGCAAATGAGCGAGATCACCAGTAAGCTCCTCAGGAGCCGCTGTGTAAGCGGCAGGGGTGGCAACGTGCAAGCGATTCTTTTTGTATAGCTAGCGTTCATATGTTCAGGTGAGCCGTATGTTTGTCGCCAAACATTCTACAAAAATCCTAATGGACGAAAACGGTATAGCGCTAGGAGGAAGAAGAGGAAAATTCTGTAGACGTCTGAGAGAATGAAACGAACAAATAGTGAAAGCGTTTGCTCGCCTCCTTGATGAAAAGAGACCAGAAAAGATTACTGTCTAAGATCAAATTCAAGTTCTCAAGTCTTTAGAGAATACGGTAGGCATATCGGTATCATTTTACATGTGGAAAAGAAACAGGCTTTGAATTTAACATTCTTTGACTCTCCCGATCGTCTTGAAATTAGTTATATTGTATACCGTCAACTAAATCTTGACATATTCAATACGAGTGTACCGGCGGTGAGAGGGCTGCTAAGTAGTGTGTTCTTTTTTTCGAAAAATACGTAAACTAGTAATGTAGTAATATGTGTACTTTTCTATCATATTGTAAACCTTATATACTCGGTAGATCGGAAAACGGTGAAGAGAAGAAATATATATATATATATATACTTAAAAGAAAAATGTTGTTAAGCTGTGTATTATTTATGTTCGTGTTATGTGTATTTAGTCTAAATCCTATAAGTGAAGACTTGTTATTGGCTCTCCGTTATTTATAAGTTTTTAATGTAATTTGATTTAAAAAGCTGTTGGTCTTCCAAAGAATAAATAAATAAATAAATAAATAAATAAATATAGGGTGCTGAAGTAATGTGATAATCTTGATCTGATGCCATAGCTTTGTACACGTAGCAGGAGCATCGGCTTCATGAGTGGTACTTGCTGATAGTGAACGGGAGCATAGCATGACGATAAAGTAGTAATCTAGTAGGAAAGTGGTTACTGGAACTCTATATCTGTCCATCTATAACTTCACGTCAAATCCGTTGCGGGGTAAGCAGAGAGAGCTGAGCGCCACGTGAATCGATCCTTACACATCTCACTCGCTTCTTTAACATTAACTTCTTTTTTATGTTGCTTCTTTAATATTAACATAATATTCGCCGGTTTCTAATGGGGTCGTCCCACACTGCGTGTATTGGCATGGTGACGCCATTCGAGAACCTTTCTTCCCCAGCGGTTGTCGGTTCTATGAACTATGTGGCTGGCCCACTGCCACTTCTGCTTGCTTATCCTGTGTGTGTGTATGTCGGTTACCTTATTTCTACTGCGGATATCTTTATTTTTGATTCTATCACACAGAGTACCACGCACGCATTCCCCATACCTGCAGGCAAGGACCATGTCTCAGTTCAGTATATCATCACTGGTAACACATGCATGCCTCGTCGTATGCATTTAGAGATCTGGCTGTTCAGCTGTCTGTACTCTAGCGTGTGAGCTGAAGACTGCAACCACATTTCACGACTAACCTGCGTGAGATTCTGCGTGTGAGTCGGTCATCATCGATGTGTGTGAGTCGGTCATGATGCGATCATCTAGGCACTGAAAACGATTACCAAGTTCGAGTTGAAAGTTTTCGAGTTGAAAACTATTGCGTATGATTTGGAAATTAATTGGGCTACTGTAATGAGATGGAGGGGATGGCTGCAGAGGTTCTCGGTACTAGGCTATGACAGAAGAGCCATAACTATCATAATCGATCGTTACTTCCAGCAGGCAGTGGTTCGCCGTCCACTGGATGGACCCCTGAAATGCAAAAAAATTGTCGACCGGGGCAACACTGGCGACTTGGGGTTTGTTTTTTTTACCTCGTCGTGAGACATTCAAGCATACGGCCCACCTGATGTAAAGTAGTTACCGTAGCCTATTAACACTTGTAATATATTAAGTATCACTCGTGCGATGCCTCCTCTGCTGTTTAAATAGCAACTCCTTAGGAAGCTCCTAAGGAGTTGCTATTTAAACAGCAGAGT
This sequence comes from Pyralis farinalis, assembly GCA_947507595.1. Classification (NCBI taxonomy): domain Eukaryota; kingdom Metazoa; phylum Arthropoda; class Insecta; order Lepidoptera; family Pyralidae; genus Pyralis; species Pyralis farinalis. The sequence goes on from OX382272.1 coordinate 16,843,085, forward strand.
GGTGACCTCACTCACACACAGGAACACAACTACCCTCTAGTGAGTTGTTATTTGGCTGCGGTTTTCTGTGAGGTGGAGGTACTTCCCCAGACGGGTTGCTTTGATGTACCCTACCTCTCTTTAAACATCCAGATCTAGATAAACATACATGTTCATGCACACAAATCTTCGTCTTGGGAATCGAACCCACGAGCGTTGGTGTCAAAGTCGCGTCATTCACGACTGAGCCACCGAGCTCGTCAAAAAAGGGTTGTCGAGAGATATGATGCGCTTTCTTCGAACTTCGAACGCCTTTTATTATTTCTTATTAAGCCTCGTTTCATTATATGACAATGGTGAATTAATATTGTTTCCTGAGACTTGTGATTTTTCGACATACTCGTATTATGCTCAACTTGTATAAGTGTCTTGAGTGGTTGAGAAAAAGTGTTGTACATATTTTGATAATTGTCGAGCACCTGTGTCACATACCTTAACGTTAGTTCTAAGAGTGTCTAGATCCGATTTAAGTTATGTGAATAGCCCACGAGTATCGGTAAAATCTTAGGTCTTTTCGAAATAATGGATAGTAATTTAAATAAAAAGTTTTATTTTTTCATTAATTTCAATTAAAAAGTAAGTATACCTCAGTCAAGACTGGGGAGTCCGTTTCTACGCAGTGTGTCAGTTGTATGGTGGGGTGAGCTGATTTAAATCACCCCGCCAAATGGTGGATGCTGTCAACTTCAGAATTTGCTGTTGACGCATAATCGTGTCTCAGGCGCCCGAGAGCCCTGACAAGTTGTAACCCTAACGGGTAATGGTACAGCCCATTTGCGGCTACATAGCAGTTCAACCCCATTCATGGGGAGTAAACAGTAAACAGTGAAGACAAACAGCTCCGTCGGGGTAACTTCTTTCATGAGACGGGCAGACGTATTCGACTGCGCCGGACGGAAGCTTCGGCACATCCGTAACGCATGAGAAAGCCGTGGTCACGAATAGAGTGTTGAAGCGCTGACTGTCCTCTTTCAGATGACCTCAAAAGAGAGGCTGGAATTGTTCAATTACCTTAGTAAATTTTTCTTCCTCTTCCTTAATACTCAACTGATCTCAGGCTATGTCCGAATATTGAACATATTTTTATGCCTTATTTTTATTGTCTTCTAACTACTGTTGGCAAAATCCATAGATAACAGAAACAACGGGAGATGTGACGAGGGGGCGTGGTTGGTGTCGCCGCAATATGCTCAAAACGAGAACATTGCCAAGAACAGTTAGTTAGTTGCAATCAAGCTCGATTGAGATACGTTGCTCCTTGTTTTAGCAAAATGCCAAGTTGTGTTGTTGCAATTTGCAAAAATAGAAGTGCAGTGGTTAACTTCTAATCAAATGGAATCACTTATCACCTGTAAGTACATATTAATATTACGTTTTATAAGCATAAATACAAAATTAATTACAAAAATTCTCCGACGCCATTTCTACCCGAACCTTACCACGATGCAAATTTTAAATAATCAATATCTCATTCTTAAATCACACATTGCTGTTCTACCATTACGTAGTCGCCACCGCTCGTTTCCCAACACGCAATGTAAAGCGAGTGATATTATTCGTTCACTGTGTGTGCAGTTTCGAGATACGGCCGCTTGTTTCTGCCGTCGGTTAGGGGTGTGCTTTGACTTCACTTATCGATACGAAGTGTCAATAGACTGCTAGTATTAGATAAAAATTATAAGTCTTTACTGTAGTTATTATTTCATCTATATTTTCATCGTCACCCCCGCTGCCAATCCAGCAACTCAACTTCTTGTGACCTCACTAACTCGCATGAAATCAATCATTCTCCAGGGAATTGTTATATAGTATAGTGGGGTTGGCTTTGGCTCTAAGTTGACATTGATACATTTACACCCTATAAATATTTTATTACAAACATTACACTTCTTGATAGATCATAGATCGATATAACGTTGTCAATATCGACAAAGTCATATCGACCCGCATGTCCCAGCAAAGTCGCTTTATCAGTGTTTGTAGTAGTGCGTGCTTACTTGGGTATTGTATAAGTAAACGTCCAATGACAGCGTCTTAACAAAAGTGTGTCGTTGTACTTGTGTGCATAGAATGACATCTTTTATTTATTTAAGTATGTGAGTGTTTTATGGTAGTGTGAAACTAGGCGACAACCGTCCCGGTGTAAACTCACGTAGTATGTCATATCTCCCGTTGTTTGTATTATCTATGGCAAAATCTAATTATTTTACAAAAGCAATTATGCATTAACTCCTCGCACGCATGCACTAGTTCCACGCGACAATCGCAAGAGATGCGCGTCCCTGGTGCGCAAAGTGCGGGCCAGCTCGAATGTCGTCCTGGCGATGATAGCCGATAGGTTGGATTGCCTTTATATTCGGCACTGTTGTAATAGCCTTGTGCCCAGCGGTGTCGGGTAGAAGGGTCAATATGATCTATGTCTCTCTGCCTACCCCGCAAGGGGCGCGGCGTGGGGTTGTATATGTGTGATGTATTAGTGAAAGTATGTGTACCTAATGTCAAGTCTTTCTTGTATTATAATACTCGTACCTATGTTATTATTGGTCTTGTTACCTGAAATTAAATAAATAATAATAATAAACTAATTAAGAAGTCGTTTAATACCCATAGATTCATACTCCGGTGATAGAATGCATCGACCGTAAGCATTTTTTTTAAATATGTTCTTCGCCTTTTCGGCTGTGTAGACATATTTTTTAGATAAGCTAGAAAGTTTTCCAAAAGTTGAAATTATACTTATGTTCAAACTTTAGGAATATTACACGTCACTGAGTATTGCCATCGATTCAAATGGCTCTCTATTCGCTTTCGCCACAAAATCCAGTAGAGGAAAGTAAAATGCTTTCTGTGTTTCACGGGGTCTAGTTTTCTCTCCATGTTAAAACCAGTATCTTCGCCAAATATTTAGGCTTTGGTTAGGTTAGGTTACTCTTAATGGATTGGGAAACGGGGTAACGCTAGGAACTTTTTGTGCACTTAACATTTATTTCTTCGTAATTTAATGGTTTTATTTTCGAGATCGATAACAGTTCTTTAAAGTTGATAATAACTTTCAAATTGTTCAGACCTTAAAAGCCGGTTTTCCTCATGGTGGTGTATTATGACTCTTTTATGTCGGCTTTTATTAATCAAATCCCCTACACAATTTTTCTCCTTGCCCTCTGTGTGCAGATGATCCACAAATATCCATTTTATACCATCAAATATTTGATCAGCAGTCCAATCTGTGAATTTGGATCTTGATGCTGTTAAGGATTGGGCATCATCGTTTGGTTTCTAATTAACCTCCTAAAATCACAGTCGTTGATTATCGGTAGTATCACAATAATGTTTAAACCTGAAGCCAAAGGTTGTATACGACGCCACGGAGATAGCGTTCACTCTTAATTTACAATACCTTAGGTCTTATCCTGGACTGTAATTCACTTTGGTCTACTCACGTCAATGATACATACCTTAGACGTCTCTAGAACTCTCTCACTTTCTCTACTAAAGTCATGTTTAGCAATACCATTCTTCTTATACTTCTCAACTACTCTGACGAATACAATTTGGACGTCTTGGAGTTTATCTTTAGACTTAAGAAAATGACTATATTACCGAGTATAACTGACTAATATTGATCTCTACACTGGACGACCCTATCATCCTTTTCTTTTTAAGACCCTACGTAACCCTGGCATTTTTGTGTACTTCTATTGCCGACTCAATCTCCATCCATAATAATAATCTCCGTCCATAAGTATCTGAAAAATTGTGCTGTTTTCACTTTGAATAATAAATTAATATCGACAGATGTACAGACAGACAGACAGATTTAGTTGTTAAACTATTAATACCCCATTTTTAGGGTTCCGTACCCAAAGGGTAAAAGTGGAACCCTATTACTGAGACTTCGCTGTCCGTCCGTCCGTCCGTCTGTCACCAGACTGTATCTCACGAACCGTGATAGGTAGACAGTTGAAATTTTCACAGATGATGTATTTCTGTTGCCGCTATAACAACAAATATTAAAAAATAGAATAACATAAATATTTAAGGGGGCTCCCATACAACAAACGTGATTTTTTTGCCGTTTTTATAGATAGTGGTACGAAACCCTTCGTGCGCGAGTCCGACTCGCACTTGGCCGATTTTTTATAATAGGATGTCGGTAGGCATACGGACATTAGGCGCACGTGATATAAATTAGTCACGGTAGCCTATGAACTCTTAGAATATAAGAAGTACCGCTCGCATATTGCCACCCTTACTGCTAACAGAGCGACTACTCAGGGGCTTGTAACTTCATTCACTTGCAGAAACACAACAGTCGTCCAGGGACTATTTTAGTTGCAGTTTTCTGTAACCTGGAGGTGCTTTGATGTGCCTTACCCGTTTTCCTCTTTGACTGTCACCTAACGATAGTATTTGGGTTAATACTTTCGAAGCATAGACGAACTCGAGACGACTAAACACATCAATATATACAGCCTGCGGGCGATGCTGTTAACTTGAGTGTTATATTAGACTGACACGCGAATCGCCGCCATCTTCTATCTATCTATAACTTCACGCCAAATCCCTTGCGGGGTAGGCAGAGAGAACCGAGCGCCACGTGACTCGATCCTTACATATCTCACTCGCTTCTTTAACATTCATTGCTCTTCTCATGCACGCACGCCGGTTTCTAGGGCTCCTGACATCACCTTCTGATAGAACATGACCAATTTGGTCATGGTAGGTAAGTCTTGGCCTTCCCCGGCTCCTACATCCTTCCACTTTTGCATTGTATATCTGCTTCGTCATTCTTTCATCTTGCATTCTTTCTACATGCCCGAACCATCGGAGCATGCCTCTTCTTATTTTAACACCGACGCTCTCTTTCAGACCAACTCTATTTCTAACATCATCATTGCGAATACGGTCTACAAGCCTTACGCCACAAATTTTGCGCAGCGCTCGCCTTTCAACCGCGTTTATTCTACTTTCATGCTCTTTCTGCCATACCCAACTCTCGCTTCCATAAGTTAGCGTTGGGACCAACACTGCATTGTGTATAGCGAGTTGTGCCTTCTGGCTCAGGATTTTACTGCCAAGAAGTTTTCCCAACGCTCCATTCGCACTATTCCCAGCATTCACTCGTCTTTCCACATCTGCGGTGTACCTTCCGTCCCTGCTGAAAGCGCATCCAAGATATACAAACTCATCCGCTTGTTCCAACACTTCATCATCAATCGTAATCCTTACATTAGTTCTGGATTCTTCTCTTTCAAATACCATTATCTTTGTTTTCTTCGCATTCAGTAGTAAGCCTTTCTCCATACAGTCGTCTTTCATCGCTGTGACCAGTGTTTGCAGTTTAGATGGTGTATCTGCTAATAGCACGGCATCGTCTGCATACAGCAGACAGTTCACCACTTGGTCACCCATGCGCAATCCCACATTCGTTGACCTTATTCTCTGCAGACAACTATCGAGATACAGGATAAACAGCCTAGCAGATAGCATGCAACCCTGTTTGACACCAATTTTGACATTAAACCAGGGTGACATGCCACCGTCTATCCGCACACATGCTGAGCAATCCTTGTAAGTGGACTGCACAGCACGGAGCAGTGAACCGTCAATCCCATATCTCGGCAATATGTCCCACAGTTCCTTTCGCACAACCCTATCAAAGGCTTTCTCAAGATCCACAAAATCGCAGAAAACCTTCCGGTCTATGGCCAGATGCTTCTCTACGATATTGCGGAGCGAGAAAACTTGGTCCGTACATCCCCTTCCATTTCGGAAACCTCCTTGTGTGTCCCACAGCATTTCATCGGATTTTACCCTCATTCTCCTTTAAATCACCTTTCCATATACTTTTGCTGCTAAGCTGATCAAACTGATGGCCCTATAGTTGGCGCAGACCATGCGTGATCCCTTGCCTTTATACAAGGGCACGATGACTGCGCTACTCCAGTCCATTGGGACCCTTCCAGTTCTCCAGCATAGGTTGCATAGGTACCAGAAGGCGTCCCGGACGTCAGTGCCACCTAATTTGATCATCTCAGCTGTGATCAGATCAATTCCCGCTGATTTTCCATTTTTCAAGCTTCGTATCGACCATTCGATCTCATCCATAGTTATGCCTTCGTCGGACGCCGTCAACGTGGAGTAAGCATCCGACTCACTCTCATTGCCAGCGTCCGAGGCATACTCATACATTTCCTCAAAATATTCACTCCACCGTTCTAACACTTCCTGAGTGTTCGCAAGAATGACACCAGCTTTAGACTTTATCTTATCCATTCTGGATGCCGACGAACCACTCCGAGACTTCTTTACCTCTCTCCAAAAGAGTTTGGTATTTGCCTCGAAGTTTTTCGTCAGCCTCTCTTCCTCATTCATAATTTGTCTTTCACGCTTCTCTTTCACTAAAGCCTTGGTTTCATTCTTGCATAGACGGTACATTTCTTTCTTCTTTTCTCTCATATTTTCATTTAAAGGCAAAGATGATACGTAATCCAGCCACGCTTTCCTCTTTCTTGCTACGGAGGATTCGACCTCCGCATCCCACCAGGCATCTCCTTTCGCTGTTTTACGTCTCTTTGCGCATCCACAAGCTTCTTTTGCACTATCCACCATACTTTCTTTCAAAACTTTCCAACAATCATCCACATCTGAGTCAGAGAGGCTTGCATTTGCAAGTCTCTCACTTACCAGATGCACATACATTCTCCTTACACTTTCATCTTGCAATTTTTCGCTCATTATCCTTTCACGATCTCCGAAAGGGATACGCACTCGCCAGTGCCTCCACTTCCTAAAAAGGCCCACAAACCGGCTTACCACCAGGTAGTGGTCCGTCTCAAGAGTGGGGCCTCTAAAGGCTCTTGTATCCATTAAAACATTTCGGAGACGTCTATCTATTAAAATCAAATCAATCACACTTTTTTTATCATTCCTTCTCCATGTATACGTGTGAATATCCTTATGATGAAATAAAGTATTCGACACGAGGAGGCCTCGTTCCATACATAAATCTAGTATTGACTTACCTGCTTCGTTCACTCTCTTACCTCCATACGGACCAAGAACAGCTTCATAGCTGTATCGCTTGGTCCCAACCCATCCATTCAAGTCTCCACACATAATCACTCTTTCATTCCCTTCAGCTAAGTCCAGAACATCCCTCACAGACTCCCAAAACTTCTCCAGTTCTTGAGCACACGCTGAGCTTCTTTTTTATTGTTTTTGTAAAGCTTGTCGTTCCCAACATCCATAATTAAGTTATACTTACTTACCATAATTATGAAACTTCACCCTTCAAGCTACGGCAAATACTTTTTACGACTCATTGAAATACGTCTAACCATACAACGTATGAAATACATCAAATATGAAATTTTTAACCATAATTTATTATACCTAGACCGGCCATAAGTTCTGTTACAAATGAATATGAATTTTTTTTTTTATGAAGTAATGTTATCTTAATAAAACTTACATGTACATATTTATGGAAGTCTCAGCCAAAAAAAAAAAATGGTTCTCTTTGAAATGGCCACCTTTGACTTCGATACAGGCCTTTAAATCTGTCTGGCCACGAATCTATGTATTTACGCACTGTTTCCATGGGGAATTTAGCCACTGCTTGCTCCATAGATTTCTTAAGAGACAACATCGTTTCGAGCAGGCCATGTCTTCTATAACTTTTTTCTTCTATAACTTCTTTAGCGGCGTTGTGCACTTTTTGGGATGAGTAAAAAATGCAAAACTGGCGTCAGGACACGTGACCCTGACCGTTACATTTTGGTGAGAATTAGAACTTAAGGTACGCTGCAGCGCTAAACCATTAGTTCTCTCTAATTAAACAATTAAAACATGAAGCGCTAGATCGTTCATAGGGCATTATTTTCTCGCGACCAAAACGTTGTAAGCGCCATGAAATTGTTGGCGTTTACACGTTTCGTTCAACGTAGTTTATCAATATCGCTGTTTGGTTTAAGCGCTTGCGCGAGTGTACGTGTGTGTTTGAGTTTTAGAGATTGGCGATAATGATGCTGGTAATGATGATGGTGAGTCGTTGAAATTATGGATGAAAGGTGATTTGTCTGAGAGATAAACTTTTTAATATAAATAATTGTAATAGTTCTGAAGTGTTAAATTTTTAATGTAATATAAATTGTCATGTTTGTGTACGATAGTGCAATAAATAAATAATGTATTTTACCACATACATGATAGTACTTTTATACTGATAAATAAAGCAATTCGTGCGAAATTATTCCCTAACCATTCCAAAATGTTCAAAAATGCACAACGTTAATGTTCAAGTTTTCACGACGAGCTCGGTGGCGCAGTGGTGAAACGCGTTGTTACACTACTTTGACACCAACGCTCGTGGGTTCGATTCCCACACAGTACAAACATTTGTGTGCATGAACATGTCTGTTTGTATTGGTCTGGGTATTTTCTATGTATAATAAGTATGTATTTACAAAAAAAAAATGTATTTACGTATGTTTATCAGTTGTTTAGTACCCATAACACAAGCTTCGCTTACTTTGGGGCTAGATGGCGCTGTGTAATTTGTCCGACAATATTTACGATTTTACGATTTACTTCAGCCGGCACTCCCGGAGTGCAACCCGTTTTTGAAGTTGTACTTCTGCAAAAAGGTTGCGTTAAACGTTTAACGCTACGTACGTTTTTTAATTTAAGTTATTAATGTTAAATATTTATTTAATGATGCCAGAGAAGTATAACTTCTCACGTGCGTACATAATTACACGCACCCATTTTTTTTATGCTACGTCGGGAGGCATATAAGCATACGGCCCACAAGCAAGCGGATACCGTAGCCTATTAAAACTTGAGATATATTAAGTATCACTCACGCGATGCCTCCTCTGCTGCTTACACAGCAACTCCTTGGGAGCTTACTGGTGACCTCACTCACACGCAGGAACACCACAACCTTGTAGGGAGTTGTTATTTGGCTGCGGTTTCCTGTGAGGTGGAGGTACTTCCCCAGATGGGCTGCTTTGATGCGCACTACCTCTCTTACAACTGACCATAATTTGTAGTATAAGGGGTTCAGATCTAGGCTTCGAGTCATTCTGGGTAGTTCGTGGTAGTTAGGTGCACTCTGCACCAAAGTGTATTGCTGAGAGGTGTCACAACACAATCTAAGACAGTCTCTTGATATACTTTGACTGAACTCTTTTTTGACAAAAATCATGCTTCGTGACTCTTTGATAAGGTACCACTTGACCTTTTCAACCACTAGGGCGGCTTCTTTAGAACTGTGTGCGTACATTTTGTCATTTTCATGTTGTAGTGCACTTCAATCGTGAAATTTTTTTCATCAGAAAAGAGGATATTTCTGCGTCTTTCACCTGCGTATCGGGACAGAAGGCGTTTTGGTCGATCCACTCTCTTTAATTGTAGGGATTGATTTAGGGCATGTCCTGTATATCGACGATAAGCGCCGTGCTTCAGGTCGTGTCTTATTATGCGCGACAGAGTCCTAGCGGGAATCTTCATTTCTCGCGATAAGATTTTCCGCCCCGATTTTTTATGGTCTACAACGAAGGAAGTGTTGGTATATCTGTCATATATCATCGATATATGTTGGTATATATATCGATAGTACGATATACGAACATAGGGCTGATACCAAGCTTTTGAAGTGTCTTGAATGTGATCGATGGCTCCATTCCCACTTTGTGCAGTCAGTCAGATAGTCACTGAAATCCATTTTCTTTAACACCTCATTCCATATTGTAATTTGATAATAAACACGAAAAAAATATGTAAAACAGCGGGAAATTGAAAGAAGTTTTTAAAATAATAAACACGTTCCAAAATCAAAATAATTAAAGAGTTGAAAAAAAGAAAAGTTTCTATGTAACAGTATTTATGGCCAAACTAGTTATATATATTCTTACAATTGATCAGGGATCAGCGCAACATATTCTTTCCATACCATATATCTTGGTTGTAACAACTTTCCTTCCATGTCGTCTTAAAGTTAACCGAAGAAATTTTTATCTATGTATAGGGAAGTCTATTTCTAAACTAGACACCCCTACAGGCTCCATTAGAGGCGGTGGTATTGGTAGGGTGCAACGGGGAGGATTGAGGGTGCCGGGGGTGGTTCGACAAACAATCCTCGCGGATATTGAACGGCGATGCGTTCGGAAATGCAGCGCGCCGCCGGCTGCGTGCAACGGAACGCTGCACGTCTCATCGCGCGGGAACCAACGTGTGAAGATATGAATGCTCTCATTTTCATACCGTTTGTATTCAGATTACAATTTCAATATTGGATGGATTTTAAGTTTATTACTTTGATTTTTATTAGCGCATTAATATCGCTTTAGCTCATCCCGGGTTTTAGGAGTTGATTGCCCAATGAATCATTTCAAAGACTTGTTATATTGTCCTCTTTCAAGTTAAGCTTTATATCTTATAATTTTACGTAAAACATGTTCCGTTATTGATTTTTTATGTATTTAAAAAAAAATACAAAGCGTTTTCATTTAAATATTTAAGGCATATTAAGAATATGTGCTTTTCTTTTTTTATGATTCTTCATTTAAATGCTTGTTTTTCGGTTATCACTTCAGCATCTTTCTGATATTTTTGGTGATATTTATAAAAGTAGCTACCATTAAATAACTTATAAGAATAAAACATATCATTAAACTTATTTAAAACATGAATGACGATAGTTTTTTGGGCGGTACATATACGTGGTGCACCCTGCGTATTAGCAAACTAGGCTCTGGTAAACAGAGCTGAAACACAGCGAGAAAGCATACTGACTGGTGTATCTGAACTACTTCTAGCTTACTGAAGGCAGTAGCTAAATAACAACTCTTTTAAAGTTATTACAGTAATATCGTTTTACTAAAATTGAGCAAACAGTTTCCAGCCGAAAGCCGAAGTTCCATTACTGTTAAAAAAAACTTAAACCATGGCAACGATTCATTAAATGCATTTCTATTGGAGTAAATCTAACTACTGGTATCCATTTAACTGCCTCCTTTCAATAAACGAGCTGCATTCAGCAGCAGGTATTCATTGCAAAATATCGAAGCCTCTATCACATGGCTAATATTGTACAAAGTGGGCTATGCTCACTGTTAGTTACATAGTGTAGTTATGTATAGGAGAGCGGCCATCTGTTGCGGTCAAGTGTACCCTTTCTGAAGTAGGATGAGCTACCATCCCTCGTAGACTGAATAAAACGTAGCAAACTTACCGAGCGCTGAAACTATGGGGGCACTCATGTCTGTAGACATTTTATCTTTCTACCTAGTTAGTACAATGATCTTTCGTGTATCATTAGCTTAATTTCTATGCGAAAGTGAGTATGTTTATCATCTTTTATGGTTAAGCCTCTTAAATCATTCTCGATGAAGTATAAACGTAGTTTGAAGTTGCTAATCAGACTCTACCCGAGGGGAGTAGTAGACGTTAGCTAGTCAATACAAAGTAGCTATTTTTGTTTGCTTAGCTTTTGCCTTTGTAGCGGATATAAATGCGATTTTCGTTAATGATTATCAAGTTTAAAGGATTTCTCAGGAAATGCACCGCATGAAGCGAGAGTAATAATATTAAACACAATATAAATGTAACAGTGTGTTCTCCATTTGTTCCTCTTTCATGTTAGACGTACTAACAGATAGACATGATTGATTGCTATAAACTCACTAGTAGTTCGAGAGCCGAATTGTGGCATATTAGTTACTTAGGAAATTCATAGTGACCGCTGCAACATGTTTTGTTATTTTTCGGTTGGCGTCTTTACGTAAAATAGTAATACAGACAGTACGATAATGCAGACTTTTCTATTTTGCCGGTCTCTATTATAGATTAAATTCTACGAATCCTACTAATCCTATTAATATTATAAATGCAAAAGTTTGTATGTATGGATATTTGTTGCTCTTTCACACTTAAACGGCTGAACGGATTTGAATGAAATTTCACACGTAGATAGATTATGATCTGGATTAACAAATAGGCTACGTTATTTGAATCCACGCGGGCGGAGCCGCGGGCAGCAGCTAGTATTATAAATGCCAAAGTTTGTATGTATGGATGGATGTTTGTTGCTCTTTCACGCTTAAACGGCTGAACGGATTTGAATGAAATTTGGCACGTAGATAGATTATGATCTGCATTGACACATAGGCTACGTTATTTGACTCCACGCGGGCGGAGCCGCGGGCAGCAGCTAGTAGTAAAATATGTCCTCAAAAAATATGATACGAATTTCTTTATATTTCTCTTTTTAACCATTTTTATCCATATTGGTGAATGGCTATGTTATATAGTGCCCTATAACGGCACCCATTCATCCCCATAACGTATCCAATTCGACGTCTTACTGTTTAAAGCTTTTTAACGTAATTTTTTCATTGAAACTATGATGCTCTTCTAGTTTCGTCTGTACGCAATGTGAACAGTGTCGGAAAGAGCGGAATAAACCGAAGCCAGAAGGTACAGCAGTGTCGGAAGGAATTCGTTGTGCTGATTTCAACGCCAACGTATGAAAGTGAGAGTTGAATGTGGTAGTAGAGCACGAGTGTACAAAACTGGCGGTCGTGATGCAAGCATTGTGTAAAATTTGTGATGCATCACTTGCTAAACGAGTTCGTAACGATTACGTAAAAAGAGAGATTGTATGCAAGAAAGTTTTGGTATTAAGATAAGATACTCTGTTGATTTTGACATGTAGAAACAATTTTGGATGAAATGATGACGAAACAGATATACAAAGGCGCAAAGGTGAAAGGAGACTCACCTATGCGAATGTTAGGGGAACTAAAAACCGGCGAGCGGTCACGAAAAGAGTGACGAATGTAGAAGCGAGTACGGTGTGTAACGACTAATGTAATTTCTCGTCTCTTTATTTTCAAATTTACATTTCACTATGAGCATCGAAATACATAAATAACTGAAACTAAAAAAGCGATATTGGCCTGGCTATATTTGGGGTTGGTTTGCAGCATATAGTCTACACGTCAGCGAGAAGCATAGCGTCGAGAATCTTGGTCGAATAGGACGATTTAAGTAGATTTGTTTAAGTACCACAAAATTCAACGTATTTAATACGGTAAAATGGATTTTATGAACCGCCATCTGTGATAGATGGCGGTCCCCATCGCCACTTGCACAGCGCTGAACTCAGTGGGTAGAGCAGAGCCGAGTGCAGTATGTAAGGGCTGAACTTTCAGTTCAGAGGAATAAGCTTTAGATTGATAGATGCAATTAATGAGAGACGATAAGATGTTTTATATGTAACAGAGAATAAATGGAAAGGTGATACCGACGATCTTCCTGCTGTGGCCCAGTCTGGGGTGAACCAGGACGATCGTGCCAATGTGGGTATTGCCGCTGGGCTTTCTTCTTACTTAGCCTATGGAGTGAGAGAATATAGTTTGTTAGGCATAAGACTTCTCTGGATTTGTAAAAAACTGAGTATTATGCGAGTTTTATGGTCGCAGGTTTCGCTTCTGTGAGTTTAGAGTGAATCCAAGAACTTGACAAATTTAGCTAAAGTGAATGAATAGCTATGAAGCATTTAAATGGAATGAAATGTATACCAAGATGTGTATGGTTGGGTTTTCACCACAACACAGTTCACTTATGAGGATCGTATAGCAAAAGTGCGAGTAGGCAATAGTGTGTTGCTCTAGTTTGACGGCAACACTGGTGCTTGGCGCGTACTCATCTCAATTCATCCTGTATTTTCATAATTTCATAATAAAGTCAGGCCTGCAAACGCTAAATGCAAAATTTGTATGTATTTTGTATGGAGAAGGGCTTACAACTGATTGCGAAGAAAACAAAGATAATGGCATTTGAAAGAGAGGAAACCAGAGTAAGAATGCCGTTAATGACTTACTTTTAGGAAAAGTACATAAATGCTAGCGAAGTTACGAAATGCTTGCGTTGCACAAAATTTGTAGTCTAATGTTTGTAGACCGAATCCGCAATGTACTCGTACATGTAAGAAAAAGTGTTGACCTGAAAGAGAGTAACAGATTTAAGTTAAGAAGAGACGCACTCCGTAGGTTCGTACATATAGTAAGAACGACAAAACAGATGTACAACGCGAAAGCAGAAGGGTGTACGAGACGAGAAAAGCCAAGATATACGCCTATACGCGATATACACCTTCAGATAACACACGACTACATTGATCGTGTGTTATCTGAAGGTGGTGTAAGGAGCTTTAGCTTCGAAGTTTATTCATGTGAGTGAGGGTGTGTATGGAAGGAGTCATGTGGCGATTGGTTCTCTCTACCTATCCCGCAGACGCACTTGGCGTGAAAATATAGACAGATAAAGTAAAATTGTTGAAAGTATTTCCCTATTTAATTGCATAATATTATTATATTATTAATTGCTAAATATTATAATATACTCGTATATAGGCAATTAAATAGGGAAATACTTTTTATCAACAAGGATAAAAATTCGTTTGTCACGATTTAGATATTCCGTAAATGATTCATCTTTTTGTCATACTAAATACCTATATAATAAGCAAATTAAGTTTGTAGTGTAGGTATCAATCTATTTATGAGAATGCATTGCATACGTAAAGAACTCGCTACACTATATAACTTGCATGCTATGATTTTTTTATAGTGAATGTATCAAAGAATATAATACTCACTGACGTGAAGCATATATCGCATTGTAACTTAGCCTTGATTAATTTTTTAACTTTTTCGAATTATAGATAAATTGCCACCTACCTCAGTTTTATATTAAAGTTGTCTAAATATATTGTGTCCGCCATATAGAGGAAATCACAGACTATATTAATAACACTAGACAATCATGACGACATATTTTGTGGGTGAAATCTTAAGTTATAATCTTTACATTATTTCAATAATCCATACATATAAGTTCTGAATTAAAATAATTATTGTTAAGACTGAATAATTCCATATTTTTTTTCATTTGAGCATTTTTTACCTGTGACGCCATACGCTGCTTGTTGTTGAACTTGACGTTCTATCCAATTTTATACGATAATAATCTCTAAAACGCAACTTTTCGATCAAGCTCCCGGTCGTGACATATGTGTGTGAAACGTGGGCACTTACTGTCGAAATGATACACTGATTTAAGGTTCAACAGAGGCACATGGAATGCCATACGCTCAGATTACCGCTTAGGGACAGAATCCTAAATGTGGTGATCCGACAATGGTTCGTAACAATTAATTGGTCAGCGGGTCGCAAAACTTAAGTGGAACTGGGTAAGGGATCGTATGTTCCTTTAGTAGGCTCATACATGCTAGGAAGAAGGAAAAGTATTACTGCAGACAGAAGGGAAGTAAGAATATGATATTATTTATTAAATTTAGTTATGTTTTAGTAGGGAAAGAGTAGGCAAAATAATTTACTAATTCTTCGTAGTGTTCCTTTGAGAAAGTTACTGTGTTGCAAGCGCCTTAACATACACAATTCGTGAACATCTGCTATGGCATCCGCTTTATATCAGAGTTAGGGTATATATTGGTTTGGAAATTGACTTGTACAAAATAACTTTGAAATGTAGTCAAGACATTTGCTAGAAACGTCACATAAATTTATATTCGCTTTATATCTCGGTCACTTATATGGGCAACTATGAGCGTTATTCAGCGAATGAGGTGCATATCATTACCGCATCAAGAGCATATTATTGATGATGATTCCCAAATCACATTTTCAAATATGCCTTAAAAAGTCGTTACCAAAAATATATCTAAGCTTTAGAAACACAAATCTGCTTAGTACTTGAATACGGCGGTGTCCAAAGATTAGGTAGCGGGTCCCTAGTGCTGTAACTGCGTGCAGACACTGTATCTTGGCGATGGTCCAACGTTACAGTCCTCAGAGCTTGGATACAGCTTGATATTCCATACCGGATGTAGATAATGTTGTTTGAAGCCTCCTAAATAGGACAAACTCGGGGATTTGGAGACCGACTGTTCCTATTGCCTATGCTACAACCTTGCTACCTCTATGAGGTAGTGTTTCGGATTTATTCGTGAAATAATTGCTACTTACTACATTACATACATATGTATAAATTCGTTTTGCTGGAAGAGTTTAGTTTAAATATGTTTATACAACCTCTGACTCACCTGATGTGAAATAGGTATCTGCCTATGGCGAGCGAGCAGTATTCCTTGCTTTTTTGGTTCGTTCGCCATTCATACTAATAGCAGAGCAACTCCATAGGAGCTCATTGTTTATCTCATACACTTGCCAGTACAGAACCCTCCAGAGAATTGGTACTTATTTGACTGCGATTTGCTGTGAGGTGAAAGTTTATTCTCAATCAGACTACTTTGATGCGCCCTTTCGTCAGAACCTCAGAGAGCAGAGAGATTTCAAGGCCTGCCTAAGCTACTGATTAACGATTGCATAATTAATGCAGCAACCCAGCTACGGCTTAAGATTCTCCGAAGAATGTAAGAACTCAAAATACTCGTAAATAGACCATGCATAGACAAACTACGATCGATGTTGCTTACGTATTGAACTAAAATAGGGACGCGCTACAACACCTACGAACTCCACTACCATGAAATAACAACAGTACTGCCGAATAGGTTTATTACATAGTAGTTATTTCTATTGTTGGTAAAATTTTGACGTGTATGTCGTTTTCGTGATTATCAATTGTATTGAGTTTTCAAACAATGTTAAAAAAATATGATGATAGTGTAACGAACCAGCCAGAACTTCACCCAACCAATCGCATATGCCAGCCACACCACGAATTAACTGAAAAACATTTCATATGACACAATCCATATATAAGAGGAACACCACGAAATACATAATTTTAAATATCATATACGTAACTATACCTGCCAAAGATCCACAGGAGTCTCCGAAGGTGTTGCGAGGTTAGGAAAGCGCTTGTGTATATGGTAGTGCTTTTACATGGTAGCACTAGGCTATGGTAACCGCCTTATATTACTAGGGTGGTTAGCTTCGTTGCTGCTCGAGCAATATATAAAATGTCAACTAAATCATAAATAACTAGTTAGTTAAAGAAAATGTTATAATCTAAAAACGTACAAGGATAGGTTTTCCTTTTACTGCCAAAGTCTAATAGTCACTGTATTCATAGTAACTGTTTGGCATTTATTTAAAACTTATCAACATAGACAAAATTTTGTCAAACAATTATTTTAATTAGGAAACAAAAATAATTTGACTTTCATATATACAGTCGTAATCGTATCGCGCTTATTGTATGTATGCCCAGCCATGGAGTACAATCATTAAAAAGTGACCTCAAAAATACGAGTATTTGGATTATTATTAGTCCAGTGCGGCCCGAGCTGTCAACCTTTGTCAATCTCTCAACAGTCGAGTGGAGTTTTTAATAGCTGTACAAAGACAGAACAAAAATAAATTCGTAAACAAGTGTCATTAATCTGTCATTAATAATTCGCATAATTGAGATAATTATCGAAGAGTTGGTAGCAATTAGCGTCAGTTGGAGGCGACGGAGGGTGCTCCTCATAAGAGCCATCTGGCGGGACTCCAAGGTGGCTCTCCTTTACGAGAAAATTCACTCGTTCAATGGCAAACTGTTTCACAATGACGATTTCACTTGAAAAATTATTTGAAAGTGCTTCTCTCATTTTTGAACGATTTCTGACAACGTTTTCTAGCTCTGAATTTAAACGTACATATTTCGAATTGCTGGGTAGATGAGGACGCGACGAAAATACTTAAAAATATATTACATCATGCATTAACAAGTAAAAGTAATAAATGTTTTAAAATTGGATTTGCTTCTGACAGGTACTCGACAAACAAATTAAATATAACATATTAAATATTAACAAACTTTCCAATAGCATTTCGTTTCTATCGTGTTACCTTAAATCAAGGGGCATCATCAAAGAAAGTTTTGCGTAACGCACGTAACCAAGCACTGGGCGACCTGTAAAACTTACACGGTGCATGGTTACCGAAATGCGCAGTCTAAGTGGGTTCGTCGTCGTAACTTGACTGATTTTCACAGAGATTTTCCAAGTAGAGTATTCTTAATCTATCTGTTTAAAATCAAAGAAAATTGCTGTAAATTTCCACAAAATGCTACTGACACTGAAAACGAAACAATAGAATAACTAAATTTGATGTTATTTAGGACCGAGCAAAATTACTTTCTACGATCGATAAGAATCCTCACTATATACTATCGTGTTTGAAATAAGAATATCGGTAGCGACAAAACGAAATCAACGAATGAATTGAAAATCAATGACGTTATAAGTTGGATGAGGTTGTAACTTACTAAGCTAATTTTATTTATCAGAGAATTAGATTAACAATGACAATGCTCATTTTCTCGTGATACAAAAAATAAATATTCATAAGTTTTTAAGTCATAAAATATAGACTATTTTTTGAAACAAAATTGATGACATATATAATTTATTAACAATAATGACCCGAGTTTCACGTTTACTTAAAGTTTTATTCGCTAAGAAGGGGCCGGGATAGTTGAACTTTGCATAAAACTATTTTATGCGAAGTACAAGAAACTTGAATTTGTGTCCGTAGAGTAGTATCCATGACGTAGAAGAAATGTGCAAATAATGTGTTGCATTATTGAAAGTACTCGCGAGCGAAACTGTGAAAAAGTGCTAGTATTGTATAGACGGCAGTGATAATATGTGTAGTACAGTTTTGATTATATTATTCAATCTGGCGTAGATCCAACGTAGCCGGTCGTAGCAAATATTGCCAACGGTTCAATTGCACACTGTTTTATACTTTTTGGTGGCTTGGTGATATTGCGTAGATAATAATATAGATAAATTAGATATTAAAGTACAAGCTATACAATATTGTTATTAAAATAACCTCATATTTGTTATGTTATGTATGCTCGTTTTCTTTATAAACAACGTCGGTGGTAATCTGTATTAAAATATAAAGCAAAAGAGTTTGTTTGTTTGTCTGTTGATTTTATTTCTGGAACTACCAGTCGGATTTGAAATATTCTTTTCGCGTTTGATAGCCCAATTCTTGATCAAGGTTATAGGCTATTCAATATCACGACTAGACCGTTAGAGGCCAAGAAAAAAAAAGAAAGTAGAAAAAGCGGCCCTGTAATGTTACAACCTTATTTAATGATTTATATACTCTTTTCTTTGCATGCCCTGTTTAGTTTATGACAATTTGTCAAAAATATTATTTGTAATTCAAAATTTTAAAATATTACATTTTAGTGTCGGAAAACAGAAAACAAGTCAGTCTGGAGGAAGCTTTCGAGAAGGAGATTCAGTGCACCACGTCTGAGACCACCAGCCTCCTGCTGAGGGCTACGTGGTGAAACCTCGGGATATTACTACCCTTTTCCAAACTCGATAATCTCCGGACATCTAACTAATCTAAAAATTATAATACCTGCAGCCCCTGTTGTGGACTACGGCGGCTGATAAAGATACCGCTGCGGTGTTGGTCCGTAAGGCGGTCCCCACCATTACCAACAACTTCTACGTCTGGATCTGCGTGCTGGCTAGCACGCTAACCTGCCGTCTACAGTCGTCGACCACTATAGCCGGCGGCCACTAAGTACACCCACCAGTGATTCTATCAGTGATATACCGGTTAGACAAATTAAAGCGCAAGTTCTTAAAGACCTTATTTAGCCGAACTTAAAGTGAACCCTTTTTTTATATTTATTATATTTGTAAAATAGACCTATTAAATTTGTATCGCTTTTAATACTCCCTTTTCTTACTAGTAACATAACAGCCCCTACAGGACACCGGGACACGCGCGGGCGAAGTCGCGTGGTTCAGCTAGTCAATAATACGGTCTATCTGATTTGAAGTGTTATCTTAGCCTACTAAAGCTTGTAATACAAAAAGTTCGCGCGCTTGCCACCTCTGTTTCACAGCGACTTCTGGGGAACTTACTCATGGCCTCACTCATTTGCCGGAACACAACAACCATCCAGGGAGTTGTTATTTAGCTACAGTATTCTAGAAAGGTACTTCCTCACTGGGGCTCTCCATAACACACTCTCCACAAGCTTACTCGCATATACAGTCTTAAGGGGCCTTGTTGTTTGTGTGCAGTTTTCTGAGAGGTGGAGGTACTCAGTCTCTCAGTATCCTATTTCTTTTTGCTTAACCACTGCTTATGGAAAACAGCCCGGATCGACGGCTTAAAGTGCACTCCGAAGAACGGAGGTGTGAGACGACTAAACCCATCCATAGATAGTGCAGTTGATACGCGCATTACAAAATATATCAAATATGTAATAATTATTCAGCTAGTACAGAACGCTTCTATCCATTTCTGTGTACAAGTGTATATAGAAATGGATGGAAGTATTCTGTACCAGTCAACTTTTGATACCGATATGAAATATAGTATATGTACAAAAAGTTTAATTAATTTGAATAGATGTGGTGTATACTACATATATATATGTCGCAGAGGTAGCAACACCATATTGAGAAGCCCGGAAGAAATCAATTCCCGTGATGCTAGTTTTAATAATAACGGATCAAAATGTCAAGTCGGCGCTTGGGTGGGATCGACATCGTTGGATTGGCAACACCGGTTGTGTTTGTTATGGTTAGCTCGAAATGTCGGTTGTCAGTGGTCAAAAACGTCAAGATACCGTCATTGGAAGGGGATTACGAATCGAGCAATGGAGCCAATCGCACGTGTCGCGTCCACCGCATTTTGAATCCGTTGTAATCTACGATCTAAGCATAACTTTTGTTAAAAGTATTGTGGTAATTGGCTGATTAAATATTGAGAAGATTAACTACGCTGGTATTTCGCTTTATTCTCCATGAACACCGAGCCACCTGACGACCATTACATCCACGTTCTGACATATATTACATATGCGTAAATATACTTGTATTAAATCAAACTTTTTTCATTCCATCTTTTTACTTATTGACTATTACAAAAATTGTTTAACTGGTCTATTGATATTTCATGGTTTACTAATTTCAAAAAGATATTATATTAAAATGTTACTCAATTACTCCATTCTATTCTATTCTCAAATTACTCCATTCTATTCCATTGCATTTGTAATCCATTAAGCAAGTGAAACACTACCACCAGATATCTCAACAAGATTCGTTGGAGGCACAGCATACACAAATACATTTACTATTCTGAGGGTTGTATTCTTTTCTCTTTTGAACCAGATCTCATCAGGTGGGCAGCATACTTATATCCTCGCGTTGTAAAAAAAGATATTTACGTACGCTTATAGGTATATTCTCCGCTGACAACAAACATGCACCTCATCGGATATTGAAATGCACGCGAATTCCCACTAAAAAGGCTAAGTATAAATGGGCAGGACTGTCATGTTATTACAACACTCATTAACGGACGCATTTAGTGTGCTGGCAGTACGTGGAGGCGACAAAATTTCGCGAAACCGTCTTACATCAAACGGTGGTGAAGTGGGCAAGTAGTGTGAAGGGGTCGAGGGCCTTTGGCGAATTTCCAAACTATTCAGTCGCTGTGTGTTTGTTGCTTGTATCGATTTGACTCAGTGAAACTGTAATTTCTGGTAACGACGTGTCGACGCTCACTTCTTCATTTTTTCCTGTTTAAATATTGGTAAAACAATTTTACTCCCTATGTAACAACATAGCTGGTAAATTTGAATATTGTAGTGGTTATAAATCTCGGTATCCTAACCTACCACTTATTAATTGAGACTAAGCAAGGGTTCCTTTATGTAAACAATCAATCGCACATATTAAAACTTTTATTAATGCTGAAAAATACTAGCGATAATAATCTGACAATGTCACGGATGATTACCATTTTTTATGTCTAACAAAATACATATATGTAGTCTTATATCCAAAAAGTTTTTAGTGTAATAAAAACAGGTAGCGCATGTTGGCTCACCACAATATGTTTGCCGGAGTTAAGAATATAAATTCATTTTAGACATGTAACATTAACTCTATAGGTACGCACTGTTTCATTTTAACCTATAATCGATTAAAACATTCCTAATTTCAAGAGTGTGTACTCTTTGACTGTTTTTAATGCAATGTCGTGAGTTAAATAAGCATACGGTCAATCTGACGAACGTAGCATATTAATGCTTGGAACACGACGATTATCGCTCGCGCGACTCACTCACGAGTTACTTCTAACCTCATTCGCAGGTACACAACAACGCTGCAGGGAGATTTTGTTGAGGTATTTCCCCAAGTAGCACGGTACTACCATAGCAGGTGACTTTAACGATGACAGTGATTCATTTACACACAAAATATTTTTCTATCTATCCATAACTCTACGCCAAATTCTTTGTGGGATAGGCCGAAAGAATCCAGCGCCACATGACTCGGTCCTTACGCACTTCACTCGCTTCTTTAACATAAATAGCTCTTTTCGTGCACGCATAACATTATTATTATTATTATTATGAAAAATAATTATTGTAAGAGATAATACTGAGAAAATAGTAGGTTGTCAATCTTGTAAGTGACCGTACATGAATTATAGGGTAAACGAGAGAAGAATACTTCAATGTGTAACAATGACCATAACCATTAAATAGGTAGACATAGTGTTACACACACAGCAGTCGCGCGGTCTGTACACCCGGCTCTCCGCCGAGCTTGAAACTTGAGTGGGCAACTTTGTCGGCCACGAGGCGAAACTTCGTTTTTCATTTAATTTGCCCGAAACGAGTGCTGCTTACAATATTTTCAACGCTTGCAACTTTCGACTCGGCCGTCGTTATAAATTTAATGGCTGCAGGCGCGTTGCCCTGTGTGACCCTACCTTTACAAAAACGTAGAAGTAGTTACCCCATACCCAAATATTAAGCGGTGGAGCGTTCTACGTGAAACTTTTAAATTCATTGTGGTGGCGTTATTCATTAGTTCATGTGATGTTTTGGTCTGAACACAAAATATTTGATGAAGAATTCAAAGTCTAATACCTTCGCAATAACATAATACACGAAGCATTTCGTTTTCTACGTAAACTTTGTAGTAATTAGTTTTCTAAGATAACGTATACCAGTTTTGTTATCTATTTTCCAGTACTAGTGATCAACCACACCATTTCGACCATTGGTTCGAAATTCGACCTTAATCATTACTGAAAATTTGAGAAAATCCTGTATAAATTTGCATTTACCAACTTTCGTTTCTAATGTTTCCGTGATCTTTTTATTGAGCAATCAGAACCCGTTATATACGTTTTCCCATACATTTCACGGTCGTATACGACCACCCGGGTTTCGAGGGTTAATAACCCCAAAGTTTGTCAATAGCTAACAAAAAAAAGAATATCGTTTTACAAGTAAAGGGGAAAAAGTAACTTAACTGTTTTTGCCTGTTTATATATAAGTATGTACACTGTTGATTGGTCCATCCCTTGGAATAGTGGGACGTCTATATCGGCGAACATAAATTTCTCATCAACTGTATCGCTGACGGCGTATCATTTTATGGGCTTATATCGTTTTTACTGTGTCGATGAGATTGAGACATAACTGTGAACGATTTTCAATAAACAGGCTTAACGCTACGAAGCGTGAGCACACGGGAGCGAGCGGCGGGCCTCAGTACTGACGTCTGCAGTAGGCGTGCGTGTTTTCCTATGTGGAACGTCTCGCAAAGCCTTTTTAGTGGTCGGCTCTGGCGGAGGCTCGTTCCGGACGATAAGGACTGATCTGCGGAAGACAGCGGTGCAGCGTGCAGCAGACACGATCGATACTGCAGCCCCTCCCCCCCTTCCTCCCGCACCGCTGCCTCCCGAGCCGCCTGAAACTTTCGCGATAAGTACGGAACTAGCGCGTGGCGTACGCAATGCAATATTGTTAGCCGGTTACGAGTCTGAAACAGCGGATATTAAGGCTACAGACTCCGGCGTCCCGTTTTTACATTGTGCCGAGTTTGAAATGGATAGCACGGAGTTACGCGGGATTGTATTGTATTAATTCGTACTACTGTCATGTGTCTGTCTCTGTATGGATGGATACATGTCTAATGTATTCGTGTTAGCGGTTTTATGTAAACAGGCTACTGAAAGATATTCACATCAGGCATGCCGTTTGTTTGCCACCGAGCGTGGTATAAAAAAGCTTAGCAAAATTACGTTGAACTAATGAAACATAGAGTTAATTTTATTGTGTACACTGATATTTATAAATATATATCTGCTACAATACGAACCATTGAATATGTAAAGTCATTGTAATTTGAAATAAAAATCGTGTAAAAAATTAAACACAGTGTGTACCTAAACAAAGTCTGGTTTATATTGATTAATAAAAAAGTCTTATTACTAGTAATCGATCTTTGGTTATAATTAGCAGAGTCATTTTACAACAATTTGTAAGCGAAAATCTTAAATTGCCAATATCTTCTACTACTTAGTGTGCTTCCGTTGTCAATTAGTTCATGAGAACTAGCACCGGCCGGCACCCACCACCGTTAGTAGATGCATTCCGTTCCTGCCATGGCAACAATCGCAGATACGTACTAGTATTTGAAATTATTTGATAATATCATTTGTGGTCTCAGTATTTCGTAATTTTAAATTTAGAGCCAGGGTATAGAGAATCTAAGACAAGGATGGAAGGAGAGCTTTCGTGTGAGAGATCCCCCTATGATTATAATATAAATCTCATGATACGTTGGTAATAAATAATTATAAATAAATATCAATTACTTTATTGCTTCAATTGTTGTATTAGAAAGTAGATATCAGGAGCCATTAAAGCCTGCATTAGAGGAGCTATGAATGTTAAAGAAACGAGTGTCTTCCCCGCAAGGAACGGCGTGAAGATATATAATGTAAGATAAGATAAGATAGTTAATTTGATATTTGGTTTTGGGTCAACATGCTATACAGAACGTCTAAATTCCACGTCTTTAATATTTTTACAAGCGACAAACACATGTTATAAATTAACAGACAGCAATAGTTAATCAAACTAAATCTCTCAAATTTGAACGTTTCAATTCATTTTGCTATATCCGTTTTAACCAATAAACCATTATATATATTGCGGCAATAAACCATTTCAGCAGAAGAAATTTCGAGATATTTTGGTGCAACGAGTTGAACAAGAAAGTTGCCGTGGCCGCGGTCCGCGGACGACCAAGTTTCCAACTCGGCTTCTCACATACAACAGTCTGTGCTACGCCTCGCCAGCTGTAACACTATTTTTTTTACACATTAAGCGACATTTTATGTTGTGGTTAATGACTGTGGCTATCTATTACACATTGATAGGAACCGGCGGCGAATATTTTCCTGTACTTTTTATGTACAAATCAAAACAGTTCACAACACTTTTCTCCTCTGTTTGCCAACTGGTTTTTTTCAATGGCCTTTTATATACATATGCGTCATTGGTTTTTTGTTTAATAGCTATTGATCATCATTTTTGTAACGAATAAAAAAATTTGGGATCAATTGACAAAAAATGTTGAAAACAAGAAACTTTATATATTTGACGAGCTCGGTGGCTCAGTCGTGAATGACGCGACTTTGACACCAACGGTCGTGGGTTCGATTCCCACACAAGGCAAACATTTGTGTGTATGAACATGTCTGTTTGTCTTGGTCTGGATATTTTAAAAGAAATAGAGCGCATCAAAGCAGCCCGTCTGGGGAAGTACCTTCACCTCACAGAAAACCGCAGCCAAATAACAACTCCCTAGAAGGTTGTTGTGTTCCTGCGTGTGAGTGAGGTCACCAGTAAGCTCTCAAGGAGTTACTGTGTAAGCAGGAGAGGAGGCATCGCGCGAGTGATACTTAATATATCGCAAGCGTTAATAGGCTATGGTAGCCGCTTTACTTCAGGTGGGCTGTATGCTTGTATGCCTCCCGACGTAATATAAAAAATATATATGTTTTCCTCAAATTTTTAATAATGTTTATGGTAGAATTTCGGTCAACGACTTCATCATGATTCAATCTATTTTGGTATAAAGATTCGTATGCATAAATTACATCACATAGGTATTTTTTGTCTTACCTTGTTTTACCGCGTTTTACATGCTTACAAAAGTCATACTCGAATGAAAATTACTCGCGCAAAATAACATTTTAAACTGGCCGTTTTTGCGACTTTGTTTTCCTATTTATTTATACCACATGTGGGCAACACTCGGCCCGCGGGCCGGTTTCGGCCCGCTGTAAGGTTTGATCCGGCACGCGAGACATTTTAAAAAAACCCAATTAAAAATAAATTAAGTATACTACTTATATATACTCACGGAATCTACTTATATGCACTATTTTTAAACGTGGCCCGCGAACGTATTTGCATGCTAAAGTTTGGTCCACAACATGTCAAAGGTTGCCCATACCTGATTTATACCCAAATAATCGTTTCTATCGCTTCTCTTCCCATTGCCTTCCTTAGCATGGTAGGCTCTTAAAGTGAATAGCTTCAATTTTTATATCACCGCCTCGTACTCTTACATAAACTTTGCTTCTACCTTAGTTTCGATTTGGCGAAAAAAATACGCTACTTAATTATTGACATACTTGCTTTGTAAAATTATGTGCGGCTTTCCATTAAATTATTAACGGATCATCTAATTTTGTTTCGTTAGGTTTATAACTCTTGTTCACAGTATAAGTGATATACACATAAATATGTCAGAAAAGAAATTCATACTTATCCAAAATTTCTAATTGGTTCTGTGGCGAATCAGCAAAATAAACTACATAATAATACCGTAATCCGTCCATACGTTGGCACCCACTCAATTATTGTCATCCTTACATTTATAGACAAATAATAAAATTCCAATACCGTGACTAGAATGTGACAATAATTGAGTTTAAGCATGTGGATGCCGTTTTTTTATATTAAGAAATCAAGACTGAAAGAAAAACAAAACATTGATAAAAATTTCAGAGACTTTTCCACATTCATTTTAAGTAATTTTAATCGTATTAGATTCCATTTGACATAAAAATTTCCAATTATTTCAAGATTGCTTTTTAATGTGCCAATAATTGGGTGATTTATCCTATATGTTATATAAGTAGTCAGTCAGGATGGGACACGTTATTTTATTTATATGTACAGATATTCAAATACTATGTCGAGTGTAGTAGTTTCAAATAGTTCTATTCTTGACACTCTTGTACGGAGAATTCTCTGGAGAAATTGGAATAACACAACGTCGGGAGTTTTCTATTCATTGACGCGGTTTGTATTGTTATTGGTACACACAAGGAAACCAACATACATATATAACATGGAAGACGACATAGTGAATTCACTTTTCCTTTTATATACCACGTAGATATTCGTTTTAGTGAATCCAAATATTATAGTATTCTGTATAATGGATTCGTACATCACGTCTAGATTAAAAATCATTCTACGCCTTATTATAGTACAACGATATTTTATCATATTTTCGCATATGCAGTTTTACATCTAGTTTTGACGCACTCGGTGATGCAGTGGTTAGTACTAGTTTGTCACCAACGCTCGTGGATTCAATTTCCACACAGGACAAACATTTGTGTGCACGAAGATGTTTGTTTGTCCTGGTCTTAGTGTTTTTAAAAGAGGTAGGGCACATCAAAAGTAGCCTGTCTGGGCAGTGTCTAGGTAAGTACTTCCATCTTAAAGAAATGCGCAGTCGAATGACAAATGTCTGGAGGGTTGTTGTTATGTGTCAACAGTAAGCTCTTAAAAAGTTGCTGTGTTAGTAGCAGAGGTGGCAACGCGTGAGTACCTAATGTTTAAGAGAGGTAGGGTGCATCAAAGCACCCGTCCGGGGAAGTATCTCCACCTCACAGAAAATCGCAGCGAAATAACAACTCCCTAGAGGGTTGTTGTGTTCCTGCGTGTGAGTGAGATCACCAGTAAGCTCCCAAGGAGTTGCTGTGTAAGCAGCACAGGAGGCATCGCGCGAGTGATGCTTAATATATCGCAAGCGTTAACAGGCTACGGTAGACGGTTTACATCAGGTGGGCCGCATGCTTATATGTCTCCCGACTACTAACTACGTATATTACCATTACCGAGCATGTACATTAGAGATATCTGTGTTTTTGTTAATTCCCATCCTCAAAATTGGAAGAAGAGGAGTGAAATCTTCGCTAGGCAAACAAGGACAGATATCATGAACAAATTATATCAACCTCCTTGTTATAAGTATATTTACGAGAAAAACGTCGTCAATATGTGTATCACACTGTATAATCATTTGCCTGAGGACATTAAATGCTTAAAACGAAATTGTTTTAAAACACTATTGACTAATTGGATTCTGGGCCATTGCTTTTACAGTGTCTCAGAATTCATGAAATTTAAATTTTAAAATTGTATTAATATGACATATGTATTTTAATAATTTAATTTCAAATGACTTGTATATATTAGAACTTGTATGTTTTATTAATTGAATTATAATTAGTTAATTGTGATATTTTGCACGCCTGCTTGCGGGCTGAATGCACTGTGCCTGATTTTTGTATATTTAAGACCTTTATGTACTGTATTCTGCAAATAAAGATGATTATGATTATGACGTAGTATAAAAAAAAATGTATGGTACAGTTCATAGGCTATGTTGCCGCTTTACATCAGGTGGTTTGTATGCTTGTATGCCTCAAGTCGTTGTATAAAAAAATATGAAAATCGAACGAAGCAAATACTTAAACGAAAAGCTTACCAAGACGAATCCGGCACGCATCAAAAATTATCTCTAAAGCTACTCGTAGTAAGGGAGCTCCAAAACAACAACCCTCTAGAGAATTATTATTTACGTGCTGTTTACTGTAAATATGACAAACGTCAGGCGTGCTATACTACGATTGCTACGAGTATAGTATCATATTTCCATACGCAATAGTCAGTAAATGTAATACCATTCCTAATTACTGACTCTCTGAAAAAGTTACAGTGGAATAATATTTGTAGTAACAGCAGATGGGTGCAATTACACGGGCTCAGTATACGTTAATGCAGCACTTAAAAACGTTTTAGAGTACCCACGGCTGCGTTCCAGCTTTGTTCTGCGAAACACACGAAACACGAACAAACAAAAATTTTATAAAACGAGTATCAACATGCCTCTGACAATGTAATATAATCGTATGAATCTAAAACTTTGTATATCACTGTAACGTCATTGTATTTTAGCATTTCAAACTGCATTGCTAGAAAGGTGAAAAGGGAACTTTACGGTTAACTTTGTTCATCGTTAGCCTGACTAATATTCTCCTCCCTTCACGCCGTCTACACCCTTATCCTTATAGTTGATAACCAAAAACATAACAGTAATAAGATTAATATAAGGTTTTGTTTAATGTATTTAAATTAATAAAATAAATTTAGATTTTTATTAAGGAAACGCAATGAAAATATTAAGATATCTTCCTACCGCCATATAAAGTGGCCAAGTTATGTACCTACAAACAATTTTCACATTGATGCACATCTAACAAACATTTTTTTATACTACGTCGGGTGGGATACAACATAATATACCTACTTGTATTATTGAAACGCTTTTTCGTTCTTTCTTTTCCTATATGAAATCTATATGTTTCACTATGTGTGCGTTTGTCTGTGTTTGCGTTTTTTTTCGAATATTCGAATTTTGACTTCAGATTCGGATTCAGCATAAAAAAGTAGAATAGGAATGTTCAGGAACACCGTTCCTATCTCTTAAGGAACATGGTCAAAATGGCCGACAAAATAAAAATAAAAAAATTGAATTGTTATATAATTGACGAGCCAGGTGTTCCTCTGGCAATGCAAGCTTGCGTATTCTCAACTGGTTACTTATGAATTGTTAAACAATTATAACTGGTCCGATATTATTTCATGGTGACGGAGACATACAAGCACGCAGCTCACCTAATGTAAATCGGTTACCGTAGCTTATGAAAGGTTTGCAACACATTAAATATCACTCGAGCGATGCCACCTCTGCCTACAGTTTACTCCTTAGGAGGTTACTAGTGACCGCACTCACTCGCAGGAACACGACAACCCTCCAGGGACTTGTTATTTGGCTGTGGTTTTCTGTGAGGTGGAGGTACTTCCCCAAACGGACAGAACGGACGCTGCCATAATGCCTCCTACCTCTCTTAAATATAAGATTAATTATAAATTGTATTTCGAAAGGCGTGGGATCAAAGAACGGTCTGATTTATTCTACAAGATGGTCCGGGATAGTGGCTCCCCCTCAAAATCAATATCTTCGACAAATCCTTAACCTTAGGTAGCGGACCTCGCCAATCCTTATGGAATAGTAAACGGGATAACGCTAGGGAGAAGAAGAACTAATCATCATCATATCAGCCGAAAGACGTCTACTTCTCCTTAGAAAAAAGAAGAACTAATTAGTATTGTCTTAGGTTTTCGCGATTGTTACACATTGAATTAAACAATTTTTAACGGAAGTATGGCGTGTTTTATTTATTTTGTTGAACCCAAGAACTAATTAGGTAATTCTGTTAAAATAGGATGGAAATAATAAATTACATGAAGTAAGTTAAACTCGAGTATTAAAACTATAACGACGTATATCATCACGCTAAGTCCCTTGCGGAGTAGGCAGATAGAATCGAGTGCCATAAGACGCGGTTCTTGTACACCTTACTTGCTTCTTAAACGTTTTTAGCTCCTTTCATGCACACTCGCCAGTTCCTAGGGCTTTTGATGCTACCATCTGAAAAAACGTCGAATTTGGTCATGGTATCAAAACAAAAATATATCCGCATCGTATAATTGTTATTTATTAGGCAATTATCTGAACTAACTTTTATGGTGGTGGTGGAAGGTGGTGGACATTCGCGGAGACGACAGCAGCAGCCGAGGCATAGACGAGCGAAGCAGCCATGGCAGCAACGGCATGCATCTACTAGCGGCAGTGGGTGGGTGCCGGCCGGCACAAGTTTGCATAAACTAATCAGTAGTGGAAGCCCACAAAGTAGTTTAGATCAAATTGCCCGTAAGTTTGACTTTCGCAAAATAACGCCTGAATCTAATAACTAAAACATTATACAACATTGTAATGTGAATACCAAAAGACAGTGACTGCAGATTCGTATGTTTGGTATGCAACTTGCTTGCTAAGAGTCTCAGAAAAGTAATTTTTTTATACTACGTCGGGAGGCATACAAGCATACTGCCCACCTGATGTAAAGCCAGTACCGTAGCCTATTAACGTATCACTCGCGCGATGCCTCCTTTGCTACTTACACAGCAACTCCTTGGGAGCTGACTGGTGACCTCACTCACAAACAGGAACACAACAACGCTCAGGGGAGTAGTTATTTGGCTGCGGTTTTCTGTGAGGTGCAGGTACTTCCCCAGCTTTATTGCGCCCTACCTCTCTTAAAACATCCAGACCAAGACAAACAGCCATGTTCATACACACAAATGTTTGCCTTGTGTGGCAATCGAACCCCCGAGCGTTGGTATCAAAGTCACGACTGAGCAACCGAGCTCGTCATAAAGTTCATATAAGGCTCAAGTCCTCAAAGCAATGTCAACGTTTTTTTTGTCAATTCAGCTAAGGTACCGCTTGCGGATTTGAAGGCGTCAAATATAGATGTGATCATGCATCTGCTATTCAGCCCACCATACGTTGCGACTTCTTTTTGTATCCTAAAGCTGAATAAAACTTAACATACGTTTTACGAGCCCTGAAACTGAGGTGAATGCGGAACGCATTGCCCCAAATTGCATGGAGTCATTGGCCCCAAAAGAGTGTAGTGTAGGGAGTACCTATACTTTGAAAGACAATAAATTTAGCACACGTCAAATGTGTTCTTATTTATCAGAATCCAGAAACTTTCAGGATATCCCAAGATTATGAATTACAATTACGTTTTTCTACACCATAGTTTATACCTGAATACAGCTTTATTCTTTGAATATCTTTCGCTATCCGGTAAAGTCACAGCGATGTGATTAGTAATATGGATCACAGTACCTTACATATTCTCATTTACATAATTCACAAAGGATTTATGGGCTGACGAGGTGTTCGTTATACCCCAAAGTAATTAATTTACTACGCCGGTTATGGAACAAATTTGACAATTGGCATGTAAAAGAAACAAAATGAAATAGTTTTTTCTTGTAGCAAAATATTGCACGTTGTGTGTCCTATCTACTAATTAGCAAACGAGGCTCCTGTATACAGCTGCAATCGATTTACATTTCGATGGAGGTTTTATATTTTTGTAAGGAGGTAGTGCCAGGAAGTTGACCAGTTGAGGTATTTGTGTTACTAACCACCGTGTGCAGACGGTACGGGTATCGTATATATCGTGATCAAGCACCTAAATCGATCAGTCTTAACACTAGATAGTAATGCCTGTAAATAAAACACCAATTTAAAAAATATTTTACTCTGTAGTACTGCATTTAAATAGGAACTTTAGATAAAAAGCATTGAAGGAGTTGCTATGTTAGCAGCAGTGACAACGCGCGAGTGATGATTTGTACTAAGTTTTCATGTCATCTAACTCACAATCTCACCGCAATTATCGGAAGGGAGAATATTAAGAGAGACATCAAAACCGCAGCCAAATAACATACTTGTCTGTGGCAGTACTATCGCCTCACAGAAAACTGTGTTTAAATAGCAACTCCCTGGAGTGAGTGAGGATACCAGTAATCTCCTAAGGAGATGCTATGCTAGCCGAAGTGGTATCGCGTGAACGATACTTAATATATTTCAGGCGTTTGTAGGGCTAACCACTTTACATCAAGTAGCTCGTAAAAAAGTCTGCTTGATGCCGATATTCTTCTCATTATATTCATCAAACTGGCATCTAAGAAAGTTGGTGTGCTCTACAGAGAAAAGCAATATTTCAGCGCGAAACAAAGACTTATACAAGTCATAAGTCAGACTGCACAAAGAGTACTAGTTACCTGTAGCGGGAGGACCTGGATATCAACCTTGTGATTCGAATCAGAGACCAGCTGTGAGAATTGTCGACGATCCTAAGCTTACACACCGGTGTATTCTACTGATTGTAACGGGCTGTGTTCTCAATAAATATTCGATTGATGCCAAAAGTATCTTTTTACAACCGCACCGTTCGCCGAAGGCGGGGTGTTCACCCTCACACACTGGAACCGCAATGGTTGCGTACTGTGTGGTTCCAGAGAAGGTTTATTCTGAGAACTCTCAAGTTGTGGAATAAACTCCCAGCCAAGGTTTTCCCAAGGGACTACAGCATGAAGTTCTTCAAGAAAGTCGTGAAACGGTTTATATATGGCCGGTAATGCATGAGTGACACTGTGGGTTTTGCAAATGTCCATAGGCTGCGGTAACTATTTCCATTAGGTAGGCCGTAAGCTTTTTGCCACCTTAATGATGATACAAAAAAATGCCCATAATAATATTCATAATTGCAATGAATGGAAATGAATAACCGGTAGACTTTTTTTATGTAGACCGT
Organism: Pyralis farinalis; assembly: GCA_947507595.1. Lineage (NCBI taxonomy): Eukaryota > Metazoa > Arthropoda > Insecta > Lepidoptera > Pyralidae > Pyralis > Pyralis farinalis. The sequence continues at coordinate 16,876,579 of OX382272.1, forward strand.
GAATTAATTTGAGAATCATCTATTTACCTGCCCATCAGCAGCGAATTTAATTATATCGAAATGCAATCACGAATTAACTGTTACGAGTTGGTACACTTATTTAATATATCAAACGATATTTATTTACGGTTTTAATTGTATAATCTTAAATAGTTATGTCGTCAAAGTTTAATATGGATAAAGGAATATGTATATATTCCTAGTGCAAAGGGCGTGCAGAGGTTTAAACGGAATTAACAACATACAACATATATAAGGCAAGCTCTACTCTTGCTTGTCACCTTAGTGGTATTTAAAATATAAAGATCTGAATTATTCTATCTATAAACTATCGGTCGGTCTAAAGCGTTTTTGTTGCCATTTTGTTAGTAGATAATCACATGTGCGTTATACAGCAGAGACTAATGATTCAGCACATTCATTAATATTTTTCTAATTCTAGCACTACTGTTTATGATTGTATGACTATTTGAAAAAAAGACCGATTGCCCAGTTTCTTTCGGAATTACTTATTAGTCAATTTTCTCTTCGTATATGCTGATAAATTAAAAAAAATGGAAAAATGAAAACAACATAATATGTGCCATATGATTTTATAGAAAAATATAAGACATATTTACAGCTTGCAAGGGCCCAACAGCAAATAAATATTTTTTATCTTTTCAATCAAGTAACACCGCCATGATTATAATATAAGTTGATTGTCTGATAATGAAAGTTTTCAAAGAGAAAGAGACATGACATCATGAAATTTATAGTTTTGTTGTGCATGGAATTTTCAAAAACACGGTAAAGAGGAACTGACATACGTGAATTAGGTTACATCAGATCACTTTGTGTACCAGCACCCATGGTAATTCCCATATTTGCTTACTTTGGGACTAGATGGTGTTGTTTTAATTTTAGGAAAATGGTCTATTTATGTTGATTAAAAAAATAATATCTCGATATTGTAATAAAAAAAACTTTTTAGAGAAATAACAATAATATAAAATAGTATAGTAATAATAATAATATAATCTAAAAAGATTTTTTTTACCATCTCCTCACCACCTGGTGGTAAGTGGTCACCACCGCCCATAGACATCAGCAACACCAAAGGATCACTGATAAGTTGCCGGCTTTTTTAGGGTTTTTTAAATTTGTGGCGAGTGGGACGATAGTGGAACTCAGCGGCTGGTATTAAGTTCAACAGGTCCTCCGAACACTCCCCATGATACAATTTGAACAGTGCACAAAGAGGTAAGAGATCGGTGAATGTTCAAGAGTTATTATAGCGAAGTTGGTAGAGCTCGAAGGAAAATAGGCTCACTAATGGTGGCAACAGGCATCCATGGCTCAGCCAGAGTTCTTGGAAGTATTTCAACTGTGAACAACAATATTCTGAAGTATCTATTAACTTAGTAACTAGTCAGTGATGTGTCGATTTAGTATTCGATTTACCTCATGTTGGGTGCCAAACTAATCTAATTGGTAATACAATTAAGTAAAGAATTGTGACATATTGGTCATAATATGCAATAAATGAAATAATAGATACATTAAACCTTCATAGTGTGAGATTTTTGAGAGAAACTTTTTTTACATGATAATAATGAGGTTTTTCTTTTAAAAAAATGTGCAACATATGAATTTCGAATTTCAATTGTTTTTTTTATTCAGCTTAGACCGGACGGATGGATACTTCGAAAATCCGAGTAATTTTAGAATACGAGTTCCGACGCGGAACTAACGCGGCAGAAACGGCTCGCAATATTAATGCTGCGTTTGGAGAGAAGACTGCTAATGAGCGCACCGTGCGTTTTCGGTTTAAAAGCTTTCGTAATGGAAACTTCGACTTGAAGAACGAACCACGTGGAAGGCCGCCTACACATGTGAATAACGCTGAATTGAAAGAGATGGTGGAAGCCGATCCGAGTCAAATTACCCAGGAATTAGCGGCATGGTTTACCGTTACAAATTATCTCCAATATTGACTAATTTGCAACAAATCAATAAGATAAAAAATATGAAAAATGGGTGCCTCATGATTTGACTGATCTGCAGAAAGAAACGCGTGTTGAAACTTGTGATACCTTGTTGAATCGGTAAAGAAATGAAGGAATATTGGATCGATTTGTGATATGTGACGAAAAGTAGATTCTTTACAATAACCGTAAGCGAAAAATGCAATGGTAACTGTTTGGTGGTCTCTTCATGCGTTATTTACCATATCTATCTCAGGCCTGATCAAGCAATAACAGCAGATGTTTACTGTGCCCAACTTCGTACAATGATGGCGAAACTGTCGGTGAAACAGCCCCGACTCGTGAATCGATCTTCACCATTATTGCTCAGTGATAACGCAAAACCGCATACTGCACGAGAACCGCTGTAATTCTACAGGCTGAAGGCAGGCTGCAATTAGAAACCATACGTCATCACCTTACTCGCCAGACTTTGCTCCAACTGACTACCAACTTTATTCGTGATTTGGACAATTTTCTACGTGTTAAAAAATTTTCTTCCCAGAAGACAGTACAAAATGCTTTCCCACAGTTTGTCGAATCTAGATACCCAGAGTATCCCCAAATAAATATAAATAATTTTGATTAACTAAATATGTTACGTCTTAGAAAAAAACGAGTTTTATTTTTTCAGTACAACTCGGCAATTTCATACTTTAACGGTTAACCCCTAATATTTTTCATATCTTTCCAGTATACAGAAGAAGTAACAATAAAAGAAGAATGTCCTTAAACCAAAGAGCTTCGATTAAACTAGCCGAAAAAAAAAATCGGTTTTGTACGGGAATCGAACATGCGGCTCTTGATGATTGAAAGCCAGACGAGTGACTAACTCGTAATCGGGCTCCTTGAAGTCGTTTCATACGAATACATTCTACAAATATGATGACACGTAGGTTTATAGTTTAGTTCAGGTTGTCGAACTAACGAATACGATATAATAGCAATAATGTGTACCGTACTTTTATGTAAGTACGATTCGAGAAAAATCGTATCAAATCCCCGCAACAGTTCATAAATTGGTTCTTACGGCTATCACCCAAAAGTACGCCCCAAAAAGAAATAACAACCTACAAAGTATCTTAAAAGGTTGGTTAGGTAGGCGAGAAGAAGCGGTGGGATCGTGATTTCTTTGACGAGATGTTAATAAATGAGCCGCTTACACCTTATAATTGGGAAAAACTGTCGCGTCGCCCTCTCACTTACAGATAGGAATAAATCTTTATGTAGACGGGATCGGCGGGTGTCTTGGAGGCGGTATTATTCCAGGCACGTGCCCACTCTGTCCTCTGAATATAAGGAATATAAGACATTGCGGCCATTTATTGCACGTTGGCTCGCCTGCTCGCTAAAGATGTTCAAACTGCGCTAACTAATTAATGGTGTACGTCACTTCAAGCAAATTTTAATTATGTCCGGAGTATCGTGCGAACGAACATAAATTATGAAGTGGTGTGAGTATGACGTACTTAACAAATTATACTGTACTCGTATACACTGTGGTACCGGTAACCACTTAAATGCATCAGGTGAGTCATGTCATTGTTTGTTGTTTAAACGGTATAAAAGTTAGTATGAAGTAGAGACATAATACATTCGCACTAAATTTTGAATTTTCCCCTGTATATACATGTATCTTTGAATATTTTCGTGGGAGTTTTATCCATACCTTTATGCCAGTTCACTTGCAGGGTAGGCAGAGGGAACCGAGCGCCACAAGACGCGGTCCTAAAACACCTCGCTTACTTCTTTAACATTCTTAGCTCTTTTCATGCAGGCTCGCCGGTTTCTAGAGCTCTTGATATCGCCTTCTGATAAAATTCAATCTATTTCGTTGTGATAGTGTTTTGGCCTTCTTCAGCCTACCTTCCACTTTCGCATTGTACATCTGTTTCGTTATTTTTTCATCCTGTATTCTTTCTAAATGCCCATGCCAACGGAGCATGTTACTTCAGATAATTGTCTATGACAATTGTACGATGCGGCCACACATTATGAAAAAAAAAAACATTAAGATTCGGTAAGAATATTGATCTTTTTTCATACTCGTACATCATTGGAAGAGTTTTTTTTTATTTTAGTACTTAAAATAAAATTATAAGGGAAAAGATTATCGTCCATATAAATATACGGTTCACCTGATGGAAAGCGGTCAACATAGCCTATGGAGCTTGCAGCTAGAAAGTATCGCCCGCACGTTGTCACCGCTGATGTTAATTCATCAATTCTTCAAGGACTTACTGGTAACCTTATTCACTCGCAGGAACACAACAACGCTTCAGGGAACTGTTATTTTGCTGAGATTTTCTGTGAGGAGGGATTGCCCCAGTCGAATTGTTTTGAGGTCCTAACACGTCTTGAAAAGTGTGAAACTACACATGTAACTAAATAAGTACAGACCAACGTATCTCAACATTAGGTCACATAAAATATTTCTTAACTGACTTTAAAGAGGAGGAAGTACTCAAGTCGTCCAGTAAATTTTAATACAGTATCGTCGTTAATCGTCGACCGATTTTCAAAATTCCTACAATACAATTGGTCTCATAAAAAATCAAATAGATACGAATTGACTCAAATCCTATATGTAAAAGTAAAGATTCGTTTGTTTGTTCGTATTTTACGTGCTGCTGAACGGTTCATGGTATTGCGATAAAACTTTGTCAAATTATTCTTCACATTTACATAAAGGTTATACGAAATATACAAATATATTAAAAGTAACATCAATACGTCAGGTACCAACTAGTCTGGTATGATAATTTTTCCTAGCGTTATCCAATAGGATCAATCCCATCAATCCGAAGAGATTAGGAAATATCCTAATCTCTTCGGATTGATGGGGTCCGCTACCTAAGCATAAGAAATTGGCGAAGATACTGATCTTAACATGGAGCAACAGTCGTCAGACCGTCACAACACAAAGGGAAAACAAGATTCTTAGGTTAGGTCACACGTCTTTCGAAATATGATGTCTTTGATATGCTGGTTTTCTCACGATGTTTTCCTTCACCGCCGTGCAAGTGATAATTAAAATTATAAGATTGTATATTATTACAATTCTGAATTTGTTGCAAAACTTCTGGCGTTCAGTTGATCTTTTGGTAAATTTATAACTTTACGACATAATTTAAGTCAGTTTTTAAAACTTTGTAGTTACAATAACGTTTAAAAACTATTAATTGATAGAACAGAATTATATTTTACATATCACTGTATTGGAAGATTGGTATTAGGAAATATACAATGTTTTAATCTACAACTACAATATTTGTCGTTGTAGATTACAACAACTGGCGCATTATATGATAACATGGTACGAAGTGTGCAAATGGATAGTTTGACAGAGCGATATGTAAATTAATTCCTCTGTTTTCTGAATTACATATCTCTTCTATTTATCTTCTTTTGGATATAACTAGTAAACTCCTGATAAAATGACGAGCTCGGTGGCGCAGTGGTGAAACGCGCTGTTACTTTGACACTAACGCTCGTGGGTTCGATTCCCACACAATACAAACATTTGTGTGCATGAACATGTCTGTTTGTCTTGGTCTGGGTATTTTCTATGTATAATAAGTATGTATTTACAAAAAAACATGTATTTACGTATATTTACCAGTTGTCTAGTACCCATAACACAAGCTTCGCTTACTTTGGGGCTAGGTGGCGCTGTGTAATTTGTCCGATAATATTAAAAAAAAAATGCTGTGTTATATGAAATTTCCATACACTTTATTTCCTTTCTATCTAAGTATCTTCTGTTAACATTTTCTCGATCCAATGATCCTTTCCTTTCTTGCTCTTCTCTCTTTTTAAACCCCATTCAATAAACATCTTTTTTCGATGGTTTTTTACTGTACTTTACTTTTTTTTTACTATCGATCTCAATAGTCCCCTCCCCTTTCAAAGTAAAAATACCAAGGAACTCATAGGGGCATTTATATGGGAGATCTTCCTGGTCAGGTCAAAAGGATTCTAAAACTTGTTATCGCCAGGCGGCGAATCTTATTTTACTCACCCGTGTAACGCTATCGGATCCTCCCGTCTACCGCGCACCTCAAACCGCCTATGAACGATGTTGACTGTAGTGTGCGCAAAATTCGTATAACTGTTTACGGAAATATATATTTGTAAGAAACTCTGACATGTTCATGAAAAACATTTTCCATCCATTATGAATATCCATAGGATGTGCTATGCTTCTATAAGAACATCCTTACAAAATTTAAAAAAACAAATCATATATGAATTCCTAAATCTAGAGCGTAAGACAAACAAAAGCACAATAGGACTATAGAGATGAATGTGGGTTAGGTCTGCTTTTAAGTCTGTTCCTTTTGAAATATGCACTGTTTCGTTTGTTTTATTTTTATTAGGTAATACAATAAACTAAATAAATAATTAATAAATGTCAAAGGAAATGATATCCATGAAATGTTCATAGCCTAAGCTAGTAAGTAGGGGTTAGCGGCAACGTTAAATAAAAATATGTAGTAGAAACTTCCCAGGTCAGGTACTTTTAAGGGAGGTAGGGCGCATTAAAGTCTACGGAAGTACCCCCAGAAACCGCAGCCAAGTAACTACCCCCTAGAGGGTTGTTGTGTTCCTGCGAGTGAGAGAGGTTGCAAGTAAGCTGCTAAGTAGTTGCAGTACTACCAGTAGAGGTGACATTGCGTGAGTGATACCTGTACTGCTAGCGTTCAGATGTTACGACCGTACACACTTACTACGCTGTTCGAAAGAGTGGCCCTAACAGTGCCAGTAACCTTTTTGATCGCATCTATGTTAGACTAACACAGATGTATGCTGCTACATGATTTTAAACAAAGTTCGCAGGCAAATCGGCTTTGCATCGAAAAGAGACGTCATGTTTTATGTTCTGTGTACAGCACTGTTCGTGAACTTGAAGTCAAGTAGTAATTTTGACAAACAAGGCATAAATATAAGTTGAGTTAGTAATTTGGCTACCTGTTATATCTGTCTCTCAGCCAAGATTTATTATAAACCTTATCAAGTGAATACCCGTATTTCAACAGTAGGATCAGATTGGTGTTAAATATAAATGAATAAATAGATCACAAAGCCGAGCTGTTGTCTTAAACCTCCCGACGACTGCCAGTAGGCACTCGTATATTTAGAGTGCTGGACGTAATATAACAAGGCGCCGACTCGGCCATGCATTGCTTCCCAACTAGTTTCATGAATGTGGCAATTATGCTGTTCGCAAACCAAACAAATCACTTAAATGTGCCAGCTAAGTTTGCTGCAATGCGCATAATATGATAAATAATGGATTCATTTCTTCATCCACGACTTCGAAACTATTGTACCATAATTTAAAGATCGTTGTTGTCAAGCCAATTTACTTTTTCGATTATAAAGCCTTTTCGCTGAGCCACAGGTTGCAGTTAGTGTAGGGGTAAGCAATCGGAACATAAAAGCAACTTGCAGAAATAGAGATTGTATATGCCAAAGTTGGAACTTCTAGTTACAGAAAGGCTTTAAAGGGAAATTGATTAACTAGAGGCGTTAAGTGACAGATAAATAGTACACGTTATGCAATATAGTTTTTAAGAGCATAAAAACTCCAATACATGGCTTAGTAAATTACAAAGCAGCGGGTGATCAGGATATACAACAGAAAACAATGTTATGAGTAATTGAATGATTTCAGATCATTTGTTTAGCGTCAGTTGGTAGTATACCATTTGGCGTCAGCCAAGCGTCAGTTCAGTTTCAAAACAGAAAACATCTATATTTTGCTATACTAAGTTGATGATGATAGTGAAGAGTAAATAAGTTTCAAGAACAAACATTAAATATATTAGAATTTTATTGAGGCCGTCAGTTTTTACATAGCAATTGTATGTAAGTAGAGGTCAATCGTTCGTCTGTTCGAGTTGTTATATTTCCGCATTTCGAATATAATCGGAAATATAACGTTGAGGATATTTAAACATTTGTGACAGTTTTCAAAAGCGTTGTTACAAAATTCGTTGTCGAAATATAACATATTCAATGTACAACATTTATGTTTTTAACGCCCGTTTCTTTTCTGTTTCCTCGCGATATTTCCCTTCATCGTCGATAAAATATAATTACAAATATGTACACAAATACAAAATGCGAATTGAGTGGTACATGCCAGGATTCGGCCCGTGGATCAGTTGGTCAAAAGGCCGGGTTTTTTATCCACTAGGCTATAACTGCCTTTTATAACTTAGTAATCATTTAAATATACTACACTGAAAAAAATGCTTAGTTGGATTTCCCAGATTCCTAATAGAATTCACCAAAGTCGACGGCTAAACTGGGTCCTACCTTTGGCTTAAGTTGATTTTACCAATCAAAAAAGGTTAATGAAGTACCAGTAAAAATAATAAAATTTATTATTTAGTATGATAAACTGTACCATATTATATGTACAATCCATTTATTAGCGGTAAATTATACATTTAAAATAGTGATAGCTACAAAATACTTTTGTATGAAGACCAACCGTAATATATTTGTAAATTTAATTACAAATTCTTGCATTAATTAACAAAGTTTACTAGTAAAATAGCCTACCTTTGCTTCTTTGGTAAATTCAACTAATCTTTTTTTTCAGTGTATGTTATCTGTTATCACAGACACAGGTAAAGAAAAAAACATTCTCGTCGCAGGGGTAGTGCCCCTGGAGCAAGAAAGGCCGTAAAGGCATACTTGTGGTGAAAAATAAAAATAGATAAATACCGACGAAGGTTTATTATAGTATATTTACAAGATTAAGGTGGTCGTGAGTAAGGGTGTGGTTGCCCGCTACGGTTGTCCAGTTGACACTTAACTTTTCAAGGTGTTGCAGATTACGCGCCGTAGATGAGGGTAGGTGAGACGCAGCGGAAGGGCGTAGCTCTGGTAAAAGCTAGGTGTTCCGGTGGCACAGGTCTGGCAGCACAGGGCAGGCGTAGACTACCGTACGGGTGAACCCTGGAACACACACGTCTAGTGTGTTAATAACTGGTACCACATTGCCTCCCGATTGGGATCAAGGTTTGATGCTAGCTAGAAAGCTAGGTAGAAAGTCGCTAACAGTCGAGCGGCAACCGAGAGAAAGTATAAGACAAAGGTAGGTAGATAGGCAAAATCAATTTAATAGTTGTCGCATGAGGAGCTTAATTACATTATTCTTCTTTAAAATAAGAAAAAAAAAACTATTGTAATACATACACCTCCTTGGCGAGGCCAAGTCGTTTAAAACTGTAAGGAATACCTTTGTGAAATTAACATTACTTACAACATAATAAGAAAAGAAACTTAACACCGCTTCGCTAGTTGAAGTCGGTTAAAGTAAAAAATATGGTTGTTTCTATCTGCATTTGTAATCAAAATCGGTTTGAAGAACTGTTATCCGAATTACAATAATTATGCAGGTACTTGGTATGTTTTTTCGGCTTTGATAATCAAAGGTTCTAGGCCACTCAGTAGTAAGTATTGCGAAAAAAAGTTTTATGTATGAGAGACTGACCAGTTATAATCTATTTTGAAAATATGAAATTTTATAAGTAAAAATAGGTACGTCCTAATTTCAAAATTACCCTCCATATTTTTTGCGAGCTAATTTAAATTATCGTGTCTCATTGAAAAATGGATCTGCGACGGAAACATTTGAATGCGAGCTTATTCAATTTGACTGGCTATCTGATGTCAATTCCTTTACAGAACCAAAGAAGCATCAACGCCAAATGGTATACTACCAAATGCTTGGCAGAAGTTTTCTCTATAGTGAGAACAAGCGACCAAACACAGGGCTACTGTTCCACCACGACAACGCGCCCACGCAAACTGCGCTCAAAACGATGGGACTTCCTGGACAGCACGCCGGTTAAACCTCACCACCGGTCACCCTCCTTACAGCCCTGACCTAGCACCGTGTGACTTCTTTTTATTCCCGAAAATAAAAATACAGCTCAAAGGGATACAATTTTCGTCGCTGGAATATGCACTGTCAGCGTTCTAGCAGGCTGTATATGAGGTATCTTTGCCAAACTGGAAAATGTTTCGAAAACTGGTTCAGACGTATGAAACTTTGTATAGAGGCTAGTGAAGATTACTTTGAAAATATTTAATAAAAAAATGTTTACCTATAGAACACTGTTTCATTTTCGCAAAACTTTCTGAGTGTTCCACGTAGGTACTAATGAAGTTGGTATGGTTAACTTTACCCAAGATTAATAGATGCTTTCCTATGAGGACCTACTGTAGAAGATAACTAGGTAAATACAAAAACGTAGCAACAAAGCTGTAAAAAAATAGAATTAGTTTTATACAGTTAAACTCAGAAGTAGATACATACCCAATTATCCAGGTATGAATTATTGAGGATGATTTCAAACACACCACTGCGATTTACTCATAGCATTTGTTAGATAAACTCGTAGTATTTGTAAAATTAATAGTTGTGTTGAGAATAATACATAATATTAGAAAATGATTGCAGACAGCTGTTAGTGACCAGCGTTCGTGAGATCAGAAGAATTGGATATTTCATCGTCGGTTTGAACGAACGATTCGAACGAAGGGACCGAATCTGAAATTGAGAACGATTGACTGAATGGACTGTAGAACTATCCAGAAGAGACTTCTTACCGCGCGTTTGATGAGTGACATTGATGTTTAACTTGAAATTTTTGCAATTCAGTATAAAATTAGTTTTGTGTGACAATTTTGATAGTATTTTGTTAAGTGCTAGTGTACAGTAATGAAAAAACTCAAATATAACACGTTTATGCACTTTTTAGAAGACGTGAATAAGTTCATCGAGAAAACCTTGTAAAAATCACTATCGTTTTACGGGTGGTATTTGAATTGAGTTGAATGGGTTTAGTTTCCCTAACTTTGACACTGGCATAAAGTACTCGTAGAACACTATATATATAAATACTCCAGAATCGAGATTTAAAAGGAATGTAATCAACCGTAATCTAGAAAATTCTGATATGTAGAATGAAAATTAAGAATTATGTAATCACTGAATAATAGAAATATGTATGTTTTAGGTAATTTGGCGAATTTTGATTGCGAAAGGCGATAGGTTTTACTCGTCGCAGCGACACCTAGTGGTAGATAGTATGCGATTTACAATACAAGTTGTGCGTACACCGACTAGATGGCGTTAGTTGAAGCGTTTCAAGACTAGATTAAATGAGTTTAGATTCGTTTAAGTACGCTTTAGAATACCTTCATTTAAGAAAAGAGGTATTACATTGCTTGTAACGTATAAACCGTTATCTTTGCTTATTTGTGATGATAGGCTAAGTACATTTACATTATGAACTAAATATTTTTGTTATTATTGATTAATGATAAAATTAATGATAAAAAAGAGCTGTGAATATAAAGTATCAGACAAGTAGATGAAAATACTCTTAACTATTTTTTGCAAGTTTCTCATAATTATGGTTCTACAGAAGCAACACATGCGATTTTTTGTTATCTGTATTCTAACATTAGCAATAACAAAATTACATTCATTAAAATGAATTCCAATTAGTTATTTTGATGAACTCGGTGGCGCAGTGTTTAATAACGCTACTTTGACATCAACGCCCGTGTGTTCGATTGATGATGAACAGGTCTGTTTATCTTGTTCTGGGTAGTTTTAAGAGATGTAGGGCGCGTCAAAGCAGCCCGTCTGGGGAAGTAGCTCCGCTAAAAAAAACCGCAGCCAATTACAACTACCCGGAGGGTTGTTGTATTCCTACGTGTGGGTGAGGGCACCAATAAGCTCTTAAGGACTTACTGTGTGAGCAGCAGAGGTAGCATCGTGCGAGTGATACTGAACGTATTGCAATCGTTCATTGGCTACGGTAACTGATTTACATCATGTGCGTCGTATGCCTGCATGCCTCCTGACATTGTACTCGTACATATAAAAAATAATAATAAACTCAAAGAAGTAATCTATTGAGCAGTCTGAACCCGTTATATACGTTTTCCCATACATTTCGCGGTCATATACGACCACCCGGTTTCGAAGGGATAAGAGGGTGCACAAAGCTAAGTGGCGCCCTCATTTTGTTTTTATATTAATAACGCTGTATTTAAGACCAATTCCAATAAAAACGCTCTATAGGGCACTGAAGAACCATGTTTACGTTTTTTTGAAACATTACTTGTATTTATTATCTATGACAAGTAACCAAAATTTTAATTATTGCTTATTGCGGCCACTTATAGCAATAATCAAAAGTATGACTAATTCTACATAAATAATAAAAACAGAATATGTCTTAAAAAACATAAATATGGTGTTCTTCAGTGCCCTATAGAGCGTTTTTTTTGGAATTGGTCTTAAATACAGCGTTATTAATAAAAACAAAATGAGGGCGCCACTTAGCTTTGTGCACCCTCTTAATGAAATCAAATATATATATATATATATTGAGCAACACATCGAAGCGTAGTCATATACAAAATGATTGTTTTTTCAACGTTTCCAAAGAATTAAGGTGTAATGGGATATAATAAATCGAGACAGACTTATCGCGTTACATAATACATATCATAAAAGAGCTCTCATTGCGTATTCCGCGGGCATATGCCGCGCTCCGTGAAAACGAGACTGGCGCGTACACGCAAAGACGGTTCCGGTTATACAGAAATAATACAACGAGCTGTACCAATGAACATTGTACGAAAAATTTTATGACAGATTATTACTTTATTTTCAGTGTTTCTTGCTCATTCATACGTTCCTAGGCCCGGGCTTTTATACCGAGTGTCTCAAACGCGTTTCTCTGGGAACACAACAATTGTTCACCATTGACACTCATCTTTGAACAATGACGTCCCACGAGTCTGATTAGGTTAAATATAATACTGTGAATATACCTATTCCTTTTATGACAGCTAAATTGTGTCGTAAATGTAGTAGTGTTGTAGGCGTCGTAGCACTCGTAGCACACAATTGAAATTAAATGCTATAATTGCAAAATGGAACAACTGTTTATCTTGCTATTCAATTAACCGTCTGTCATAAGGTTTCATACATACAGATAGGTGCAGGAATTAAAAATTATGGCTTTTTTATCTTTTTACTAAACCCTTTTACAGAAATCTGGAAATCTTGTTAGCAACAGTGACATTGCGCGAGTAAATACTCTTTTTACTGCAAGTGTTCGTAGGCTGTGTTAACCTCTGGAATCAAGTGGCTGTGCGCTTGTTTGCCACTTGATGTGGAATAAAAAAATACACCCGTTTACAGAAATCTGGCAAAAAATCAATAGCTTTACCAAAGATAAGAAATATCGTTCTTTCTTTCAATTCGACTATTAGAATCAGAAATGTCCTGTCTTTGTGATATTAGAGGACTTCTTATACCAAACATTCGGTGGTAAAAACAACCCTCTACTGAGGTTTTTTCTTCAAACAGCTCCATGAAGTCTTTTCAAAAATAATGTAAAGGAGTTTTGCGCCAATGATGCTTCTGGTGCTGCATGCGTCAATAGCAGGCAGTGGCCGCTTGTGATAAGAAGCACATGTTTCATTTTTTACATGAATCCGAAAACACGAATATAGTGGTACATGTCAGGATTCGAACCCGGGCCAGTTAGTCAATAGGCCGGTTCGTTATGTGGATAATGGTAAGCCCAGTAGCCATCACATACCACATATGAAAGTAAGAAATCGGTCAACCGAACTGTTTATATGGAATCAATATAGGGTTAAGCACGCCCCAATAAAAACAAAAATCGGTGTACAATTGGCGATGATATGATGTAACACACACACAAAAAACATTTGAATTGAAAATGTTTTCCTATATTTGAGTCGTTAAATATATCGAGTTATTTCACAGCAACGACGACGTCTTTTTGTTGCTGCTTACTTATGCATAGTTCCAGATAAGTTTGCAGGAAATGTTGTGTATTCCAGCGTGTGTTCATCTTCAGTAGTTCCATATTTATGGCACGCAAAATAAAATGTTGCTGCTGTCGTCGAAGGTTGATAAAAATGCAAAACGACGCCGCAGGCTCGCCGCGTCCGACGCCCACTGAATATGGGTATCATGAGAATGACAAGATTACATTTTAAGGATGTGTACTTTGTAGCCAGCAAACATCTACATCTTAAAGCTAAGGATATCAGGATATCTACATTTATATCAGTTTGGTTAGAGTCGATCTTAGACTTGCTTAACGTGAGCACATGTTAAAATATACTCACTATTACTTGGCAGTGTATTTTTGAAAACATGAAGTCTTTTTCAATGTTTTAAAATCGTGAAAATGTTAGAACCAGAATAAGTGACTTATTCATGATAAGTCACTTATGCTGGTACATCGGCTTGCTGGGACTAGATCTTTACTTGTAAAATGTATTTGATTTTGTAATAAATTGCCTTAAGTACGGTCCTTTTGCGAAATATCTTAGGCACATTATTAATACCTTTTCTAATGTCTGGAAATTATGTAGCACAGGCACATGCAGTACACGTATTATTATCTTTAATTTTAACATTAGTATTTTTGCACCTCTATATTGACATAATATTTTAAGAGAGGTGGGGCGCATCAGAGCATTTCATTTGGGGAACTACCTCCACCTCACAGAAAACCGCAGCCAAATAACAACTGTTGTGTTTGCGCGTGTGATACTTAATGTATTACAAGCGTTCATAGGCTACGGTAACCGCTTTACATCAGATGAGCCGTATGCTTGTATGACTCCTGACGTTGTATAAAAAAACAACAAAAAATTATTGTGGTAGCTAAATGACGAAATGGAAAAGTCCTCTGACTTATATTGGTAAGTTTTATTGGCATTTTATTTCCGAAATGCTGGTAAATTGAAAAAGAAGTATAAAAAATGATACTGATATATATTGTTTTAATTTAAAAATGTAAGACGTCCTAAATGCCTGCAGAGACTTAATAGTAAATTAAGAATTTCTACCATTGTCTTTTCATTAAATAATTTCCTCGTATCGATAAATGAAATATTTCAATAACTGTTATAACACTAATTGTTATATGGTAACAATCTCACTATCTATCTATATCTCTCTAGGTATCTCACTAAATGCATTTCGGCTGGATGTGGCTATCCTGGTCTATCACAGGGCACATGGACGGGTCAGTGAAAAATCCAGCCAATCACGTCGCGGTTTTGATGAAAGTTCGTGTAAGTCTTTAAGTTTTATGTAATAACCCGTAAAATTTCTGAGATGAGTAGTATAATTGATGAACTGGGATAAAGATCTAATATATATATACACCTATCACAGGTGCAGTAGTTATTTTAAATGAGGTAGCTATGTAATCAAGTTGACGCATTTCATTGTTCATTGGCAAAGTTCGTGAGTGCCACACTGAAATATTTAAGTAACACATGGTAGTTTATTTATTTTAAAGATTTATTTTATAGTATATAAATTTGAATATAAAATTTGATAGTTAATAGATTCAGGCGTTATTTTTCGAAAGTCAAATTTACTTGCGATTTAAAATTCCGCCTTATAAAAAATTCGGCATCTATACGCTGTTCTGCGATGAAAGTGAACATCTTTACATCTGTCAAACTGGTCGTCGTTTTTCAAAAATGATAATACGTATATATAAAAATAATCGCCTCGAAAGGTTTCACTTCGCCGAACATCTCATAGACAAAGTACATAATTTATCCCCCACTAACACATATAAAATTTTACATACTATCGATAAAGGTTTAAAACTAAATACTAGACAACAATTAGAAATTATTAAACATAAAAAATTTAAAATTACTCTTATGAACAAACAGACAGCAGACCTAAGCAACTCCCCTCTATTAAATATCTTTTCACCCACGTCATCCATCCCCACCCTCAATTCAATATAAGGGACGGCATTACGATGGATTCGTCACTTGTAGTATGTTATTGTAACGACTAACATCTACAGCGCCTGAGGATGCCTCGTGGAAACGCGAAACACGTGTCGCGGAGACGACCGGATCAGTCAGGGCAGCATCGGTGGCGGGTGCATGCGGTTCACATTTCATATACCGAACACTCGCAGAGACGACTGCAGCAGCCAAGGCAGAGACGACCGGAGCAGTCATGGCAACAGCGGCGGCATGCATCTACTAACAGTAGTAAGTCGTGTAATTCTTTGGTATTAAATTTCATCTACATGTGGACCCCCAATGAATGTATAATATTATCATTACGCTAAATTTCAAAGAAATTCAATTAGTAGTTTAGAAATGATGCCTGCACGAACAGACCAAAAACAGGTGGAATTGAGTTTAATATTTATTTATATATATTTTTATGTACAGGTCATAAAACTAATCATCAACTCTAATGCAATCTGTTACAACGACAATTCAAATGAACTATTTTGTTCAATAAAATTACATATAATAACACAATAGTCGTCAGTACCTGAAACCCCAAGGAGGCCATAGAACTCACAGCTCTGGACCATTATAGCTACCAGAAGTAGTATCTAGTTATAGCAGGCCTCCGTCCCTCTCCTGTAACGACCCAAAATCTATTAGATACCTCTAGATTTCATATCCACGGGTTATTCAATTTCACACAAATTCTGGAATAGGGCTTGCCTGCTTTTGGGTATATTACTCCTTACACCGTGTTTTGGCGGGCGTACCGCATTGGATCCATATCTACATGTTTAAATATCAGAGGAATATTAAAAAAATAAGTATCACCATAATTTATTCCTGTTGATTATTCATTGTTTGTTAGTATGTATCCGCAGGTATATGTGTCTCTTAGAGCCGGCAATGCATGAGAGGAACCTCTGGTATTCTAAATGTCCATAGGGTACGGTAATTGCTTACCATCCGATAAGCCGTTTGCTTGATTGCCATCTATGTGGTAAAAATGTAGCAACAGTGATCATATGGCTATAAGTTTGTAACGGTTAGGAATTAACACAAGTACAATCTATTTCCGCATTAAGACGCTCTGACATGTGTTTGCCATTCAATGCCTGAGGATTTATTATTTCAACTTTATGGCCCTGGGACTATTGGTGCTATCTCGTACATGATACATGGGGAAGGCGACTTTCTCGGCAATTTTGACTGCGCATCTAACAATGCGCGTGAAGGTTTTGCGTTACGCCTATTGATAGATTCCATTCATTCCATTCTATTAGTGCCAGCTTCTTAGCTAAGGATGCCATTATTTCAGTAATAATTATTATCTCCTGTTAATTGAACACTGAATGTTGTTATAATTAATGAATATAAGCTGAAAATCTAATAATCCGACTTTTTTGAAAAGAAGCACTAGAAACGGCTAACTTTGTGCAATTTTCTTTTCATGAACTATAGTTTACTATAAGTTTGGTTATGTTCAAGAGTTACATTTTTATATATACAGGATTTATTTATCGCGTAATTAATTATTTTAATGTTGTATACAGCAAATATGATTTTTTAGTCGATTAGATGAGTGGCGCTAGTAGACTATAGGGAGCCCGTGAATACGCCCATGAAAAGATAAGAGAGTTCAAGAAGCGAGATATGCGTAAGGACCGCATATTTTTTTCTCTCTACCCACCTGCAAGGGACCTGGCGAAAAGATATAGAAAGAAATATAAATAGTAAAACACGTCATTGATTCAGCGCCATCTATCCAGCGGCATGTTTGTACATGGCAAATTTATTTTAATGTTTGTGTTTTAGTGTACATGATTTTAGATAAACAGAACCGATTTTAATGTATATATGTATCTTCACGCCAAGTCCCTTGCGGGGTAGGCAGAGAGAACCGAGCGCCATAAGACGCGGTCCAAATGAACTAAATGATGCTTTAAAGTACACAACAATTTTTTTTTCATTTCCTTATTACTTTTGTCATGCCAATTGACTAGTTTCGAAGTTTAGCAGGTATGAACAAATATTAGAGTATACATAATCAAGGTATAGAATGCGTGTATCCCTCCTGTCGGTTGTGCCGACAGGATACACGCGTTGTTGTGTTGTGCGGTAAGCAAATTACTATAGATACATATATATGGTGTAGAGTTAATAGTGATGTTCTACGCGGGACGAAATTTGTAGGCGATCGATACTTCAATACAGACATTCCCACAAGTCTCATTCTCAAAAAGACTGTTATATATGGGTAGAAGCACATTTTACAATATGTTCGCTGTGTTGCTTATGGTTCTTACTTAGCATGCCTTAGAAACTAGTGTAAGGGACAAATATTCCAACAGACATAAAATTTAATTATGATGAATGCTGCTTTAATGATATGTTTGCAAGGGTTACTTTTAAACAACCATTACTTGTGTTGATCCGTCGTTTTATATCCCGTTTTTATCATCGCGAGGCAGACAAACAAATCTTGAAGCAAAATTGTCAGACAAGAAAAGCAGAACTGACGTGAAGTGTATGTTGTATCCTATATACTCTAATCCTTGCGACACAAGGCGTATAACTCGCTTTAGCAACAAGCTTTCGCTACTAACGCACCCGGCTTTCTAGTAATATTACTCACTTACAGGAACCCATCGCTGTAGTTTTCTATAAGATGGAGTTACTTGTAGCAGATAAGCGTATGTTGTAGATAAACATATTGATAGAATATGCTTTATTTAGAAATGATTATGTTTATATAACAATAGAATATCTATCTATCTATAAATTCTCTTGCGGGGTAGGCAGAGAGAACCGAGCGCCACGTGACTCGATCCTTACATATCTCACTCGCTTCTTTAACTTTCATTGCTCTTTTCATACATACATACATAAGGCTCCGACATACTTCCAATTTTTACACCGACGATCTCTTTCAGACCCATGAATATAATAGAATATGTTGCAGATAATATAGTCACAATTATAAAGTGTGATAATATACTTACAATTATGAGCTAAATGACTTGTACTACTATGATAAGGACTATGCGCAACAAGGCGGCCTTATTATATTATTTACAACATTATTTACTGACATGTATATGTTAACTGCATATTATTAAACAAGGGGTGTACAGGATTTCATGTTGAAGCTTATTGCAAGTTGTAAATTCGTTGCAATTCTCTAAAATAATGTTCTATTTTCCACTTTTGTTGTATATTATGCATGTAGTCGCGGGTTTTTAATAATGTTGAACAACTAAATTCTTACGGAGTGAACGTGGGAGCAACAGTGACAATGCGATAGTAAATACTCCTTTTATTGCAAGCGTCCGCAAGCTGTGTTAAATTCTGAAATCAAGTAGCTGTGCGCTTGTTTGCCACTTGATGTGGAATAAAAAAACATGCAGCGCTGGTGCATAAAAAATATGCATGGCAGTGTATTTTTAAATTTAATATAAAAGTTGATACACGTAGTACCAATAATAAAAAAGCTTCTTTTTCAAATTGCTTTTCAATGTATTTGGGAGGTCAGTGAGTGGGGGTACGCATAGATAGTATCAGACGGGGGTAGACCCCCGTCGGATTTCACCTGACCGTCAGGCGGGCTCAGGTAAACATCGTAACGTGGGCCGGCCACGTGCGAAACATGTGATCGTCTCGCCGTCAGATTGCAGACCCCGCATGCACAGTTCATTACCCTCCACGAATAAAATACAGTATACAGATAGGTATTACAAACACCGACACACAAAATTAATGATTTTTACCCAGTTTTATTTTATCGAATTTCTAGTGAGGAAGCGCAGTTGCCGAGTTGAACTGGTGGGCGGGTTCCAGACAGTATTGATTTTGTTCGCTCGTTTCTTTCTAACGGCCATTAGTTTTAAGCGTGCGAGCGGGAGCGGCTACAACAGGCGGTAGCTCTAGTGTAGAGTTTCCGCGTAAAACCAGCTTCAGGTGAAGAAGGCCTTAACTGAGGGATGAATGAAAACGTTGTGTGATCCTGAACCGACGGCGGCTGTCGACGCGTTCGCTTCCGGTAAATCCGTTCTACAACTCCGTGCACTTAGTTTTAAACAAAACTGTTGCTACTGCTTTTAAAAACGTATTAGGAGTACGTGCGCTAGGAAAATGTATATAGTACATTATATCTTTTAAAAAAGAAATATACGAGAGTTATGTCCATTTTTAAAAAGACAAATTTTGCGTTAAAATCTTTTCGAGGTAGCTGAACTAAAAAATGACTCCGTCGTGCGAATTGATGAACGCCACCTAAGTGTCACGTTGGGGCCATAAAATCACGCTGCAAAATTAAGGCTCCTGTCCTGAGTACTAAACGTTCAACGTGAACGAGAGACACGCCGTGTTTTGAATACTCCGGTGGGACCGGGATGATTGATAACACGATGAACGATTATCACATACAGATATGTGCACATCGTGCTTTTTATTAGCAATTCAAGTTTACCTCTGATTTGTATTCTACATAAAACGATACTATGGTCAAAGTATCAAGGTGGATATGACTTGTAAAGAAATCCGGAGAACATTAGAATAAAATTCTTTTGCAATTTCTAGTTTATTACATAGTTAACAATTTTAATATTTAATGAGTATTTAAGTTTTTAAATTTAATATTTTCTATTCGTTATTAATTGTATGTAGGTATAATATACATTTTATTTCATGTGTATTATATCTTCGTACCCTTTTCTTCATCCATAATATTTATTAATATTGTTCCTTAAAATTAGCACCAAGCATAAATCTCCTTTTGGTTCTCTATGTTTAACGGGGATATTTCTATTATGGTATAAGTCCACCATTGTAAATACAATTTACGCATAATAACGTACCTATGTATTTTTATGTTCTTTATTACACATTAAGATTTTCTAAAACAACAACATATTTGTATATCTTCACGTCAGGTCCCTTGCGGGATAGGTAGTGTGGACCGAGCGCTATTTAAAGCGGTCCTTACACACCTCACTAGCTTCATTAACACTCTCAGCTCTTTTCATGGACTCTCGCCAGTTCCTAGGGCTTCTGATAACATTTTCTCAAACATGATTAATTTGATTATGGAAAGTGAGTCTTGGCCTTTCTCGGCTTCTGCTCCACTTTCACATTGTATATCTATTTCGTCATTATTTCATCCTGTATTCGTTCTACATATTCGAACCAACGGAGCATGTATATTTGAGTATATTCATTATAACATATTTAGAGAAAATCTCTGACAAATTAATAAATCATTCTCAAAATTTTGAGCAAATATTTAATACACAGAGAGCGACACCAACGGTTTACATCTTAAATGGATTTGCAAGGAATTCTCTTAGCGACTCGGTCCTCTTTAAAAGTTTGTGAGGTATTTCCACAAATATTGGTGTGAAGAGGGCGCGACGCCCCGGGGAGGCTTGAACTTCACATCCAATACGGCGGTTCGCGCCTTGTAAAAATATTCATTTTGTCGTTTTCCTTCTTCACAAAGTACTGCGATTTTTTATGAATATGTACGTACTGTTGTTTGTAAATCATAAAAGTATTGTTGCGAAATAAAGTTTGAACGCTGCTCGATTGACGAATGTATGGAAGGCTACAAGCACAAATAAGAACCAATCTACGTACTATAATATTGTTTGGTAACACGAAATGAGATGTTTGTAGTGTTGTAGTAAGAACCAAATTTATGAAGATTGTTTTATAACTAGGTGGTATATTTTCCTATTTTTTTCAAAATAATACGTATTAGTTTAACTTTCCTTATGGTGATTTATATTCTCGACATTTTTTTATACAACGCCGTGGGGAAAACGAGCATACGGCCCACCTTATACAAAGCAGTTACAGTTCATTCATCATTCATATAAGGTAACCTCATCTTAGCGTTTCTTAATTCAGAGTAGATAGTCGGTTACCTAAGCATAATGATGTGGCGAAGATATTGATTTTGACATGGAGCGACTATGGTCAGACCTCCACAACATAGGGGGAAAACTAGACCTGTCTTAGGTCAGATCTCACGTCTATCGAAATATAATTTCTTGGTGTGCGGGTTTGAACACAAGATTTTTCTTTCAGCGATTTGTAAGTGATAATAAACATGTACACCGATTCGAAATTGTGAGTTTAATGTTAGATGCCAGTACTAGGGTTCGAACCAAAGATCGGTCGTTAATACGCTGATTTTTTGTCCTTTAGGCCCTCACTACTCTGCTAGGAAACCACGTCTACAAGGTAACCTCACTGACGCACACGATTACAACTACCTTCAAGGGGATTCGTTACTTGGCTACGATCTTCTGTGAGGTTCTTTTGATACCTCTTTTAACCAAAGAGATTTTCGCACCAGGTCCCTTGCGAGCAGAGAGAACAGAGTAGTTCGTCGTTCACTTCTTTAACATTCATAACTCTTTTTCATGTACGCTCACCAATTCCTAGGACACCTGACATCAACTTCTGGTAATTAAAAAGGCTCACCACACGTAGGGTACGGTCAGCTTTGACTCTAAAGATAGTAAATCCCTTTTCTTTTGTACTACGTCGGGAAACATACAAGTATACGGCCTACCTGACGTAAAGCTGTTACCGTCGCCTATGAACGTTTGCAATACATTAAGTATCACATGCCTGATGTCACCCCTGCTAAAAAGCAACTGGTTAGGAGCTTACTGGTGACCTCACTCACATGCGGGAACACAACAACCCTCTAGGAAGTTGTTATTTGGCTGCTTGGTTTTCTGTGAGGTGGAGTTACTTCCCCAGACGGGCTGGTTTGATGCACCATACCTCTCTTAAGAATACCCAGACCAAGTCAAACAGACATGGTCATGCACACAAAGCTTATCGTGTGAGTGAATCGAACCCACGAGCGTTGGTGTCTAAGTCACGTCATCACCACTGCGCCACTGAGCTCGTCAAATATATATACATCCCATATAATTTATCTAATCTAATAACAATTCCCTAGAGAATAGTTGTGCCTGTGTGTTAGTGAGGCCACCAGGAAACTCCCGAGGAGTTGCTATGCTAGCAGCAGAGGTTGCATCGCGCGAGTGATACTTAATGTATTGCGAGCGTTCATGGGCTACGGTAACCGCTTTCCATCAGGTGGGATGCTTGTATGCCTCCCGACGTTATACCAAAAAAAATCTAAGTTTACGTATTTTTTTTTTATTTTTGATATTTTTCAAATTAGAAAGTAATAATGAGATAATTTCAAAAGAAATAAGCGAAATGTACAAAACCCTGCAAGATTGAGTTAGCCCACGCAGTAGACATAAGAATAATCCGATCAACGGTAATAACTGCTAACCACCTAACAAAAGATTCATTCAGGCGAGTTGAAATCGGTAAATTGCTCTCACTGCTAGAGAAGCAATTATTGGCAGGTAATTAATAAAACATTTGCAATTTTTAATATGACGTTTCACACTATATGCTCACTTATATTCCCCGCTATTTACAAAATTATCATCAAAAAGGCACAGCTCGCTATACACAATGCAGTGCTGGTCCCTACGCTTACTTGTAGAAGCGAGAGCTGGATATGGCAGAGGGAACATGAAAGTAGGATAAACATGGTCGAAATGCGGAGTTGCGCAAAATTTATGGGATAACGCTTGTAGAGCGTATTCACAATGATGATGTTAAAAACAGAGTTGGACTGAAAGAAAGCGTCGGTGTTAAAATAAGAAGAGGCATGTTCCTTTGGTTCGCACATGTGGAAAGAATGTAGGAAGAAAGAATTTTACGAAACAGATATACAACGCGAAAGTGGAAGGATGTAGGAGCCGAGGAAGGCCATTAAACCATTCAGAGACTCACTCAAATACACACAAAATTTTACCAATATCGGTCCGGCCTTACAGAAGAATTATATATACTATAAAGACTAGCGAACCCGATAGACGTTGCCATGTCCGAAAATAATAACAAAAAGTCCTATAACCCGATCGCAGCGCCACCTACCTGATTTGTGAATATAAATCATTCTAAAATCCACTTATATACCCACAAAAAATTCATTCAAATCGGTCCAACCGTTTGAATTTAGGAAAAGATGAATTAAAATTTAATTTCCTACATACACACGCACAGAAGAATGATAATTATAATGATCATGAAATGATCATACAATTCTAATTCTGTGTCTATCGTACATAATTTAGTTGATATATCAGTATTATATACAAAATAGAAGAATTAGGTTGTTTTTTTGAATGCTCTAATCTCTGGAACTACCAGTCGGATTGGAAAATATTTTTTTAATTTGCAACAATTCTTGAGGAAGGTTATATGTTCGACATCATGATAAGGCCTTAAGGTGAGGAAAAAGCAAAAAAGTAGAAAAAGCGATTTTCATGGAATACCGGGATACGCGCGGGTGAAGTCACGGAGTGAAGTTAGCGTTTTGTGCATGCAGACACAGATAGCTATGACAAAGTTTGTCGTTGGCAAACCCTAATTAAAAGTGTTGATAAACAATTTGTTGCTGTAGTTAATTTTGTTTTACTCTTTTGATCATATAATTAAACATTTTTTACATTAACGTGAAGGCACTCGATGGAATAAGGTAATTACGAGTTGGTCCTTTTTAAATATTTGTCAGCTTTTACTTGATGAATAACAAAGTAGCTCTGATATATCTTACGAAATTGAGAACTATGGCGAGTAATAGAAGACCGCAGCCAATAACAATTCCCAGGAGGGTTGTTGTATTCTGACGAGTGAGTGAGGTTGCCAGTAAGCTTTGACGTGGCCGGTGGTCGAGAGGTAAGCAATGGGTACTTAACACCAAGGCTCGTGGGTTCTATTTCCACACATGACAACATTTGTGTGCATGAACATTGTGTTTTTTTGGGTGTATTTAAAAGAGGAGTGCGCATCAATGTGCAGTGATAGTGCAGTGGATAAAGCTCCTCTATATATCTAAATTGCACCAGACGGTCCCTGGGCCACACAATGTACCACTAAATTAATGTCTTCGAATTTATGTATATATTTGTAATTATGACGTTGAACGAAAATATCGTGGGGAAACCCGATCAAGAAATTATATTTTCTTGTCAAATACAGTATCTTCGCCAAATATTTAGGCTTAGGTAACAGTTCCCGCTTACATTACAAAACGGGATGACGCTCGGAAGAAAGAGGCTGCATCAAATAGCCTAGCAGATGAAGTACCTCCACCTCGCAGTTAATCACAGCTAAATAACTACTATTTGGAAGGTTGTTTTGTTCCTACGCATTAGTGAGAATACCAGTAAACTAATTAGGAGTTGCTGTAATTGCGACAGATCCTCTCGTCCGTCGCGATGCCTATCATCCACCGATACAAATCATTTTTCGTTTCTCACCTTCTGTACGTAATACACGGTCAGCTTCGTCATCGCCGCCGCCGCATGCTGAGCAGCGCATAACAGCTGATATGTTGTACGATAATGATTATATGCAGAAATGGGATTTCAGAAGATCCGATTTTAATGCATTATATGCATTGCTTGCTTCTTTAACGTGGTCGGAGTTACACACCCGTGACCATAATGCTGCTGTCTCTATTCTATATAATAAGATTTATAGTTGCTTTAATGATTACGTTCCTGTAAGAAAATATAGAACAGCTATACCTTCAGTATATCCGAAGTGAAGAGAAATAATTAGAAATATTAAGATAATTTTATTTGTAAAGAAATGTATGAATATTATTGAAAATTAGTTAAGAATGTAATTCATTCAGCTTACTCCAATTACATTCGAATAATCGAAAATGATATGTCTGACGATCCAAAAACATTTTGGCCTTATATTAGGAATGAGAATGCATTTAGTGAATATTTTCAGTCTGTTTTCTAAACTGATACTCCGACTCTTTCCACTGTTAGTGCGGAGCAGGGCGCTGGTTATGGTACACCTTCTTTTGGCGTTTCAGTCGATTCCATAACGGTAAAGGACGTACGTATCGCTGTTCGCAAACCTAAAGCAAATGCTACACCCGGTCGTGATGGTGTTCCGGCGTTTATACTTAAAGACTGCATATCAGTATTTGAGAATGCACTCTTATATATATTTAACTTAATTACTGAAACTTCCGTCTTTCCTGATAAATGGAAAATATCCAAGTTATTCCAATACCCAAGACCAGTGGGACATCTGATATATATGATTATATTCAGATCTCAGTTCTATCGACATTCGGGAAGGTATTTGAATTCATCCTCAATCGTTACATTACGCAACAAATGGAGAGTGCTTTTAAGTGAGGTATAGCGCATCAACAGCAGCCCGTCTGGGGAAGAACCATCCATTTCACAGAAAACGGCAGCCAAATAACACAACTCCCTGGAGGATTGCCTGAGATTGAGTGAGCTCACCAGTAACCTCCTAAGGAGTTGCTGTGCTAGCAGCAGAGGTGGCACGAGTGTTTATTTGCCCTCCGACTTTGTATAGAAAATAATAATAATTTGTACATGAGCCCAAGAATAGTTACGGCGTTACTAACCCGAGTATTATAATAATGAAATTTAATCGGCAAGGAAAAATAAGTACCTTCACAAATTTTGTTACCAGTATTTTCATCGGGTATTTGAATGTAACAGAAGGGCGACAATTTATGTAGGAGTTTGTAAACATCTGAGACGGCAGGATTATATTTTTGGTGGCTCTGTGAATAGGTATAAACTTTGGAACCTCTCCCACCTTCATGCGACGTGTGTGCACAATTTGAATTTTTATACGAACACGGGAATTTGTTGAATACAAAACACAATATGTTAGAACCTCACAACGCGTTACTTTGCCATTCTTTATGTAAATTATTGACCACCCACTGCGTCTAATGTGTAGGTACAATACAATACGTATGTCATTTACATGTACTAGGCGTTTGTCATTTACATGTATTGGCCCCAAATGTCAAATTGCCAAAAGGCCCCAATTGCCAAAATCCAAAATGTCGAAATCCGATCATAATCATTATTGGAAATTTAGGCAAATAACATATTTCTATTGATTTTACTCTACATTTTCCTTAAAATTGTTAGTCTAGGTTTTGCATTCGCCTATTTATATACAGCTTGTAATTACTTGCACTGAAAAATAACACGTAATATCACTACATACATGTATGAACTCAATATATGTATATACATTATTTTTACAGTTGTTGGAAAATCAGGGCTGTTTGTATTTCCGTATTCTATATGATTACGCGTGTTGGGTGGGATAACGCGCCTAAATTCTTTAGCCTTGCCTTAGGCGTATTGGTAAATATCAAGTAATCTATAACTAGATTGTGAATGCTGCCCTTGGTTACTGCTTCAGGAATGTAATACCATGAAGTATACTTCGAATATTTACTCGACATAAATATGAAGGCCATTGAATGACTAAACAGTGTCTAAGCTCGAAGCTTAATACAGTACATTTCTCCATGTCTCTTTGTGTACATTAATATGATTACTCGTGCTATGTACTGTGCGTCATACACATATAGGTTTTACTTGCCAAAAATAATACATACGAGAATAGTATCTCGCACAAATACATTACTGAATAATATAGGCACAAATACAAGATATCTAGTGAAATATGTTACGACGTAACGTGATATATGGCTTAGTTAATCTCAAGGCTAGGTCATCTTCTATAGGCTAATGTTTATTCAAAATCTAGTAGATAACGAGACCCCGAATATTCACGATTCACGTCTAATTTATACGGACACAATGGGAGGTGGTCGCAATTAGTGGAATGGCCACTGGGAACAAACGCGTCCCAACAAAAGCGAGCCTCCGTCGAGAGCCCTCTTTCATTTCTTCCAAATGAACAAACTACAGTCGCTAGTACGTAGGGAAGATTTGTTGTTCAAGAATGAAGGGCTCGGAGTGTGTGCATTGTTCTTTCCGCAGCCGTTTGGTAAGCACTTAAGTTCCGTTGTTCTAATCAAGATGACGCAAGGGTACGGAATATTTAGTTTGGCTCGTTATTTACCACTGTCTGCGGGGGATGATACTTTCATTGTGAAAGTATTATGAAAATGCTGATGCCATATTCAGAATGAACCGGGAACTAAAGCGTAATATATTTCAGACGATCCGCTTTCTGTCGATACACGTGTGTAATATATGATTTGAATGAAATTTAGAAGTCGGATTATTACATGACCGATAATATCCTATTGGATAATTGGTGACGTTATCGAACTCCTCCCGGTCATAGACGCGAGCAAACGTTAGCCAATGTGCTTATTAATCATCATCATCCCACCGGACAGATCTTCGGTGGCGCTCCCCTTGCACTTAGTCTCTGTCACACACAAAGCATCTAAGTCTCCCATTTATTACGTCCATCAGCTCGTTCATCTTATCACTCAATCCACCTCTCACATTCCACGTGCCTATGCAGCACTCAGCTCTTCTCGACCCGCCGGAATTAGCGCTGCGTGGTGGGTGGCGCCCCCCACCGCCGCATGCACCTATTTTCGCACCGACGGGGGTGGATAGGTGCACGTCGCCTCCGGGGGACGCCCTAACCCGCACATCGGTGCGTTTTCGGGTCGAATTGCGATCTAATCGATTGGCAGGGGTCGTGAACGAGCACGCTTCTGGCACATGACCCCCTATAAACAATGGATCTAAGTGGTTTATCATCATTTCTAGAGCCACGTCATCCCTACCTGAATGTGATGCACCCTGGCTGGCATACGTGACTTGGCGAAACAGAGGTAAGGCAGCCATATACCATATAGACCAATAACCAGTCAGACTGGTATCCCCACCGTATAGAAAAGTTCAGAGAAATAACATAGACACCCAGGAGAGTTTTTGTGTTCCTGCGAGTGAGTGTAGTTGGCGACTACTCCTTGTAGGCAATTTGATTTAAAATATTTCGTGTGCTTCCAACACTAATTAGTTGATGTGAACTTGTGCCGGCCGACCTACCGTTAGTACATACATGCCGTGACTGCCATGGTCGCTTCGGTCATCTCTGCGATTAGTCTACGCCCCACGAAATAGTAGCTGGTTATTCTAACGACTAACATCGACAGTAGCCGGGGATGCGTAGTGGAGAGCCGAAATAAGTTCCGCAAAGACGACCGAACAACGAGGATAACAAAGGTGGCCGATGCATGCGGTTCCTGTTATGGACGGCGAGGAATCGCAGAGACGACTGTAATGTAACATTCCTTCTAAATTTGTATTCCACAAAATAACGCCGAAATCTATTTAATACTCGTCCTCTCTGCATACTCCGTACGGGACCTGGCGTGAAGACGTACATACATATATTTTAAACTCCTAGTATTGCTTGTCTGCTTGCTAAATAGCATGTGTTGTATTGTAAAGTGACTTTCATCTTTCATGCCATAACAGAATAACATTCTTCAATTATTGAGGTAGGTACAGTCTGTAATAATAATAGTGCAGGGCAGCTTGTGGCGAGCCGTTGGTGCGTAACGACACCACAGGTACCCGAGTGCTCCAGAGATCAGGGCCTTCGTCTCCGGCGTGTCTTCATCGGTCGGAGTGGAAAGTCAAGAAGGCCCGCAGGACTCTCAGCTCCGGCTTGCCTTCATTGGCCGTCCAGAGGGGAGTCGATAGAGTACTCGTACTCTAGCAGGTGATATGCTCCAGGGGTGGAAGTGTTAAAGGGCATAACGCCGCAAGTAACTTCGGAGAAAGCGCAGCACACCTCTCGACACCCCTGAGTCACTCACATCGGTGTTGCCCCCGGCCGACTTTCTCTGGCATTTCGGGGGTCCATCTAGTGAGTGACGAGCCACCGCCTGCCGAAGTAACATCAGATAGGATAGTTATGGCAGGTATCCGTCTCTCTTCTGTATATCTGTAATAGCCTAGTACTAATAATCCCTCCAGATCTCATTTCAATAGCTCAATTTTTCCGACACATTTGCAATATTCCAATACCTGCTGTGACCTGTTCCTTGGTATATCCTCCCATTGATATCCCTCAGAGCAAGTCACAGCTGGTATAATACATTAGAAGGTATAATACATAATTATTTTAGAAGGGGCATCTACGCGTTGGATTTGTATCCCCGCGCACGCCTATCAAATGACCGGGATTAAAACCCGTGAAATAAGACAGATAATAATAATAGGTAATCTTTATTTTCAGGCAAAACACCCATTTTAAAAACATAAAATATAAAATAGAGAGTATAACATATAGTAAAAGGCCACATAATAGGTACATAATTATTGTCATAAGTTCTAACTTCTTCATAAAAAAAAATGTACGTCATTTGCTATTTGCATTCCGATGCACGCCAATCCAGTGCATAGTGACTTTTACGACACTGTAAAATTTTCTATCAATGACTCTAAGGTTGGCTGGTAGAGATCCCTTATGGGATAAGTCCGCCTATGTACCATTGTCTCTTTTTGTATTTATTGTTATTGCGTATTTCTTATTGTACATTAAAGATATTACAAACAAACAACTTTTGGACTCGTTGTTTTAAAAACACATGTATTAAAATTGCATTTCGTATTAGAAACATCCACATAAACCCTTACTCATCCCACTGCATGGATACAGGTCTCCCTTCAACCGAAGGGATTTAGAACATCCTCCGTCACGCTGCTCAAATGCGGATTGGCGGAGGCCAGTGCTTTCAAACCCGAGGGCCACTGACTTAGCTTAACGACTGTCATCTATCGACAACAGCCGCCACCGACGGCTTAACGTGGCCTTCGAAGCACGGAGAAACTCGAGATAGGTAAACCCATCCATAAACAGGCTGCGGTGGACGTTGCTTTACCTGCGTGTTCGGTTATAATGACACGCACAACAACGCCATCGAGCACTCATGACTTATAAACATCAACATGAACAATAAAGTGTTGAAAGAATAATAAAGTGTTGAAACTTCAATACAACTACAGATAGCCGACCTTAAATCAACGATTATTAGAGGATTATTAATAACATTTAACATGCAACAATTTTACTTAAACCTACTCGTATATAAAATAGAACTGATACTTTACAAGGAAAAATAAATTATTGCCATATTCATATTTCCCAAACTACAGCATTTACAAAACGTAGACTGCTGCTTACGTAATGATTTATTTGCGTAAAACATTCTAGGTAAAGCAATTTCGAACAAATATAAATCTCCTAAGTTAAACGCGCATGCAATTGAACAAGTCGGCAACCTAACAACACTAACAACACATTATTATTCCCCTCGGCCGAGCAGTACGTAATGCATATATACTGTGAACACTGTATATACTGCATAGACACCCTACACTAAATACTAGATAAAGGGTTTTAGACTAGATAACATCAATAAAATTGTCTGCATTGCTGTTTGATTGCAAAATTTTATCGTTGCAATATTTCAGAGAATTCTGCTAACTGCGATTATAAAGTTCCATAATGACAAATAATTCTTAGAATTGCAATAAGTTTTAGAGAAATAAGGGCGTTAGATACTTTGTGACAGGTGTATCTAGATATCGATTGGTGATGTAGACAGCGGTTCTATACTTACCTCGCAATGGACTTTATGGATGTGTGCCATATGACTTAGTCATAATACAATTCACTCGTTTCTTTAACAAAACAGCTCTTTTGTTTGTTTTCAAACAATGTCGGTAGACATACGAGAATACCGCCCACCTGAAGTAAAGTGGAAACTGTAGCCGAAGATCGCTTGCAATACCTGAAATATCGCTACGCTGCTAACATAGCAACTTTTTTGGAGGTTACTGGTAACATCACTCACTCGTAGCTACACAACAACCCTCTAGGGAGTTATTAGGTATTTGGCTGTACAGTGGAGTTACGCATACCAGGACAAACTGATATGTTCATGCATACAAATGTTTGTCTTGCATGGAATCCACGATTTGGTGTTAAAATAGCATCGCCAACCACTCGGCCACCGGATTCGTCAAAATTCATTCACGGTCGTTGGTTAGGATTCTAGAATCGAATTAACAATGTTTTTAGCTTTTAAAGGTGGTAGGGCGCATAGAAACAGAATCTCCACCTCACGGACCTCAAAGACCGCAACCAAATATCAACTCTCAGGAGGGGTGTTGTACTGAGAGCGAGTGAGGATACCATTAAATTTCTGAGGAGATGCAGTATTATAAGCGGGAGTGGTTACGCGCGAGCTTCTTATGCAGTAATCATTCATAGGTTACAGTAACTACTTCACACCAGGATTTGCATTATATTACATTAAAAAAAACTCGATACAAATATATAAGAATAACCAGAGGGAGACTTTGTACAAAAGTCGTCTGCGTGGGTACCTCTAATTCACCTATTTCTACCGACAAGCAACTATATTTATATAGCTGTGTTCCGGTCTGAAGAGTCAGATATGGCAGCGAAATTACTGGGTAATGTGACGAAACAGCCTTAGGTCACAAGATTGGCAGCGCACGAGTAACATCCCCATGGTGTTGCGAGCGCCAATAGGCTGCGGTGACCGCTTACCATCAAATGCGGACCGCATGCTTGTTTGCCAATCAAGTTGCATAAAAAAATAATATTAATAATTATTTGTGTTAGGGGCCGCAATCATTATGTATATTCTATTCTATTCATTTCTTCTTTTATTTCCAGAAGATAATATAACTAGTCTGGCCATAAATGCTGTTACATAGAAACATTTCTCTTTCAATTCTTTAATTATTTTGAATTTGGAACGCGTTTATCATGTTACAAACTTCTTCCGACTTCACGTCGTTTTACATATTTTTTTCGTGTTCATTATCAATTTACAATATGGAATAGGGCGTTAAAGAAAATAGGATTGCAGTGATTGCCTTGCACAAAGTAGGAATGGAGCCGTCGGTCATATTCAAGACACTTCAATACTTGGTATCAGCCGTATGTTCGTATATCATACTATCGACAGGTATATCAACACTTCCTCTATTGAAGACCATAAAAGATCGGGGCGACAAAAAGGAGTGAAGACTTCAGCCAAAGTGTATCAGGAGACTATCTTGTTGCGATCGCGTTGTGAAACCTCTCAGCAATACACATTTTAAAATGTACCGTGGACAGTCCAGCAGGACTCTGCACCTGGTCATAATACACGAACTACACAAGCCCGGCTCGAAACCAACGTTCCGGATTTTATAAGAGCTGAAAACTGGCCCTTGTTTAGCCCAGATCTGAACCACTTAGACTACAAATTATGGTCAGTTTTAGTGGGCATGACCTGCTCGAAACGACACGCCGACATTGTATCTCTTAAGAAATCTCTGGAGGTTTCTTACGCACTGCTTCCATGGGAAATTTGTCCACTGCTTACTAAATTGCAAAATTCCCATGGAAACAGTGCGTAAATCCATAGTTTAGCAGGCCAGACAAATTAAAGGCAAGTTTCAAAGTCAAGGGTGGCCATTTCGAATAGAATCATATATGTACCTATAAAATAATTTAAATTTGTCGCTTCTTGACTTCATTAAAAAATAAATGCATATTCGTTTCTAACAGAATGGCCGGACTAGAAGTATAGAAATACAGAAGTTCAATATTTAAATGTATCTTGATGTGTTTGTATGTATGAATATGTGCATGTTTTTGTGTGTTAGAGAGAGATAGCTAACTAATTTTGTATTGGTATTTACCTTAGTTGCGAGAGCGTAGAATTTATGAAACTTTAAAATAGCATGTAACGTATATTGCTTCAACATAGATAGAAGCCACATTGGGAATATAGACTGGCAGTTCAGAAGTTGTGAGGTTTAAAATAGGTTAGTTTGAGTAGGTAAGGATCTCAGAACCCTCAGTAATTCTAAATATTTATGTTATTTTATGATTCCACTCAAAGATCATAAAAGTGACAGTGACAGATTGATACATCAGCATTTGCTTGCCTAGAATTGCAGAAAAAGGTGTACTCGGAAAAATATCACGACATTTTTCACTACGATAATGCGTCCGCATATTCCACTAATGTAAGCGCTAACGAAGCGTGTTAGGATGCTTCACATTTGAAACAGACCACGTACCACACCACTTCTTTTAGTTTTCAAAATTATATAAACATATCAATCAAGTCAATTAACTAGTCCTATTTATCAGAATCTAGAACTTTCAGTATGAAGTATGTTTGTCCTCTTGGCACTTAATTGTAAGCCTATCTCCATACAGTCATATTTGACATGTTTTCAGTCCAAATCATGTTTCCGCTATAATACGACTTCATTTGATTTAAACATGCAACCATGCGCAATCCTACATTCATACATTCCAATCTCTGAATAATATGGGTTACAAAATTTTTACAATTATGTTTAATATGCATATCTATTGCCATTGATATGGTTTCCTGCTTTTACTGTTCTTTCAATATCACCCTCACATTTTCCAGCTCTCCAATCCAATCCAATGGAAAAATGATATTCGACGCAAGCATTCCTTTTAGTATGTATAGAAGTAAACGTGACGTACCCGAAGATTAGGGAGTGAAGGGAAAATAACAGAAAAGTCCGGGCAAAAAGTTAAATATGCTAGAAATTTAGAATTTAGCAGATTGGTTGAGAGAATTGCATTTAGTAGTAAATGAGAAAATAAAAACGTAATTAAAAAATAATTAGAAACAAGATATATATACTTAGTCTGGCCATAAATACTATTACAATTAAAAATAAACAAAATATTACATTTGAATTTGGAATCTGTCATTTTTATATGATTGTTCATTGAGTTTTCTCATTTTGGCGCCTATACATTGTACATTATTTTGCGATATTAATGGAGTGGGGTGATAAAGAGAACCGAATCGCTGTGATTGCATTACACAAAGTAGGTATGGAGCCAAATGCAATTTTTAAAACTCTCCATACACTTGGTATTAGTAAAATGTTTGCGTACCGGGCTATTAATAGGTACACTGAGACCTCCTCTGTTTGTGACAGAAAAAGATCTGGCCGGCCACGTAGTGTTCGTACGAAAAAGGTGGTCAACGCAGTAAGGGAAAGAATTCGAAGAAATCCTGTCCGAAAGCAAAAGATTTTATCTCGGGAGATGAAGATAGCACCTAGAACCATGTCGCGTATTTTAAAAGATGACTTAGGACTTGCAGCCTATAATAGACGTGCTGGCCATTTCTTAACTGATAATTTAAAAAAGAATAGGATGGTAAAATCAAAACAACTACTGAAGCGGTACGCAAAGGGAGGTCGCAGAAAAAAATTTGTTTACGGATGAGAAATTTTTTAAGCAACATTTTAACAAACAAAATGACCGTATTTATGTTCAAAGCTCTAAGGAAGCTTCCCAATTAGTCGACAGAGTGCAACGTGGGCACTATCCGACTTCAGTGATGGTTTGGTGGGGTATTAGCTATGAAGGAGTGACTGATCCATACTTTTGTGAAAAAGGTATCAAAACATCGGCACAAGTGTAGTGAAGTCCCTTAACAACACCATGTTCAATGACTCGGCGCTGGGTCATAAAGCTCGGTCTACGCAGTCTTGGTTCGAAACGAACGATTCGGACTTCATCAGAGCTGAAGACTGGCCGTCGTCTAGTCCCGATCTTAATCAGCTGGATTATGATTTATGGTCAGTTTTAGAGAGTACGGCTTGCTCTAAACGCCATGATAATTTGGAGTCCCTAAAACAATCCGTACAATTGGTAGTGAAGAATTTTCCTATGGAAAGAGTGCGTGCTTCTATTGATAACTGGCCTCAACGTTTAAAGGACTGCATGGCAGCCAATGGAGACCACTTCGAATAAGCTTTTTATATTTTAAATTGTTTTATATTTATGTATTAAACTAACACACTGTAAAAGTAATAAATCTTATTT
This sequence comes from Pyralis farinalis, assembly GCA_947507595.1. Classification (NCBI taxonomy): domain Eukaryota; kingdom Metazoa; phylum Arthropoda; class Insecta; order Lepidoptera; family Pyralidae; genus Pyralis; species Pyralis farinalis. The sequence goes on from OX382272.1 coordinate 16,912,272, forward strand.
GCAATAGATTTTTTTTTCTTTGTTCAGTATTTATGGCAAGACTAGGTATATACGAGTAGATGTCCACTTTTTACCGTACCGTAGCCTACTTACGCTTGCGATATATTATGTATCACTCGCGCAATGCCTCCTCTGCTGCTTACACAGCAACTCTTTGGGAGCTTACTGGTGACCTCACTCACACGCACGAACACAACAACCCTCTAAGGTGTTGTTATTTTCTGCGGTTTCCTGTGAATTGGAGGTACTTCCCCAGACGGGCTGCTTTGATGCGCCTTACCTCTCTTAAAACATCCAGACCAAAACAAACAGACATGTTCATGCACACAAATGTTTGCCTTGTGTGGGAATCGAACCCACGAGCGTTGGTGTCAAAATCGCGTCATTCGCGACCGAGCCACCGAGCTCGTCATACTTTCTTTACTACTTTCCTCTCCGATTCTCGATATATATCTCGATAGATAACTCGCAAGTATACACTTAACTAACAAACTTCGTACTGTAAACGACATCACACAGCCGGCGGCATATTCCTAAGTTTAAATAAACTCATGCCTCCAACTGCACGATATCGTTTACAGTATACAGTTTGATAGAGCAGTGATAAGTGAATAAAGAACATGGCTATTAACCGACTAGTCGCTAGTTCGAATCCTAGTGTGACCATATAACAAACTAACACTAAATCCGTGGTTTTGGAGTAATACAGATATTGCAGTTTGATAGTTAAGGGTGTACTAGCCGGTTTGGGGGTCGGAGAGTGAAATGAGATTATCTTTATACTCGTAGTTCGCTTTTCACACAGTCGTGTTTTCTTTTTTATTTTACGCTTTTCAATTACAGCAAATTGTTTCATGGAGGAGAGTTTTTTTTTTATATATTAGTTCAGCATAGTGGCCCCTCTTTGCCTGATGGTAAGCGAAAGAGGAGCCCAAATCGCAACTGACAATATACTACATCCCGTATCCTGTCAGTTGACGCTGCCATGCTGACCCGCAAAATGCTTCTTCACGCTTCGTTTGAAGGATCCCATATTGTACGAGTAGGAAGGAGGGAACACATGTGCAGGCGAGGCGTTCCACTTTTAATGTTCCACGTTCCACTTAATAATAAATACAACAAAGATAGGAGTTGCCGAACTTTTTGGTACGCGAAGAGATATTTTCAACCGTGGAACTATGACATCGCAAGCCCGCACGTGTGGTTCTATGAAGGGTGAGGGTGGGATAAGGAAAAACAGTTCTTCAGAGCACTCGCCATGGTAAAGGCGGTAAAATACGCTTAGAGAGCCTATGTCCCTACGGAGTTGAAGAGGTTCTAGATTTTTGGTGACCTCTTCGTCGTCAATTATGCGGATAGCCCGTCGCTGCAACCTATCGAGAGCCTCAAGAAGATACTGTGCGGAGCCGTCTCAGAGATGCGAGCAATACTCCACGCAGGCCCGAACTTGTGTCTTATAAAGCAGACAAAGTTGGTGCGGCGCGAAGAACCGGCGCACCCTGTTCAGGACTCCGAGCTTTCTTGAGGCTGTTCAGATGAGGCTCTCGACTGCCGGCTATCATCAATGTCTTTTTAAGAAATATATTTTTAATGTTATTGATATATGAGAAGTATTACTATTAATAAGTAGGTATTATAAAAAAATATACCTAGTCCGGCCATAAGTTCTGGAAAGTCCAGTTCCAGTGTATATTTTTAAAAAGTGCATTGCTGAGGGGTTTCACAACACGATCCAAGACAGTCTCTTCATACACTGTGGCTGAAGTCTTCACTCCTTTCTCACGAAAATTAAGTTTTGTGACTCCTTGATGATGTCGACTGTACCTTTACAACCACTTGGGCGGTTTCTTTAGAACTGTGTGCGTACACTTTGTCATTTTGCTTGTTGTAGTTCACTTCAATCGTGAAAATATTTTCATCAGTAAAGAGGATATTTCTGTGCCTTTCAACTTCGTAACGGGGCAGAAGGTATTTTGATCGATCCACTTTCTCAACTGTAGGGATTGATTTAGGGCATGTCCTATATATAGACGATAAGCGCCGAGCTTCAGGTCTTGTTTAATTTTACGCGACAGACTCCTAGCGGAAATCTTCATTTTTCGCGTTAAGATTTTTTGTTTCCATATGGGGTTTCGGCGAATTCTGGCTTTAACAACATTAACAGTCTTTGTAGTTCTAACAGCACGCGGTCACCCCGATCTTTTATGGTCTTCAACAGAGGAAGTGTTGGTATATCTGTCGATAGTACGATATACAAACATAGGGCTGATACCAATATTTTAAAGTGTCAAACAAGCATACGATCCACCTAGTACGAAGTAGTTACCATTACCAATGAACGCTTGCAATGAAGGATTATCATTCACTCTATTCAACATACCTTTTTTTGTGTGGACATTTTTTTTATACACCGTAGAAGGCATACAAACATATGATCCTCCTGGTGTAAATTGGTTATTGCAACCAAAGTACGCTTAAAATACACAATGAAGTTCTCGACCGTTGCTATATCCACCTTTAATACTGGATATCCTTAGAAGCTTACTGGTAACCTCACTCAATCGCTGGAACATAACAACGTTCCAAAGAGTTGTTATTTATCTACGGTATTGGTGACGTGGAGGTACTTCCTCAGTTGGGTTGTGTTATTAAAATATTATAAATACTATTTTGTGTATATTTTATTGTTTTGTGATAAATGGCTTATTTGATAATTTTCATTATAAAATTCGTTTACGAACCATCGTAAACTAATTTTATAATGAAATAGGTTGTAATGAAAAGTTGTTCTAGTTACAAACGGCACGTGCCGTGTACCCGATCGCTTCTTTAGTAATTTTCAAACGATGTGTCGCTGTTTAAGTACACATACACGCTCGGAGGAAATTATGTCGTCGTCGCATCGAACAGTGCATGACGTACTCTGTACTTGCTCGCTGTTAATATGAATCTCTGACAGAAAATGTAATTAGAAAGCGGAAAATGAAGATTTTATCTGACATAATATTTCGTAAAGATTGTTACGCGTCAACGTCTGTTAAACTGTATTTAGTAATTAACTTTGACGACGTATTCAACTTGTCACTTGCAAAACTTCACTCTCGTCTATCTATAACTTCACGCCAAATCCCTTGCGGGGTAGGCAGAGAGAACCGAGCGCCACGTGACTCGATCCTTACATATCTCACTCGCTTCTTTAACATTCATTGCTCTTCTCATGCACGCACGCCGGTTTCTAGGGCTCCTGACATCACCTTCTGATAGAACATGACCAATTTGGTCATGGTAGGTAAGTCTTGGCCTTCCCCGGCTCCTACATCCTTCCACTTTTGCATTGTATATCTGCTTCGTCATTCTTTCATCTTGCATTCTTTCTACATGCCCGAACCATCGGAGCATGCCTCTTCTTATTTTAACACCGACGCTCTCTTTCAGACCAACTCTATTTCTAACATCATCATTGCGAATACGGTCTACGAGCCTTACGCTCTACGAGCCTTAACTTCACTCTCGTGACTATGAATATGGTCATATTGCATTTTATAAATCATCATTATTATCAACTACGTATGAGCCGTTACCAACCAATAATTTTAAAGTCATCAAAATAACCTCACAGGAAATCGCAGCAAGATAACAACTCACTGGAGAGATATTAGATTAGTGAGTGGCATTACTAGTAAGTTCGTGAAGTATAATTCTTGAATTACGGGCATTTACAGACTACCTACGGTAACCACTTAATATCAGGTGGGCGGGATGCTTGCTTGCCGTTATTCTTCTTGCCGTTATATGAGGGTAGACAGTATTAGGGACGCAGTCGCAATATACACGTGCGTGAAAGATTTTCTGCTGAAGAATGTAATCTAACACGTTCCGTGTGAATACAAACGCGTTTTGCTGAGGGCAAAATGAACGGTTGAATCATATCATTTATTTGTATGTATGATTCATTATATTTAATTTTAAATTCGTGTTTTCGGATTTATTATATTTTATTTGTGTATATTTGTAATCAACACTTGTTTGGCGGTGAAAGAAAACGTGAGAAAATCCGCACATCCAAGAAATTATATTTCGAAAGACGTGACCTTATCTAAGAATAATATGGTTTCCCTTCTGGGTTGTGGAGGTCTGAGTCGCTCCATGTGAAAATCAGTATCTTCGCCAAATCCTTGGGCTTAGGTGGACCACGCCAATCCTAATGGATTAGGAAACGGAATATCGCTAAGAAGATTAGATTCAATTAAATTATTTTTATTAAAGTAATTAGTACTAATATTAGCATTAATTATTTTAATGAAAATAATGTCGGATGTTAACGGTTATTGAGGTAACGTATGAAATATTTTGAAGTTCTTTATCTATTATTCACTTTACCCAGGTATTGTGTACAATGCCCAGGGATTGCATAGAGTGCCTATTAAACTACCGACAATGTATGCTATAGCGTGATTGGCGATAATTTCGGACACTCTCAGATAGGTACGTCCAAAATTTGAATTGGCTAACAAAATGACTAAGTTTAATAGATATGATTTAAGAACTTAAAAGACGTAATAATCAACATCAAAATGTCAGTCGTTTGGAATGAGTACGTTTTATACTCGTAATGCCGAAAATTAGAGGCAATAGGTAGAAACATTTATCACACTAGATTTGTTTCAAACCATTACCCGTAAATTATTACACATACATTACTAATTTTTTACTCAACAATGTCTGAGCTTAGAGGAGGACGGTGTTTGTACTTGGCATTCAAAATAGATGTTCAGATGGCATTTTGCGTGCAAAAATCACGCCCACGCGTTTTCTTCTGCCACACTCTAGTCGATTTGTTGTTGACTGTATTACCTGACGTGTATACAATGGCTAAGCAAAGTATGAAATAAATGATATTTCATTTCATTTTAGGCATTCTATAAAATTACAAATGGGGAGACCATTTGTAAATACTCGTATGTAGCGATCGAAATGAAAGATGTTTCACGTCAAAAAAAAATCTTTTTATTTCATTATGGTGAAGCCAAAAGATGGGTCTAGATTTTTTATTTTGATAGAGGAGCATAGAAGTAGACACGAACAAAATTACAAGATATACGAATATAATCCGTACAGATTTTAAGTCCTAATAAATGGATGTTGTGTGAACTTGCATAATAGTAAGATTACATAAAGGTAACCGATACTGGCTTTAAACTACACGTCGTATACTTGTAGTCGTAAACGAACGCCGGGGCTCTGATTTAATTGTCACCTTACATTGTCTCGTAAACTAGCTGCATCTTAGTTCGTTAATATTTTACGTTGAGTCTAGGACAACTTGTTAGTTGCTCAGCAAAGCCCGACTAGGATATTGATATTTCGATACAGAGAATTAGTACAATTCTTTTCATTGCTCCTAAGCAGCTTCATAATATGCACGAGCATAATAGGTTAGTTTAAAGTTAATTTAAATTAATGTGCTGAAAAAGGGCCCAATCAAAACCACTCGAAACCGAAGAGCATGTGAGAAGAGGTTGATGAATGTGATAGAAGCGAGAGAGGTATGTTTGGATCGGTGCACTTGGCGTTCCATAGTCTCTGCCTACCCAAATGGGAGACAGGTTTGATGATGTATGTATGTTATAATAACTAAAGACACATATTACTATTGTCATTGCCTAATATTTTTATTTTTTTCTTCGCCAATAAGATGAAAGAGTTTGCGGTACACACAGTATACGCTGGTGATACAGGAATTACTAACACGTGCTATTAAACCTTCGGTCTTCTAAATAGCCATTCGCTTTTAAATCCTTCGTTACGGCACTTAAAAAACAATGTATTACTACAACATTTCTGTGTATTTGTTTAGTTTTATATACTGTACGCTGAGCTTCATACCAATCCGTCTGGGAATTATTCATTCTTCGCCTAAAGGTAAGCCTTAGCACTATAGCCCGCCTGGTGTGAAGTGGTTACACAGTCTATATGGACGCTTGTAACACAAGGAGAATGGTTCGCGCGTTGTTACTTTGTTGTACCTCGTTGCACATACAGCAACTACTCAGGAGCTTTCTAGTGACCTCATTTCCTCGCAGGCTCTATGGGCATAATTGAGTAATTGTTTAATCTCTACATATACCAATATTAATCTATGAAAATAATATGTAATAATTAAAAACATAAACTTTTTGAAGTTATTCTTCATTGGGCGCGTTATGAAAAAATGATGAGAGTGAAATTTTAGATGCGCGCGCATCACTGTAACACAAAAGTAACAGGTTGAAGCTGCCCGCTAAATCGCTCTTTAAGCACTATAGTGAAGCATGCTTTTGTATTGTTGTGCTTTAATTTTGTAGGTAGCAGATGTGATCGTTAAGTAGTTGAACAGTTTTGTAACAGATGGCGCTTTACTCACGCGCTACACATGTAAACTCTTGGAGTAAATTGGATCCCACCAAAAACATTCTGTAAAAAACTAGCCAAGTCTCGACGGAGCTGCTTGTTTATCTCTAAAAAGTAATGAAATCTAGACAAAGTCGTGCCAAGTCTAAGGTTCCTTACTGCGATTTCTTTATTATTATAGTTAATGTTGTGTGACTTGGCCGTTGAAAATTCTTTATACGTTAGTGGGTACAAGTCAATTTTGTTTACACGTAATGTTATATCTGTACCTATGTTTATTAAGCGAGATAATAGCCCATACTGGTGTTGGTAATTGGACGCTAGTGTCTCATTTTAGGCTGTTGTTGATTGTGCAACACATGCATTCAGCATTGACAATGCTGACTTCTACTCTCTTCTTTTTGGAGTGTCAAATCGACCACCGATCCTACATAAAATAGACGTACAGACGGACTTCTATCAATGATTAGAAGTCCGTCTGTACTGGAAATATTTTTTTATATTGTTTGTGTCAGGCTCGCCTATACGTAAGTATTATATTGAAATTTGCAGCTTTATCAAGCCTACAATTGACTGGTTATTGAATCAACGTTTTCCAAGTGGCAATTTTCCATCGTCAATGGGTAGCGGTTCTGGCGACAGATTGATGCAATGGTGTCATGGAGCACCTGGTTTTGTACCCTTGTGTAACCTTCAACGGCCAAGTAACACAACATTAACTATAATAATAAAGAAATCGCAGTAAGGAACCTTAGACTTGGCACGACTTTGTCTAGATTTCATTACTTTTTAGAGATAAACAAGCAGCTCCGTCGAGACTTGGCTAGTTTTTTACAGAATGTTTTTGGTGGGATTTCACTTCTTTTTGTAGAAACGCAGACATATTGATTTATTTTTATTTACATTTTCTTATTTGACACAGTTTTTTTCTCATAGTAGAAGGGGGCATTACCATATCTCTAATACAGCTGAGACCAGCTGAGGGTTCTTCATCAGATACTTCAGACCTTCGATTTTTGACATCAAATGAAGCGGCCCACCAAGTTGAACATTTTTTGTAAAGGCGGTATGTCGATCTCTAATAGTTTAGTTGGGCTCTTGTGTTTTCTAATCAGGGTCACCAGGTACTCCAGATCTTCGATTATCCTAGTTTTTATAGTTTTCCCTTTATGTGGCCATTAAACCCTAACTCTGTACCAAATTTCAGCTCTCGGAGTTTATGGGAAGTACTAGTTCTATTTTGATGATCATGAGTGAGTGTCATAAATGCGAAACTTTGCTTTCGCTTAACTTCGGAACTAAATGACCTACAGACTTGAAATTTTAGATTTTAAGTATGTGATTATAGCTTACTGGATGACGAAAATTTCTGCGTTCTGGTCTTATCCAGAGGTTCTCAAATAGGGGCCTGAAAATGCGGCGAAATGGTTCCAGTAAAGGATGGTACGGCAGTGTTTGCTTCGCGCTCGACTTGGCGGGGGCACTGCCGTGCCCCCTGAAATGCTTGGTATAAAATGAAAATTTATAAGAGGTAACTTCTTTATTTAATAATGCCAAAGAAGTATAACTTCTCACGTGCATGCATAAGTACACGCATCCATCTTTTTATATATAGGCATTTCTAAAAAGGACTCAATTAACGAATTTTTTAATGTTTTAATACAAAAAAATATTTAAAAAAATCTTCCTCTCTTTCCCGATTCACAGTTTAACCTCTTACTCCACAAAATCCACTCTTTTTCAGGTTAGAAGCCGCCTTTTCAGCTCTTCCCCTAAGTGCTCGATGGTATTCAAGTCGGAACTGAGCGCAGGCCAGTCCAATGTGGCGATACCAACTTCACCCAGGATTCCGCTGTAGCACGGGAAGTATGACAACGGGCGTTATCGTGCACCAGGAGGAAGTTATCGCCGACATATCCAGCATAAGGAACGACATGTTCCAGCAGAATATCGGATATATAGCGGTCTGAAGTTAAATTGCCCCCTCGTCCCCCTCCACACACAAAAACAAGCTCCGTTTTTCCGTCCAAAGAAATGCCGGCCCACTTCATGCAAGAACTACCCCAATAAACTACTGTTTCAGCAAAATAACACTTAGCAAATCGCTCTCGAGGTCACCTGTAGACCCTGCCCCTTCGGTCGCTACCGTGCAAGCACATTTTGCACTCGTCTGAGAACAGAACTCGCCTTCACTCCACTTCCCAATGAAGATTGTTGCGAGATAATTGAAGGCGTGCTTGTCGATGAGAGATGTTGGCAGGCCTTTTTGGAGACGATTTTGAAGAGAAGTGGATACTATAAAACGGTCATTTCTCTCCGAAGTGCACCAGCGACGTCCAGATCTTGGTCTCGAAACAAAACCTCCAGTCTTCTGAAGCGTTTATAAAATTTCGGAATAGAGGACTGGTTAGCGACATTCCGCTGGCTAAGCCCTTGTTGCATTAGGGCGATAATTTGTGCTACTTCTGTAGGTGTAATGTCCATTATCGTCCAAGATCAAGGGTCGAATTTAGGGAAGATGTGTACCGGTCAACGTGTAACAGCCGATTGATACATTTTTTTGACCTGACTATGTAGTTGGCCCCCTTTGGGCCGTTACTACGTCACCGGAAGGGGATAAAAAAAATATTAAAATCGCTAAGTGAAGTTAGGTCGCCCAAATGCTACGCGGGTAATAAAATCGTAACAAGGTCAAGATAGTGAAACATGAAATATATTTTAAATATGATCCAGTCTCTCTTCAGATTAGAGTTTACTTTGCCACGCTGGTGCTCAACTGCTGTTTGGCGATACTATTAGGCTTAATAACCGTCTTTAATCAGAACAGCAGGGCTAAACGTACCGTCCGATACTCATAAGAACTGGAGATAAGTAAACCCATTCATAGACAGGTTGCGGCTTAACTTGCGTGTTCGAAGATTGACCTGCAAAACATTGTCCTCCGTATCTACTCCAGTTTATCTATACGTATAATAAAATTGTAGCAAGTTTGGGTTTTATACAGATAAAAATGTGATGGAATAGAAAATGTCTAATGTAATGTGTGTGTGTATATTGGATGTAGGAGACGGGGAAGATCGCGACCAAATTGGTCGTGATCAGAAGATGGCGACCTCGCTGCATAAAAAGGGTTATGAGTGTTAATCAAGTGAATGAGGTGTATAAAGACAGATTCATTTGATTTTTAGTTCCTTTGCCTACCAATAGCGAGGAAATTAGCATCAAGATATAAATAAATAGATACCGTCAGACTCAGCTGTTGATATAAAAGCCAAAATATTATTTTTAAAAATATGTCTCTCTGTTCCTTTGTTATGCACGTATTGCGTAAATATAACAACAGAATTTGATGTCAATTTATGCAGTGATAGCATATGTCCTAGGTCAACGTTTAGTACTATTGTGTCAAATATTAGGATTTCTTGTGAATACGTTCACTCCACTTGATCTGAGCCGCGGACAGCAAATAGTATTAATGTAGCTGTGGTTATGTTTGACTATAAATCATTAATATTAGGCAGGGTATAGAATTTTGTAGATTGGGTTGACTTGACTGGACTAGACTGGCTCTGAAAATGAGACTACGACAAAGAGAATTTTCTAGTTTATCTGAAATCAAAAAATCCAAAATATTTTATTTCTTAACCTTATTAAAAACACTTTTGATTACTTTTTATTGCTTTTATTTTGTATAGCATATGTAATCTAATTAAAATTATAATCTAAATTGCAATCGAGTTGATTAGATTTAATATGACATCTTACGCGGTCTTACTATAAGATCCCGTACAAAAAAAAGATAAAATCCTTAACTTATTTATATATATTAGCCCTTGCTAGCACTTAGATATGGTATATTTTTAAATAAATTGACATTGTATCTTATTCATTTCTTATAAATCTATTGTTTTCAATTTAATAGCATTTCCGAAATTACTTTTGGACCAAAAGTTTTGGTGAGAAAGAAATATGTATGATAGCATAGTTGTACGGTAATAATGATTTGTATGTATTTTGTTGTGTTTTAAGTATTTAATGTTATCGGGTAACACTATTTCAGGCAATTTATTAATGAATCAAATACAATTTACAGCAAAATACCGACTAGTCTTAGTCAAAATAACTAAATAACCATGCGAACTAATCGAGAACATTAGCTAGGTAGCTAGTAATAAATAAACTAGCCTAACAGATACACGCTGATTGAATACACTTCGTTCACAACTCGATTCGGGTTCATTAATGTTTCACGTAGATTTAAAGTTGTCCATTGCTATGTTCTGTATTCATGAGAAACGCTGGAATAGATACAGTGTGGACAAACTTTACACGTCAGTTACTAGTTTACGTAGTGAACTGAAATACAAATCCTATTTTAAAAAACACAACATACAATAAACTAAAGAAATATAATTGATTGTAAGATCCTACACCTATTCTGATATGCTCAATGGAGAATACGTGCGATAATAATGTCGACCGCAGTATGTCTTTAGACATGTTTATCTATCTCGAGCTTCTTTGTGATTCGGAGGGCACGTTAAGCTGTCAGTCCCGGCTACAGTTGATAGATAATAGTCAGTACTTGGTCAGTAGATTTCAGATGGTTTTTAGGCTTTCTGTCAAATGTAGTGGAGAAGGAGGGAAAGAGTGGAGAGAAGTGAAACTTTGCCAATATTAACCAGTAGAATCTAATCTCTCCGCTCTGCTTTAGTGAATTAGACGTAGAGCAGGGAAGCAGACCTGGAAAACGGAACGGGGAAACAGAGCAAAAATGCCGCTGTGTCCTGGCCAGTGATCCATATACTTTTTCAGCATACTTTCGCACTCCGCTCTCTATACTCCCGCGTTCCACTCCACTTTCTCGGTCTGCGTCAATGGACAAACAGAGTCCGCAACTCTCTCCGCTTCCTCGTTCCGCGTCATTGGAGAGAATGCACTCCGCGAATCTGCAGTTGAGCAGCATCGTGGAGTATGGTCTAAACCCCTTCGGTTGAAGGCAGACTTGTATCGTAAGTGAGGGTTGGGGTGGTGGTATCCTGTGACCTGAACGTCATGACTTATTTGTCGAAAACAAAGTAACAGTTAACTTGATACAAAGAAGCGTCCATAGAAAGGCTATTCTTGATTTCCGTTATAAATTTGACTGAACCTTTACTGTACAATTGGCATTTCCAATTATTGCAAGCCCTTTTACTGATATGGACCTTAACAAAAAGATCTACATTGTGTGACGAAATCGGTAAAATTGTGAATGCTAATGATAAAGCGATCTGTGAAACTATCCCCCAAAAATCGAAGAACATACGTGTATAGGGTGATAAATGTGAAAGAGGTGGGAGATGTATGTTTGTATGCACCTGGCGTACTATAAGTCTCTGCCTACCCCAATAGGAGACAGGCGTGATAATATGTACGTGTAGTATGAATGTCCGAAACGGCTCTGTACCATTTCTACCAAATTTTATATTTAGATAAGATTTTAGTTTTAAGTTTAGCTATATAGGTATAGTTCCTGAAAGTTCCTGAAAAAATGCGATTTCACACAAAAATATATAAATAAAATTCTGATCGTATTAAACACTAACATTAGCTATTTGACACTATGATTATCACATGTTTGATCCTGTATGAATGGTCTATCTTATACAGTCACAAAGGTCCCTGATGCGAAGCCCAGAAACGGTACTGCCTTTTGGCTTGTTTCCTATGTAAGGTTTGCATCTTTATTTTTGTGTCGATTAACGATTTAACATAACAGTGCCGAGCGAAGCTCGATTGCCCAGGTACTCTTATTTAGACAGGCATAGGCAATATGACGTGTGACTATGGCAAAACAAAACCGAACTTTACCATTATTTTAATTATAATTTACTCATATAATACTTTAGTACCTGGGCGATGGAGCATCATTCGACGTTTTATGTGTTTTTTGTATAAAACTGACTAATTTTCCAGGAAAGACACATATAAAGAAAACTAAAGAAGCAAAACCTTACCTTAATAACAAATTTGATTTAAATAAAAAAGAAAGGTAAAAGAGTTGCTAATTGTATAAATTGGAGAGAGGCGTGAGATACAGAGATTATTTATTGTTATTTTAGCCCAACTGTTGCATTGAAAGTTTTCAATTTTCTGGGCCTGCAAGGTATCAATATTAAGGGCGAGTATATCACTCACTATAGATTTGCTGATGATCTAGTGACCGTAATGGAATCACCTCAATAGAGCATCCTAACGAATGAATCTTAAGATGAACACGTACAAAACGAAGATTATGTCGATTGTTCAGTTACGATTAGAAGTTCCAGTCTCGAAGTTGTTAAAAACTATATGTACCTGGGACAAACAAACCAGCTAAGTAGATCCAACTGCAATAAAGGGGTCTCTCTTCGAATCCAACTCGGATGGACTACGTTCGGGAAATTGCGAAAAATCTTCTCGCCTAAATACGTCAATAACGCATGTCTTGAAAGAGTGTGTGTACCCAGTGACGGCACAGAGACGTAATCTCTAACTGTGGGCCTCACACGAAAGATCAAGGTTATATAGCATGCGATGAAGAGAGCCACGCTCGGAGTTTCTCTACGTAATAGATTCAGTTAAAGTTGTTGATGTAAGGATCAGCAAGCGGAAGTGGCAGTGGGCCCCACATGTTAGACCGACGATCAGGTGAAGATTACAGGGTGGCTGCAAGCGACACAAGAACATTATGGAAATCTAAGGGGGAGGCCTATATTCAGTAGTGGACGTCCTTCGGCTGAAATGATGATGATTATAATATGTCATGTCTTGTCATCGTTCAAATATGAACTATTTAAAAAAGTATATTTTTAATTGGTAACACCTGGCACAATATTAGTACCATATAGATTAACAATACAGATATGATCAGATTTCCAGACGTTTTAAACCTAAGTATGTTTTCCAATTTTAACCAAAAATAATAAAAATATAAATTGTAATATTTATTTGCTCAAAAAACGTAGTACAAGTAGGCGTTACATTTCACAAAGATCAATCATTTTTATCCAATAAATGGTGGCATGCAAATATAAAAGAACAAACTATTTGTTTAATTACTCTTTTTTTATACAATATTGGGAGGCATACAAGCATACGGCTCACCTGATGTAAAGCAGTTACCGTAGCCTATTAATGCTCGTAATATATAAAGTACCACTCGCGCGATGCCTCCTCTGCTGCTTACACAGCAACTCCTTAGGAGCTCACTTACACGCAATAATACAACAACCCTCTAGGGCTGTGGTTCTCTGTGAGGTAGAGGTATTTCCCCAGAAGGACTGCTTTGTTGCGCCTTACCTCTCTTAAAACATCCAAGATAAACAGACACGTTCATGCACACATGTGTTGTGTGGGAATCGAACCCTCAAGCGTTGGTGTCAAAGTCGCGTCATTCACCACTGGTCAACCGAGCTCGTAAATGAAAAGTTTCTATCAAAAAAGTCTTTAAGATCATAAAAAATATTTGTAGTCAATCATTCATTCAAATTCTTTCTAAACAAGTGTACATGTAGCATTTTTAGAGAACACGGTATCGTATTATAACTAGTCTGGCCGTAAATACTGTTACATAGTTAGATACTTTTCTTTCTTAAACTCTTTAATTATTTTGAATTTTGAACGCGTTTATTATGTTATAACCTTCTTTAGATTTTCCGCCGTTTTACATATTTCTTTCAAATTACAAAATGGAAGTGGGTGTTAAAGAAAATACGATTGCAGTGATGCCTTGCACAATGTGGGTCATCGGTCATATTCAAGACACTTCAAAAGCTTGGTATCAGCGGTATGTTCGTATACCGTACTATCGTCAGATATACCGACATTTTCTCTGTTGAAGACCATAAAAGATCCGGGCTGAGCATGCTGTTAGAACTACAAACTAAAGGCAGTTAATGTTGTTATAGGCAGAATTCGCCGAAGCCCCATTAAGAAACAAAAAATCTTATCGCGGAAAATTAAGATTTCCGCAAGGACACTGTCGCGTACAATAAAACAAGACCTAAAAAGCTCGGCGCTTATCATTGACAGGACAGGCCCTAAATCAGACCCTACAGTAAAAAGAGTTGATCGATCAAAACACCTTCTGTGCCTTTCACCTCCGTGTCGGGATATGCAGGTGAAAGACACGGAAATATCTTCTTTACTGATGAAAAAAAAATTACGATTAAGGAGCACTACAACGAGCAAAATTACAAAGTGTACGCACACAGTTCTAAAGAAGTCGCCGAAGTGGTCGTAAAGGTATAACGTGGTCATCATCCTGCGTCTGTAATGGTTTGGTGGGGGGACGTCTTAACAAGGAGTCACAAAGTTTCATTTCTGTGAAAAAGGAGTGAAGACTTCGTATACGTATATTTCAAAGTGTATCTAGATACTGTCTTGCATCGTGCATTTCTCAGCAATACACTTTTTAAAAATATACCGTGGACTTTTCAGCAGAACCCTGCACCTGGTCACAAGACATAAATTACCCCAAGCCTGGCTCGAAACCAACGATCGGAACTTTATAAGAGCTGAACACTGGCCCTCGTCTAGCCCAGATCTGAACCCCTTAGACTACAAATTATGCTCAGTTTTAAAGGGCATGGCCTGCTCGAAACGACACGCCTACATTTTGTATCTTAAGAAATATCTGGAGCAAGCAGTTGCTCAATTTCGCATGGAAACGGTACGTAAATCTATAGATTCGTGGCCAGACAGTTTAAAGGCCTGTATTAAAGCCAAGGGGGGCATTTCGAATAAAATCATGTTTATTTTTTTCCGAGACTTCCATGAATATGTACATATAAATTTTATTAAGAATACATAACTTCGTAAAAAATTTATGCATATTCATTTGTAACAGACTTATGGCCGGACTACGTATATTTTAACGCACATGGCCACGTAGCACTGAATTTTGTCAATCTATGAATTTCATCACTATCACTTCACTATCACTACATATTATAAAACAAAGTCCTCGGCCGCGTCTGTCTATCTGTCTGATGCGATAAACTCAAAAACTGCTGCACCGATTTTCATGCTGTTTTCATCGATGAATAGAGTGGTTCTCGAGGAAGGTTTTAGTATATAATTTGTTAAATTTATGTATACATTAACGATATTTGTTGGAGGTGTCGGAAAAAAATAAGCTGTCTGGGAGCTTTCAACGAAAACGCTGCCTAAACCCTTTGAGATATAACAAAATAATGTATGGTGGAATTATGCATCTTATATAGGTCTACAGAAAACTCCGCTATGGCATATGTCTATCTCTTTAGTATAACATACTATATCCATTTTAATACTTTAAAAAATTGGTAATTATAAAGCGGTAATATAAAAGCTATTTGAAGTTTTGTTTGTTACGATTTAACTCAAAAACTACTTAACCAATTTTACCGAAAGTGACATCTCCTCGGAGTAACATAGGCTATTTTATATTTTCTGTAAAGAACCCGTGCGAAGCCGGTGCGGGTTGCTAGTGTAATATAAGTTAATTTGGGTCTCGTCTGCTGCGTGAGTACGTAGGATCATTATTATTTTTAAATAATTCTCTATATTTGTGTACAAACATGCATATCTTATAAATATAAAGAGAAACATGTGTGGTCAAGACAACCAAGCTTTTTGAAAATGGGCTTGCAAGATTCTGCAGGAGCGAGTCCGTATAATGTTCTAATTTTTTTTTTGTGCAACAAAGACTATACTTTTATCAGTGCTGTTTCCCCACACCATGTGTCCACAACACAAAATCGATTTCACATAGGAGTGATAGCAAATTATGGTCGTTTTGATGTTCGTAACGATTTTTATTAACATAAGATAAGATAACTTATATGCGAAAATAAGGTATAAATTGATAGGTATATATAGATGTTACATAATTAGAGAATCCAACTTTATGCTGCCTTTGCAGGAGCGTGCAAATTTTTAGACAGTTATTTAATATCACAGTTGTAAACAATGTTAAAAGTATTTTATATTAAATTATAATTGAACAAATTTGTCACTGAAATATATAACTGTATAGTTACATTTTGTCAAGAGCCATTCATGCAATTTCTTGTTGAGTAAAGTCGTCCTTAAACTTTTAAAACTGTCAGGCAAATAAAAAAAAAACACGGCCAAGTGCTAGTCGGACTCGCACACGAAGGGTTCCGTACCATTATCTATAAAAACGGCAAAAAAATCACGTTTGTTGTATGGGAGCCCCCCTTAAATATTTATTTTATTCTATTTTTCAGTATTTGTTGTTATAGCGGCAACAGAAATACATCATCTATGAAAATTTCAACTAACTATAACGGTTCATGAGATACAGCCTGGTGACAGACGGACGGACGGACAGCGGATTCTCAGTAATAGGGTTCCGTTTTACCCTTTGGGTACTGAACTCTAAAAATGATTGAAAAAAAATTATATAATACAAGTCTTTGTTTAGGTACAACCAATTTGTATCTGTGTCTACGTCTGGTTGATATACAATCGCCATGTCTAGTAAATAGATATCGATATTTTTGAACAAAATACATGTTTCACAAATATGCAGACACGCAAGAGGTAAGATCTTCAATGTTTTGAACAGGGGCTCATAGCTATTCATTGCATCAATATTATAAATGGCTCGAACGCATTTTTTTGACAAACGAAAGCTCTTGAAATGTTCACAGAGTTTCTCCAAAGAATAACTCATACCTTAGTAATGATGACACATATCCATAGTAATCCATTACAGCAGCTTCCATTGATGCTATAAGTCTAACTCTCTCCAATACGTAAACAAATCTATCTAGTTTGCGGCAAAGTAAATTTATATGACAATATAGTTGCATAGGCTATCGATGGTTATTCCAATAAACGCAGTTGATTCTATTTCTTCAATATTTATGTTGTGAAATGTAATATTGATTGCAATTTTGCTTGTACAGTTAGTAGTCTTAAAGAGTATTAGTTCGGTTTTCATCATGTTTATAGTTTGATTATTCTGTTTTAGCCAATTAATTGTATTACTTATAGTTGTTTCAGTGTCTGATTTATAGTCTATTTTATCTTTTTTCAATTAGTAGTGTAGCAGTATTATCATAAGCAAATAATATGCACTTATTAGTAATAGCTTCAGGTAAATAATTAATATAAATTAAAAAAATAGCGGTCCTAAAATACTGCCTTGAGTTACTCCAGAATTATTGGCTGTACAGTATTGAGACCTATAAACTTTTTTATGATAACCTGCGTAATTTCGACACATTGCAGTCGAGAGCGTAAGTAGTTTTCAAACTACTAAACATATAATCCCGTCTAATAAAAATCCGGCATTTATATCGGTCAAACAGGTCGTAATTTTCAAACACAATTTCACGAACACGTATCGGCATATAAAAACAATCACCCAGGAAGGTCGCACTTCGCCGAACATCTCATAGACAAAGACATAATTTATCCTCCACTAATACATATCTAATTTTACACACCATAGAAAAAGGTTTAAAACTAAATATTAGGGAACAATTAGAAATTATTAAACATAAAAATTCTAAAATTACTCTCATGACTACTCATGAGTAACTAACAGACTGACTTTAGCGAGGCGATGACCATGCCAGTTGTGGCAGCGAAGGTGGTGGGGGCATGTGCTTTCTGTTCCAGATGGCGGACGACCACAGCCGCCGAGGCAGAGACTACCGGAACAGCCATGGCAGCGTCGGTAACTAATTGGTGGCGGAAGAACACAAAGCAGGTTAGATCAAATTAGTTCTCCCTTGTTTAGCCGAACAACTTTTAACATAATTTTATTATATATGTAACTAGCTGACCCGTCAGACGTTATTCTGGAACCTCTAACAGGAATAAGAATTTAAAATAATATATTTAAATAAAAAATGTTGCTGGTTTTCCGACATGGGAACATGCGACAAACAATTGTCTGTTAAACGCGCGAAATTAAAATAGTCGTTAAGTTTTCTGATATTCTTTGATTTTCTGCACAATTTTCTAAATTTGTCATTCCGTAAGAACCTTTAATAAAGTATTAGAAAACAAACAAAAAAAAGATGAATGAAATCGGTTAAGTCGTTCTCAAGTTATGTCGTGACCAAGGGAACTAGGGATTCATTTATATATATATAGATGTCACTTTATATAAAATCGGTTAGCATAATTATTCATTTCACCTAATATTCATTTACTCTATTATTATTTGATATACATATTCATTTGATATAAACACATTTGAACTAATTTTCATTTCCAATAATATTATTTGACCTAATATTCATTTCACAAGAGTATGATTGTTATATTATGATTATTATATTTTATATTATTATATACTAGCTGCTGCCCGCGGCTCCGCCCGCGTGGAGTCATATAACGTAGCCTATGTGTTAATCCAGATCATAATCTATCTACGTGCCAAATTTCATTTAAATCCGTTCAACCGTTTAAGCGTGAAAGAGCAACAAACATCCATCCATACATACAAACTTTCGCATTTATAATATTAGTATGATAATGTCTATTTGGCGTAAATTATTGCTAGATGTTTTAGTTAAAAAAAATGTTTTCCATATTATAAAAAGACAACATTTCAAATGACAAATAATTAATATCCATAAAATATAACAAACCTAACCTCGTTCGCTTGTGTTTTGGTCACAAGGTAACCTAACGAAAAACAAACGTTATTAGTCTAAGTAAAATTATGTTCCATTCCATCTATTCCTTTGCGATTTCAGTAATTTGAATGACACACTTGTTGATCTCTTAATATGATGAGCCTTGGTTTAGTTTGATTTGGAATGCTACTCTGTATCATCGTTTGTAAGTTCGCAGTTGACGGCAATAATGTCTTGTGCCTTAATATAGACTCGTTTGATTGACATTCGAAATTGTCGACATTATCACTTTTTGTACTACTAATATTACTACTACTATTGCTACTATTAGTGCCATTGCCATCATTATTTTTTTTGCAAATTATTATTAGTAACGCCTTTTCTACCATGACTGACAGATCTACAGAGAGGAGGATCTACAGAGGTGATGTCCTTACTTTCCTACTCTTATTGGTCATACATTTTTAGCGATTTACATTTAGTTTTAATCGGTGTACTATTTACGTTTTCTGTGGATTTTTTTTCTAAATATTAATGGTAGGGTCTTTATCGCTTATTAACTGTTTGAGATCATTATTCTCTGAATTAAAATTTTGTGTTTCGGCATGAGCGATGTTTAAATCGTTCTGGCGTTCTTCTATATGTTGTTTCAACTCAAGTATCAATGTTGAATCATTTATTTCAGATACCATATGATAACTTATTGATGTTGTATCTGAGAATGTAGACGGTAATATTGACTGATCTGGCAATGAACATGAAATATTATTGTCTGATTTTATTCTCCTTAAATATTTTTTCTGATTGTTACATTTTCCATATTGTTGCTCTTCAGTGGCCAACTAATGTTCAAGTAATCAAATTAAAGCGTCAAAAGTCGTAAAAAGCAGTGCGCAACGGGTGAGGCTCGAACCGGGGTTTACAATGAATAGGGATCAACTTAATAAACAATTGGCCGCAATGCGATTAATCACTCATAACAAAATTAACCATTACATGGTGCGGACTATGTACGTCATGAAGGTTTTGGATACTATTTTATTTTTGTACACTGTCACAAACTACCTAGTTAATTTATTAAAATGTTTACCACTTTTTTATTTTTAAAATATCACTTTTATAATTTGGTACACTGATTTATTGATCGATATTTGCTATTGCATTAGTTTATTTATTTATAATTATGTTGTTTATAGTTTAATATGGAGATATATTGTTTTTTAGATTAATTTCACATTTAGTCACTGAACCGGTATTAAATTATAATCTTCACAAACATTATCCGTATATTTATAACTAAACCCTAATGATCCGTTCATTAGGGTTTAGTCGTGAAAATGTAACAGAGAGTCAGACAGTAACATTAAGGCTTTCGCATTTAAATTATTAGTGTAGATTTATAGACTACTTGAATGTCTACTGCTTTTAAGTAGCTGAAAAAATTACATAGTATGTACTCAAAGTTTTGCGTAATTCAGACAAAATAAGATATTTGAAAATACTCTTAGTAGCGCGTTGTGTACCTATAGCGAGCTGTACATTCTGGCTCAAGCTTTTTCTACCTAGAAATGCTATATACCTTCAATTTCTGTTAAAAGAGTTTCTAAGATATCTCATCCACTTGTTCCCATGATCCAGAGGCAGAAGAGGGATGATGCGGCTTCTCCGACGTCAATTTCGAATTTTTTAAGCACCTAACCCAGTATTTTAAATGATTATGGATAATTTTAAACATGAATAAATAAATAATTTTCTAGGTAGTCAATACTAGATAGCTAGCCATTTGAAAGATGCATGCCATGGAACCTTACATAAAAGCTTGAAGCTCACTTTAAAGTCGTCAGACACACGAGCATCACTCGGCGTCACCGAGTGCCACAATGGAGCACTCGCACACTCGCACAATATAAAGGACGTGGCAATATATTTTGATTAGCGCGCCATATATTACGAGACAGACATCAAAAACGAATTACTCAGCCATTATTCGTGTGTCGAGTCGAGTTACTAACTCTTCACAATAAAGGGCTTTCGTGGAAACTGGCCGAATTAATGGCTGATTTTTATTTCTGAACACACAAAGGGTCTAGCAGATGTTTCGGTTCGTTGTAGGTAATATACTCAAGTAATTTATTTATTTGTTGAATTTCAACTACTTGCAGTAGGTGTATTATCATGAAACTTGTCAATTAAACGTAATTCTGTTAACAATACTATAATGTGGTACTATCGACTCTACGAAACTAGGAATACGAAATAGGAACTTCTCAATAGTTTAACCCAATTAAGAGAAGTTTAGGCTGGATTTACTGGTTTCATAGATTTTAATAGCAATACAACGTGTTTCTATTCGAATATACCTATATAGTTTAAACTATAATTACTTATAAATTTATTTGAATTAAATTTGGATTTTTGAATTAAATGGAAATTGAAAGTCTTTCAATTTCCAATACGACTTTAATACCAAGATTCGTAGGTTCGATTCTCACACAGATCAACCATTTGTTTGCATGTCTGTGTGTCTTGGTCTAGGTATTTTTAAGGTCGAGCGCATCGTTGCCTGTCTGGGGAAATCCCTACACCTCACAGAAAACTACAGCCAAGTGTTCCCAGGAGTGAGTGACATTACCAGTAGGCTCCTTAGGAATTGCTGTGTTGCAACGACAAGCTACTTACTACTACTTAATACTTCCTATATTAAAAGCGTTCAAAGAGAAAAAAAATCGGCCAAGTGCGAGTCGGACTCGCGCACGAAGGGTTCCGTACCATTATTCTATAAAAAAGGCAAAAAAATCACATTTGTTGTATGGGAGCCCCCTTAAATATTTATTTTATTCTATTTTTTAGTATTTGTTGTTATAGCGGCAACAGAAATACATAACCTGTGAAAATTTCAACTGTCTAACTATCACGGTTCATGAGATACAGCCTGGTGACAGACGGACGGACGGACGGACGGACGGACGGACGGACAGCGGAGCCTCAGTAATAGGGTTCCGTTTTACCCTTTGGGTACGGAACCCTAAAAAGAGTGGTTAATTGCAGTATATTAAACATCTACCTCGTCCGGCCGAGCTATATTAATACATACAGTTCGGCCAGGATAACTTCAACAAAGAGATCGATAGACACATTCGACCGCGTTAGGCAGCTTTGGGAAAGGGCGCACTGACTGAAGACTAAAGTCTTCAACCAGTGCGCCCTCCCCGCAATGACCTACGGTGCAGAGACTTGAACAATTACTATCGACCTTGTTTACAGGCTGCAGGTGGCACAGCGAGAGATGGAGAGACCTATGCTCGGAATTTCTCTAAGGGATCGAATCCGGAACGAAGAAATTCAACGGAGAACTAAAGTTGTCGACATAGCTCTCAGAATCGGCAAACTGAAATGGCAGTGAGCCGGCCATATCTGCCGAGTCAGCGAAGGCAGATGGGGTAGGAAAGTCCTGGGGTAGATGCCGCGCAGGGCATGACGAGGCATTGATTTGATTGCCAATCTAGTTGTATAGTGTGTATAGCGAGTGAGGTGTGTAGCACCGTGTCTTGAGCCGCTCGGATCTCTCTGCCTACCCCGCAATGGACCTGGCGTGAAGATATACATTCATACATACATAACTAGAGAAAACAAGTACGAACTAACAAAATTGAGGCAGCATTGAGATATTGCATACTAGGTAAAAAAATAGATGTGCATGCTATTAATTACGACTAAGTCAGAAGGTTTTAAATAAGTCTAAAAATGAGAATATATGAAATACGTAGAACTACCGAGAATCCGCTCTGGCACCTATTATTAATGTTACTTCGCATACAGCGGTCCAAACGATTTTATTTAAACTTCCAAAAAAGGGGCGCTAAAAACTTATCCACATTGTTTCGGACTTAATTTCTTTTATTTATTTCTCAAAAATCAAATGTTTGAATTATCAAACATTTGATTTTTTAGCCATTAGGCTTGACTTTTACAAGACTGTAGAAATCATACTATGCTAATAGTAGTCCTGGTGTTTTGAAAACCAATAAATAATATAATATAATATAATATGATATGATATGCTATGATATGATATAATATAATATAATATAATATAATATAATATAATATAATATAATATAATATAATATAATATAATATAATATAATATAATATAATATAATATAATATAATATAATATAATATAATATAATATAATATAATATAATATAATATAATATAATATAATATAATATAATATAATATAATATAATATAATATAATATAATATAATATAATCACAGACTTTTTAATATTGACACTTTTCAATAATAATAGTGATCACTAGTCTATAGTCTGTACTATCCATCGCAAGGTATTATAAACTTTAAGTCCTAAAACGAGATCAATTTTGATATTATTACAAATAATTTAATTATTACTTTCATTACAAATAAACTTTGTTAATTAGGATTTAGTTATATCACATAAATAAAACAAGATTTCTATATGAGACTTGAATCGCTCTGAAATAAGGCTCCAATATGTCACGAAAGTGTAACTCTTAACTCAATTACAAGTTTAACTATAAATCAATGGGTGGCGGAAAATCTCGCGGAACCAGCGACGGTAACGCACCCTCCTCTATGCCACCGCATGCTTCATATTTTTGCGCAGACGTAACGATTGCGATGGTGGCGCCTGGCGGTGGAAAATGGAAACTTTTGACAGGCGGCTAAAATGGCCGCGTGAACACGCGATCTACCACGCTGAAGTAGCTACTACGTACGTCACACAAAGTTATTAATTAACGTCGGCGCACCGAACTATGTTATAGTGCTTTCTCGGACTATATTACGTTTATAACTCGTGATTTAAATGGCTCTCCACCTCGAGACCGCGTTGCAGCGAAAGTTGAACTTCAAGATGACCACGGTAAGTGCATGCCGCCCGCCTAGTTGCGTATCGATCGGGACCCGCGTGGCCCGAACATATGGTCGCGGCTACGACAGCGTAGCACTCTATAAACTACGAGCAACGTTTTCCGAGAAGCCGCACAATGTTTCCGGGACGTTTTCCGGCTGAATAATATTATTATGACGTAAGGTCGAAACGTAATGCCGTATTGTTTATATGTATGCGCGTAAACAGGTAAATAAACACTTGTAGAAGGCACGCTACGCTGAAGTTTTGCTCATTACGTCTAGTAGTCCGTTAACCTGAGTTTATAAGGATTAAGTTTAGTTTTAGTAATATAAAATACTAGTATTTATATTTTATTATGGTTATTTTAAACGTTAACATAGATACAAGTATGATACTTAACTACAGACAAGATGTTATAGCCGGCCTTCAAGCGTCACATGTTGATTTACGGATGGTCTTTATGACGTTAGTAATAGTGACGTTTTTCGATGTTTTGGTTAATATAACATTATGATAAATTGATTAGTAACAATGTTAATTACTATTTTCAAACAGACGCCTACGTATATTTGTGAAAGGTCACGAAGTATTTTAAATGTAGGTTGGGATGCCTAAAGTTACACAGCTATGTGCGTTCATTTTATTGACGTCATGACTTGGGGGGAATGGAGACTTGAAATGAGTAATCAATGAAATGAAATTTCCGAATAGTTATCTAAGGATATGTTTTTGATGTTAGGTCTTGTTGGTATTCGGTGTATTTTCTGTGATATATACAAGATACTTCAAGAATACCTATACTATAATAATATACAGAGTCCCGAACTGATTCAGAAATATAATAATCATTGAAATTTTTTCATCATTTTCATTCCAGTGTCCTAATTTTCAAGGTGATTTTGTTAAAATTATGTTGAATTCACAAAAACGGTTCAGTACAACGAGAACGCGTGATCATATGCGATTGGGGTAAAAAGTTCTGGAGTGAAAGTATAACACATATTTTTTATTACTTCTAATTAAATTTCTATATACACACATCAAAAGTGTCTAGGGATCAACATATATTTTTGCAATAACTTTTCTCCTGATTGATATTAATTAAAATTTTCTTTAAGGATTCATCAAATAAAGTGTTTTCGTTTGTCTACAGTAACGATAAACCAAGTCACCTTTGCATTAATAAAGAAATTTGCCATTTTCATAATAAAGGGATTTTTGACATTTGAACCACTAACATTAAAGTTCGAAAAAAAGACTGAAATAACAGTTTTCTTTAAAATTTTATTGGGTAACTTAAACAATTAATAATCCGTGTTTCTACCGCGAACACTAACAACACAAGAACATCGGTTTGGCATACTCAAAATGAGTTCATCCAAATCACGCTGTGGAATGGCCGCCCATGTTCGTTGCAACAACAAAAAAAGGTCTTCTTGCGACTGGATACCCTCCATATTCGGCAGAGCTCTTCTCTGTAGCATATCCCATGCATGCTCAATCGGGTTCAAGTCTGGCGACTGAGCAGGCCAGGGCATGACATTGATGTTAGCTGCGGCGAGAGTCTGTCTTACAACTCTTGCGGTGTGCGGTCGTGCATTATCATGCATTAACTGAAATAAGGGACCGATTTGCACTTGTAGAGGAACGATGACGTCTGATACAATCGTCTCAGCATAAATTTGAGCGTTGAGGTTGCCTCTGATCCAAATCAACTCAGTTCTTCCGCCGATCCAAATACCCGCCCATACCATGATGGTTCCACCACTATAAGGATGGACTTCCTGGCAGGATTTTAATCGCTGTTGGCGTCCAGGGGTTCTCCAGTGTCGTATACGTTTATATATTTTATATATTTTTTTTATTACAAAGCCACATCTCAATCTCAAGAAATCCGCATAAAAATGCTTGATCCCTAGACACTTTTGATGTGTGTGTATATATATATATATACGATATTATACGAGACATTAGAAGAAGATTAATTGTCTTTCAGGAATTTGAACCCAAAAGTATGATCAGTTTTATCGTAGAAAGTATCCAATAGTAACGTGACAGAGATATTTATATATGATACGGGACC
The DNA here is from genome assembly GCA_947507595.1 of Pyralis farinalis. Taxonomy (NCBI): domain Eukaryota; kingdom Metazoa; phylum Arthropoda; class Insecta; order Lepidoptera; family Pyralidae; genus Pyralis; species Pyralis farinalis. The sequence goes on from OX382272.1 coordinate 16,938,276, forward strand.
ATATAGGGGTCCAATATTTATGTAATAATAATAATACACCCCGCATAGCAGCTTGTGGCGAGCTGTTGGTGCGTAACGATATCATGGGTACCCGAGTGCTCCAAAGAGTCGATCAGGGCCTTCGTCTCCGGCATGTCTTCGTCGGTCGGAATGGAAAGTCAAGAAGGTCCGCAGGACTCTCAGCTCCGGCTTGCCTTCATTTGCCGTTCAGAGAGGAGTCGATAGAGTATATTGCTCTAGCAGGTGATATGCTCCAGGGGTGGAAGTGTTAAAGGGCATAACCCCGCGAGTAACTTCGGAGAAAGCGCAGTACACATCTGGTTACCCCATGTCACTAACATGGGTGTTGCCCCCGGCCGACTTTCTCTGGCATTTCGGGGGTCCATCTAGTGAGTGGCGAGCCACCGCCTGCCGAAATAACATCAATTATGATAGTTATGGCAGACGTCCGTCCCTCTTCTGTAATAGCCCAGTACTAATAATCCCTCCAGACCTCATTTTAATAGCCCAATAATTTCCAACACATTTGCAATAGTCCCAATACCTGCCGTGACCTGGTTCATGGGTATATTGTCACATTGATATCCCCTGGACAAGGTCACGGCGGCTATACAACATTACATCAAGCTTCTCAAAGGGGGCTCTACGCGTTGGATCCTTATACCCGCGCACACCAATCAAATGACCCGTGAATCAAAGTAATGTCTGACCAATTACAAGTACTTTTTCTTGTTTAAAGTATATAGACAAGCAAAATTTCTTTATTGTACGTGTAGCAATATATGGATGTCGACTTAAATCAATAATACTTTTTTCTTGATATACCAACCTTTTGTTTATTAAACATTTGTATAAAAATTTAATGTCGAAATGCATTAATCGAGATATTATAATAAATGTAGGTACTATTAGGTATAGAACCCTCAGTGCACGAATCGTCCTCGCTTTTGACTGATTTTCATTTATATATGAGGGGTGACTCAAATAAAGTCTAAAATGTAGGAAATTTTGAAAAAGAAACTGACACCTTTATTTATATATACTTTGTTAATCTCTTTTATTTAAATCATAACATACATTTGTTTCAATGCACTCAGTTTTTTGGTGCATCGGAGTTTCCATCACCTCGGAAGAAAATAACAGAATAATCAAAATTGTGCGTCGCGCTTTGATTAAGTTCTTTAGTCGTGAGGGAAGTAGTACGAGTAGTTAGAGATGCTGTAATTCTTGAAAGAGTTGAAAAAGTTCTCAGGGAAATATTGACATCAGCGCTTTGGATGGCAAAAACGTTTGGAATGTTTTTAGCATTCCTAGACTTAGTGAAGGACAACGAAGAAGAAACTATATCGCAAATAGTGACCTATGTTGAGACCCTCGATCCGCAAATCAAACTCGCAATAGTCAGTTTTTTAATGATATGACGTCTCTAACTGATAAATGTCGCACTTATAGGAGATATAGAAAAATAAATCAAACATGTATGGCTTTTCTTTTATATTTACGTTGAATAGTTTTCTCTCCCTCGTATATTTCTTTGTAACGTTTGGTGGCCCAACATATTAGAGTACCTACAATATATTATTATGTTAAAGGATACTTAATTTTAGATCGAATATGAATGCAAACATTTTTTTAGCTTTTATATGTAATCGTATCAGGAGTTATAGGAACTCGCGGAAATCTCGTATTGGCAAGAACGTGACAAGAATACCACTGACAAAAGTTCATCTATTGGTACGAGTATGTTAATAAGGTGGTGGGATGTAACTTGCTCTCCATCGCCTTCGAGGCCAAACCTATTTCATCAGCACGAGGTGCATTATCCTGTTAAATAGCGAATGCGTTTCTGACGAAATACATATTGATCACATCAAAAAGTAGTACCAGAAGTAAGCCGACTGAGAAAGTATCTCTGTCTTAGAGAAACCCGCAGGCAAATAACAATTCTATAGAAAATTTCCCTTTACTACGAGTGAGTAAGTGAAAAAAGCTTATATGAATTGGAATTTTCTTAGCTATTTTTCGAATAAGTTTATTAATGTAGCTATATATTCATGGCAACTTTCTTCCCGAGTCGGAAGAGAGTACCGATTCCCAAATGACTTGGTCCTTACGTACCTGATTCTTTAACATTCTAGCTTTTTCTATGCCCTGGTTTAAATGGTTTTAAAGAATTCGTCATTGAGAGAACTTGCCCTAAATACCGATTTTTACCCGCCTGAGAATCATCAAATATAAAGTCAAAATCAAATATAAATAGAAAGGAGGAAAATGTGTATACTATACTTGGGTACTTGCCGTTATTTCATTCATGGGAAAAGTTTTGTGTTTTTATGCTTTGTTGTTAAGGATATCGACTCGGCTGTCAGTCAACTAAATTACATAGAAAGTTGATCGGAAGACGCTGCAAATATTAAATAATAATATGGATGACGTGTAATTTAAACTCGTTTATTTATTTGAATGGAAACTGTTGTTTATGTTTTTAAAAACATATTCAATGAGCAGCTTGTTATATTACGATAGAAGTTTGGTGATCCTGCTAGTGAATAATTTCGTTGGACTCCTGAATTTGGCAATGGCGCAGGCGGTAGTAATTTGTAGATGTAGGCCCAATAAGTCTACCTATAGTCTACAGTAAATATCTACAATGCTGTTGTATATGCTTTGATAGCAGGATAGTATGTGTATCATTTTTTCGGTTAAGTGAAAGTCTGGCCTATACGAGTACTATGCACCATGTATATGACGCTCATTTTTTGTTAGTTAATTATAAATATTTTAAATAATGTATAGATTCATATGTTCAGATGTACTGATACTTTATGAAACTGCCAATGGTTGGGTTGCATCTGCAGGCTTTTAGACTTTTCCCAACCAAAAATGTAAAAACGGTATTCTTAAGGTCCTCCACTCTTCTCGTTCAATTAGACAGTTTCCTTCTACCTCCTTACCTTCGTAATTTATAAAGTCTATGTAACCATAAAATAAAAAAAATATCCTTCGTATATAAAAATATTGGCTCCCATTTCTTATGTATTTATAAAGCGATTAATCTGAAATAGTAACTATAGCTAAATGTACATAATAAACAGAAAATATATATATGACATGCAATTTCTAATAAGCCGTTGTTTATAAATAAAAAATATACAAAAACAAACTTCTTTCCTTATCACCCTACCTCTATCGCTGTAAAGACACAAGGTGAAAAAATTGAAATAGTCACGTTGATAAGAGTTTGCGAAAATATCAGAGAAAATTCTGTTTAAATAGGTAATAGATTCAGGCGTTATTTTGCGAAAGTCAAATTTACATGCAATTTGATCTAACCTGCTTTGTGTGCTTCCGCCACCAATTAGTTCATGCGGCCTAGCGCCGGCCGGCACCCACTCGCTACCGTTAGTACATGTAACATGCCGACGCTGCCATGGCTGCTCCGGCAGTCTCTGCCTCAGCTGCTGCGGTCGTCCGCCATCTGGAACAGAAACCGCATGCCCCCACCACCGTCGCGGCGACACGTGTTTCGCCTCTCCACGAGGCATCCTCAAGCGTATTAGACGTTACTCGTTAGAATAACATGCTACAAGTATAAGACTTGTAGCATGTTATTTTAACGAGTAACGTTACAACTACAAGCACAACTACAAGAATGCAAGTATGGCAGTCTAAAAAAGTAAGACAAGACCCCGACTTATACTCTTACCTTGAGATTGTATGAGGTGAAGATATTTATAATTGGTACAGTCATTCGAAAATCATGAAAAATGCTTTATAAAAATACATAATAATCCTTAATTTTTAGCTAATTTTTTTAAAGATAATAATTACCATTACTCTTCAGAGCTTTTCATTAATTTAATTAAAAATTCGACACGACACTGTCACTCTCATTCGAAACTCGTGAGGTTAAAGTATGTCAAAAACGAAATACTATAATATTGGCAAATTTTAATGGACACAATATCCTAGTAAATATATTGATCTTTTATTTGAGTTTTATTTGTATTAGGCAAATTAATATTATAATGAATGTGTTGATAGAACCAATAGGTCCATGAACATCAGTTTATGTAACTCCTTTTTTTAAGCACCGTCACTTTATTAAAGACTAGCTGCCGCCCGCAGCTCCGCCCACGTGGAGTCAAATAACGTAGCCTATGTGTTAATCCAGCCTATAATCTACGTGTCAAATTTCATTCAAATTCGTTCAGCCGTTTAAACAAGCAACAAACATCCATCCATACATACAAACTTTCGCATTTATAATGTTAAGTAGGATATACTTTAAAAAAGGCCAAAAATGTTTTCGATAAGTTATTGAAGTTTGAATAGGAGTATTCTAGCGAACAAATGGAGTAGCGCTCTCTCCCGAACCCTCACACTACGTTACGGAGGTCAAACGACAGGTCACGCTGCGTAATATAGATTTTGACATTTATTATGGCGACAGAATAATAAAGCTTTGCGCGTATAATATTGTTCGAAATAAAAGGCCAAATAGGAAAACGTGTTTATTTATTCTGGCTTCTAGTGACCGCATAAAGGAAAACTAGTCAACATGTTTATAATATTTTTTCTTTCATATTGTTTACTGTACTAGGTATTTCATCGTTATTTGTCCTTCTTTACTTTATCTAGAAGGCGTCTAGTTTCTTTTATTAACTTAGCTAGGTTAACCAATAAGGTTTCTATTAATTGCAAAAGTGACATATTACCGCAGTACCGTACCCAATACTTTTTTACACGTTTGCATGACACTTTCAGAATAAGCTTAAGTTTAAGTTCTTTTTCGAAATTACAATGGGGTCAATACGGGCAACCAATATAATTTTTTTTTGGCCAGAATATCGAAAAGGTGACTTTCGACATGTCATCTGAATTTTGCTCCAGAGTTGTCTAAATCATACTTTTTCGCGGATATAATTACTCATGTACTAAACTAACTAGTTAGTATATTTCTTAAAAGTCTATCAATTTGCCTGTGCAATCATATTAATTTTACAAATACATATACTTACAGACGCTTTAAACATATGTTTATACCTACTTACCTAGACAGCTACCTCTGAATTTACAACACATTTTATATTATACGACTGAAGACAACTAAATAAAACATTAATCTCGCGTAATGGGTACCTGCCCGCCATAAGGCAGCGCCATCTTTAAACGCATTACGTTTTATTGCTTATCTGTAAATCCTGCCAAGATGCGCATGTAAAGATGCGCAGTGAAGTGAACCCACACGGAAGGGTCGCCAGTCACTTCACAGGGCTACATTAAATACACTCCTTCTGTCTTATTGGGTAGGTACAAAAATACACATAACAGCATTAACTATCACAAATTTAGACTAGACTAAGACTAACATCGCCTATCTAATATATCTAGTTTTGTTTGGCTTAATAAAAAAAGGATGTACGTCATTTCGTTTTTTTTTTACAATAACTACTGATCTTAGTGAAAAATATTTTTAAAAAAATTATAGGGTCTGATTTTCTTTATATCTTTATTATATTTTATTAATATCATTTTGATTATTATTTCAAAAATGTAAACATGTTATTTTACAGTTTTCATTTTTGAAATATGTTACAGTACCATTATTTAAACTATAGGTATAGTTTAACTATACTAATTATAATATACATTAATGCGTGTGTTGAAACCCCGGCTTAACCTGAACCTAAACCGGGTCGAAGCCAGATTTTAATCAGACCTTAAAAGTACCTGAACATGTCATCTAAATATAGCTGGAAAATGTTTGTTTATAGAGGGTAATGCGCTAGTGACAGTTGGCGCAACACCAGCTACATCACTGACGCGTTATCCTTACAACAAGGATAACCGCTTTTCATTAGATAGGCTAATGAAAAAATAGGCTAATGCTTTGCATTTTTAGGAGTATAAAAGAAGTTATTTCATATTATACCACTTATTAGTTTATGAATTTTTGAAAGAAAAAATATCTGTATTTAGATGTGAATATGAGCTACCATCAAACCATATACTGTTACATAGAAACTTTTCTTTTTTTCAACTCTTTAATTACTTTGAATTTGAAACGCGTTTACAATACAATACACTTTATTGCACCAAAAGAAAAATACATAAAAAACAACAATAAGAAAGTATCAGTACAACGGCGGTCTTATTGCGATATTTCCGGACAACCTTAGAGGAGAGGTGAAGAAACAAAGTAGGCAAAGTATAACTTAAAGGAAATAAAATATTATATAAATTGGCATAAATAAATACACAAACATACATAAATGCATATAATATACATAAATAGGTATACATAAATAAATATACGCATAGTAAATGAGACTGAGGGGACAAACTAGAAATGATGCTGATTCCGTAATGTTAAGTTAAAGATAGTGAAGTTTGACAAGATGTTTGAAGGATCGAAGTGATTGAGCATACCGGATGTCGATAGGCAAAGCATTCCACAGGCGCACTGCCTCAAATGAGAATGAATTGGTGTAGAAATCAGTAGAGGGAAATGGGTATTTTTTGACTGAGTAAAAGGGCTCCACGCAGGGTCCATGCGAATGGCTATGGAAGACAAAAGGTTCCTTTAAATTGGTTGGGGTAGTAGGATCAAAGAGGATAGAGTAAAGAAGGGAAAGGCAAAGCCAATTGCGACGAAGCGTTATAGGGAGCCAATTGAGCTGAAAATGAAATTCAGTTACATGGTCAGAAACAAATACGGGTCGGTACCAGAAGCGTGCACGCCGCGACCCTGCCAGTCCAACACTGTTGACTGCAATTCTGGACCCAAACCGCACAGACGCGCACATTAGGGCGTCCCTCGGAGGCGACGCGCACCGATCCGCCCTCGTCGGTGCGAAATCTACGGCATGCGGCGGTGGGGGCCGCCACCCACCACGCAACGCCCATCCCGGCCGGTCGAGGAGAGCTGAGTGTCATATAGGCACATGCAATGTGAGAGGTGGTCTAAAAGATTAGATGAATGAGTTGATAGATATAATGAACGTGAGATGCCTAGATGCTTTGTGTGTGTCAGAGACCAAGCGAAAGGGAAGCGACACCGAAGATCTGCCCGGTAGCATGATGGCCCTGTGGTCCGGGGTGGACCAGGACGTTCATGCCAGCGCTGGCGTAGGTGTCGTGATTTCATCTCGCTTGGCCGCTGGTGTGAAAGATTACGATTTAGTAGGTCCAAGACTACTCTAGGTTAAGATAAAACTGGGGATTACGCGAGTGTTTTTAGTTGCAGCATATACTCCTGAGAACTCTGCTGATCCCCAGGAGCTCGAGAAGTTTTAGGAGACTGTAAGGGGTATTCTGGATTTGGCCGAAGCGAATGAACGGATAATTATGTGTGGTGATCTGAATAGATGGGTTGGGACCAAGCAAAGCGTTATGAGGCTGTGCTTGGTCCATACGGAGATAAGAGAGTGAACGATGCTGGTAAGTTACTTTTAGACGTATGTATGGAACGAAACCTACTTGTGTCTAACACGCTCTTCCATCACAAGGATATTCACTTACACATGGAGACGGAATGAACAGAAAAGTGTGATTGATTTGATTTTGATAGATGGACGTCTTCGAAAGATGTTAATGGATACAAGAGCCTTCAGCGGTCCCACTCTTGAAACGGACCACTATCTGGTGATAAGCCGATTTGTGGGCCTTTTCAAGAAGTGGAGTCACTGGCGAGTGCGTATTCCTTTCGGAGATCATGAAAGAATAAGAAGTGAAAAATTGGAAGATGAAAGTGTGAGGAGTACGTATGTACGTCTAGTCAGTGAAAGACTTGCGAACGCGAGTCTTTCCGTACTCAGATGTAGACGAATGTTGGAAAGTTCTGTAAGAAAGTATGGGGGACAGTGCAAAAGAAGCATGTGGATGTGCAAAGAGACGTAGAATACTGAGAGGAGATGCCTGGTGAGATGAGGAGGTTCAATCCACCGTGGAAAAAAAGAGAAAAGCGTGGCTGGATTACGTATCATCTTTGCACCAGAGTGATGGTATGAAAGAAATGAAGAAAGTAATATACCGTCGATGCAAGAATGACTCCAAAGCTTTAGTGAAAGAGAAGCGTGAAAGACTACATATGAGTGAGGAAGAGAAGCTGACGAAGAACTTCGAGGCAAATACCAAACTCTTCTGGAGAGAGGTAAAGAAGTCCCGAAGTGGTTCGTCATCATCTAGAATGGACAAGATAAGATGTAAAGCTGGTGGCATTCTTGCTAACACTCAGGAAGTGTTAGAACGGTGAAGTGAATATTCTAGAAAAATGTATGATTATGTCCATGACGCTGGCATTGTGAATGAGTCTGTGATTGACTCGGCAGTGCCAGCGTACCATGAAGACATTACTATGGATGAGATTGAATGGTCGATACGAAGTTTGAAAGATGGAAAAGCAGCGGGAATCGATATAGTAACAGCTGAGATGATCGAGCTATGTGGTACCTACGTTAGGGACGCCTTCTGGTTTTTGAGCAAATTATGCTAGAGAAACGGAAGGGTCCTGAGCGATTGGAGACGCGCAGCCATCGTGCCCTTGTATAAAGGCAAGGGCTCACGTATGAACTGCGCCAACTATAGGGCCATCAGTTTGATCAGCTTAGCAGCTAAAGTGTATGGAAAAATCATTGAAAGGAGAATGAGGGTGAAATCCGATGGAATGCTTTGGGAAGCACAAGGCAGAGGATGTACGGATCAAGCTTTTTCACTCCGCAACAGCTTAGACAAGCATCTGGCTTTGGACCAGAAGGTTTTCTGCGGTTTTGTGGACTTTGAGAAAGCATTTGATAAGGTCGTGCGAAAGAATCTCTGGAACATTTTGCCCAGATATGGGGTTGACGGTGACCTACTCCGTGCTGTGCAATCCACTTATGAGGATTGTACAGCATGTGTGCGGGTGGATGGCAGCTTGTCGCCCTGGTTTCATGTCAACATTGGTGTCAGACAGGGATGCGTGCTGTTGGCTCGGCTGTTCATTCTGTATCTGGACAGTTGTCTTCACAGAATAAGAAATATGAATGTGGGAATGCGAATGGGTGACTCAGTGGTCAACTGCCTGCTTTATACAGACGACACGGCATTAATCGCAGAATCACCATCCGAACTGCAAACACTAGTTACAACAATGAAAGATGATTGTATGAAGAAAGGCATACAATTGAATACGAAAAAAACCAAGATAATGGTGTTTGAAAGAGAGACGACCAGAACGAACACTAGGATTATGGTTGATGATGTAGTGTTGGAGCAAGTGAATGAGATTGTATATCTTGGAAGTGCTTTTAGCAGCAATGGAAGGTACACCGCTGATGTAGAGAGACGAGTGAGTGCCGGGAATAGGGTGAATGGAGCATTGGGTAAACTTCTAGGCAGCCGTAATCAAAGCCAGAAGGCAGCTCGCTGTACACAACGTGGTGCTAATTCCAATGCTAACTTATGGAAGTGATAGCTGGGTATGGCAGAGAGAGCATGAAAGTAGAATAAATGCGGTCGAGATGAGAGCATTGCGCAAAATTTGTGGCATAACGCTTGCTGACCGCGTTCGTAATGAAGACGTGAGAGAAAGAGTTGGTCTGAAAGAGAGTGTCGGTGTTAAGATAAGAAAGGGCCGTTCCGTTGGTTCGGACATGGAGAAAGAATGTGGTACGAAAGAATGACGAAACAGATATACAATGCAAAAGTGGAAGGATGTAGAAGCCGAGGAAGACCGAGACTAACCTACCATGACCAAATTGGTCGTGTTTTATCAGAAGGTGATGTCAGGAGCCCCAGGAACCGGCGAGCGTGCATGAAAAGAGCTATGAATGTCACAGAAGAGAGGGAAGTATGTAAGTACCGCGTCTTATAGCGCTCGGTTTTCTCTGCCTACCCCACAAGGGACTTGCCGTGAAGATATACATACATAGAAACATGGTCACATTCACGAAGTCCAAATATAAACCGAATGCAAAAGTTTTGAAGGCGTTCAAACTTATTTAATTGCTCTTCGTTAATATATAGGTAACAGGAATCAGCATAGTCGAGGATAGGAAGGAGCAAGGAGTATGTTACCGTAATTTTAGTGTCTACTGGTTTATTACGTTCGTATATCGTATATAGATATACCAACACTTCCTCTGTCGAAGAAAAGATCGAACCGCGTGCTGTGAGAACTACAGGCTGTCAATGCTGTTAAAGCCAGAATTCGCCGAAACTCTATTAGGAAACAAAAAACCATATCGCGAGAAATGAAGATTCCTGCTAGCACTCTGTCGCGTATAATAAAACAAGACCTGAAGCTCAGCGCTTATTGTCGATGTATAGGGCATGCCCTAAATCAATCAATGCCTGCAGGTGAAGAGAGTGGGTCGATTAAAACGCCTTTTGTCCCTATACGCAGGTGAAAGGTACAGAAATATCCATTTGATGAAAAAAAATTCACTATTGAAGATCACTACAACAAGCAAATGACAAGTCTTTCCAGTAGAACGATGCACCTTTTAAGTCACAAGGCACGTACTACCCAAGCCTGGCTCGAAACCAACGTTCCGGACTTTATAAGAGCTGAAGACTGGCCCTCGTAGCCCAGATCTGAACTCCTTAGTCTACAAATTATAGTTAATTTTAGAGAACATGGCCTGCTCGAAACGACACGCCGACATCGTGTCCCTTAAGAAATCTCTGTAGTTACAGTGCGTAAATCCATAGATCCGTGGCCAGACAGATTAAAGGCCTGTATTAAAGCCAAAGGTTGCCATTTCGAATAGAATCATACTTTTTTTGCTGAGACTTCCATAAATATGTACGGGTATTATGTACTTATAAGTTTTATTAAAAAATATTTAAATTAAAAATAAAAGTATATTCATTTGTAACAGAACTTATATGTTATTTAGATTTTAAATACATTAATTTTTAATATTTCATGCATAAATTAGGCCTCCTTATATTGTCATGCTATATATAAGGTAGCCTTATTCACCTTGAGTATGTATTCCTCAATATTGAAAATATAAATAATCTAAGAAATGGAGATCTTAAAACATTGAATAGAAGTGGTTTGCGAAAATATATCAGACATGAATTGTAAAGCATTTTTTCAATCGCATTCCAGCAACAATAGAAAGCTACACACATAAATCACTGTAACCTTTTCCTTATGGGGATTGAAAAGATTTCTATTCATAACAGTTGCTCGTTCACCCCCGCAACTTCCACAACTTTTGAATGCCATCATCGCATCGGAAATTTTATTTTTGTTTTGCTGCTAATGTGTGCGCAGCTATCCTTAATACATGCTTATAATGTTTTTATATCTACGAAGTTACCTGTACTGGTCACATACATATGGTTGACATACGAATGGCAACGATGAAATAAAAAAAATGTACCGCTTACTATACTTTTACACAAAAAAAACATGTTCGTAATAAAAAGTTTACGCTTTGATATTTCAAGTTAGATATGATCAAACCAAATGACGAGAATCATACCGCATTCGCGAATGTATTTAAAATTATATCTGCCTACGATTTTCGTAGAAATGTAAACGTAATGTAAATGTAACCAATTTTAAATGCCTCAAACAAAGTACTTGTACCTGTTCGTATTCAGAGAAAAGTTATATCGTATATTAACTTCTTTGAGTACTTTACGACCAGAGAAATTATATTTTAATAATGTAGGCGCGAAGCGAATGTTTGTATAATGACAGCTTGTATGGAAATCGATGTAACATTTCAGTGTTTTATTTAAGAGGCGAGTTTCGGCAGGGTTCTCAACGGAAGCCGATTAGTTCGTTCGCGACTGCCTCTCGGCAGTACTTAGCTGGTTGTTTGTTGTTCTTAATGAGCACTGCCAGCCAACTTTGGACTGTTCTTGCCTCAATTAAGACTAAAAACATGACTCGAGAGTCGGAGCAATGGTTTGTTTCTTTTATCGTTACTTCTGACGCAGACTCATTTGAATCTTTATATGTGTATATAACTGATAAAACATCAGTTAAGTAAGACATTACTATCTTTTTTAACATATTTGAAATAAAATAAAAGATCCTCGTTTCAACATATTTGTGAGTTTATGTCAAGAATTCAATATGTATTCTTCTTATTGAGGGGTCGTAATTACCAAAGTTTAATTACGACCCCTCAATAACAAAATGAAATGAAAAGAAAATTCGTCGAATAAAGTCGGTTTTCAGAGTTTTTAGATATTTATAATGAATAATGAAATAAACTTATTCGTTGGAATATAGACGTTTTGAAAAGTAAATATAACTGTAATTAGTACTCAAAAGCAAATAAAAATTAGAGTCGGAAGTAGTATGTAAAATCCAACGCAATTCCAAATGCGACCTTTTAAGCGGGTTTGGTACAGTCAATCGGGACCACGTGTGTAGAGCACAAACGAACTCATTTTTTGTAAAGTGGGCTGGGATGGACTTTCTGAAAATCACTGGAATCAAGCGATGATTTAAAAAAAATGTCCTGCATATAAAATCGAATATTCGTTTAAAAGATCTAGATGAATTAATTTTAATTTCCAACCATTACCACTCAAACGATTTCATACTAGCGATGTTAATACATAGTAAATTTAATATCGTCAAATGCAGTAAGGGGTAATGCGAACCAAATCCAGTTAATTTGAAACTATTATCTTAAATCGAGTACGAGAGTGACAAGCCAGATTGTTATCGGTGGCTCAAAGCAAATTAGGGTGCTAGTCATAATTTAATCGCATCCGAAACCATCGTACTTGCTCGGGTATGCCGGAGTCGTCTTCTTCCAATACATGTTTGTATTATAACTTTTCTGCAAGATATATTTTTATACAATAAGGAGTTAAACAAGCATACCTCCCACCTGACGTGGACTAGCTACCGGAGTTATGAACGAATACAATACAAGAAGTACAGCTCGCGCATTGTCCTCCCCACTGTTAACTCAACAACTCTTCAGCAGTATTCAAGTAGACACGGAAAATTCTCGTTCGAAATGAAAAGTTGTTATACTGAACCGAAATTGTTTTTCAGTGAATTGTATTTCATATTCATCACAAAATCGATTTCACGAGCTCGGTGGCTCAGTCGTGAATGACGCGACTTTGACACCAACGCTCGTGTGTTCGATTCCCACACAAGGCAAGCATTTGTGTGCATGAACATGTCTGTTTGTCTTGGTCTGGATGTTTTAAGAGAGGTAGGGCGCATCAAAGCAGCCCTTCTGGGAAAGTACCTCCACCACACAGAAAATCACAGCCAAATAACAACTCCCTAGAGGGTTGTTGTGTTCCTGTGTGTGAGTGAAGTCACCAGCAAGCTCCCAAGGAGTTGCTGTGTAAGCGCTGTGTAAGCAGCAGAGGAGGCATCGCGCGTGTGATACTTAATATATCGCAAGCGTTAATAGGCAACGGTACCCGCTTTACATCAGATGGGCCGTATGCCTGTATACCTTCCGACGTAGTATAAAACAAAATCGAAATCTTTTCGATGCAATTTGTATCCATGAAAATTACGACTACTCCTCGAAACCATTTCTTTTCTTCATTTGTTAAATTACGCCATTTCGACTCGAAATTTTCCCGACGTCCATATTTGTTATACCTATGTAAATTGCAAGCATCAAGTAATATTCGACGAGCTCGGTAGCTCAGTGGTGGAACGCGCTGTTACGCTACTTAGACACCAACGCTCGTGGGTTCGATTCCCACACAGTACAAACATAACACATGCTTCGCTTACTTTGGGGCTAGGTGGCGCTGTGTAATTTGTCCGACAATAAAAAAATATTAACGAATAAGATAGGTAATAATTGTGTTTAAAATTTAAATTGTGAAGAACGTAGAGATAAAATTGTAAAATTAACTGTAGTATTACGGGTGGTATTGAAACTTGAGGATTGATGAAACTTTGTCTGAGAATCCAGTCCCGAGTATTTTTCAGCAGAGTGTCTAAAGTTGGAACATCTAGAAATAATATTTTTTTAAGACGGTAAACTTAAGACTCGTGCTGTATCGGCTAAGACTATATTCATAATGCACGACCCTATTTGCTTTCCCATCTGTGTTAGAAAACAACGTAAATCAAAACGAATGTAAGAGAGGTACGGCGCATCATGCTTTGAAGATCACGTCTGTGAAAGCACCTCCATCTCACAGAAAACTGCAGCCAAATAACAACTCCTTGGAGGCCAGTGAGTGAGGTCAGCAGTAGGCTCCTAAGGAGTTGCTGTGTTAGCAGCGATACTTAATGTATTACTAGCGTTCAAAGACTACGGTAACCATTTTACTTCAGGGGGACCGTATGGTTGAATGCCTCCCGACGTTGTATAAAAAAATCACTTTACTCGCTGTGACAACCTTTCGAATGAGAAGTTTCCGTGCCAATATGAATAACCCTGCAAGTTGCTCAATCGCAGGAACATAACAGCCCTCCAAGGAGTTGTCATTTGGCTGCGAAGCTTAAAGGTCCTTCCCCAGTCATATGACTCTCGTTTATTAATTAGCAGGATGTACCACTTACAGATAGGGTTGACTTTGTATATAAAGACGACATAAATATGACCATCATCCAAATATTTAAACACTAAATATATATTTTTTTAAAGGCACTTTATACAGCATAAAGTGCCTTCAATTAAAATTATATTTATTAACGTAAATGTCAACGGAATACAAAGTTATACAGGTGTAGTTGTTGTGTTAAAGAAAAGAGGCAAGTGTCGACAGCACGGCTCCCGATCTTGAGCGTGAATTTCTTTTGACATAAAAATAACATAAACAGATTATGAAGAGCAAATTATATTAAGGGCTTGCTAGAGGTCACGATGGAACCTTTTCAGATATTACTTTAATGTTTTGTTGACAATTATTTTTTCTTCAAGCGACCGGAACTCAATAGTAACCGTATTAACATTTTTATAAGAGACGTAACTCGCATCAAAGCCTGGAGATGTATCTCCACCTCACAAACAGGAGCTGTTATTGCTCCTCAGCTGCAGAAAGCTGCAGCCAAATAACTGCTCCCAGGAAGGTTGTTGTGTTCCTGCAAGTGAGTGATGTCACCAGTAAGCTCCCAAGAGGTAGCTGTATTAGCAGTAGAGGTGGCATCGCGCTAGTGATATTTAATGTGCTGCAGCGTTCATAGTATCATAAAATTCGAATATTCGAAAAAAAGCGACATACACACACACAGTTCCTGATTAAAAATAGTTTCGTTCTTTAAGGATGCTAAGAGAGATTAATTGTATATGTTTAAATAGGTAATATTATGACAAAAGAAATATTCGCATCTCTGGGTTAAGGCGCATCGCAGGCGCATCTCTGGGTTAGGATATTGGGGATTACGCGAGTGTTTTTAGTTGCAGCATATGCTCCTGTGAGCTCTTCTGATCCCCAGGAGCTCGAGAAGTTTTGGGAGACTGTAAGGAGTATTCTGGATTTGGCTGAAGCGAATGAACGGATATTATGTGTGGTGATCTAAATGGATGGGTTGGGACCAAGCAAAGCAGTTATGAGGCTGTGTTTGGTCCATACGGAGATAAGAGAGTGAACGATGCTGGTAAGTTACTTTTAGACGTATGTATGGAACGAAACCTCTTTGTGTCGAACTTGCTCTTCTTCACTTCTACACAAAAAAGAGGAAAGCATGGCTGGATTACGTATCATCTTTGGACCAGAGTGATGGTATGAAAGAAATGAAGAAAGAAATATACCATCGATGCAAGAATGACACCAAAGCTTTAGCCAAAGAGAAGCGTGAAAAACTACTTATGAGTGAGGAAGAGAGGCTGACGAAGAACTTCGAGGCAAACACCGAACTCTTCTGGAGAGAGGTAAAGAAGTTTCGAAGTGGTTCGTCAGCATCCAGAATGGACAAGATAAGATGTAAAGCTGGTGACATGCTTGCCAACACTCAGGAAGTGTTAGAACGGTGGAATGAATATTTTAGAGAAATGTATAATTGTGTCCTTGACACTGGCATTGTAAATGAGTCTGTGATTGACTCGGCAGTGCCAGCGTACCATGAAGACATTACCATTGATGAGATTGAATGGTCGATACGAAGTTTGAAAGATGGAAAGTCAGCGGGAATCGATATGGTAACAGCTGAGATGATCAAGCTAGGTGGTACCTACGTTAGGAACGCCTTCTGGTTTTTGAGCAAATTATGCTGGAGAATCGGAAGGGTCCCGAGCGATTGGAGACGCGCAGTCATCGTGCCCTTGTATAAAGGTAAGGGCTCACGTATGAACTGCGCCAACTATAGGGTCATCAGTTTGATCAGCTTAGCAGCTAAAGTGTATGGAAAAATTATTGAAAGGGGAATAAGAGTGAAATCCGATGGAATGCTTTGGGAAGCATAAGGCAGAGGATGTACGGATCAAGTTTTTTCACTCCGCAACATCTTAGAGAAGCATCTGGCTTTGGACCAGAAGGTTTTCTGCGGTTTTGTGGACTTTGAGAAAGCATTTGATAAGGTCGTGCGAAAGAATCTCTGGAACATTTTGCCCAGATATGGGGTTGACGGTGACCTACTCCGTGCTGTGCAATCCACTTATGAGGATTGTACAGCATGTGTGCAGGTGGACAGCAGCTTGTCGCCCTGGTTTGATGTCAACATTGGTGTCAGACAGGGATTCGTGCTGTCGGCTCGGCTATTCATCCTGTATCTGGACAGTTGTCTTCAGAGAATAAGAAATATGAATGTGGGAATGCGAATGGGTAACTCAGTATTCAAGTGCCTGCTTTAAGCAGACGACGCGGTATTAATAGCAGAATCACCATCCGAACTGCAAACACTAGTTACAACAATGAAAGATGATTGTATGAAGAAAGGCTTACAATTGAATACGAAGAAAACCAAGATAATGGGATTTGAAAGAGAGACAACCAGAACAAACACTAGCATTACTGTTGATGATGTAGTGTTGGAGCAAGTGAATGAGATTGTATATCTTGGAAGTGCTTTTAGCAGCAATGGAAGGTACACCGCTGATGTGGAGAGAAGAGTGAGTGCATGGAATAGAGTGAGTGGAGCGTTGGGTAAACTTCTAGGCAGTCGTCAGCAGCTCGCTGTACACAACGCGGTGCTAATCCCAACGCTATCTTATGGAAGTGAGATCTGGGTATGGCAGAGAGAGCATGAAAGTAGAATAAATGCGGTCGAGATGAGAGCATTGCGCAAAATTGTGGCATAACGCTTGCTGACCGCGTTCTTAATAAAGACGTGAGAGAAATAATTGGTCTGAAAGAGAGTGTTGGTGTTAAGATAAGAAAGGGCACGCTCCGTTGATTCGGACATGTAGAAAGAATGCGGGACGAAAGATTGCCGAAACAGATATACAATGCAAAAGTGGAAGGATAGGAGCCGAGGAAGACGGAGACTAACCTATCATGACCAAATTGGTCGTGTTTTATCAGAAGGTGATGTCAGGAGCCCCAGGAACCGGCGAACGTGCATGAAAAGAGCTATGAATGTCACAAAAGCGAGTGAAGTATGTAAGAACCGCCTCTTTTGGCGCTCGGTTCTCTCTGCCTACCCCGCAAGGGACTTGGCGTGAAGATATACCAAAAGAAATATTTCAACTTTTGAACAAAAATATATCAACCAACACATTTCCCTATTTGCGCCATTCAAAATATTAGTGAAAGTTCCCATGAATTTCCTTTTCTACAACGTCGGGAGTCATATAAGTACACGACCCACCATATGTAAAGTGGATACCATTTATTCGTTTGAAAAATTCTTATGCTAACTTCTTACGTCATACTTTATTTAAAAAGAAATTTCCTTGTGCTAAAAATGTAGTACCTCACTAAATTAGGCAATTAACATTAATATTTGTGATACCCTAACTAATAGGTATGCTACACGATAATATGGCAAATCACGTTTACTTGTTTCTAGGCTTAAAAAACCCATTAATTACGTGTTGAAATTACAAAGGTTGTATACAATACAATTCGACTCGTATCGCATAGGTATTCAATGCACTCTCTGTCTGGGTGGACACAGGTGGTATACGATTTATTACAGAAACATCTGGGCGGCCCGCCAGAGCCACCACTTTCTCTTTTTAAACTCCATCACTTTCTGTTGCACACATTAAATATGGAAGTATGTATCCATATTATAACCAAGTATCAGGCATTCACCAAGGTTTTAGACACTCAGTTTCCAAGCTGCTTTAGGTGCAGTCAAACATGTGGAAAGCCTCTGATGAATCTGTTACTGTAGCATGCACGCATACAACGTAAGAATCGCTTATCGCCGCTAACACAGTAACTCGTGCTTCGTGGCGTACTTTTTTTATAACACCCGGGTGACAAACAAGCGTAATGCTTGTCTGACGGTAAGCAAATAGCGTAGCCTATGGACGTTTGTAGGACCAGATGTGTAGAAATGTCCATAAGATACGGTTATTGCTTACCGCCCAACCACCGCTTGTGTGGTTATCCTGTAAATACCGTAGAAAAACTTCAGTACGGAGGTCTTCTATTAAATAGCTTTCAATGCACGTAAATTAGTATAAATTTCGGACATAAATTATTATTAATAAATATTGTCCGATAAATTACACAACGCCATCTAGTCGCAAACCAAGCCAAACGTGTGCTATGGATACTAGACAACTGATAAACATATGAAAATATTTTTTGTAAATGCCTACCTACAAACTTATAATAAGCATAAACATAGATAACATCCAGACCAAGACAAACAGACATGTTCATGGACACAAATATTTGCTTTATGTGATAATCGAACCTACGAGCTTTAGTGCTAAAGTAGCTATCGCTAGCCATTCTACCACCGAGCTCGTCAAATCATGCATTCATACATATTGCAATATGACATAATCAAGATAGAAATTACTCGTAATGTTGTAACTGGAAATCGATATTGACAGAGAACTTAAAACCATTTCGGCAAAAGAAATATACGATTATTTCAATTCAAACGTTCAAATCAAAAGAGTTATGCCATCTATGTGGTAAGATGATTGCCTATATTGATTGATTAAACTATTCAGATGAGATGTGGCATCGATGACGCGCGGGCTCAATTAGATCTCGTTTAATCTGAGACAGCCACAAGTAACTATGAGTTGTGTGGTCCATACTAAGCAAGGTCTTTGCCCCTGATACACGTGCGAATAGCCGCCTCACCCGTAACGGTACACACCGTTCATAATTCTACATCTTTCGTCTACGTACAAATACAAAAAACTTGGCTCACCACTACAATTCCCGATACAACGCGCTGCCAATTAGTACGAACGCTCAATTTAGTATGTAAATGAAAGGTGTTTTCCGCATACCGATACATCAAATCTATTAAGCTTGGGGGCCTCTATTGCCTTACTTCTTAAGAGAGTATTTCCTCTGCAATTATACTTTATGTGGAACATTAAATATTAATCTTATACGCAGAGCGTCTTTAACGATAGTATTAGAACGTCATTAATATGATTTCATATATCAAACAAAGTTAAAACATGCTTACCTATACCTCAAAATATTAGTGTACAGGGCAAACAACATAACTTTCTCGCGACTAATCTTACAAAATGGACAATTTTTTACAGTATCTTCTTCTTAGGGCTATCCCGTTTCTTAAACCATTCGCGGGGTCCCTAACTAAGTCCGCTACCTAAGCTTAAGTATTTGGCGAAGATAATTTGTTTGACATGGAGCGACTGCCGTCAAATCTCCACTTTTCCAAGATTAGGTCAGTCTATTGAAATACTCGTATTTATTTTTGAACTATTGAAATATGTATTTTTATGGTGTACTATCGCGTGGTCCACACCGAACCATGTATATTTTATAGTACCAACAGGTATAAAATAAATGGGGATAAAGATAAAAATCACTTATTTGCCATTAGGCCCTTACGGGCAATTAGACACGTCTTACATTCTTTTAATTAGATCATATTTTATCTTAATAATTATACAATTTTTTTTTAGTTCTTATCTCTCTTTTTTAATCTACCAGCATTTCGGAAATGACCACGGGCAAAGAATAAATGCCGAACGAAATTTGCCAATATGGGTCTTTTTTTTTCATCGTCAATATATTATTACAATAAATATATGTGAGTGTACATATACCTTAGTCTTGCCAGAAATACTGAAACAAAGAAAAAAAAAATTCTATTGCAAATAACATTTATTACTTTTACAGTGTGTTAGTTTAATACATAAATATAAAAAAAACATTTAAAATATAAAAAGCTTATTCGAAGTGGTCTCCATTGACTGCCATACAGTCCTTTAAACGTTGAGGCCAGTTATCAATAGAAGCACGCACTCTTTCCATGGGAAAATTCTTCACTGCCAATCGTGCGGATTGTTTTAGGTACTCCAAATTATCATGGCGTTTAGATCAAGCCGTACTCTCTAAAACTGACCATAAATCATAATCCAGCGGATTAAGATCGGGACTAGACGACGGCCAGTCTTCAGCTCTGATGAAGTCCGAAACGTTCGTTTCCAACCAAGACTGCGTAGCCGAGCTTTATGACCCGGCGCCGAGTCTTGCTGGAAGGACCATTCTTGGTTATTGAACATGGTGTTGTTAAGGGGCTTCACTACCTTCTCAAGAATGGTATCTTGATACATTTGTGCCGATGTTTTGATACCTTTTTCACAAAAGTATGGATCAGTCAGGAAACTGGATAACGCTAGGACGACTAAAACTTTTATAAATAAACTTCAACACAAAATATAGAATTCAATTTTATAATTAGAATTTCAATTGCCAAATAAATTACACTTATAATAAATTACAAATACATTCACATTTTCAATTATTGAAACTTGTTTGACGATCCGCTATGTATATTTGGGGTGACGCCATGATTGCAAAGCTATAAAGCAAACATGATTTTCGTTTCCCGTTTTTACGTGGAAAAGTGCAAACAGACTGTTTGTCCACGAGCTCCCTCTATGATGTATTTACACTCATAAAAGCAGCACAACATATAAGAATAATGGGATAATCTTAAACAAATATCGTAAAGCGTAAAAGAGGATTCTTATCGTCTGCCGTATGTACCTAAGTCAATATACAGAAGTACCTGTTTACAGTCAACTCGCAAAAAAAGAATAAAAAAAAAACTGAGCGATGAAATTTATTTACTTAGTAGATTACCAAGGTGACTCGTACTTTACTATGCCGGTCAGTTAAGGTGGAACCGACTGTACATAATATTAATAACAAACAATCATTTATGGGGACTACCGTCTACGGACAAACAAGCATACGACCTGCCTTATGTGAATAGGTTACTGTACCTGAAAGATCATTACAACTGTTCGCGACAACTATGTACATAAATAAATAACCGTCGCGCGTAGTATAAGTGATGCACATTTTATATAGTTATAGTTGTTTATGTATAGTTTGTACTAGTTGTTTATGTAAGGATTAGAATAGGTTTACACAGTTTTCATACATACTTTGTTAGAGATAAGTTTTACATGTTTAGTATAGGTACGAGCTGTTGCAAGCCAAGTATATAATAAAGTTATAACGGCGAATTACTGGCTGCAACAGCTCAATAGTGCATAGATGTACCTATTAACGTAATTTTAAGTTTATAATGAAAACATTTTTATGTAAAACTTCACTGACCCATAAGTTTCGACAATAACTTTAGCAAAAGTTTTTATGGTTTTATATGAAAAAGGGTCAAATGTATGAAATAATAGTACAACTTACAAACATTTTAGACACAAATAAAGCGAGCACGATCAGGTATTGCCTCTAGGTCTGGGCGATTTTGGCTATTGCTATCTCTTTCCCACACATGTGTCTCTCGCTCGCACAGCGGGGGTATAAATATGGGCCATACATCGTCGATCGGTACCAGTCGTCCGCTACACTCAGCGCTCACACTACAGTGAGATAGCCAGCCAAGTCACTCCGAAGCCAAGCCAGTCCAGACCTAGCAGGAAGTACCTACGGCTCCATACTTCTGAAGACAGCAACAGGCGTTTCATTCTGCACCAACCCACAGACCTGCGACTTACAACCGGAGGTCGAAGAACGAAGCCCGCCAGTGCCTACATTCTATTATTTTTATATTCATCTACGAAAGTGTACGGGTCGTATCGAAGGGGCCCGTACATTTTGGTCCTTCAGCAGCCGGATACTGGGAATAGTTCTTCAGACGACGAAGAAAAATGCCTGTCACAAGAAGTATGGAGTCGGAAAGGAGGACAACGCCTGCTCAAGTCGACGGAGCCGCCGCCGCCGCCACAGTGACGCCCGCCGCCGCCGCCACAGTGACGCCCGCCGCCGCCGCCACAGTGACGCCCGCCGCCGCCGCCACAGTGACGCCCGCCGCCGCCGCCACAGTGACGCCCGCCGCCGCCGCCACAGTGACGCCCGCCGCCGCCGCACCCGCCGTAGCGACGCCAGAGACGTCTACAGCCGAAACATCGACGACGACGAACACTACGGCCACTGCAACGACCGGCGAGACGACGGCGACCGGCGAGACGACAACCGGCAAGACTGCAGCCACACACCGGACAGCCAGCCCACAGAAGGAGGCCTCTCGCCGCCCGCCCAGCGCGCCCCGCACTACGTCGACAATCAAGCGGAGAGCGCTGGCCAAGGCGCGAGAATTCCTTCTACAGAAGGAAGTGGAGCTGGCAGCTGCACGTGTCGCCGCGTTGGAGGCGGACTCCAAAGACGAAATCGAAGCAGACGAGGACTTGGCAACTAGGAACGAGCGAACAACCGACTGGGTCAACAGAAGCACGCTGGCACTCACCATGGAGCCCTACGTACCGAAGCCCGACGTCCCAGGCCCGGACCATCGCAGGACCGATGAAGAGGAGGTTATAGCAGCGCCGCCGCCGCAGACGTGCAGCGACGCACTTCATCGGGGCCACAGCGAGGTCACGCGGCACGCCGAGCAACAAGTACCGGTTCCAGTGAGAGAAGATATAGAGCCAGCACGCTATTGTGAAGAGAGACGACCGCAACGGGAGTTTGACTACAATCAGCTAGCAACTGCCATCACACTTGCAGCGAGAGCCGTTCAACCCGCCATTGCACCGAGGACCGTCGAGTTACCGTCTTTTCACGGGTCATCGAACGAGTGGCTGCCATTCAAGGCCGCCTATGATGAAGCTGCAAGTCACCTCTCCGAACAAGAAAGGCTGTCCAAGTTACGTCACAGCCTGAAGGGAGCCGCCAGAGATGCAACACTATGTCTCTTCGTCGGGTCAACGACTTCAGAAGAAGTTATGAAGATGTTAGCCGCGAGGTTCGGTCGTCCAGATGCACTGGCAATGACCGAACTGAACAAGCTCCGTGCGCTACCACGACTGGCCGAGAACCCAAGAGACATCTGCATCTTCGCTTCAAAGGTGCTTAACGTCACAGCCACAGTTAAAGCACTGAAGAAGCATCACTATCTACACAACGCCGAAGTGGTACGCAGCGTCATTGAAAAACTGCCGCCAGCGCTGCGCTACAGGTATTACGACTTCGCCGCCGAACAGCCGGAAGATCATCCAGACCTTCTCACGCTGTCCAAGTTTCTGGAAGTCACCGCCGATCGATGTGGAAGCTACGCACCGGCCGAGCTCACTGCGGTTGAAGACCGGCGGGAGCCTGCCGTACGAAAAGGACTACGTGCTTACCACACTCAAGATCAGAAGTCTACTGCGGTGCAACTAAAGTGTCAAGTTTGCAAGAAAGAGGGTCACCATCCGTACGACTGCAACGTGTTCAAGAAAGCCGACCAATTTGCGAGATGGGAGCTAGCCAGAACTCACAGGCTATGCTTCCGTTGTTTGCGAGTCCGCAAATTTCGGCATAACTGCAAGCCAAAGCAGTGTGAAGTCGACGGATGCAAATACACGCACCACCCTCTTCTACACGACACAAAAAGGAAAGAAAATGAAGTTGAAAATTCAACAGCCATAGTTACGTCGACAAGGGAAAATTTCACTGCTGCCTATCTCAAGATTCTGCCTGTACAAGTGACCGGTCCGAAGGGTACATACGACACTTACGCCCTTTTGGACGACGGCTCTACGTGCACACTCATCGAGTCGGCAGTGGCGAACAAGATCGGCGTACACGGGCCGCCCGCGCCTTTTTACATAGAGGGTGTGGCCGGCGCACGTATAACGGCCGATACATCGGAACGTGTACACTTCACTATACAAGGAAGAAACTCAGTGAAGCACGATGTGTCGGCGCGTACAATGGACAAGCTGATGTTGACGACTCAAGGTGTGCCACGTAGTGTCGTGAAACACTGTCGTCATTTGGAAGACATCGAAGATCAGCTGATTTATGAGGAAGGCCATCCAACCGTGTTGCTGGGTCAAGATAATTGGTCGTTGCTGCTCACACACGACGTGCGAAGAGGGACCACAGCCCAACCAGTCGCTTCATTAACCGACTTGGGATGGGTATTGCACGGCGCGACGGGAAATAAGAAGAAGCAGCAAGTCCATCGAGTTAGCCATCTGACTACAGTAACACTAACGGAGGAACAGACAATGGATGACCTCATGAAGGAGCACTTCGCCCTCGAGTCTCTGGGTGTTCAGCCCAAACATTCACACACCAACGACGAGCTCAACGCGCTGCGCACACTCGAGGAGAAGACGCGTCGATTACCGGCGGGAGGGTTTGAAACAGGATTGCTATTCAAACAAAGCGATTTTGTACCGCCGGATAACTACAACACAGCGATGCGTCGCCTCGAGTTAGTCGAGAAGAAACTCGACAAAAATGTTGAATTGAAGCGGCGCTACGAGACACAAATGAACACTCTGATACAGAGCGGCTATGCAGAGAAGGCTCCAGCAGTGAAAAGCGACAGAACTTGGTATCTGCCACATTTTGCAGTTATCAACCCGCAAAAGCCCGAGAAACTACGCATCGTGCACGACGCGGCAGCCAGGACCCGTGGTATCAGCCTCAACGACATGCTGCTGTCTGGGCCCGACCTCATACAGTCTCTACCCGGAGTGCTGATGAGGTTCCGTCAACGCCCAGTAGCGGTCGCAGCCGATATCAAGGACATGTTCCTGCGCATCAACATACGGGAGGAAGACCGAGACATGCAGAGGTTCCTGTGGAGAGAAGACAGAAGAATCGGTCCACCCACAGAGTACCGCATGAGAAGCGTGATCTTCGGCGCCACGTCGTCACCATGCACGGCGATATACATCAAAAACAAAAACGCCGAGGAATTCAAAGAACAGTTTCCCGAGGCAGCGCAGGCAGTGATAGCAAACCACTACGTCGACGACTATCTTGCCAGCTTTGACACGGAGGAGGTCGCCATACAAGTATCAACACAAGTCGCTAATATACACAAACGAGCGAATTATCATCTTCAACGCTGGGCATCGAACTCAAACAAGGTGCGCGCCGAATTCTCCACTACACCTAAGGGGAATTTAGTGCAACTCGATGCAGAGAAGATATTGGGCATGGTGTGGGACCCGAATGAAGACTATCTGGGCTTCAACATCAATCAACACAAGCTTCCGCCTTCAATATTGGAAGGCACGAAAACACCGACGAAGCGAGAAGCCCTACGTACAGTGATGTCTTTGTTCGACCCGCTGGGCTTAGTTACACCTGTTACAATACAAGCGAAGAAGATTTTACAAGATACTTGGCGTACTGGAATCGACTGGGATGTCAAGTTGCAAGACAGTGAAGCCGAAAGTTGGTCATACTGGCTCTCTCACGTGAGAAGACTACCGAGCCTAGCTATACCAAGGTGCTATCCCGGCGTATCGACCGCACATACGAACGAGATACATACTTTCGTCGATGCAAGTTCGTCGCAATACGCCTGCGCTGTGTATTGGAGGGCACAGGATGCATGCGGGAATATACATGTGTCATTGATAGCTGCAAAAGGCAAAGTTGCACCGTTGAACAAAGTGACGTCAATACCGAGACTCGAACTCCAGTCAGCTGTACTTGGGTGTCGTCTTGCGCGCACAGCCATAGACGAACACGACATAAAGCCGACCCGCCGAGTATATTGGTCGGATTCACGCACGGTACTCTCGTGGCTACGCACTGGCCCGCGAGCGTACAAGCCGTTTGTGGCCCACCGGATCGCGGAGATCGCCGAGGAAACGAAGACCAGTGAGTGGAGATGGGTGCCTACCAAGGAAAATGTTGCAGACGACGCAACGCGCGACACTCCACACGACTTCAACTCACAACACCGGTGGTTCCACGGGCCCGCGTTTCTACGCGAGTCGGAAGCAAACTGGCCGCGAGAGGTCAATGAACCCGACCATATGGGTCTGACCGGCGAGGAAAGAATCAACTTTGTTCGAAACACTACATCACTAAAGGAAGCACTGCCCGACGCAACTCGTTTTTCAAGTTGGTTAAAGTTAGTGCGTACTACGGCGCGTGTACTACAATTTATCGAACTTCTGCGCATCAGAAAACAGCTGTGCAACGCGGCCTACAAACGCAATAAGAAAAACGAAGTTGACGACGCTACTTGGACGAAAATAAAGAAAGCAGCGAAGGGAAAAAACAAGAAAATCAGTGTTACATGTGAAAGTGAAAACAGCTGTTTCATTCAACTTGAAACACATCAATTACATCGTGCCCAACAGCTGTGGATACGCTCAGTGCAAGATGATGCGTTCAGTGAAGATGTCGCAGCTTTAAAGTGTAAAAAACAGTTGCCTGCTAATAGCCGACTAAGTCAGCTGTCCGTCATTATAGACAGCGATGACGTCATACGGCTACGGTCACGAATAGCAGCCGCTGTCGACATCACGGACGAACAAAAAGCTCCGCCGATTATGGATGGCAAACATACATATGTGCAACTGTACATCTCATGGGTACATCGAAGACTCCATCACGGGGGCTTCGAGACCACGACCAACGAAGTTCGACAACACTTATGGGTACTACGACTGCGCAATACAGTTAGAAGTGTGTTGAAAAGATGTCAACAGTGTCGCATCAGGCGGGCCGTGCCCGCTCAACCGTCTACGGGTGACCATCCACGGAGCAGACTGGCGCATCATCAGCGCCCTTTCACCTACACCGGCCTCGACTACTTCGGCCCGATGACAGTCACTGTTGGGCGTGCTCATCAGAAGAGATACGGCGTACTGTTTACGTGTCTAACAACGCGAGCAGTGCACTTAGAAGTCGCCGGCACTCTCAGCACCGACTCAGCAGTGATGGCATTGCGACGCTTCATCGGCCGTCGTGGATGTCCAACTGAGCTGTGGTCAGACCAGGGTACCAACCTGAAGGGCGCAGACGTGGAGCTGCGCAGAGCTGCGGAGGAAGCCATGAAGGAGGAATCTTCGGTGCGCTTCATACAATGGCGTTACATCCCGCCGAGCGCTCCATTCATGGGCGGCGCTTGGGAGCGCCTTGTACGGAGCGTGAAGACCGCACTGGCTGCCACACTGCATGAACGAGCCCCGAAGGAAGAAGTTCTCACCACTCTGCTCATCGAGGTCGAACATACACTCAACAGCCGACCACTCACTCACGTGTCAACGGAGGCCGACGACGACGACGCACTCACACCTAACCATTTTTTGATGGGAGGGCCATCACGAGTGCCACTGCCGGGGTCATTCACCGACGCCGACGCAACAGGGCGACGGGAGTGGCGTGCGAGTCAACAGCTCGCCAACCATTTCTGGAGTCGCTGGGTGAAGGAGTACCTGCCAGAACTCCAACACCGGCGGGACCCACGCGCTTCACACGGCGCTATCCGGGTCAATGACCTCGTACTGATAGCAGATGGCACTCTACCTCGTAACTTGTGGCCACGAGGTGTAGTCGTCGCTACCTACCCCGGACCGGACGGAGAGACACGAGCGGTGGACGTGCGGACCAACAAGGGCGTGCTGCGAAGGCCCACCAAGAAGCTGGTGATCCTGCCTACAGCGACGGTCGACGGCGCGAACGC
Source organism: Pyralis farinalis (assembly GCA_947507595.1). Taxonomy (NCBI): domain Eukaryota; kingdom Metazoa; phylum Arthropoda; class Insecta; order Lepidoptera; family Pyralidae; genus Pyralis; species Pyralis farinalis. The sequence goes on from OX382272.1 coordinate 16,966,231, forward strand.
GAAAAATATCTCCAGCTGAGATAGCTGCGGCGGGAGTATATGTTCGCGACAACTATGTACATAAATAAATAACCGTCGCGCGTAGTATAAGTGATGCACATTTTATATAGTTATAGTTGTTTATGTATAGTTTGTACTAGTTGTTTATGTAAGGATTAGAATAGGTTTACACAGTTTTCATACATACTTTGTTAGAGATAAGTTTTACATGTTTAGTATAGGTACGAGCTGTTGCAAGCCAAGTATATAATAAAGTTATAACGGCGAATTACTGGCTGCAACAGCTCAATAGTGCATAGATGTACCTATTAACGTAATTTTAAGTTTATAATGAAAACATTTTTATGTAAAACTTCACTGACCCATAAGTTTCGACAATAACTTTAGCAAAAGTTTTTATGGTTTTATATGAAAAAGGGTCAAATGTATGAAATAATAGTACAACTTACAAACATTTTAGACACAAATAAAGCGAGCACGATCAGGTATTGCCTCTAGGTCTGGGCGATTTTGGCTATTGCTATCTCTTTCCCACACATGTGTCTCTCGCTCGCACAGCGGGGGTATAAATATGGGCCATACATCGTCGATCGGTACCAGTCGTCCGCTACACTCAGCGCTCACACTACAGTGAGATAGCCAGCCAAGTCACTCCGAAGCCAAGCCAGTCCAGACCTAGCAGGAAGTACCTACGGCTCCATACTTCTGAAGACAGCAACAGGCGTTTCATTCTGCACCAACCCACAGACCTGCGACTTACAACCGGAGGTCGAAGAACGAAGCCCGCCAGTGCCTACATTCTATTATTTTTATATTCATCTACGAAAGTGTACGGGTCGTATCGAAGGGGCCCGTACAACAACATAACGAAGTTCTTTCCAGGGTAACCCTTAAATTGCCAGTGCCGTGTGCCGACGACTTTAGAAGTTTTTTAAGCTATGTGTATTGTTAGGGGTAAATAAAGAATACGTGATATTTAAATAAATAGAATATATCTTTACAGGCTTTTTAGACGTCACTTATAAATGATACTGCCAATCCACAAACATGAAACGTACATTACCAGTTTAACATGTTAATAGAATAATAAAACATTATTTGAAAACGTTATCCCTATACTAGTTTTGAAGTCATGGGATAATTTAAAAACTATGAGATCCATAACTAATATTCACAATTACAAAATTAAAGCTTAAAAGTTGCAACAAAACTAAGTTAGGTTTTCATTGTCATAAATGTTTATAATATCTACCTTTGATTATAAATTAAACGTATAAGTTATAATCTGTTCACATTTTGGAAAGCTAGTCTTCCAGTTTTTGCACTAACGACATCGTGTCTGAAATGTGTAAGTGGTAAAATGACCATAACAATCAAGTCGTGATTCATCCCCGGAACGAGATATGAAAGGTTTTGTGATTGTATCAGGCCCAAGATCAAGTGACTTTCAAGCTTATTTGGAATTGGGTTATGGTGTTCATTTAAACGAGTGCAAGAGCAGCCTGTATGAAATTTAATGACAGTTTATTTTCGTGTCACGATGCAATAGCTTATTATTGTATGCATTACATACCTATACCAGCGCCTAGCCTTTATAATGCAATCAACGTATCAACTAATGACTGAATTAAAAGGGGACTAAAGGGGTTAAAGTATGAAATTGCCGTTTTATAGTAATAGATACTTTGAATTGACAATTGACTTTCATGGTGTGACATTTTCGAGTGAAACTTTTTTCACATGATACCTATGAGGTTTTTCTTTTAAAAAATGTGCAACATTTGATTTTCGAATTTCAATTGGGTTTTTTATTCAGTTGAGACAGGAAAGATGGATACTTCGAAAATCTGAGTAATTTTTGAATATGCGTTACGATGCGGAACTAACGCGGCAGAAACGGCTCGCAATATCAATGCTGCGTTTGGAGAAGAAACTGCTAATGAACGCACCGTGCGTTTTTGGTTTAAATGCTTTCGTAATGGAAACTACGACGTGAAGAACGAACCACGTGGAAGAGTGCCCACACAGGTGAATAACGCTGAATTGAAAGAGATGGTGGAAGCCGATCCGAGTTAAACTACCTAAGAGTTAGGGGCATGGTTTAACGTTACCGTACCTACAATATTGACTCATTTGCTTTTATTTTTTACGATAACCGTAAGCAAAAAATGCAACAGTTGACCCCAGGTCAAACGCTGCAACAGTGCCCTAAAGCATAGCTTACAAATAAAAAGGTGTAAAACTAAAATGGTAACTGTTTGGTGCTCTCTTCATGGCGTTATAAACTATAGCTTTCTCAGGTCTAGTCAACCAATAATAGCAGATATTTACTGTGCCGAACTTCGAACAATGATGACGAAACTGGTAGTGAAACAGCCCCGACTTGTGAATCGATCTTCACCATTATTGCTCTATGATAACGAAAGACCTCACACTTCACGAGAAACCGTTGTAACTCTACAGGAGCTGCAGTTAGAAACCATACGTCATCCCCCGTACTTGCCAGAACTTGCTCCAGCTGACTATCATTTTTTTCGAAATTTGGTGTCAATTTTCTACGTGGTAAAAAATTTTCTTCCCAGGTGGCAGTACAAAATGCTTTCACACAGTTTGTCGAATCTAGATCCCCAGGGTTCTATCGCAAAGGCTTTCGATTAGATGGCAGCAATGTATAGATAATGGGGAAAATATTTTGTTTAAACAAATATGTTACATCTAAGAAGAAAACGTGCTTTAGTTTTTCAGTACAAATCGACAATTTCCTACTTTAACCCCTAATATATACTTTTATCACATATTTATACAGGGTACAGAAACTCTCTTTTTTTTAACGTGTCTGTCTATTGTAAAAAGTTTTCATATTTTTCCAAGCTTTCCTCGCCATTATAGTGAAATTAATGCAGTCAATTTTAAAACTTAAACTCTAAAAATGTGAGATACCAAACTTAAATTCAACTAGTAACTAACTAGCAATGTCAGTTTAAAATGACAACTCTAATTTGTAGAACTTTTAGGCAAAGTAAATTACATGTGACAAAGATAAAATTACTCCTTGTGATATTATGGCTATGTTAGTTTCAAGTGACATTTAGATTATTAGAATACAGAGAAAAAGTTACTACGTACCTCGGAAATAAAAATAATTTTACACTATTAGTTGAATTTTACACTATTATTTATGTTAACGTAAATAAACATAAAAATGACATAAAAACTTTAACGTTATTTACGTTAAAATTTTTAAACATAAAAATGGCATGCAAACTGATTAACCATTTCAATATTTGAAATATTTGATACAATGCACATATCAAGCAAGAAAGCGGTCCAAATGCGTAAATGTGAAAAGGATAGTATATTATAAGCAACGTGTACTACGTGAGATCTCATACGTCCGATCAAATCATACTTGTTTGCGTTTTTATTACTCGCCTTACAGAATGGACAGAAACGATTTAAGGATAAGGGTATTGGGGTTAGGTTTTATATAATTTTGTTGAATTTCGTCAGTTCCTACAACAAGTGATTTGAAATTTGCATCAATATATCAATCAGTTCTTCCGAAAGAAATATTTGCAGCCTACACCCTAGACTATAATAAGTCTATGAACCTGATTTTTGGCATTGATATCCGCTAAGAAATATATTTTTGGAATTTTTCACGGTATTACATATGTGCTTTCACATGTGCGACGTAAAATTCATGTTTTAAATAACACTATCGATCTTTAAATAGATAGAATTCATTTAAAAAATATGAAGCCCTTATATCTTCAAACCAAGTCCCAAGTGCTGCATGACTAGGTTATAACATATTTCAGCCGCTTCTTTAATATTCATAGGTCTTTTCATGCAAGGTAGCCGATTTCTAGTATTTCAATTTGCCGACGATACAGTTCTCATGGCGTAATCGCTGGAGGACCTCAACGCTATGCTCAATGACCCCAATAGTGTTACCGACCAGATAAGTCTCAAGATGAACATTGACAGGACTAAGATTGTGTCGAATGTCCATGTTACACTTACGCCGGTTACGGTTGAAAGCACTAAGCTCGAAGTTGTTGACGAATGTATATAGGTAAGTCTAACTTCAACCGAGAGGTCAACAGACGAATCCAACACTTCGACACGTCTTCTCGTCCAAAATACCTCAACGCCTGAAGAGCAAAGTCTTCGAACAGTGTGTGTTGTCAGTGATGACATACGAAAATGAGAAGCCCTTCACTGCGGGTCATATGGGCACGCCGAAGGTCGCTCAACGTTGTATGGATAGAGCTATGCTCGGGGTTTCTCTACCCAAGCTGAATTGGCAGTTCAGCAAGCAGAAGCCGCATAATTCGTAAAACTGATAACCGCTGGGGATGAGAGGATCTCGAATAGCGTCCCCACACTGGTACACGCAGTATGAGACGACCCCTCATCAGATGGAGCGACGACCTCAAAAGGTTTGTCTATGGATGCAGGTGGCACAGGATCGAAACGTATGGCTCTCTAGAGGGGAGGCCTGTAGGACAGTGGACGAATACGGATTAAGATGAAGATGAGCTGTAGATAGGTATCTGATACATACAGATAATGTCATATCATATAGTAATATTCTTAAACCTTCTAAACATAATACAAAAGTTTAAAAGTACTTATAGAAATTCAAACCTAACTATTTCATTAACGCAAATAAATAGACAAACCATAAGATCAATTATTATGGTTATAAATATAAATATATCATGCATAACTTTATCAAGATAAACACTGCTCACCCGAGTCCCTTTGCTTGTGTTAAACAGACAGTTTGTTTGTTTTCCGTACGGCAGTATATACTAATAAAGCTTTAAGGTAAGAATTGCCCAAAAACATTTTTATTATGGATATAATTTCATAAATTTCTCGTGAGATTTTAATAGAAAAGCTAGCTGAGTGAAAAATTAAACATATAGATACATACACGTAAATGAAAACTATGAACGTAGAATGAATTCATAAAATTTCATATCTATTAACTATATAGAGAATTTATAAAATTTCATATATTTTATAATTTATAAAATTTCATATATTTTATAAATTCTCTATATAGGTAATAGATATGAAATTTTATAAATTCATTCTACGTTCATAGTTTTCATTTATGTGTATGTACGAGTATCTATATGTTTAATTTTTCACTCAGCTAGCTTTTCTATTAAAATCTTTCATATGGAAATACTATGTGGTTGGAATAAATTTTGTACCCGAGCATTGTCTAGAAAATTGTCTAGAGGTTTTTATTTCAAACACCTAGGCATATATTTACAATCTGGATTCGCCATTTTATGTAAGCAAAAAGTTTCTCCTTTTAACCTCTTCCAGTTTCCTTCTAACGTTACAAAAAATGGTACCTTACCTCATAGTAGCAAGCCAAAATTTTGATACATATATTACTTGGGATGCTATTTCAAGATAGCTAGACCAAATCTAAGTGACAAACATCATCGCACTAAGGGTTTTATGTATCTGCGGGGCTTTTATTGTGTCTGGGGAAATGTTTGTCTGTCCAGATCCACAGAAAGTGTCTTGCTTAATACTTGTTTTTATCAATATTTAAACATGGATATATAAAACGCGAAAGTAGAAGGACGTAGGAGCCAAGGAAGCCCAAAAATCATCGGTAGTGTGTTATCAGAAGGTGCTGTCATGAGTCCTAGGAGCGTACGTGAAAGGAGCTATGAAAGTTAATGAAGTGAATGAGGTGCGTAAGGACCGAATCATGTGGCGCTCAGTTCTCTCAGCGTACTCCGCTTCAGCTTCACGTCAAATCCCTTACTCGTTTCTCACCTTGCCTTGAAAGGGATATCTTAGTATACAGTTTTAAAGGAACTGTGACGTTTTGAAGTTGATAAAACAAATCAAATGAGACCAGACACGAGTTTACTGGTAAAAATGACATAGTTCCACTATCCCACTCCAGCATAAACTATTAGATTCTCGTCACCAAGTGTGTTGTATTCTTATGAAACATACCAAATGATCCCAATGGAACTTCAGCCATTTAAATTTGTAAAACATGTAAATTTGTATCCCATTCAATTATTTCAGATTTTTTACTGCATAGGCAATACCATTCATCTTGATGAAAAAAATATTATAATATAAAAAGTCTAATTCGTTGTGGCAAAGTAGATTCTGAAATAAAAAATACCCCGATTGTCTGAAAATATCAGCTATGCATACACTTTTCTTATTCTTCGTGTTATCCCGATTCCTAATTATTAGGATTGGCGGGGTCAGCTACCTAAGCCTAAAAATTTGGTGACGACACCGATTTTTACATGGAGCGACTGCCGTCAGACCTCCACAACCCACAGGGAATACCAGGTCTTAGGTTACGTCACACGTCTTTCGAAATGTAATTTCTTGGATGTGTGAGTTTCCTCACGATGTTTTCCTTTACCGCCTTACAAGTGATAAATATGTACATAAATACGAAAACACGAATATAGTGGTACGTGCCCCCGCCAGGATTCGAACTGGGGACCAGTTGATCAATAGGCCGGTTCCTTATCCATCAAGCTATCACTGCTCAGTGCATAAAATACTGTAAAAACATATAGATAATATGCAATTTGATCTAACCTGCTTTGTGTGCTTCCGCCACCAATTAGTTCATGCGGCCTAGCGCCGGCCGTACCTTATCCACTACTGTTAGTAAATGCAACATGCCAACGCTGCCATGGCTGCTCCGGTAGTCTCTGCCCCGGCTGCTGCGGTCGTCCGCCATCTGGAACAGAATCCGCATTCTGGGCGATTGTTTTTATACGCCGATACGTGTTCGTGAAATCGTGTTTGAAAATTACGACCAGTTTGACCGATATAAACATGTTTACATTCATCGCAGAATAGCTTATAGACGCCGGATTTTTTATTGGGCGGGATTCTATTTTTAGTGGTACAAAGTGATTTGAGTGTATTACGGGATTTGAGAGCAACATGTATGTTATTTTTTCTAAATATGTGGACTATTTTGTCAGTGATTTTTCCCAGGTATGACAACCTCGCAGTGTATTTATTTGTCCAAATATATGGAACCCCGTACAATAGTCTGTTAACGATACTACTCGTCTTTTTACGCAATAATTTATCGGTGGTAGATTTGGAATAACCGTTTGACTTCGCGATCTGATGATATATTACATCAAGATTATGTTGTAATTATCGTTACTTAATGGAACGCTCATCAAACGGTGTATCATAGTTTTATACGCTGCGAGCTTGTGTTGCCAAGGATAGCTGGATGACGCGGGAATCGTGGTATCGGTATGAGTGGGTTTACGGTATATCGAAAATTCATGGAGGGATTGATTTTTAGTTATGGTTAAATCTAAAAAGTGAATGAAACTATTTTATTCTATTTCTAAAGTGAATTTAATTTTAGGGTGGATTTTATTAAATTTGGAAACAAAGAGATCCAATTGACGATTGGTACCTGCCCAGCATATGAGAATATCGTCGACATATCTATAGTAATAGACTATGTGTGGTTTACCGATTATGTGTTCGCGTTCGTAATTATCCATAAATAAGTCAGCCAGCGACGACCAGGGCAGTCGTGGCAGCGATGGTGGTGGTGGGGGCATGCGGATTCTGTTCCAGATGGCGGACGATCGCAGCAGCCGAGGCAGAGACTACCGGAGCAGCCATGGCAGCGTCGGCATGTTGCATTCACTAACAGTAGTGGGTGGGTGCCGGCCGGCGCTAGGCCGCATGAACTAATTGGTGGCGGAAGCACACAAAGCAGGTTAGATTAAATTGCATGTAAATTTGATTTTTGCAAAATAACGCCTGAATCTATTAACACACACTTTTACACTATATGGTAGTAGATAGTTAATATTATGTAATTTACGACACTAAACTAAATTGTGCTGTTCGGTTTTTTTTATCTGTTATTTGATATGTATGTATGAGGTATTTTCAGAATATAACTACGAAATTTTAGACGTAGTTGAAATGATTTGCTAATTTAAATCAAGGAGTAGTAAGCGCCAGAGCACGCCTATTGTGTATTTTTGATGGAAATTCCAACGCTAAAACATTGTATTGATTATGAATTCGAGTGAAGTCAGTGATCGTCGCGCGAGGTCAGTGCCACGGTAATCGGCGTTGGGCTTAACGTTAGTGTTAATAGGCGAATGACAATCAACCAACCGCAACCTGTGGGATGTGCCAACAGCAAATACATTTAAATTCGCCTATAAATAGCATTATTAAAATCCAATCGCTGTAGACCGGCGAAACGCCACATGCGATGAGGTTATATATGTAGTTAATATATATGATACCAGTGATGGCCCAGTGGATAGAGAACCGGCCTAGATTAACCTACCGATGGTACTCGGTTCGAATCCTGGTGTAGACATGTACCAACAAATTCAAATTTTTGGATTAATGTACATATTTGTAATTATCACGACGATGAAGGAAAACATTGAGGAGATAGAGGAGGTGAGGAAACCCGCACGTCCATGAAATTATATTTCGAAAGATGTGTGAGCTAAGGAAGATATGGTTTTCCTTCTAGATTGTGCAGGTCTGACGTCAGACGTTCGATGACAAACTGAGTATCTTCGCCAAATTGACTTATGTACTTCGCCAATTCTAAAGAGGTAAGGAATGGCGTTATCCTCTAGGAAGATGAGAACCGTGGCCTACGTCTGCCTACGATAGTGACGTAGAGTTAGTAGTACCTACTCGTATATTCGGAGAGTACAAGGTAAAAAAGACTAATGTCACATTTTCCCAAACTGAAAATTGAACATGACATCCTACATAGTAAAACACCACTAGGAGAGATCGACAGGCGAGTAATTAACAATAGCTTCTTTAACGCTAATGGTCCCGGGATCGGTTCATGTATGTTAATTTATCTTGATCAAATAATGGATATGAAACAGACATACATGTTTACGAATACATTTACAAAAATCATACAATGTTTACATAATAGTTAAGAAAGCAGTACAGATAGACTAATAACCATATCAATTAAAATTCTATTTTGAATTTCTTGAAATTAATCGATCAAGAATTAAAACGCCGTGTGTAAATTGTATTTGTAATTTAACACATAACAATCTCTTCATAAAGTATCTATATATCTGTAAACCTATCGCCAATCACATTAATTTATGTCAAATCCCTTGCAGGGTAGGCAGGGTGAACCGAGATAGATGTCTCTCTCCTTACGCACCTCACTTACACTAAAGTAGACTTAATAAAAACGTGTTAAAAAGTAGATTTCTGATGTAGCAAAATAAGTATGCTTTATTCTGAAATAAATATTTTTATCGTATTATAATTCAGCCATTGGCTCATATACTACTCGTTTTATTCCCAGGACCCAAGAGGTTTATGTTTCGTCATTATTTATTTAAGACATAAATTGTGGATTTAAAAAGTCGGCATTTATTTTCAGAGCCAGACTTTTTGTGAGGAAATTTATTAAATGCTGCATGAAAGCAGTGAGATGCACATTGAATGCAGCAGAGAATGCAACTGCATCGACAATAGCTTGCCCTTAACCTTTGCAATGCGTGGGCGACGCGAAGCCGGACTGTAATGTGCACAGATAAATTTATATCCAGTACACTCACTGTATGTGTATTGTCTTTGAAGTATTCGTATAATATTGTATAAATTGAATAAGTAGTAAGTAAAATATTGCTCGCGCGAGATGCCTAATAAAAAGGGCCTCGTTATTGATAAGAAATCACGGTTATCAAATAATTTGAAAATCAAATAAAAACACCATAAAACATCTAGAAAAGAACTACAATACTACTTAATCTATATTGTACGAGTATTCTACGTTAATACATAAAGCGGAAGAATTTGTTTGTTTGAAAGCGCTAATCTCTGGAAATGCCGGCCGGATTTGAAAAAATCTTTTTGAATTTGATAGTCCAATTCTTGAGGAAGGTTATAGGCTAATCAACATCACGACAAGACCCTTAGAAGCCGAGAGAGAAAATAAAGTAGGGAAAGCGGCCACTATGGGATACCGGGATGTGCGGACGAAGTCGCGAGGATCAGCTAGTTATTATATAAAAATAATCGTACAGTTGATTTCATTTTTGTTTGATCCGGCCTAATTGATATATATTTAATTTATAGATGATACTAAAATAAAATAGTATTTTCTAGGATATTAATTACAGTACGAACCATAATAAATCATTAAAAAATATATTAGGGGTTAAAGTATGAAATTGCCGTATTTATTTAATCAAAATATTTACCGTCATTATCTATACATTACTGCCATCTAATCGGAAGTTTATTTATGCCTTTGCGATAGAACTCTGGGGATCCAGATTCGACTGTGTGATAGCATTTTGTACTGCCTCTTGGAAAGAAAAATTTTTACCATGTAGAAAATTGTCCAAATCACGAAACAATATGGAGAGTACGGAGATGACGTATGGTTTCTAACTACAGCTCCTGTAGAGTTAGGCGGTTTCTCGTGCAGTGTGAGGTCTTCTGTTATCATGGAGCAATAATGGTGAAGATCGATTCACGAGTCGGGGCTGCTTCACTGCCAGTTTCGCCATCATTGTTCGACACAGTAAACATCTGCTGTTATTGCTTGACCAGACCTGAGAAAGCTATAGTGAATAGCACCATGAAGTAACCACCAAAACGTTACCATTACCTTTTTATTGATAAACTTTGCTTTAGGGCACTGTTGCGGATTTGACCTGGGGTCAGCCATTGCATTTTTCGCTTACGGTTAACGTAAAGAATCCACGTGTCATCACTTATCACAATTCGATCCTATATTCCTTTATTTCTGTACCTATTCGATAAGGCAACACAAGTTTCAACACGCATTTCTTTCTGCAGATCGGTCAAATCACCCATTTTTAGGGTTCCGTACCCAAAGGGTAAAACGGAACCCTATTACTGAGGCTCCGCTGTCCGTCCGTCCGTCCGTCCGTCCGTCTGTCACCAGGCTGTATCTCATGAACCGTGATAGTTAGATAATTGAAATTTTCACAGATGATGTATTTCTGTTGCCGCTATAACAACAAATACTAAAAAATAGAATAAAATAAATATTTAAGGGGGCTCCCATACAACAAACGTGATTTTTTTTACCGTTTTTATAGATAATGGTACGGAACCCTTCGTGCGCGAGTCCGACTCGCACTTGACCGATTTTTTCATATTTTTTCGTCTTACTGATTTGATGCAAATGAGTCAATATTGTAGGTAAGGTAACGTTAAACCATGACGCAAATTTCTGGATAGTTTGACTCGGATCGGCTTCCACCATCTCCTTCAATTCAGCGTTATTCACTTGTGTGGGCGGTCTTCCACGTGGTTCGTCCTTCAAGTCGAAGTTTCCATTATGAAAGCTTTTAAACCAAAACGCACGGTGCGTTCATTAGCAGTCTTCTCTCCAAACGCAGCATAGATATTGCGAGCCGTTTCCGCGTCGGAACTCGTATTCAAAAATTACTCGGATTTTCAAAGTATCCATCTTTCCCCTCTAGCTGAAAAAAAATAAACAATTGAATTTCGAAAATCAAATATTGCACATTTTTAAATGATACATACCTCACAGGCATCATGTGAAAAATGTTTCACTCGAAAATCTCACCATGAAGGTTTAATGTCAATTCAAAGTATCTATCTATCACTATAAAACGGCAATTTCATACTTTAACCCCTATTATTAAAAAGCACCTGGGGGAATTTTAAAACCCTGAAACAAGTTCTCTGAATTTAGTAGGCTACGGCGGCGGCGGCGGCGGGGCGGTCGGCGGCGGTACAGCCGCTGCAGGGCGGGGGCGGCGACCACCTGCCCACGGCGATGTTTAACTAACGAGATCTCAGTAAACACTCTATTGTATCTTATATTCACTTTAATTATTTATTTCACAGCACGGCTTAAGTTTGAAATCTCTCGTGAATCACCCCGTATTTTATTTTATGCACTGTATGAAATAAATACATATTGTCTGCGGTTTCACTCCTTATATTTTGATTACAGATAAAAATAAAAAGGAAAGTAATAAGTTTGTTTGCCAGAATACGAGTGTAATATAGGGTCAATTTGCAAAATACCATTCAAATTAAGTCAATGCCATGTAAACAAATAGTATAGGATTTTGTATATGATAGATATTCGTCCCTGGAATAGAATACAAGTGAAAGAATGAGATGTAATTTTTGTGCGAATTCGTCGTTTGTGATTAGCTGGGATCGTGATAAAGATACGGCGTGAATAAACGACGTATCTTTATCACGATCCCAGCTAGGTATGACACTACGGAGGGATCAAGATATTACCAAAGACGAGTTGAATGAATCAGAATGGAACTTTTCAATGTATAATCAGGCTTTACTATAAAAAACGTTCCAAGTTCATTACACATAAACGACATAAACAATGATTAATGGATTGAATGACTATACTAGACCATATTAACAAATATGAAATTTTTTTCTAAACTACTTTTGTGAAGTGTATATAGTGAGTATATTGAAATAAATTGATAAGTAATGTACACATTTAAGTGAACTAATACGTGCTACTTCAAATGTTCGAGAGTGAGTACCTGGTGATCTGTGTGATAAACCTACTTCAGACACCAGCTCCTTGCACATTACCGTATGGGATGGAATCATGATAAATTGGTAAATATGTTACTGTTAAAGCCCGAACTCTTAGGTTTTAACAATAAATCTTAAGATTTACCGACGTTGGTAAACGTAAGTATTAATAAAAATGCGAACAACTTTTCGGACTTATACCATTAGAAACTGGTACATGCTTGCAACTTTTATAAACTCAAAGTGTTAAAAGGTAAGGATTTTTTATATAAAATCCTTACCTATATAAAAATATTTTTATTTGGTAAGTATTTTATTTATTAATTATTAGTAACTTATAATTTTAAAATAATATTAAAATTCTTTAATAATAATCACACGAATTAAATTGTCTTCTTAAAAAAACATAATGATTAACATTATGTTTTTTTAAGAAGACAATTTAATTGATTGGATTGGTTGATCTAACAAAATTATTGTTTTTCTTATTATTTAGCATTTAACAAACAAAAATAAATACAATTTATCTATTGTCACTAACCAGTATGTAGTTAATAAAAAATAACTTTCACATTTGGATACTTATTAGCCGATATGGCTTTCAGTCTTTCAGCTTGATTTTCTAAATTCAATTTAGCTTTTTTACTTATTGTCTGAACAGATTGTATCTTTCTCGGTATTGCACGTTTTTGAGACTGAGTTGCGTTTTCTGTCTCTGAATCGGTATATCTCTAAATAGTTCTATCTATCTATAACTTCATGCCAAATCCCTTGCGGGGTAGGCAGAGAGAACCGAGCACCACGTGACTCGATCCTTACATATCTCACTCGCTTCTTTAACATTCATTGCTCTTCTCATGCACATTCACTCCATTCCCAGCACTCACTCGTCTTTCCACATCTGCGGTGTACCTTCCATCCCTGCTGAAAGCGCATCCAAGATATACAAACTCATTCACTTGTTCCAACACTTCATCATCAATCGTAACCCTTACATTAGTTCTGGATTCTTCTCTTTCAAATACTATTATCTTTGTTTTCTTCGCATTCAGTAGTAAGCCTTTCTCCATACATTCGTCTTTCATCGTTGTGACCAGTGTTTGCAGTTCAGATGGTGTATCTGCTAATAGCACGGCATCGTCTGCATACAGCAGACAGTTCACCACTAGGTCACCCATGCGCAATCCCACATTCGTTGACCTTATTCTCTGCTGACAACTATCGAGGTACAGGATAAACAGCTTAGCAGATAGCATGCAACCCAGTTTGACACCAATTCTGACATCAAACCAGGGTGACATGCCACCATCTATCCGCATACATGCTGAGCAATCCTTGTAAGTGGACTGCACAGCACGGAGCAGTGAACCGTCAATCCCATATCTCGGCAATACGTCCCACAGTTCCTTTCGCACAGCCCTATCAAAGGCTTTCTCAAGATCCACAAAACCGCAGAAAACCTTCTGGTCTATGGCCAGATGCTTCTCTACGATATTACGGAGCGAGAAAACTTGATCCGTACATCCCCTTCCATTTCGGAAACCTCCTTGTGCGTCCCACAGCATTTCATCGGATTTCACCCTCATTCTTCTTTCAATCACCTTTCCATATACTTTTGCTGCTAAGCTGATCAAACTGATGGCCCTATAGCTGAATAGCTCTGAATAGTTACATTAATATTTCGTTTATTTGATTATCCTTCAACTTTTCGGTTTCAATAACTTCGTTTTCTTGTGGTTTAGCCTTCACACATTCACTATTAATGTCCTCATCTGACTCATTTTCAACAACATTGTCTTCCTCGTCGTGTTCAGTTTCATTTTCGTTGTCATTTTCTTCTGATTAATAATCCAATCATATCTTTAGGAATTGCTAACGTTGCAACGCCCATCTTCATGGGACTAGCAAACATTTCTTCGAGCAATTAAGGTAAAGATTAAGGGGAGCATTTACTTCCCTCGTGATATGCTCTATTTTTCACGGCCTGTTGAATTTCAAGCCTTCTGACTACTTTAATGACTGATTGGTATCCATCCACGTGCTAAGCATATTCTCTATGTCTTAATTAGCACCCGCCACTGATCCTTGACTCTGGCTGTGTTTTGGCCTTCCATGTACGATTTTGTCATCCGCCACATAGAGCATAATCTGTCAATTACTTGGTTACAAAATTCCCGACCATTATCGGAATGAAGGATGTTAGGGCTCTGAAAGTGGAGAAAATATCCAGTATGCAACTTCTGCTACGCGTTTAGTTTGAAGTACATGAAGGATCACAAATTTAGTAAGATGGTCTTGGTAAACGAATATGAATTTGTAATTTCCATCAGGGTTAGTTTGTAGGTCTATGAGATCCACTTGGCGGCGTGAGTTCATTTCACTATGAAGTTTAGGCTTGATGCCAATGCCCTTTTTCTTCTGTTTCTTTTGACAAGGTTAGCTTTAAATATGACATGATAGCCTCAACTGGTATATTTTTATACGTGCGATATGCACTTCTTTGAGAATGTTGAATTCATAACAAACGCAATACTTGATTTCTCCATTCTATTCTTTCATCGGTGCAATAAGCTTTTCTTCGCCGCCTATAGTTAAAATATCACGTAATAAACAGCTTCCTTCTTTTTCATGTTCTTTACAGTTTTTACTTCCTCTAAACACTTTGAGTATTTATCCTTATCGAGGTAAAAGTTGCTATCTTTCTTGCTTGCTACGATCACGTCCATTATTTCATAAAATCTGTGTTTTACACTCATTTGTAAGTTCCAGACAGTGAAATATAATCAAATATCGAATTAAACTCGCTTTCGAACTATAAATTACTTTAAAATTTTAAAATCACAAACAGAAAACGAGTTAACTTGCGTGTTCAAACGTGTTCAATGATTGACAGAGGCGAGCTGAGGCGGTAAAGTGGGGGTTGCAAACTGCCCGTGAGTTTGAGACGAAGTGGCGTTCTAGTATGTCTGTTTATCGATATGTACAGTGCATTTGAAGTAAATATTAGGATTTACCAAGTGGATGTAATTGCTCGAAATTAATGAAGATCACAAAATCTTTCGGTCCATAAGTTTTGTTGGTAAATCTTAGGGTTTACCGTAGTTCGGGCTTTTATATAACATATACATTGACAAAATATATGGTCTATATTATTGTGAGGAGAAATAAAGAACATTTATTATTATTTTTAGCAAACAGCATAAACAAGCAAGAATGGACTTAAAATGTGGGTTATCTGTAGGCTCTACATTGTGAGATTCCCGATGTTTTTATTATCTGTTATTTAATCCGGTATATTAACACATTCAATGAATATTTCAAACAATTAAAATGTTTCAGAATATTCAACGGAACGGACAACACTAGCTTGATTTTTCTTTTTTTTATACATAGATTGGCATACAAGCATGCGGCCCGCATCAGGTGGTAAGCGGTCACCGCAGCCTATTGATGCTCGCAACACCACGGGGATATTACTCGCGCGCTGCCAATCTT
This sequence comes from Pyralis farinalis, assembly GCA_947507595.1. Taxonomy (NCBI): domain Eukaryota; kingdom Metazoa; phylum Arthropoda; class Insecta; order Lepidoptera; family Pyralidae; genus Pyralis; species Pyralis farinalis. The sequence continues at coordinate 16,982,320 of OX382272.1, forward strand.
GTGACCTAAGGATGTTTCATCACAGTACCCAATAATTTCTCTGCCATATCTCACCCTTCAAACTGGAACATAGCTATATAAATATAGCTGTTTAGCTTTTGTACAAAGTCTGGTAATAGTGTCACGTTGGCATTTTTGAGCATGCCATAAACTGAAGATATAAGACCATAAGATGAATATCCCCGGTAACGGTTTTTATGTATTTAATGTACAAAATAAGTGTTTACGTATTTTGTCTAGATAAACATCTGTTGACGCTAAGTTATGGCTGGTAGTTGAACAGTTGATTGCATCCTGCTATAGAATGGAATGCAAGCAACTCTGTCTACACCTTCATCAATCAGATTCAGGACGGATAAGAAATATAGGATACCCGTACGTGCGTTTATGCGGTACAAAGTAATACCAATCTGAACACATTGTTGCTAGATACGATTAAACGAACTCAACCAGTCCGCCAAAGAAACATGGCGATTAATCTGGTGGTAAACATCGCAAATTTATTAACGCAAAACAGGCTGACAATTACAGGCACACGTGAAAAGCTGAAACCATGACCGCGACATTGGTTCAGTCATTAATCCAAGCAATAATAATTGGTTTAAACCATGTTAACAGATCAGAAATGCAAATTTCATTGCCCGGTCGCTGCTGGACTTGCATTTTAGTTTGCGGATAATTTACACGTATTGTGGATTACTATGATGAATTCATGTAACAAGTATAATATTGTTACAAACTCTATAGATATATCATCTATTAAAGTGATAAAAAGTTTTAATTAAAATAGTGTAATGTATGAATGAAGTCAACCCCACTATATATGAAACAACCACGTTACACGACATATACAACAAAACGCTTTTATTTATTTATTATTAATTTAAGTTAAATAAAATTCGTGTGACTATTTTTCTATATTTTAAAATCATATTTTTTAAGTTTATAATCAAAACGTCAAGTCGCGTGTGGTTCATAAATATATTAATCGAAATAATTGAAAACGAAGTTGAAAAATACGCGTTTAGAAAAGATTAAGTCTAAGTATCGATTCTAAACATATTTAGTGAAATATTGTTTTGATTAAACAGAATAGCAACACAATAGTATTTGCTAATTATTCCTCCAGTCTCTTTTTTTTATATTAAACAGTTGAATTAAAAAGATTAAGAACATGAAATATGCTATAGTATCATGGATGAAGACATATTAACGTTCGTATATAAATTGTGTAAGGCAAAGTACATGATTTTCTCGGGTCTTACCCCTTGCAACTGGCTACATTATGCAAAAGCAACAAATAACAAATATGTCTTAGTTTTCAGAAATAAAGTTAAGAACTCAGAATTATAATCCACCTAAAAATTAACACCATTAGAATTTTTATCGTACTGTTTCGAAATTTTAATTTATAAAACTGTATCATTCAATTGAACTATCAGTTCTAGTATACTTCAAATATTTACAGGTAAGTATAACTTCACGCAGAGAGAACCGAGCACTACATGATTCGAACCTTACACATCTCACTCGCTTCTTTAACATTTATAACTTTTTTCGTGTTTCACGCTCACCGGTTCCTAGGGCTCCAAATAGATCGTGTTAACACACGATATATCACAAGGTGGTGTAAGTCCTGATAATACACGATCTATTTGGTCATGGTAGATGAGTAGGCCTTTCTCAGCGCTTACATCCTTCTACTTTCGCTTTGTATATCTGTTTCGTCATTCTTTCCACTTGCATTATTTCTTTATTTCCGAAGTAATTCCCCTTCTTAACTTAATACCAATACTCTTGTTCAGACCTAATCTCTATCTCACATCCACATTGCGAACTCTGTCTGCAAGCGTTATGCTGCAGATTTTGCACAACGTTTGCATCTCTACAGCGTTTACTTTACTTTCCTACTCTCTTTGCCAAACCCAGCTCTCGCTTCCATACATTAGCGTTGAGATCAGCACAAGGTTGTGTATAGCGAGTTGTTCCTTCCGGCACAGGTTCTTACTGTCAATAAGTGTTCTCAACATTCCATTCGTACTATTCCCTGCACATACTCGCCTCTCCACATCAGCGATGTATCTACTAACCTACTATCCCTGCTAAAAATGCGTCCAAGATCTAGAAACTCATTCACTTGTACCAACACTGAATTATCAACTGTTATTCTTGCATTCGTTCTGGTTTCTTCTCTTTGTTTGTCTTTGTTTTCGTCGTATGTAGTTGTAAACCTTACTCCATACAATTGTGACTAGTGTTTCCAGTCCAGATGATGTGTCTGTTACATGCATGGTATCAAATGAATAAAGCAAACTATTTATCACTATGTCATCCATGCGCAATCCTTCATTCATAGATCTTATTCTCTACAGACGATTATCAAGATACAGAAAAAACAGTCGAACGGACAGCACGCAACCCAAGCATGGTTGCGTACTTGCGTTGCATTGAAACCTATGTTAATAGCAAACCAGGGCGACAAGCAGCCACCTACCCACACACATGCTGTACAAGTCGATTGTACAACACGTAGTACGGTGCCGTCAATTTTATATCCCGGCAATATGTCTTAGAGATACTTTCGCACAACTCTGTCCAAGGCTTTCCCAAGATCCACATAACAGCACCATATAAACCCTTCTTTCTGGTTTAGCTCCAGGTGCTTCTCCACGATATTGCGGAGTGAGCAAGGTAGGTCCGTATATCCTCCCTCCGTTCTGGAATCTCCCCTGTACCTCCCACACTATTCCGTCGGATTTCACTCACAATTATTTTTTAATATGGCTTATTACTTGTTCATACAGATTAAATATCTTTGACGTTTATTTTAGCTACGTTATAGTACTAAGTATTAATACTGTATGTATGTAACCTGAAAAAATATTAGTTTCTTTGACATTATATACTGATTTAAATAAAAAAAGAAATAATAACGATTTAATTCTATACTAATAATTTGGTATTAATTCTTTGAATGATAAATGAGGCTACCTTCTTGTTCCCTGCGAGAACGTTCCACGTACTCGAAAGTAGAGAGAGAGCACATATCAGATGTTTTTTTCCACGAGTAACTTAAACGAGTAATAAGCATTATATCGACCGACTAAAAGTTGCCAACATTCATTATTTTGATAAATGTGTTTATCAATCTCGTCGTACAGCCTACTGGCACAACAACAAAAAATTGTGTTATTACATTTGATTGAAGCAGTTTTGCTCGCAAGAGATCTTGATTTTTTCGATGACTTATTTTCAGAACAATATTATACAGCTACGTTGCAATGCTATTGAATTTCCGTTCATATTCCTGCATTGTTCTACGTCTGTCATTATACATACATATCATCATGCCTGTCTTCCATTGGGGTAGGCAGAGGTTATGGAACACCTGGTGCACCGATCCAAACACACCTCTCTCGCCTCTTCCACACTCATCAACCTTTTCCGGCATGTTATAAAGAGAGGTAGCGCTTATCAAAGCAGCCCGTTTCGAAAAGTACCTCCACCTCACAGAATACCGCCGCCAAATAACAACTCCTGTAGAGTTCTTGTGTTCCCGCGTATGAGTGGGGGCATCATCACCAGTAAGCTACTAAGGAGTTGCTGCGTTAGCAGCAGAAGTGACATAGCGCGAGTGATACTTAATGTATTGCAAGTATTCATACGTTAACCGCTTTAAATCAGGTGGATCGTATGCTTGTATACTCATGATGTTGTATAAAAAAAGTGTACACTTTTAGGGTAACATTGCCCAGGTTATCAGTTGAAAAAAATATGTACATAAAATATAATCGGGCTTTAATAAGTATAAATTCATCAAAATAATTTTAACGACACGACTGTGTACATTTCACGGCTCGCGGAATCTTAATTAAAATTTCGTCAAAAGAGCCATTGATATTAAAAAATAAACTTGCAAGATACGCAAAGAAGCACAAAAATTTCAATCAAATTTTAATATCACAAATGAAATCTCGGTGGTTATAATAGTGGTCGGGAAAATAAAAAAAAAGTGCTTAGGCTCCGATCTTCCTTCTGTGGAGCATTGATTGCGCCCCGCCATAGCTTTGTAGTTGAATAAAAAGTCGCTTGGTAAAATGCCAACACGATGAAAAGAATAGCCGGTTCGCTATAGTGAAATATTATGAGAGCTATAAGGTTCGTGTACACCGCTTTCTACAAATAAACAACAACGTGTTTCGGATAAATTTAACTTACCACGAACTTGATCTGTGACAATGCGCCCCGGTAGGATAATAAAATTTATTATCTACCATGTGTAAATGTAGTTTCACGTTTTATTACAAAAATTAACGGTACTATTCGTATATTAATATCTCGATAATGTCAAACAGACATGGGTATAGACATAGATATCCGATGACCCCAATATTAGACGGTATACATAGAGATTAAAAACAGCTACAGTGCGATAATATAAGATTGAAATATTAGATGATTATTTTTCTTCATACCTTAAATTAACCTTTTTCTCATTTAAATTTAATTTTGGATTAACCTTAAATTAACTTTTTTTTAATATAAACTTATGTGATCCTTGAATTAAACAATTTTTTTAACGGAAGTATCGCGTGTTTTATTTATTTTTTTGAACCTGATTTTTTTATTGAACCTGATTTATTATGTGATCCTATACTATATTTCAATTAGATTAAATAAAGATATATTTAATCTAATTTTTCATAAGAGAAATATTTATCCCTTGAGTGTAGATTGGTTCTGTATTCACATAATCTAGATGTGTCTTAAATAAGGTCGATAACATTCATGTGACACAGTCAAGTAATTTATTGTACCTATATACATATATATAAATACAACTCGATGGTAAGCTCCTAAGGAATTGCTGTGTTATCGGCTGGGCGGCAACACACGAGTGATACTTTATTTATTCCAGGTTTCATAGGCTACGTTAATCACTTTACATCAGGTGGAATGTACATTAGCATACCTTTCGCCGTTGTATAAAATATTTGTAAAATTATTATAAATAAGACGGCAACTCAACGAAATTAACGTATACATACGACCTAAAACTAGTTGGTAAATTAGATGACATTACAGATTTGTGTAAAAATCTAACGGGAAATCAAAAAACTATACATATATACGTGTGGGATCGTACTTACATTCATTAAAAAATCCTCAGTATTCGAAATAGGATTTAATGCATGCTCGAGGGACAATCCTCATAAAAACAATTCAATACATATTAAAAAGTATCTAAGCATCTAATAAGCTTTATTTCTACCTTCGGATCGGATCGGATTTTGTTGCAGATATGTTCGTAAGGGTAAGTAGAGCAGTGATAGCCCAGTGGATAAGGGACCGGCCTATTGAGCAAAGGGTCCCCGGTTCAAATTCAGACAGGAGCATATAAACAAGTTCTAAACTCGTATAAACAAGAATTTATTTTTTATAAATATGTAAACAATATAGTTCACATATTTAGAAAAAAAAAAAAAAAATAACATACATGTTGCTCTCAAATCCCATAATTCACTTCAATCACTTTGTAACACTAAAGATAAAATCCCGCCCAATAAAAAATCCGGCGTTTATAAGCTGTTCTGCGATGAATGTGAACACGTTTATATTGGTCAAACGGGACGTAACTTTATAACACGATTTCACGAACACGTATCGGCGTATAAAAACAATCGCCCGAAAGGTCACACTTCGCTGAGCATCTCATAGACAAAGGACATAACTTATCCCCCACTAATACATATCAAATTTTACACACCATAGACAAAGGTTTAAAACTAAATATTAGGGAACAATTAGAAATTAATAAACATAAAAATTCTAAAGTTACTCTCATGAACAAACAGACTGACGCAAACCATTCCCCACTATTAAATATCTTTTCGCTCACACCATCCACCCCCACCCTCAATTCAATATAAGGGACGGCACTTGTAGCATGTTATTCTTACGATTAACGTCTACAACGCCTGATGATGCCTCGTGGAGAGGCGAAACACGTGTCGCAGCGACGACCAGGCCAGTCGTGGCAGCGACGGTGGTGGAGGGGGCATGCGGATTCTGTTCCAGATGACGGACGACCGCAGCAGCCGAGGCAGAGACTACCGGAGCAGCCATGGTAGCGTTGACATGTTGCATTTACTAACAGTAGTAGGTAAGGTACGGCCGGCGCTAGGCCCCATGAACTAATTGGTGGCGGAAGCACACAAAGCAGGTTGGATCGGATTGCATGTAAGTTTGACTTTCGCAAAATAACGCCTGAATCTATTAACTACTTGAAATATTCACAAAATATTTAGGTATATATTCACTTTAAAAATAAATAATTAAATTAAAATAAAACAAATATTTAAGGGGGGCTCCCATACAACAAACGTGATTTTTTTGACGTTTTTATAGATAATGGTACGGAACCCTTCGTGCGCGAGTCCGACTCGCACTTGGCCGATTTTTAGTTTATCGGGAACAGACAGACGCGGCGTGGGACTTTGTTTTATAATATGGGAATAAAAGTTTATTTTAATTGCAAGTTTCGTTTTCGTGATAGATCCCGTAACAAAAATTAAAACTGTCTAAGTCTAAAAGTGACAACATTGGCGGTCTCCTATTTTTTATTTATGAAGGAATTAAATGAAATTAAAAAATATATTTACACTCTAGTCGATGAGCTGGTTAGAGATCATCGAGTATGCATATAATACCTCAACAACAGCAAAGATGGTGAACATGAATATTGTGTCACAGTAAGTTTAAATCATCATTAAATATATAACACGTAATGACAAGAAAAAATGAGTTTTAACCTATTTTAACGTATGAACTAAACAATGCCATCACACAATATCATATTCACATAACTTAAAATATTAATTATTAGGATTTCCTTACATTTTAGATGCAAAAGACAAATAATTAGGGTTGCTGTTGATGCTTGAAAAATATTGTTTTAGTTATTACGAAGTAAGTAAAAATAATTGTGGAATTTCAGAGTTAGTCATATATAATATATATACAGCATAGTCATTAATGAAACTTCATGAAAGTACACCATTAGTTTTTTATCTGTGGTATTTTTTATAATTTCTGTTAATCTATTGAAGCAGAAATAATTTTTGAATAAATCTTCCGGTTCCATGCAGAACCGGAACTTATTCAAATATAGATTTCAAGAAAAAAGTAATTTACATATTAAAGGGATCCCTTAATATGAAATTAGAAATCATTTCGTACAAATAAACACTAAAAATATATTTTTGCCATATTGAACTATTTCTGAAAATTTGAAATGAAAATCTTTGTATATTTTATAATAAAATATTTTTAATGGTAAAAACAATTAAGCCCGGTTCTGTTCTAAAGATGTATTCAGATAAATTATGTTAAATTCATAGGTGCTTATTGTGTAAATTGCCCTACACCCTTTGTTATATACTAGTAAGGTGGAAAACATGCAGATGACCTGCCTGATTATAAGTAACTATCGCAACATATATTGCTTGCAATACCAAGGGCGTCTTTCGAGCGTTATTTATCTGCTAAGAAAAATGTAAGAAAATCTTTAGAAATAGAATTAGAGATTAGACCTTTTGGAATGATAGTTTCAGAACCTAATAGTTTTGCGAAGAAATATATCTTGTATCGTACAGTAGCGTCCACTTTGACACCAAGTGCGAGATTGACATTTGATACGTCAGCAACATACCATTTATCAATAGAGATATTTTGAAACTTTAAAGTTTCTAAATGTATGCAATTTAGGCAACTATTAATATTAAGAGCGGCAAGACGCATAAAAGCAGAGCCCGTCTATGGAAGTACATCCACCTTACAGAAAAACGCAGCCAAATAACAACTCCCTAGAGGGTTGTTGTGTTCCTGTGTGTGAGTGAGGTCACCAGTAAGCTCCTAAGGTGTTTCTGTGTTAGCAGTAGGGGTGGCATCACGCGATTGATACTTAATGTATTACATACGTTCATAGGCTACAGTAACCGCTTTGTATTAGGTGGCCTGTATGTTAGTTTGTGTCATATAATAATTCAAGCCCAAAATCGTGTAACTATTGTCGTCACTAACTTCATAATCACTTACGCCACTAAAACTATCTAAATTAATCGCTAAAAAACTTAAATATTATACTTTATTAAATATTATACTTATATATAACTAATTAAACCAGTTATGCAATACATAATCACTTACTTCGCTAAAAAGACTTAAAAAAAACCTAAATGTTTCATTAATTAAACCAGTTATGTATTAAAATATTTTTTTACAATGTCGGGAGACCTAGAGATGTGAAGTGGTTACCGTAACCCAGGGTTTCTTAAAGTAACTTTCTTTACGGTAGGGGACTCGCGACAAATTTATGTAATGGTGTCTGGATCACTGGCAGAATGTGAGAAACGTATGGTAGCACGCGCGCGATTGAACTCGCTCGCACCTCGCGGGTGGTCAGTCAGAATTAAGGTTCAAATTGACCAAAATAACCCATCACATTAACATTGAAACGCAATTTCTTTTCAGGAACACCGTTCCTATATGAAATGTATATGTTTGTCCGTGCGTTTGTCTGTGTGTTTATCTGTCAAATTTTTTCGTATATTCAAATTTTGACTTCAGATTCGGATTCAGCATGAAAAAGTAGAATAGGAATGTTCAGGAACACCGTTCCTATCTCTTGTGTGTTTGTTACATATATTTAAAAAAAAACCTAATTTTCTTCAAATTTCCGGATTGACAGCGAATGTGGGACATTCGCTGTCATCCGTAACGTAACGGGTTACGTGGATCCGTAAGTTTGAGAAACCCTGCCGTAACCTATGAACGTTTACAAGAATTTGTTTGAAATTTACTTTCTACTGAACTATTGTTATATAACTAACGTACACACAAACATCGAGTTATGGTTGGGTAGGTTGTGTAGTTATCGTTTATTTAATATATATATATGTGTACCAGTATCTATATAATGTATGTATTAATTATTTATCTTATTATTATTTTATTTTATTTTTTTCTGTACAATAACGCTATTTAGTGTATTAAATGTCTTATTCGTATATACTCTCTTCGATCTCTTTTTCTCACCGCCGTTCATTGCTCCATTCAGGAACTCTAAAGCAATGGTTGGCTGGAAGAGATTCCTCGAAGGAATAAGAACACCTTTGCAAATCATGTTATTTTTATACTTGTATTTATAATTGTAAATAATGTAATAAAGTTATAAAAACAAACAAACAAATACTAACCTCTGTCAGCCAATTGTGTTTACTGTAGCATTTTTATATGTTATGCTACGGCCCTATGTTAACGCAACAACTCCTTACCAATTTCCTTTTGATCCCACTTTTGTCGCAGTAGTACAACAACCAACAGGTCATAGCTTTGTGGCTGCAGTGAGGTGGCTTTAACTCTAAACATGACGATCAGCTTACACACTAAATATGTATAAAATGGATGGTATTCAGTGTGCGAGCACTGATATTTATTTGTACGGGAAGGGCGCCGGCATAGTCGTCTGATGGTGTCTGGTCGGCGGGGGCGGCCTACTCCCGACCCACAAGGGTCAAGGATCTCGCTCGGCGGCTCGTGTAAATGCCTCTAACTTGTAATCCTACTACAATAATTTTCATATGCTCAGCCCTAACGCGACTCCCCCGTATGTCTAGACAATCAGCATCGCAAATTTATTCTCTACCTTAATAATAATAAAGAATAAGTTTGCTGCTAGTTCTAAGAATGCCTCATGGCGGTTTTGAATACTTTATTTGTACGGTACTAGCTGCAATACGAATAAGAGTTACAGATTAGTGTTTAAAGTAACTTTATGAGACTTTCGTACTTATGCTTCTGGCTGTAATGTTAAAATCGATAGAGACCAAATACGATCAATTTTCTACGTAAGTTTTATTTATTTATAAAAATTAGCACTGAGTAATGAAGGTTATATACGATTTTATTATTTAGATAATAGATTAAGGCGTCATTTTGCGAAAGTCAAATTTACAGGCAATTTGATCTAAGCTACTTGGTGTGCTTCTGCTACCGATTAGTTCGTGCGAACTAATGCCGCCGGTGCCTTGGCTGCTCCGGTCGTCTCTGCCTCGACTGTTGCGGTCATCTCTGCTAATGTCCACCATCTGAAAAATGAATCGTTTTGACATCAACGGTGAGTGCTGGCCGCCACTGGTTCGCATGAACTAATCGGTAGCGAAAGCACCAAAGTAGTTTAGATCAAATTGGCCTTTTGTTATTTGTTTACCTATGTTTAAAAGATAATCGGTTGGTAAAACTGAGTATCTTTTCCCTCCCTCCCATGTTTATATTTTAGAAACTAAAAATCTTTCTGAAGCAAGGATACCTTGCTACTTCGAGAACAAAGAACAAAAATAGATTGATTTATGCCTCAACAGCGACTGACACAATTTAAAAATATGTGTACTGTATGGCGATAAAAAAATATAATGATTTGCGAGATAATCTTAAGCAGTAATCTTAGTAGTCGGTTGAAATATCAACAGAAAATATATTTACCGGATATGATGCTAAATAACAAACTGAATGTGATCCCGCGCTCCGATACCGATGACATGTGTTTTTAAGGTTTCAGTTTCAAGGAAATCTTTAACTTCTTGTCAACTGTTAAATATATCCGTTAAAATTACCCGTCATAGAATTATATGGGCTTATTTTATTTCAATATAACAATGACTCGAATTGCACCCATCTGTCAAATATTAATTTTATCTTTATTGATTTGAATAGTTATTTCTCACTATTTTAATATATTTAATTTTAATTCAGGTATTTTTTAATATTGTATTAGTTTGGGGGGTACATATACAGTTATAGTTATTGGATGAATGATGTTTCAAGTTTAAATTATACATTACGTCATTTAATTAGATATAACGAGTCTGGCCATAAATACTGTTACATAGAAACTTTTCATTTTTTCAACTCTTTATTTAAAATAATAACTACTTTATTATGTTATAAACTTCTTTCGATTTCCCGCCGTTTTACATATTTTTTTCGTGTTTATTATAAAATTAAGGTGTTAGAGAAAATATGATTACAATGATTGCCTTGCACAAAGTGGATATGGAGCCGTCGGTCATATTCAAGACACTACAAAAGCTTGGTATAAGCCATATGTTCGTATATCGTACTATCGACAGATATAACAACACTTCCTCTGTTGAAGACTATAAAAGATCGGGGCGACCGCGTGCTGTTAGAACTACGAGTACAAAGACTGTTAATGCTGTTAAAGCCAGAATTCGCCTAACCCCATTAGGAAAGAAAAAAATTTATCGCGAGAAAATGAAAGAGATTCCCGCTAAGACTGTCGCGTATAATAAAACAAGACCTAACGCTCGGCGCTTATCGTCGATATACAGGACATACCCTACATCAATCCCTACAGTTGAACAGAGTGGATCGATCAAATCGCCTTCTGTCCTGATACGCAGGTGAAAGGCACAAAAATATCCTCTTTACTGATGAAAAATTTTCACGATACAAAGCACTACAACAAGCAAAATGACAAAGTGTACGCACACAGTTCTAAAGAAGACGCTCCAGTGGTTGGAAAGGTTCAATTAAAATATCGTTTGCAAAGCGTTTTAGTTCATATATTTTTCCAAAAATATATAATCAATTGGTACAAAAATGCAAAATACAGCACTGCCAAACATATACCGCAAAAACAATAATACAACGATATTTGCTATCATTAAATTATGAAGACTCGGAGAAAATTATACGGTTTCTCCCATAATTTATATACACACACGTACACACACACTCGCATACACATACACAGGCAAGCGCGAGTGCGCGTGCACACACGCAAACACATTTTTTCACATCTGTACGCACACACACACCGTAGAGAGCGTAGTTTAACTAATATAATTATTATTATTTCATTCCTATTTCTATCTCATTAAATAATAAAAATAAAATATGTTTACCCCTAGATTCTATATTATAAATGTTATCTAAGTTTTGTTTGGTTACTGTGCCGCTCGCTACTTTCCTATGTTCTTGTTATTTGGATATCCCATATTTGGTCCCCGCGTGACAGGCTGCGCCTAGTGCGGGTGCCATAGGTTTAAAAAATGTATGTGATTATTCTGGTGAAATAAATTTATTATTATCATTATTAACAGTGCGTAAATCCATAGATTCGTGGCGAGGCAGATAGAGCAGTCAGAACCCGTTATATACGTTTTACCATACATTTCGCGGTCGTATACGACCACCCCAGGTTTCGAAGGGTTAAAGGCCTGTATCAAAGCCAGAGGTGGCCATTTCGAATAGAATCATTTTTTTATTTTTTGCTGAGACTTCCATAAATATGTACATATAAATTTTATTAAGATTACTTTACTTCATAAAAAATAAATGCATATTATTTGTAACATAACTTATGGCCGGACGAGGTATGTGCATCCTATGGTGATGCATGCAATTCCCATAGATTGCGTACATCACCATAGGATCGGAAAATATATTCCGTTCCGTGAGCTGATTGAATCATATTTAGTATAAAAAATGTAGAATACACAATTAAAGGTAATGCGGCAAGATGCACTAAATAGAGGGATGTGGAATTACGGCGTAATTAGAATAGTGTGGACTAAATACAAGGAAGATAGCAGGTAAAAGAAAATAAGTGAAAACATGAAAGGTCATGAGAAATGTTAGCATACATAATGAGCTAGAATTTCTAACATGTAAAGCTGAAACTCTGAAAGAAGCCACTTTGGCAAGAAAGCTAAGAATTTGTCGTCAATTAGACTTTCTTATTATAAGCACACGAAAATATAGGTAAGCGAGATATTGAGCAAGGAGACAAAATAAGATAATAAGAATAAATAAGGGTAAAAGGAGAGATAGAGCAGAATATAAAAGATTAAATGCTAGCTGTTTTAAATGTATTCTTAATTACTAGCTGTGCCCGTGACTTTGCTTAGACGAACAATATTTAATATTAAGCACGGTTTTAACACGTACAAAGAAGAATGTAAGGTGACTTCTAATGATTAAGATAAAAAAAAAACTATATGCAAAATGGCATTCTTTCCTGTCCTCAGATTCTTCCTTCCTTGCCATAGTTTGTTAAAAAATAGCTTGAAAAGATTTTCATAGCAGTAACGCTATTACAGAAAATATTATATCCGCTTGCCTATCAGCTGCTTTGCTTAACAGCTTTATATTTAGTTGTTAAAAATGCTATAAAGAGGGTAAATGTAATGTTTTTTTGGAAAACTAAGTCACATACAAAGATAAATAGCAATAGTCAATTTGACTTTAATTGTATTTTAATAATTTTAAGTAACATAACAAAAATACCTTTGTATACGACCGTGACATAATAGCACCAGAACGAATAGAATGAGTTAAAATGACAAATTTAAAAGTTACTTTGGTCGGTAATAGCTAAATTAGTCGATAAAGCGATAGCTAGCGAAAAATCGTATTTTTTTTATTTAAATCGTTAACACGTGTCAGTGTCACAACCTAAGCATCGTTTAAATTTGATCTAAACTAGACTTTAGACCGATCTAAGCCGTACTTAATCTAGAATTTAAAGCACACGTAAAGTGATCCAATGCCGGATCCAAACCAGATCACAACCGAATCTAAACCGGCCCTCAACTGGACATAAGACGAACCTAACCCAAACCTAAGCTACCCTGCCCTACCTTTTGACGAGCTCGGTGGCTCAGTCGTGAATGACGCGACTTTGACACCAACGCTCATGGGTTCGATTTCCACACAAGGCAAACATTTGTGTGCATGAACATGTCTGTTTGTCTTGGTCTGGATGTTCGAGAGCTAGGGCGCATCAAAGTAGCCCATCTGGGTAAGTACCTCCACCTCACAGAAAACCGCAGCAAAATAACAACTCCCTAGAGGGTTGTTGTGTTCCTTCGTGTGAGTGAGGTCACCAGTAAGCTCCCAAGGAGTTGCTGTGTATGCAACGCTTCGAAACCCGTGTGGTCGTATACGACCGCGAATTGTATGGGAAAACGTATATAACGGGTTCTGACTGCTCAGTAGGTCACTGTACCCGCTTTACATCAGGTGGGCCGTATGCTTGTATGCCTCCCGACGTAGTATAAAAACCTAAACGTGTAATTTTCACTTTACTAATCGCCAGGGTGCATTACGGGCGAATAATAGTATCTTTCGCTGTAAAAAAACCCAAGCCACTTATATCGCAATTTTGATTAGACTTCATTATAATTGCTAAATGCAACGATTTGATAACGACAAAGTAAATTAAGCTGTATTAGGATTTAATCCTTGATTAAAAGAAGGGCTCAAGATTTTATGGCCACGTATAAATCTTAAGTAATTTGCTTATCCACAGCATTATTTGAAAGCTTCCCGAGGTAAACCTGTGGAGCTAGGGATCATCAACAAAAGATGGATCTGCCCAAAACAAACTTTAATTATCTCAGCCTTTGATGGCACCACCCTCTGTAAACCTTTTACACTTAGTTTGTCTTAGGCACGCATTACGCTAATCTACAAACTAACTTCGTATAATTGCTTTATTATGTGAGAAATTTGATCCTGAATAGAATCATATAGCATTTTGAATGTGTTCTTTTATACAACGAAGTGAAGCATATAGCCCACATGATGTAAAGAAGTTATCGTAGCCTAATAAACACTTGCAATAAATAAATATTGCTAGCACGTCGCCACCCCTGCTGCTAACACAGCAACTCCTCTTAGTAGCTTACTAATGCCCTCACTCACTCACATGAACACTACAACTCTCCAGGGAGTTGCTATTTGACTGCGGTTTTCTATGAGGTGGAGGTACTTCTCCAGCCATGCTTTGATGCACCCCGGAGAATCACAAACAGGCATGTTCATGCAGACAAATGTTTTTCCTGTGTAGCAATCGAACCGAGCATTAGTGCTAAGGTAGCATTGCTAATCACTCCACCACCAAACTTGTCATATAATGTTTGTTTTTCGAATTTATTTACATAGATAGATATCTGAATATTTGTGTTTTAATTTAACTCGTACTACATAAACATTCAAACATACTTTGCTCTTTATAATAAGGTAACGATGGTGTCTACAAAAGATAATGTACGAGCTTAGTATCTGGGCAACCGAGTTTCGCTCGGTTAGATAAACTTAATAGTCAGATACATAGATATATAGATTTGTAATATCATTATAACAACTTTTTATTAAATGCATGTGAATGTATACACGGTAACCACAAAAATAAATAAATAACCACGGGGTTCTCTTTCGCTTATCATCAGGCCAAGCGGAGCCAGTATGCTAAACTTGTATAAAAAAAACCATTTTTAATATTTTTGCTTGTCTCGGTAACGGCTGGACCTATTTTGACGGAGCTTTCACTAGCGGTGTTATTACGAGTACCTAACATAGGTTACTTTTATTTTAGAAAAATAATTTGTGTACCGCGTGAAAAAGTAAAACCCATCAAATTGTGAACAAACTTTAATGCAATCCGATCCAACCTGCTTTGTGTGCTTCCGCCACCAATTAGTTCATGAGGCCTAGCGCCGGCCGGCACCCACCCACTACTGTTAGTGCGTGCAACATGCCGACGCTGCCATGGCTGCTCCGGTAGTCTCTGTCTCGGCTGCTGCGGTCGTCTGTTATCTGGAACAGAATCCGCATGCCCCCTCCACCACCGTCGCTGCCACGACTGGCCGCATGAACTAATTGGTGGCGGAAGCACACAAAGCAGATTGGATCGGATTGCATGTAAGTTTGACTTTCGCAAAATAACGCCTGAATCTATTAACTAACAAACTTTAATTTCACGCGGACGAAAACTGTTCCTATAAAGTAATAGAATGTGCCGCTATGTATTCAGTGAGTACGAAAAATAACATAAAAAGCTTAATGTGCTATTAACAGTACATTATGAGTCATATTGCACGTAGTAGCATGTCTATGTGTTTAGGCTAGGTTAACTAGGCTCGGATATATTATATTAATAATATTAATATATTAAATAGTTAATAGATTCAGGCGTTATTTTGCGAAAGTCAAATTTACATGCAATTTGATCTAACCTATGCACGCACTAACAGTAGTGGGTGGGTGCCGGCCGGCGCTAGGCCGCATGAACTAATTGGTGGCGGAAGCACACAAAGCAGGTTAGATCAAATTGCATTAATATATTAATTAACTAGGCAGGCCTCGCTCTATTATGGTTCCGTAATTCTTTTCTTCTGAACCAGGACATACATTGCAAAAGCCCGTGAATGAAACAATATTTTTGTTTACTTTAGTCGTAGCTTATGTATCTCAACATCATCATTTTAGCTAATGGTCACCCACTGCTGAACATAGACCTCCCCCTTAGAATTCCATAGCGATCGGTCCTGTGCCGCTTGCATACATTGGCTCCCGGCGATCGTCACAAGTCCATAGTGTAGGCCGTAGGGGGTCGTCCTACGCTGCGTTCTTCGATTCGTGGTCGCCATTCGAGAAACTTTTTGCCCCATCGGCCATCGGTTCTCGGAGCTATGTGGTCTGCCCACTGTCACTTTAGCTTGCTGATCCTAAGAGCCACATTAGGTAACTGGAGTTCTACTACGGATGTGCTCATTTCTGAATCAATCTCGCAAAGAAATCTCAAGCATGGCTCTATCCGTCAAACGCTGTGCAATTGTGGATTTCATATGAGGCCATTATTCTATTGCCCACGTTATTTTATATGTATTTCAGAATTTATTGTTAAAATATATCATGCGGGATGTTTTATCAAAAATCTCTAATTACTTTAGTGTTTCAGATAGATCTCGACGCCTAACTTGTCTAAAACTGACACCAACCCTCCAATTTAAACCCTCTCGTATTTATATATGTTTCGGAAGATAAATAAATAGCGAAGGGTTATCACCACAATTTTGTCGAGCAACTGTTCAAAAATCTACAATTATATCAGCAAGCATTACATTTTCTCCCTTATTAGCATTTTTTTTCAATACTTTTTGTTTTATACAATGTCAGGAGGCATACAAGCATACGGCCCACCTGATATAAAGCAGTTACCGTAGCCTTTAAACGCTTGCAATACATTAGTATTACTCGCGCAATGCCACGTCTGCTGATAACACAGTAACTCCTTAAGAGCTTACCGGCAGAGTCCTCGCTCACACGCAGGAACACAAGAACCCTATAGGGAGCTGTTATTTGACCGCGGTTTTCTGTGAGGTGGAGGTACTTCCTCAGACGGGCTGCTTTGATGCGGTTCTCTTAAAACATTCGGACCAAGACTAATAGACATGTTCATGCACGCAAATGTTTGTCTTGTGTGGGAATCGAAAAGGTGTCAAAGTCGCGTCATTCACGACTGAGCCTTAAGGCTCTTAAGGAGTTGCTGTGTCAGCATCGCGGCAGTGATACATAATGTATGTGTTCATAGGATATGGTAACCACTTTATATCAGGTGAGTCGTATGCTTTTATGTCTACCAACATTGCATAAAACCCCCTTTGTTAATAATCACATATAAAGCGCAAGCGTGGCTGTGAACATATTCTTCTACAGAAATACAATCAGATGTTTTGATTGACTGAAAGCTCAACGTAAAATCTGAACAGTACATAAATAAATAGTATATATATATATATATATATATAGCTGATTTCTGAAAATTCATCCTGCGAGGGGATTAAATTCGGGTTCGAAGTTTGTATCGAAAAAAATATTCCGTAAGCCGATTAAAACGGAACAAAATATAAATTCACAAGTAAGACTCTCCCAAACGAAAATTTTACCCGGGAGAAATTTAGGGAGGTGCACTAGTTCTACATAAAAACTCATATTTGCAGTGACTAACTAACTACCTAACCCTTTTCATTTAAGAGTTAGAGAACCATGAGATATGAATGTAGACATTAATGTGAGATTAATAGGGTTAGTGTCTGATCCTTTGGATACGAAACCTTCCAAAAGACTATGTATGATATTACCTCTATGTAAATTGAAAATTATAAAGAACCGCATGTTTAACAATTTTTAACGGAAGTATCGCGTGTTTTATTTTGTTGAACCTGACTTTCAACCGCATCTACGTCACTATTTATCGCGTTTTATTCGGGCTTTTATACTGAATTCGATCTCCAATGTAACATTATTTCATTATTGTTATAGTATGGTAGCTATTATAAACAGACAGATACACAAATAAAGGAAACCATCTTAAAATAGCCCTTCTTGTGATGCCGGAATGTAAGTATAAAGACCACTTACGAGTATCTTCATAGATTGGTGATTGGTCAACGCTACGATCCGATCGTATAATCATAAGCTTAGATTTTTATCTTAATAGGTATTGGGATTTGTCCTGTTTGATTTTCGTTATGGAGAACGCAATGAGTATTTTATTAAAAATTAACCATTTTTCAGCGTCTATGTAAGGCTTTTAATTTTTTTTTTTTTGTTTATTTTATTTGCAAATATGCATACGGAACCGTTTACCATAGCCTTAAATGTTACAATGCCTGAAGTTTTGCCAGAGTCTCATTTGCTACTTACTCGGCAGTAAGTATTTTTTTTATTATTCAACGTCGGGATTTCATACAATACCCCCCTGATGTAAAACGCTTGTAACAATATAATAAGCGATGTTAGCAATCAGTCACGCGATGCGACCTCTGCTGCTAACACAGCAACTCCTTGGGAGCTTACTGGTGACCTCACTCACACGCAGGAACACAACATTCCTCTATGAGTTGTTATTTGGCTGCAGTTTTCTGTGAGGTGGAGGTACTTCCTCAGACGGGCTGCTTTGATGCACCCTATCTCTCTTAAAACACCCAGACCAAGACAACCAGACATGTTCATGCACACAAATGTTTGTCCTATGTGGGAATCGAACCCACGAACGTTGGTGTCAAAGTAATGTAACAGCGCGTTTTGCCACTGCGCCACCGAGCTCTTCAAACTATAAATGTATAATTTATAGGCGACGTACACAGATTGCTTTTCACATTTGGAAATAGGACTATATTTAGATTCGCTAGAATTCGAGCCGCCATCGTACCTTGCGAAGTCTCCAAGGCCTGCGAGTCCCACGTCCCACGCTTTCACAAATTCATATCTATTTACAACTGTCATACAATAATTCCGCGTAAAAAATGAGTGATGATGACGAACTCTGCTGCCCAAAATCCAACCTTAATCAAAAAGCGATCGTTTATCTCAACGATATATTTAGACTGGACAGGACGTGCCTATATAAATTGATCTGTTGAGTATTTTGTTTTATTTCTTAAACAAAATGTTAAAAACAGCTCGTGTGTACTGAATTATTAGGTTATTCTATTAATGAGGTTGAATAATTAATTATACACGTAGTTAATAGATTCAGGCGTTATTTTGCGAAAGTCAAATTTACATGCAATTTGATCTAACCTGCCTTGTGTGCTTCCGCCACCAATTAGGTCATGCGGCCTAGCGCCGGCCGGCACCCACCCACTACTGTTTGTGCGTGCTACATGCCGACGCTGCCATGGCTGCTCCGGTAGTCTCTACCTCGGCTGCTGCGGCTGTCCGCCATCTGGAACAGAATC
This sequence comes from Pyralis farinalis, assembly GCA_947507595.1. Taxonomy (NCBI): domain Eukaryota; kingdom Metazoa; phylum Arthropoda; class Insecta; order Lepidoptera; family Pyralidae; genus Pyralis; species Pyralis farinalis. The sequence continues at coordinate 17,001,933 of OX382272.1, forward strand.
CGCATGCCCCACCACCGTCGCTGCCACGACTGGCCTGGTCGTCGCTGCGACACGTGTTTCGCCTCTCCACGAGGCATCATCAGGCGTTGTAGACATTAATCGTAAGAATAACATGCTACAAGTGACAAATCCATCGCAGTGCCGTCCCTTGTATTGAATTGAGGGTGGGGGTGGATGGTGTGAGCGAAAAGATATTTAATAGTGGGGAATGGTTTACGTCAGTCTGTTTGTTCATGAGAGTAATTTTAGAATTTTTATGTTTAGTTTCTAATTGTTCCCTAATATTTAGTTTTAAACCTTTGTCTATGGTGTGTAAAATTTGATATGTTTTATTGGGGGATAAGTTATGTCCTTTGTCTATGAGATGCTCGGCGAAGTGTGACTTTCTGGGCGATTGTTTTTAAACGCCGATACGTGTTCGTGAAATACGCATGAACTAATTGGTGGTGGAAGCACACAAGGCAGGTTAGATCAAATTGCATGTAATATACACGTGTCCACTGGAATCGTAATTTGTATTGACGAGCTCGGTGGTGCAGCGGTTAGTAACGCTACTTTGACACCAACGCTCGTGGGTTAGATTCCCACAGAGGACAAACATATTTGTGTGCATGAACATGTCTGTTCGTCTTGGTCTGGATGTTTTCTATGTATCATAAGTATGTATTTAAAAAAAAAATATTTACGTATGTTTATCAGTTGTCAAGGACCCATAACATAAGTTTCGCTTACTTTGGGGCTAACGCTGTGTAATTTATCTGACAATATTATTTATATAATATTTATTTATTTCTTGATATTTGTGTATATATACCTCAGTCCCACTGCGTATAAACTAACTATACAAAATAAATATATTATTTATCATTCGCCCACAGCGAGCCTTCAATTCTTTAGATATGCGTTCAGGAAAAAACATGGTAGAAGTAACCATCGTAAGTAACAAGAAATTTTGCTATTATCACGTATTGCGTTGCGCGGTTACAATGATCGACCCACAGTGGTTAAATCTATATATATATATATATATATATATATATATATATGAATATGAGATGAATGTTTGTCTGTATGTCCTCTATGGACTCAAAAACGGCGGGGCAGATTTTGATGAAATTTTCAGTGAATCTTCATGTTAGCCCAGCAGGTGATCCTGTGAAGTTTGGTAGCGATCATATCACCCGTGCGAAGCTGGGTCGAGTAGCTAGTTCCTTAATAAATATGGTATAACCCGGAAAAGCAAACCATGCAAAAATCTATTTATTCGTAAGCAAGTAGGTATTTACGTAACCACTGTGCGAATCTAACCTTTTGCTTGGGTTACCTTTTCATACGATTTCACTTTGTATACCTAACCTGCGTGTATCAGATAAGTCGTCACCTATTCCCTTTTTACGTATTCAATCCATTGCACCCTTTTCATTAGCATGATGACGGCATTCAAAGCCGTGCGTGAATGTTAGTTATAAAAATTACTAGGTAGTCTCTGTAACGTCACAGCTATTTTAGGTAAAAGGAAAAATAAAACCTGCCACATTTTCATTTCCAACTTCATAATGAGAACTGTCATGCTACGGTTCGTAGCTAACAACAGAGATACTTTTAGATTGTACGCTGCCTTTGTGGTATTAATAATAATAATGTCTCTTGTCAATAGGAAAAAATATTAACAAGAAAACCTAGGTACGATGATGAAAAGCCGGCTCACATAATGGGCATACGTTCGCAATTCAATTTTGTTGTACTCTGTTTACTTTACCGTATATATGTAGGGACCACATGAAAAATATCGTATCCATAAACATTTTTATTCGATGTCCGGGTGTTGACTACCCGCCGCTAGAGGGCGCTATCAAATTACGATTTATTTTTCAGAGTGCGGGGCGCGGGGGACGCGGTTATCGCTCCAATCGAGACCGCTGATGGATTCCCACTGTCACTAGAGAGATACGACTATTTAATTCGAATTTGCGTCGAGTTTTTGTGAGATTTTTCTTTCCCCGATCCAGTGTTTGTGCTGCGATGCCCCATTTTTATACGTAATATTTTAAAGCGATTTGCAGATTCCTGCTCAGAAATACTTTGATAGACGGGCCGTACTTATTAATACGATGGTAATCGAAACTAATCTATTTCTTCGATTTGCAGAATAGTTGTTCTATATATATTATATATAGGTCACACACACCGTGTTGCCGCCATCGATTTTTTCTGGCATTTCTGGTCCATCCAGAGTGACAATCGCCGTCTGATGGAAGTAGTAATCGAAAGTGATAGCTATGGCAGGTAACTATCTCTTTTGATTGCTTTTTCTGGCAAAGTTCAAAAGTGATAGTTTCGGGTTATTTACGTCCTTCTTCTATTATACAATAGTCCAATACCAATAATCCCTTCAGATTTCACTATTGTTCCTATATCAGACGAGACTTGTTACACTGAAAGTCTTGGACTTCTGCTTGTTCCTAACTATTCAAATATCTATTATACTTTTTTGAAATTTAAAATCGTGTGTTTCTTTATTAAAAATGCCTAGATTCTTTATGTATTGTTGCTCATCGTCCATAGAAAAATAAAATTAACGAGAAATGATTGTAGGGCGATGATTTTTATATTTTTAAGTGCGCAGAAACCGCGAGATTGGTCTGTTCGTCTAAAGAATGCTTTTCCGAGGGACGCACCTCGTCTGAATATTGTGAGTCGTTCGTAAACGGAATATGAGCGTAAATGTTGTCTGAATAACGCATTTGTCAAGATCAGCATTCAGCAACGACCACCGATGAAAACTTACTTACTTTTAAAAAGTTTGAAGAAAAATAACATGTAAAGTTGTCTCGATGCGGATGTTTTTAAGGGAGGTAGTACGCCTCAAAGCTCCACACCGGTACCTTTACCTCCCAGAAAACGCAGCAAAAAGCTGCTAAATGACAAATCTCTGGAGGGTTGTTGTGTTCTTGCGAGTGAGTGAGGTGGTGACCTCAGGTATTTTGGATAATTGCTATGCAATATTTCTCTCTACTTCAAAACAACAAAAGTCTCCTGTGGTTGTGACTCCTGCGACGTAAACAGCATAGGAATATCTGTGGTCGTACTTTAGCTCTTACTTGTTTTTATACAACGTCGGGAGATTTACAAACATATGGCATAACTGATGTAAATTGATTACCATAGTCTACGAATGCTTACAACACAGGAGGTGTCGCTCACACATCTATCACAACTCCTTTGAATCACAATAACATCCGTCTAACACAACAACCCTCCAGCAAGTTGTTATTTGGCCGCGCTTTTAGATAAAGATACTTCCCTAGTCGGGGAACTTTGTTGCATCCTATCTTTGTTAGAATATAAAAGATACTCAGTCCAAGATACTGAACAACTTTGTCGAAGAGGGATAGAGTATAAATAAATAAAATAATTCGACGTTCCATCCAGATCGGTCAAAACGATTAGTTCGTATGGAGAACAAATTATCTTAGTATTTAAAACTACGCTTCTTCGCAAAAGAGTTCAAGGCAAAGTTGCCTAGTTTTTTAGGTCGAGTTACATCCTGCGAGGTCAGGACTTATATTGTACACACCCTGTATTTGTATAATCGAACACGCTATACATGTTTTCGCGATTCAATCTGTCAGCTTCAACCGTTTGCATAGCATAACCATTGCGGAATAAAGTTATGACGAGCAGTGATCCCGCTGTGCCTACATAACAAAAAAAGGTCTACATAACAAACACAACACGTTATGTTGTTTTTGTAGTTTGTTTTCCCCTTGTCGGCCGTAAGTAATTCCCTTCGACGAAGAAAAGTTACAGCATTGGGATCCCTACTTTACACAACGCTGTAGTCTTTTTTTCTTTATTTTTGGGAACGTATAATTCTCACTTTACCGGATAGGAAACCCGCGCGCCTTTTCGACCCTTTTATTGAATTCCACACTTGTTAGCTGAAGAAAGTTTGTAGTGCCTGCCCTAACTAAATTCCTGGAATTTCGCTTTACTTAATGTGATTATAAATAGAAATAGACGATACTTTCTTCGAGTATACTGGATGTGTGCATTAGGGATGTAAGAGTAACGTTACTTTGACATTAGAGCTAGTAGGTTCGATTCGTATACAAGACAACCATTCGTATGCATGAACATGTCTGTTTGTCTAGGTATGTTTTTAAGAGAGGTGGGGCGCATCAAAATAGCCCATCTAGACAATTACCTCATAGAAAATCGCAGCCAAATAACAACTCCTTAGAGGGTTGTTGTGTTCCTGCGGGTGAGTTTATCAGTAAGCGATACTTAATTTATTGCGAAACGTTCATGGGCGACGGTGACATCAGGTGTGCCGTATACCTCCCGACGTTGTATAAAAAAAACTTCACTCGCACGTTGTGCACTTTTGTGACTATCAGTCCTGACGATTTAGGGGACAAAACACAGCGATAACTGATCAGGTACAGAAATACAAACATAAAGCTACATTGTGTAAGTTCTTTGGTTCATAGGAGCTAATCCTGCAGGAGGTTGTTCGATCCATAAAACTGAACAATCCAACTGAAAAAATATGGATTTTTGTTCTATTTCTTTAAATTCACATGCCTTTTGACTTCTACTTCTGGAGCTCCCTTTCAGGTAAATGGTTGCCTGTATCAGGGGAAACCACTTTCCTACATCTGGGTATGATAATTGTGTTATACTCGTAGATATGCATTTTTCGACGCAAGTTTCATTCGCAATGTTTTCTGTTTTATGGGCTTAATAACATCCTGTGAGGTTTGCACATGTGTATCAAAGTAAATAAGAAACAACAAAGGAAACTTTCAAGCTTTTAGATATGCCGGTTCAAACTGCACATTGTACGCTAACAATAGATTACAAAGATGTATTGTGTACATTATAGAGATATATACGAGAGATGCATATTACACAAGTACCTCATACAAGTCTTATTTCGGCCTTATTATTACTTATTATGCCCACTACAAAAGAACGTTTTATTCCGTGAAACAATTTTGATTTTTCCATTTGTGTTGCATACAATTAATGCTTTAATATCTTAAAATTACAAATTAAAATAAATTAGGTTCAGAACAAAACAAACATTTGCATTCTTATACAGACCTGTAAACTATTATACAATTGAATATTTGAAATAACGTGCAATATATTATATAATATAAGTAGTTTGAGTTTGTATATAAAATTAATTCCAACTTAAAATGAGATATTTTGAATTAAGACTGTGTGACAGGTTGTAAATGACATTTACTTTGTACTACATCCGTGTCTAACGTAGGAAAGAAAGTCCTTGCGAGTGGCATTGCAACGTGGGTGCATTGTTGCCGGTGCACGAGCGTTGAGCTACGCAACTGACTTACCTACAGATGTGTCTGGGCCAAGGGTTGAACGATACGCGGTCTGCAGTGTTATTTTTACTTATATTTATCATTTTGGTTCGGTTTTTTGTGCATATTATACATCACCATTGTTGTCATTTTAGTCCGTATTTGTCCACTGCTGAACATAGGCCTTGTGTCTAACGAGCTCTCCTCGATCCTAAGCCACCTGCATTCGTCGACTCCGTGCACTCGTCCTTACATTCATAATTTGAGGAGGCTATAATTGCCACGCTTGGCAGGCGGATTGCCAACCACACTAAGTTATATATGTACTCAGTAGGCGCTGCTGCCCGTTTCCTGGATCTTTACCTTAGTCACCTTTAAGGACGCCCACGGGTTGAGATGGTCTAAGCTGAGGCATTGAATAATCAAGATCGCGGCATTGTATTGTCGAGAAGTAAATGTGATATGAAATGGTCATTGTAGTCTATGGACATTTATAAAGTATAATATATAAATTACCGCATGCGGCGTAAACTTCACTGCAACAACTCCCACCTTTGGTATTTTGGTAGGGACCCTTCAGACTATTGCTATATAGTCGCGGTCCTCTATCTGGCTTCTGGCATATGGCTTCTTCCGTATATATAGGCAGAGTCTAGTTTCATCGTGAACAGAATGCTGGTTCCTATTTACTCATATAAACATAACAATCCTCCAAGGAATTGTTATATTTTGTAAAATGTCGTCGCAGCCATACTATTATTTTACCCCCAACAGTAACTGGACTGGTTTTGATGAAATTGTAAAGCTTAAGTATATCACGAGACAATATTTAGACTATTTTCATCTTGAATATAATTATAATTGTCGCGTACTACTTAAAAATCTCAACTCCACGCAATTGACCGAGGGTAGCATATAGGGTTAAGTATGACTACGTTCTACTTCTCTATTAATAGTTAGTGATAGCCTCATTTGGGCCACGTACAAATAAAATTGTTTTTTCTTTAAAGGCGACGTTAAATCATATACAAGCTAAAATTAATAGTGGTTTTGTTTTGTGTAATATATCAGTCTACATATATCAAATTATTTTAGCCTGCCGCTGATAACTTGCACCACCTCAACCACAAGCAGTATATCTTTTATACATCCCTATTGGAGTCTAAACCAGCTGGAAGGACAAAACGATTAAAACAAAACCAACTTTAAGATTTTTCTTATACACGTAATATTCTTGTGAATTCCCATCTAAGGTCAGATCCCCATGTTTATGTTAAATTCCTAAAGGTTGGCTTTATTTGTATTGGTTGTTTAGGTAAATATCACCTTTAGAGATATGAATCTAAATCGAGTGTTTGTACATATACCTTCTGATTTAGGGTCCGGTGTCGACATTCTCGTTCTCAATTTGTAGAGATGACTTCCTAGCTTTGCTGAATTGTCTTTAGAGTAGTTAAGATAGCCCGTAATTCTAGCATAAGTTTATGATTGATTAATTAAATCCAAACCACGATTGATGAAGGATAATGCCCTCGCTGGACCTTCGGAATACGCGTGCTCGCTTCTTCACAACTGTGGGCATACACCTTATCATTTTGTTTGTTGTAACTTTCTTCGATGGTAAACATTTTCTCATCCGTAAACATTTTTTTTCTGTGAACTCCCTTTGCGTACCGCTTCAGTAGTTGTTTCGATTTTACCACCCTATTCTTTTTTAAATTATCAGTCAAGAAATGACCAGTACGTCTCTTATAGGCTGCAAGTCCTAAGTCATCTTTTAAAATACGCGACATGGTGACATACGTGACATCTTTTGCTTTCGGACAGGATTTCTTCGAATTCTTTCCCTTACTGCTTTAACCACCTTTTTCGTACGAACACTAAGTGGACGTCCAGATCTTTTTCTGTCACAAACAGAGGAGGTCTCATTGTACCTATTAATAGCCCGGTACACAAACATTTTACTAATACCAAGCGTATGGAGAGTTTTATAAAATCGCATTTGGCTCCATACCTACTTTGTGTAATGCAATCACAGCCATTCAGTTCTCTTTATCACCCCACTCCATTTTAATATCGCAAAATATTGTACAATGTATTGGCGCCAAAATGAGAAAACTCAATGAACAATCATATAAAAATGACAGATTCCAAATTCAAATGTAATATTTTGTTTATTTTTAATTGTAACAGTATTTATGGCCAGACTAAGTATATACAGTACAGCATATAAATTATATACCGAGTTTATGGACTAGATATTTAAACAGGTTTTATTGTTGCATTGTTTGACTGTAATCAAAAATTAAAAAAAAATGCTGGCAAAAAACCTATCTTAAACCAGCGCCGTAATTATTTTCTGGATAACAATTCAATAATGACATTAGGATCTTAGTGACATCATTGTGCCCAATCTACCTGGGAAGGGATAATGATTCAAACGCTAAATAATTTGTGTTTTTAGAATGGTAAGATCTCGTCGACCTCAGATGATGGTAATAAAAACATAATAACGTATGATGAACTTAAAATAATCGATTCTAAAAATGTAGTAATAGTGGGTAGCAACTGGGTAATATGGCAATTGTCACGGCAAAACATTTGTGTATAATTCAACATTAGAGATAATATTTTAAAATCATAGCTAATAATATTTACTTTTAGCAATAAAAAAAATTGCACGTGGAAGCTTAAATTGATATTAATTTGATAAGTACGAGAAAGAGAAAAAAGGTATACTTAGCCTAGTTTACCTTTTGTACGGTCGTATATTAATGTGCATAGGAAATCCAGTATATTCTGCCATTTGATATCAATGAATATCCTGACGGCGTTATTATACAAGCTAATAGAACGCCATTAAAATAACAGTGGTAAACAGTGTTACTAAAAGTTGAACCTATCTTGAAGGAACACTATTCGATTGGATTGAATGACTAACCGAACCGCAGATAAACCGTTACTGTTTGCGTCGGTTGACGCTATACGGATTTTGTTATTTAATTAGAAATTATCATGAGTAAAGAAATAAAAACTGGTCAAGCGAGAGTCGGACCAAAGTGTGGAGGGTTCCGTTTTATTATTTAAAATTTACTTTTCTCACACATCTTTCCACCAAATTTCAAGAAGATTAGAGAATTGGTTGAAAGTTACATCCTTTTGTGATTTCTTGAAAAACAGACGAATAAGCAAATTTATCTACAAAACAGAGATTTTGATTTTTAGGGTTCCGTACCCAAAGGGTAAAATGGAACCCTATTACTGAGGCTCCGCTGTCCGTCCGTCCGTCCGTCCGTCTGTCACCAGGCTGTATCTCATGAACCGTGATAGTTAGATAGTTGAAATTTTCACAGATGATGTATTTCTATTGCCGCTATAACAACAAATACTAAAAAATAGAATAAAATAAATATTAGAGGGGGCTCCCATACAACAAACGTAATTTTTTTGCTCATTTTTGCTCGATATTGATAACGGCAACAGGTAGACGCTTGAAATATTCACAGAATATTTAGTTATATATTCACTTTAAGAATAAATAATTAAATTAAAATAAAACAAATATTTAAGGGGGGCTACCATACAACAAACGTGTTTTTTTTGCTGTTTTTATAGATAATGGTACGGGACCCTTCGTGCGCGAGTCCGACTCGCACTTGGCCGATTTTTCCATGTACTATAGCTAAGAGATTTATTGATTATTTCACGAAAATTAGTGTCTATCTTCACGAAACGCTTCTCCTACCAAATTCCTTTATTATGAATTATTGAAAAACTAAACAGTGTATAATACTTTAGTATAAGATCATTATACTACAGGTAATTTTCATAGTCTACACAAACCACAGCAACTAGAAAACGAAAAACCACACGACTACCGCGCGGAATGAGTCACTTTTTGCTGGTGCAGCGTAGAGATTCCTAGTGGTGCTAGCTAAAGAGGCAATTGAATTATCAGGGAATAGGATAAACCTATCACGGAGAACAAAAAGAAGAAAACGGGTTCTGGTTGCGCCTCAGCACCGAGAATTTAAATTCCAGAACCGATACTGGTACTCCATGCTCTGTTTGGTTTATGCATACACTGTACATAGGATCTCTTATCTGTTACTAGTGAACTTGTTACTAGTTGAAGGTAGTAATCACAAAGATTAAACAAAAATCAAATGAAATTACAAACTGTGATAACCCACTTCAATAAAGTTGTAATTTCACCAAACGTTTCCTCCTTTTTCTATCGCTATCCAAAACTATCTAAAGTTTCCTCTTTTTTCTATCGCTATCGAACCTACCTACCAAGAAATAAAATACCCGATTATAACCGATATAGATAAGCATTTTCGTGTAAGAAGTACAAAAAGTTACAATTCCATTTATATTATTTTTAGGGTTACGTACCAAATCCTAAAACTTTTTCAATTTTTCTTTCCCTAATCACTTTATTCGCAAAATTACGAACATTAAAAAATAAATTAGCCAAATTGCACCAGCGGTTAATTATTGACGCTGGTAAGCCAAATAAAAGTATTAAATTTTGCATCATAGCAGGGCGATTGCGGCAGTATCTTCATCTCATTGAAAGCCACTACCAAATAACAACTCCCTGGAGGGTTGTTTTGTTCGCGAAAGTGATTAAGGTAACCAGTAAACTTCTAGGAGTTACTGTGTTAGCATTATGCTTGTATGAGAGGTAGAGCTCAGTGCCCGACTGGGGAAGTACCTCCACCTCACAGAAGACGGCAGTCAAATAACAGTCCCTGGAGACTAAGAGAGGTAGAATCCAGCAGGAGGTCGTGCTGTGCTACGTCTACGCAGATTTTCTTTTCTGAATTGGTGGCCCATAGCAAGACGTCTTGGTCAAAATTATCCGTCTGGGCAAGTACCTCCACCTTGCAGAAGACCGCAGGTAAATGACAACTCCAGGAGAATTGTTGTGTTCCTGAGTGAGCGCGTGAGTAAGGTTGCCAGCTTAATGAGAGGTCGTTGTGCGGACAGCGGAACAACCGGCGGATGTCGAACCGCCACTAGCAGTGTGGGCGAATACCCGCTGGCCGCCCGCAGGTTAGTGGGGTTCCCGAACCCGAGGATCACTTAATCTCCGCCCCAAGAGGCTGAACCGTCAGCCTGTGTAAGGTCCCTGTTGCAGTGGTCGTGTCGGAGAAGGAGACCGGGGTGACCCCGGCTGCTGCAACATTAGGGCACCGGGGGCCCTCCCACCTATCGCGCCAGCAAACCGCACAACCTGCTCTATACTGTGGTAGAAGACTTCGCACTTTTGTCCTTCACTCTGTTCGCTCAGCGACTTCTCATTTTTTTACTGTACCTCCACAATGTACGTGGGCTTTTGGAACATCAGGGAGTTATACTCGAACATTAACGCAGTCCAGATCCAATGCACAATCTTGAGACCGCTCGGCCGACCATTCTTTTCCTCACGGAGATACAAATATCCTCACCTGTCGACACATCTTACTTACATTAGCCCAGGTACAAACTAGAGCACTTATTTGTGCGTCGTGCCGCGGTGTGTATGTTCATTCGAGAGGATATTCGTTGTCGCCGACTACACAGGCTTGAAGAGAGGGATCTGTCGATTTTATGGGTATGTGTGGATCATGACGGCCATACCCGGATCTACGGGTGCCATAGTGGACATCAGGCACAACTCGGTTATTCGAGCACCTACAAATGATGATTGACAGAGTTACTGAACAGTGTCCCTCCGCGAAGTTAATAAGTTTGAGAGTCTATAATGCCCACCATGTCGCGTGGCTTCGCTCTCGGTGCACTGACTATGCGGGGAGATCTGCTCATTTGCTTTGGCCCATGGTTTCTCTCGGCTGGTTCATTCGCTCACGAGAATACCAGATATAGACCATGCACGCTCTTTGTTGGATCTTCTACTACACTACACATCAGGATGAATATAACATCTCAGTCTCAATCTCATCCGGACCCGAGCGCCCTGTACCAGACGTGACCCACCTCGGCCTGCCGTATGGCGTCATGTATGGCACTCTAGGCCAGCAGACTGGGATGGATTGCGAGGATTCTACGCATCGTACCCGTGGAGGCAGTTGTGTATCAAATCAGAGGACATCCTGTGCCACCCCAGTGGCTCCGGTGATATTGGGTGACATGGAATGCTACATTTCCAATCTTGTAAGGAAGCCAACTTTCTTAAGCAAACTTAACTTAAGGCTTACGAAGCGTGAACCACGGCGCGTGCTAAGGGAGATCCAGATGCCGCTGTTTCTGAATGTGCATCTAGCGTAATGGATCAGATTACCCAAAAAGAGTAATGGATCAGATCTATCGAATTACAGCCCTATTGTTATAACCTCCCTTGTAGCCAAGATGATGGGGCGTGTGATAAACACACGACTCCTGCATATATAGAGGATCACGATTTGATCAGCGACCGTCAATACGGCTTTCATCACGGTCGTTCTACTAGTGATCTTCTAATGTATCTAACACACTGTTGGGCTTCGGCGATCGAGAGTCAAGGTGATGCATTTTTTGTCAGCCTAGATATGGCGATGACGTTCGTACGGGTCTGGTATCGGGATCTTCTATCAAAGTTACCATCATACGGGCTGCCCGAGGGTTTGTGCAAATGGGCTACCAGGTTCTTATCCAGCAGATGTATAGTAGCCGTGAAGGCGGTTGGTCCGATAGCATGGGTATCAATGCTGGTGTACCACAGGGCTCTGTACTGTCCCCGTTTTTGCAGCATATCAATGACATGTTGTCAATTAATGGCATTCATTGTTATGAGGATGACAGCACCAGGGACACTTATTATACAACATCCCTCGTTCCCTTGTGAAGGAAAGCCGCGATAAACTTGTGTCTGAAATGGAGGATAGTTTAGCTAAACTATCTAACTGGGGATGGCTTAACTTGATCGAATTCAACCCCATAAGGATGCTGTGGTTTCTAAATTCCAGAACACACCTCTTACCATCGCCTACAGCATTAGGATGCTTGGTATCGAAATCTTCAGTGACGTTCAGTATTGAAGTCACCTAAAGGAAAAGGTCAAGCTTGCGTCCAATAAAATTGGTGTGCTCAAGCAGTACTTCAGTGAGGGACAAAGACTTTGTTATATGTCTCAAGTCAGACCGCACATGGAGTACTCCCTTTGTGTGTTCTACTGATTGTACAACGGGTTGTGTTCTGAAGAATTGTTTGATATGATGCCGACAGCATTATTACATAGCACATTTATAACCGCACCGCTTGCCGACGTCGGGGACTTCACCTCACACGCTGGAACCGCAATGAGGCGTGAAAAGGTTCTTAGAGCGTCGGCAACGCATGAGTTACACCCCTGGTTTTGCAAATGTACATAGGCTACGACTGTTTGCTATCAGGTAGGCCGTATATTTCTTTGCCAATTTAGTGGTATAAAAAAAACAAAAAAAAGACATCGCCTACTAACAGAAATTAGTAATCGATACCTGCAGCGGTTGTTATGTTCCTATGAGTGAGGTAACCAGGCAATTGAGCGGGAGCAAGCGGTGCTTTTTGCACTGCAAGCCGCATGCTTGTTCAGCACCCGGCGTTGCATAAAAAAATGTCTCCCGACTTATATAAAAAAGGTTACAATGTAAAACCGTTGTGCAAGAAAGCTTTTATAGCTAATTAAAAACATAGATCTCAAAAAAAACATAGATTATTTATAATGGTCTAGTGTAGGTACCTATTATTAAAGGCAGGCTAAACTTTACTACCGTTTATATTAACTTCATTTAATACGTCGTCGGTTATAGCTAATTTATATTAACCACAACTCTGAGTCACGGTGAATTGAATATTACATCCAAGGGAATTGCCCATTTAATATTTAGCATAATTCCATGAAATACATACGCAGTATGTGTAATAATTATTTAGATATAATGTTAAGAGATTCTATCTATATAAATAAAAATCAATGTATGTTTGTTTGTCCTCTATTTACATGAAATTTTGAGGGAATCTACAGATTAGCCTAACAGGTGATCTTGAAAGGTTTGCGATAGCGATCGGATTACACGTGCGAAGCCGGGACGGCTAGCTAGTATACAATGAACTTGCGAGGAAAGTTTTAACGAAATTAATTGTGAATTCAATAAACAATTTAAAAATACAAGTGACAGATACTCGTACACATTGTTGTTTAAGTCTTTTTTAGCGTCTATATCTATGAAGTTGAGTACGCTATCAAAGTTTTATTTCAGAACTTTTCGTATATCATGGAATCTTCATCGAACTGCACCGAAATTGTATGGGACTATTAAATGTTTTAAAATAGCAGCGCATGGGGCACCAACACCCCTGATATTACGAGTGTTCATAATGGCTACAGGTGGCCGCGGTAACTGCTTACCATCTAGCAGACCGTATGATTGTTTGCCACTTTTGTCGTCTGCATTGCTTACGTTTATATGTTACGATAACCTGTTTACATCAGGTTGGCCGTATGCTTGTATGTCGATTTTTTTCATACAATGATGCAAAAATCTAGTACACAGGTCGTTACTATTCAAAGTCGAAGTGCTTTGATGTCCCTACTTCTCTTTTGTCAAGTTTTCGATTGATCAGGGTGCACGACGTGAAGATGGGAATGACCTTCACTTTAAAGATGATAGTAAGTTCTTAGATCCCTAAATATTATAATTAGTAATATGCAAAGAATTTCATCATCATCATCTCAGCCTGTATTCGTCCACAGCTGAACATAGATCTCCCCTCTAGAGTGCCATTCGTCTCGATTCTGTGCCACCTGCATCTATCGACTCCCTAAAAACCTCTTGAGATCATCGCTCCATCTAGTGGGGGGTCGTCCCACACTGTGTGTACCAGTACGGGGATGCCATTCAAGAACCATTCTTCCCCAGTGGTTGTCGGTTCTACGAACTATGTGGCCGACCCAGCGCCACTTCAGCTTGCTTATTCTGTGGGCAATGTCGGTTACCTTAGTTCTACTGCGGATATACTCATTACGGATTTTATCACACAGGGAAATTGCGAGCATAGCTATTTAAATAGCACGCTCAGCGACCTTGATCTTGATTTTTGAAAATCCGTCCAAAACAAACGACAAATTTGATCCTCAGTATGTATAAACGAAAATATTCTTCAATACAAATAAATGTAATGCATTAAAAATAAATACTTTTGTCACGTTAACACTCGAGTGATGGAGAGTGGGAATCAGGAAAAGCTTCAAGCACTATATGCCATGATCTCCTACTCCTTTAGAATAGACTCCTTGGGAAAGAATTCGAAGAAATCCTGTCCGAAAGCAAAAGATTTTATCTCGGGAGATGAAGATAGCACCTAGAACCATGTGGCGTTTTTTAAAAGATGATTTAGGACTTGCAGCCTACCACAGACGTACTGGTCATTTCTTAACTGATAATTTAAAAAAGAATAGGGTGGTAAAATCAAAACAACTACTGAAGCGGTACGCAAAGGGAGGTCACCAAAAATTTCCTTTACGGATGAGAAATTTTTTACAATTGAGCAACATTTTAACAAACAAAATGACCGTATTTATGCTCAAAGCTCTAAGGAAGCTTCCCAATTAGTCGACAGTGTGCAACGTGGGCACTATCCGACTTCAGTGATAGTTTGGTGGGGCATTAGCTATGGAGTGACTGATCCATACTTTTGTGAAAAAGGTATCAAAACATCGGCACAATTGTATCAAGATACCATTCTTGAGAAGGTAGTGAAGCCCCTTAACAACACCATGTTCAATAACCAAGAATGGTCCTTCCAGCAAGACTCGGCGCCGGGTCATAAATCTCGGCTACGCAGTCTTGGTTGGAAATGAACGTTTCGGACTTCATCAGAGCTGAAGACTGGCCGTCGTCTAGTCCCGATCTTAATCCGCTGGATTAAGATTTATGGTCAGTTTTAGAGAGTACGGCTTGCTCTAAACGCCATGATAATTTGGAGTACCTAAAACAATCCGCACGATTGGCAGTGAAGAATTTTCCCATGGAAAGAGTGCGTGCTTCTATTGATAACTGGCCTCAACGTTTAAAGGACTGTATGGCAGCCAATGGAGACCACTTCGAATAAGCTTCTTATATTTTAAATTGTTTTATATTTATGTATTAAACTAACACACAGTAAAAGTAATAAATGTTATTTGCAATAGATTTTTTTTTTATTCTTTGTTTCAGTATTTATGGCAAAACTAGGTATAGGTGTGTTTACTGAAAAAACGTAATTTTACACAAAAAAAAAAACGTATAACACGCCGAGCGATGATCGATCGTTCAGGTACTGTTTATTTACATCTCTACGTAATATGAAAAAAACGTTTCTTTTATATTATTACGGTCCTGGTTTCGGTCGACAGCCCTACTCACTGAAGTGACGTTTTATCGGCAATATAGACAGGAAAACAAATCACTTCAGAGTATGGAAGTGACTCATGTGTTTGCTGTGACGCCGAGCATTCTGACTGTTTAAGTATCGATTTTTGGCTTGGTCTAGAAGTTGACGTATTATCTAACTTTCAAACAAAACAACATGTTATTAATAGTTATAATATGCATAGTCGATAAATCCAGACATAAACAGACTACTCGAACACTTCATGTCTTTTTATACAATGTCGGGGGACATGCAAGTATTACGACCCACCTGATGTAAAGCTGAGGCTTTACCCCAGTTGGAACGGCTTTGAGATAAATTAGACAGTTTAAAAAGAATTTCAATTAATGAATACTCTTCTTTCGAACTTTCAAAACGTAAATGTTTTACAAACATTATGTTCGACCAAAATTATTGATAACTACAAGATATATGAAGACATGTTACAGTTCTGTTATTTGCAAGAAATTAGTACGCGCATATTAATGAATTCTATTTCAGTTAAACATAGTAAAGAAACCTTTCCCCTGTAGATACGCTTATACATTTTAAGAGTTCTATATTAAGGAAGATAAGTACGATAGGATAAAAAAAAGGAACATTTTGATCGCATAGCATTCAGTTGAATGAAAACGCTGTAACACGGGATGTAAAAGCGATTTGTCATCCATCAACAGGGAGCGGGGACGCCAAGTGCAGTCCCATGTCGACTCTGACTCATTAGATAATCGATCCTCGGCGAAAACGGTGGTCCTAACAACGCACATTACGTTTAATGTGCTCAAATAAAGAGAGAACTGGAAATGTTTGCATTGAAGTGCATCGACATTAGTATGTGACTCACGTCCGGATGGATTCGTCAACACAATTGAATATTCGACCTAAAATTTAGCAGCACTATCCCAGTCGTGCGAGTTAAAACTTCTACAGCGTTCTAATGAAATAATTCGGTTGAGCGGCGTCCCGCAACTTTCTAGCGAAGATTATTAATTTGCTTTAAGTTTACTACAAGATCCTAATCAGATTTTCAATTAACGAATTATGTTATACTGTTGATCTCACAAAGCACAATGGCTGATTATTAGCCCGCACAAATGAAAAGAGTTTCTTTAATCGTAACAATTTTGTGAGTCAACATCTTTATTTGGGGTTAAGTGACATATTATCAACTTTAGCCTGTACATAGTGTACCCTGACGATAACAAACGAAGTTTGCAAAGCACACAGTTGTTTATTAAGCAGTTTGAGTGGGGGAAGTAACTACCTTCATTTTACAAAGAAAACCGCAGTAACTACTCGTCGGTTATTGTATTCCTGCGAGTGCATAATGCCTAATAATTCACTCACTCGTAGGAATCCAACAATCCTTTAGGGTATGGCCGTCCGTCTATTACAAGACTGTGTCTTTTGAACAGCATTAGGTAGAGATTTTTATTTTGTTGCATATACAATAGCCGCAATAAAATGCTACATTAAAAATAAAATAAAGTTAAATACGTAAGAAGCACCCTATACAATGTGCTTTTTCAGCGATTTTTAACACGGCAGCACGGAATACCATTATCTATATTTTTTTCGCATTCAATAGTAAGCCTTTCTACATACATTTTTACCGAGCTCGGTGGCGCAGTCGTGAATGACGCGAATTTGACACCAACGCTTGTGGGTTCGATTCCCACACAAGACAAACATTTGTGTGCATAAACATGTCTATTTGTCTTGGTCTGGATGCATTAAGAGAGGTAGGGCGCATCAAAGCAGCCCGCCTGGGGAAGTACCTCCACTTCACAGAAAACCGCAGCCAAATAACAACTCCCTAGAGGGTTGTTGTGTTCCTGCGTGTGAGTGAGGTCACCAGTAAACTCCTAAGGAGTTGTTATATTAGCAGCAGAGAAGTGATCGCGCGAGTGATACTTAATGTATTACAAGCGTTCATAGACTACAGTAACCGCTTTACATTAGGTGGGAAGTATGCTTGTATGCCTTCCGACGTTGTATATATAAAAACAAAAATATTTGTATTAGTATCTCCGAGTAAGTGCCGCCTTGAGACTAGCTCCCCTCATCGTTTTCCCACAAGTAAACTGATCTGGCAAACCAATACCAGCACGACACTTATATTCGGTCAATGACACGTAACTTGCAGCTCTGTTTTTTACACTTAAATAACATTTATTTATGAATTGTATTCATATTTATGAATACTTAGTCACTAAGTAGTAAGATTAGGCAATTGTGTTCAAACGGGAATTCCAATTATCAGTTAGTCGGGACGTTCATTAAACATTGTATTGTGCTACTTCCAAGCCAGATGATGTGTTAATTATCTATACGTATAAACATGTATTAAATAGTAGCACGGTTAAATTTTTACATGCAATATTTTTTTAAATAAACATGACTGCTTTAGTGTCTCTCAATATTAAAGTCTACTTTAGCAGTAATTTTTTAAATTTTTGTTTATCAGTATTTGTCGTGTACGCGAATCACACAACCTCTCCTGAAATTTTCACGGCTTAAATGCCTGTTCAAATTCAGTCTACTTTTTACCTTGGAAATATTTAGCTTTGCTGCATGAAATCTGAAAAAATCAAGCGCACATGAAACCAAGGTCAATAGCTAATTATGAATAAAGTTAAAAAGAGAACATTTAGCATGCAAGTCTAGAACTTACTGTTACTCTGAAGTTGGATTTCAAATTTTATTTATAAATTTCTTATATCACTAAATAGGCAAATAAGAGTAGAGCGATCCTAAGTTGTCACCTCAGGCTAAGAACGCTTGTATCTTAGCCACAGAAATCTTGACTGGGAATCATTTCTTAATCAGAGAGCTCATAGTAAAGGCTCCTCTGCACTATGGTAGGTACGTCAATACCGAGCATAATATTCACGAACTAATACTAACTGTTAATATATCAAAAGCCAAGTGAAATAGTCTACGGATTTATAATTAGAAATAAAGCCTGTTAGTAGTCATAGCATTCACCGGAAATCCCCTGTTGGTTCGACATACATATATGGATGCTGTCGACTAAACGTTAAATATGTAAGTAACATAGCCATATGTTAAGAATGTACTGCGATATAATAGATGTGGATAGCCAATTCATGATTTACGAGGTCTATGAATAAAAAATGATATTCCCGATATAAAATTCATATTTTTTTACGCAATTTGAATCAAAAATATGATAATATTACTTTAAATCACAATTCTGAAGTAGTTACGGCAACTGACAATTGATTTTTTCAAAAATCGTTATATATATAACTTGATTTCTTGTGAAATTATCTATCATATGCTTAATTTTGTCATTGAATTGGATTGAAAAGTTGCAACGGTAATCCATAAAAGAGAACATACTTACTTTATAGTAGTAGGTACTTACATACCCTTCATCGTTCACGAGTAATGAAATTTAATTGTGTTTTATTTACCTTGTTTTTCACTATACTGATTTCTGCTAATTAAAAATGTAATGTAGGATTGTACAGCATTTATATAGTTTCATTATTATCCACGAAGGAAATGCGAATAGAATACTTCTATTCAAGTTTTTTAAGTTCCTCCTCGAAGTTCTTGGTTCTCTTGAATCTTCATAGTGTCACGCGGTTCTTTGTTCGCGCACAATGGCGCCCCGTGCATGTGCAGAGTTGTGCAGAATGGCCAGCTCATTGCATCAAGGATATTTGTCACGAGTGCATAGTTGCCTACCTATTCTAAGTACAGAATACGTTTCACGTTTGCGCTTCTTTCTTTTGAATAGCTATCGTGACCCTATACTTAAATTACTCTATGTTTCTTGTTCTAGTTTTCCTTTCATATGTACATTTTCACTTAAATTAGATTGTTTCTAGATGTCCAAGATTTATTACGATATGCACTGAATTGCATTATATAAAATTTAATTTTTGACTGTATATTTATTTCTATAATAATTGGTGACTTGCGTTGTTTGGTTTAGTATTTTATGTATAGTTCCAAGTAATATGTAACCTCTAATCCATCGGTCCTCTGTTCAAACGACTCTCGAAGGAAAAATAATGGAATACTTGAGACGACACAAGAACTTCATTAAAGTTAATATAGAAGGCAATTTAGAACGTTTGTTGTATGGGCCCCCCTTAAATATTTGTTTTATTTTAATTTAATTATTTATTTTTTAAGTGAATATAAAACTAAATATTCTGTGAGTGTATTTCAAAAGTCTACCTGTTGCCGTTATCAATATCGACAAAAAATACACGTTTATTGCATGGGAGCCCCCTTCAATATTTATACTATTATATCTTTTAGTATTTGTTATTATAGCGGTAACAGAAATACATAATCTGTGAAAAATTCAACTGTGTGCCTGGTAACAAACGGACGAACGGACGGACAGCAGAGCCTAAGTAATAGGGTGTCCGTTTTACCCTTTGGGTACGGAACCCTAAAATCTGTACCCCAAACATTACAATGAAACAACCTAAAATTTGTTATGAATAAAAAAGTTAACACAACCCAATGTAGCAGAGACATTTTTGCAACCAATATATATATATATATATATGCTATATATAAGCTCTATTTCAATCTAATTATCACGGGATAGTGCAAACATAAGTGCGTGAGTTTATTATTAAGTTTATAAATTACCATTTTTATTCTGTATCTCGATAGTTGTCTACAGAGAATAAGAACAACGTATGTAGGATTACGCATGGGTGACCTAGTGGTGAACTATCTGTTGTATGCAGACGATGCCATCCTATTAGCAGAAACACCATCTGAACTGCAAACACTAGTCACAATGATGGAAGACGAATATTTTCTTTTTATATACAACGTCGAGAGGCTTACAAGCATACGGTCCAACTGATATAAAGAAGTTACCGTAGCCTATTAACGCTTGTAACATATATCACTCGCGCGATGCCTCCTCTGCTGCTTACACAGCAACTCCTTAGGACCTTACTGGTAACCTCACTCACACGCAGGAACACAACAACCCTCTAGGAAGTTATTTGGCCGCGGTTTTCTGTGAGTTGGAGGTACTTCCCCAGGCGGGCTGCTTTTATGCGCCCTACCTCTCTTAAAACATCCAGACCAAGACAAACAGACATGTTCATGCACACAAATGTTTACCTTGTGTGAAAATCGAACCCACGAGCGTTGGTGTCAAAGTCGCGTCTTTCACGACTGAGCCACCGAGCTCGTCAAAAATGTATGAAGAATGTATAGAGAAAGGCTTACTATTGAATGCGAAGAAAACAAAGATGGTATTTGATAGAGAAGAAACCAGAACCAATGTAAGGATTACTGTTGATGATGAAGTGTTGGAATAGGTGGATGAGAATATATGTATATCTTGGATAAGCTTTCAGCAGGGATGTAATGTACACCGCAGAGCGGAATGACGAGTGAGTGCTGGGAATAGTGTGAATGGAGCGTTGGGAAAACTTCTAGAAAGTAGAAAGCAGATATTCAATGCAAAAGTGGAAGAATGTAGGACCTGAGGAAGGCCAAGACTTACCTACTATGATCAAATTGGTCGTTTTCTATCAGAAAGTGATGTCAGGAGCCCTAGAAACCGCTAGGTTTTCTGCCTACCCCGCAAGGGATTTGGCATGAAGTTATAGCTAGATAGATTTTTACACTAAATTAATTGATTTGAAAGCGCAATTCTTCATGTATTTCTCAATAAAAATCTTAATAAAAACGCAGTAACAGAAAGCAACAGACTACTAAAATAGCAATTTTATTTGAACAAAATATGCCAATTAGTGAAATCGCGAAGCGCTTTCTTACAACGCAACGGTAAGAAACTCTTTTTAACTTCTTTTTACTAGAGTTTTATACTTATACCGCGTTCGATGGTAAGAAGTTAGGTCGTAACTCGAAATTACAGAATTTAAATTCAAAAATGTTGAAATAAGTGTAGGGAATTCTACTTTCTCCTGGCTTACAAAAATAAATTGTAACAATAAAGATATGAATATGACCAACTAAAAATAAGATACATATTATGGTACCATTTAAAAAAGGTTTTTATTCAATTGGAAAATCATTTCTAGAGCGCAGAAAAGTTTATATATAATATATTTGTTCAAAGTCCTCATATATAATATATATCATATATATATATATATATATATATATATATATATATATATATATATATATATATATATATATATATATATATATAATATTTTTTTTAGCTACACGGTGTTATTATTAACGCTACAATAAGATTCAGTTTGTGTTGTGAACTCCCAGTCCCAGTCGCTGGTATTGCAAGCATCCATATACCGCTATTTAATATCAGGTGTGGAGGTATAATCGTATAAAAATACAATACCACTAATAAAATTGAAGATAACCGCAATGAAATAACAACGAGCACAAACTCAATGCCTGTGTCGAGCAGTGGACGGCTGAAATATGATGGTGACAGGCCAATGTTGCGGCCGGAACGTTGTTATCTGAATATGGAAACAGAAATCGGATATTAAAGGGTAATTCTGAACACCGAATCCGTTTATTAAAATTACTGTAAGAGTACAATTATTTTTCTCAGTTTCAAAATTTTAGGTATTAAGTAATAAATATATTAATACCAAGTGTGTATGTATATATATTTTACAGACTCTCTCGTATGATTTATTTAATAAAGGGTTATTAGCTAACACCTTATTAGTTCTATATTGATACCGTCATTGCCGACTATTTTGCCATTCTGGGTGATACTCGTATTTAACGACTTTTGAACTCTTCTCTCATTATTTTTAATCCTAATGTATTCTGTTGTATACTATATCTTTTAATTGTTTTTTAATACAGTGTATTTTGTATTTCCTTTTTGTTTTATGTTTGTTATCTAATTCTATCTTATAATATTAAACCTATAATCCAGTCCTCTGTACAAATCTTTGTTTAAATCTCAAAGAAATATACCGGAACACTTGAGACGAAACAAGAACTTCATTACGGTTATTATATAAGGCAATTTAGAAAGAAAGGGAGGACGTTTCCCTTCTCAAGGGGTCGAGAGCCAAATTACAGTTATTTTAGAGAAGTGAAGGAAGTGTGGGAGTTTCATCGTATCAGTAATTGTATAGAGACTCGCCTAGAAGCTGGTGACAAAAGATGGGTAGGCGATATATATATATATATATATATATATAGACGATCCCCATTCCGATTAACAAAGTACGTTCACTTTGCAGACACACATACGCACCAACAGTTGTTCATTCCACTGCTGGGATATGCATCTCCCATTGACCGAAGGGCATTAAGAGCATGCTCTGCTGAGCGGTTCAACTATGGATTGGCGTAAGCCAGTGTTTCTTAGTGTTTCACCGACTTAGCTTTAACGACTGTCATCTATCGACAATAGCCAGAATCGACGGCTTAACGTGCTCTCCGAATATGGATAAGATCGAGATAGATAAACCCATCCATAGAAAGGATACAATTTGCTTGCTTAATGACGAAATCTGGTTAAATAAAACTTGTTTACTTTCCACTGACTCATTTTTAAAAACTTTTGTTCTCAGGAATTTCAATAATATGTAGATGAGTCAATGCATAGTGGGGATGATCGTATAAGATAGTTTGTAGGAACCGGTTATTAGCACGAGCCGCCTCTCAATACTGATAAACTCAGAAATAGCTTGTCAACTATGTTACTCAGGCACGAATAGGTTTCGATACATTTTCCAGATAATATGTTCCGCAGAAGTGTAGCCGTGCGATAAGCCCACACTGTATGATAAGTATGCAGCGATTAAATAACCATAACATATGGAATATTTCATTAATGACCTGCACCCGCATGAAGCGAAGAAGCATGAATATAATCTTAGGATAGATCATCATAGCGATCATTCATAGATACTTCTGAGAGCTATTTGGGATCCTCGAGCTACCTAGATCCCTACGCTTCTTTACTCTATCTAAGAGCTAAGTAGAGGACCTTTTTCGTCGAAATTCCTCATCTCGAATTCTAAGTGTACAGTACAGTGTACAGAGCAGTACGCACAATGTACCTAGTGGTAGAAAAGTCCAAAGAAAGTTTTCTACTGAGACCTTAATTGCGGAATTAAATCCTTGCCGATATTTACCCAAGGTTCAACAGCGCGAGGTTGCAAAATAAGCGTGAAAACGTTCGATAGGGTCGCCAACGTGTGGCACCCCTGGTTAGACATACATATGTTAGACATACCGTATGCTTGTTTACTTTTTTAGTACTATAAACAAATACATAATACTTCCGTAATTTTTAAACTAAGTTCTTCGGACATGATATAAGTTTTCCTGGAGATTTTAGACCATTTTTTTTCTCAATTATCCTATATCAAAAATTAATAAATCGAAATAATATACCCGACTTCGAGAATACCTATTATTTCAATGTTACTCGGTTATAGTGATCCAGGTAGAAGAACTGAAATGTACAAACATACAACATTAATATAGCTATCGTTGCAAAATAAGGCACGAGGTTGAAGAGTTAACTACTCGTACTTTGAAAGGTTATTGAAGAAATATTGTAAATGTTTTGTCATTTAATAATGTAAAAAACAATATAAAATTTATACCACTTTAGTCGCAAAAAGTCGTACGGCTTTGTAGATGATAAGTATCTACAGAAGCATATGGACAATTGCAATACCGGTGGAATCTATTGACCTATTAAAAACCTCTTTAAATAACCCCAAGCTGCAGTCTATTGAGAAATCCAACCATAAAAAAACAGTCAAACATGTCCAATTAAATACCAATGTAGAGCCATAATTTAAATAACAAATTATTAGGAAATCCTGTAATGATATTACATGGAATTTACCGTAATTAAGATACAAAAGGTATAATGTAAATCAATCAAAAAAGCTATAACGCCCATGGGCATTATGAAGGCTTCACGACTCACTTAGTGGGCATTTTATGATGTGGTTTATGAGCAAGTGTGGTTTAAAATATATTAATATATTCAATTTTAGAAATTTCCCTAAGGTTTACTTGCTTTTACTCATTCACTATGAGTAACTTTATATTTAATAGTTAAGGCATAATTATGATTTGTTTGCGGTTAATGTGACTCTAATAGAACTAACATATTAGTCCCTGTGGGATAAAACCCTTAATTAAGGATGCTATGCGTGCGTGGCGACTCTGGTGTTCCAAGAGTTTATAGGTTACGGTTACCGTAGTTTCAGGTAGGCCGTATTTGATTAAAACCTTAACGGTATAAAAAATAGAAAATAGTGTATGTATTCCTCTTTACCAATTTAAACCTGTATTGAAACTAAGAGCGTTTACATCTTTATCGCACGTTTCATATAAACATTGTAGAACAACGAAAATATTATTTCATTCTGCATTGTTGTTATAATTGTGTTAGGTAGAATAACATCACTTAGTATACGTAAAATGAATCGCCGTACCTTAACTATCCTACAAACGATAAATTACAATAATAACTACATTAAATTGTTGGTCACCGATATGCTTTACGTGTTACGGTGTATATTATCTATAGAACAAAGAGGGACGTTGTAGTTATATGTAGTATATAGGACGGGTAGGCAAGCCGTAGCTAAGGACCGATCAAGTATTGGCCCTCGAGACAAGCGCCCTGTACCAGAGAGCACAGTACACCTACCATCGCTTTGTAATAATACCTCTCTTAAAATATATAATACCGCCTTTGAAAAAATGCTAGTGTTAATAAATCCTCCGGATCAAAATTATCACAATGTTTGATATTGTAATGATCTCTGTAGCTCAAGCGTCCTCAAAACCGTTGTGAATACTAATTTTTTCGGCGTTTTCCGATATTCCTTATTTTCATTGTCGATGTTAAAAGAATGTATTTTTTAAACATTTCAATGTCCATTAATCTATCTTTGCTTTAATTTGTAATATCAATCATGGTCGTCATGTTATACGAGTAGGTACGTGCCAATGAGATACCAATTTATTTATAAAGTGATATGGTCAGCGTTAGACTGATGTCAAGTAATCAATTACCAGTTTATTCAAGCGTTTTATCCATAGGAGGTCGATGAAAAGATCTAGCTAGACATTGTTGATTAGCTCTATATTAGGTTTCCTGTTGCGATGTGACCATACTAAGAAGTTGTAACGTCGTTTGTATGTGGGTACGAAATGTACATTTTAAAGATATTTGCTCAAAACGTGGTATTTTTCGTAGCAGTGAAGCATTCGGAAAGTGAGTGAGTGATTTACTCATCTCAACTTGTTGATCATCTCTTTCAGACTAGATTAATGCAAGTAGGTCTTGTAAAAATGATAAACTTTCAATATTTACACATTGGCGACTACCTGACAATAAAATGAAAATCTTCCTTCTTTAATTTTATTCATGGTAGGTATTTCATGGTACATTGAATGCATTATACAACATTACTGGTATTTGTAGACCTTTAAATACAGACTCAATTAGCTTACCAACTAGCTCTCGACAAAGGAGGAGTAACTTAGAATGGACTAACCACAAAACTACACCAAGATTCCAACTCACCAAAGGGAATGTAAAGCAACTTGTTTGCAGTAAAACTTTAAATTGCATTTTAAATTTTGCTCGTTAACGTCACACTCATTCAAATGGAATCTTTTATAAATTATTTACGACTTTCGAGTAAAGCTTTAAAATCTAAGTATGTTTTGATCCTTATAGAAGTATTGAAAGCGAGCTGCTTCGTCGATGTCGTAACATACTGAAGAATTCTAAAATTGTTGTATTTTCAAGAGTTATGAAATGTAAGATGCGATCAATAACGGTGCTAATGATATCTATGGAGTATTGATGTCTGGTCTAGGCATTGCAAGTCTCGCATGTGATCTAATTGTGGCATGCGGCCGCTGACGTAACGGGCTTCGGAGCCGGTTGACTGACCGCATCGCATGCTACCAAACGGCTTCTCGGACGAACTAAATCGCACCCATTTATTACTGGCCGCAGTCTGTCAAGGCGATCCTCTTAATTTTGCAACATAATACGGGATTGCTTGACCAGCCACTAGGCACAGAAATAGAAATACGATAAGTAGTTTGATATAAGCGGTACATCCGAATTGACCTTGACATGGGCCTGCAGAATTAGACGCTTTGATTAGTATGGCCTCGTTGGTACATGATCTTCTTCCGCTTACCTACAATGTATTTACGCCATTGGAGTATGATGTTGAGTGTATTTTGATATACCTACTGTACACGACTGGCAGATATCACGTGTCATCACCTCCGCTGCTAACACAGCATCTATTTATTAGTGACTTCACTCATAATAAAGATATTTTTGTGATATTTTGTACGAAGGAAATAATTCCGCAATCGAGCTGCTCGTGATTAAATAATTCTATGCCTCTCTGTTACACAGCCTGTGGATTACTTGTAGACGTCAGCCACCTACATAACATTGTGTTTTCAGAGGTTTATTAGAATACAAATGAAACAATAGTTAAGTATTTAATTTTTTACTTAAGCCGCAATCAAAGGCAACTCTTTAAGGCACATAGTGATCGCAATAGCACTGCCTCTTGATGAGCTCGATGGCGGGGTGGTTAGCTATATGCTACTTTAACACTGACGCTCGTGAGTTGGATTCCCACACAGGACAAACATTTGTGTGCATGAACATGCCTGTTTGTCTTGGTCTAGATATTTTCAAAAGAGATAGGGCGCATTAAAGCAGCCTGACCGGGAAAGTACCTCTACCTCACAGAAAACCTTAGCCAAATAACAACTTCCTGGAGGGTTGATGTGTCCCTGCGAGTGAGAAGCACCTAAGAAGTTGCTGTGTTATCAGCACGCGCTTCATGTATTGCAAGCGTTCGTATGCTACGGCAACCGCTATACATCAGGTGGTCCATATAAACTCTACTTTTATATACTACTAGCTATGCCCGCGACTTCGTCCGCGTAGAATTTAACAAAAAAGTTATTGTTCAGTTCGCAGAGTTTACTACGAGTATAACTTATTAATTCTGTATTTCGCGTATAGAAATACCTGTGCTAATTTTAATGAAATTCTTCTATTATGTGAATCGCACCCCCGAAGGGGAAGATATTTCCTCCTAATTTTAACAGTTTTTCATATTTTACTCAGGAACCCTAAATATTTACGGGATAGAAAGTACCCTATATTGTGCTCTGAACAGTCGTCTATCTACCAGTGAAAGTCCCGTCAAAATCGGTCCAGCCGTTTCAGAGATTAGCCAGAACAAACAGATAGACACACAGACAAAAATTGTAAAAATATACATTTTGGTATATGTACCGTGTATATATCCATATGCATTTAGTAAAAACCGGTTATTTTAATATTACTCGTACAAACAGACACTCCAATTTTATTTATCTGTATAGATTTCTTTTTCATTGTAACGCTAGTTACGGAAGCTATGCATCTTAACAAATTAAATTATTAACGAGAAATAAAACTTTGTAGCGGGCGTTTCAAATTCTCAAAACTATTCATGCGTGATTATTACCCGTTGGTTTTAATATCGTGGATTATATTATCGTGAATAGATTGCACTCGTATGTAGATGGAATACGTAGATGTATCTAAGAAACGAGTAATGCATCCAAGAGTGATGCTAGGTGCAATTTCGAAGAATCGTGAATGTGTATAGTCATTTACAATGTAAATATTGCGTGCTTTTGCTTCGATACATTGAACAAAAAATATGCCTATGGAAAAAGGCATATGGACAATATGAAAAATTGCTTTATTATGGATATGAGCTCTTAAAATATGCACTAAAGATGCACGGTATATTTTAGTAGCATACTTATTAGCTAAATTAGGTTAATTAGTGTAACCATATATTATGTAATGAGCATATAAAATTTACTAAGTGGAAAATGTTTGTAATTTTGAATACCTAATGACGACTGATAAGTAAGTACTTAAAAGAGGACCGATATCGCCGTGCGTGTATCAATTTAATAAAATACGCAAGTTAAGCAACAACAACCGCAGTCTGTCTATTGATGGTTCTATATATTTCAAAGTCTTAAGACATTTCGAAGGATACGACGTCTTTCATCCTTAACAGCCGAAACCGGCTGCTTACGTCGGTTTGAAGATGTACGGACGGCTGGATTACGGATTACCGATGAAAGACGGCAGTTGTTAAATTAAATCAGTGGCCTTCGGCGACTTGACAACCCTGGCCATCGCCAATCCGCAATTAAGTAGCATAGCGGAGAATTCTCCGAAGTCTTCGATCTTGCTGCGATCGATGAAGACAAGCATGAAGTCTGAAAAAAAAAGTTGAGTCTCAGGGCCCCAGCGACGATTCGCATTTACCCTTTAGACGTAACTGAACAATCGGAGCTTGTAAATTCCACGCCTGAAAGGTCAATGGTCGAAAGTCCCCAGATACCACGGGGTACCTGGTATGTCGGAAATAATACTTACTCTACTCCTGGTACTCGCACACGGTTCTGCCGAGTTCGGTATCGATGAGAAATGTGCCGTGTATTGTAAAAGTTCATGCACGACCCGCTCTTCATGGCTATCAGTTGACAGGTCGACAAATAGGTAGGAAACGCGCGAGTGATGCCGAGTTGCAAGTATTTATAACCTATGGTAATTGTTTACCTTTAGGCAACCCGTACGCATGTTAGCGATCTTAATGGTAAAAAAGGCAATATAGCGTCGAAAATATGGTACGGAAATCGAATGGTGAAGTGAAATATCGTGAGGAAACGCACACGTCAAAGAAATTAAAATTTCGAAAGACGTATGTCCTAAGCTAATGGTCCTGTCCTAACCTAAACAGTCTGGTTTACCATCTGGGTTGTGGGTGTCTAACGGCAGTCGCTCCGTGTAAAAATAAGTATGTTCGTCAAATCTTTAGGCTTAGTTAGCGGACTCTGCCAAGCTCTGATTAGGGAACGGGACAATGCTAATAAGAAATACTACTATACTATGGTCATCATCATATCACGGTGTTGGTGTATAATGCTGCGATGACAACGGCTAGGGCGCCAGGGCCAGCATTCGAAGCTTATCTTGCAGCAGGTGCCCCTGCTGTTTACTTCGTATACGGGATGCTGACGTTCCAGCGCGGTCACCATATCTGATTTACCGAGTCACATGTCGCTGCTGAAAAAGGAAAGAAAAGACGGGAGGCCAGCTGTAAGATGTAGAAGCAGTGAGCGATACAGGCAAAATTATCAATGTTTTCGTATTATTTTTTCTTTTTGGGTTTTCTTATTATCATGTATGACTGTTTGTACTCTCGTAGAAAATAATCGGTTGGACAGATTTTGACAAACGAGGTGTTATTCAACACTCCTTACAACTGCAGATTGCAATAAAACTGTTGGTGCTATATGGCGAAGAAATTAAACTTGTATGAAGTTGCCGTTCAAGTTAGGGTTGTTTTCAGTTTCTTCAAAACCCTAAACGTCACTATACTGCTTATGATTTTCTTTAAATACACATTAACTAGACATTTTACAGAGCCTTTAGGAAATATTGATGGGAATTTATTATTTTCGTTAAGCAAAGTTTCATTTTCAATCATGCAGTTTTTACACCCCTCTCAATAAAAATAAACGAATTCTCATTTATAGATTACGTCATTCAATTCCCCGTACTATTGATCCCTAAATTACTTATTAGGTCCATTTTCAAGTGAAGTCTAAATTTTGCTTTGTACGTCGTGTGTTCCGTACATAAGAGGAAAATTGAACGTTAGTAAGATCAAACGCGCATCTGTCTGTCTGCCATTCAGTTACAGTCTTATATCTCAGTATGTACGAATATTTGATGTGAATTTTGGCATAGCTACACACCCACATATCTCCAATAACATAATCTGAAAACAATGTTTAAACCTACGAATAAATAACAGTCGTAGGCATAAACAAATTAAAGAGAATCAGGAAGTAAAGTTTAAATAGACAGTGTGGTGTATCTGATGATGGTACTTAATAAACTTGCCAAGACATCCCAACAGATTTGTTAGGGTTCCGTACCCAAAGGGTAAAACGGAACCCTATTACTGAGGCTCCGCTGTCCGTCCGTCCGTCCGTCCGTCCGTCCGTCACCAGGCTGTATCTCACGAACCGTGATAGTTAGACAGTTGAAATTTTGCACAGATGGTGTATTTCTGTTGCCGCTATAACACAAAGACTAAAAAATAGAATAACATAAATATTTAAGGGGCTCCCATACAACAAACGTGAGTTTTTTGCTCGTTTTTGCTCGATAATGATAACGGCAACAGGTAGATGCTTAAAATATTCACAGAATATTTAGTTATATATTCACTTTAAGAATAAATAATTAAATTAAAATAAATATTTAAAGGAGGCTCCCATACAACAAACGTGATTTTTTTGCCGTTTTAAAGATAGTGGTACGGAACCCTTCGTGCGCGAGTCCGACTCGCACTTGGCCGATTTTTTAGGGTTCCGTACCCAAAGGGTAAAACGGAACCCTATTACTGAGACTTCGCTGTCCGTCCGTCCGTCCGTCCGTCTGTCACCAGGCTGTATCTCACGAACCGTGATAGTCAGACAGTTGAAATTTTCACAGATGATGTATTTCTATTGCCGCTATAACAACAAATACTAAAAAATAGAATAACATAAAAATTTAAGGGGGCTCCCATACAACAAACGTGATTTTTTTGCTCGTTTTTATAGATAGTGGTACGGAACCCTTGATGCGCGAGTCCGACTCGCACTTGGCCGATTTTTTATTTTTAAACTAGCTGCGCTCGCGACGACTTCCGCGCGGGGTTCTTAAAGTTATTGTTCAGTTATAATTTTATTTATTTCATTTGATTATAAGTACCTAACTAAGCAGAGTAAAATAGCGAAATAATAATAGATATGTATCACGTACTTCGTCTGCGCGGAATAGTTATTTTTTATTTATATTTATAAAAATAAATAAAATTTATAAAATAAAAGTAGCCTAAGTTACTCCTTATTACATCAGCTATCTGTTAAAGTACCGTCAAAATCGGTCCAGCCGTTTCAGAGATTAGCCGGAACAAATAGACAGACAAAAACTGTAAAAATATTCATTTTGGTATATGTGCCGTGTATACATCCATATGCATTAGCAAAAAGCGGTTATTTTAATATTACAAACAGACACTCCAATTTTATTTATCTGTATAGATAATATTAATGAAGGTTCTAAATTAGCCTCCCACTTCCCCGTTTCCCTCACTCCTCCTGATTGTATTTTGGGGTTATTTGCTCTACCCATAGTGAGCCATATCATGCGTGCTGTAAATGCAACTTTATTTATAATAAACTATGTATCTATCATACAGTGCAGCTATCAGTGCATTTAGTGCACTTACCACTTAAACCACATGAACTTTAAACAAAATGGCGAAACTCACAGAAATTAAAGAACGTTTTATACTAACCAAAATGTCATTACATTATGGTTGGCGGAATTCATTGCGATCCAAATTTAATTTCCAGTAAAACTGTGGAAAGCAGCCTGTAAAGAGAATTTCAGCCGAATATAATTTAGAAGGCCGCCTTTCAGATGTTAAAACGAAGGGAAAATTTTTTGTTAACGCCTTCGCTAAAATTTAGCTAGGACTAGGAGTTCTTCCTCATACACTGGAACAGCAATGGTCGCCGTACTGTGTGGTTTCGAAGAAGTATCTAGCGAGAACTCTTAAGTTGCGGAATGCGCTTCCTGCTGAGGTTTTCCCTAGAAGCTATAGCATGAGATTCTTCAATAAAGGCGTGAAGAGGTAGGGCGTTTAAGAGAGGTAGGGCGCATGAAAGCAGCCCGTCTGGGGAAGTACCTCCACCTCACAAAAAATCGTAGCAAAATAACAACTCCCTGGAGGGTTGTAATGTTCCTGCGAGTAAGTGAGATTACTAGCAAATTCCTAAGGAGATGTTGTGTTAGCAGCAGAGACGGTATCGCGCGAGTGATGCCTAATGTATTGCAAGGTTTCATACGCTACGATAACCGATTTACTTAAGTGGGCCGCATGTTTGTATGCCTCACGAAGTTGTATAAAAAAAAATGGTTTTTGCAAGGTCAACGACGCACGAGTGACACCCCTGGTGGCAACATAGGTTACAGTAACTGGGTATACTACATAGCACGAAGAGCCGATGGCCGGTGGGGCAGAAAGGTTCCCGAATGGCAACAATGAATAGAAAAACGCAGCCCAGAATGGCCCATCACTCAATTTACGGTGGAAGTCTATACTCAGCAGTGGACGATAATAATGATGATCTTTACGACAATTACATGCTCAGGTAAATCTTCTTGCAAACTTTAATGCACTTAGATCCAGCGGAGTGGACTGTGTGTTGTTGTTATGTTAGCTTGATTTGAATATATCCCAATACACTGTGGGAATATTCAATATTATTTGCGGGAACCTTCATTCAAAATTCGTAGCTTCTAGCCTCCGCGGTTTAGTCTTTATGTCGATATGTCAGTACCTCAGCTTATTCTTTTGTATAGGTATACAGATTTTATCGGCAGCCTTTTCAAATATCATTCTACAGTATAAACTACACTATACATCATAAATCATTTAATATTCCCCTATTCATAGCATTCGTATATTATGTTATAGATATTCTCATAGTCTGGGTTGGTATGGTGGTGAGTAATATGTATGAAATGCCAATAACAAAATAATCATGCATATGCAATTTGATCTAACCTACTTTGTGTGCTTCCGCCACCAACAAAGCAGGTTAGATCAATTTGCATGTAAATTTGACTTTCGCAAAATAACGCCTGAATCTATTAACTAATGCTACATGTTTTTCACCCTCACGCTTAACTATATCAACCCAAACTGAGGCGGGTTTGTGTTGATATGATATGATATAGACTGCTGGGATACGAAACCTTCAACTAAAATGGTATAAAGCATATTCTACCACAGTACTCGATGGCGGATTAAGACATCCTACGAGTTCAAGCATCCCGAAAGTCACTGGCTTAGCTTAGTAACTGTCATATATCGATAAGTGCCGGAATCGCTGGCATAACATGTCTTCCGTGCACGGAAGACACTATTCATTTACGTTATTCACTGAAAAGAAGCTGGTAAATACACAAATTTCAATAAAACGAAGAAATTTGATCATTTATGCAGTCAACTAATTTTGGACAATGACGATGAAATTACAAATACGACGGTAATTTTTTATATCACTATAATGACAAAAAAATGCACGGTTTGCCTGATGGTAAGCTATTACTGTAGTTTACGTATACTTGCATTATAAGGGACCACTCACGCACAGCGTATCCTATAAAAACCTTTTCAGGCCTTCGAGCGTTTTACGTTTTTCAGAGATGGACAGAGTTACTTTTTAAAAACTTAAAAACTTAAAAGATGTAGTAATTAAAATTGTGTGCCATGTAATAACACGAACATTTTTTATTGTCATTATGGAGGATTTTAATTTTTTCGAATGTTTCTTCGCGCACCCTCAAATGCTTTTAGGAACCTGATACGGAAACTCCAAGTGTTTTCGTATTATTTGCCATGAAAGTATTTATAAATGCTGATATATAGGGTACCTCGCAGACATAACAGAAATAACAGAAACATTTACAGCTAGTGTATCGTATATCAGGGCATTTAATGTTGTATTTCCAACAATGCACACGGCAAACGACAATAATAGTTAAAATTATATCTATTACACGTAAACCAATGTTAAATGTATGTCATGTGAACCGGAACACTAGGTACTATTGCCGGAAAGACTTGTTAACTGATTATCAACTTATATCTTTACATTTAATTGAAGGATAGATAGAGAGATAATATGTTTTAACGCGCTTTTTGTACCACTGAGGTCACAAAGAAGCGTACGATCGGTTTGATGATAACCTATGGACCTTCCAACGCCAGAGGAAAAATTCACGTGTTGCAGTATCTAAATTAACTACCCTCACAAAACCACACCAACCGTTACTTGTCTCACTATAGGGACGTGGGTCACCCTTCAACTGAAGGTGTTTAGAGCTTACTCCAACACGCTGCTTACAGCTGATTGGCGGAGGTTAGTGTCTTATAAATAAATATTATAAATATTGTCAGACAAATTACACAGCGTCATCTAGCCCCAAAGCAAGCGAAGCTTGTGATATGGGTACTAGGCAACTGATAAACATACGTAAATACATTTTATTTTATAAATACAACTTATTATACATAGAAAATACCCAGACCAAGACAAACAGACATGTTCATGCACACAAATGTTTGCCTTGTGTGGGAATCGAACCCACGAGCGTTGGTGTCAAAGTCGCGTCATTCACGACTGAGCCGCCGAGCTCGTCTGTCTTCTTTTTTTATACAACGTCGGGAGGCATATAAGCATACGCTCACGTGATGTAAAGCAGTTACCGTAGCCTATTAACGCTTGTGATATATTAAGTATCACTCGCGCGATACCTCCTCTACTGCTTACACAGCGACTCCTTAGGAGCTTTCTCTGGTAACCTCACTCACACACAGGAACACTACAACCCTCTAGGGAATTATTATTTGGCTGCGGTGTTCTGTGAGGTGGAGGTACTTCCCCAGACGGGCTGCTTTGATGCGCCCTACCTCTCTTAAAATATGCACACCTATCTGACTGTCATCTATTGAAGAAGCACGAAGAAACTGAAGACAGATTATCATCATCATCATATCAGCCGAAGGATGTCCACTGCTGAACATAGGTCTCGCCCTTAGGCTTCCACAGCGATCAGTCCTGTGCTGCTTGCATCCAACGGCTCCTTGCGATCTTCACAAGATCGTCGGTCCGTCGTGGGGGGCCGTCCTACTATTGACGGGGTCCGCTAACTAAGCCTAAGGATTTGACGTAGATACTGATTTTTACATGGAGCGACTGCCGTCAGACCCCACAACCCAGAGGAAAAACCAGATCATTCGAAATTCGAAATATAATTTCTTAGACGTGCGAGTTTCCTCGCGTTGTTTTTCCTTCATCGCCGAGCAAGTGGTAATTACAAGTATGTACATAAATTCGTGGCAAATTTAGTGGTACATGCCAGGATGCGAACCGGGGATCTGTTGGTCACTAGGCCGATTCTTTATCTTTATAACAAACATAAGGCCTTAGTAGAATAAAAAGTATTACTTTTATTATTCTTTGGGATATTATTATTAAAATTATTTGGAAAAAATAATAAAATGTATAATACAATGACATTACGTATTGATTTATTTTATTTATAATTTATTTTTTAATTTTTACAATTTCTTTTTACACCTGCAAATGTTTCCTTGACAATGAAGGTCTGAAGAATGGGCTAGTATTAAAACTTTTAACTATATGACACAACAGACAAACGTGCAAGACTAAATCCCATCAAATCGCAAATCTAAACTTATATGGTACTTATAAATGTGTATGCCTCTAAAATGGCAAACAAGCATATGCGCTGGTTTGATCATTTACAGGCTGAAAGTAATGTAAAGATAGGTAACTGTTTTGTGTCTGATCTAGATGCAACAAACTGTGTGAAAGCATTTTGTACTGCCTCCTGGGAAGAAAATTTTTTACCAATAAAAAATTGTCCAAATCACGAATAAAATGGCAGTCAATTGGAGCAAGGTCTGGTGAGTACGGAGAATAACGTATGGTTTCTAACTGCAGCTCCTGTAGAGTTACTACGGTTCCTCGCGCAGTGTGGGATCTTGAATTATCTTGGAGCAATAATGGTGAAGATCGATTCACGAGTCGGGGCTGTTTCACTGCCAGTGTCGCCATCATTGATCGAAGTTCGGCACAGTAAATATCTGCTGTTATTGATTGACCAGACCTGAAAAAGCTATAGTGATTAACGCCATGGAGAGGTCACCAAACAGTTATCATTACCTTTTTATTTGTAAGCTTTGCTTTATGGCACTGTTGCGGCGTTTGACCTGGAGTCAGCCATTGCATTTTTTGCTTACGGTTATCTAAAGAAACTACTTTTAGTCACATGTCACAATTCGATCCAATATTCCTTCATTTCTCAATATTGTAAACGTAGCATTGATATTACGAACCGTTTCTGCCGTGTTAGTTCCGCGGAACTCGTATTCAAAAATTACTCGGTTTTCGAAGTATCCATCTGATTCTGATATGGTCTAAGCTGATTAAAAAAATACAATTGAAATTCGAAAATCAAGTGTTGCATATTTTTTAAAAGAAAAACCTCATAGGTGTGAAAAAAGTTTCACTCGAAAATCTCACCTCGTGAAGGTTTAATGTCAATTCAAGTTGTATATTACTATAAAACGGCAATTTCATACTTTAACCCCTATTTATATTATGGACGGTACGGACAGATTTGCAAACGAATGTCTATCTGGAAACCTAATGCCGGAGACTTTCATGAATTAAGTATTCAAATTTGTGAGTAGTTGAATAAAAAAATAAGGACAAGGATTATGAAAGTAATAAAATAATCGAAGACGGCGAAATGACTTTAAAGGTAGCTGCTAATTAGTTTAAAATTTATTTCTTGGGTCCCTCGACTATTACGAATAAAACAATTATGTAAGAAATCATAAAAACTTAATGGAATAATTAACACATCACAATATATTTCAATCAAAAAACGGGTTCAATAACAATGATAAATGCACAGTTAATTTTGTCTTTTATATACCTAGTGGTTAGAACGGATTAAAATGAGATAACTGCATTTTATGACACTATGTAAGAGCTAATGTAATTGAAATAAAAAAGAATCAATACAAAGCGAAGCAACAATCTGTGCATACATAACATGTCCATATATTTCCACATCCATGTCGTTTGTACGGTGTTCAAAGAGTACAGAGGACAACTGTAAGAAATACGACGACCTTCGATAAACGAAGATTACCGAACGAAAGCTATTACTAATATAGTTGTACTAATATCAAATGAAGAAGGATACATCATGGCAAGGTACCTGCGGCGCTAAGCTATGTTGAAAAGATTAAAAGCACGATTTTGTCTATTAACATTGAAGGAAGGTCTGTACATTGACTCTTAACTTTATGTTTATTGATGGCGTAATATCTGCTGGTAAACCGATAAATGGCTGTCGGATACCCAGTGTAGAGTGTGCTTGATATGCATACATACGATCGAGGAATACTAAGTGAGACTGCGTAATACGATGCAAGTGGGCAGGTTCCGTTTAACGCAGAGTACCGCTACCGCGACCGCTCGTCCGCACAAACGCACTAACGTTCTGGGAAAAATGCGGGTATTCGCTCATTTAGGTCATCACCCGTCAGCGGATGAACTCTGGAATGCCACTCGAAACTGTAATCAACACAGTAAACATCTCCTACTTTGTCTCTGGAAAATTAGTGACTATAGTTTTCCGTAATGTTTCTTTTTACACTACATCGGGAGGCTACATTTAGACGAACCCGGTGGTGATGTGGTTAATAACGCTACTTTGACACCAACGCTCTGAGTTTGATTCCCACACAG
Source organism: Pyralis farinalis (assembly GCA_947507595.1). NCBI lineage: Eukaryota > Metazoa > Arthropoda > Insecta > Lepidoptera > Pyralidae > Pyralis > Pyralis farinalis. Next base: position 17,040,134 of record OX382272.1, read on the forward strand.
GACAAACATTTGTGTACATGATTATGTCTGTTTTTCTCGGTCTGGGTGTTTTCAATAGAGGTAGGGAGCATCAAATAAGCTGGTCTGGGAAAGTACCTCCATCTCACAGAAAACCGTAGCCAAACAACTCATTGGATTGTTGTGTTCCAGCAAACCATTAGGAGCTTACTGAATACCAATAAGCTCTGAGTTGCTGTGTTAGCAGCAGAGGTGATATCGCGCGAGTGATATTAATGTATTACAAGCCTTCATAGGATATGGTAACCGCATTACATCAAGAGGGCCGTATGCTTGTATGCCTCCCGACATTGTATAAAAAAAACGTACAGCCCACCTGCTGTATAGTGATTACCGTAGCCTATCAACGCTTTCAATACAGGAACTACGCACTTTGCGAACCCTACTACTAACACAGTAACTCATTAGGAGTTTACTGGTAACCTCGTTCACTCGCAGGAACACAACAACTCTCCAGGGAGCCGTTATTTGGTTGAAATTTTCTGTGAGATAGAGGTACTTCCTCAGTTCCCTGTTGTGACGCGTATCTCTCGTAAATGCCCAGATCTAGATCCACGAACACCTGCCAAAAACATTGATAGTTGCCTTTCGTGGACTAGGCTAGGTGCCATTTGCATTGGTGCTCTTCGTGGACTACCTCATCAAGACAAACAGACATGTTTATGCACATAAATGTTTATCCTGTGCGGTAATCGAATCCCCGAACCATGGCGTTAAAGAAGTATTCTAAGACCAATCAGTTTCTAATCTGCTAACTCCGGGCTCGTCAAAATCTGTCACAAATCTCATTCGCTAAACAGCATAAAATATAGCTATTACACTGCCCACTATGACAATGAAATAACCAACGCGCGCAAGCACGATTTATAATATATTTGAGCTGAATCTACAAATTCCATTATTGAATTAAAAAACTGCATTTAAACAATAGAAATTCTAGTATCGGCACCGATTAAGCACATAGCAAAAACACAAATGAATCTTTTACTCATATCACGGCGCTTTGTCAAATGGAAATAATTTTATATGTACAAGAAACATTTTCACTTCCATCCCGGCATTCTTGTAGTCTACGCAGGTAACAATTACAAACAGTTTTAACTTGAGGTATACGGTCTAGGCAAAACGTTAAATTTAATCTCTTATCCTAGTTGGAAACTTTGAAGACTGCCAACTATTTCCGTGGATGAAGAGACGCACCCGGAGTTTCTATGTATGTATGCAAAGGACTAAAGAAATTCCAGTGTTTAGTTAAGAACATATTGTTTGTTTCGCTCTTGTATGTCGGATACATTATGACTACATTTGTGTCTCTGGTTCAAGAAATTGCCTTGTAAAGGGGATTTTACTGGCTTGAGACTTTAGTAGTAATAGACTACTGCAAACTGGTAAAGGATGCCGACAGAGCATTCACAATTTGCATTTGTGCTTTAAGTAACCAAATGCAAATTAATTAATTCAGTATTCACGCTGAGGATTGTAGAGACCCTTCCATATTATTGTAAAAATGTGATTTATGCATTATTTGTACTTCTCATTTACATATAATTTTGAAGATCGATTACAATACTAAATGGATGTAATCACATGAATTGTCTATTTGAGCGCCAAAATAGTATTTGTTGATTCCCTGATCAGGCGCTCTAAAGTAATACGACTTACATTAGATTTTTAGGTTTCGAAAATAAAAGTTCAGTTTGTGCTATTTGTGTTCAACTCAAAAGATCTACGAATACCCTACCAGTGAAGCTAAATACGATTGCCACCGACGATTAACGAAAATCGTTGATGGACGAGCCCTATGTAATTGAGTTTATAGCTCCTCTGATGGATGAGTTTATAGCTCCTCTGAGCGAACTGAACTAACGTTTTTGAAACGAACTTGGTTTACTTCAACCCCATCAAGACTCAAGTTTGCGAATATTCTGCTAAGGAAACTGCATTTACTCCGATTTCTTCAATTCTTATTATCGCCAAGAGTATTGGGATGTAATATTGTTCTCATGTTTATGCACCTGGATATCTACCAGCTTGAGCCTTTGAATCGGTTCAGAGACTGGATGTGCGAATGGATAATCCTAAGCTTACGAGTATATACTTTGTTTAACACTGAAATCTAAGAAGGTATTTTACCTTTGTGTTTTCTACCGATTGTACAATAGGACGAATTCAGAGGACTTGTTCGACATTATGCGTACAGCCTCCTTCAGTCGCAATACTCGTCATTGACAGAGAATTCATCCTCACACTTTTGAAACACATAAGATGGTCGCATCCTGTGCAATTCCAGGGAAATTTTATGCGCCATCTGTTAAGTTGTAAGATCAACTTTTTGTTGAGATTTTCCCTAGAGACTCAGTCAGACTTTTAAAAAAAAAGTTTTAACAAAGTCTGTAATACGTAAGTGATTCTCCCGGTGTGGCAAATGTCCATAGGCTACACAGTATCTGCATGTCATCATGCCGGCTGTATGCTTGATTGTCATCTTAGTGGTATAAAAGTTCTTTGGCCAATACTTCACAGTTCTAGTTATTAGACTGTGGAATAGCATACTTGTTGCTATCTGCACAGTAGAATCAGTTATCGTTTTCAAACAATAGTACTAAATCATGCTCATCCTCTTTTAACTTGTGTATTATTATTTATACATTAAGCATACTTTTGTATATTTTCATCGATTATTTTATTGTACGTACCTCGTATTGTACTGTAATTATTTATTACATTAAGTATATTTATAAATAATTATGCCAATAAGTTTCAATAAGAATCAGTTCATTTATTTCGCATTTTCTTTCCTTACGGTTGCCATAAAAATATTGTTTTTTATCAATAAGGCCACCTTATTGCATAATATGTGTTTTTTTTTTATTTCTAAGAATATTATTATTATTCATATTATCTACATTAAAGCCATTTTAAGGATTGGATGAGAAGCTACGTTGTTCCTTAAATTGTATAGTGGAGAAGACTTCTCCACTATACAATTTACAAGACTTAAAAGAGACTAAGACTTAAAGAGTATAACACCAAAAGGTTTTTTGGGTCTTCATTGAGTTTGGAAAATGCTTATGAAAGAGTAGTAAGTGACCAACTTTGTTCTATGCACTCAATTTTTGTGAATGTTAGATAGTATTTCGATACGAGAACCCGAATCCTTGTATATGGAACAAAGTACATACCAGGGTAAATGGGGTCTGCACAGACTAGTTCAGCATCGAATGTTGTGTTAGATAGGACTGTGTAGCATCACCCAGAATATTCATGAATAGTCAGAAAGACTTGAAAGAATAGGCCTGGAATAAGAATAAATAAGACAATATTTACACGTTTAATCAGGTTCTCCTTGCATATAAGGAGGAAGAACTACAACAAATAATTACTTTCATGAATGAGACTTTTAGAAGATAGATATGAAAGTGAAAATTATTAGGATGAAAGTGACAGTCATTAAAAGGAATTATACTATTACAGAGTACCAAACATTGATCACAATGACAGATGAAAAAAATGAACAGGTGACTTTGTATATCTAAACTTCTATGTTCACGAAAATTGGATAATCGAGCATTAAACTTGGTATAGGTAAGTATAAACATATAAATATGTAAAAGCTCGTCGTACTATCATTCGAGTAGTATTAATACCAACAATACTGTATGGTAGTGCAACATGAATGTAAATGCAAATGAATCAGGGTGAAAAAAAGAGCGCTGAGGAGTATGTATAGAGTTGAAAGGATAGAGTAAGAAATAACGCGATATAATAACAATGTGGAATGAAGGATATAGTATCAAAATAAAAATGGATACCCTGAGACAGTTTGGACATTTGGAAAGTTGGAATGACAAAGGAAGCAGTCAGAACCCGTTATATACGTTTTCCCATACATTTCGCGGTCATATATGACCACCCGGGTTTCGAAGGGTTAAGAAAGAAGTTTATAAGGGAAAGTAGTGTGAGTACAGATGTAGCCCTATCTACACACGCATCGACATTATCACTGAATAAGAGCTAAACCATCACCCGATACCGACGAGCATGCATGCATGACGAGCTTGGTGGCTCAGTGGTGGAACGCGCTGTTACGCTACTTTGACACCAACGCTTGTGGGTTCGATTCCCACACAGTACAAACATTTGTGTACATGAACATGTCTGTTTGTATTGTTCTGGGTATTTTCTATGTATAATAAGTATGTATTTACAAAAAAAAAAACTTTACGTATGTTTATCAGTTGTCTAGTACCCATAACACAAGCTTCGCTTACTTTGGGGCTAGGTGGCGCTGTGTAATTTGTCTGACAATATTTATTTATTTATTTATGCATCAAAAGGTTGATGAATGTAAAGGAAGCTAAAAATATATGTTTGTATTGGGTCATCAGGCCCTCCCTATTCTTCGGGAATGATGGTACGCAATTATGTTTATTAGCTAGTCGGTGCCAATCTTTTTGTTTTTTTTTTTATGGTATATATATTTAGGTATTTTAGGTATACATACGTGGATAATTTGTGTAAATATTGTGGAACAATAAACATTCGAATTTGACTCTTTATATAGTCCGAGTTCGAGTTTCTCAATCAAAAAGTCTAACCGTTCTCGGCTTAGCTGACATACCCGAGGGATTTTTCCGCTGCCATATTTGCTTATCAAGATGTAGACAAATATGATGTATAAATAGAATATCGGGGATTGGTTATAAAATGAGTTTTTGCATGCTATTTGCAGACCGACTGACGAGAGGACATTGTTTAATAATACATGTTACCTTTCCACTTTTTTTTCATTTTTTCATTTCATTCCACTTGGACGACTTCTTTAGAACTGTGTGCGTACACTTTATCATCTTGCTTGTTATAGTGCTCTTCAATCGTGAATTTTTTTTCATAAGTAAAGAGGATATTTCTGTGCCTTTCCCCTGCGTATCGAAGAAGGCGATTTGATCAATTCAGTCTCTTCAAATGTAGGGATTGATTTAGGGCATGACCTGTATCTATATATAGACAATAAGCGCCGAACTTCAGGTCTTGTTTTATTATACGCGACAGAGTCCTAGCGGGAATCTTCATTTCCCGCGATAAGATTTTATTGTTTCCTAATGGGGTTTCGGCGAATTATGGCTTTAACAGAATTAAGAGCCTTTGTAGTTCTAACAGCACGCGGTTGTCCCGATTTTTTATGGTCTTCAATAAAAGAAGTGTTGGTATATCTGTCGATAGTACGATAAAACGAACGAACGGCTGATACAACAAGCTTTTGAAGTGTCTTGAATATGACCGACGGCTCCATACCCACTTTGTGCAAGGCAATCACTGCAATCTTATTTTCTTGAACATCCCATTGCATATTGTAATTTGATAAGAAACACGAAAAAAATATGTAAAACGACGGGAAATCGAAAGAACCTTTTAACATAATAAACGTGTTCCAAATTTAAAATAATTAAAGAGTTGAAAAAAAGAAAAGTTTCTATGTAACCGTATTTATGGCCAGACTAGTTATATTATAACTACTTATTATAATTACGGATCTGAGCTCTCAATTTTTTTCTATCAAGATTTGGTTGGAGATGTAGTGGGATATAGTTTCCAAGATTTCGCGGTTAGTATTAGAATATGGATGACAGTAGTTTATTTGAGAATGAATTTCCTAGGCTAGTACAACTGCTGTCCGTTCGGGAAATTTCGAAAGATTGTCATTCACAATGTTGCTAGCAAATATCTTTTTTCTGAGTGAGTCGTTGCTGATGATGTATGGTTAAGGCAAAGAAACGTGATCTGTTCTGCAATGTAATTCACGCGAATGTGCATGTTTGGGTGATAAAGAGAGCTTATAGTACAGTTGTTTGGTAGTCTCGTGAAACTTAGGAATGAGTATATGGGCGACTATATAGGCATTGCTTTAAGAACCAGCTAGCTGAAATTAGTAAGAATGACATATTGCTCGCAGTATAAATAGTCAATGGAACAGAAAAGCTGAGAATAGCAATCAAAGAGCGGAAAACACTACGGAACATGGTTCTCCGACCTAATGGATAATCTGCTAAAGTACGCAAAGAACCGAAATTCCAGTGAATTCAATGGTAATGCAGAGTATTCTTGTAAAGTCTTGAGGAAGATATAGGCTACTCAACATCAGGACACGACTCTTAGAAACCTTGGAAAAAGAAATAAAGAGAGTAGTAGTAGTACGGTCCCTACTGGATACCGGGCAGATGCGCGGACAAAGTCGCGGGGTGCAGCTTGTTTAAATATAACCACAAAGTCTAAACCTGAACTATTCTCGGATTAGCTGGTGGCCGTAAGCGATATTTCACAATTATCCTTGTTTATCGAGACGTAATTAAAGAGAAGTAGGACGCAATAAATCCGCCCTACTGGGGAAGTATCTCCACATAACAAAAGAACGCAGTGAAATAACATCTCAGTGAAAGAACATAACAGGGTTGTTGTGTTCATGCTAGTGAGAAAGAATAACCGCAAAGCTATGTGTTAGCACTGCGAGTTGCAACGCGCGAACGATAAATATTGCAAACTATCATAGGTAACGATAACTTACTTTCATTATTCTTGTTTGTAAAGTTTGACTTTGCAAATTAAAAAAATCGGCCAAGTGCGAGTCGGACTCGCGCACGAAGGGTTCCGTACCATTATCTATAAAAAAGGCAAAAAAAAATCACGTTTGTTGTATGGGAGCCCCCTTAAATGTTTATTTTATTCTATTTTTTAGTATTTGTTGTTATAGCGGCAACAGAAATACATCATCTGTGAAAATTTCAACTGTCTAGCTATCACGGTTCATGAGATACAGCCTGGTGACAGACGGACGGACGGACGGACGGACGGACGGACGGACGGACGGACGGACGGACGGACGGACAGCGGAGCCTCAGTAATAGGGTTCCGTTTTACCCTTTGGGTACGGAACCCTAAAAACGCCATCCTATCAATAGCAGGCATTGATTGTGACGTCTCCTTGCGGGTAATCAAGATAATGTGAAATCGAAGAAGTCGACGAACTTGACGATAATGATAAACTGAAGTCATTATTATTATCTCATTTTATCATCTTAATGACGGAGGCCGCCGATATTTTCTGAGAAACGGGGCGTCTCGTCGTGAACTGTGTCTTACCTTTGTGTGCAAATTTGTACTCTGTGTAAAAATATACAACCTCAAACGATTTTTTAACACATTGAGGATAATAACAATAAATTATTGTTCAAACGAACTTACCAAGTCATTTTCGGTGATTAACTCAAAACTATAGTAATAATAATAATAACCCCGCTGGGCAGCTTGCGGCGAGCTGTTGGTGCACACCACGGGTACCCGAGTGCTCCAGACAGTCGATCAGGGCCTTCGTCTCCGGCGTGTATTCGTCGGTCGGAGTGGAAATCCAAGAAGGCCCGCCTGACTCTCAGCTCAGGCTTGCCATCATTGGCCGTCCAGAGAGGAGTCGATAGAGTATATTGCTCTAGCAGGTGATATGCTCCAGGGGTGGAAGTATTAAAGGGCAAAACACCGCGAGTAACTAAGGAGAAAGCGCAGCACTCCTCTCGACACCCCTGAGTCACTCACATCGGTGTTGCCCCCGGCCAACTTTCTCTGGCATTTCGGGGATCCATCTAGTGAGTGGCGAGCCACCGCCTACCGAAAGTAACATCATATATGATACTTATGGCAGGCGTCCGCCCCTCTTCTGCAATAGCCCGGTTCTAATAATATCTCCAAATCTCATTTTAATAGCCCACTTTTTTCCGACATATTTCCAATAGTCCCAATACCTGCCGTGACCTGTTTATGGGTAGGTATATTATCCCATTAATATCCGCTGAAACAGGTCACGGCGGGTATAATACATTACATCATTGTTTTCGAAGGGACCTCTACGCGTTGGATTCATATCCCCGCACACTCCTATCAAATGACCGGGATTAAAACCCGTGAAATAAGAGATAATAATAATGATTTTTATTTACTGCTCACAAGGTTTACAATAAATCTACATAGTTTTTATGATTGTGATAAATAAATCCGTGTGAGAGTCAGGAGTCTGAACTAGGCTGACGCCTGTGCTACAGAACTCCTGGCTCTCCCAGTTAAATCTTATTTTACAATTATTATTCAAGTAGGTACATATTGTAATTATTTTGCATAAAAGCACTACAGTAACAGCGAGATACAGATTACTCCTTATATGAAATCGTTTGATGTCTTTTATTTGTAAATGCATGCATACAAATATAGACAGCATACAGATATATATATATATATATATATATATACAAATACTCATACATACGTTTAAATACATATAAATATGTATGCATATTCTCTACCAAATATATATGTCTGTTTGATAACAGACAATATTTCTGTTTCTTCATAATCTAAAGAAGATAACCATTTAAATATTTTACTCTTGCGCTGCAATCTGTTGTGTGAGTAAATCAATGTTTTTTTATTGGCCTTATTATATAGGTATGGGCCCAGGAAGGCAATGAATTTTTGAGCAAATGAAGTCCTAAACAAAATGTTTTGCGTGCAAACTGTTGTTAGAAGAATAACAGCGGAAATGAATAATTGCCGTATCGTTAAAACCTCACATTCTTGATATAATAGGGTTGTAAGAAAGGCCGAAATGTCGACACCTTAAGAACAGCCCTTTGAGCTATCTCCAGAGATTTAAGCGTTGTTTTTGCCGAACCACCCCACACCAATATGCAGGAAGTACATAATATAGCCAACATAAAAATAAAGTCAGTCGTGGGTGGTGAACGAAAATAAAAATTAAACATAGTCATGGAATCTGCGAGTAAAAAATAAAGTTATTTTAAGTAACGTAACAAAAATGTTAAATATTGTACGTTAACACGAGAGTAGTGATAGCCCAGTGGAAAGAACCTGCCGATTCGAAACCTGGTATTAGTCCACTAAATTCGTATTTTCAGATTTATGTACATAGTTGTAATTATCACTTGTTAGGCGATGAAAGAAAACATACTGAGGAAACCCGCATGTCACAAAAAATATATTGCGAAAGACGGGTGATCAGATCTAACAAATGACTGGTTTTTCCTCTTGATTGTGGAGGTCTAATGGCAGTTGCTCTAGATAAAAATCAACATCTTCGCCAAAACCTTAGGCTTAGGTAGCGGACCCCGCCAATCCTAATGGATTAGGAAACGGGGATAATGCTAAACAGAAAATGTTAGCACCAAAAAGTAATAGCCTTTTTGGTACTCAAATTTTATTTTTAGCATTCAAGTAAAATTCATGTTTATCAAAATGAAAAATAAGAAACTCAGGATCTATTAGGAAATGTATAAAGTACTAGTAGTTACCCAATTTATACAAATATTTCATACATAAACTTATTATCATTATATTATTGCAAAAAAATAAAAACAGCTGTTTTTGTCTCTTACGTCGCAAAATTTCTTTATATAAGTGCCGATAAATATATATTTTTTTAAATTATAGTTACTCTACATAATCATCTGGAATTGTGGGTTAGAAGCTATCTTTTTTATACATACATTTGTTTTTATTCCAAGACATTAAATGTCTTGTATGGAATAAAAACTTGCTTGTATGCCTGCAGAGGTTGTATAAAAAAAAATATACCGAACATCAGGCAGGGTTCATACCGTGAACAGCAATAATGCATGAAGTTGCACTCATTCTAACTTTGCTTGCATACACATACATATCAGTAACATTTTGTTGGTGCTCTAAATTTTCATGCGTGCCTAGTAATATTGGAAAAACGTATCTCAATTCTATTCCATTACGGTCCACCTGATGTAAAGCGGTTACCGTAGCCTATGAACACTTGCAATAAATTAAGTATCACTCACGCGATGCCTCCTCTGCTGCGAACACAGCAACTCCTTAAGAGCTGGTGACCTCAATCACACACACACAACAATCCTCTACGCAGATATTATTTGGCTGCGGTTTCCTGTGAGGTGGAGGTATACTTCCCCCGACGGGCTGCTTTGATGCGCCTTGCCTCTCTTAAAACATCCAGACCAATACAAACAGACATGTTCATGCACATGTTGGTTGGCATGTTAGTGTCAAAGTCGCATCATTCGCTACTGAGCCACCGAGCTCGTCAAAATCTACTTACATCTTTGGGGCCCAAGTCAACCTCACCTGTAAGTCGGTGCATCTGCTAATCAACAGATGAGGTTCTAGTGCAGTCTTTCCTTACGCGGTTGGTAGGTCGTGCGACGGTCGCTACCGTGAAAGCCACAAAAGTCAAACCAAATGGAAAGTAAAAAAAGAAAAATAGTTGTATAGAAAAAAAAAAAGAAACCTGGGCAGAGAATTAATTTCCACAAGCAAATTATATGGAGACGAATGAATACCCTATAGAATTGATTCTATTAATTGTTATTAAAAACTCATTTTATTGTAATAGCTAAAGATTTACCCTGCAAAGGACAAGGTTTAAGTAAGCACTTAATAATGCAGACAAATTACTTATTCAGCTGGGGAAGATACTTCTAGATCCGAATAGCTCTAAGATCTGAGACTGCGCAAAGATTTATTTTTATTCTCCGGGTGTATAAAGATTAATAAGGGGCATTACTGTCATGATTCTGCCTACAGGATTCATAAAAATGAATTGGGATAAATAATTTTGTAGTATTATTCGGAACAGCCTGTGCTGTGTATTATGAGTATTGCACATGTGTCGGAAATTAAACGTTTATTGACATGAGAACTGGAGGGATTATTGGTACTGGGCTATTATAGAAGAACCTACCATAACTATCATGAGAGCCCGAACTACCCGAGTAGTATATAACCTTCATAATAGAGAAGATTGTAGAAACTTCATGAAGGATTGTTGTGTTTCTGCGAGTTCGTGAAGTCACGAGAGGAAGCCATGCGCGTGCTTCTTGTGTTGAAAGCCTCAATTGGCTACCAGATGACACATGGACACCGCCGCATAACATCATGTGGATCATTTTATTGAATCAGATGTAGTATATTTATATATTACCTTCACTTTATTTTTATTGTGTCTTTTTTATACCAGGTCTAGAAATGGTTACCGTAGCCTATGAACGCTTGTAATACATTAAGTAGCGTTGGTAAGATTGCTGGCTCATGGTCTCCAGCAGCAGCGGTAACCCTGCATGTGAGGGAACATAACAATCCTCCAGGGAGTTGTTATTTGGCTGAAGTTTTCTGTGACGTGGAGGTACGTGGAGGATATTTTTGTCGAGATTCATTATATTTTTAACAGAGTACTACTATATAACAAAAAGTAACGGTCATACGTGAATCGCAAGAATCTAGTGCAACTGTGGCCGTTGGTAAGTCATCTAAATCATGGTGTGACAGTTCACTGATGCTTGATACTTACGTGGGTTTTATATATTATTGCATTTATTTTATGCCACAAAATCGTACCATACAATTAATGGTTTAGGTACATCTATTATTCAACAAAACCACATCCCCTGATAATTGTTGCTTACAAGGATATCATTCTGTTTAAAACGTATACATAAATTTGAAAAACCTATTATAATATATATTTGTATAATGCAACTAGCTGCAGCCCGCGACTTCGTCCGCGCGTATCCCGGTATCCCGTGGGAACCACTATCGTATAGTGCTGTTGCCTAATCTTCCTCGAAAACTGACTCTTCCGCTTTATATATTAGTATAGATAAACACATTGGACGTGGTCGGTGGCGGAGTGGTTAGCAATGCTACAGAGTTACTCGTGGGACATACAAGACAAACATTTGTGTGCATGAACATATCTATTTGTCTGGGTGGTTTTTAAGAGAGGTGGGGCACATCAAAGCAGCCCGTCCGGGGAAGTACCTCCACGTCACAGAAAACCTCAGCCAAATAACTGAACAACTCCCTAGAGTGTTGTTATGCTCCCGCTCACTGCAAGGTTACCGCTGCTGCTGGACCATTGTGAGCCAGCAGTCTTAGCAGCAGAGGTGGCATCGCGCTGCGCTATTTAATGTATTGCAAGCTTTCATAGGCTACGGCAACCATTTCCCGACCTAGTATAAAAAAGACACAATGAAAATAAAGTGAAGGTAATACATAAATATACTACATCTGATTCAATCAATTTTATGATCCACCTGATGTTATGCGGCGGTGTCCACGTGTCATCTGGTAGCCAATTGAGGCTTTCAACACAAGAAGCGCGCGCACGACTTCCTCTCGTGACTTCACAAACTCGCAGAAACACAACAATCCTTCAAGAAGTTTCTACAATCTTCTCTATTATGAAGGTTCTATACTACTCGGGTAGTTCGGGCTTTCATCATAGCTATGGTAGGTTATTGACGAGCTCGGTGGCTCTGTTTGTCTTGGTCTGGATGTTTTAAGGGAGGTAAGGCGCGTCAAAGTAGCCCGTCTGGGGAAGTAGCTGGAGGCATCTACTCTCTGGGGCACTAGGTACCGCCGCTACTCAATAACATCTCGCCACGAGTTGCCCTACTGCCAAATTATCAACATATAATACCTAAGTTAAGACGAGATCGGTGGCTCAGTCGTGAATGACGCGACTTTGACACCGATGCTCGTGGGTTTGATTCCCACACAACACAATCGTGTGCATGAACGTGTCTATTTGTCGTGGTCTGGATATTTTAGGAGAGGTAGGGCGCTGGGGAAAGTACCGCCACCTCTCAGAAAACCGCAGCCAGATAACAACTCCCTAGACGGTTGTTGTGTTCCTGCGTATGAGTGAGGTCACTAGTAAGCTCCTAAGGAGTTACTGTGTAACAGAGGAGGCATCCCGCGAGTGATATATGTTACAAGCGTTAATAGGCTACGGTAACTGCTTTACATCAGGCGGACCTTATGCTTGTTCACCTCCCAACGTTGTATAAAAAAGGTTCTTCTATAATAGCACAGTACCTATAATCTCTCCAGTTCTCATGTCAATAAACCATTAATTTGCGACACATGTGCAATAGTCTTAATACACAGCACTGGCTGTTCCGAATAATACTATAAAAGTATTATCCCGAATCATTTTTATGAATCCTGTAGGCAGAATCATGGCAGTAATGCCCCTTATTAATCTTTATACACCCGGAGAATAAAAATAAATCTTTGCGCAGTCTCAGATCTCAGAGCTATTCGGATCTAGAAGTATCTTCCCCAGCTGAATAAGTAATTTGCCTGCATTATTAAGTGCTTACTTAAACCTTGTCTTTTGCAGGGTAAATCTTTAGCTATTATAATGAAATGAGTTTTTAATAACAATTAATAGAATCAATTCTATAGGATATTCATTCGCCTCCATATAATTTGCTTGTGGAAATTAATTTTTATTTTTTTTACATTTATACTACGCCGGGAGGCATACAAGCATACGGCCCACCTGATGTAAAGCGGCTACCATAGCCTATTAACACTTGTAGTATATTAAGTATCACTCGCGCGATGCCTCCTCTACTGCTTACACAGCCACACCTTGAGAGCATACTGGTGACCTCACTCACATGCAGGAACACAACAACCCTCTAGGGAGTTGTTATTTGGCTGAGGTTTTCTGTGAGGTGTAGGTACTTCCCCAGACGGTCTGCTTTGATGCGCCCTACCTCTCTTAAAACATCCGGGCCAAGACAAACCGCAGCCAAATAACAACTGCGAAGAGGGTTGTTGTGTTCCTGCGCGTGACTGAGGTCACCAGTAAACTCCTAAGGAATTGCTGTGTTAGCAGCAGAGGAGGCATCGCGCGAGTGATGTATTATAAGCGTTCATAGGCTACGGTAACCGCTTTACACCGTTCGCAAGGACTCATCAGTCCTCCAGGAAATTGCTACAGGGATTGGTTGAATGAGGCCATTGAAACGTAATAAATGTGTTTTTTTTTTTATAAGTGCTATTACAGATATTTATTTATTTCATTTTTTCTACAAAATAAACATTGTAAAATGTAGAAAGAATGCAAGATGAAAGAATGACGAAGCAGATATACAATGCAAAAGTGGAAGGATGTAGGAGCCAGGGAAGGCCAAGACTTACCTACCATGACCAAATTGGTCATGTTCTATCAGAAGGTGATGTCAGGAGCCCTAGAAACCGGCGTGCGTGCATGAGAAGAGCAATGAATGTTAAAGAAGCGAGTGAGATATGTAAGGATCGAGTCACGTGGCGCTCGGTTCTCTCTGCCTACCCCGCAAGGGATTTGGCGTGAAGTTATAGATAAAGAGAACTATTTCATTTCGGATTTGATAAATAAATAAATAAATGATAAATATTGTCGGACAAATTACACAGGGCCACCTAGCCCCAAAGTAAGCGACTCTTGTGTTATATATTTTTTCTACAAAATAAACATTTGTATATATAAATATATATATAAAAGTTACTAATGTGGAGGGAGTTCTTTCACCACTTGAGGTACATTAGGAAAATAAAATTTATGAATAGTATACGTTTTTTCCAATATTACTAGGCACGCATGAAATGTCAGAGCATGAACAAAATGTTACTGATAGGTATGTGTATGCAAGCAAAATTAGAATGAGTGTAAACCTCATGCATTATTGCTGCCCACGGTATGGACCCTGCCTGATTTTCAGTGTAAGCTTAAATATGCATCTTTTTTATACAACCTCTGCAGGCATACAAGCATGTGGCCCACCAGATATAAAGTGGTTAGATTAGGCTATGAACACTTGCAACGCAGGACGTATCACTCGCGTGTTGCCGCCCCCGCTGCTTGAAAACGCAGCGCTTAGTAAACAACGCTTGTGTGTTCGATTACCACACAGGTTAAACATTCGTGTGCATAAACCTGTCTGTTAGTCTTGATCTGGGTGTTTTAATAGAGGTAGCGCGCATCAAAGCAGCCTGTGAAGGTAAAGTAACTCCATCTCACAGAAAACCGCAGCCAAATAACAACTGCCTGGTGGGCTGTTGTGTTCCTGCGTGTGAATTAGGTGAACAGTAAGCTCCTAAGGAATTGTTTTGTTAGCAGCATAAGTGGCATCGCGTAAGTGATTCTTTATGTATTACAAGCGTTCATAGGCTACGGTAATCGCTTTACAGGTGAGTCGTATGCTTGCATCGGCGTCCCGACGTTGTATTAAAAGAACTTCTTAGGAGCTTATTGCTGACCACTCACTCATTCATCTCTCCAGGTAGTTTCTTATTTAGCAGTGATTATCTACGAGCTGGTGGTACTTCCCCAGTTGGTCTACATTCATGCGCCTTGCCTTTCTCAAAGACACCAAGACCAAGAAAAACAAATATGTTCATGCATAAAATGTTGTCCTGGGTGTGAATCAAACACATGAGCCATGATATTGAAGTCGCATTGCTAATCCCTGCACTACTATCTATATAAATTATAGTTATGTATTATATATAACAATGATATTGCATTAAACATTTTTTGACGGAAGTCTGTCAGTCTTCCTGCGACCACGGACGCTGCAAAGCGTTCGAAACGTCAGGTTCAACAAAATAAATAAAACACGCGATACTTCCGTTAAAAATTGTTTAATTCAATGTGTAACAATCGCGAAAACCTAAGACAACAATGATATTATATAAAAAATATTTAAAAATAAATAAATATTAGCACACAAAGCAAAATTATCTCATGCTCTAGGAATGTATCGTGCTTATAAAATATTTAAGAAAAACAAATAGTATTTTTTGTGATATTCATAAAGAGTTTGCATAGACATAACGGTACTTACATGCGGCGTGACATTTAACAAATGATCACAGATTTAACAGAATGAGGTCAATAACTCAAAACGACATAGCGCGTAACCCTTACCTTCCTTTTACAGTTGAATTTTTACGGCATCTTTCACTGTTTCATTTCAGCTGAGCCCTAAGTGAAACCGTTATAATAGCCATGTGTAGTAAGGGCGTGGAATGAAGCTTTGAGGTAATTGTCGGGGTGTGTGCTGTTTCACTGCAATATAGTGCCAATTTAATGTACAGTACGTTACTGGTAGTAATGCGACTGGTAATCTAATATAGATACCATTTATCGATAGATACTCTACTTTTGAAGTGCATAAGTCTACTAAGTTGAGAAAACCGGTAATGTCGAAAATCGTGTCTCTACTATTGGCACTGCCTTAATTATCTTTTCTTCCACTAAATCTTGTATTGAATACATTTTTAATAATAATAATAATATCATTTATTTGCAGACCAGAGATCCATACTTTACAGCTTTTATAATTAATAAGAATGCAATACAAAATCAAATAAAATTCATCATAATCAAATCAAATGTCGAAAATAAAATAATAATAATAATACATAAATCAAAATATTACGTAAATTATAAAATCGATATACAATTTAATTAATTTCTTATAACGTGTATAATTAATTTAATATAACGTCAGGAGGCCTACACGCATATGGCCCGCTTGATGTAAAGTGGTTAATGTAACCTACGAATGCTTCAATACAAGCAGTATCGTTAGTGCGTTGCCACCCCCACTGCTAACGCAACGACTCCTTAGAGTTATTGGTAAACTCACTCATTCGCTGGAACACAACAACACTTCAGGAAATTGTTATTTGGCTGCAGTTTTCTGTGAGGTGGAAGTATTTACCCAGTCGTGATACTCAATGCTATCTATATCTATTAAAATTGAATTATCCTGGAAATATAAAAAAAAAATATTTTTTTTTTTTATCATCTGACCGATATTCGTATATGCTTAGTTTTCGTAATGTTTTAGTCTGAGTAAATCGAGCTCTCATAGCCATTAGAGCTCTTTTTTAATCTGTGTATGTACTAGCAAACTGCTTATGAACACAAAACAACGTCAATCTGCATGCGTAGAATCTACATTCATATTAAGTTGAGAGCTAACAAAACGTTATAGGTACAATGTTTATGGCCGAAGATATAGAAATTAACTATAATAAAGCCAAATGGAAGCGGAATTTATATAAATTAACCATTGATGAAGACATTTTGGGATGTCATTTTTTATTTCTTTTTCGGAAAAGTTCATATAATCCAATAATTAAATCCAATGTGCGATTGCAGTCCTGAAAATACAGCTATTAAAATGACTAGCTTCATCCCACGACTTCGTCCAAGTGTACTCCGGTGTCTTGGTATATGCCATTTTTCTGCTTTCTTTATTTATCCTATGCTTTTATGGATCGTATCGCATTGTTGAATATAGAATTGGGTTATCAAATGTAAAAATAAATTATCAAATCCCACTGGTAGTTCTAGAGATTAGCACGTTCAAACAAACTAACAAACTCTTTCGCTTTATGTAAGTATATAGTATAGTTATGCAACAGTTTTTGTTGGCATATGCATAGTATTTGCTATGGCATTAATAATAATGTCATTGTTTTTTATCTAGAGTTGCTGTAAATATCTAAATTTAAATAAATAGAGATAACAAAACATTTTCGTACAAGGGGGAAGGTTACGTTTCCTCATTAGGAGGAGTAGGAGACACCAAAATATTCTTGGTATAAGAAGTGGAAGGCGCGGTTCAGCCCAAAACTTTATAGATTGTGGTTCCAAATTGATTGTGTTATCTTGGCACTTATGTTGGCCTTGTTTTGAATGAAGTCATCAACATAAGATTGAGTACGATTGCATTTGAGCTACACACGCAATAAACACGAACTCAGCGCGTCTTTAATTTATAATATTCAGTACAGATGATGATAGTGACGCTAGTGACAAAGGGAGAGTGAGATAGATACGTTACTTACGCATAATCCTTAACATAAATAAATAAATATTTAAATAAATATTATCGGACAAATTACACAGCGCCATCTAGCCCCAAAGTAAGCGAAGCTTGTGTTATGGGTACTAGACAACTGATAAACATACGTAAATACATTTTTTTTTTTGTAAATACATACTTATTATACATAGAAAATACCCAAACCAAGACAAACAGACATGTTCATACACACAAATGTTTATACTGTGTGGGAATCGCACCAACGAGCGTTGGTGTCAAAGTAGCGTAACAACGCGTTTCACCACTGCGCCACCAAGCTCGTCACATGACTGCGCTATAATTTGAAAGTTTTGGTTCATTCGTTACAAAATATAATTTAACTTATTTTTTATACCACTAAGGTGGCAAACAAGCTTACGGCCCGCATGATGGTAAGCAGTTACCGTAGCCTATCGTACCAGGGGTGTCACTCTTGCGTTGCCGACCCTTTAACTGTACAACGATTTTGACAGTCTGTCTGTTGATCTTATTTCTATGTATAATTTACGAATTCAATTTCTTCTTTCTTAGTTTGAACACTGTTTGCACAGATGATTAGAACCAAGTGCGAGTGGCCTAACCTTACCAACAAAAAGCAGTAAGAACGTCTGGCAGCGAACGTCCGCTGCGCTGTCACTAGCAGTTAAGATTATATCGCGAAATCCAATTTCGTGGTTTTGTTATCGCACGCCAGGAAATTTAAAGATAATTTCACTTAATCAGTTAAGATTTACCGACAAGATGGCCAAATTACTGTTAAAAGTGAAACAATGTTACAAGAATCAAAACAATATTCATGTAGCTCGAAAGTAAAGGACAAACAAATGTTTCGTACTTTCGTAAGTAGATAGATTTATTATAGGATGAAATTGTACGAGTTTGTAATAAGATTTGAGAAATGAACGGTATGTCAACGACATGCTACCCCGGCTTTAGGGCAAGATAAATGAGCGAACGTAATGCAACGGATCATAAACTTTAATAAAAAAAAACTCGGTAAAAATAATGACGGAATGAACGGAACAAATCGACGCGTGTACTAATGCTGGAACGCCTCTGCTGTCATGATTAAAGAGGATGATTTTGTGGAGAAATGGGAAGTCCTTACACTACAGGCTGTTTATAATATCATTAAGTACTTGGCGTTTGACAAAACGTAAAAGTTTTTTGTAAATTATGCTGGGGAATTTGGCCAAAGGCAAAGATATATAGATATTTGGATAAAAATTAGAGCTTATGTTCTGTTCTTAAGTTGTAAATCAAATCTCGTCGAACATAAACGTCCCTCATGAATATAAAGGCATTATTTAACTCTTAACCTCATTCGTTCAGGCTTACAAAGCAAGCGCCTTTCTTCTGCGGATTAAAATTGTTACTTTGTCGTACCTAGTACCTGCATGCGCTGCAAAAGGCATCCTCGCCCCTTGTGTCGGCTGGTTTGCCTACTCTACCATCCTTGGGGATTTCCGTATTATATTATACTTAATTTAATCTTTTTCTTTGTACGAATGTTTAATGATGCATAACAGAACAATAAATATTTACTTGTTATTTTTTTTTTATATTGTTTGTCTTAATGTGGCTTTTAGTATATTTAATGATTTATACTACCAAGTATGACTTCGAACTTTCTTTTGAATCTGTTAACTATTTCATTTCGGATTTGATAAATAAATAAATGATAAATATTGTCGGACAAATTACACAGGGCCACCTAGCCCCAAAGTAAGCGACTCTTGTGTTATGGGTACTAGACAACTGATAAGCATACGTAATTACATTTTTTTTTTTGTAAATACATACTTATTATACATAGAAAATACCCAGACCAAGACAAACGGACATGCTCATGCACACAAATGTTTGTACTGTGTGGGAATCGAACCCACGAGCGTTGGTGTCAAAGTAGGGTAACAGCGTGTTCCACCACTTACACTAGATAAAAAAAAATATGCTTCGTTAGCACAATATGAAGTAAACATTGCAATAAACACTCGAAACCCAAACCTATGTATGGAAAAACGGCTGTATATTGAAAGCAATCTATATAAAGTGACCTTTCCAAATTTATTATCCATCAGATAAGCCGTATGCTTGAAAAATATGCAGGCACGGTCTATACATGTGTTCTGGAAAAAAAGGGTACTGCAAATTGTTATAAATTTTGGAATGAACTCAATGCCAAGGTTATTTATTGCACAATTGTTATTTTTTTATATCAAGGTCGCTAACTAGCTTACGTTCTGCGTGATTTCAAGCAGTTACCGATACCTATGGACACTCTACACCAAGAGCGACGTCATTGCCGCGTTACCAATGTTGTAAAAACCTCTTTCCACTTTTTTAACGAATTTCATGTAGGTAGTAGACAATCTACATGAGATTCGTTAAAAAAGTGTAGTGTAGTGGACTAGAGTCTCATTTCGTGCATGAATGGAGCTATGAATGTTAAATAGACGAATACGGTGAGTAAGGAGACATGGCGCTCGGGTCCCTCTGCCTACCCTAAAAGGGACTTGGCGTCAACATGTTGTAGTAGTAGCATGAAGATTGAGAAAGCCTTGCAACCGTCACGGTATACAGCTGATGATAAAAATTACCAGTACGCTAGGGTGATTTTGATACAGATGTAATTGACTGTACTTATTATTTTTATTCATCCCATACATAAAATCGTAATTTCTCTTGGTACTGGTTTAAAGTACTGCAAGTACATACATTACATTAGATAAGGTTTATTTATCACTACACCATTTATAACTCGTGAGGTGTCATATTTTTAGAAATCACAGTTTTATTATGATAGCACAGTTGCGAGGAAACGGTGTCCCTCAGTAACGATGGTAATGAGGTCATTTGGTTGGTAATGTTGTGACTAAACTAAGTGCGGTTTTCTATCATTGTTCAATTAATGGCGCTTTTCATTGAAATAATATCAAAAACTGTGGAGTTATAGATCTAATTACAAGCAGTTAGAGCAGTCATAATCATATGGATAAAAAACTAGCTATTAAGGTTAATACTAATACTGGTCCTGGTCTTACGAATCTTATTAGGAGCATGTACTTGTACCCCTAAATTTGACGAACTCGGTGGCGCAGTGGCGAGTGACGCGATTTTGACACTTTTGGCTTGTGGGTTCGATTCCCACACAGGACAAATATTTATATGCAAGAACATGTCTGTTTGTCGTAGTCTGGATATTTTTAAAAGAGGTAGGGCGTATCAAAGCAGCCCGTCTGGTAAAGGACCTCCACCTCACAGACGTTATATAAAAAAAATCGCCTTTTGGATCTATGTATTATTATTACACATATACATATTTATATCACTTGCTCGCACGTCCAAGAAATGGTATCTCAAATGTCGTGTGACCTAACCTAAGAAGATCCGGTTTTCTCTTTGGGTTGTGTAAGTTTAACGGTAGTCGCTCGGTGCCAAAATCTGTATCTTGGCGAAGTCCTCGGGTTTTAGCACTGGACCCCACAAATCCTAATGGATTAGGAAATAGGATAACGCTAAGACAGACATTTTTTTTAACTACATCCAATACAATAGTTTATAAACGCCAACAACAAATGAGTACCGCTGACGCATTATTATCTCCGCTGCTAACGCAGCAACTTGTTACCATAACAGTACAACTCTCCGGGGATTGATATTAGCTGCTTTTAAATGTTCGATAATGTAGGGAAAGAAATTTGACCTTCAATTATAGATAATCGTGCTCTGCCCACTTCAAAATATTATATAATATTAAAGATGCTAAAGTTTAGTAATGAAATTTCTGGGTATACTATGGACGTTAAAAATTATTAGTCATTAATTAGTTTTGATATTCCTAAATTTATGATTTTTTCAATTGGTTTGAAAAACAAATATTATCGCAAACTTTTAAAGGTATAACAATGAAGTTTAAATTAACTATTGAAACACTATTTCAATTTGTTAGTGTCGTTAGTCGTTGTTAGTGTCGTTTTGCAGTCGGTTGTATCATTTCCCTTGCATGACTCTTTCTTCTTCGAGTTAAGTAGAGTTAGTGGTATGAAAAGGATGATAGTATTACGAAGGTATGAGTATAATAACATATTTCTCGGTGACGACCTTGGTGGCCGTGCTTAGCAATACCTTAACACTAATGCTCGTGGGTTCGATTCCCACGCAAAATATTTATGTGTGTTTGTCTTAGCATGTGTTCAGAAGAGGTAGGTCGACTAGGCAAGTGCCTCCACCTCATAGAAAACCTCTGAAGGATTGTAGTGTTCCTGCGAGTGAGTGAGTTTATTATTGATCTTCTAAGGATGTTTTGTGTAATCAGCAGGAGTGTCAACGCGCGAGTGATACTTCATGTCTTGCAAGTGTTCATAGACTACGATACCCACTTTACATCAAGTGGGTCTTTACGCTTATATGCCTCCAGAACTTGTTTAAAAAAAATCTCTTAAACCACGGGTTGATACTCGGTCAATTGATAGTCATTTACATTGATATTGATCAAAGACGTGGCGCGTTCTTTGAGTAGATTGATGTACCACTCGCCGCGACCTGCTGCAGGGGGTTTCAATCTCCTCGACAAGTATCGGGACTAATGCCAATGCGTTAGAAATAAAATCCTATAGCTGAAGAGGTTATTTGTATTGCAGGTAAAAGATGAACGTCTGCATAACTATTACTTTTAATCATTTTTTGGGACGGGCGGTGGCACGCCAATCAGTTGATGGACACCCTAAATACCAGTATACATGCGTAACTAACCTTTTTACAAAGTTACCCGCTACTATATATATATATATCTTGAATTTCAACTCTAACTGGGGAATACACGCCGGTGTCGAATGCCCACATCTACTCTCTGAGGCATTAGGTACCGCTGCTACTCAATAACATCTCGCCACGAGTTGCCCTACTGCCAAATTATCAACATATAATACCTAAGTGAAGACCAGATCGGTGGCTCAGTCGTGAATGACGCGACTTTGACACTGACGCTCGTGAGTTTGATTCCCATACAAGACAATTGTGTGCATCAACGTGTCTGTTTGTCTTAATCTGATGTTTTAAAAGAGGTAGGGCGCATCAAAGCAGCCCGTCTGTGGAAGTACCTCCATCTCACAGGAAAACGCAGCCAAATAACAACTCTCTAGAGGGCTGCGGTGTTCCTGCGTGTGAGTGAGGTCTCCAGTAAGCTCCTAATGAGTTATAAGCAACAGAGGAGGCAACGCGCGAGTGGTACTTAATGTATTACAAGCTTTCATAGGCTACGGTAACCGCTTTATATCAGGTGGGGCGTATATAAAAAAAAAGTTAACAACCACTTAACGTACCGGTTATTTATTAGTTCAACACAAAGATGTTGACGAAGTGTGCACTAGCTATGGAAACGCAACTAATACAATCACATACTTACATAAGCATAATATAATTTTGTTGTGTCATTAGTTTTTTTTAGTTAGGATATTTTCACTTAAGGATTTTATTATACCACATTCATTAGTCACTAATGCAATTTTGGCATGCACATAATTGTTCTACATTCGTTAGTAAAGTAATAATTGTAATATACTAGCTACAGCCCGTGGCTCCGCCCGCGTGGAGTCAAATAACGTAACCTATGTGTTAATCCAGATCATAATTTATCTACGTGCCAAATTTCATTCAAATCCGTTCAGCCGTTTAAGCGTGAAAGAGGAACAAACATCCATCCATACATACAAACTTTCGCATTTATAATATTAATACGAGTAGGATTACTATGGAAAACATTTTTTTAAGTGTTAATACTTTATGCATCTTTATGCTGTTCACGTGAATAATTTTCAAAAATAATGTATTCCTAGTTACACAAGATTCAGACCGCAAGTTAGTCTGTCTCGGTAAATTGATTAGTCACAGGGTTTCATAACTTCAGATATTCTGATATAAAATCTTGGCACAAATATTATGAGTACTATTTTAGAGATGAACAAATATTGGAAAATACTCTCTTATTAGTGTTGGTAGATTATAAAATTGTAGAGTTCTAAAATTTTATTATTATTTTCCTTTGACTCTACCTCTTTTCTTATCTCTATTATTCTTCTCTTATCGTCTTTAATTCACGACATAACGTTAGAAAACGTGAATATTAAAAGCCTATCTAACCATCGTTAAGGGCGTCCAGTACCGGAGAAGATCCCAAACGGTTTTTTTTAAGCCATGAATCGTTTCACTATTAAGGCGACGGAGAGGCCAATATCTCGGGTATTGCAAAAGGATAAAAAGCGAAATAAAGCAACTTGTATGGCGGGTCGGTTGCAAGATGCAGAAATCTGTGCGGGGCGTGGGCGTGAACGAACCGGTCTAGACAAGATGAACTTTAAGGATCCAAGAAAATAAAATAAAAGTCAGCCGTATCGCGACACTGACCCGAGAACCTGGCATCTTATGTCCCATTTTTCTTACCGAGTTAATTTTCTATAATTATCTTCATGATACGTAACAAGAAAACTATGAATGCAACAGCGACAGTGTAAGACCTGGAATTTCAAATACCCTTTTAGACGTGATGTGTCTCCACTTTGACATTGGCTGAGCTAACTTCAACTGTTATGTTGCTCAGAAGAAGTTTTTTACTTTTCACTGTTAACTGTTTATGCCTTTCAAAGCTTTAATTTCAAACAATCAGAGATATGTCCCACTATAAATAATCTCATAAAGATATTGAATACAGGAAAAATCACATGCGTGGTAGAGCTGTGGTACAAAATCGATCGACAGATTAAACATTTTGCGTAATCAGGAGTTTTTATTTCGTAATTTCAAGTTGGTGCCATGGTAAAAGTTGTACATAGTGTAATCCTATTTGCTATGTATCTTAACGAATATAATATATCCTGAGGCGCAACGAGAACATATTATGACATTTCGATATCTAATATACTCGTAGTTGCACCTTTTTCTCAACCTAAATAATATAGCATTCATCTAAATGTTTTTAAAAATTAATGCCACTAATTTCAAAATTGCCGGACAAGCAGACTTACAAACTACTGCTAGAGTTAAGGAATTAATTACTCGTTCACGAGTTGCTATGAAATAGTGCTACTCGTTAAGTCAACATGCTATAGAAAGCTTAACAAATGAAGCGAGATATGAATGCACTGCTCTAGGAAATTCGTGGAGATTGTGCGGAACTGAATTGAATTTAATGAGATTTTTCTTAAAGCGCAATGAACTCCGTCAGACTCCATTTCACAATGAACTCCCGCGAGAAACCCTCTAATTTACCTCGAGTGGACACAATTGGAAGAAAACACAAGAGAGGGTGTCGCGCCGGATTAGATTAGCGCAGATAAGATTAGTGGCGTCGCAAGTGGCCGCGGCCCCGGCTGCCATGTGAACTTGTTAATTGTAAACCCCATTACCCCACCGATGACGCCCTGCGAGCCGGCTTAAGATCGGGCGACCGCCGCCGCGTACCGGCGGGCAGGCTTTCGCTTACGATACTGATAACCCTTATTAAAATTACTATGACGGCCCCGTAAAAAATGTCTTAAGCGTTCCACGCGAGTCTGTCAGCGTTCAGCATAGACATTACAGGAACGTACCTTAGCCCTTCATGAATATTTATCGCGACGAGGTGCTGCGAACTGGGGTTTGCGGGCCGGACTCGGGCGGGGCTGCACCCTAATGCAATGATTCATATTATTCAGTTTGCGGCCGAGTTGAACGTCTTCCATTATTGTCATTCATCGGAGGAAGTGGGCGGCGAGGGACGGCGCGGGTGCCGGCGGCGGCCCCCCGCACGGTTCTCAGTCGCTCGCCGACACTCTCGCCGCCAGCACGCGAGAGCCGCGATGCACGTCGCCTACGCTTGACGCATTCAGTCGCGGTCCGTGTGTGTGTGCCCTCCGTGATTCGAGACCGGAGCTCGTTCGAGCCGCGTGCAGTGCAGCCGCAGCGAGTGCGACCCCTCGGACCTTGCGGTCCGCGCCAGCCGCCGACAACTAGTGCAGTGCCAGCATCTGCTACGCCAGAGCCGACGGCTCAGCTGACCGGAGCTGTGACTGCCTGCGACCGCACGGTGAGTGCGATCGATCACTGCATGCACGCGCTCGACATCGCTTTACACGTCTATT
This sequence comes from Pyralis farinalis, assembly GCA_947507595.1. Classification (NCBI taxonomy): domain Eukaryota; kingdom Metazoa; phylum Arthropoda; class Insecta; order Lepidoptera; family Pyralidae; genus Pyralis; species Pyralis farinalis. Next base: position 17,066,022 of record OX382272.1, read on the forward strand.
TCTAGTCGCTCGCGAAACAGCTCCCGATGGATCGTATGTACGCGCTACGTAGATCACCATCGGGTGCCAAAGGTTGAAGATTTCGCAAAGGAATCGCGTCAACTTTTTCATGTGTGTACCGGCATGAGGCGTGTTGATAAACAGTGTGGGTTTATTGTAAGGATGGGTTAACCGATACGCAGTGAGCAGTGTGGAAAACCCGCGTCGCAATTTGTAAGCATAATCGAGAATTAAGTAGATTTGACTTGAGTAATATACAACTTAATCAAAACTGTGCCATGTAACTTGCAAAAGTGGGTATACGCCTATGCATCGACATATCCCCTCCGCGTCGGGCAGTGGCAGCGGCCAGCTGACTTCCCGTCGGCTGAACTCTTGCGCAAAATGCACGCCTCTTGCCGCCCGCCCGCCCGCCGCCACGCCGTCGGCGGCCGCCGTCGTCGGTCCGCCCGCGGGCGTAACACGTATCGCATTATTGCAAACTGTAAATTACAATCACTGGTGATTCAAGCTGAAAGTTTTACTTGATTGTTTTATTGAACATATTATGTAGAAACAATTTTTGTTATTTAAAAAAGAGGCATTTTCAGATACTATGTTGTATCTTTCTTAAAAGGGTTTAAGGCAAAGATTTCTACATTTTTAGTTCATAAAAAAAACAGAAGGAAATTCTGTCAAGAATACACTTGTTTAAAACATAGAATAGTCAAAATAGGTAGGTACTCATATTGTACTTCACTTTTTGTGTATAATTGAAAACAAAAGAGAACTATTGTACATAAATTCATACGTTTTTGTTCTGTACAAGCCAACAGAACCTGTTATCTCTTATCAATCTGCTCTTGCGAAGGTCGCTTTGATAAGCGGAGTCCAGCAGCCGGTGCCAGCCTTCAGAGTACGAAGAGATGTTTGAATACTTTCTACTTTACTAAATGTAAGATTTCAACTCCTGGGTACGTAGTGCAGATAGATAGATATACCACGATATCTAGTAATGCAATGGGGGGTACCTAACTAGTTTGTGTATTTATAGTCACTAAATACCATTTCGTTTTATTTGATATATTCTCATTTTCATTTACTGAATCAATCAAAATCAAAATTTGTATTTCATGAAAAAGCGAAACTTTGAAGTAGGTGGTACCCGGCTACTCTTTTTAATCATCGCAAACAGAATAAATGTATGTAATACAAGATTAGGTACTATTCAAGAAAATATGTTCTTTTTTTTGCAAAAGAGTACCTGTAACGTGTTGTGAAGAAAAGTCGTGGATTGAACCACGTGACGCGACGAATGGTTGAACGTTTCCCCTGGCCTGATGATGACCTTAAAGAAAAGACCGGAAATAGATGATAAAAGTAAAGAATCACAATGGTCATTCGCTTGTACCATCATTGAGTAGATACAGTCTGATAATGGTCATCATGTACGAAAAAATCTTGTTTCGTTTTACTGAACGAAAGGCCAACAAAATGAAGACCGTTTCGCATTAATTTACAAAATTAGTTAGGATGTGGGTATGCGTGTAGAATATAAAGTTAAATATAAGCTTTCATAATCGAGTTATGGTTAATTATATTTCTCTTGTGGTAGCTTTAATATTATTAATTAATAATAAAGATATCGTCATGCTGTATTTGCATTGATATCCCTAATTGAATTACAAACCAAAATTGTTGCTAAATTGATAGAATTACATTATTCATTTACATCGATTATTTTTAGTCTAGTGTACATATTTACATTAGTGGCACTACATATAATTGCAAGCGTTTTTCCCATTGGAAATTGGTCCTATACCCTCTATAATTATGACCGTTTCGTTTCTTTCTTCGTATTCTGCATAGCTGACGCATAAAACTGGATTTAGATTTATAAAAGTATTCGAACCTTTTGTACTATAAAGATACAAAACCCGTGTTTTTTTGTAATATTATTTACAACTTTGGAGTAGGGATATTCTCGACTATACCACGTTAGAAAACATATTGACTGACTGCACAAGTACACAGCGTCATAATAAATATACATCCACAGACATTTTAATGCAAACATATTTCAATACATAAGCATACTTATGCATATAAATGTTAAGATAATTAATGACTCATGGCGTCGAGAATTTGTCCATTAGGTATACTAATAGCGTATTAAATATGTTTATTCTAACCTTGCATTAGAAAACTAACACAATGTACGCTGATAAACACCAACTTTATTCTTGCAATCCAAATTGTAATCTCAAGATATCGCTGGCAAATATTTTACAGCTGTTTTATATCTATCGTCCGTGGATACCAATACCATACGTTATCTTTTATGACGTAATAGATTAGTACGATAAAAAAGTCGTGACTATTGTAAAGTGTTTAAAAATCTGATGTATACACCACACAGTTTCAAGTAGTTATTATTTGAAGTTTAAACCACCTAAGTTTCACAGAGCATGTGTTATTATCGCAAACTTTATGATGAATGAAACCGTCATTACTTTGCCGTCAAAACGGTAAAACGTCATGTTCGGTGTAAATATAGAGCAAACCCTAAAATAAAACAATACTACGAACCGACCAAATGTGAGTCGGGCTTGCTCTGAGAATGTTCAGTCATTGTACCCTACGTGTACCTGTGCCCTATTTGATTTATCACTTAACTTCCGTTTCACTGGTTATTTGGCCAAATAGAATTATATTACGTGGTAGGAGTCTAGGGTGTGCGACATTGACGTGCACTTATCCACGTTTATTACCAAATTGTGTTCTACTATCTCACTACGTTAGCGTTCTCTGCTTAGTAGGTACTAATGTTTAGTAGGCAGTTGACACCTAACTGTGAACAACTGAATAGAAATGGAAATATTCGTTATGAACCTTTACGATGGGTCAGTCGGTAAGCACTCAGACGGTAATAGAGAAAATATCGTAATTTTCACATCACTTCTAAGCACGGATATGCATTTTTTCATTCTATTTTTAATAAATGATTTTACATGATTTTAATAAATTATTTTACAATAGTGTACTTACTATACGAGATACTAGAACTTTGTGGAAAGAAAGATGATGTAGTGACAAAAATTTAAAAGGGTATTCTGAGATGGTTTGGTCATTTAGAAAGAATAAATGATAAAAGAGTTACGAAAGAAGTGTATCAGGCAAGTCAATGGTGATTTCGGGAGGGGCCGCCCTAGACGCACACATATAGATCAAATTGATTGGGTTGGTGATTTTGAAAAAGGGCCAAATCAAAAGTACCCAAAACCGAAGAGCATGCATGAAGAGGTTGATGGGTGTGGGTGAAGCGAGAGGGTTATGTTTGGATTGGTACACCTGGCGTTCCATAGTCTCTGCTTACCCTAATGGGAGACTGGCGTGATGATATGTATGTATGTAATTACTATCGTAAATAGCTGTCAGGTGTTAGGCAGATTTAGCGCGTCGCGTGTTCTGCTCCAATAATTACCCATAATAAATAAATACATTTTTCATAAACAAACATAGAAAAAATCTCGAAATCTTTGTGATAAAATGAAATTATTTCTTTATATAAATTTATTATGATATGTAATGATGATAACTTGGTGATAAATGAAAGGATCGAGTAACTGCTTATCTTCAGACTAGACGTATGCTTGTTTACCACATTGGTAGAATCAAGAAATGCAAGATAAATGTATATATAATAAACACTATTGGAGTTACGCCTATCATGTAACAAAAATAACACTTAATTAAAAAATTAAGACTTCTGATTGTATTTTACTCTTCGGAAACTTGTACATGTAAACTGTCAACTTGTTTGATTTTTTGACGAGAAATATATTTAAATTTTTATAGGATAGACAATGCAAGATTGACACCATAGGCTACTGTTAGTGCTTATCATCAAACAGGCTTGTATGCCCCAAAAAAAAATCCAGAAACCCTATATAAATGAATTAGAAATTGATATAGAAAAGGATGAAGGACAGTTGTCATTAATGCGAATATGAACCCTAAGAAGGCAAGTTTGCGCGTTCATCGCGAAGAAAACTCCATTGGCTGTGGTTCCTAAATTCCAGAACACACCTCTTACTGTCACCAAAAGTATTAGAATGCTTGGCCTCGAGATCTCCAGTGAAGTGCAATATCGAAGTCACCTGGAGGAGAAGATGCGGCTGGCGTCCAAAAACTTTGATGTGCTCAACAGAGCAAAGCAGTACTTCAGCGCGGGACAAAGACTGATGTTATATAAGTCTCAAGTTAGACCGCACTTGTAGTACTGCGGTCACATTTGGGCGGGAGCTCCTGGATACCAGCTTAGACCAAGTGATTCGATTCAGAGACGGGCTGTGAGAATTGTCAACAATCCTAAGTTTACACATAGTATTGAAGTTTAAGGAGAGATGTTGCCTCCCTTTGTGCGTTCTACCGATTATACAAAGGGTTGTGTTCTGAAGAATTGTTCGAAATGATGTCGACAGCTACTTTTCATAACCGCACCGCCCGCGGCTCGAGTTCACCCTCACACGCTGGAACCGCAACAGTCGCGTACTGTGTGGTTCCAGAGAAGTTTCTTCCGAGAATCTCAAGCTGTGTAATAAGTTCCCAACCTAGGCTTTTCCAAGGAACTACAGCATAGAATTCTTCAAGAAATGTGTGAAGAGGTTTTTAGAGGGTCGGCAACGCAAGAGTGACATCCCTAGTGTTGCAAATGTCCATAGGCTACAGTGGCTGTTTACCATCAGGCATGCCGTATGCTCGGTTGCTGCCTTAGTGGTATAAAAAAATGTTATTACGGTTACGAAATGCGAAAATAACCTATCTATCTATCTACAACTTCACGCCAAATCCTTTGCGATATGGGAAGAGAAAACCAAGCGCCACGTGACTCGATCTTTACACACCTCACTCGCTGCTTTAACATTCATAGCACTTCTCATGCACATCCGAACAGAATGAGTAATAAAAATCGGCCAAGTGCGAGTCGGACTCGCGCACGAAGGGTTCCGTACCATTATATATAAAAACGGCAAAAAAAATCACGTTTCTTGTATGGGAGCCCCCTTAAATATTTATTTTATTCTATTTTTTTAGTATTTGTTGTTATAGCGGCAACAGAAATACATCATCTGGGAAAATTTCAACTGTCTAACTATCACGGTTCATGAGATACAGCCTGGTGACAGACGGACGGACGGACGGACAGCGGAGCCTCAGTAATAGGGTTCCGTTTTACCCTTTGGGTACGGAACCCTAAAAACGAAAATTTTAGAAGTATTAAAGTAGCTTCAATCCGTAGTAAGAAGCGCTTTGCAAGACATGATACAATATTTCTTATTCAAGATCCTCGTTTGCAGGTTGACAGAGTTCACTTCGTTTCCAGGAAAAGATTGGGTTTGCTTCGGCTCTAAAGATAATCGTAAGCGACTTACGTTCCAAATGATGGTAATAAAGACACGGTTCAAGCTAAGGACGTGCCGTATTTCTCAGAAACCCCCGATACAGTACTACGTTGCAAATAATTTGCTTGTTATACTAATTATCATGATACAGCCAATAGTTTCAAAATTTGCCTGTTTTTTATTTCTTACACTGAAAAACTTGATGGAGTGCGACAAGCACTTTAGCCAATCTTTATCACTTTTATATGTAAAAATCACTAACTTCACTTTGATATCTCAATAAATATACATCACCGGGTTCGTCAAAATAAGATTATTTTTACAAGTATAGTGGCGGAGTAGTTAGAAATGCTACTTTAACACCTAGTGTGGGGTCGATTCCCAGAACAAAAACTAGTGTACAAGAATTTGCACACAATTTTTGCCTATGAGGGATGTCTGTTTGTCTTGGTCTGGATATTTTTAAGAGTAGAAGTAGGGCGCATCAAAGCAACCCGACTGCCGAAGTACCTCCACCTCACAGAAAACCACGGCCAAATTACAGCTCCCTAGAGGATTGTTGCGTTCCTGTGTATGAGTGAAGTTAGTTAATTGCTGTGTTAGCAGCAGGCGTGGCAACGCACGAGATTCCTGTATTGTCAGCGTTCATAGGCTACGTTCATTGTACATTAAATGTACGCCACGCCTGCTGCTAACACAGCAATTAACCAACTTCACTCATACACAGGAACGCAACAATCCTCTAGGGAGCTGTAATTTGGCCGTGGTTTTCTGTGAGGTGGAGGTACTTCGCCAGTCGGGTTGCTTTGATGCGCCCTACTTCTACTCTTAAAAATATTCAGACCAAGACAAACAGACTTCACACCAGGTGGTCCACCTGCTTGTACGCCTTCCGATGTTGTATATAAAATAAATCTTGAATTTTGGACTTGGACGGACTTGTAGTGATCTACATTTTATGAAAAATCAGGAGAAGTGTGTCTTTCATATAATTGTTTTAATTAGATTACACTATTGGGTGTTAATTCTACTCATGTGAATATATGTATAAATGAATTAGTAGAATTAATACCTAATGGTATATTTTGTCAAAAAATCAAGCAAAATTAGCTCCGTGAGCTTTCAGTGTTTACAAACCATTAATACATAACATACTATTAATTAATTTGTTTCGTTTATCAAATCGTGGTACTTACGGACCAAAACAACAATCAGTAATGGAAAGATAAATATTTATGTTAGGACAGTCTCGCGCGGGCATGGTTTTAATGTATTTATAAATGGTTTGAAAACAACTTTTCCTGTGTCGGAGCGATAATGAGCGTATGGTAATTTATGTAACCGAGGCCGATAACATGACACACATGACTACATAGTATACAGCATGCCTCCAGGCACATCTCCCTGAAGATAAGATTTGGATAACATAGCCAAATCGTCCGCTAATGGTTCGGTCCATTGTGAGAGGTTATTCAACATATAGGAATGCGTTCGGCGCATTAACAGCAAATAGACTGCCGTATCTTCGGTACAAAAGAGTATTGACACGAGATAAGCGTATCAGTGTACACTAATGTAGGTATCTGCGACTGGTTTACACTCATTGTTCCGTTATCATGTACGGTTAGCGCATTATGGGGCCGATAAGCAAATAAATGCCCGTTTTGCGGTCGTCAGCTCGAGTCCTCCGAAGCGCGTAGCCAGACAATATTTTTTCTCTTTTTTGCATGTGACATAAAGGATGTTTTATGTATGACGCATTGCGCAGAGGTTGTGCACTTGGCCTTTAAGCGACAATGTAATTTACTAGTTTCTGCAGTCATCTGTGAGACTTTGTTGATAATTGTCTTCGGGCGACCATTTCACCAGTTATGTATGTAGGCATAAAAATATTTGTTTACATAAATTTAGATACAGTCGAACAGGTTTGAAAGCCAAACGTGATTTATTACTTCAACGAACTTTGTGAGTATTTTAAAGCTCACTATATTTTAAGGAACTTTTGTGTTTTGTTTACGGCTTGTATGAAAATATAAACGTGCAAAAATTTTAGGTCTAATTAAAACTCAAAAGGTAATTTATTGGAGTAACGTCTCATATATTAAATAACTCAAATAAAATGCATGTTATACAGCACCGTTGCCTACTGTTACTATGACATAGAATGTTAAAACTAATTAATCATTAATAATCGACGCATGTCTAATTATTTATTAATAATGAAATAGTTTTAACGTTGTTTTATTTTTTTCTAAGCGAAGAATAGAAATATCCGGTATACAAACATTACGATATACAAAATACGAATAGGTACGAATAGGTATATTATTTATGAGACTATCTTATTTTATCTTTTAACAACATGGTAATACTCGTAGTTCCGAAAAATCCTCATTATTAAATAAGTTCGGCAAAAGACGAAAGTCTTGACACGCAAAAGTTAAAATCCGTAAGCATAATGGCGCCAGTCACGGACATTGGCTATTCACCAGCTCTTAGGTACGATTTTGTGAATACGTCAGATAGTGCATTAGTTGCAGTTTCTTTTTTTTATTTGCACCGATATGAGCGGCGAGTCGGTCGCGACGCGGCCGATATGCGCGGCGCGCCGCGTTCGTTCACTTGGCGCATGCTATATTTAGTGGCAGCGCGCGGCGCGGTTGCATGTGGAATGCAGTCCGCCAAGCGCCTGACCTACCGCAACACCGCTGTCACAGTTTCGGTGCACGCACAGCCTCTCACCACCTCTTACACGAGGATGCGCACTCCGTCACGTACTCCATGTCCCGGCGGCGAAGGCGTGCCGCAAGCGGTCGCGTTTCCGTCTCCAATCTCAGATCCATAAACACACTTTAAGAATTTTTGTTTAACATCCATAAAAACGGTGAAATTTCCGAACTTCCTACGCTTACTAAGTTCGTCTCATTAGACTTGTTGTGGGTTGCAAGGGTCCCATAATTTTTCGCAAGAGACACAACAGTGGAAATGTTAGCAGTTTTAATACTTTGTACACATATTTCTTCCATGGCGACCGCCTTCAGTTTTTATCTTTATTTTATGTTTATAATTTTTTTATTATAATATCCATAGTTTACATAATACATTCTCTGTGAAAATTTCAAGTGTCTACATACTACAGTACAAAAACCTTAGTAATAGTGTCCCATTGGCACTCTTTGGATATGGAACTCGGAAACAGACCTCAGTAAGGCCTGTGAAGTATATTAGCATTGTTAAAATTATGCATCTATACACTATAATAATCGTTTTACTTCAAACGTGCTGTTTACCAACCATCCACATAATCCCGTACACGTCCATCCAAATCATCCAAACGTTGTGAAAATACAGTAAAATGATCCCTTTAACCGACGAAGTTTCGAACATACTCCGTCATGCATCCATTGAAGGTTCCAAGACAAATGTTTTAAGGGACTCAAAGGTTCGAAACGAGTGGAGTTGATGTAACGACTGTCGACTATAGTCGGCAATGACCGTAAAATTGTGCCCTCCGAATATCGGAGAAACTCAAGACACATAACCATCCACAGATAAGCCTGACGACCGTGCCTTAACATACCTCTTCGATTAGGTCGACACGTATAATGACGCTAACGAGTTCCTATTTTCTCTCGACTGCCATCTGACGTAGGTTAAAAACACTAATTGAAAAGCTTCCTCGCCCACCTATTAATAATTGTAACTAGTTTTATACGTGCCTGAAATATATGTTAACTCAAAGATATTGCCTACGCAACGAGATACGCCTACTAGCTTTAGCATATGCCAGTTCTATAAGTTTCTGATAAGGATAATCTACATTTAAATAAGGAAAGACTAAACAATTTTAAAGATCGGGGTGGAACAGTGGTGTAACGCGCTGTTACGTTACTTTGACACCAACGCTCGTGGGTTCGATTCCCATACAGGACAAACATTTGTGTGCATGAACATGTGTGTTTGTCTTGATCTGAATGTTTTAAGAGAGGTAGGAGGCACCAAAGTAGTCCGTCTAGGGAAATACCTCCACCTCACAGAAAGCTGCAGCTAAATGACAACTACCTAGAGGATTGTTGTGTTCCTGCGTGTGAGTGAGGTCTCCAGTAAGCTCCTAAAGAGTTACTGTGCTAGCAGCAGAGGTGGCATTGCGCGAGTATACTTAATGTATTGCAAGCGTTTGAAGGCTACGGTAACGAGTTTATCAGGTGGGCCGTATGCTTGTATGATATAAAAAATCGGTAAATTTTTGTTTCTTAATCAATTTGCTTTCTATTTTTGTTTCATAGCTTTGACGTGTTGTATTTCATCAATTAAAAATGGGAACATGCATATGCGTATATTCTTACCTCAAATTTTCAATGATAATTATTATCGAGTTTCGAATATTGGAACGAACACAAGTAGGTACTTATAAATACTTGAACCATAGCATAGTCTTGTATTATCAATTGATGATTTATAAAAAGACCTGTTTACGGCATAACTTCTTCGCCAATTCTCATATTATTAAAAAAAGAAAAATGAAAACTATGACTAAATAATAAGATAAGTACAATAAGATTTTATTTAATGTAATGTGTAAAATGAAGGACGTGTCTAAGTGCCCGCGAGGCGTCATCGTTTATCTTTATAATACAAACAAGTCTTAAATATACTACGAGATTTTTAAATTCTGCAGCAATCGTAGTATGTAGTTATTCGGACGTTTTTTTAATACCAAGTATGAACGTAGAACTTTGACCATTCGCCGTACGTCGTAGAACATGCGGATATTATACTTATGAGACACGCATATTCTACAATATCTGATGGTTACCAGGAAGCTCCCGAGAACTTGTTGCGTTAGAAGCTATGACTGCATGAGCGAACGATACTCCTTTTATTGCAAATTTCACAGGTTACGGTAACCATTTTACATCAGGCGAATGCTTGTCTGCGTCCCGAGGTTGTATAAAAAAGAAACTACTTATGCTTCATAGCACATACTTGCACATGTCTAAAGAAAATGGATTACTTTTTATTTTATGGCATTATATAATAAATGTATGTGCTTCGATCAGACGAGGACAGAAGGAATAAGTGGTGAGTGTAAGGCAGTTTCGCCCGTTGTGGTCGGGGTGCGTCGGCCGCCGCGGCGCCGGCTAGGTCAGACTCCGCCATTATTATCCAGCGTAGATTGATCGCAGCGCAGCTCCGTCGCGTAACAATATACACGTCTTACATTATCTATAGCCCGACTAGGTTTTATATAGGGCTTCCCGTCTACAATCGCAATTAACAGGTCCTAAAGCGCAGAGGTCAGTCTAACCTTGTCCTGTTTTCTGTAAGAAAGATTTCTTTTTAATTCATCATACACTTAGTCTTATTTGTACGTTGGAAAATATAAGAATAACTTGACAAGTTACCCAAAATCGCAATCTATATTCAGTGTGTGAAAACTACCATCTATGTGATAGCTTTATATAGCTTTCGGACTATTCAATTTTAGCATTTGCCACTAATTTGGTTAGCCTATTTATATATATGTCACGAAAAGCAAGTTTATTCGTCTACCTCTCCACGGCTTTTCAGGTTATCTCTATAAATAACTGCTTTCAAAAGGAAGAGGTTCTATATTGGTCTCGTACTTTCATGTAACCGATTTGGGTAATTCATACTAAATATTAAATTATATCCGAATTTGACTCAATATGTATAAATTTACACAAGATTTGGTTTAATTATATCGTCAGCATTTTAGAGTTCTGTACTCAAAGAGTACCAACGGAAACCTATCACTGACGATCCGTTGTCTGTTCGTCTATCAGTCCATCTGTTACGAGGTTGTTTGTTTTGCATCGTAATAGGTACCCAACTAGCACACACGTTGCTTAAGTATTGTCTCAACTCTATAGCTCTACAACAGCTCATGTACGGTTTAATGGTAACAGCATAGTGGTTGAACAGCTATTGTAGCCCGAATGAGCTGTATAAAACCTGCTTATGCAACTTGTGTGCTAGTTAGGTAGAGACTTAAAATTCTTACGGGGTATGTATTTTTAACATTGTAACAACAAATGACAAAAATCTTAAAAATTAAGGATATACCAATCGTGTTTTTTGGTAATACGGAATGCAAATGACACTTGACCGGTACTTTTTACATTTTTGTGTGGTTTATGATAAGACATGGTTTATCTCTACTTAGAACAGTGCTAGCGCAGTAGATAAGGAACCGGCCTATTGGCCAGCTGGTCCCGGTACGAATCCTGACGGTGGCATGTGCCACTAAAATTCGAATTTTCGGATTTATGTGCATAGTTACCACTTGCTGGCGGTGAAGGAAAACAGCGTGAGGAAAGTCACACGTCCAGGAAATTATATTTCGAAAAACGTGTGACCTGAAAGATCTGGTTTCCCCCCTGACTTGTGAAGGTCTGACGGCAGTCGCAATATGTAAAAATCAATATTTTCGTCAAATTAGGCGTAGGCAGCGGGCTCCACCAATAAAGATAAAAGATAAAACTTCTTTATTTGCCTTTGGGCCCTCGCGGGCACTTGTATCTTATTTCATTCTCTTTTTACTTTTTCCTTTTTTTTTTATTTACTAGCATTTCGGAAATGACCATTGGCTAAGAAGAAATGCCGAAATCCTAATGGATTAGAAAACGGGATAACGCAAAGATGGAGAAGAATGGTTTATCTCTACTCGTCAATACGAATTACGAATCACAATCGATTCCATGTAATTTTGGCGAAGATGATATAATAATTCTACTTAGTCTCATACAGTCCTAACAATACCATCAAATATTATTCACAAAAACTTTATTCAACAAAAGATAAAAAAAAAAAAAATATTTTTACAATACCATCATTACTTTGATCATTTTGAAACCGTCCATGATTCTTTTTCTCCCTGTTGTGATCGTGTCGTGTCGTTATTGTTTTCTGCAGGACGATTTTAAATTCCAATCTCTTAAGTTACCATTTTAGATTACCTACTCAATATGTCAGTTACCAATAAGCGCTGTTTCAACTATTTCATACGCAATACTATGGTTACTCGCTCGTATTACAAGGCTAGTGTCTTTTAAGAAACAGGCTGCTGTATGGTTACTTTTGACGCTAAATGAAATAACAATCTAAATCCAATGTGTGTATAGTATTAAGCGAAATTTTGTTGTCTCATAAATTTGCAAACCTGGATTGGTTTCAAGAGTAACTCTACTGGTCTCCAGCGACGTATCAAAAGGTAGACACGTTATACACCAACATTATTGTATTTTAAAATGGCGCAAGTAGTACAGTTATTTATTATGACACTTTGCTCTAACAAAGAGACAAATGATAGGACATACCTGTCGTTAGAAAGAGATGAATATATATCTTAAGATATTTATGCTTTCTGGCGAAGCACGTATAGCCGCGACGCGAGAGCGTGGCCAACTGAATGCGAGTTGGGCAATTACCTTACTTTCGTATTGCCATTCTAGAGTATGTATAACTATAAAAACATCTTAGCTGGTCCCAATTTAAAATTTGATAGCGGTCTACCGGTGGTCGCGCTATAGAGTGCAAGGGTTAAATAAGTAGATATTGTAATTAAAACATGCCATTAAACTTGAACGTTACATGGTCGATAAGTATTACGAGATTATTGTTTATATATATGGGAGGTTATCGACTTGAAAAAGTAAACATTGTCATCAACAATGCATATATCACTAGTTTCGTTAAAAAAATATAACAATATCCATAGACTTTACATATAGTGTGAAGTGTTGGTTACCTAGAAGTCTTGACGTCACGAATTGAACACGCAACTTTTTATTAGCTGTTATCGTAGATATTTGTTGCAATTCATGATAAAGAGGTACTTGGCACGCTGTAGTAGATAACATGTATTGTTACCAAGCTGGTGTATATTGGCCATTTAAATGACTTTATTATTTAATGTACTGAAATTAAATTTATTACTTTATTATATAGCTCAATTTTTTCTACAAGGAAAAGATTCCAAAGAACTTTTCATATACATTTTTCACGACGACAATTTAATTCTGGTTGCATGCTCTCATGTGAATCCGAAATCTATGCGGAATCGTCGACGCGGATCAGCTAGTATAACAAAATATATATTGTATGTTTAGGAGATACCTAGAAAAAAAAAGAAACGCTATTGCTAGGGGAAACACCTACTATGGAAACCCACCATGGAATACCACCTACATGTGGAAACTTTAAAAAACCGGATATATTTACGCCTAAATATACCAGCGATTCGAGCCTACTAGCAATGCCGCGATGTTGATCCGTGTACTAGCTAATTAGGGATGCGTTCCCCGCTATGGGTCGGGGGGTAAAGTAGAACACTTTACCCCCCGACCCAAACATAGCGGGGAATTGAGTCACTAAGTAATATCGGTCTCATCGGTTTTCCATAGGTTACTTCCTTCTTGGTGGGACCGTATCGATATTATTGTTGTGTAAGGATAAACTCGTTTATGTCAATATACGGCACGTCTGTTTCTAACACAAACGGTGACAAAAAATTCTGTAATTGTGTTTATGATATTTATCGAACTTCTCTGTAGTTACATTACAAAACGTAATTGTACAGAAACCTTATACTCAAATATTTTAACACACTGACCTTCAAGTAACTTGTAATATAAACAACCGTATTTCTACCACTTCTAATTATAGGATCATCAAGAAACTCGGCAATTAAATGTAGTTTTGGAGATAATAGGTACATTAATGTAGTATAATTAATATCGATTATTATAGGAGAGGTGGCATTTTGCTAATTGACAAGTTGCAAACACTTTCTTTGGCTGGTTTTAATGTGTATATTTTTAATTACCGGTCCAAGTGAGCTTAAGATCTAATCTAAGTTACGTCAACTACATCCAATATTAAAAATAAATCGGATTAACTGCTACAGCGTTTTGGGAGAAAGTTGAGGGCAAACTTGTTTCCGTACCCACTAACATACATACACACATAGCCATCAAAAATTATAAAAAAAGACCCGGCCTTGGCCGAGGCCTTGAAACATAAACATATCAAGAAAATTAGAATTCTGATTTCTGGGGTAATTATATTCTCTTAAAACGGGAGGTTAGCCTCCCGTTTTTTTATATATATAATTAATATTATATTATATATAACATAATTGGCAGTAAGTGATGTAAGATTTGAAACACTGGTCAACACCACCGTCGCTGCCACCACTAGTCTGGTCGCCGCTGCGACACGTGTTTCGCCTCTCCACGAGGCATCATCAGGCGCTGTAGACGTTAATCGTTAGAATAACATGCTACAAGTGACAAATCGTAGTGTCAACTCTTATATTGAACTAGCGACACGGGGATTGATTTCTTCCGGGCTTCTCAATATGGTGTTGCTACCTCTGCGACATATATATACCTAGATGATTTTTGAGAAAAATATTTTACTCGTGTTTCATGCCTTTCAATAAAGAGCCTTCATGCTGAATTTCATTCGAATAACTTCATTCATCATACTAAATTTGCACCCCCGTTTTACCCCCTTAGGGGATGAATTTCCAAAAATCCTTTCTTAGTGCTCCCCTACGATATAAAAGGAACCCCTGTGCAAAATTTCAAGTTTCTAACCCTTATAGTTTAGGCCCTACGTTTATATGTCAGTCAGTCAGCTTCTCCTTTTATATATATAGATTGAATCGCTCACACCATCCACCTCTACGGTCAATTTTTCCGACACTGATTTTTACATAAAACAACTGATGTCAGTCCTCCAGAAACCAGAGGAAAAATCTGTCATTTCTTATATGAGGTCACGTCTTTCGAAATATAACAATATCCATAGACTTTACATATTACAATATAATTTCCTGGACGTGCAGGTGTGCTCATGATGTTTTCCTTCACCGCTGAGCAAGTGATAAATACTCGTACTAATATGTACATATGTATGTATGTATGTATATCTTCACGCCAAGTCCCTTGCGGGGTAGGCAGAGAGAACCGAGCGCCATAAGACGCGGTCCTTGCATACTTCACTCGCTTCTGTGACATTCATAGCTCTTTTCATGCACGCTCGCCGGTTCCTGGGACTTCTGACATCACCTTCTGATAAAACACGACCAATTTGGTCATGGTAGGTTAGTATCGGCCTTCCTCGGCTCCTACATCCTTCCACTTTTGCATTGTATATCTGTTTCGTCATTCTTTCGTCCCGCATTCTTTCTACATGTCCGAACCAACGGAGCATGCCCTTTCTTATCTTAACACCGACACTCTCTTTTAGACCAACTCTTTCTCTCACGTCTTCATTACGAATGCGGTCAGCAAGCGTTATGCCACAAATTTTGTGCAATGCTCGCATCTCGACCGCATTTATTCTACTTTCATGCTCTCTCTGCTATGTTGCTTGCTATGTACATAAATTCGAATTAAGTAGTACATACCCACGTCAGGATTTGAATCAGAGGCCGTTGGATAATAAGTCGATAATTTATACACACTGGATTATCACTGCCCTATTTACTGACGTGTATTACACATATATATTCTTAAAATAATTTTTCGCACGAACATTGTACGCTCGATTATACGTAGTTACTCCCCTTTACAGACACTGAAATTGCTTTAATAGGACAGCCAAGCTCTCCACCTGGTCCATATTGCGTTGAAACATAGTGTAATTTGAACACAAAATACAGTAGATTCATGAGCCAGCTACACGGAATTGCTAATGTAATTTAAGGGCGGGCGGCTTATAGAAAGAACACCCACCCTCTTCAAATTGCATCAAGATCTTGGAACTCTTGCCGTCCGTAGCTCAGATTTCAATAACATTAATTGATAGCAGTTATAAATAGATGTTTATTAAGTGTCACTTCTATAAATAAATAATTTATGCACGAAACTTTTGACATATCCAATTTTATGAGGCATATAATTGAGAATCGTATACATTATAAAATATTTGCCTTAACTTAATACTTTGCATAAACACTTCAAATAAAATAGGCATTATGTAAAATACAAAAGTAGATTTTTTTAATTTACTCAATAGTCACACACAAACATGCACCGAAATACTATTTTCGAACTTTTTTTTTATCTATTTTGATCAAAGAAAATATATTTACATTTATAATTTAAATATATTTTGACGAGCGCGGTGGCTCCGCGGTTTATAACGCGGCTTTGACATCAATGCTCGTGGGTTCGTTTCCCACACAAGACAAACATTTGTGTGCATAAACCTGTGTGTACGCCTTGTTTTGGGTGTATTAATCTCTCATTACCCGCGGTCCGCTTTTCCGCCAAGAAATGTATGGGAAAACGTATATAACGGGGTCTCACAGGTTAAGGGAGGAGTTAGGGTGCATCAAAGTAGCCCGATTGAGAAAGTACACCTCCACCTCGCAGAAAACCGCAGCCAAATAACAACTCTCTGGAGGGTTGTTGTGTTGCTACGTGTGACTGAGGTCACCAGTAAGCTCCCAAGGAGTTGCTGTGTTGCCAGCAGAGGTGGCATCACGCGAGTGATACATAATGTATTACCAGCATTCATAGGCTACGTAACCACTTTACATCAGGTGGACCGTATGCTTGGATGCCTCCCGACGTTATATAAAAAAATATATATATACATATATTTGCTAATATACATTTTACAAGATAGGTAGAAAGGCTTATTTGACGTCCACTCACAAAAATATTTAATTCTCCATTTTACCGGAAGTGCTTGTAATTCCCCTAAAAGTGTCAAAAGTCTAATTTTGTTGTACGTTTTAGATTTCAAGGACTACTGAGATTTTTATACGATTTTTAAGAGAAGACGTGTGCGGTTTTATAAAAAAAAGGATCGAAAGGATTTATTGCGAACCGCTGAAGTAATTTTGATGTTTTTTTTAATACAGTGTGTTGCTGAATATTTACGTAACTTAGCGCTGATTGGATTTTCAACTGGGAAAAATCTTCGTATTTTACAAATAGGCAAAGTTCCACCTTGTTTTTATTATTACTGAACCCAATGAAACCAGACAATCATCGAAATATTTGAATTATCTTTACGCATTTAAACCACAACGTTAGGCTGTATCATATTAAACTAAATTACAAATTCATGCTTGTATCCTTTCACTGTTACGGACGAACAGACACCAAATCACAGTACAGAAAAATAACGCGGCGGCTCCATAAGTAGTTTAATTTTTCAATATCGGCTCAACACACTTAATGTCGGTACGTATATCTAAATTAAAACTCAGAGCTTCGCTAACTTGCAATCAAAAGCAATACACCCTACATTATATTACATCGCGATTTAACGTTATTATAGGGCCATATAATGCACTCTTATGTAGAAGCCCATAAACAGGAGACAAAACTGTCGGAAAGACAAAACTGTTGCAGAGACAAAAAGCTACTGCGCGCACGTCATAAGCTTTCATGCGAAACTAAAGAAATGTGATACGTGTAAATTCTTTTTGCTAGAAATAGAAAAACTGCAAGTTATATTTGGTAATTATTGGTCAGCTGTACGGCCAGATTCAGCATTAAATCAAAGGAGCAATTTGTTTAAACCGCCTTGCACTTGTTATTATGTTAGCTAGGGTTGCCTCGTTATCTAGTGTAAAAGTACGAGTTCCCTCATCACGCGCCGCGTGGATGTCAGTGCTGATAAAACCGATCCGTTGTTATTCTGTCACATGTGACAATGTCCCTGCACGCCCCTGTTACCTAACTCAAGTACTTGATAACAAACAATCATAGCGACATGTCTCATATCTATAAGCGCCCTTGGACATGATTTCTACTGTTGCTTGTAATGTCTTAATTTCTCAACACGTTGTACGTTGCGCATGACTTACTGTCATCTATTAACTCACTGCTAATTATGCCTGCACATGGTTCCTCTATCGATCAGCAATAGAAGTTTCTGAAAGGTTCTATTGATCCTGCGAGTGAATAAGATCTTCGGGAAATAAGCCAGTAAGCTTGTTAACTTATTATTATATATACTCTGTGTTAGGTACTCTTATTTCTATTAACTGTCGTCTTTCGCCAGGGCAACCCGAAACGACTAAACCCATCTATAAACAGGCTGCGATCGACATTCTTTGTGTTGTAACTTAACGTTAAACGCTTCATCAGGTCAGTATGATTGTTTACCGTCCATTGTTTATATGTGACATTACATAAATAAAGTAGTAAAAAAAATTCAATTGTCTGTACTGAAATCCACAAAAAAAACTATTTCAAATTGGCTCTGAACAGCGAGAAGAGAAAATGGAGATGCAGTGTAATATAATTAAATCGACACCATTCTTACAATAAATTTGTCGTTTTAACGTTAGTGAATCAAACCAATAGGTGTTACGGAAATAATCTTAAAGTTCTTTTAACAATTTCTTATTGGAAAGGAAGTTTGGTGATTTGTGTCGGGGGATTCGAGATATTTAATATTGAGGGATCAGGATTTAGGGGCTCACCGTCAGCCTTCCAATGGAAACTGCCTTGCGAACAATTCCCTTATCTATCATTAACAAGGGAAAGAAAATGTACTTACGCATTTAATGTTGCGAAAATAACTTCTTTACGTTTCTATAATGTCAGGGTTAATTTTTAAGAGAATGCCATTGATTTCATACTATAATTATGACATTTTATAAATATAAATCTTTCGAGAAGTATATGATAAATTACATTTCATATTTTTTACAGTATAAATTTATTAAGTCTATCTCTAAAGCGTTTGAGATTTTGAGGCTTTTATATAGTGTGAAGTCGCGAATACCCGAGGCAGGTTATTTCTATCTATCTACCTATAACTTCACGCCAAATCCCTTGCGGGGTAGACAGGGAGAACCAAGGGCCACGTGGCTCGATCCTTACACACCTCACTCGCTTCTTTAACATTCATTGCTCTTCTCATGCACGCTCGCCGGTTTCTAATGCTCCTGACATCACTTTTAATAGAACACGATCGATTTAGTCATGGTAGGTTAGTCTTTGCCTTCCTCGGTTCTTACATCCTTTCACATGTTATTTAATATGGAATAAAATCTTTTTATAAAGAAAATACCTTTCCGGCGGGTTCTAGACAAAATCCAGTTGTCCTTATTCCAAATACCTACTTTATTATGCCTTTTGGTACATAATAGGAGACTGTAAGCAGAAGCAAATAAATAGAAGGCACATAAGCATCTCGGCTGTGGCAGTGCCTCCACGTCACCGAAAACCGCGGCTAAATACTCTTTGAACTCTTTGAAGGTTTGTTTTGTTTCTGCGAGTGACTGAGGTAACCAGTACAATTTACATCAGGTCATCAGGTCCTGAACAGTAACAATTTACATCAGGTACGACCTTACGTACAATCTGTTAGCTGACGGAAGTTAACAAAGTTTAAAACATCGACAAATGCCTTAATATCGTGTATCAGTGGTTTTAATTCCCGCAACAATTACTATATTTACCAAAAGTGGTCTGAGATTGTAATACAAAATTTGAGGTTCCGATTGCAAAACTAAACTTTTGATAAACCATAGTTACTCCCACAATTTTGTTTACTAACATAGAATTTAGGTTTAGTTAGAGTTTGAAATAAGATCAAACTACTTAATAGTTGCTTAACTCCAACGCGCTCTGTACAAAATGAACCGCGTTGAAGTGAAGTGTTACGTATTTCTATGGTACAGTTTAGAATAATTAAGCAATGCTGCGATAAAGTATTTATTATACGATAAAATATATGTACGATCTTTATGTATACAATAATTTACTCGTAAGATCTATCTTAAATTGTTAAATACATAAAGACAATCCAAGACAATATTTATGATTTATTTACGCCTATGTTCGATTTTCTGTTTTAATTTGCTACTAAATGGCAATCAAATATATTGCTGGCCTAATATTTAGCAGCGTTATTTTTTTTATTGTACAACGTAGGGAGGCATGTCATCATATGGTCAACCTGAAGTAAAGTGATTTTCGTAACCTATGAACGCTTGCAATACATTAGATTTCGCTGGTACGATGCTACGCTGCTATCACAGCAACTCTTTGGAAGCTTAGTGGTAAACACAGTCATTCGCAGAAACACAACAACCCTCTAGGGTGTTGTTTTTTGACTGCGGTTTTTTGAGGTAGGTAGAGGTACTTCCCCAGACGGGCTGCTTCGATGCGCCCTACCTCTCCTAATACCTGTTGCTAACCCTGTAAAAAGCTTTTAGAAAACTTCTTACAGTAATTCCTTGGGAAAACCGAACCACGACGGAAACTGGTTGCCAGCAGGCGAAGATATGCTTATTTGTCACCATAATGGTGACAAAAAAAGGGATTTCTTCCACAAGTTATATGCTCAAGGAACAGAAATTCTTTGGAACTACGACAATTCTGATCTTAGTGTCTTAGATGAATTCCTTGTCGATGACGATCGATATAATCATATCGTCAAACAACTTCTCTGAACACAACGTATTATTCAATAAGTATAATACAAAGTCAGATAAATCTCTTCTTAGATTTAAAGGCTCAATATCGTGTGCAAAATTGGGATCGTCGACAATTCTCGTCTCAAATCTTATATATCCTACGTACGAGTATACTTACCGCTAAAAATTGTACGAACTTCTTTGCTATTTCAAGAACGTAATAAATAATTTTGCTTCGGTATCGTATTGAAAATGAGACCTAGTTTGCGACCGTGCGTTTCACCTCAACATTCTTGCGCAGCGCGGAAAGCTCTCGGACTCTTTTCATGAAGAGGCAACCGGCGCTGGGAGGGGTAATGGGTCGCTCGGTGTGCGGCGAACTCGCCGATAATTGGCACCATTAGCCGCCGCCTCCAGGTGTCTCTGGCGTCGTCAAATTATTTAGAAGCCACGCCACCGTCTGATAGAATTCTGACGTTATTTTCCACCGTGCGACTGTCAAAGTTCTCGCCGGGAAAACCTTATTCAGGTAATGCACCAAGTCGGGAGTTCTGCTTATGAATATTAAAATCTTACCTTTGAATTAGTTACAGGAATTAGCATCCAGCTTGTATCTGGGGCGGTCGGAATGCATACTACATTAAGATTTGTAAATACATTTGTAACTACAATTTAACACTAGTGTGACCAAACGTTTTATATTAAAAGTGTGTGCATTGTGACTGATGGAGTTGTAAAATAAAATGCGAAAACGGAACTGCATAAACTGTCACTCACATGACCTTGTAAACTTTTGTTACATTTACGTTATGACTATATTTATAATAAAATATTGATAACGATATAAATAGGAACGCCTCCACGGACCGCATAAATAAATTTTTGAAGGATTTTTAATAATGATTTTACTGTACTCTATACTGTAACTTTTACATATATTCTTGCCAATGGTAATTATTTCAGACTTTGTTTCTGTATACATAAAATTAAGACTAAAATAATTATTACGCCTAGTGGAGCAATGTTACATCTTAAAAATCGCCACCCATTAACATGTTAACTCAATGACTCATTTTTTCTTTCACAGGTACGTTTGTCTTGATATTAAACTACTTATCGTCCAAACAGTGAGTACAATTATCAATATGTCGTTTGAATTAAAGCACAAAACATACAATAGAACCCGCCTAAAATCACAGAAACGATTTATTGAAAAGACCCCCATAATGCATATGTATGACTAGATTGAATTCGTCATCGATTTCTATAGAGTTTCCCACCGAAACGCGGACAATGCAACGATCTGTTGGTGTCAGAAGGCTGAACGTGAATCTTCAATTAAATCAGAGGGTTCATAACCTCTGTCGGAGCCCGCATTATCAGGCAGGAGAGCCAA
This sequence comes from Pyralis farinalis, assembly GCA_947507595.1. Taxonomy (NCBI): domain Eukaryota; kingdom Metazoa; phylum Arthropoda; class Insecta; order Lepidoptera; family Pyralidae; genus Pyralis; species Pyralis farinalis. The sequence continues at coordinate 17,088,223 of OX382272.1, forward strand.
TCACGAGAGGCTCAGGGCGGCGGACCAATGTACAACATAAATGAATTTGGACTCTCACACACGTATGCCGACTCGTCGAGATACATGTGTGTCCCAATGAATTCTTGTCTTTGGGTGCGTTTTATTTGATATCATGTCAGGTGGCAAATGAGAATACGGCTCGTCCTGTAAAAACAAATTTTAATTTTCAACGAGAAGTATCGCTGGCGTGTATACACAGGCCTCTCAAAATCTTACTAGCACTCACAGCAAAAAGACGTAGTAAAAAAGACAAGAAAAAAGGGTGTCGTAATTGAGTTAAATTCATTTCACAAATTTTTATATGTGCATCTAAACCTAAACACTTGGTCTGGTTGTGTTCCATACAAAACATCGAGTTATTCAGCGAATATCGTTTGTTACTTACTTGTTTTATATGAAACGTAGCATCGTAGCAGGGGGAGCGATTCTGCTCATTCTATGCGGATGATCACAGATTCGTCACAGAGGAAAAGGGACTCATGATTGCGTGAAGTATACGTAGGCAGAATATATACATTTTGTACTGTGTTAGACTTATATAAGATAAATCTGGTTACCTTACGTACCGTCGCTGCACTAGAATAAATTAGAAATGTAGTATAAAGGAAGCGTCTAAAGCAATCTTTTGCAATGGCTATCACATGGCAGTCAATAAGGTCGGTGATCGGTTACTGGGCAAATATTTGCGCCGTAAGATGGAGTGCAGAGCGTGTTGTGGTCAACACAAATACGATATCTACTGCGTCGCCGGCGGCGCCCGCATCATACCCACTACATAATTATAGTACTCTGTTGTACTAAGTATAACTAATACTGGTACTTAGTTAATCAAACATTATGAAAAGATAAATATATTTTAGGGGTCCGTGCACGAGGGGTAAGGCGGGTCTTTAAAAGCTGCGCCAACCACTGACCGTCTGATCTGGTGAATGAATCGTCCGCGTCAATATCGTAAACGAATTTTGCTCGAAATTTGGATATTGTATATAGAACCAACATTTATTTTGATAAGTTTTACTCATTTTTTAATTAAAGATGTATATAAAAATATATAACATTAATCAAATACTCCAAAACTTAATGTTTCGTCAACATTCAATTACTTTTCAGGGATGTCATCATATGTGAATTATAGCCGTATTTTTTATTACTTACCCTGGCATACAGGATGTCATTATAGGTATAGTACAAATTTATATTTTATTATTTTTAAGGTTCCATAACGGAAAAGGAACCCTTTCGTCATGTCTGTCTGTCCATGCGTCTGTTATAATCATTATTCTGAATGTGTAATCTATTATTTGATATAACACCAAAAAAGTTACTAAAGATAATCTATAATAAAGTACAATGAAACGTATCATCATTAGTAGATCCCATCGTGTAGTATATCTACCTAACGTATTGTTTTAAAGACCGTACATATTACAAATTTGAAAGGAATATTATCAGATAAAAGTAAAGGTACTTGAGTAGTTTACTAGTGATAGTCAACTACCATAAAGTGTAGGTAGTCGGTTAGTAGCACGTTACATATAAATTATACGCGATCGAAATTGAAAAAAAAAAAACATTTTCGTAAATTATTAAATGCCTATAACAATTTAACTTTAATTACTTAGCTCTCATATAGGTAAAATTATAGTACACAAATAGGCTTGTAAATGCAATTGTTATCTTAAGTTGGCATTGTACCTGACGTTTTTTATTTTTCCCATGTGGTTCTCCAAATACTCGTACCTACATCACACAACTTTGGCATAGGGAATAAAGTTATTGTACTACCGTGTCAGTAGCCTTAAGTTCAATAGAGCCGATATACTCGTAGAAGCAACAATAAAACTGATATAAATTATCAACAGGGGTACAATGAAAGCGTACCTATAGTAATACCATGTAGTAGAGTAACTTAAATTATGTATGCAAAATGCATGAGAAGTTGTTGCGCCATAGACAATAAATAGGAGTAAATTTTCTTTTTGACTTTTTTTTGCGACACAATGTTATCGGCCTGATAAGCGTCATTAATTTCCGCAAATCTTAATATTGACGATTAGAAGGAAAAATTCTTAGAAAGATTATACGATACAGTCATAAAAATGATTAATAATATTTTCAGCCTTGCAATAATCCACTGTATAGTATAAAACTAATTGAACGACTAATTAATGATTGTCATCATTATTCACAGGTGTCAATTTTAATTTGAAAATTTCAGAAGGTTATATATTAGGGGTTAAAGTATGAAATTGCCGATTTGTACTGAAAAATTTTAATCTTTTTTTTCTAAGATGATCTATTCATTGCTGCCATCTAATCGGAAGTGTATTTATACCTTTGCAATAGAACTCTGGGGATCAAGATTCGGCAAACTGTGTGAAAGCTTTTTGTACTTCCTCCTAGGAAGAAAGTTACCACGTAGAAAATCGTCCAAATCACGAAAAAGTTGGTACTCAGTACGGAGCAAGGTCTGGTGAGTACGGAGATGATGTATGGTTTCTAACTGCAGCTCCTGTAGAGTTACAACGGTTTCTCGTGAAGTGTGAGGTCTTGCGTTATCATGGAACAATAATGGTGAAGATCATTCACGAGTCGGGCCTGTTTCACTACCAGTTTTGCCATTATTGTTCGACACAGTAAACATCTGCTGTTATTGCTTGACTAGACCAGAGACAGCTATAGTGAATAACGCCATGAAGAGACCACCAAACACTTACCATTACCTTTTTATTGGTGAGCTTTGTTTTAGGGCAGTGTTGCGGCGTTTAACCTGGGGTCAGCCATTGCATTTTTCGCTTACGGTTATCATAAATACACTTTTCGTCATATGTCACAAGTCGATCTAATATTTTTAAAGGAAAACCTCATAGGTGTCATGTCAAAAATATTTCACTCCAAAATCCCACACCATGAAGGTTTAATGTCAATTCAAAGTATCTATTACTATAAAACGGCATCTTCATATGTTAACCCTTATTATTATCTATATCTTCACGTTAAGTTCCTTGTGGAGTATACAGAGAGAACCGAGAGCCATATGACTCAGTCCTTTCTCTTCACATCACTCGTCTATATGCTACACATCTATAACAACCATAACGTTTACGATGAATTTCTATTTCGAACAAAATTGAGAAGTGATAATTCTGTGGATAAAGGAACCGACCTAGTAAACAACAGGTCCCTCCGGTTCGAATGCTGGCTTATACCACTAAATTCATATTTTCGGATTTATGTACATATTTGTAATTATCACTTGTTCGGCGGTGATGGAAAACATCGTGAGAAAAATTATTTGGAAAGACATATTATTGGAAAATAAGTGTGATCTTGCCTAAGAATGATCTGGTTTCCCCTCTGGGTAGTGGAGGTCTGACGGCAGTCGCTCCATGTAAAAATCAGTGTCTTCGCGAAATCCTTAGGCTTAGGTAGCGAACCCCACAAATCCTAATGGATTAGGAAACGGGATAATGCTAAAAAGAAGACTCCTTAGAAAAAAATGTTCTTGCCTACTGACTAATATGTATAAAACAGCTGATTTTTTGTCATTTGACTGTTATGGATGTAGATGTAGCGGGGCTAATGATTGTCTGGCCGCGGCGAAGCAGCTCACGTAAATTGAATTGGCTACAAGTTATTTTATACTAGCGAATTTACGCGACTTTTAGTCACAGTTGTGAATAATCCTAATGCTGAATAGACAATACAGACAGTCCGGAAAAGTAACAAAAACCGTCGCGTGCGACGACCCCTGTCTCGTCTGACGTCCTCTCTACTAATTAAGAACTTCGTCGTTAATGCCATATAAATTAAACAGTAGCTTTACTAAAACTAAAAGTCTATTTGCAATAATGTAATTTACAAACTATGAGCTAGCATCATACGGAACGAGTTGTTATAAAAAATTCCTCACCTACATCGTGGAAAGCTCTGTTTAAATAATTTCAAGTAAATCCAGTTGAGAATGCGCAAGCTTGCATTGCCAGAGGAACACCTGGCTCGTCAATTATATATTTTTTTTTATATTGTCGGCCATTTTAACCATGTTCCTTATGAGATAGGAACGGTGTTCCTGAACATTCCTATTCTACTGTTTTTTATGCTGAATCCGAATCTGAAGTCAAAATTCGAATATTCGAAAAAACGCACAGTCAAACATATAAATTTCATATAGGAACGGTGTTCCTGAAATGTATCCAACTTATCGGTATGAATGTTCATACTGAATATCTCGTGATCATTTACACAAACGGAAGTATGTGATCTACACCAAAGTTTATCATCAATAAATTATGAACAAGAAATCTGGACCTAATGTATATTTTTTTGTTTTGCATACTTATAATTTCAATATCGCGTTTAACTGAAAAAGATAATCTGAAACTATCAACATCGTGAATTATTTCAACAGACTATTTATACATTTTACCTTTTGCTTGATTATAAATGACAAGCTCGGTGGTTCAGTCGTGAATGACGCGACTTTGACACCAACGCTTGTGGGTTCGATTCCCACACAAGGCAAACATTTGTGTGCATGAACATATCTGTTTGTCTTGGTCTGGATTTTTTAAGACAGACAGAACGCATCGAAGCAGCCCGTCTGGGGAAGTACCTTCACCTCACAGAAAATCGCAGCCAAATAACAACTCCCTAGAGGGTTGTTGTGTTCCTGCGTGTGAGTGAGGTCACCAGTAAGCTCCCAAGGAGTTGCTTTGTAAGCAGCAGAGGAGGCATCGCGCGACTGATACTTAGTATATCGCAAGCGTTAATAGGCTACGGTACCCGCTTTACATCAGATGGACCGTATGCATGTATGCCTCCCGACATATATAAAAAAATTGTACAAATTTTCTCCTACCTCTATTTACGCATTATTATGTAGTTTATATAAATGTATTTTTCAATATCAAAGTATATTTGTAACTTTGGTCATATTTTATGTATGATGTTAACGTTCTAATGACTTTGTATTATTATTTGACGTTGTTGTATTATTCGCACTCGTATCTTCTTCCAAGTGTCCTTTTCCAACGACTAGCGACTGCACTCAGACCTCCACGACCTAGAGGGAAAATCAGACTTTTCTTAGGTTAGGTCACCCGTCTTTCGTTATACTCGTATATTTTCCTCACGATGTTTGCCTTCGCCGCAGAGAATTACAAATTATCGTATTGTATGTATATAAAATGTTGTACACGTATCGAATATACGTATAGGGTGAAAATCGTTTGTTTTTGGCAACGGAACTCGTTAACGGACGACTGCAAATGGCTAATGAAGTCATACTGAAAATATTACCTACAAATTTACTCATATCTTTTGTTCACCGAAAGGCAAAGACGGTATTTAAAACTTGTACGTCACGAGTAACAAAATCAATTGTAATTCTGAAGCCTAGTCGCTTAATATAACTATAGGCAAAAACCGAATAATTAATTATTCATTATAGTCATTTTCATGGTACTGTGCATGAAGGAAGCCATTTTTTTTACTCAGATACGTAATAATACATAAGTGGGTCATAATTTGTAGCTTATTAAATATACTTAATACAAATTTAAGTTTATACTAATACTACTTATGCTCAACAATAAAGAAACAGTGATCTTCAAAGTTTTACATCTTTTTTGATACGGGGTTTACACTATGACATTGTATGGCGATTTCTTACAACAGTAATGTTCGTGAATGTCACACGAGAGGCGGGAAATAAACGTAGTAGACGATATCTCTACACATAATCTCTCTATATAACCATTAGCGCTTTGCACAAATATTAGTTACGAAGAGCTATTGTTGCCGGAACAACTTAAAACGGACATCAGAAAAGGATAATAAAAAATCTGACTCAAGAAACAAAATTGTTTCTGCATTTAAGCAATCTAATGTGAATAAGTTTAAAGAAATAAGATTTAATTAAATTACCTACAGCGTCATCTAAATATATACTAAACATATTGATTATGAACCTAAAACTAAAAACCTTAAAAATATAATATAATAACTAAAATATATTATTAAAAAGGAGTCCCTTTAGGCAAGGTTCCGAAGATGCTGGCAGCGTTCCCCCTTTGAATAGCTAGACTAATTCTTTGTTCGAGGTAGCTGCCAGCTCTTCGGTCTCCTGTGATGTCGACTAACCTTTTTGCTATTCCCTTAAAAAGCCTTATAGCGTTAGGACCCCACGGACCAAGGGTCTCGACACCGAATGGGACAAAATCATATTCGGAGCCTAGACCCCTGTATTTGTATGCTTTAGCTTTTTCAGTTTTTTTTCAAACTAATGTTAAATTTAGTATGATGTAATTTGTTATTACTTACCAAAAACATATTACATAAGTGTGAGATTACTCACAAGTTTATTATTTGGACAAGTATTGCATTAAAAGTGTGCTCCTGTGTTTGATGTTTTCATTACGAAAGTCAAAGTGAATGTGAGTCAGTTGTAGTCTTTGGACTACAGTTGCCAATTTAATGGTAACATACATATCGATTCACTGTCATTTGATTTATTACCATGGTCATAGGAAAAGATCGCACACTGGGTTAATCTAAAATTGCTGAAACAAATACCAAAGTTAGTGGCATTTGGCAAAAAAAAAAAGCTTTTATTATTTTTGGTTATACCAAATTATATATCATAAAAGGTCATAGAGTAATATGTAATATGAGTGAGGTATGTTAGGATCGAGTCGTGTCGCGCTCGGTTCTCTCTGCCTACCCCGTAAGGGATTTGGCGTGAAGTTATAAATATATCATAAAAACTTTCGAATAGTAATAATGACATGATCATAGGTAGAGTACGCGCTGTGCATAAACACATACAAGCTCAAAGTTTAAGTTGAATTAAATTGAGAGAGGAATGAAAGTCAACAGAAGTTGTCTTTCAAAGTCCACACACCTATGTACCACCATTTCTAATACCAATGTGTAAAATTATTCCTCTTTGTCGTGACTTTATATAATCACTTTATACATTACTGAACGATTACACATCACAAACGAATATGAATACTTCGAGTTGATAAAAACTTAGATACAATTTCGCAGTAAACGCTATCGTCCCATATCGTGGGCATTTTTGTTGCGATCAATCTCGAAATACCTACTTCGAAATTTGTTCAAATACTATACAATTACATATGTGTGTACAAACGGAATCAGTAAGAAAGAACAGTGATAGCGTAATGGATTTAAGGCCTAGCCTATTCACTAACTGGTCCCAGGTTCGCATCCTGGCATGTACTCGACGATGAAGGAAAACCTCACGTTACCTAAGAGCTACTAAGTGGGCCGGTGCTGGCAGAGAGCTGTCCTAATTCCTTGCCATCAGATATGTTGAAGCGTAAGCAATATATGGTAAAATAACGTCAAATATGTCAGATAAGAAAGATCCAGATGGTAACTAGTTTACCTTCTAGTGGTTAGAACGGCACAAAACACGCATTTTCTTTATCTATAATGCCAACATAGAGACATAAGCTAAATTATAGCTTAGTTTAACATTGGTTGTGTATTCCAGCGTCTTTTCATACATAGGTTTACATCGCGAACTACACAGAGCTAAGCTAAACAAACAGCTGAACTATATGTATTACAAATATTTCTGAACAAATCACACATTTAGTCCCAAATTAAATTAATATAGGTATATTCCGTTAGTTAACTAGTCAAACTGCCACAGTATGCGCAGTTCGTAGTTTGCATTATGAACTATTTTTAGTCGATTCCAAAAATAAACGAGTTTTTAAATTCGACTCGTATGTTTAGTGAAGCCTTTTTAGGAAGTGTACTCATATTTGGTAAACTTGCGACTTCAATGAAATAAATTTCAGAGAATTGTGGTTACAATAAACACTGTTATTATTGAACCTTTGTTCACTAACTTAGCTCTGCAAAGATACGTAAACTAATGAGCTAGGCTATACTACATTAGTTTAGCTTATCTCGTATGGTATTGTACTCTTGCACTATAAAAGGCGAATCGTGTACTAAAACACGTGAATCAAATCAGTGCTGTTAGTGTGATCGAACACTCACACTATTGGATATAAAGCTTTGTTACGTTGTTAGAACATCTAACGCTCGATTCATCCGCACGGCCATTCTACTACCATTCATGGTCTGAGATTTATCCTAATAGACTTGACAGTAATAATACATACAACTCTGACACATAGAATTACTTCTAGACTTCTCTTCTCTTCTTAGCGTTGTCCCGTTTCCTGATTCATTAGGATTGGAGGAGACTGCTACTTAAGCCTAAGAATTTGCGAAGATACTGATTTTAGACTGCCGTCAGATCTCCACGATCCAGAGGGAAAACCAGACCGTTCTTAGATAAGGTCACACGTCTTTCGAAATATATATTTTTCAACATGCGGGTTTCCTGACGATGATTCTCTATAGCGCCGAGTAAGTGATAATGATAAATATGTGTTGTATATAAATTCTAAAACACGAAGTTAGTGGTACATGACAGAATTTGAACCGGGTACCAATTGGTTAATAGACCGGCCCTTTTTCCACTGGCTTATCGCTACTCTAAATTACTTGTATTATGAAGGTAAATTATTTCAACTAAACGAAATGAGATTGGACCTACAATCTTACCAAGTATAGATTAAACTTTCGATATCTTTAAACAAACTTCTCCGTGAGCCGTCTTCCTCATCGATGTGGGTCATGAGTCATGACCTCATAATTCTCTCGCGGGCATTTATTCAACCTGCTGTAGTATGAATGGTCTCGCAGACTTCAGTAGTTAACGTAGACTTCAATTTCTTGCGGTGACAATAGTTCATTACCTTTAGAGTCAATGCCGGCGTCACCTACATGCGGTGCACGAAGGGATGAGAAGCTCCCGCCGTGAATCATGGTGCGCTCCCGAGTTGCCATTCCTACTGCAATCGCAGCAACTTTGAATGGCTTATTTTTAACCTCGCTCACTAGGACACCCCTCCAGGGAGTTCTTATTTGGTTTCAGTAAGTCGACTAAGGCGCTCTACTTCTCTATCATCAGAGCCTCGTTTACTAGTAGACAGGATGTCCTATGTGCAGTTGGGATGGTTATGACTCTAAAAAAGATAGCATACTTATAGCCTAAAATATTTGATGGCAAATGACTCGGTATGCAGTGTGAATCAGCGCAAGGTGGTGTAGCAAAACGGTCCATGATTGATTCTGACTAGAGGCAGGTAGTTATGCGGTCGCGAAAGCCGAGACGGCGCGCCTGCGCATGCTGATTGTAAAACGGAATATTTTAGTTGAAAATGGTTACTGCATTCCTTTTCTATTCAACAATTTAAATAATACAAGAACAAAATGTTCAACAATAGTTAATGGAACGTAGATACAATCAAGAGTACATTTTAGAAAATATGCTATTGAATAGTGAAAACAGGAAAACCAGTTAACAAGCAGAGAAAAAACCGGTACTGAACTGTTATGTCTTTACATATGTATTTTTTTTTTTTTAGTAATTGAACTGATAAATAATATGGCAAGGATGACCAGCGTTACGAAGTAATTTTTTGAATTATTTATACCTTCAAGTGAAACGTATGACAAAGTGAAATAGATCATAAAGAGAATCAACATTATGTAGATGTTAGCAACTGTATATTCCTTTAAATCTTCTTCTTCCTAACGCCATTTCCTAATACATCCGTCATCCGCTACCTAAGCCCAAGGATTTAGCGAAGATACAGATTTTGATATGGAGCGACTACCGTCAGGCCGCGGGCGCCGCAGCCAAAGAAGACAACTTTCTTAAGTTTACACGTCTATTACAATACTCGTATATTTTTTTAGACGAGCACGTTTTCTCTTATTGAGATTAATCGGTAGGTATATTGTATTATTGTATAAAAGATCCATTTTATTAGTAGAATTTATGTAAGAAAAAATAATTGATTGATATAGTTTATAGGTCACAGTAACCACTTCATATCAGCCGAGTCGTATATTCGTTTGCCTCCCGACGAGATATGTAATGCATTATATAATGATGTAATATAATAAATATGAACAATCTAACATTACACGGTATAAGTTTACTTAATCAATTTCCTTTCAGTATAAAATTCAGGTTATATATTTTCATTCCAGAACCACTACGACATAAAGATTTACTAGAATAATTTACCTTTTGCATAGATAACATTTGTATTATGCAATTTACATGGTAAATTGCATAATACAAATGTTAGGTATCATGGTAGGTATTGTTTATATACGTATTGTTTACATAAAAAGCAAAAGATTCTATATTCGTGTGCACATATATTTATGTATGTTTACCAACGTCTCGGGAAGGGTTCAACGGACGAAAAAAATCACTCAATTTTCAATTAAGATAGATTCGAATTTGGTTCCATGTAGATACATTTCATGAATCACTGATAATTAATTAGAAATTTATTAAAAAATAACACTTTTGAAATTTGAGTATTTGTTTTGTTTATGATGTGATTTGATTTTTCTTGCATAAGTTTAGGCCTTTGATCATCCCGTATATTTTTAGTGAAAATAAATTATCTGTTTCTTTATATTTGGATATGGTTCTGATATGAAGTTCTAAAATGATGGTGAGACATTAATTTGCAAAATTGCCTAATATTTATCTAAAACAGGAACATCTCAAACATTTACCTAAATGATATTTGAAATGGCATCGGCAACTATGCTTGTATTCATTCCTTTCATGAGTACATGCTACACAATACTAAACAATGCTGTTTCTGTAATATTCGATTTAAACCTATCCACTGTTCGTCAAAATGTAGCATAGCTCGCGGCTTACGCAAGATCGAAGGTGAGCATTGGTGGGAATGCAAGGAATTATTACCACGGCATTTACTAATTTATTGCGAGGTGGCATTTCCTATTACCTATGCGGCCGACGGAGGAATGCGAAGCCCCCGCCTGGTGAATCATGGTGCGCTGCGGTGGCGGCGTGGTGCGGCGGCGGGCGGTAGAGCGGACCTGAGGTCACGTGGCCTCCCGATGTCGTCATTGTTGCACTAAGTCCGTCCGTCACTTTACAGACATGAAATTGCCGTCAGTAATTCTCCTATTAACAACGGCGACCTTTATGCGACCTCAAGTATTTGTATATCTGAGCGATCATAAGATGTTTCTTTGACATACTGACGGTAATTGAACAAGCGTACACAGAAAGAGATACCAACTATGAAAACTTTTAAACTTATGCCTCGGCTGGCAACCTGATATTTTTTTTTATACCACTAAGGTGTCCAACACAAACAATGATATGCCTGATGGCAAGCTATTACCGTACCTTATGGACACTTACAATACCACGGGTGTCACTTGTGTATTGCCAACGCTAAAAGAGATATATTGCGGTTTTCCGTGAGGTGCAGGTACGTCCCCAGAGGGGTTGCCTTGATGCGCCCTACCTCTCTTAAAACATCTAGACCAAAACAAACAGACATGTTCGTGGACACAAATGTTTATCTTGTGTGGGAATCGAACCTACGAGCGTTGGTGTGTCAAAGCCGCGTCATTCAAGACTGCGCCACCGAGCTCGCCAAAATTAATTTTATTTGGTAGAGTCCCGCTGTATCATTAACAATGTACTATTTTTATTGTATGAATGTAATATAAGATATAATATAGAGAAGTGCCTTGAACTAAACGCTATCTCATTTTATGTTAACATTGAAGAAATCTTCGCTTTAGTTTCTACAGTTGATTGAATGTACACGTTCCATGAAGGAATCCTTAACGGTATTGCCTATGAATAAATAAACGTACGCCATCGTCCCTGAAACCGTATAAGAATTTTTAAAAGCCGACATCTTGATCTGAATCGAACATCCATATTTAATGGTTCCGCCATCCGTCAATCGAGCTCTGCGTAAGAGCGTGGTATGCGGCGTGTAGTGGCACAGAATACGCTGGTCAATTCAATAGCTATCTATCACTGAAGGCTGAAACAGTCATAATATTATATCTGATATTCCTCTTTACGACTATAGCTATAGAGGTGTTGATTGCGTGACAAACCGGCCCTACGTTGAGGTCGATACATCTCCGAGCCGTTTATTGGCGAGAATTGGGCGCATCCCGGTTGTTCGACGAAATCGCTATCCGTCCTACGCGCCGGTATTATCTGATGGGACTTAGTTTGGGCAAGCCATGTTCGGTGCAGCATTAATGTAATAACGAATACTTCCGTTCGCTACGAACATATATCAGTTCTGGGGCAAGAATTTCATCGAAATATGTAGTAAGCTGCCTTAATAATTTCACTACAGGAAGCGATCGAGCTAGATTATTATTTTAGTTAGGTGGGGGCGTATATTTGCTTAATACAGTTGATTATTAAATCTATATTTTAATCTGATGATCTGATTATTAAGTCGTCGAGAAATTCGTGTGCCAACAATCAAAAGATTTGCTGCATACATTTTGGCCGGGTATAAGGTAGATTTAAGTATCTAGTGGATTACCCAGCGCACTCCCTTTTAACAACGCCTGTTTAAGTACGTGAACAGTAAGCAATGCGCTACCTATCTCTAAAAAAATGTGATCAAGTACATCAAACTGCTAGTCGCGACTAAATGACTGTGAACCTTTGCTTAAAATCGTGTACCGTCGCGTAATTCCGTGTGAGTGCGACTATATCGAAAGTTTCTTTGAAATTACCCTACTGCTTACATCTCTCTACTGTGCCACAGAGCACTCTTGTTATCGGGTCATTCGTTTGCCGGCCATCTGGTCATGAGAAACATTCTCGTCGTTCTTATAAGTTAACAAAATGCTACAATTTCCTGTGCATGCCTAAAAAACTGGATATTCACAATACTGATTACATGATTTAAAATATCCATGTAATTTTGCTTCCATTATTTTGGAAATCACATTTGAGAGTAACAGTACACTCAATTAGTCTGTGTTGCTTTGGGTGACATTTGTTTTAACTTAGGTAACGGGCACACTAGCCTGCAGGCACTTTGTAGTTTTACATCAGTTGCAAATAGACGATTTAATATATTATTTAGTGAAAAATTATTACTTATTATTAATTATGACTTATTCGATGTTTAAATGTTTTCGCTCGATATATGTAATTTACTCATATCTCTGAATCATAAAAAGTGAGACATTCCTATAGATTACATCGCAATCACTGGCAGAACGGGTGATATCATATATGGCAACATAGTTGAATCATTGCAATGATTGGCATTAGTGAAGTCCGTTTTGTCCATAGGCCACAGCCCGACATTGCTCTTGGAATACCTCACAGTCAATTGGTCCTTTGTAGTGCCGGGACATGAGTCCGTGTCGCCTGATCATTTTCCCTACGATTCATTGTAGGACCTATAAATAGCCCCCATCACGACACGCTCAAATTGATCGATAAACTTTAAATTGCTTTTTAATAGTAGCACATGTGCGAGCGTGAAGCTTAAACCATTAGACTGTATCTAATCTCGACCTTGTCTCACGGTTTGAGGACCAAAATTTGTTGTGAAGAAAAAATTGACAAAATTCGACAATTATGCAGAGAGTATTTTTGCAGTTATATAAGTGAAAAATTATGCCATCTTTACCATCAGACCAAGAAAACTTCATTACTAAGGGATGCTATAAAATCTGAATCATGATTAAATGATTATATGGTTGTTGCGAATCAACAACATCAATTAACAAAATCGAAAATTCATTAGTTATATAATATAACTAAAGTAAATATACCGATTCAACCATAGCACGTGTTCTCGTATATATGCGATACTAAAACATGTGTGAATAAAAAAAACGCGCATATATATTCATATAATAGAGCATTGAACTGAGTACGTGTCTGACTTTTATCCTGATTTACATTTTTATAACTTTTATTCTACGTTTTATACCTAATGTCCAAGCCGGAGTGCAAAATTATTATAATTCAGTCAAACCTATTATTATTTAAGACATGATTTTCCGATCTCAGTTTTAAATATTTTATCTAGCAATACATTATATAGGATATTAATTCGATTTCTAACCTAAGGTTACCTTACCTACCTTTCGTAGAAATCGAAGGTAGGAAAAGAACTATTAAAACAAATGAATTTTTTACTTCACTAATATACAAACTAACAGTACAATATAAATGTTATTATCAATTTCATATTAATTCCAAGCATTCTTACCATTTCATTATTGTATAAATGCTTTTGCCATTTAGGCCATTATGACATAATTTTTAAATTTGAATGTTGGAATAATGAGAAGACATTCAGAAATTTTATTATAAAATCGCACACTCAAACCCAAAAAGAAAATTCCGCACTTTACCTAACCATAGTTTTGAAGTTACAATTTTATATTTATTTCTAGTATTTCTGTCATGGAACCCGCATATTATATTCAATTGGTGAATATTCTGATGTACAAAAGTAAAAAAAAACACGTAAAATGAAATACTGGTAAAGTTTTATTTTAGGTAAACAATGTAGAGCTCCACTGTTTACCTATTCCTACCTATATATTAGAGTTTTATTCTAATTACAAACAAATATGATCAGATATTGAAAAATCCGTTCACTGTTCTCAAATAGAAACGATAGTCAACAATGTAAATGTTTATCGCGTATACCGACCGACCGTTTTCCGTGATTAATTCAATCGGATGCTCTGCGGATATAGCGACCCTCCCGATCCTTCGCAAACGCTCTGACCAGCTTTGATTCGCCGTAACTCTACTGCGAATATGCCAAGCGGTTTTCGTTTTTGCCTAATTTATGGCCGCTTTGAACCTCTAGTTATTTTTCACTTTTTAAGGTTTAATTTTTGTTGCCAATGTTGATGAATGTCTAATATACCTGCTATAAATTAGTCTCTATCTGTGGTTTCTCTTGCGTGACGGGTCCCGTTAACGTAATAATAAATAGCCTACATCTTTCTACAGATGTGATAGCTTAATAGATAAAGAATGAGCCTATTAACTGACTGGGCATGGTTCGAATCTTGGTTTAGGCATGTACCACTAAATTCGTGTTATCGAATTTACGAGTATATACATTTTATTATTATCACTTGCTCGTGACGAAGGAAAACATTGCGAGGGAACACTTGTATCCAATAAATTATATTTCGAAGGTCGTGTGGCATAACCTAAAAAGATCAAATTTTTCCTTCAGGCTGTGGAGATCTGATGGCAGACGCTCCATTAAAATCAGTATCCTCGCCAAATCTTTGGACTTAGGTAGTGGACCCCGCCAATACCAAGCGTTAAGGAATCGGGGGGAGCCCTATGTTCAACAGTGGACGAATACGGGCGATGACGAAGGAATTGGGATAAAGTAATGAAGAAGAAGATCCTTCTACAGATGAGGCTTACTCCGTACCGTTTTTCATTAAAATCCGCTCAAATCCGATAGAAACAGAGATACACAGGCAAGGAGTTAGTTTCGCAATTACGATGTTACTGTGGATATTGAAAGTATTGACATACCCTTATCATTCCGGTTATCTGCGATGTCTTTTATAGCAACATGAATATACTACTAATCCACTCAATCCAATTCCATTATAAATTCGAAACTAACTCTATCTGTTATTTGTTATCATTGAAAGGAGCAAAACTGTAGGCAGAAGATACTTCAGCCTATACAGTAAAATTAAGTAAATGAAGTGCACGAGTGATTATTCACCCTTAAATAAAAGTTTACACACAGAATACACAATCAGAAAAAATATTTGATTACTCAGTAAGTACTAAGAGCACATCGTAAGACATTTGTACCGGATAAAGGTCAAAAGAGCAAACTTGACGTCTTCTTAGCTGTATATGATCATTAGGTATAATCATAATAATATCATAGAGACGGTGGTATTTCTAAGAAATAAAACAACAAACGCAATAAAAGTATGCAAATGTTACCGGATGACTTGTTCATAAATACGTGGCCTATTGCACACGTAAAAAAATACTTGTAGTATTTACTGTACTTCTAATGAATTATAATGATTAAAAATATATTAACTGACGTTTATAGGTTATGTAAATAAAAAATATACTATAACTACATTTTAAATACTTCAAATGGTATGTTCCCGACAGTGGCAACTTTGAATCTAAGTGGAGAGCAAAACTGGCACTGGTTACCTGAGACGGTGGCAGTTTTACATTGATCTACTGTTTTAAAATTAGTATGGTTAGTAAAAATACAAGAATATAACTTCTGAAATAAGAATAATTTGATGGAAAATACTAAGCTTAAATAAAATTGAATATGATCATATGAGAATAAATTATGTTATTAAATGTTAAATCCTTATAATGGACCAGTTTCGACAATGGCATTGTGCATCGTAGATTGTGCATCTCACTACACTTTTCAAAGTTCATATTCTATGGGAGACTGCTAACTTTGAATGTCAAATAATGTAACCTTGTCATAGATTCCAAGACGCTCCGACTGACAAAGACGTTAAAGGTTCTTATTTGATCAAAATTAACAATGGCGTTTGCGTTTATTCGCCTCAAATTATATATAGAATATTCTTATATGGACATAGTGATAGCCCAGTGGATAGGGAACCGGTCTATTGACCAACAGGTCCCTGGTTCGAATCCTGGCATATACCCCTAAATTTATATAAATATTTGTAATAATCACTTGCTCGGCGGTGAAGGAAAACATCGTGAGGAAACCCACACGTCTAAGAAATTACATTTCGATAGACTTGTTACCTAACCTAAGTAAGGTCTGGTTTTCCCCGTGGGTTATGCAGGTCAAACGGCAGTCGCTCCGTGTCAAAATCACCATCTTTGCCAAATCTTTAAGCTTAGGTAGCGGATCCAATCCTAATGGATTAGGAAATGGGATAACGTAAGGTAGAAAATGTCACGCTTATTGTAGGAAAGACAATTTAAATGATTCTTACGATTACTACCTTATGCAACCGCTAATTAATAAATTGCTTTATACTCGTATACCTAAAATTTATCTTCAAAAATAGTCGTGTCTTCTCGTATGGGTAATTCCTGCATGCAAATATATACCGTAGATAACGTCGACAGATTGTTTTCCATGAATCGGGTATACGGGTATTAGGAAATTCTCTGGTCACTTTAGCATCCTTAAACAACATAATTCTGATTATTAGTGGCCACAGAATTTAGGTTATTACATACTATGCTAAATATAGCAAGAGTTCATAATATAGGTTTCAAAGACATCGCTTTTTTTGGGTCAGCGTCAATAACGTTACAACCATGGGTCTAAAAAAGAGAGGTTGTTTTAAATCCTTTGTCATTCGGTAGCATATACTCTTTTAAAAAAGTTTTTTTTAATAAAGCTGTTTTTTCGGGTTGGTTTTGAGATACAGCATAACAAATAAGAAAGTTTTTTTTTATTAATTTGTAATTAACTCCTGTTAACTTACGAAACGTTTACATTTTAATATAAATAGAGTATAATTTTTTTCGATAGTACAGTTGAAATGAATATAATACAGACGGGGATAAATATCAAACATGCTCATGCATTCATAAGGAGACCTTCTTGCTTAGGGCAATCTTAGTACATAGTAGGTATGGTCGCTAGATAATTAAGAACTAATTACATATATAACTGCAGCCCACAAATCGAGTTCGGTTTTTCAGTCTTTACACAGCACAGGCCTTATAAACCTTTCAAATAGTGAAAAAAATAGTTCCCGAGATAAACCCCTACATCTAAACAAACTTTACCTCTTTAGCGCAGATGCACACAATCCTTCTTTATTTAAAGTAATATATACAATAAATTAATACATACAATAAATTTACATATGAATAATAATGTGATGTTTTTTACATGTTAAATTTATGGTTATACAGAGAAGCGATAACAAATATAACTAAATGTAAACTTACCACGAACGTTTATACTCGGTGGATAAAACATATGGTTCATTGGAAAATACTATGCTACTTAGATTTGAATGGTGTCCGCCAACCGGGAATATATCATATATTCATTGAGTGTTCTGTAACTACTAATAAATAATACTTACCTATCCATTTTACAGTTCATTCAAATAAAAACGATTAGCAGTAATGAAAAATAGCTAACACTCCAACTCAACGCTAATTGCTATAATAAAAGGATTCGTGTCATGAGTTTTAGTATCTACAGCGCCATTAAGATGATTTTCCCTCGAAACACAGTTATAAAGACAAATCTGTTCCATCATTTTTAAAGTCTTTCAAAGTAGGAAGATTGTAGTGAGCGTTATGATTGGGAGGAACAATTTCCCGACGGGACAGAGACTCTCATTTCCTGCGAGTTCACGAGCCGGGCGTCCCGACGCCGACGAGATGCTCTCAAAAATATTATTTTAAGCTTCCGCGAACATCTCTCAACGCACGACACCCGCTTGGGTTTTATCTCTATTCAAATTTTCATTCTCGAAATTACTGCAAAATGGGTTATAGAGAGTTTATTCTCAAGCCAACATTATGCTTAGTGTTTGCGCGCATTACATGTTAACTGAGATATTTCATTTTGTATACCTACTGAAAATTGGAGCAGTTCTTTTAGTATACCTTTGTTATATTACATAGGATGAATAAATAGAAAAACACAGGTTGCGTTGCAGGGATACGGCTCTCCCTTCAACTGATAGGGTTAATATATGCACTCCGTCACGGTGCTCAACTGCGGATTGGTGAAGTACTATTTTCAAATCGCCCGAATGTCACTAAGCCTAATGATTGTCATCCTTACCGTAGCCTATGAACTTTGTGAGGAATGTCATGCTCACAAATTTCTCAGTAACTTCGCTCAGCGGGAACACAACTACCCTCCTGATAATTGTGATATAATATCTTCTATGAAGTGGAGGTAATTCCCTAGTTGGACGCAATGATAATTAAATATAATTACTCTATTTGACTAGAACCTCATTTGACAGTTGTCAGTATGAAACACGAGCAAGTGAGATTAACTTTGTACGAGTATCTAAAGATGATGTTAGATAGTTAGACCACCAAACCTGGTCGTGTAGTAATAATACATTTTATATTTAATTTACTGAATACACTTTTATAAAAAGAAACCAAATAGGAAGCAGTGAACATACCTTTACATCAAAACAGTCTGAAGAATTATAACTCCGTTTGGGCTTCCGTGTGCGTGCCTCGAACCGCCTCGAGCCAAAAACATGAAAGTACGATTTAGTTCGAGCACCGTCTTCACTCTTTTGTATCTCGGCTTCTTTAAAATGCGATTCTCGTTTAAAAATACGATATGCACTTCAGGCAGCATTTCCATCAAAGATACGTCAGGGATGCAAAGTAAGATGAATTCTTTAACCATTTGTCTTATTTCGTTCACTTTTAACTTTTGCATTTGCTTTTTTTTATTATATACTATTATGACAATTATATTTCTCTAGTTTATTTCACTATAGGAAACTGAAACTACAAGAGGTGGGTAAAGTATTATTTGTCGTCGAATTCAGTTTTAGATAACTAATATATAATAACTATATATATTTTATTAGAAAATTTGTGATGAGAGGGAAAGAAGTGCTACAGCATTATGCATTGTGTTTTACTAACATCGTGAACTGTAGGTATATCCTCTTAAAGTAAACGTTTAATTGAACTATGTCAACGGCAACAGAGACGGTTGCTTTATGTAATACACGTGGGTGTTTAGTTGGTGCTAAAGGAATTCCACCGCGGCGAATACTTCCGCAAAGTGTATTTATGTAGCGCAGCGCAGCCCGGAAGCAGTTCAATTAAGTCTGGCATTTAAGGTGGCCATCTACCGGAGGCTCCGATTGCGCCACCCCTCTCCCACCTCGAGGGATTCCTATCTCCCTTTTAATTTTCGAATACAATAAATACTTCCTCTACAGCTTCTGCTTTCATTTAGCAGAAATTCTAAGTAATTCCATAATTCTGTTTTATAATCTGGAAGTTGCAGCAAAACCACAAGTGTAACTTTTGCAATCCCGTTACCGTAAAAATTTGTATAGAAATATTATATGCACCTTCGGCCTTTCGTAAACTCAAATTTCCATACAAAATTAACGATGTAAATTGCAGAAAGTAAATGTAATTATTTACAAAACTTGCGCATCGTTTATGTTCATATCAATGTGCCATACTAACGAATTCCGAAAACTTTGTTTGCGTGGGTAGTTTCGTTACCGCCTTGTAAAGAACTCCGCAGTATAGAAAGCTCCAGCTCCTATATTGTCGATTTACCGAAAGGTACAATATTAAACCTTAATTGTTATATTTGTAGATATTTTTTGTAGTCCACCGAATGTGCAGTTAGCCGTACATCATATTTTAACATTCGCAAGTAACTATTACCTGTGTTGGGTTGACGTTAACAGAATCTACAAGACAGTTATAATACTTGTATCGTGGTATGATTTGCTTGTCAAAAGTTACGCTACAATAAACTTTAAACATATATTTTGTGTTTCACTGCCGTAGTCTATTTCGTAACATGAATGCGACAGAATATAAATGAAAACCCGTACACGTGCTACCACGGATGGAATTCCAATAATACTACAAAGTTTATCTATGGAATTCTAGTCTGTGCTAAACGTAAAGTCAAGTAACGCTTTAAAGTGTATTTATTCAGTTATTTTAGTGTCAGTATGTACGTACACATCTTATTGTTGTATTGTGTAATAAACTATTCAGCGTAAATGATCTTGTTTAATTTATTTGATTTTGATTTATTTGATTTATTTGATTGATGGTTTTGCGGGAAAATTAAAAGTTGAAATATTGTAAATTTGATTATTATTACAAGTTAATCGATGTTCGCGTCACACAATGTAGGCGGGCATAGTACGATGCCTTCAGGCTGAATCCAGATAAAATTTACGTCATCCGTTTTGTACGGAACAAAAACCCGAGTCTTATCTAACTTCGAATAAATGAGACTTCAAACTTCGTAAACCAATCTAATCACGAAAATTTAGTAGGCGAAGTTGTAAGTGTAGGCACCTAGGCTTACAACTTATAACACTAACTGCCAGCGTTATTACATGCCATTTATTTACGCTCATAGAAAAAGTGAAAACATGATTTTGGTGAATGAAAATGGTTTGAAGAACAATTGTCTAGCGCATCGATGGAAATTGCTTACATGTTATTAAAATCGATGTTGTTATCACCTTAAATGTCATGTTGCTTCGTTCGATGAATTTTTTTAATGAAATGCTTTAGTATCATCGTGTAAGGAAGTTGTGTCAATGCGTGTACGTGTGTCTCCCAAATTCCATTTATTTGGGATGATAATATGATATTACTCACTAATATTATAAAATATTACTGACAAATCAGCCCCAATATTAAAAAATATGCTATAAAATTACTTAATAACTCAATATTTTAGTTGTCAGTATTTATATTATTAAGATATGTAAACAAGACAGTTTATAAGCAAGTACGGGTGTGACTAGTTGTTTTTTCCACCTTAATAATAACTAATACAATACAATTAGATAAAAACACATGTACCTACGCATGAATATTGAACTTACACATATATCGATATAGACATATACACACGTAAATATTACACATATGATAATGATTCAGTAAATTTTAAATATGAATTTATTATAAATTGTGTAAGAACCTCTTCACATATCCCACGAGTGACTTGATGTAAAGATAATAGATTTGTTTTATGTCTAAATGTGAAATTGTATGGATGAGATCAGAACAAAAAATAGTATAGTGTACTTTTCCGAGCATCACATTGGCGAAGCCCCTGACTGAGTTTCCATGTAGTCGAATGTTTGTTTACAGAATAATACAAAACAACACTATAGATAGGAGACGATAAGCATTAGGTATGATCTTGCACACGGATGAGATGTGTTCGCAGTGGGTGTTAGTGCTGAGAGGCGACGACGCGACATAACACGACGTTCCATCTCCGGTGTCGATACACTTAACGCGCTGGCAGCGGACACACTTCGGTAACCGCGGAAGTACAACGAGAAGGATATGGCTAGAACCGTCATTATGCATCATTAGCTGTACACTATTGAGTAGACGATTTCCAAACATTATTAGACGGCTTAATGATGTAGTGGATACTTCATTTATTTAAACTTTATTTACCACACCTTAAATGCAATTCACAAAAGTGGGTATACAAAGCCAGAAAATAAGCTAAAAGTCTTTAATTTATGCATATTTGTCGAGACGCTTGATGGCATATTTGGCGTGTCACTGAAATCGAACAAACATATCAAACCTACGATGACGATAGCCTATCTATTATACAATCTTTTATTTAAAGCTCTTATATGCTGTTTTATTTAGATGATAGTCATAATGCCAGTAACCGTTTCAATTATATTCCTCCACCAATTCGCAGTTGAGCAGCGTTGTGGAGAAGGTACGCTCTAATAAAGTTCCTACAATGTATTGGAGAATGTGAAATGCACTCTACGGATTGTGGATGGATCTTTATGATCATATTTATATTAAGCGTAGCTATCTTTATATTTATCTTTTTTTTAATATTTATAGTTACACATAAAATTGTTAGTTTTACATTACAATGGTGAAATAAATTATTCCATGTGTATGCTCATAAAAATAAATAAACTCGCTGTTAATGTTCAATTGCAATAAATCTGAGAACATGGATATTATGAATCATCGCGCTAAAACTGGTATTTTGTTGCAAATTTTATTAGATTCTTTAAAATTTGCTTGAAACTGAACATCTTGGAACATGCCTGGAAGTACTTAATATTAAAGTTCTCGTCTAAATTGCTCTTGGTAGAAAGGTTTTTTGTAGAATTAATGAGTATCTGACAAAGATGTATGGAAATTAATCAGCTCGTTTTACATCATTAATATTATTGTATAGGTCTGCAATAATCATACTCTTGCTGTAATATTAAGAGATCTAAAAAAGTCTATATTGGCCATGTTCCATTCCTATACTTGCATCATCAATCTCAAATTATTGGTAGATAAAACAAAGTAAAATGAATAAGCATTGACTGTTATAAATGTTTACCTACTCTCCCTGATCCCTGTTCCAATTCGTCCCACTCTATAACTTGGTAACTTAACTACTCTCGCGTGACTCACAAGTTTACACTACCATTAAATCTTCAATGAACGCCTTTAGTGTAGTGCAGTGGTGGCAGCGGTTAACATTGCATTGACTAAATATTTTGTATTGGCGATCGTGATTTCAGCTTGTAGCTGTAATTTTCTCGAAGTCGAAACAGTTCATTTGGGCTGTTCACAGATAAGAATACTCTGTTTCTCGGGTGTAATTTATTGCGTTGTAAATCCGTAGTGCGCAGTCGTCGCCGCTTCGCCCGTGCCGATGACTTGCACTTCCATCGTCCCTTCAAGGATCGGCGCTTTTAATTTTCTTTGTGCTCGCTTGCAAGGGGACATTAATTAATTTCGCCGCATTACTTGTGTATTCAATTTGAGTGTGACTGGGTCCTTTAAGCCTTTTTTGTCAGCAAACTCTTGAAGCATACATCACTTGTGGATTTTTTGCCAACTCGAAAACTAACATAATCTATTTACTTGAATGAAAATTAAGTAGAAAAGATTTTTTATGCGAATGTGATATTTAATTTTTACACAACTGTACCAGATAGCAATCGTCTTAAATAGCAACAAAGACTGAAATTCAATACGCCCTTATCAAATTGTTATCATAACTGTGTTATCGTTTGCTATGTACATATCTAACAAAAAATATTCTTTACATAGTTTATTATCTACTAATAACCTCGCTATTGTAATCCTCAATTAGTTCCTGGTCCTATATAACCCCCCTATGCTTTTGTGCTGAAATCCGATCTGTTCGCCGATTGTGTGATGACTTGCAGTTTGTTGTAGCAAGTTAATTGTGTCCGCCCGCCCGCTCGCACTCCGCTCTACCGCTGGTCTCTATACCTACGTAGCGCTATGCTACGAGCGTTTAGACAGTATCGCGCGATACTGACCAATATACTGCTACGCGTTGATGTTTAATAATCGCTCGCTTAACTTTACGATATGGCCTCACATTAAATATAAATAGGTATGTCATAAACATAATTTTGGTTCATTAAGTGTTTTATAAAAACCGTTACGAGATCGTAAACTCAGCTATACAAGTGGAAAGAAAATTTTGAGAGGCATATCTCGATAAAATGTTATGATTAATTTTCTCTCATACATGGCATCCCACGAACGCTACGTAACTGCAAACTGGGATTGCACTGTTACTAACTTGTTAACGATACTCGGAAAAAACGAGAAGAAAAAGCGGGAGGCATGTTTTATTAATTCTCCGTACACACGGCGCGGCCGCGGAATGGAGCCGACCGCCATTTTTCTGCGGACGAGATTTAAATATGGAATTCCGGTGTGCGAGCAGGAGAGCAGAGGTGCGTGCCATTGACCTTGCGGCAGGGCCGCGCACGCGCCGCCGCCGCCCGCCGCGCGCCGCCACGCCACCGCCCGGCCGACGCCTGCGCCTGCTCCATCTCACCACAACATTGCATCTCTATGTTGCTATTTTATTGCATTCAACCATGCTACACTATATTATTTCCTAGTATTGTAGATTTCGTTTAATAATTTTACTGGTACTAGTCCTTTTAAGCTACGAGATTTTTTTTCATTCATATCGCGAAGTTATTTTTCGCCAATATTCCGGAAAAATACTCTGGGAACTTCTCTTTTGTCTTGTTTCTTAAACTTCTGTTCAGTTTATTAAGTGCCATATAAATACTGAATTAAACTTTACGACTTGTGTTTATATACCCAATTGTGTGGTTTTTCAGTCGCTGTCGGCAACAGCAGTTGAGAGTAAAAGAACAAAGATTTTTAAGATAATAACAGCAGGGTTTTTTATACAACGCCGGGAGGCATACAAGCAATACGGCTCACCTGATGTAAAGCAGTTACCATAGCCTATGAACGCTTGCAATACATTAAGTATCGGTCGCACGATGCCACCTCTATCGGTTAAGTAAGATATAGGATATATTTGATGAATATCCTAACCATTAAAAATAAATACAGCAAGATCGCCTATTGGGAGATTGCAAAGACTTCCGGGCGAAAGGGTGAAAAATTCATTTTTATTTACATTTGATTGACAGTTAAACTGTACTCTGAAAAAATATTTCATACATGCTGCTACTCATAATTCTGCCCGGGTACAGTTTGTTCTTTAAGTTTTTCGCAAGAACCCTAGACGTTGAGAAAGTAGGCTAAATTTGTAATTTTACCAAAATCCAGTCTCAAAATCTATTTGTGTAACGTGTATGATGGACTGACAAATAGATGAAAGTTTTCGAAATGGCTGTTCGACTATTTGACTCCTGCATCGACGACACAGTGTAGCTATTTCAATAGCATGTACAAACTCAACGCTACGCCTAAAAGTCTTTTGGACATCAAATTAGATATGTATTTCAGTGTTATTAACACGTAACATCACTGTTTACTAGAACCGAACAATTCGCCTCGTAATTGTGTAATTTAAAATAAACGCAAGGAACAACGACATTTTTAATTAAATTATTTTATGTTACACTGTACCGTTACGGCCTGTTTATAAATTGCCGATTTACATAAACAAACATATCTATATTAACATAAGATCTCCAAGTAAAATATGTGGAATGCATAAATCACAAATGATCTAGCTACATAATAAGATTATTCGAATGTTATCTGAACTAATATCATAGAAGTAAAATTTCATTTTTTGTCTTGTTTATGAATCTAAAAAAGAAACTATCTTATAGAAAGCTACATCATTCATCAGTAACATAGGTTATGTTTTATTTAAAAAAAGGTATGATAAATTTAACTACGAAAGTCAATAAGGATCGGTGGCTAAAGTAGCACGCGGACTGCGCGTTAGTCACCGACCCGTAGCGGTGAGTTTAGTTACTATGCAAAATCATGTCATCTGCTCTCCATAAGTTATTTCCTTCATGCTATGTATCTACCCGTACGAAGCTGGGGTGGGTTGCTGGTTATGTATATATCAGTATAAACAGTTCAAAAAGAAAAAGATCAAAATATAAGTATTTAGCAGCACTAAGTAAAATCTTAGTTATTTAAGTCTACGTAAAACAATCCCCTTCTTACTGACCTAAAATTAGATAAATTTCATCTAATATTTAACGGTACTAAGGTTGTGATAAGAAGGGCCATTTATTTCCGCAATTACCTTCAATTATTTTTTTTAATTGGATGTCTTTAGTACTCGTAGGCTCGCATTTGTACATTAAGATTAAGTATACGTGCATGACTTAAATGGGATGTCAAAGGAAATCTATTTACTCACTTGCGTAAAATAATTGTATGTTAAAAATATAAGAAATGTCGGGAAATCTGTCATAATCTAGGATACGGCAGCTCCTACTTCAACTGCATACACGTGCAATAAATAAGAGTAATTTTAAATTAATTTATATTATATAAATATCATTTTAATAAGCCTATTATCAGTCGTATTTATCTTCTGTATATAAAAAAAAAAAACAAATTACCATGCGTTAGACTCGCAAAAACTCGAAAATGGCTCGACGGATTTAATTTTTTTTTTTTTTAGGTCTGTTCAGCATATTACGAAAATGGTTTAGAAAGAAAGAAAAAAGTTTTTGTGTGTCAGCTCCGACGCATGACTGGAGTATTACTCCTTACAAAGGACAATTATGATATATATCGAATATAAATAATAAGAATAAAAATTATATTATTCATAAATGTGAACTATATTCATATCCTACAGGCTAACGAATTAACATTTACGTGTTTTTGGATTCTTCTTCGTTACGACTCGATTCAATTTCTTCCATATTATCCAATTTTTTTTTAACTTTAATCACTTGATGATTTGTTTAATAATACATAAAAATATACGTAAAATGTACGAAGCTTCGTAATACGCAGGTGCACACATACACGTAATAACACACGTACAACGCTCGGTCGGTACCTTTGTCTTCGCGTTCTCGTTCGCCTTCGAGTTCGCCTTCGCCTTCACGATGGCTTTCGCATTCACCTTCATCTTCATCATTGATTTTTCTTTCGAATGATGCTTAATGTATTACAAGCTTTCATACGCTACGGTAACCGAGGTAACCGAACATCAGATGGGTCGTGTACCTTCCGACTTTGTATAAAAAAAACTCTGATGTATATGTTCGTCTCTTTTTAAGCGGATGAGTGTAATGTTTTTTGTTAACTTGATTTTACTCCTCATAAAATTTCCGTACCGGGCCTTATAACTCAAAATCGTTTCTTAAGGAGTTAACTCCAATAAAACGCGGTCGAAGTCGCATGTCAGCATCAGCTAGTTTGAAATAAAAGTAAGTGTCATTTCATTCAAAATATGTACACTTTCTCGCCGTATTCCATTTATTTTTTCCACGCTGTATATGCGAAATATTACTATAAACGAAATCTCCCGGTTCCAATACACATTTCACCGTTACGAGATACGAAGTACGCGTGACGTGTTCCGCGTTGCTCGCAATCAGTTACATTACATCGCGACTACTGGTGCACGCTAGAAGCTCAGAATCGAAAGCTCGCTCATTAGAAGAGCGCGACTCGCATGGCAAACAACCGATAGTCACACGCTCTGAGTACTTAATTAGGGAAATTGCTGTGTTTAAATATCCGCTGGAAAGTTGCCTAAACCAGTGCGTAAATTCGCCCATTGTGAGCTACACCGATCGCTTTGTAAGAACTCTAACATTTGAACCACATCAACCCTTACTCATCCCACTGCGGGGATACGGGTCTCCCTTCCACCGAGGAAAGGGGTTTAGAACATAATCCACCACGCTGTTCAAATCCGGATTGGCGGAGGCCAGTGTTTTCAAGCCGCCCGAGGACCACTGACTTAGATTAAGACTGTCATCTATCGACAACAGCCGGGACCGACAGCTTAACGTGCCCTCCGAAGCCGGAGAAGCTCGAGATAGATATACCCATCCATAGACAGACTACGAAGACGACGCCATCGAGCTCTCATTTGAACAATAGTTTTAAACTCCGCATTATGTGTAGACAATAATAAGCGAATAATGTATATTAAATATAACTTGTACTCGCAATCCAAGGGTTCCGTAATACCACACAATGAAATCCTTAGCGCAAGCCCAAGTCATAATTGGACTGTGATACTTATTATGTTTTATTTTAGCTAAAAGATCGTACTATATTAACACCGATTTTAATGATTGCACGTAATGCCACATTTAAGATACCAATCGGTAAAAAGAAATAAAACCAGCGAGTGTGAGTCGCACACCAAGAGGTCCGTATAGAAATATCACGTTTCTCGTAGCGAGCTTCCCCTTAATTTTTAACTTTATTTTGTATATATTTGTTACAGCAGCCACAGCAACAGTAATACACAAGTTGTGATAATTACAACTGTCTACCTATTATGGTTTAAAAGATACAAGCCTGTTAGTGGATGAACAAACAGATAGAATTAGTAATTTTCCGTTGGTATCCATAATATACAGAATCCAACAAAAATCACGGAACATAAGTCTTACTATTTCTTATATTTTCAGGAACACCGTTCCTATATCTATATGTTTGGTTGTGCGTTTGTCGTGTGTGCGTTTTTCTTCGAATATTCGAATTTTGACTTCAGATTCGGATTCAGCATAAAAAATTAGAATAGGGTTCAGGAACACCGTTCCTATCTCTTAAGGAACAAGGCCAAAATGGGCGTCAAATTAAAAAAAAAATGAATTGTTATATAATTGACGAGCCAGGTGTTCCCCTGGCAATGCAAGCTTGCGCATTCGTAACTGATTTTATATAAAAGTATTTTGTATTTATTTATATAAAACAGCATTATTTTTTTTCAAAAAAGACACCTATAATGGAACTCAAAAAGCAAAAGCTTATCTAAATATAAAATATGATCCAATCGCTAGAGTCGTTTGTAAGATACATCAATATGTATATATATATATATATAGATTATAAATGTACTATTTGTTCCTGTATAAAATAAAGAAAATAATGTGTTAAACTTTCAGCCTACTACTCGGAATGGTTCATAAGATATTAGGCCATCAAAAATCCATTCATTGCGGATGCCTAGACCCATAAAGAAGTATGATTAAAAAATCGAGTTCCTACACAGCCGCTGTAATCTACAGATTATTCATTGGAGTGTTCATTATAGCGTAGTAGATACCTCAATCGTAATATCAGTATCAAATAAATAGTTAATAGATTCAGGCGTTATTTTGCGAAAGTCAAACTTACATGCATGGTGGCGGAAGCACACAAAGCAGGTTGGATCAAATTGCAAGTATCAAATAATGCATAATCATGATATCAGAAAATTAAAGCAACGATATTAAAAGATAGCGCTACGTACATCAAAGAAAATTCTAGGAAGATGATGGACCACCACGATGGCTTACCAATTACAGCTTCAGCGAGTATTGTGTTATCTGATAGAGCGTCGTTTCGTATTACTGCGGTCGTCGCAGCGCAATCGAAGATTGCTCGACAAGCTGTATTATTAGGTGATTCAGTATACTTAGAATAAGGGCTATAATATATTTCTGTATGATTAAAGGTACGTTTTACCTACATCTTTATTTCTATCGATATAATGAGCGAGATTTTGTAAAATGAAACCTCAAGGTTTACCTAAATTAAATGTATTTAACCAACTTAATTTCTAGCAAACCACCTTTCAGACTACATCTGGTTACTGGATAACACTAAAGGGATGCATTCGCGCTATATAGCGACACCAAGGCGACAACAAGCAAGCACGACCGTGACATCGTTTTCTCGATGCAACTTAAAGTACTTACTTACAACATATACCTAGTACAGAGAAGGGCATACCTTGAAATGTATGCTTAGCTTACTGTTCAAGGAATGCCCTTCAGAGAATAAATTTCCAACTATCAGGTAATGTACTGAAAACAAAACATTATTTTGGTACTTGTAGCAAACATATCTTATCCGTAATTTGACAAATAGATGGGGCGGGGCTAACCTCATAAAATAGGCAAATGTCTGAAAAGTTCGAGATCATGAGAAACCCTTAAAAGTTCGTCCCCTACCTGACAAAATGACAGCAATTAGAACTGAAATGAGAACTTAAAAATTGTAGAGTAATACTCTCCTTACATCGTTCTTAGGTCAGCAGCAACAACAATATTTTTATTGAAAATGGTAGATGGTGTTCGAAAATAGCAACTAATTGTTGTTCCGATTTGTAGTTACTATTTTGTAATTACATTACATTCATTAATACAAAGAGGCACATCATATACAAGAAACGTGTTTTTTTAAATAAACAGTAAAAGTAGTTTGTTAAATTTATTTCTATTTTTACTTCCAGTAAAAACTCTTTTTATTTCTATATATACTTCCATTAAAAACTGGAAGTAAGGACAGAAATAAATCTAGCAAATTCTAAAAATAATGACTAGTAGTTTACATGAAAACACACTCCTTAAATTAATGAAATCGACCATCATTTCTCTTAAAGCACTTTTAAAAGGGGTAGGAATTTTTAAAGCAAAAAAATATAATGGCTCTCATTATTATAGCGATATCATGGTGAGATGGCAACTGTCGGAGTTCTATTGAAAATGTGCTCTATGGCTTGAAAAACAATAACCCTAGTATTTTTTTAATGACTCGTCTCTTTCAAAATGATGCAGCTGTTCTGTGCTTCCTTGTTAGTACTTAAAGAATATCCACGAGAATAAGATGTCTTCTTATGACAAACGAAATAGGAACCAATAAATTTTCAAAATATTTTTCACCATTGTACTAGGTACTATATTAGATAATAAACAGGTATTTGATCTGCCTGAAAGGAAAAGTTTGCAGAACTTGTGAAAGAAGAATCGCTAGTCTTTCGGCTTAAGACATCATCTCCTCAGGAACTTACAATAATCTCACTCACACTCAGAAACACAACAATCCTTTAGATAATTGCTATTTGACTGCGGTCTCATACATTCCCAATCAGACTGTTTGTTACATATCATCATTTCGTATCTTTTTTAGCAAGAACCTCATTTGTACGTTAGAAGGGTTGGCGTTTTCTTTAAAGATAATGCTGGTGGTGGCTGGATGCTGTTGCATGGTCATGTACAAAACATGCATGTTGATCTAGTAATTGTTTATTGGTTAATATTTTTTCACGACGTTAGAGGTGTTCTCATATTAAAACTGTTTAGGATTCCGTACCCAAAGAGTACCAACGGTGCCGATTACTATAAAGTTCCCCTGTTTGTCCATCTGTCAATCCGCCGTCTGTCTGTCACAAGTATTTTGAATCATAATGGTTGGAAACATGAAATTTGGGCAGAGTCTGATTACGATAGCTTCTTCCTAGCATTATCGCGTTTCCTATACCATTAGAATAGGCGAGGTTTGATACCGAAAACTTAGGATTTAGCGAAGATACTGATTTTGCCATGAAACGACTGCCATTAGACCACAACCCAGAGGCAAAACCATACATTTTAGTTAGGCCACACGTCTTTTGAAATATAATTTTTCATCGGGCTGGTTTCCTCACGATGTTTTCCTTCACCACCTGTTATAATTACAAATATGTACATAAATCTGAAAATACGAATTTACTTGTACATGCTATCGCCAGAATTAGAAACAGAAACCGTCAGGTAATAGACTGGTTATTTATCCACTGGATTATAACTGCTCTTAAAAAAGTTCAATTTAGGAGGGGCTTATATTAGAGTTTTTCCTACAGGGTGGTACGGAATCTGTCAGGCTCGTTTTCGATTCACAGTTAGCCGGTGTGTTTTTATTATTCATTCTTATTACTTACATGTTGTCTCCTCTCCTCAACCGGCTGAAATTATTAACTCGTTAATGTATATAATAGTTATTGTTATTTTGTCCTTCCTATTATTGCTCGTTCTAATTCTGGTATATACAAAATCCTTTGAATCATACATGCGTCCTATATGGCGTATCATCCCATTCATTCCCTCTCTACCACTTACATTTAGGCAGTAAAGGTTCACATTAAAGGAACCCTTCTTCACTTAATTAAACCAGCTCTTAAGGTAAACCTATTTTCTTGGCTCGGGTCGTTATAAGAACTGTTTACAAAGTTTTACGATTATGTTGCTCGATTCTAAACAAACGGTAATTTTCTAATAAACGTTGTATAGATAGTTTTTTAAGATAGTTACGAGGCGTTTGTGATTTTTCGCATGTATTTTTTTGTTTCTTGGAAAAGAAATCAAGAATATAATTATAATTTTGATTTGTTTAAGAATAAAAAAAGACTAAAAGAGTCTTTCTCCCGCTAGTAATACAGCTACTCCGAACAAAGAGATTACTTAGTAGTAACTTCACTCACTCGCAGGATTATAACAACCCTCCAGGGAGTTCTTACTTAGCTCCTGTCTTCTGTGACGTTGAGCTACTTCACCAGTCGAACTGTTACGATGCCTTAGCTTTACTTCGCCAGAGCCTTGTTTGCTAATTAGCGATGCATCACGTGCATGTTAGAACGATTTTGACTCTAAAGATGATAAGGAGCTGCTTACACTACGATAATTTATCCGAAACCAAAGTTTAAGAATTCTATGTATGATGAATGTTCATGTAGAGTTCGTCGCAAACAATCCATGACAAAAACTATCAAGATGAATATTTATAGACGCGTATTGATTTTTCATCCGCTCCCTACCATTAGGTGTTAACGCATATTGCCCAGGCGCGCATTAACAGCACAGTTATCTTTCACATAAATTATTTATAGATTTCACCCCTCACTACACAGCGCCCGCCCGCAGTCGGCGCCCGCGCATACGGGCCTCCACAATACAAGAAATGTAACAATTAATAAAACTGATTGAGGCGTCTAATTGCCCTATTGTTGTCCGTGATTTTTCTTTCTATTGTGAACCAATAAAATATTTTTTTCGATAAATGTATATTCGAAGATTTCAACAGTAATGTACAAGGCTTCATAGCTGTGTGTGACCATGATGATTTAAGACTGTGCCGTACAGTAATTACAAGAAAATATTTCTTAAACTCAAGCAAAACACCCACTGTCTTGAAAACCACTGATCCGATTTCCAAAAAAAAATCTGAAATAGATGCCGATAGAACCCAACTGTCGAATAAATATGTACATGTTAGAGTTAGTTTATTAGAACAACTCGAAGGCTTACTATATTTCGTTAGTATGAACCCGTGAGGCCGTGACCATGAAGATGCCACCATCGAGCCACTGAACTATAATATTATATTGAAGTAAAAGTTACAAGAAATTTGCCCAATTCCAGCTTAAACAGGTATCAACAGGGATCCATTAAAAATAAGCAGATACGGGTTGAAGAAGCAGACAAATGAACAGTTTACTATACATGATTACCTTACTTATGTTTACAAAGTGTCCGCCATTCACAAGATTTGTAAGTAACATAAAATGTTTGCCCCGACACATTCAATCATTGGCATCACTCTATTAAATACGATGCTGCTTGCTTCGATGTTCGAATATAGATGTTATAAAACATCTCGTGACGTTGACAATTGATAATACATTATACTAATATAGTTTTTAACTCAGAATAAATAGTATCGTAAGATATTGCGTAGGCAGTATGTTCATTAATTTCAAGATAATAGATACTCTTTGAATTAAGTAAGTTCCCAATCTCCCAAGGAGTTTCTGTGTAAGCAGCGGAGGAGGCATCGCGCGAGTGACACTTAATATATCGCAAGCGTTAATAGGCTACGGTACCCGCTTTACATCAGGTGTGCCGTATGGTTGTATGCCTCCCGACGTAGTATAAAAATAATAATAAGTAATATAGTACCTTTTGACGAGCTTGGTGGCGCAATGAAACGCGCTGTTACGTTACTTTGACACCAACGCTCGTGGGTTCGATTCCCACACAGGACAAACATTTATGTGTATAAACATGTCTATTTTTCTTGGTCTGAGTGTTTTTAAGAGAGATAGGGCGCATGAAAGCAGCCCGGCTGGGGAAGTACCTCCACCTCACAAAATACTGCAGCCACATAACAACTCTCTAGAGGGCAGCTGTATTCCTGCGGGTGAGTGAGGTCACCAATAAGCTCCTAAGGAGTCGCTGTATAGGCAGCAGAGGTGGTATCGTGCGAGTGATACTTAATGTGTTGCAAGTGTTCATAGACTACGGTAACGGTTTACATCATGTGAGCCGTATGCTTTCCGACGTTGAATAAAAATAGAAAAATCGGCCAAGTGCGAGTCGGACTCGCGCACAAGGGTTCCGTACCATTATCTATAAAAACGGCAAAAAAAAAGTTTGTTGTATGGGAGCCCCCTTAAATATTTATTTTATTCTATTTTTTAGTATTTGTTGTTATAGCGGCAACAGAAATACATCATCTGTGAAAATTTCAATTGTCTAACTATCACGGTTCATGAGATACAGCCTGGTGACAGACGGACGGACGGACGGACGGACGGACAGCGGAGCCTCAGTAATAGGGTTCCGATTTACCCTTTGGGTACGGAACCCTAAAAAGTACCTGCCTAACTATGTAGACATATAGTTCGTTGACATCAAAAGTGTCACTTACGTCATTTTTTTATTAGGATGCAGTTATGCCGTCCATTATGTATATTTTATAAAAACTTGTTAAAAATCTTTTTTTTATACGTGTGCTGTATTGCGTTTTATTTTTTGAATATCAGAGATTTAAAAATATTTAATGCAAACATAACAAATACTGATAATATATATATATATATATATATATATATATATATATTTACATAATTATAGTATGTGTTGATCATATACAAACATAAATAAAGAATATATCATATGTGATTTCCCATCAATTGAATTCTAATATATTTTTGAATTTTTAATTAAATGTTGTCTTCGGGCAACATCGCACGGAATCAGGTAAGAATTAAGACGGAAACGTGCTAAGTTAGCTAAGAAAGTAGTGCTTCAATGAGATCAAAAAAGAGAATAAGAGGTCAAGATATGAGAAGGCTCAGAAATAAACAGACGAGTTTTAAAATAGCAAATAGCACAGACCATTTAATCTATGTTTTAATAAATCAAAAAGATATTTCTTTCTCTTTAAAAAATAGCTATTTATATCATGGGCTTATAAAAATTTATATAGGAATATAGGAACTGCGACCGCATTCCGCTCCGATAAAGCACGCATAATCCTCACGCAAATGCACTTACGTACAAACAGGGTCGGTTCAACCCGATCGTGATCTACAGCTACTTATTGTGAGGCGTACGTGAAGTGGTGACGTGAGGTTTTACTTGGGCGTGTGTCCGACGCGTGCTCCGTATACAGCAGCGACAGTTCCGGTGTATAGCCGCCGGGGCCCGCAACCCGTTCCGAGAGACTGATGACCGCAAGATAACGGAACGCAATACCACTAGAGAGGCCCGCCTTGCTCATACGCACGTCGCCTTGGGAACCTCGTCGGCCATTCATTTCAGCAATCCCACACCACGTGTTACGTAAAGCGGGTCAGTTAAATAAATACCATAGCTCATTAAGGGCCCGCACGAAATGATGCCAGCTCTCTCGTCAAACTCGAAGTTGTCTTGTGAATGAAGAATACATGTCCCCCTTTACCGATCGCTTGCAGTTACACCAAAATTAGAATTTTCTCCTACACGATAGTGATGATGCCGATCGATATACCACACCTATCTCTCTATTAAACTAAATAAGAAATTTTCAGGCGTAACGATTATTTCAAAGCCTAAATAATATATTTCGAAGTCAACCATCAAAATTTACTTAATAAATTAAACCCATGTCATGCCATTTTTGCCTTAAGACGTTAAGGAAAACAATTCCAAGTAGTGGGGTTTACAAAAGCGATAAAAAACAAACAACGGATTGGAGCTAGGTCGAAGGATTTAAAAAAAGTCTGATCGTCTCGTCTCTTAAGGCAAGACACCTGCGCGCCAGACGGGCAAAAAATTCGCGCAAAGCAATCGCGCGACTGTGACTGGACTGCTCGGTTACCGCGTGCCCGGTGCGACGGGGTGGCAGGGGCTCTTATTTCAACAGAAGAGATTTGCAGACTTTTCATTCTAGCTATTCACAATCTTATAAACTCAATGTTTCTCTTTAATGCAGTGTCTGTTCACTGTTATTTTCTGATACGCAAGAGTAATTTTGATTTAAAAAAATGAGGACGGGTGTGTGGAAAATATTTCCTGTTTCTTTATACAAACTCTATTGTATGTTATAACAATTTTATTGATCTACAGGAATCAATCTTCAACTCTTCTGTATAAGAATAGGTGGGATTTGAACCCACGAGCCCCGAGATATCGCCTCGAAAAATTGATCTACTGATCTGAAATGTGAAAATCCGCCATGACAACAAACCTTTTTGATAAAATTATGAATTCTACTTAAGCAGAGGAGGCGAAATTTTACTAGTAAATAAAAAGAGTTAAAACGTTTCTAACGACAGATGATGTAGTGACAATCGTGCATATCTGATAGAAGCGTATTGTTAATTCCCAGCAGATTGCGTAAAGCCACCTGCTCCAATGTTTGTTCATTCCGCATTGTACGAGATCGTCGAAAGCTTTTAATTCCACAATGTATACGTTAT
Source organism: Pyralis farinalis (assembly GCA_947507595.1). NCBI lineage: Eukaryota > Metazoa > Arthropoda > Insecta > Lepidoptera > Pyralidae > Pyralis > Pyralis farinalis. The sequence continues at coordinate 17,124,903 of OX382272.1, forward strand.
TGAAGATCGACATGAAATGGACTGTCCAATTGTACAAATATCATACAATTCAATTTTAATTTTGTCATAATAAAATCCCTCTTTCAAATTACTAATAATAATTGCTAATTATTATTCTGAAGAGCGTATTTCTGTAGAGGAAAATTATGTTAGTTGATAGGACAAGATCCTCTATGTTTGATCTCACGTGCTCAAGTAATAAAATTTTTAAAATGTTTAATGTGGAATAGATATTCCATGTTAAATATTTTGAAAATAGAGAGTTTCCCAGTTTAGAAGCAAATTAGATAATTTATCTCTTAGCTGCAAAATTCTCTACCGTCTCCGCTCATTAAATTATGAAGTATGTGTGGTAGTATGCTACAGGTGACAATTCTCAACCGGCTCTGATAATTATCAGGAACACCATTCCTATATGAAATCTATATGTTTGTCTGTGCGTCTGTCTGTGTATTTGTCTGTCGCTTTTTATCGAATTTTCGAATTTTGACTTCAGATTCGGATTCAGCATAAAAAAGTAGAATAGGAATGTTCAGGAACACCGTTCCTATCTCATAAGGAACATGTTCAAATGGCCGACAAATAAAAAAAAAATTGAATTGTTATATAATTGACGAGCCAGGTTTTCCTCTCGCAATGCAGGATTGCGCATTCTCAACTGGTTTTTTTAATAGATTGGAAAATTATCATGATATTTATGTTCGTTATAATGTAAGTATACTTATGGACTTTTATATAAACTATAATATAGTTTTTTCCTAGACCATCGTAAGTTTCTTCTTACGCATATGTCATAGAATTTCTGAAGCTACTACCTACATTGCTGAAAACCCCTTTTAAAAGTTTAGTATTTATTGTCTAATAGAACATGTGCAAGAAACTTTTAAACTCTATATTAGACGTTTTTAAATATACTATTAAGATCAAGATACTAATCTTACATTTTACAAAAGTAAGTCTCAAAATTATATATTTAACCAATTATATGTACGCTCGTTTTGTGACATTGGTGGGGCTCTCAATGCGACGTCTTCCCTTGCGGTCATCACTCTTTTCTTCGCTAATGTACATTCATCGAGCCGGCAAATACATGAGTAAAACTAAAACGAGCGACCAGTAGCAGTAGTAGTAGCCACCTGTCAAAAGCGGATGAATGCATATGTTGGAGCATCACAAAAGGCCTTATATCCGATACTGTGGAGATATGGGCTGATGATTCGCGCGTTATCGTTGTCAAGATCATATGGCATATCTCCAGCTTCTACATTACATAGTTTTTGAGAAAAACTAGAAAATTATCAAATAAGTAACAAAATAATTTTAATGACAACACACACTTTACACATTTTTATTCTAATGTTATTCTGAATCTTTATATTGCCGCATGACAGTCGTCAAAAGTTTTTTTTATGAGGGACAAGAGGTTGCTGAACTATGAGATAAATAACACGTTCCGACATCTCATTTATATAACATCGACAGTAATCTTACACATATCTTGATGGGACAATCTCGAGTCTGAGGCAAAATCGTGCCTAGCGCGCAATACAAGCAAGCGAGTGAGCACTGTGGCGCAATTCTGATTCCAATAAAGACTATTTTAAATCGACAAAACGGTGTGGGACTGACATTAGTACTGCTTCAACGTTAAGTGTTAACGTATAAGAAGCAGAATTCTCCGGCTGGGCGAGCAAGGCGGTAATTTTTCGCAGCCGGATACCGTGTTACTTTCAACTACGAGGAATGCGGCCAGTGACCAGCTTCTCATGCGCCCCCGTCGCACCCGTCTACGCCGCGGGCCCCCCACAACACTATCCCCCACTAACAAAAATCACCACATATACTACCACAAATTAAATATACGCAATTTTAATCGATGTTCTTAAATACGCGAGAAGCGCATTGATTTATATAACAATGCATTTAATATTTGAGTTACTTTATGTGTTTTTATATTATTCAAAGCGTTAATTTAAATCTAAGTCATGGTAATATTCTACGTAAGACATTAAATGATACAGAAAATTTGGATAATATGAAAATATAATTCATTGTCAACTTACATCGTGGTAAAATTGCCATCATTAGGTACTACACTACCGACAATTTTATAGTTTCATACTTACCAAAATGCACGTCTTAATTACATTACATATATTAATTACGCTTATTGATATATGGCGTTGAGTATTTAAAATTTGATATTGTACTTTTGGGTTTCACCATGTTCAAATCATAATTTAAAACTTACATCATGGTATATTTGCAATCATTAGGTACAGCCGGCAATTTTATACTTTCATATTTCCCAGAATCCACAACAGCGTGCATCATCCGTAATAGACTCCTTATCCTTATACTTAGGAGTAAATAATGACAAAAACAATACGCAGAACGGAGTGTAGACATTAAAAAGCAATATACGGCAGTAAGGCAGCCTCTGGGACCTGCGTGTTTGTAAACACGTTATCTGGCGGTCGATAACTCATGTCTTTATTTTGTGAAAGACATCTGACAGGTCGACATTTATTATTATTGTAACTCCGGGTGTATTGTGAATATTGTTTTTAGTTTGATATATTATTAGTCAATCAACACCTACATTTTACAATTGCTGCCTACCTACTATAATTTACAACATAGGCAGTGTTATTCGCGTCCATTGTTTTTATACAAAACGTTAGGAGTCACACACCTATACGGCCTATATAAGTGGTTGCCTCCCCCTAGCTACCCCCCCCCCCCCTCCCCCTAGCTAGCCCCCCCTCCCCCGGCTAACACTTTAACTCTTGAGGAGGTTACTGTTACCCTCAGTTAGGTGCACGAATGCAGCAACTCTTCACCGAGTTGTTATATGGTTGGGGTGTTCTGTGAAGTGGATGTGCTTTCTCAGTCCCGTTGCTGTGATGCAAAAAACTTTTCAAAAGACTACACAGTGTCCTGTCAGTCGACGCTGCCATGCTGGCCTGCAAGATACTTCTTCACGCTTCGTTTGAAGGATCCCATATCGTAGGAAGGAGGAAACACATGTGCAGGGAAGGCGTTCCACTTTTTAATGGTACGACAGAGATAGGAGTTGCCGAACTGTTCGCGAAGAAATGTTCTCGACAGTGGAACAATGACATCGCAAGCCTGCACGTGTGGTTCTATGATGGAAGGGAGATGGTGGGATAAAAGAAAACAGATCTTCAGAAGAACGTAGTCTGCGTTGGCAGCAACGAATCAGTTTAGTTTTTCTCATACGTTTGCTCCCAATACGTACTGTACTGTATTCACAGTACGTACGTAAGAAGTTTGCACTTCGTTTAGCCTCGAGACGTTGCAAGTTGCATGACATCACGGATGTGATGTGATAGATTGAGTCTACAATCAACACCGCCCACTGTCGCTGATAACAGCTAAGATTATATTTTCATCATTTATGTAAGTAGGACACGTAGGGAAACAAACATCAGTAAATCAAAAATCGGCACAAGACTCGAATCTCCTCTTATACTAGCTCGGATAGTTACGAGTGTATACTATGCTTGCCTTGTACGCAAACATAATAACATGGAATGTTGACAATTCGGGCGGTGTATGTGTTGCGAAGCGAGATATTCGTTATCCTTGTATCATCATGGACAACTTTGAGGCAATTTTCTTCCCGCTATGTATACTTACTGCGCGAGTACATATAACAGGACTTATGATAGCAAACTATATAAATGGCTGGCCATCCTACACTGAAGAGATTTGCATATCATCCGTTTGTATTTGCGAATGGCGTCTAGCGTTGGGCGCTTGTCGAAATTCGCAATGCTAATAATACAATGGCCAGACGCACCTCGTAGCGTGGCATCTGTCGGATGCAGCGTGTAAATATAAACCGACAAACAAGCAACCTTATTCCTGCACCTTACGGCCACATTTACCGTAATAATACGTTTCAATATAAACGAGGAACTAGACACATAATTCTGTGTTCTCCTTCAGTTTGTTTGAACCGTCGTAAGGTGAATTAGCTTTATTTATAAGTCGTCTTAAATACTATATTTGCATGTTGTCGGCGGGGGCTCTCTGCAGGCTACATTACACTGTGCGTCGTTCACGGACAACTTTCGACAGTCATTGAATGGAGGGTTCGATGACCTGACACCGAAGCGTGGTACAAATTTGCATGTGTCAATGACACGGTCTGCAGCCACGGCGCGCCTCAGCCTATACTTTTCCTTTCAGCCGTCGCAGCTCGCGAGAAACACTTTTCGACTCGACCTCGTGACACAGCCGTCTCGTTAGTCCATTTTTTTTCCACGCTAGTGAAATCTGATGACCTTCTGACAATTTACTATGACTGTATTCACTCACGCGAGCACGTAGAACGAGTACTGGACTTTCGAGTACTCTGTGCGAATTTTATGTTGATTTCTATTAATATACGATACATGAAAATGAACTTTGTAAACCGTTCGGGGTTATTGTGTCGTGGTTATAACGAAAATATTTCTAGACTAGGCCGGATGCTTACATATTACCGCTCTTATATCCTATGCAACTGATAATAAACTCAAGTGCATATTTTAAGGGCTATTCTAGTTACATATTGCTATATATAGCTAGAATTGATTTGATTGATTCCGATCGAGGAAGTACCTTCAACTTATATAACAATAGCCTAAAGGATTGTTCCTACGACCGATAAAACTCGCCAGAAAACTGATGCGAGAAGTTTGCGACACAAGGAGCATCCTCCTTGTGTCGCCAACTTCTTTATGCTATGGTTTCCATTTTACATCGTACATAAGCTTTATCTCAATAAGGTGGAAACTACCTGGTGGTAAGCAGTTGCTGACCCTAAACTCTAGTTAAGACCTGTGAGTTAAATGTGTATCATTTTCGATGGATCGACTTATAATTGTCAATGTTGTAACTAGTTCATATTTTTGTTATTTATAATTTTTGTTTTCATTTCGATAGCTATTCTACTTATTGTTTATTTATCTATAAAACAGTAAAATTAGTTAAATAACAACATAAATGTGGACTAATTAATAATAATAATAACAATGTAGAAAACGAAAAAATGGATAAATAAAAAGTTAAAAGAAAATTAAAACTAGTATTTAGTAATGACAGAAAGTAAGATTTCTTGCAATATGTTATAGGCCGACATGAATAACAACGAAAACCATAAGACCATTTTGCGCGAGAATTAATAGCTAGCAAAGAGTTTGGCAAGAATGTTCCGGCCATCAAACACGTCGGGCCGGAACGTGCGAAATCCAATAAAGAACTTGCACCACCTGTGCCTTATTACATTCTTTTGGTGATGCGCTCCTTTCGGTACTCCCTGAAATTTGCCCCAACTTTCCATGCTAGGAGATTGCTTGTTGTTCAACTTTTACTTTGAAATTTCGTTCAATTAGTATCAGCGGTGGAAAGAAAGTTTCTTTGGCGGAATGTTTTTATAATCAGCGAATTCCTTCTCTCATTCGAATTTCATAAAATGTCCGCTACATTGAATTCGAGCACTTTTCGAACAATGGTGTAACAGAAAAATTACATGGCACCGATCATGAATTATCTATTAGTTATATTACAAATCGGTATATATTGTAAAAAGAACTGTTCTTTTTATGATACCTATTCATAGAGATTGTAATATGACAATTTATTTCATTAATACAAAACGATGGGAGATGATTCGCGTGTGTGAAACAATGGCGTACCCTGGTGGGCGTCCGCGATCTTAATTGCAAATGCGACATTAGCATATGCGCTTTGTGAGCTCTTGAAAGGTCCAAGGCGACGCACGATGTCCTTATGAGCGGTTGGGTGTCAGCATTGCCTCAGTCTCGGCACTAAGTCGTCAGAATGCCATATCATCGTTCATGAATCACTGCTATATACATACTTATTGTAATATATTTTACAGGGAGTGTAGGATATCAAATACAGTCGAGCGTTATTCATCTTCATTTGTGGTCGCAATACTCGTTTATCGTTAAAATACGTCAAGGAAGGCAACCCACATAGTGTGATTAATTCCATTTATCCATTTATCTTAAGCTTTGAGCGTTCCCGCAGTGGCTGTTATGAACTTCCATCTAAGTAATTTTGTACTAGATGATTTCTCCGCTGAAACATTTTATAAATGTGGAAATAACGTTTCGGCTGTTCTAAAGTGGTATAATTGTGCTCACTGCAGCGTATTTAGCTACTAATTAATAAATAGAACACATAAACATAGTTTTCCGAATGGCGGAGCGGAGGAAATTATAATTAGTAACTGTGTGTGAAATGTAATTGGTTTGCACCCAATTTGTGAGTGCGTTATGCATTCTGGTATTTATAAAAACGTAACGAATGTCTAGACCAAGTGTTTGCCCCGATTATGTCTAAGTTTGATCTACAATTAATATAATATGAACTTTATTATAGTATAATATTTATTCTTATTTTTAATAAAGGAATGCTTATCGCATTAATCCTTAAAGGAATACTTCGTTGTCTGACTCCCTGTCTGTTAAGATGTTTTTTCAAGAACACATGGAGGTATGAGGTTGTAAAAAAAATTACCAGCTTATATTTCAACACATCACAAGTAAATCAAAACTGTATATCTGGATATATTCTATCTGGTACTTCATACATCTGATACATTCATCCATCACCATCTGGCATTTACAGCAGCAGAAGTGGTATCACGCGAGTGATACTTAATGTATTTCAAGTGTTCATAGGCTACAGTAACCGTTTTACATCAGGGGTGCCTAATGATTGTATGCCTTGTACAAAAAAAACATCCCATTGATGTTCAATTATGAAATTTGGCCAAAATTTACATAAAAACTGTATAGATAAAAATCTGGCAATTCATAATTTGACATTTATAATATATACATATTTTATAAAAAAATATTACAAACTTACATTTGCAGTTGGATTGTGTTTCACATTGACTGTGAACTAGACAGATATATGGTAGAACATTTTTTTCAACTGCAAAGTTAAGTTTGTTCTTTTATAGAAGAAGATTACAAATCACATACAATTTATATTCATTCGGAATCCTCAGCGCGCAAGCCACGTCTCACACCTTTTTTGACCTATTTTCAAAGTGGATACATAATTTTTAAATAAGTTATATCTTCGAATTATTGTCATAACTTTGTCAATACTGGATATAAATTTCTGACTTATATCTTTAACCGTACCATTCTTATCCCATAGTCTTCGTAAAGACGGCACCCTTATGTCTAACTCAATGCAGTAAGAATTCCAACGATATAGATAGATATATACTCGTAGATAAATTATTTGTGTTATTTAAAACACACATGTAATTCCATAAATACGTACATAATTGGTGAGTTGATAGACACGTTTCGAAATAGCACAAGTATATACTTGCGATATCGCAGTGACACAAAATTGGGTGTGGCTAAGTGCATCTTCCTTCATTACAAGTGAGCTCAGCACTGGTATTTTGCCATAGCATCTACAACACCGCACTACAATACCTACCAGGTAATTAGATGTTATAAGTAGCCAAGAACGAAAGAATAGGAAAGAATAAAGAAGCTGCTGCACTTGTACATGAATTCTGAAAACATCACTTCTTTTTTGCGGTTATCTAATAAAAAGGCGCGGTATTGATTAAGTGCATGAATTTCGGGCAATTGCTGTGCTTTTTTTTGAATTACTATTATTATACAGCACCGGTATAGCGTCGGTGCAGATGTACACTTGTACGTGAATTCTGAAAACATCACTTCTTTTTTGCGGTTATCTAATAAAAAGACGCGGTATTGATTAACCCTTCGAAACCCGGGTGGTCGAATACGACCGCGAAATGTATGGGAAAACGTATATAACGGGTTCTGACTGCTCAAGTGCATGAATTTCGGGCAATTGCTGTGCTTTTTTTGAATTACTATTATTATACAGCACCGGTATAGCGTCGGTGCAGATGTACACTTACATAACATTTTAGTCTATAAGTCGATCTTAAAATACATTTGTGTATTCTCCAATTCAATTTTTCCAATTTATGTATTCTCACGACGATCGGTGGCACAGTGATTTATAACGCTACTTTGACACCAACACTCGTGGGTTCGATTTCCACAGAGGATAAATATTTGTGTGCATGGACATGTCCATTTGTCTTGGTTTGAGTGTTTTCTAAGTATCATAAGTACGTATTTAGAAAAAAAATACGTATGTATATCAGGTGTCAAGTATACCCATAACACAAGCTTCACTTACTTTGAGGCTGGATGGTGCTGTGTATATGTCGGACAAATTATTATCCGACAATTTACGTAAGCCTTATGCTGTAAGACATTTTATTTAATATCTAGTATCTGCTAGAAACTTTGGAATAGATTTTGAAATTCTCAATTTTCATTTAGCATATGGGCATTTCCTAGATTTGCCAGCGTGTTCCTATATTCTTCTTTTCAATATTACTTTTAATTGTTCTTTCCATCAATTCATTCTTCTTTTCATTTTGTAAGAGTCGTTGCCTCCATACCGAATACTAGCACTGACAAGATGCATTGATTGTTTTATGACATTGATTTGCTATCCTTTGGTGAATTAGAAAATAAGCTAAAAAGAAATCGTACGTATTGTAAACGATAATATTGTCTCGTTTGATTTTCAGGTACGTATTAACTTCCAACAATTTGCTCAAATGGCATCGTCCCCTGACACAACATCCGGCCGGTAAGTTGAAAACATAAAATAACTCATTTTTCAATGTTGTTGATGAAAGCTACGATCAGCTGTATTTCCCAGTTGAATACAAACTGAATAAATACGCGAAGAACGAATACCGAGTACGAGTCACAGATAACAAATTTATTTTTATCATGGCTGCTTTAGGTTTACACGAAATTTTTATTTATTATACTCCGACTTTATGTGACATCTCGGGATTTATATAAAACCAGTCGAGAATTTGCAAGCTTGCATTGCCAGAGGAACACCTGGCTTGTCAATTATATAACAATTTTTTTTTTTAAATTTGTCTACCATTTTGACCATGTTAGAGATAGGAACGGTGTTCCTGAAAATAACATTATTTGTCAAAACTATTACATATTGCCAACGCTTGTGTCAGTGGCAGATAGTTCCCAATGTTAGACGTAGTTACTTTACCGTTATTTACACTAACATATGACGAGAATCAACATTGTAATTAATAATCGCACAATGCATCACAAGGCAATTCAATCAAGCCATGTGCTAGCATTATCTACACTGCCCCGCCCAAGCCATCACTTGTATTTATTCCTATGTTTTTCCGTATGCTACATCACTGCTGACGTGTAGCTCATTTATGTATGGGAGTCATTGAACGTCTTACTCATCAGCGCACTCGTGAGTTTTAATTAGACACAGCATACAAATTATTGCTCCCAATGGAATGCAAAAAGAACGCTTAGATTAATTATGTTATAAATTATTATCTTAAATAACTCAGACAGATAGATAGTAGTATAATTCCAGTAATATCTTTTGATTTCGCTTTCAACATCACATTTACGATGCAAGAAGTATATTATGATATCAATAGTACGAAGTAGAATTGTATACGAGGGGCGTATTCTTGATATGCAACTCATATCAACTAGCATTTAATATGTATATTTCCCATAATCCAATTGTTTTATCGTGTTATGAGGAATATATAGAAACAATTGTATTATTGGATAGCTTATGCATGTACATATGCCTAGTATTATCAGGGTAGCATGATATACATATATAATTATGTTAAATTACCTGCGCATACGTTTCACGCACCTTGTGCAATAAAGTATAAAAATCAAATAAATAAATCAAATCATATTGTACTGCCTCGTGACACTGCAGAGCGGTCAGTTGAATTACAATATATTTTCGATAATTGATGAACGGATCTGTTAAATTTTTATATAATATTTTCATTTGTAGCTTTATCTATCTCCACTGTAACAAAATGCTTATGAGAAGTGGCCAGGAATTTATTTTTAATTATATTTAAAAGGTATATTAATTTTATTTAAAAGTGTAAATTAAATAAATGAATACGTACAACTTGGAACTTGAAACTATAATACACAACTGGATACTGAGAAACTTCAGACTCCAGATAGGTTTTAAAGTTTGAGACTGAATATTTAGAGACAAGATCTAAAATTTATATACTGTCTGTATCTATTACCTTAGCTTCAAAGGTCGACAACGCAAGAGTGTCGCAAATATCCAAAGACTACAGGAACTGACAGGCCCAAACACTTGTTTCCATCTTAGTGGTATAAAAACTCACAATAATTAGTATAATTTGAAAGTAGAATCTCCTTTAAAAAGTAAGTAACTGTATATTGTTGAGAATGTAAAAGAATCTGCGTCATTTGGGGCCAAGATTGGGCCCCAGTTATCACCCCGCATGAAGTTAGTTTAGTTCCCGCGTGGCGTGAAGTCTTTACGACGTTATATATCGCACGAGCGTAATTGAAGGCAGCAGTGCGTGTCCTGTTTGTTTCTTCCACTCATCAAAGTAGCTGTTATGTTAACTTATATTACCGTAAATCTGTGCTACGCCGTTGCTCTAATATCATTTTCTATTAGACTTTTGATGCGTTCGTGCAAATTAGATGGCAAATAAGCGACACATATGTAACTATGTATTTTATTTTTACACTGAAATGAGTAATACTCATACTCATCTAGAATATCGCCATGTTGATCCTACATTGGTTCCTATAATTCTGTGATAATAAAAAAATTCCTGTGACTAATCTATTCATAAATGTGTCATCAACCAACTTTCATGAAGTATTAACAAGGTCTTCTTAGCGTTATCCCGTTTTCTAATCCTAGTCCATTGGCGTGGTCCCCTAACTTACCCTAAGGATTTGGCCAAGATGCTGATATTTACATGGAGGAAAACCAGATCATTCTTACGGAACGTCTATCGAAATATAAATTTCTTGGAAGTGCCGGTTTCCTCACGATGTTTTCCTTCACCGCCAAGCACGTGATAATTACAAATATGTACATAAATCCGAAAACACGAATTTAGTGGTACATGCCAGGATTCGAATCGCGGACCTGTTGTTCACTAGGCCAGTTCATTATACAATGGGCTATCATTGCACATTGATAGCACATTGGATAAAGTACATGAAATATTAACAAGGTGTCTCTAATAATATAATATACATATCTGTTATTCAAATTATCAGCACAATTCACAACAGCAACTATTATATCGATGATCCGGATGTGGTAATTGCCTTACTTTATCATAATTACTGTTCACGTACACGGGCGGATATTAAGAATAAACGGTACATTATACCAAATATTGCCGATCGGATACATTTTTTGCGAAAGAACCGAAGAAAAAGCAATTTTAGAGCAGACTTAAGACAGTTTGCGACTGGAATAAAATATTACTTTTAGATCCAAAAGAAAAACAACGGGATTTAGCGGTATTGCAACATTTTACGGCGGCATTGTGAACACACATAAAATTTATGGGCGTTAACGTCTGTAGGCTCGATAAACAGTTAGTGTGCTGAGTAATCCGCGGGGGCGCTGCGGGACGTTTTAATATTTTCTCTGGACGAGACTTTGAGTTCGGGAGTAGTCGCCGCGGACGCATCACTCCGCAATTAAGGGCCAGACAAAACGTCGTCGACTGGCTACGAGCGTTTCATCAAATATTAAACCCCGCCTGCACCCGGCACACGAACAAATCCTACGGCGCATTTAATATTTTACTTAAAACGGTCTGCGGTTTCCGCCAGTGAAGTTTTCTTGTGGCTTTGCGCGGCGATTTAAGTTTTGTTTAGTGCTCGCTGCTCATGGAAGTGCCTCAGTGGGATGATCCCTCCGCTAAATACTTGATGCGATGCTGTTATTGCTGCCGTACTTAAAACTGAGGCGTTTGCGCTGCACTAGAACATCTTTTCCGAGTGAGTTTTAATTACAGAGATTATTATGTGCCATTATGTCACTTTAAAATATATTTTTTCTCTTTTTATTACCTCTTAAATTTGTTTAGGGTCCTTTATAATTAATTTTGGGATACTCACGAAAAAGCCATTTAAATACCTACTAAGCCATGCACAATGCGAATTAAAACAGTCGCTATATGTCCAATGGAAACAAATCGTTGAATCGTGCAGCGCGCTCCCAACCGTCTGCGTCGTGAACCTGAAAGCTAAATACAGGAAAACACCAACATAATCGGATGCGGTATTAACTCCCTAACTCGCCGCCTAATGAATATTCAGGCAAAGTGACACCGGTTGTCTTGAATTTGCAAGAAATAATCCCTGACATCTGACAACCATAAATCTTTCAGTATCAGAATGGTAATTAAGACGGCAGCGTATTTATAGAAAAATACATACTATTATGATAAACATATTTATTCAGCAATTGAAATCGATAAGGTAATTTTATATCTATAAAAAAGTTTAATAAAATGGTAGAATAAAGAAAAAATAAAGAAGAATAACATTATCTAATGCAACGGCTAGAAAAACGAAGCTAAGTCCGACCAAGAGCGCTGAGCAAACAAGTCTAATGAGATTAACAGTTTGGTATTTTTTATGTACATAACAGTCCGCTACTACACCGTGTTTATTGTTACAATACGACCCCTCAAGTATCTTTCTTCAGATGTTATTTACAGTGCTGCTTTGATTTCCCAATTACATAGATTGTATGGATTATGTAGATTATATTGATATGACGAGCTCGGTGGCTCAATCGTGAAAGACGCGACTTTAACACCAACGCTCGTGGGTTCGATTCCCACACAAAACAAACATTTATGTGCAAGAACATGTGTATTTGTCATGGTCTGGATGTTTTAAGAGGGCGCATCAAAGCAGCCCATCTGGGGAAGTACCTCCACCTCACAAAAAACCGCGGCCAAATAACAACTCCCTAGAGGGTTGTTGTGTTCCTGCGTGTAAGTAAGTGCGAGTTGCTGTGTAAGCAGCAGAGGAGGTAGGAGGGAGGCGAGTGATATATGTTACAAGCGTTAATAAGCTACGGTAACTGCTTTACATCAGGTAGACCGTATGCTTGTATGCCTCCCGACGTAGTATAAAAAGAAATTGTGTGCATGTCAAAAACCTAAATATCCGATTAAACTTATCCTTACTTTACTGTATATGTATGATTAAATAACATACATCTACACCTTCACTCTAGGTCCCTTGTGTGATAGGCAAAGAGTACCGAACACCGTGAACCGCCTTCCTCAGACACCTCACTCGCTACTCTTATTTCTTCTGATAAAACTTGACCAATCTGGTAATGGTAGTCGAGTCTGGACTTTCATAGCACCTTCATCCTTCCAATATCGCAATGTAGATGCATATATTTCGTCCATTCTTCAATTTTCAAATTTATTATATTATGATGCCCCATGTCATAAGATGTACCTACCCGTATTTGAATGACCGAGAAAAGGACTTGCCGGTTTCTTCGTCCGCTGCTGACGCAGCAACTCTTCAGAGACTTACCTGTAGCTTGACTCACTCCCAGGCATGATTGTAGTGCGAATCCCAAGAAGGTCCGCAGGACTCTTGCTTTCATTGGCTGTCCAGCTGAAAAGAGCATTAGTGCTATATGTTCCATGATTGTTGATATAAAAGAACATAACGATGGGAGTAACATCGTACCAAGCGCAACACACTTCTCAAGAATTGAGTCACTCACGTTGGTGTTCCCCACCTTTTTGGCATTTCAGGGTTCCAGTGAAAGGCCATCGGAAGTAGCGATCAGATATAATAGTTATGGCAGGTATTGGACCCCGTTTTGTAATAAGCCAGTACCAATACCAATACTCAGTCCCTCCAGATTTAATTATAGACCATTAAATTCCAACACATCGCTATAGACCCAATATCTACGGAAACCTGCTCGTGGGTATATTGTTCCATTGATATCCCCCCGAGCGTGTCACCGTGAGTGTACTAAATCAATCGGTACAACACAATATTATATCTTACATTAATCTTCTCAAAGGTACCTTTACGCATTGGCTCCATATCCCCGCGCACGCTTCTCAAATGACGGGGATTAATATGACCAGTGATTTGAGAAGCATAATAATAATATACCTATTTATTTACATCATAAGATTATACTCGTCGAGTAAAATGGTACACTATACATGAATACTGAGACTTGATAGTATCCTGTCATATATATTTAACTATCTCAGTAATACAAGAAACTATAGCTTGCGACATTTCACCTCGAACGTAAAATGTGCGATGTGGGGAGGGAGAGAGATGGTTGTTTTCTTTAAACACGGGCGCTGTTTGGAATTCCTGCGTCAATTAAACGCTTGTTTGTAAACACGACTGACACCGAGTACAGTAACGCGATAATTTTCACGGAACGCGCCTCCATCGACCACCCTACGATGTCGCCTGCGTTCTTTGAAGTCGAACGACTCCTTTGAACGCCCAGGTACGGCGCGGCGGCGCTAAACCCTCACAGGTCAATAGCTGTAAAACACTGTAGGTATTTATTTCGGTACACTTTGTGAATCTGTTGTTTCTGGACGTTAAAGCGTAGTGTGGAAACTTCTAAAGAAAATGTCGTTTTCATAAACTTTCAATATCGCGTTTTAGAAAATAATATATTATTAATACAAATAATATTAATATTATATATAGAAATAATATGAAGTAACCTTCATCTTGGGACATGAGGGGAAAGCCACTGCCGGTATACCATCTGAACCACTCATGGTTTTTGGCGGCAGTGCCAAGAACGGATGACAAAGGTTCTCTCGGCTATCTTAGCGAGTGAACAGAAAATACTGCTCCAGAAAGGGTTAGCTCGCAAGTTGCTCGCTAATTAGGCGGAAAGAACCGAGCGCCGCCGTGTGGCTCGGTCCTTACACACCTTACTCGCCTATTTAACATTCACAGCTTTGTTATTAATTACTTACCAAGATTATATTATACTTTATTGAAAATAGTTAAATGTAATCTTCATCTTAGGGTGTTATTAGCTGGATTATTTTTTGTATTTCCCTGGATGATTGTTGTGTTTATGCGCCCTCGATACTCCTTGTATTGCTAGCGTTCATAAGCTACGGTAAGAACTCCACATCACAGTGACCTATATGCTTGTTTATCTGCCGATGTTACATGAAAAAAAGATAAATTGCTAAAATCCACAGTATTAGGTAAAGTAGGTACTGTAGTGTATTTTTATTAATTACACTAGTAACAACTGAGTGTAACTGACAATACTTAATATCTGTATAAAATTATTATATGTATAAAGTAAAGATATGTATAACATTTCTAAACATACTTTAATTATGATTATTGCTTATGATTATTTACTAAGTACTTACTCTTCAATGTCTATTAAGAAACATATCATCCCGTTTTCCTAAAATTAATCAGTCAATAAATATTTAGCTATTAATTAATTCAATTACATGTCCATCTACCTGAAATATTTGCAGTCAATGAGAACCAAATCTCGCCAAAACGTAATTCTGAAGATCACTGTCGGAAAAGGCTGAACAGGATAAAATTAAGTGAAAAACAAAGATGTTAATTGGCGACCCTGCTTTTGTTGCAAATCCAACATGGCGATTATTCACCGAAAACAGTTTATTATTCGAGCTGGTTTACAAAGGGTGGAGGAAGCAGAGCGGAGGCGATCGCGCGATTGGGGCGGGAAAAGCCAACTTCCGCCACCGAGCCCACGGAACCGCTGCACTGATTACCCAGATGTTTAAGTAATTTCGTGCCGGTCCCTTGTTAATTGCGGGAAATGAGTTAATTAATTGTTTTCCTTTTATCTCAAATACTTTTTCCAGCCAGACAAAATCAATTGAGTTGATTTAGTCCTAGACTGCCTCGTTCGTTACGTGCCCGAAATAAGCTACGGCGGCATTTTTAAAACGGTCTCCGCACCGCAAATGGCTGGCGGGCCCGTTGTAAAGTAATTGCAATTCGCCTCAAGTAGATTCGATTGCAAACCATAGAGCACCATCTGTTGTTGAGTATTGTTAGTTGCATTGGCTACTTTATTGGCAAATAATTTTCTTACGATCCTTTATAGTTGTAATTTCCTATACCTAGTTTTAATATGAAAAACAAGTTTGTATTACAAATTATTGTTCTGAATAGAAAATGTAACAACAATTGCGTGAAACATTTTACATACGTTTCTTTAATATCTACATTACATCTGCTAAATGAACAGCATTTATATATAACAATTTCTTAAATTAAATTTGATAAATATTATTCTACGAAATTAGAGAATGCCACCAATATATTTAGAGTGCAATTATAACTAAATCAGCAAAAGGCATAAAACTGCGTTACAGACGGAGTAGCTATTGTCTCCGTCGATATATTTATAGGGAGGGCGGCAGCGTGGCGCGGGCGACGACCGCGCCGCAAGGCCGAGCCAGCCGCCCAAACTGGGCCCTTGCCGCAACATTTGAGCGAATTTATTGCTGCGTACACATACTGCAACCAGGAATGCACACAAAGTATATCAACGTACACTAAAAATCACAGACCAGACAAAATCTTTAACTTTGTTTCTACAAAATATGTCTTGTTGTAACTGCAAAGCGAAATATAATTATATTCATTTGTTCGGCTGCAAGTGACAATTGATTAAGTCATCGAACTGTATTCCCCCACGAAGTTAGCTGTTTTGGGAGACTTTAAAGTTCATCATGTTAAATAATAGGGGTTAAAGTATGATATTGCCGTTTTATAGTACCTAATAGATTCTTTGAATTAACCTTAAACATTCATGCGATGAGATTTTCGAGTGAAACTGTTTTTCACACGATACCCATGAGGTTTTTCTTTTAAAAAATGTGCAACATTTGATTATCGAATTTCTATTGCTTTTATTTATTCAGCTAAGACGGACCCCGACTCGTGAATCGATCATCACCATTATTGCTCCATGATAACGCAAGACCTCACACTATACGAAAGACCGTTGTAACTATACAGGAGCTGCAGTTAGAAACTATACGCTATCCTCCGTACTCCAACTGACTACCATTTTTTTCGTGATTTAGACAATTTTATACGTGGTATAAAAAAAATCCCATGAGGTAGTACAAAATGCTTTCACGCGGTTTGTCGAATTTAGATCCCCAGAATTCTATCGCAAAGGCATAAATTAAATAAACTTGCGATTAGGTGGCAGCAATGTATAGATAATGAGGGTAAATATTTTGATTAAATAAATATATTCATTTTAGAAAAAAACGAGATTTAATTTTTCATTATAAATAGGCAATTTCATACTTTAACCCCAATGTGTTCAATTCGCATTCAACTTTGCAGAGAGATCTAAAGAACAATGGCGGAATTTTAGCTTAAAAATTTTTGAGCGTCCCTAACTTTCAAAATAACTAATGCAAATCAAATCTTCTAATACGATTTTGGAAATTTAATTTGGTGTTTTTTGAGGCCAAGTAAGAAATCATTATTAAATTAAAAAATATTTGAGTACTACTACAAACACTTCAGTCAAGAGTTGCCCCAATCGCTATTTATTCTACTATACGACATTCCTTTAAATAAATACAATAAAAATCCTATATGTATAAATATTGGAATGAATCGCAGTAGGTGCAAAATTTGAATCGGGTTCACCATGGACTCGATTTTAAGGAAAACAATCGAGATGTTTTCGATTGTTCCGAGTCGACCAACTGGTCCAGTCACCGCTCTAAATCGATTGTTCCAGTCGTGAGTTCCGACTAGTCGTATCTGTGACAATCGAGACAGACTCGCGGACTCGAAGTCGCAAGCATCGATTGTTCCAGCCGCGAGTCCCGAACTAGTCGCGACTGTGATGTTAAATAATTTAATTCGCGCTCAACTGAATATGTAACTAATTCTAAATTTGATTTAGCCTATTCTTTCCTCTAGTTAGTACAGTCTCCAACGAGAAAACCAGTTGTAGAGGACCATACGCTCACTGCTCGACCCAGAGACCTCGGTCTAGACGTAATCTATGCCAGGATGAGTCACAGTATGCCGGGATGAGTCACTCGGGACAATGTAAGTCAGCAGACTGGGATGTACTGCGTAAGGTCTACACGTAGTACTCCCGAAGCCACCTTGCTTTGTATCAGAAGACATTAATAAATAATATTATCTAACAAATAGTGCAGCGTCATCTAGTCCAAAACTAAGCTAAGCTCGTACTATAAGTGCTCGACATATAATCAGACAGGCCGTATGATTTATTGCTAACTTGGTGGTAAAAAAAAATGTATGTTAGGCATGTCTATGCCTGCTTGCAAGGCAAAAAGTGTATAGAATGATTCATAAAACGCCCTTTCATATATTGTGTGCGTACGACTTTCTAATTTTCAAAATCGTTACTAAATATTTAAAATAAAATGGATTCCATTATACATTGAATCTATTTCGTATTTGATATTTTTTTAAATGAAGCGATTTACAAAATTTAATACAACCGTTTAATGCCGAGTGTCTTACTTTCTTTAACGGCACACCGACTAAACGTTTGAACTGAACTTTGCTGAAATTAGAAAGTAAGTCGAAAATCCAATGTAAGTTCTCTCACCACTTTAGATGTTGCAAATGGAATCATCAAATTGAATGTCCATGGAAGTATCCTGTCCTTGCTTTCAGCTAAAGGGTGAGCTTTATGACGCGTTCAGTGTGGTAACGGCAAATTAGCACATTAGGCCATAGTGTGCGAGTGTTAAGAGGGCACACGCTATTTCGCATGACATTAGTTTAGCGGTTATTGTTACATAAACGTGTAAGGTAAGACGTTAATTGTGATTTACGAACGATATACACTTGTATCTACACCTGTATATAAATTATACAGACACGATAACAATAAAAGCGGTAAGTATAAGGATCACTGAAACTATCAGAGACTGACTGAGAAATATTTTCTAAAAAACCATGTCGTTGAATTTAAATATAAGAAAAACTATAAATATAGTAGATTTAAAAAGAAAGTCATACATGTCTCGGGAATAAAACCTTATTACTAGTTATATTATGAAAAAAAACTTTTTTAATGAAAAAATACTTGTTCAGATTTCGATTGGAAATTAAAAGCGAAGGTGCTTTATTAATAGAAGTTGTATTTGAAATAAATGCAAAATAATACTTAAATAATTTTAATAAATATGTAAACGGAGTGTCATTTTCTCGACTACATTAATCGTCTTTTGCAACTTTTCTTATTCAACTTCGGGAGGCTTACAAACATACTGCCCTCCTGGCGTAAAGTAGCCTATAAGGGCAGAAATATATAAAATAAACCTAAAGGATTTATTTTATATATTTTAACTTGAAAACCAAATTCGACGTAGATGAAATCATGCTCAACAGATAGTATCATAACAATATCATATAAAGTCAGCGCTAAATAAATATGAATATTCAATAACCATATTGTTACCGAACATACACGATTTATATACTCAGCACATAGCGCGTCAAATTTTTTTTTAACAACTTAAGAAATAATTATTTAAGCTATTACCGTATGAATCTATTGCATAGCGAAATTATCAGAGTTTTGAATATGGCATACATAGCGCAGAGATTATTAAAGCACGTCGTCGAAGCAGGCACGAAGTTTATCTAATTAGTCACAATGTCGAAGCCCTATAAATATGGCTAAGTTACCGGTTAGTTATATTTCGCGGTGAATACTCTTCTCGCATAAATTTCTAGAATGTTCCGCTAAATAAATCAGCGAGACCCCATCTTCAGAGGAGTCAGATAACATCTGTTCCGATTAAACCGCGGAGATTAGTGTACACACACCTCAGCACAATCCAGGGGAGTAAATGGATTATGTACAGACATGGTGTAACCGGGACAGAGATATATGTAATCGTTTGTACGTACTCGTATACGTGAAGGTCTCACGTTCATTGGGTTCCATTATTAAGGAACAACTAACATTTGATAAAACTTAACGGAGTTACAGTATTACGTCTAATTAAGGCGATATAAACCAAATACGTCATTCATGAAATTTATTTCAATAATACAATATACTCGTACTCGTAAAGGCAGAAGCAGTTTAAGATAGTAACTTTAAAAGGAACCTTGAAACCCGCGTGCTAATATTCTTTAAGTATTAGTATGAAAGGCTGTTGTGCTTACTGTACTTTATTTATAATGCTCAACGATCATAAACCTTTTATACCTTTTTAGACACTTCAAGACATTCTTCACACAAACGTGACTTTTGTTTGCGTTCAATTGTCTAAATTGTCGTAACAACTAGAATATCTAAACTTCCACTAACGATATACTCCAACGGACCCCCTTAGCGGTGGAAACCTTGTCTGTAGAATTGGTTTACACAAGATTCAATATTTGTTATTAAGAGGCTTAATTGGTACGATGTCAACGGATTCGGGAAGGAAGAGAACAGACGACGGTATATTGCGGTCTAAGCACCCGTGTGATTGGAACTCCGGCTTTCCATATCGGATAATCGTTATTTGCAATTCAATTCTGTGTAAGCGGTTAAGGTTTAATAGGCTAATATTAGAGTACGAAGATTTGTAAGAAATACCCCTTATATCATTACGATCTGTAAATGGTAGATTTGGATTGAGTTTTGCGGACAGGCACCTAAGGTTCGATAGGAGATTAGTAAGTTATTCTTGTTGACAAGCTTTGAAGCGCAGTGGTTAGTAACAGTATTTTGACACCAACGCTCGTGGGTTCCCACACAGGACAAGCATTCGTGTGCGTGAATATGTCTGTTAGTCTATGACTGGCTGTTTTTACGAGAGGTAAAGCGCGTCCAAGCAGCCCGTCTTTAGAAGTGAGGTGGAGCGCGCAGACAGCAGCCAAATAAGAACCTTGGAAAGTTGTTGTATTCCTGCAAGTAAGTGAGGTCACTAATAAGCTCCCAATGAGTAGCTGAGTTAACAGCAAAGGTGGGATCGCGCGAGTGATACTTAATGTGGTGCAAGCATTCATAGGCTACGGTAACCGCTTTACATTAAATGGACCGTATGCGTGTATGTCTCCACTCGTTGTACAAAAAAATATATATTTAAAGGTAATTTAATCTAGACAAACAGTTGTGTGTATGAACAATAGTGTTTTAAAAAGAGGTAGGGCCAGACTGACATCCTCCACCTGACAGAATATCGAATGTTCATGAGAATGAGTGATGTTACCAATTAACTCTAGCGCGTTACCACTTCTGCTGTGTTACCAGCAGAAATGGTAACGCGCGAACAATACTTCTTGTATTGCCACCGTTAACAAGCTATGAAACCATTTTACATAAGAGGTCGTATGCTTCCCAACGTTGTGTATAAAAAAGCTAAACTAAGACAAAATACTCGTATTATGCTTCTGCCACCAATTAGTTCTTGCTAAATAGCGCCAGCTGGCATCCATCCACTGCCATTAGTAAGTGCTTGCCGACGCTACCATAGCGTCTCTGTTTCGGCTGCTTCGATCGCCTTTACGATTGTCCACAATCTACAGACTGCTACTATTGTAGGAACCGCATTTATATACCACTGCTGCTCCGTTAGTCGTCTCAACGTTTCGCCTTTCCATGAGACATCGTCTGACACTGCAAATCTTAGACGTTAGTGTTAACTTGCTACATATCAGAAATCCATAGCACTGCTGTTCCTTATGTTTCAGAGGGTGGTAAAATATTTAACAGAAGGGAGTTGCTAATAGTGGAGCTCTACTTATTTTAATACCGATATTCTCTTTCAAACTAAGTTTGTACCTGACATCGTTATTTGCGAAGTAAAATTATGCGAAGTTATTATATGAAACCTGTAACTGAATTTTAATAAAACCTTGTCTATTTTAAATGATCTTTTCAACTTTAATCAAATCAATAAATTACCTTCTATAAATCCCATTAGTTCCATTCCAGTGCACGAAATGTTTTAATTTTCATTTAGTTCTGAGATTTTCCAGTTTCGGGGTGTTCCAGCACTCGGTTACATGGTTCCGTAAAACGATTACGCGAAATCCTTTCTCTCTCAATCTTCGCTTCGGTTGTGTACTCCATCTACCCGCTGCTCAGTAAACGAACTCCAAAATTCTGAATCAGACTTGATTGAATCACAGTCGTGCCCGCGGGAATGGCGTTATTTTCCGTTCTATTTCATGTCGCGTCGCAGCGATCGACAAGTCGCACAGCCGTGCTCACGCTTGCCGTGTTTGTACCCTCGAGAAATTTCTTCCAGTTCATTTATTTGTTTGGAGACCGTTGTTTCTCTTCTTCACACTCATGTTTGACAAACATTTACTTTTTATGAGCTAAGGAAATATTTAAGCCAATCAGCATTTTCTTTAGCTAAATTCAAAACTTCACAGTCCATGTTTTTCATTTACTTGTTTGGACAAACATACTTTAGTGTAAATACTCGGGCATAAAAAGAATTTTGTAGTCTCACCTGTGTGAAATTCCTTGCGTTATAGACTACGGTAACTGATTACCATCAGGCAAACCCTATATTGGGAAACGTTCACGTCTCGCTCACGTTCATTACCATATTTCAGTTAGGACCGAAATATTTATACGCGAACGTAAACGTTGTATTATCTACTTATAATTAGATAAACCTTAGTGATATAAAAAAAAAAAAGATAGACAAACCTCTTCTTCTTCTTCGCGCTATCCCGTTTTCCTAAACCATTATGATTGGCGAAGTCCGCTACCTAAGCCTAAGAATTTGGTGAAGACATTGAGTTTTACATGGAGCGACTGCCTTCAGACCTCCAACAACCCAGAGGGAAAACCAGATCTTTCTTAGGTTAAGTCACTCGTCTTGGAAATATAACTTATTGATGTGTGGGTTTCCTCGCGATGTTTTCCTTCATCGCCGAGTAAGTGATAAATATGTACATCTATCTATAACTTCACGCCAAATCCCTTGCGGGGTACGCAGAGAGAACCGAGTGCCACATGACTCGATCCTTACAAACCTCACTCGCTTCTTTAGCATCCATTGCTCTTCTTATACACGCTCGCCGGTTTCTAAGGCTTCAGACATCACTTTCAGATAAAACACGATCAATTTGGTCATGGTAGGTTAGTCTTGGCCTTCCTTGGCTCCTACATTCTTCTACTTTCGTGCTGTATATCTGTTTCGTAATTCTTTCTTCCTGCATTCTTTCCATATGTCAAAACCAATGGAGCATGACTCTTCTTATTTTAACACCGAGACTCTGTTTCAGACCAGCTCTGTTTCTGACATAATCATTGGCAATGCGTTTTAACTACAAGCGTTACGCCACAAATTTTGCGCAACGCTCGCATCTCGACCGCATTTATTCTACTGTCATGCTCTCCCTGCCACACCCAGCTCTCGTTTCCATAAGTAAATATGTAGATAAATCCGAAAATACGAATTTTAGTGGTACATGCCCCCGCTAGGATTCGAACTGCGGACCAGGTGGTCAATAGACCGGTTCCTTATCCAGATAATCAAACCTGTTTGCTATCATATAGCCTACAAAGATGTTGAAAATAAATACGCTTTAGTTTATGACCTCTGATTTTGTTTGTATATAGCAACGTTATTTAAACCAAGTCAAATTTATACTTTGCAAGAGGAAATTTCTTACATAATGCTTGTTTTTCGCCTTACCCTAGAATAACGGTATAAAAGGTAATTAGGATAAATAAATACATCAGGAGCAATTCTCCAGAATGGAAGCCTATGAATCCTACACAGGATAATCGTCAGTAATAAAAGAGCTCATTACGTTGCTCGTCCAGTTGTTTCGATTCACGTTGCTTGGACAATGGGCAAGCGTACGCACAATACGGACCTAGCGTCATCAATCAAAGCCCTGCCCCCTTCTTTCCCGGCCCTTGCACCCCAGCCTACCTCGCACCCTCGGCTGGCTGATTTACCCTTACAGGTAACGTCGACACAAATACAACTTAACCCCATCGGAAACTTGCCTAAGTTCGTAAAATATTTAAACACGCGAAGAAATCAAAGTTAAATTTTCTTAATTGAGCTTTTATTTCATTATTAAATGAAATAAAAGCTCAATTAAGAAAATTTATTTTATATCGGCTCAATTTTAATTGGAGCGTGAATTTTGAGTAGTTTGTTTTGAGTTGACTTCAATTAATAAATATTATATGAAAGTGAAAGTTTGGTAAATATGGATAAAATATTATTGAAAATTAGTATTGCATTACATTACATTACAATACAAGGCAATGATCAATGATCTAGTTTACAAATTCATCCTCAAAAGTATAACCTTTATATATCTTCTTCTTAGCTTATCCCGTTTCCTAATCCATTACGATTGGCGGTGTCCGCTACTTAAGTCTAGGGTTTTAGCGAGATACTGATTTTAACTTGGCGCGACTGTCATCGGACCACAACCCAGAGGGAAAACCAGAACTTTCTTTGGTTAGTTTACACGTCTTACGGAATATAATTTCTTGGACATGCAGATTTCCTAACGATGTTTTCGTGATAATTACATAACAGGAATTTAGTGGTATATGACTGGATTCGAACTAGGGACCAGGTCAATAGGCCGGTTGTTTATTCGTTGGGTTATCACTACTCACCTTATAAACCTTTACATATATATATATCCATAATATTCACAGTGTAGCATTAGTGCGCTAGTTGCGAAGGTCGGGTTGCGCGACAGAACCGTTGTAATCACGAATCATGATTTTCTAGAATCTAGTTATTATACGCCAAAATATTCATATTCGTTACAGTACTTTTTATGCTACGGAAAATCTGAAGAACTAATTTCGGGCGCAGTACAATTAGCTTGAAATTTGTTAAACAGTCATCATTCTCTACATCAAATGCCAGACTTGGTACATTGGCTGTGCAAATATAAGTCACGACAATAAAAAGTTTCTAGTTGTAATTTGTATTTATAAAATTTATTACAAAATTAACGTCGTCACCGGTATGTTGTACCGCTAACTGATAAAAACAAACAAAAGAACTAGTGTATGTATATAAAAACAAAAATCGAAGTGTCAAAGTGACCTAACGAACTCGCAGGACACTTCTATTTAATATAGATGTTTAACTCCATTTTTACCGATAATATAGACACAATACAAACGCTATAAACGAAGTGAGAATATGTAATAAAATAATAAATACAAACAGCAGCCAGATGTCATGCCGGCTGTCGACAGAGAACTTGTTATATTCAAATGTAAAGGGACCAAATTAGAATTAAGTGGGAAACGACCAAATGAACATTTCCAAAAGCAGACCTCGACAATGAAACAATACGCAGGCAAATGATTGAAACTCCGATGAGCAGCCGGCGTGCGGTGCGGCGTCCCCGTGAGGGCACTGTCGCTAACAATAGCTAGTTTACATACAAACACATCTGCAAACACATCAATACATGATCTTATTTTGTAACTTGAGTGCCAGTTCCGAGTGAAATACAGAATAAGGAGGTCTTAATATTTTGACAAACATTTTTATTCGGATGTACATATACATAGATAATCTAGATTACATTATTATGTGTTTCTTTATATTATCGATATGAAGGAGCGGAGCCTCCATGTACAGGCATTGTATGTCTAAAAGGAGATTTCGATGCTTTATGTTACAATAACAATACAGAAAATTTTGGTTTTGGTTTGGTTTATGCACTATATAATAAATAAATATTATTTTGATGTTATTCAAATGATATCACAATAATGTGGTGGACTAAAGATGATGTTCAGAGGCTTCAAATATATAATTAAATCTAAGAAACTGAATTTCAACCACTCATCAACAATCTACTCGTAGATTACATTATTATGTTTTTCTTTATATTGTCAATATGAAGAAGCGGAGCCTCCATGTATGTCTAAAAGGAGATTTCGATGTTTTATGTTACAACAACAATACAGAAAATTTTGGTTTGTTTTATGCACTATGTAATAAATCAATATTATTTTGATGATATTCAAATGATATCACAATAATGTGGTGGACTAAAGATGATGTTCAGAGGCTTCAAATAAATAATTAAATCTAAGAAACTGAATTTCAACCACTTGTTGTTACTGTACTATCACGAATCTTGGCAACTGGATGTACTCTTGATGACAGTACAATAATTATGGGACCATCAAGTTGGTATGACGATGGATTTGGAACTTCGCAATAATTAACTATGTGTATTTTTTAAACTGTGATAATTTATCGTGCGGTTATTAGGGCGATCTGTACATCTGTCAGTTACATACAGATTTACCTAACTAAAGGATGGCATCCAAAAAGCCCAATTTGATCCACTTCTTGTGGTCTATATATCCACCTATATGTTCACGTCAGGTCCCTTGCGGAGTAGGCAGGGAATACCGAGCGCCATTTGATATGGTTTTTAATCGTTTCTTTAATTTTTAAACCTATTAGTGGTATCATCATAAAATTTACCAATCCAGTATAGTTCCGATAAAAATACAATAATTATGATATCATCGAGCTGATCTGATGATGGAGATATATTTATAGCCAACTCCGACCTCTACGACCGTAAGTCAATCTAGAGCCCGTTTATCTAATCTCATGGCAGGTAGCTTTTGAAATGCAGCATGTATTATGAGATTTGTAATTTTTTAATATTGTTCATATATTTGACAACTTTTGTTACTTCGCTTATCAAATATAAGACAACTTCGAGCTTTTATCCCACTATCTCCTTAGAAAGTTTAGCCTACGACCCTTACAATAAACAATATGAATAATAATGATTAAATAGTCCAATAAATGCCAACCAATACCCGAACCTAAAATTTACTATTTACTCGGGTCCTTTTCGGAACCTGGTTCGGTAAGTAGCTAATCTATGTGAGTCGCCAACACTGATAACTAATTAAAAACACACAAGTGGAAGTGTTGGGGCTTTAAATGATACTTATCTCTCCATTTATTCATTTACATCAAAGGTACATTTCCATTCGTTCGGTTAGATGTCCAAACAGAGCAGGGAGCGGTGGGTCGCGTGACTACTACCCCACTCCATTACTGCAAATAATTCTAACGAAAGATTAAATTCTGATTGTTATTTATTTTCATTGGCATACTAATTACTTAATTGATTACTTAGAAATACGAATATTTTATGAAGTCATTAATAGACGGTTCGATACAACACAGTGCTGCCAGTTCAAAAATTTAAATTCTTTACTAATTAAGACTTGAATTCTCGATATTTGCCGCGTTTTCGAACTCATCATTCCTGGTGTATACTTAGGTGGTGTAAATGATTCACCTTGTCTTAATAGCCAAAGTGACCGTACCTGCGCGTGATGCTCGTCCTGCTGATATGATAGCTGATTTCACGTCAGGCGAGCCATATGCTGTCCGTCTGCATAATTCGGGTCCGACACGAATATTCCTTGTGATAATACGATAAAGACAATCAGAGTCTCTTAGTCTGCGTCAAGTATGTTGAAGTTTTGGAAGCATTAGACATCTAGAACCTAACATAGGTACTTGAGTTGATTGATGCGAATGACACTAAGTACTGTAGCTGTCACGCTGTCGTGTGCGCTTTTTTCATAGTAATAAATAATGGTACGAAGTTCTACATAGACTATGTAATATCGGATCCCATAAACTCTTTTATGCTCCGTTGAAAATCCGACGTTCAAGTTGGAAAAGTTTAGGGTCAATAATGCAATTATAGGCGAGGATGAAAGTATGAAATGTTAAATTCTCTTACAATGTAATGAAGCTAAGAACGTACATGTAGAGATTAAATTATTATTTTGTATACCCACTAAGGTGGCAATCAAGTATACGGACTGCCTGATGGTAAATAGTTACCGTAGCCTATGGACATTTGCAACACCAGGGGTGTCACTCATGCGTTGCCGACCGTCTAAAAACCTCTTCATGCATTTCTTAAAGAATTCCATGCTGTCCATAGTCCCTTGGAAAAACCTCGGCTGAACCTCGGGAGCTCATTCCACAGCTTGAGAGTTCTCGGAAGAAAACTTCAAGAAAACTTCATATTACAAGTAAGGTACTAAGTATTAAAGAAAATTGTATTATACTGGGTTAATTGTATAGGATTTATTTTTGAGTTGAATCATTGTTCAATTATGGATAACAGGGTATTGTGTTGTTTAATCGTATCGTCGTTAATTTCAGTTCCCAAATGATTTGCGATAATCGCTTCAGGCTTACGTATTCATTATCGGATTGTTAAGCTTCACTTATTCATAAAATAATTAAGGTTTGCTTCATAAAATGCATAGTACAATATATTAATAGATTTTCACAAATAATTCAATGTTTTACTTATACTACTATAAGATGATTTAACTGTATAGATATGTATATATAAGTAGAGTAGTATCTGTAGTGAGTAGATCGGAATCTTACATAATATGTATATAGAAAGCACATCTAAAATTATTATAGCTAGAAGCCTGAAAATTTGCTTGCGCGCTACAAAAGCGCATGCTTTGGTGTTTGTTTCTCAATATTCCTATGGAAAATAGAGGAAAATTATATTAAACAAGAACTTAAAGGTGTACTTATTTTCAGTAAAGAAAAGCAACATCTGATAGTGTAATGTCAATGAACGTCCTCAACCTATCAACATTTTTTTCCTTACCTTTGATTTTGTTTTCAATAATGGGGGAGGTCATTTTCACGCAACAAATTACGAAATAATTTTTTTATTCGAAAAACTTCAATCTGATGAAGTCAATAAAACCAGCTAAGTGCGAGTCACACATGAAGGTTCCATACCGCTGTGCAGGCAAAACGTTATAACATGTTTTTTATACATCAGAACTCCTTTAATTTGTTATTTTAATACTATTATTATTTGTCGTTATCACAGCAATAGAAGTGCACACTGTATGAAATTTTCAACAATTACGGTTCATGAGACAACCGTATTTAGTTTTTAGTATTACTATTTTTCTATTCGGAAAATTTTTCTTATAGACTTTTAATAGTTATATTGTGTTGGCTGAATTATTAAATTGGTTTAGTTCGATTAATAAATAAGTGTTTTGTAAAATATGTAATGCGTAATTGATACAAAAAAAAGGAAAAACAAATAATCATCATAAACAAACAATAAATCAGCTTCATAAGTGCCTAAAAGTTATAGAAACCGCTATATTTTGTGGCTGCGTTACGAAAACGTGATTAAACATGTTTCTTTAAAAAAAAAACATTGGCGTATCCATTTAATCATATGCTACAATATCACAAACATACACACAAAAACAGAACATATTAATAAATTTGTAGTGTTCCTGTCAGAGGAAAATATATTATATCGCGAGGGAGCAAAAATAACTTTAGGCCGAAATTGCTTTAAAAAAATCCAATGAGGAACTATGGGTTCAATTCTAGAGTAGAGTAGCCCGACCGAGTGTAACAATTGTTACGCCACCGGAGGAAAAATAAATTTGCAGCGGAGAATTACCCACTACTTGTTATACGAAAATTGTTTCAAATTAAATAAACAGGAAATGCCCGAATAGCCCGAGTTTATTTCAATACATCAATTACTACGGTCAAACTTCATCGAATCATGAAGATTCGTTTAAGCAAAACTACTGATTTATAATTTACTCTCTTGCCTTATATCAAAATAAAAAAGTACTAATCTTATAAAATTATGCTTGTTAAAAATTCCAATTGTAAAATGATCAAATCGATTTTTTATGAATATGTAACAAAGTTTCTGTTAATTACGTCGGAAGAGGAAACAATGTTTCGTACCTACCATCTTCCCATGGCTTCAATGATCTCAATAGATAAATAGAACTTATTCTAATAAAAGCCGTTTTACGTCTTGGATATAACCCGGCAAAATTATTTGTTTGATTATTAAATTGCCCTTTTTTATAACCTTAAACGTACGTTATTCGAATACTAGCAGATCCACACCATCGATACTTTCGCACATCAAGTACGATGGCATTACAATGGAGCACTAATCGGTGGCTGACAGCGACGACAAATGATTGCAGTGTGGGGGCGGAACGACTCGATATAATCGATTTTAACTAAACTAAAACTACAAGTGTAATGCTATTTACACAACAAAAAAAGTAACTGAATTTGGATCAGAATTCTTAATTATTTCTTACCAATTTATTGATTCAAGCTTTAGTCATAAATCGAAGTTAATTTGTATAAACAATTCACATATACTACGTGTCAGCTGAGATGTTACATGATACTATTCGTTCCCGTATCCGAAATTCAAGTAGAATAACAGTTTAAGTTAACAACACAAATATATAAGTTTTGATTTGCATTTTCGCTTGCATGATGATGATAACTTTACCGCAGTAAGAAGTAGCCTAGGTCTTTCTACAGGACCTAGACTTCCTCTGTACCAGCGGTAAACCGCTGAACGTATCATAATGAACTGAAATGAAAAAATCTAAAGATCTGAAAATATAACAGATTTACTGACAGTGTTGCTTTCACTTTTACAATATTAGCATGGATTATCTGTTACATTATGATAAAATGTCGTGATAAAATATGAATATAAACGTCAGCAAAAAGGCACAAATGATATTTTTATCATTATATGAGTACACTACACTGGACAGTGAAAGGCAGCCACGCGTCACATCCTTTTAATTGACATATATATTTTAATAATCTGTATCTTACCCGTATTCTGACAAATAAATATTATTATTATTATGTAACATACCCGTATATAATATAATAATTTTGTATTACACCATTTTATATTTGTACGTAAATTGTAAAAAATAGAAAATTGTAATGTAAAACGTCATCTTTTATTGTTTACATTCTTTCTGACATTTATAACCTCTGCGAACTTTTTGTTCTTTCTATAGTTTGGAGAATCGTGGTCGACGGTCGAGGTTCTCCAAACGGTCCTGAAGACGTCTACTGTAAGTCTACATAGATGTTGTATCAAATGGCAGCGCTATGGCAACGTTGGTCCATCTCATAAATTATAACCAAACTGAAACTACATATGTGCATAATATGAAAGTGCAAATTGGCTTCTTCAACTCCGATGAAAAAAAAATATCAAGAAAAGACTATCGTTGTCAGCCGCGCTCAATAATTTAATTTTTTTTTATTGTTAATTATATTCCGTAATGATCACACATTTTACATGATGTACTTACACTCCAACGTCAACCAATCAACGTTGGTGTTAGGCCGGGTATACACGAGTAGAGAAAATGTCATAGCTACTAGATTACCTACTAACGTTTGAAAGACGAAATTAACTAATATCAAAAGGGTATGTAAGGGTACGTATGGGGGTCCCCTTAAATATTTATTTTATTTTAATTTAATTACTTATTTTTAAAGTGAATATATAACTAAATATTCTGTGAATATTTCAAGCGTCTGCCTTTTGCCGTTATCAATATCGAGCAAAAAGAAACGACAGCATGAATATGAACAATTAGAACCCTTTCTAAATATTATAATATTTATAACGAATTCGGGTTCTGGACTAGAATTCGTAGCCTTTAAACTATTAAAAAGATATCATACCAACCCCTGAATTTTGATGAAATCTCGTTTTTTGGTCAATAATTTTTCTATTGGTTTTACTTAACCCACTTTCCTTCTAACCTTCCCGTTAATGAAAGAAATAAATATTAACATAAATCTCATTAATGTTTATCATTTACATGGATTACCAGAAAAGTGTTTTTATTTATGGGTTCGGCACATAACTTATAACGCACGAAGTGGTATATACAAAATCCTTTAAACGTTCATACATAATGCATGAGCTTGTTAACATCGCTTTAATCGTATTATATAATTATTGCTCACACGATGTAGCTACGCGACAGTTACTTACCAGGAGACCCCCAACCCTTGTAACCTGTACTTGTAAAGAAATAAAGAAAATTTGAATTTGAATTGAATTTGACTTAAAGATGCCATGCATCATAAATAAGTAACATGACAGTAATATAACAGCAATTCTCTTAATATATACTCCGTCAGTGTTTTCGAATCACCCGAAGATCTGACCATTCTCTACCGACAACAGCCGAAACTGACGGACTTACGTGCAAGTCTTACGAGTATATCTCTATTGTAAGAATTGAACGTAAACAAACCCATCAATGTAAACTATAGTGACTCGACTACTTAGGAGTGACAACGTTTATAGACTTTTTTTAATCAATATGTATTAATCTTAGTACTGATGCTCTTCAACACTATAACTTCTGTTTTGTCACTATACGTTCTAGTATTTTCAAAGTTCATCTCCTAAGAGATGAACTGCCAAGATTATGTATATGGTATATAGGAAAAAATAATGATTTCATGGCAAGGAATTAGAAGATTCACTATATTTGTGCATATTATGTTTATTTTTTTAATAAATAAATTATTATAAGGGAAGCTAATATTAAAACTTTTCTCAATAGGCTTACATATGCATTAACTATGCCGCATCTTAAAGCAGTTAATGAATGAAGTTTAAATGGAGTACGTATTTATTTAGGAACAAAAAGGTGAATAATTTACCGTATAAATTACCAAGTCTAAAGAATTTAATAATCTAGACTACGTTTTATTTACCCATGGCGTAAAAAAGGTTGGCTAAACCAATTTGCATATTAAAGGAACGACATTGGAATAAAAAATCTTGTAAATATGTTAATTTTGTACCTGGTAGTCGGCATGCATGTACCTATCACTGTTATTTTTTATGCCATCAGTCGATTGGATTGAGGTAACGATGAAAAATGGCCAAAGAATAACAAGGCATAAGTAGTATTTCAGTAAAATTCATCAACAGAATTTGAATATGTACAAGTTTTATACTTGGAGTTGGGTCTACTGTCTAAATTTTAAGGCTTGATTCAAATAATAAGCTAATATTTATGCACGATTTATTAGTATATATCCTAAATTTTAATTTTACTGCGACTGTAATGCGAAAGTAATATTGAATCTGTAATGCAAATGTAAACCCCAGGGGCACTGGGGCCCAGTGCATATGCCCAAATTAACTTGAGTCACTTTTATCAGCTATTACTCAGTAAAATGGTAAATCAACTAGCTTTTTCACTTAACTTACAACGAAATTGTTTGATAACGACTAGTCTGCATTGAAATTTACTTCTAATCTTAAAAAACGAAGCTGTAGCATCTGGTAGACGCTTAAGTATGGGTTGCTCTCATTTGTATTCATTTGTGATGAATTTGCAGGTCCCCCTACACTATTATATTTTGAAACACGAATATAACTTGTGATTAATTTAATATTTAGATATTAATTATTAATAATATCATAAATAACAATACCGTTTTTCTGTTTCAAAGAAACTATTTCAAAAGTTTCAACACAGAGTAGTTATTTATTAAAACTGTCGAAGCCCCATTGTCGTCGGCAACAAAAAAAGTCCCCTGATAAAGATCAGTCACAGAAAGGAAACGGTGTAATCCTCGCCAATTGGGATTACTGACAAACTGAAAGCGTCACAATAGATAACACATGGTCACAACACAATGGATCGAACAATAATATGTAAGTGTACGCCGAAACGTGACGCATAGTTATCGATTTCTAATCATACGCCCCCACTTTGGCGAGCGCACGTACGTCTGTGCTGTCATTTGTTATACTCAAATTAATTGATAGTTCGCGGTTATCTCGGTATACTCGTGAAATTACGGCGATACAATGTGATATCTGCATTCAGAATTTATATTTAATGTGCACCTGGTGTGCAATTGACGAGGACGTTGATTCTATAGATTCGTTTTTGAATAAGACAAATCGCATTTGGGAATATTTTTGGTACAATCCATGTACGATAGTTTTTTAGGCTTAAATTACTCGCCTGTATCTCGTAGGGGAGCTAGAAGTAGGAATAATCGTTAAGCGGAAACACGTTGATGTATAATTAAGTAAAATCCTGGCTAATCTGCTATCTCAAATGCAACTTTAAATAAAGGTAATTTAGTGATTTGTTTTGTAAACGTGTTTTGACGGTACGTACAATTATTTTGTACGTAAAGTCTATACATGTTTACGAAATAGTAATTAAATAGGTCTAGCTCAATGTAATAGTAAGTAAATAAGGTATTTTAGTAAATTTGCTCGTATAATTTTATCATCTGTTAGGACGTGCGTTTATAAATAAATAAGAAAATGAACACATCACTTTTTATGCTCTTTTTGAGAACGCGGCCGGCAAATGTAAGTTTAAGCATTCCTATGAGTCATATTCGTAAATACAAACTGCGGTTAGCTAAAAGCCGATTAGGCTTAACACTCAAAGTTCGATAATAACTCTTATTACATACGCATAAGAACTGTACATATGTCTTAGTGTCCAGCTAGCCGTGCACTTAGCTGTACCTACGCTTTAATAAAATATCATGAGTAAAGCAGTGGTTTAAGAGTAAATTGTGTTAGTAATTGTTATTGTTTAGTAATTGGGCATAGAACAGTAACACTCTGCATCCCCTGATTGATGCAGTGTATTATTGTATCATCAGTCTGTCTCTACCTAAAAATGGACGCAAGCCTGAACTGAAAGTCCATGGGATTTGGCAAGAAGCTAATAAATATCTATGTATAACTTCACGCCAAATCCCTTGCGGGGTAGGCAGAGAGGACCGAGCGCCACGTTACTCGATCCTTACATATCTCACTCGCTTCTTTAACATGCATTGCTCTTCTCATGCACGCTAGCCGGTTTCTAGGGCTCCTGACATTCTGATAGAACACGACCAATTTGGTCATGGTAGGTAAGTCTTAGCCTTCCCCGGCTCCTACATCCTTCCACTTTTGCATTGTATACCTATCTACTTCGTCATTCTTTCATCTTGCATTCTTTCTACATGTCCGAACCATCGGAGCATGCCTCTTCTTCTTTTAACACCGACGCTCTCTTTCAGACCAACTCTGTTTCTAACATCATCATTGCGAATACGGTCTACAAGCCTTACGCCACAAATTTTGCGCAGCGCTGGTATTGGCACTTCAACGACGATATATTCATTGCTTGGTTAAATAAATGAATCGAACAAATGACTGCGATAAGTCAATATTGCGTATTAGTGTTCAAACGAACTGAAGAAACTCTCATTTACCACCGTTGCTCTTCAAACACTCAACATACGTTGTTTATAGAGAATTTTATCGTTCATAAAAGCATTTAGTAAACAAACTGATTAATAAGTAATGGCCGATGATTCACGACGCAAGGCGGCATATTATGCGGAACTCGCCGCGTGCACTTGTTTGAAATAGATAAAACATAGAACGTCATAAGTCCAAGAATCGGTGCTTATGACCACAAATGAATCATATACGAGTGTTGCTGCATTTTGCAACAAAGAGTGCGGATATTTTTGCAATGTTTTCTGGTCATACAGCCAACTCTCTGATGACGACCATTCCTTTGTACTTTGCACATCAACATATGCAGTGGTTTGTAAACAGCCATTACAAGGTGTATCACACAAATTGTTTATCTGTAGCGTCGCATGCTCTCATATTAAGATACAGATGACTTAAATTGAAACTAATCAGCGAATGATGACGAAAATTTTCAAACCCAAATATATACCAGTAGGTAAAATCTCACTAATATTTCATAGTTTTGATAATATTATGCCTTGCATGATAGGCCAACAAAAAGAATATTGATTCAGATTTCAGCTACATGAAGGTTGTTTTGTGGCACGCGAAGTCGTACCTACTAATTCACAAAAAAATTGTTTCTTTTGTTAATCTAAAATCTATAGAAATATTGATGGCTATGTACGTATTTTCAATACATCTTTCTTAGTTCTAAGTAATTCAACTTTAAGAAGTCACCAGCCTCAAGACAAGCGCCGATAACAAAAATATATTAAATAGATTTTTGCTTATGTCTCATTATTTCCTTTACTGTAAATAATGCCAAATTCGTAATTAATCCAAACTACGTCAGTGAATCAATGAAATGTTTTCTATCAGTTCAGTACTTTATTTGCTCCAATACTCACCACATAAGTGACAATTACACACAAGAAACTTATTTATGAAATTTGAGAAATTGTTAATGGACGATTGTTACTTTTAAACTATATTTATTATATATGAGTTTTTCATCGATCTACTGTTTTACAATCGCTTGAATTTTACGAACCCTTTGCAAGCCGGAAGCGACCACCGGGGTTAACGTACATAGAACGCTTTGGGAAACTATGCTCTGATACGACCAATGAGATGCATCCTAATGAACATCGTACGCTTCGAAACGCCTACCTTTAGTAGGTTGACGGTTTTTATAAGCAGAAATTGTATAATTTCACGTTCACACAAAATTGGAGATGCTCCGTACATCTTCGTAATATATAGCCACATGCATAATTTATCGCAGTGAATATGAAACGGAGCGCAGACAAAGAATTTTTATAACCTCAAGCAAAAGCGTAACTGTAACATTCATATTTGGGCGGGATGGCAGCCAGGGACGTACTTTGCCAGCCAGGCGACACCATTAGGGCAGTCTGCACACGAGCGCGCGATAAATCTCTCCGAGCTCTACAATGTACTGCATGCGGGGGAACTGCGCTTCCCGCCGGGCCCACCGCCAATTATTCCTCTAGCCTGAACCTGGTCGAGATCGGAAAGTTGGTATAAGTAGGTGCTTACTGACCTTTGCACTAGACTGCCGTGGCTCGAGGCTGTCAAAACACACTAAGTAATTTAAATAATTTATTAGCTATGGTTAGTTTTTAAATTTTGCACTTGGTGCATGCTATCACTATTTTGTTTTCTCTATCGTTAATAGAAACATACATGTATATCTATCCCCCTTCTGGTAGAATCCCAGCAGCATCATTATTACTTTTTTCATCATCATTATATATCATCATATATAGCATCATTATATATTAAAATTATATTGTGCAAAATCGACTGTATGTATATGCTATGTGTGTGTGTGCTGTACTGTGCTATGTATTTTGTAATTTACACAGACTTTAATAACTAAATAAAATGTAAGTGTATTGCTACAATGTAAGTACCTATAAATTTGACTGCGAGAAAGCAAACCCTTTTGTTTCATTTGGAGTTCTAAATTTACTTAATCAAACGATGTCACTGAGATGTATCTGAAACATATAGCTATCTAATCATCATAGTTTCAAATTTGTATGTAACTGAAGTCGTAGATCGTATTGAAAATAAGCCGCACTAAAAAAATCTAAAGTGTAATTTAATGAACAATCAAAAGCTTTTCAGAAGCGCTTCCGACTGGTTTGACATCGGTAATAAAACGATAACGTTAATATCTGAATAGTAATTGGGAAGCAATAAAATGTATGTCTGGATAGGAGCCGAGGCGCGACTGTGTGCAAATGAACCGGCCGCGGCGCGCGGCGTGCGCCGAAGGACGCGGCCGCATTCCGCGCCCACCACTACAGCCGAGATGGCACACATACCGACACGTACCACCGCTGTGTGTGTGCCACAACACATTAATACCAATGTAGGTACATAAGGCACTTTTGCACTATGCCTTAGCCCGTTACCCGTTACTCTAAGGCTATTACGGAATTCCTTATTGCGATGCAATGCACAACGCCATCGCTGATTTGTTTGGGCGCAGCATGGCTGGTATGCCACCACAACGTTACAAATATTTAGCGTTTCTTTGACTCAATATTGAGTTACAACCGTTCGTAAAACATCGTGAGATATGCGGGCCGAAGATAGAAAGATAGAACGAAATATCTCGGTAGCGGAAACAGTTTAATCACGCAGCCAGTAGTGGCAGGCGCTAATCTCGCGGGCAACCTCTACCGAAGCGAATCGCATACAAATGCGCCGCCAGCCCGAGCAAAAACTGCTGAATAATATCCCCTCTGTTCTGTGAGCTAGCACTCAACACGAGCTTCATCTACACATAATGATGTACAGACTGTTTTACAATCGCAACCTACATGGCTGGTGATAGTCTATATTCCAGTTACAAAAGGCATGTCAAAACTGACAAACTACGAGTACTTATCATATTATATGAATATTGCGCTGCAGCGAATGGATATATTTCGTATCATGTTTCTAGTATAACATGTGCCAACTGCGCCACTCCTACGGATCAGGTGACATAATAACGTGGCCAAATATGAAACGCATAGGTACAATAAAAACTTCCAAAATTCGTTTTTGTGTCTATTCAACTCGAGCGACTTCCGAAATAAGCCATTTTGGAACAATGTGGAGCAAGAAAATGCAAGTCATTAATAAACTGAGCCTAACAATATCACGGTCTATATCGTTTCAAAAGGGCTTTTGGTTATAGTACAAGTATTCGCGTCTGCTGTAGTAATTTACTCGTATAATGCGACGCGGTTGATTTCCCGATTATGATATGGCCGAAGCCGTAGTACGGCAAACTACAGCATTGTTATACCACAGCAAGTAATCAGTTGGAACTATTAGGAACTGTAGGTTATGCTGCAATCTACTTAAGCATTTAGAATAAATTCTTCAGTTATTTACGGCGATTATAACCCGTACATTCCCCTAAGTACTTACTTTACAATGGCAATCGAAGTATCCAACTAGAGCTTTTAGTTCTACCCTGTTAAATTAAATTACAAATTATGAGTTTATGAAACAAAAATCATCTGTACTCTTAGACTAATATGAATTTGAGAAAAACATGTGACGAACGTTGAGTGTTTGTCCATTGTCTCTGAGAGTCATGACGGTAATGCTCAATTGCCTGAACAAAATTCACTCTAAAAACCTTAGTTTACTATTTGCGCGGATTTCCACAGTATTTGTCCGAAAACCTCTGTCGAATCTTGACACAGATTACACGGCACAAATTACTTACATCGTTGACAGAGTAACAATTTGGGGGCGGCTTACGGAATTCCGGGTAGACAACTGCGCTCGTCATCTGGCTTTGTAGCTATGAGCTGGTGGCAATCAGACGGGGTATGAGGGTGGAATTGTGACTAGTTGAAATGTCTGAGTCCGCTTGTAATTTGCGAAGCCGTCGCAACAAAGGATTGACCTCGTCTGGATCGCCCACTCACTTACAATTTTCATTTGTCGTTTACACACTCTCATAAACGCAGTGTATCTTTATTGAGACTTTGAAGGACTTTGAAGTATTTGTGATATAAGTTTGGTAATATAAAATGGGATGTTCGATATAGATATCTTCGTCAAAATGAGGGACGAACTCTTTCACAACGCCTCTAATAAACGTAAATACATACATATCTGTAATCATTTGTATTAAAGAAATAAAGTGACAGATTGGTTGATATATTATCGAAGTTTGAATTGACGTACAGTATGTATTAATCGCTAGGTCTCAGAAGTTTAACTTGTTTCTTAAGTGATGTAGACATCGCCCAAGAAATAACTTACGCTTACTCACATCAACACAAAAACCGTTGTTGAACTATGGTTTTCTATGAGGTGGAGTTACTTCCCTAGTCGGGCTGCTTTTATGTGCCATACTTCTCTTAAAAGATCCAGGTTTAAGACTCGAATCGAGCCTTGGAGTTAAAGTAGCATTGTAAACCAGTCCGCCACGGGGTTCCACAGACCACTTCACCACCGGGCTCGTCCATTAAAATCTATCAATCAACGCAATCTGTCTCAATAAACACTTAATGTAAATATATAGTGTACTATAAAATAATGCCAATAAAACACTGAGCAACGATAATGCAGAGGCACATAAGTGTAAAATACGCGGTCACTCGATTCTTCAGTAAATCTCCGCTTTATAAGCTCGGTTGTTTCCACTATGAGAAGCCCCTGGGACCGATTTTATTGCCTCTTATTGGCTAGCCTTTAAAGTGTCAACATTAACTCTTCCCGACTGAACCGCAATAGAAATAAGGTACCTATGTCACAGACATTCGTAACGCCACATACGATTGTCCGAGTCTTTGAATAAAAGCGATATACAATATAAGACAAGGAATGAAATAAGACACTTTGGCTTGTTACAAATCTAGTTTGATTCTTCGTGGTATCGGGATCGAATTTATGTCCATCGGAGTTTGAATGGACAATAACTTTGTTAGTTCGAAGCGAATGGCGAGTCTTTTTCTTAGAAGTATATACATTTTTCGATGTATAACTTAAAATAGTTTCGTCATTTTTATTATAAACCGACTATTGTGAAAGTGGTATTGTGTAGTTGCAGGTTCACTTTTTCATCGCTCTTATCTTTGTCACATTTAATCATTATTGATTGTTTTATCTACATGGAGCCTATAAAATTGAACAGTTTATAACTCATTTCTTCAATATCCGTGTACATTTTATCCGCCAGTCATTACGAGTATAGTAGAAAAAAGAAATAAAAAAGTATTACATTTGTTACTATCGCAATTGTGAGAGAGAGTAAAGTAATTGTTATTTTGTTTTAAAAGGCTGCTGTATTCATATATTACCGTATATAAAAAAGAAAGGTACTAATAAATTAATATACTTATAGCTCAAACCACTAGGTCTAGAAACTTAAGAGAGAGACTTTGAAAATCTCAATGGAATACGTCAATGCCACATTCTCTCTCGCTCTCTAATCTCTCTCGCGATCTAAATCATAGGCAATCTCTAGCGAGCCTTTTACAGATATCAAAAAATGTTTGTTTGATTTGATTGAGTGTTGTGTAGTTCAAAGTTACTCTCAGAGGAAAGTCTCACGAAATCGGAAATTAATTAATCTGTCGGGAACATTCCCATAGTTTCATAAGCTTACCAGTGCATTAGAACTGATTGACAACCCTGTTCAGGCTTGATATCGAATTCGAAGGAATAATATATTGTATATGTGAAAATACCCACCTAAACACTTTAGAATAGAAACAAAGTAGGTATGGAGATTTTTTACAATTTTCTATTGATGTAGTCTACTTGTTCTGCTGTTTGTAGAGCGAAAAACAATAATATTAAAATTCTGAGGTCACCTTCTGATAAAGTAGGACCAATTTGTACTACGTCCATGACCACGGTCGTGTTTTATCAGAAGATGATGTCAGGAGCCCCAGGAACCGGCAAGCGTACATGAAAAGAGCTATGAATGTTAGGAAAGCGAGTGAAGTGCGTAAGGACCTTGTCTTATGGCGCTCGGTTATCTCTGCCTACGTCGCAAGGGACTTGGTGTGAAGATGTACATACCGGACGTAATATTATGTTAATCTACTTTATAAAAAGAAAACCGAAATTTTATTTTATAATTTTATACACTCATTTAAGCAACATTGAAACAAACTATCACGGCTAACAAAAAGCAACACTTGACATCGCTTTGTGACGAGAAGTGTAATTTACTTTGAAGAATTTAAAATTCAAATAAAAATTAAGTCGTCTGTTACGTCGAGCGTAAATCGTTCCTAGCCAGACTAATTTGGGTAGGCCTTAGGTTTAGGTCCACAGTGGGCGGCGGCGGCGAGTGAGAGAAGTGAGACAGCAACAGGGCGTCGAGACGGATCCGGCGCGGCGCCCCGACGACGCCAATAATCTCTCTTAGCATAAAACTAAATCTCCAACAAGACGATAGCTCTTAACAGTAGAGACGGCGACATTACGCCAGTTTTTTTTTCCTTTGTCTATGTTTTCCTTGAAAATAGAACTGTCATAATTAAAAATACCTACTCATTATACAACATTCATATACAATTATTAAAATTATTTCACACAATTTGGGTAGATTTTACACACAAATTAACTATTAAGAGAACAGACAACGGTTATAATCTTGTTAGTAATTCGACATTTGTTTATAATAGGTACAATAGCTGTTAAGAGGATTACGTCGCTGAACGACCTTGGCCGTTTTCACTGTCGACTCGCTCTTAATGCAAGTGAGAAATAAACGATCATGACGTTCGTGTAAAATCGTAAATTGTTTAATAATAACATAATGTAATGAAATAAATAAGAAAGCATTACTGTAACTTCACGCTAAATCCCTTGCGGGATAGGCAGAGAGGAACGAACGCCACGTTCTCGATCCTTATACACCTCACTCGCTTCTTCAACTTCGTAGCTCTTGTTTGTCTTGTCATGCACGCTCACCGATTTCTAGGGCTCCTGACATCACCTTCTGATAAAACGCTATCATCATGGTAGTTAAGTCTTTGTTATCCTCGGTTCCTACACCTTTCTACTTTCACGTTGTATGTTTCGCAATTATTTTGCCCTGCATTCTTTTTACATGTCCAAACCAACGGAGCTCTTATTTTAACACCGCCACGCCACTCTATATAAGAAATAAAATACAATATAAATTGATAAACATTACGTTACATTTTTCGGTGTGATATACGTATATAAATATTGCTCCGTTAAATACAAAGGGGAGAATGGGGAAAAAATATTATCGGTTTTGTCAAACTACATACACATGTATAGAAATTATTTGAAAACATGGCTATGTATTTCGATTATATTTGATCTACCAAAGTCATTTTAATTGACAATTCTTTTACTAAAATAGATATTTTGGTAAAATAATTTGGAATCTCCAATCCAATCCTCTCAAATTCTAGCTAGCCTGATTATTTTTTTCTCGTATATGAAAAGAGAAGATAGTAGTTGCCATTATTTTATTATATTAATCATGTCCAGTTCAAAATATATGTTGAAATATCCTTTTATCGCACAAAGAGTTTACAGTGTCAATAATACTAGCGATAGTTATTTTAGAACATAGATCATTTTGGCCATTTTGATTACTTATTACTTAATTATTATAAAACATGATTTACTAAACAAATAGAACATGTAAATGAATGATATTTATAAGCCATTTTTATTTAATTTTTAGTTTGATCATGAACACGCTTTAATAAGGAGCCCTAAGAATGAATTCTCAATAATTAATACGCCCTTAAACGAATGCACTTATTTTCATTGTATATAATTGTTGATAATATTAATGTTTATTTATCTTATTTATTCATCATCAAATTGTACCCAAATACTTTTTTACACATTCATCCAGGAAATCAATCGTAAATCTAATAAATCTCGAATGCGTTGATGATAAATTTTATTCATCGTCATAATTTCTTTGGACTATCATTATTTTAATTCCAGGAGAATTAAGTTTTTATAAATATTTAACAGTATTTTATTATAAGTGACATCTGCTATTACCTCAATATTGCTAATGGGTCCGTAGATAGTCCTGAATTATTATCTAAGGTCGGCTTACGTTGTAGCGGGCCTCGCTTGAGACAATGTGTGTCAGTTTTCGTACCTCCAGGACATTCAAATTACAGGCGTAATTCGTTTATTCTTCGAACATCCACTGCAATTAACAACTCAAACCTGGATATTGACCTATTTTGCACCAGCAGCAAATGTATAAAGTACAACACAGCCAAAAGCTTTTTTGCAGCAGCATAGATGATGCAGTCACTGCTTATTATTTCTTATTTTTATAATAGCGATTTAGTATCCTTTCTACTTCTTGTTCCGTTTTGTTGTGTCGCGTTCTTATATTTTTATGTATAGGTGGAGTCTTGTTATTGGCATATTGTTATTTATTGTTAACATATATTAAATATATTTTGCTGTAAGACTCCCAAATGATATAAAATAAAAATAATTAGTGACCTATGTTTTGATTGTCGAACATCTGTATCACCTAAATATCTGTAGAATTGTAGGGCAAAACTTTATATCGACGTAAACTAACTCTAAGGCCACACTCACTTAACACGTATCGGGTTAATTCATACGGTATAATGTATAAAAGCGGTTCTCGAATTCCGAGTCCGTTAAAATGTTGAAGGCTTAATAACCAGTTATTAGCGTTCGGCAGCCGACCCAAATATCCGTAGACACCGTCGTGGTCGTCATTAGAAATCTATACTTTACCCTAATTCCGTGCCACGCACTCCTCCTCACTAAGCGGATTGCCAGCTTATCGTCTTACTATACTCACCTATTTTTTAACAATAGAAAAAAAATACTTATGAAAGTATGTATAAAAACGCTACTTGCTGAGAAAAAACGATAACAAAGCCTTGATCCCTGAGGCTTTTCTGGACGGTTTTTCAAATTCCGTGACTAAAATAATTAAGTTCAGAGATGGGGGTCGCTGGGTAAAATTATACATTGTTATTGCCACTATAAATCTCATTTTCGGTGAACGCACCCGCAAGGAATAACAAATATGTACCAACCACCACCGAACAATTTCATATCCCATATAGATGAAAGTCTCTGACATTCTTAAACTGCCTACGTACCCAACAATATATCTATTCTATTATTCATTATATTCATGACTAT
Organism: Pyralis farinalis; assembly: GCA_947507595.1. Classification (NCBI taxonomy): domain Eukaryota; kingdom Metazoa; phylum Arthropoda; class Insecta; order Lepidoptera; family Pyralidae; genus Pyralis; species Pyralis farinalis. The sequence continues at coordinate 17,169,230 of OX382272.1, forward strand.
ATGTGTGTGCACATTCTATTAGATGATACGGATTTTTTTTTGTATATTAAGTCAAGAAGCGTATTAAATATCTTTAACACTAAAGAATATATAACTGTAAAAATAAAATATATTATCAATTCATTTACATTCTTGAACTAATTATTGTATTAATAGATTTATATATATAATTAGATTGTAATTTACATTACATTATACAGAAATAATGGCATATCATCTAAATAATTACTAATATCGTAATAACATATTGATTATAAAATTGTTTACAATAAAATTGAAATTTAGTTTTTTTTTCGTAGCCATTGACTTTAAAAATATGAGGAGAATTGTATGCTCGACAAGTATGTTTTTTTATATATACGTATGTTCCTAGTTCGCCCTGTATGCCCTGGGAACGGCTCAATGGCGTTTGATTTTTATTAGTTACTTTCTTTATGATTTATTATTATTATTATTAGATTAGATTTATGATATTTAGATCCTTCTGTCTTGAGCACATTGTTTTATAATTTAGTAAAGATTAGATGAATGATGATGATTTTGTACTAAACTAAAAAGATATAAAATTTAAACTAAATAAGAAAGTGCAACCGACTTCAATGTAGATGACCTCAGTAATGATAAAGCAACTATGTGGCTAAATATCGACTTCGATGAATCCGGTTTGGCTATATTCGCACTTTTTTTACTTTAAGTTATTGTTGGGATGAAAGAGTTAGTAAATAGAAACGGTGCCGCATTAGCCATCACAGCGGCGATCACGTAAACTTGTGTACATAGATAGTGATAGACCAGACGCTTGCGAAAGTCTGCAGACACGCTTCGTCACGGCTCTCGGCATACACTGGAGATGCCAATCTGTTGTAGTCATATGTCTACGTCAATGTCGTGATGAAACGAACTTACGGATCTCAGAATATACTCGTGCTAAACGAATGCGCCATTGTTAGTCATTGGTAAAATAAATAGTTGAACAGCGCCATCTAGTCCAAACTAAGTAAAGCTTGTTCCATGGATATTATCTAAGCAATAAATTTACGTAAATGCATTTTTAAATACATAAATAGAAAATATCCAAACTAAGAACTAATATAGATAGATTTATAAGTAAAAACTATTATATATAGATTTGTCCCAAGCTGGATTCGAACTCAAAACCATTGTTTTAATTTAGAAACTCAGCCACCAGCCTCGTTCATATATCATACTATTTCCTACAATTAATAAAAAATGAACAGCTACATAATACAGAATCATTTGTAGTACTATTAAATATTGGGTATTAAAATAACTGATAAACATAGACAAACATGTACTTTTTGTAATATATTCAATGCATAGAAACTATGATATGCATTTAAAAAGACAAACAAAAAGGCGAAAATTCTAAAATATATATTTGACGATTTTTTTTTTGTCGGACAAATTACACAGCGCCACCTAGCCCCAAAGTAAGCGAAGCTTGTGTTATGGGTACTAGATAACTGATAAACATACGTAAATACATTTTTTTTTTTTTTTGTAAATACATAGGTACTTATTATACATAGAAAATACCCAGACCAATACAAACAGACATGTTCATGCACACAAATGTTTGTACTGTGTGGGAATCGAACCCACGAGCGTTGGTGTCAAAGTAGCGTTACAGCGCGTTTCACCACTGCGCCACCGAGCTCGTCATTATTCGATAATAGGCATTTACCAATACAGTTTAAAACAACATTCAGAGGTAGATTGAATGCTGTTTTACAAAGCCATACCTACTGAACAAACTCAATATAGTAGCAAACTCAAGTGTGTAGTGTAGTTCAACACTTCTACTCCATTGTTATATTACAACAAATATCTACAGCAGAAGATAGCAGAATTGATATTATAGTCACAAGTACATACTTGAACTTCCACACTTTGGCATTTCTGGAAGTTAATATTCCTAGACAGGATTGATGGAGAGTAATTTGATACCTCCTCTTCAATCTAATGCCTCAGCCAACACTAACCCATCACGTATTTAAATAAATGAGCACTTAGGTGAAAGCTACACAAGTACCGTGTGAACGACACATAAGTTTAATTTGTCAAATTCCCCGTTTACCGCCCTGTTGACTGTACTTTAGGTGTAATCTTAATAATATATCATCCTTTTTACATTTATTATTAGAATGGTAGAAGAGTTCAATGATCATTAGTCGATTTTTAGGGTTCCGTACCCAAAGGGTAAAACGGAACCCTATTACTGAGGCTCCGCTGTCCGTCCGTCCGTCCGTCCGTCCGTCCGTCCGTCCGTCCGTCCGTCCGTCCGTCCGTCCGTCCGTCCGTCCGTCCGTCTGTCACCAGGCTGTATCTCATGAACCGTGATAGTTAGACAGTTGAAATTTTCACAGATGATGTATTTCTGTTGCCGCTATAACAACAAATACTAAAAAATAGAATAAAATAAATATTTAAGGGGGCTCCCATACAACAAACTTTTTTTTTGCCATTTTTATAGATAATGGTACGGAACCCTTCGTGCGCGAGTCCGACTCGCACTTGGCCGATTTTTAGGGTTCCGTACCCTAAGGGTAAAACGGAACCCTATTACTGAGGCTCCGCTGTCCGTCCGTCCGTCCGTCCGTCTGTCACCAGCCTGTATCTCATGAACCGTGATAGTTAGACAGTTGAAATTTTCACAGATGATGTATTTCTATTGCCGCTATAACAACAAATACTAAAAAATATAATAAAATATATATTTAAGGGGGCTCCCATACAACAAAAGTGATTTTTTTGCTCATTTTTGCTTGATATTGATAACGGCAACAGGTAGACGCTTGAAATATACACAGAATATTTAGTTATATATTCACTTTAAGAATAAATAATTAAATTAAAATAAAACAAATATTTAAGGGGGGCTCCCATACAACAAACGTGATTTTTTTGCTGTTTTTATAGATAGTGGTACGGAACCCTTCGTGCGCGAGTCCGACTCGCACTTGGCCGATTTTACTCTTATTACATTTATTATTAGAGTGGTAGAAGAGTACAATGATCATTAGTCGATTTTTAGTTATTTATTTTAATTCTCTTGGTTACATATTTAAATGGGCGATATTTAATGAATTTTAACCGACTCCAAAAAGGGAGACCTTCAACGTGCGCCGCATACGGTTTTTGTCTGTTCCTGATATCTCGGGAATGGTTAAGCGAAATTTGATGATTCGAACTGTGTCTAATAAGATCCGAATTTAGTCTTAATGAAAACTTGAACGTAATTGAAAACCTATTAATAGATTTTTAAACCTGTCGGTAACTGTATGCCTTTATGTTTTTTTTACATTACAGGTTCACAAATTCTAATTAAAATGTTTAAAATTAATATAAATAACATAATAGTATCCTAATAAAAAATATTTAATAAATTCAGGTAAGGTTACCCATAACGCAGGCAGCGTTCCCGCGCTGGATTGCTAAGGAAAGTCTTTGAGCGAGAAAGCTGCCTGCCTGTGCACCTACCTGCCTGCCTGTTTCGTTTATCATCCAATTTTAATTTTCCTTTCACGAGTATAGTGCTTTGATCATCTCATTTTTGTGAGAATTTCATGACAGACTATAACTGTATGAAATAAAAATAGTAAAGGCTACGATGTTAATAGGCGTTGACGTCACTTTATTACTTACAGATGTATATTTAATATATTTTCTGTCTACCATTTGGAATACTTCTACATTCTTCACACCTAAACACAGAACATTAAAATCGGGGTGCATTGTAAACATTGCCAAATTTCATGACTCTAGCTGACAGACGGTTATAACTACAAAATGTCATTTTTATATTTTTCGCTGTACTTGTGCTACAACACTTCGTTTTGTCAAACTTCGTGATTCTAATTTTCGTGGCTTTGATTTGTGATTTAGCATGCAAATAAAGAGATCTAGATACAAAATAGCAATTTCCAGATTCTTACCAGTACTCGTGCTATGAGACATTGCTTTTCATGATCCTAGACTAACTGTAAGGAGGTATTCTGTAATGTAAGATTTAATATTCCTTAACACAGAGACATGCAGATTTCTTCTTGAAATGGTAATCTCAGACCTTGTTCCTTGCCAAATATTATGATCTGAATTGTATGAGTCAGCTTTAAATACACCCTATATATTTTGTGATTTCTTCACATACAGATTATAACTACAATATGGTTTTTTTTTGCGTTTGTTTCAGTGCAGGTTATAGATACAGGTTTTAATTTGTGATATGACAGATAGACAGACAGACTATACTAGACTATTGACTATAATTAAGTGAGCCTATTAGAATTTCTTTTTTCGTTTCGTGGTGGGGCCTTAAAAGTGAAATTTGTAATACAGTTAATTTGTCACGAAACATTTAAGGTGTTACACACGCAAAGGTGAAAGTAATTAAATTGGTCATTCGTTTAAAATATTCGTTCTAATAGTAACGAAAAAAGCTTTTCTTCGCTGTCAGAACTTTCGGTAGCGAATTGATCCTTGCGTTGTGAGTATGTGATGTGACATTGTTGATGAACTTTCTGTTTTTTTTTTATTACAGAGCAGCGGCGGTTGTCGTTCAGCGAGCGGAGCGGGCGCGGGCGCAGTGACGGTCGCGAGCGCGGGCGCAGGCGCGGGCGCGGGCGCGTGCGCGGCGCGGATGGCGAGCGCGGGCGCGCAATTCCGCGGCGGCGCGCAGCAGTGGCCCGCGGCTTTCACGCCGCAGCCCTGCCGCTACCCGCCGCCGCCCCAACCCTACACAGCGGCGCCCAGCCCTTATACCCCGCACCAGGTAATTAACATACTAACCGCTCCTCAATACCAAAACGCAAATGCGGAAGCTGAGGCGGCGCGGCAAACTAAAATTCTTCCAGTTAATGTGGAATCATGTGAAAAGATTAGCAAACGAATGGCACCACGTGATAGTCTAACTGCGTATGCAGCCGCGCCCATATCCTATTCTTAGAGCGAACTGCTTGCAATGCGAGTTTTTAATACTCATCGGTATCAAATATTAAAAAGATAGCTCTTATCGACGAATATTTTTAGGACTCTCTGACGCCTGCCAATCTCTTGACAGTAAGATAAGACACAACATTTTGGTTTCCTTCTCCAATTTGCTACTAATAACAATTTTCGTTTCAGTTTAAAATTATCAGACTTAAATGGAAATAAAAATCTACCTATTCTGATAAAGCACGTTAAATGTCTTTATTTATTGTTTCAATAAAATTTCATCTACCTCTTCTTCAATACAAAGTGTTCAGGGCAGGCACAACATGAAAAATCGCTACTTGTATTTGTAATCTTCATCATGCGTTACGTCCAAAAGCTCATCTATCCTTATCACATATTGTTCGGTGTCTGCAATCTAGTCTAGTCATATTTATTATTCTTTCCTCGTACTATGCATATTTCATAACTGTTTCATTTCAGTTCACTATGCTATTCTGTATTGATGTTAATACACGTCATGCATGACTGATAGGTAACTTTTGTGTTTATGTTTAACTTTTTTAACAATAATTAACTGTACCGCAAGTGTTATACTGAACAAATTTTAATAGTTGATACAAAAATCCCAAAGAAATTAAGGACACCTTACTTTTTAAACATTAAAGTTACTGAGTAAATATTTTAAACCAAACTTCAGTCAGATGAAACTGCTAGTAATTTATATAATTGACGTACCGTGCATATCAATATAAATATATACACGAATAATTAAATACGCGTCTTTATCCTACTAATATTATAAATGCAAAAGTTTGTATGTATGGATGGATGTTTGTTGCTCTTTCACGCTTAAACGGCTGAACAGATTTGAATGAAATTTGGCACGTAGGTAGATTATGATCTGGATTAACACATAGGCTACGTTATTTGACTCCACACGCACACGGAGCCGCGGGCAGCACCTAGTTTATAATAAAGATAGAACCAACCAAATTCAAAATAGGTGTCATGTTGCAGACGTTAGTTACTTTCAAAAAATGATTACAGAATTTATTGATATCACGATCACCTGTTTCATGTCTTCTTTAAAGTTTTCATTGAAATTACTGATCATGTGTGACTTTTAGTATTCCATTCTCCTTTACGAATTATCGTAAAAATACGTACCTCCTGCGTAAGGGCATCAGCACCAACAAAACATTTACTGTTCTGAGCTGGACCCGTTTGGCTCTAGCCTTTTGGCTCAAGCATGATAAGATTGATTGCCTATGTAGAGCAGGCAATTTTTTTAAGTTCAATAATTATTAATAATTAAGTTGATTTATACTACGTTGGAAAGCATACAAACATACGGCCTACCTGATGTAAAGCAATCACCGTAGCCTATCAACGCTTGTAATGTATAAACTCGCGCGATGCCTCCTCTGCTGCTTACACAGCAACTCCTTAGGAGCTTACTGGTGACCTCACTCACACGCAGAAACACAATAACCCTCTAGGGAGCAGTTATTTGGCTGCTCTTTTCTGTGAGATGAGGTACTTCTCCAGACGTGCTGCTTTGATGCGCCCTACCTCTCTTGAAATTGATGTGATAGTTAATAATAATTACGAAACATTTTGATGCCACTGTACTTGCGGTGCAGGTTATGGATGTTTTGTTAGTTCTAAATGTGGATTAAGTGTTATGAGCAGTCTTATTAAGCTTTTTCTATTCGTGGGAACTTTATATTGGCTTCGTCATCATATGTTGTTTTATATTATAGCCGTTGGTTCTCCTTAATAATAAATATATAATAAAAACCCCCGCAGGGCAGCTTGTTGCGAGCTGTTGGTGCGTAATGACACCACGGGTACCGGAGTGCTCCAGAGAATTGATCAGGGCCTTCGTCGGTCGGAGTGAAAAGTCAAGAAGGCCCGCAGGACTCAGCTCTGGCTTGCCTTCCTTGGCTGTCCAGAGAGGAGTCGATAGAGCATATTACTTTATCAGATGATATGCTCCAGGGGTGGAAATATTAAAGGGCATAACGCCGCGAGTAACTGCGGAGAAAGCGCAGCACACCTCTCGACACCCCTGAGTCACTCACACCGGTGTTGCCCCCGGCCGATTTTCCCTGGCATTTCGGGGGTCCACCCAGTGAGTGGCGAGCCACCGCAAAAGTAACAGTCACATATGATAGTTATGGTAGGCGTCCGTCCCTCTTCTGCAATAGCCCGGTTCTAATAATACGTCCAAATCTAATTTTAATAGCCCACTTTTTTCAGACACATTTCCAATAGTCCCAATACCTGCCGTGACCTGTTCATTGGTATATTGTCCCATTGATATCCCCTGGAGCGGGTCACGGCGGGTGTACAACATTAAATACAGTCTTTTATAAGGGGCCTCTACGCGTTGGATCCTTATCTCCGCGCACGCCTATCAAATGACCGGGATTAATACCCGTGAGTGGAAAGAAGTATAAATAAAATAAAGTAAGATTAAATTGTTGTCTAGAATCACTGTTTATATATTTATATTATACTCTGCGGTCTTGATACGTTACGTGCCTACATTACACCACACAAATAAGTGTCTGTTAATAACTTTCAGTCTCCAAGCGGCGCCACCTTCTGCATGGTCATGAGATCAGTTTACGATCTGATTTACGAGCGACGCCGTGGTTGCGTTGTCTAGTCAAACCGCGTTCTCTTCCTTGTAATTGTGAAATATAGTTTTGGTGAATGGTTTCGTCACTAAATAGTCGTGAAACTAATGCAGTGTCGCCGTAAAGTTTATGACTTGAAAATAGAATATATTTAAACTTCTAAAAAGAAGCTTTCACATTAGTCGATACCTACAACGTTATCAGCGGCAACTAATAAAAATAAACTATCAGTTATGCGATAGTCCCAGAAAAATGTTTTTTTTTCGACGGGTTGCGGAATTTATGGCTTTTTATGTAAATCTAGTCTAGGCGAAGTAGCATATGACCTATCTGATATGAAGTAATTGAGTCGTTTTACTACAAGAACTGTAGCTGTCGCGTTACCTCCGTTACTCCTGACTCGCAGACTCGTAGAAACATATAGACAAGATATGATGTAATGAAAATAATAAAAATATATATTTAAACCCGTTGGCGTTATCAACGCCGTACGACCCTTAGTATGCATATTATGAAGCTGTTTACAAGCACATGTGATAAAAAGATAAAGCAAATTCCCGTCGAAGTTCTATAATATTTCACCATGGCGCGTTGCGGTAATCTAGAAAAGCCACACCACGTTCCAGGTCAGCTGTTGCATTCATGATTGAGGTAGATAGTCTCCGTGATGGCGACACACTAAGTACGAGTATATTATATATACAATGCATGGAATCTATTACATTTTTAAATATACTCATGATTATTAATTTTGGTTCGGACACGTAGAAAAAATTCAAGAGCAAAAATTGATGAAACAAATATACCTACAATGCAAAAAAAATGGATGTGTGAATGAAAAATGGATCTAAACTTTTAATTTATATCTTTATTCTGCTCTTAGAGATGTATAGATTCTACGTGTATCGAATTTAGTTACTTTAGCAGTGCGCTGTAATCGTTATGCAGGCTGGCAACATTTCCTTCAAACCCAGCAGCACCGCTAGACTTGGGCGTGATAATTAACCACGAAGTCAGCCCGTTGACATCACTCCATCAACTGTCGCGCCCGCCCCGGCCTGACGGCTTGCTCGTTATGCATTTACACACAAACAATATTGTGTGATTAATACTCTCTCCCAGCACTTAAATACTGCTAGTAGATCATGATTTGCATAAAACAAGTTAATACACAAGTCACATACACAGCTTATGTACACTACTTGTACCCAAATGTTCTCTATGATCGGTGAAGCATATTCGGTAAATACGGGAAAGTAACGGATAGTCGGGTCGAGTGAAGCCAAACAGGCAACAAAACGTTATTGCCCCACTGGCTCCTTTATTTTAGGGCGCTGTTGGCAACGTCTGGCAATCGCCAATAAACTGTAATGTGGACCTCGTCCACTCAATGCTTTTAGGAATCATATATATCTAGACACTCTACTTCAAGCTTCGAGTATATACCCCCAAAGGCTTCGAGAGATACGCGGCTATCGGAAATATATATGTAATATGTTTATTTCCTACTATAGGTCAGATACTCAGATACATTTCATGATTCATAAACCGTAATATACGAATTACGAGCGTGAGTTAATGCGCTGTAAAGAGATTATTTATGCTACCTTTGTACAGTCATAGTACTGCAGCCCTTTAAGTTTTAATAATTACATAATATTATTTAAAAAAATATATAAACGATAACCCCACTACGATACACGAAAGTGATCAAACTCGACGGAGGGAGATCGACGAGGGAAGCATATATTCAGCAGGGAACAGAAAATGGTGGAGATGAATATGAAGAGGTGTTAATAATTTGGTGACGATTGTAATGTTTGCAAAAGATCTTATTCTTCTTCGCGATAACCCGTTTTCTAATTCCATTAAACCCATAAAAATGTTTGCAATAGATACAAAGATATATAAAATTACGCTTTACATTAAACTCTATATGTTTACAGAGGACTACACATTACGACCTACGTATTTGCTTATTACTTAACAGAGTCTGTTCAAGCTGAGAGTTACAAGATTGCTCAGCCTCTCTAACTTCATCAAAGATATTAAATCATGAGGGTCACACAAAATTTTTCCATGGGTCCAGATCGCTGATAAATAAACTGTGTAAAACATGAAAATCTGAACTTACGAAGGGACCGCTATTTCTTAATATTTACTACCAATAAATTCTATCTATCTATAACTTCACGCCAAATGCCTTGCGGGGTAGGCAGAGGCGAACTGCCAAACTGCCAATAAATTAATATCATTTATTTTAAAAAGTTTCTAAGTATCCTTATATTGACTTTAAAGTCCTTAACGATAACACACGTTTTTTTGTTTCTTCATTTTGTTATAGTCACTGCCACCATATGAGTCATATTTAGAAAAATGTAGCCTATGTTATCTGAACCGTAATAACGAATTGATGCTACAACTGAACACACGTAAATACACAGATTCATACTTATACTGCTTAAATCAAGACATATTTTGATAAATAGGTGAATATATATTCGACAATTCGTTTTTATTAAATAAGTATAATTAAAAAATATATATTTACATGTATATGTATATATATATATGAATTCATTATCTTTCTTTAAAAGATAATACGTGTCAAAATTATCGGATTATCCAATTCCATAGACAACATGGTGTACAACGACCTACTGCTTTTATAATTAGTAACAAATTCGTAATATCTATAACTTCACGCCAAATCCCTTGCGGGGTAGGCAGAGAGACCCGAGCGCCACGTGACTCGATCCTTACATATCTCACTCGCTTCTTTAACATTCATTGCAAATTCGTAATATTATCTAGTATATGGCAATGTCTATTTAGTCGTTATTAAGGCGCGCTTATAGATTTATTTGTACCTACGAGTATTAAGAAAACTAACACTTGAGTAATTTATTGGAAACTATCTTCACCCACATGAAGTCTGATAACAAACTAAATAGCCTATGTACGTGACCGGCTCCCAGGCTATTTTTATACGAAATGTCATTACGATCCACTCATTGTTAAACCGCAAAAATAACAAACAGACAGACATTCAACTTCCGACGTTTTATAAAAAAAAACAGATTTTTTTGTTATAAAACGTCGGAAGGCATACAAGCATACGGTCCACCTGATGTAAAGCGGTTACCGTAGCCTACGAACGCTTGTAATACATTAAGAATCACTCGCCCGATGCCTTCTCTGCTGCTAACACAGAAACTCATTAGGAGCTTACTGGTGACTTCGCTCACACGCAGGAACACAACAACCCTCTAGGGAGTTGTTATTTGGTTGCGGTTTTCTGTGAGGTGGAGGTACATCGCCAGAGGGGCTGCATTCATGTGCGCCCTACCACTCTTAAAAAAAGTTTTTTTTTTTGTAGCATATTTGGATTCCGGAAAAATAATGTAAACAGTAGGAATATTGTGTGACTCGTTGACATTTTAATACCTAAAACTACCTTCGCCTGCACGTGGTGCAACAAACAACCCTACTGATGAGAAAGACGGAAACAGCGCTATTTGATCAGGAGCTCACCGACTGTAGGTAAACCGGACTGTTCTTGCGAATAAGTGGGATCTGGAGTCAATTTCACCCCCGCTAAAGAGTGCTAAGTGAAATTACGCGGGCAATTTTCCTTGTTACAAACGTGGAATACTTATTTTCCATATAAGTTCTCTTAAATTTATTTTTTGGTAGCTCCATTTCTAAATTGTAAGCAATAACACGTGGAAGATTCTCAAACCTTTTTTTTTACTGACCTTGGATGAAATCTGTAAGTGAACACACATTACAGTAGAATAGGGTCGGCAACGCAAAAGGAGTTGCAAATAGCCATAGGCTACGACAACTGCTTGCCATCAGGCTGGCTGTACGCTTGATTTCCACCTTAGTGGTATAAAAAATAGATATAAGCAGTTTATTTACGAGCTCGGTGGCGCAGCGGTGAAACGCGCTGTTACGCTACTTTGACACCGACGCTCGTGGGTTCGATTCCCACACAGTACAAACATTTGTGTGCATGAACATGTCTGTTTGTCTTAGTCTGGGTATTTTCTATGTATAATAAGTATGTATTTACAAAAAAAAAATACGTATGTTTATCAGTTTTCTAGTACCCATAACACAAGCTTCGCTTACTTTGGGGCTAGATGGCGCTGTGTAATTTGTCCGACAATATTTATTTATTATTTATATTAATTTCAATAAAAGGTTCGTAATCGTCGCAGTCACACAGATGCACCATTCTGTGTATCGCAAGAAGACACCTGGTCCTTCGAAATGCGTTGTGCTGTTCGCCATCTTCAAAAGTGACGGCCCTAGCACTCGGACGGGATCGTCAATAACTAACTCAATAAAGTACGCTAGTTATCCTAATATATGTATCTACTGTGGTATGTCTTTGGAAGCCTGTCATATAAAGTCAACGCTGTTGTGTATCAGCGACGAACATGTAGTAGAGCATCTCGTTCGGTTTATGAGGCATCGCCAACACAAACCAGATGTCGCATAAAGAGCGTGTTCACTGTACGCTCAGCGTTCAGAGTTTACGCTGCACCTCCCCCTCCCCCCCCACAGGAATCTCGTAAAAGGAATTTCTCGCGCCCTTATCGCTTTTTGAAATAAAATGTAGCTCCCGCGTCGTACGTGTTTTATTACAACGCGTCTCCTTCAGGATTTATCTCATGGCCGCGCCGATGCTGAACACTTTTTTTAGATCGGGTACATTTGAAAAAGAATTTCGTTTATGCGATTTGCTTCGCTCCCTTGTTTCTTTTTTGGCGCTTATTTTTACCTGACTGCAAGAGGCTAATGTCTTTCACAAATGTACATAACTTGCTCCGACGAAATGAATTATTCGATCTGTCGTTATGAATTGTAACTATAGATCATATAATCCATTCCGTCAATAGTATCTTAAGATGGGTAATTATATCAAAATTGTAAATATGGCGGTCCTAATTATAACGATTACATTTACTTGGCATACGTACTTCTCCATGCTACACTGTTGCAAAGGCCGTTGATTTATAGCTGCCTGAGAATCACTAATTTAAATTAACTCTACTGATTTAATAACATGATCTTTGACTTCACATCGCCTACGAAATGGTGAAGATCCAAGCCCAACCCTAAACACAGTATGGTAAAATTTAACCGGTTTGTTCGTTTTGAACTACACACAGATCGAAGTAATTTTGCTTAAATTCTTAATTATGTTTAGGATAATAATTTTCTAAGTACATGTACAGACATTTATTATTACTAGTTCATGTTAAAAAAAAAATCGATATTAATGGCAAATATCGAAACGCATGCAAGTATTTTATTCTACAAAACTATTCACATCAAGAACTTCTATCTAGAAGTAACATGTATTGCATTTTTTAGTAATGTTTCATTATTCATAAGTAAACGATTGAAGTGAAACAACATTTGATTAATGCTCTAAGCGTATTGAATATAGTTTATCTGTTTGTGAAATGTAGCGCCAAAAATACACATGCGCTATTTGTGTTTTAAATATAATCCTTTCGGAACATCTGTCAGTTTAAAAAGCTGATGGGCTATAAAATTTGTCGTAACTATCATAATAATCACTCGCTGAAGGGTTCGGCTACGATTATATGTTTATTTTATTTAGCTTTTTGTGTCCGACGTCTACAACCGCTGCCGCGTTACAAAGTAGACTAATAAATAAATTATGTACTTAAGTATCTATATATATATACATTTCTTTTAATATTATCAGATTTTTATCCGAATATAATTTACAAACATTGCATTCTTTTTTTAGTACTACTGGTAGGGCCATATATAATAATCCCTGAAAAGGGACGTTAAAACACTAACGTTAATTATATACTTAGTTTCATGTTCAACGAGCTTTAAATACTGTAACACTATAACATAGGTAACGCCGGTTAATACAATCACATAAACCGCTTCTACAATCGGATGTTACTTCCACTGTATCCATTTATTCCACAACAAAAGAATGAATGTTATTTTAAATAAAACCCGCTCAAGACCCGGCCTCAGCAAGTTTGTTTCACTTTTCACCGTATGATTGGGTATCGCAGTCCCCAGTTTGTAGTAGTAACATATATCTATGACCGCTTGATTAATGACCGAAATATGTCAGCCGTCAGGGCTGTCACAACTCTGCAGCTTGTTAGATTCATCGCGCCCTCTCCCGGACGTGGCAGCCCTAAATAGAGGTTACTTTTTTGGTGAAAGGACCGACGTTTTTTATCGCAACGAGCGACATAAGTGGCCGTCTCTAATTCACTAGCGCGTTATGTCCAACCACCTAATCCGATCTTTTAGCGAACAAAAAAAATGCTTTTAACCTTCTATGTAATAATGCCGAGGTTCACGAAAAACTCGAATCCGAGAAAGGGAACGGTGGTTTTATCCATCGACACTTTCCTTTCCGCCACCTATTAGAATCGTCTAGGCTCGTTTCAACCTATCCACTTAAACCTCCTGCCAGTTCATTTTCACACGTAACGTTATACACACAGAGGTATCCTGATATATTTAAATGTATGCGCTACGAGGAAATATTTTTGTAAATGAAATTACCGCATTTATTTTGGGAGTTTTCGCCTCGGTCATATTATTTACGTTTAGGAGATCCTTTTTCAATGTCAGACAGAGTAATGTAGGATCCATAGTCCCGCTTTCACTGCGGTCAATTGTTCCAATGTATTCATAGCTGACCAGTTACGTCCCTCATTCGTAATTTGTATCAGAAATCGAAATAGTGGAATCCCATCGTGTGTAGTTGTTGATTTAGTGAACTAAATACTTAGTTTATTTTCGTAGGCTAAGGCAGGGCACGTCCCACATGTGCGACCCTCCTATAACTCGGGGTGAAAGTATAAATAAACAAGGCTTGCTGATATCTGTCATCCAAAGAATTAGATTTATTTCGGCTCTAGCGGAAGGTGAAGGACCCTAGCCCCTTTTGAGCCGCGACTGAGGAAACATGTTTCGGCTAATGTTTTGTGAATATCGCATGTGTGTGAAATCATCTCATTGTTTTAATATAATTGTAACAATGGCCCGCGGCCCTTTCATTTTGTGACAATCATGCGTAAAGGAAACACAGGCGCCATATAAAATATACATATAACACAATTTTGTCCCCGAAACTTGTCCAATATTGTGAACTGCCGGGTCGGGTCAGATCGCGCAGAAAAAAGAAGCTTTTTCCGTAGCATGGGCGGGTATTTTTTTGTTGAATTATGTTAATGTCGGAGTGACGCGGGCTAGGGCAGCTACCGATATTTAAATTCACCCGAACTGGCGAACGATTTTTTTCGGTACAGTTTGACCCTGCCTATTTATAAGAAAGCGAAAATCAAGAGGGGCAATATTTTATCTGGTAATGTTTTTGTTGGAATGAGTTTTGTAGTTACACGAATGAATACTTCCTGCTAATCTTTTGATTGTGTCAGAATTTGTGTTGCTTTAAGTGGTTAGTACATTTATGAACTCGATTTATCTCCCTCATTTTTGTTTAAATACGTCTCATGTAAAATGAATGGCTGTCGTTCACGTAATTGCAGAGGCTTTTATAGCAACAATTAGCAATCAGTGGGAATAATAGAAAACTGAATGCGCCGGGTAATTAATTTTGACCGTCCGTCTGGAGCCGCCCGCACTCTCGAGCTCTCCTCCCAATTATCTCGTATCAATCAAATTAATTCTCTTATACTGTTGCTATCTTTCAAGAGGATCTTTACTGTCTCAACTTGTGATATATTTTATTCAGCTACTTCCCTTCCCTTATTGTGATATGATAATTTAATTATGTGTTTTAAATGCCTCGCCTTTGACATATTCGCATAAAGTATAGGCATACTAAAAAGCAAACATAAGCAGCTGCAAATGTACACAGGCTTCTAAACCCAATGTTCAGCTTAACATTATAGCAACTCTACCGGTTCATTTGAAGACGATTACTAAGGATTACTACAAACCGAAACCTATCTCAGAATGTAAAAATGCGAATAAAATTTTCTTGTTTAACAATAGGGCTCATTACAATGATGTATTGTGATTTGCCTTTAAACACTACACAGGTAGGTTATTCAATTAATACAGTGGTTTTTTTGCATTTCTTCTGTGTGCGTACGAGTACATACACACAGAGATTGCACAAAAAAATCGATAGAAATATTTTAAAATATTTCACGGAAAGTACCTATACTATTTTTGAAGTGAAAACTTCTTTATCGACGTTGTGTTTGGGATGAGTAAAAAATGTTAAACTCGCGTCAGGACACGTGACCCTGATCGAACATTCGTATGATTTTGGTGAGGATTAGAACTTAAGTTCGCTGCAGAGAAAACATTAGTTACCTCTAATTAAACAATTAAAACATGAAGCGCTAGATCGTTCATAGGGCATTATTTTCTCGTGACCAAAACGTTGTAAGCGCCATGAAATTCTTGGCGCTTACGCGTTTCGTTCAATGTAGTTTATCAACGTCGCTGTTTGGTCTGCATGTTCAAGTTTTCACTTCTACCGGCACTCCCGGAGTGCAACCCGTTTTTTTTATATTCAAAGTTAGGTAGAAGACAAGGATACAGAATACCGGATAAGAAGCGATTACATGACGTATAGACATTTACTACATAAGTGCGAGTAGTAAGTACCGCTCGCTAGTTAATGGCTCCGCTACTAAAGCAGCTTCACCTTAAAAGTTTCATTGTACCACGCACACACAAATAAACACAAAATCCTTACAGGGAATTGTTATTCGGCTACAGTAAGACAGATATTGTCCTAGACACGAGTATCCGTGATTAAATAGCGCTATGTCCTCCTCAAATTCTCTTTCTTTAAATGAGTTCTTCAACTTAATACCAACCAAGTAGGTCCCGTAAGAAATCGTTTAAATAAAATAATAAATAAATAAATAAAAAAAAAGTGAAAACTGCACCAACATTCTGTTCTAAATCCGAAACAAATAGACATCATAAAACAGTGACTTTAATCTACTCTATGTATTGCTATTTTTTTTATATATACCACTAAGGTAGCAAACAAGCATACGGCCTGCCTGATGGTAAACAGTTACCGCAGCCTACAGACATATGCAACACCAGAGGTGTCACTCTTCCGTTGCCGACCCTGAAATGCTGCTATGTATGGATACTATAGTAAAACAAGCGTACGACCTGCCAGACAGATACGCTGCTTTTTCAGAACTGAGCTAGCACTACAAATCTCTGTTGAGTAACTCATATCTTTTCCTGACTAGAGAAATATCACAAGGGACGAGCACATGAAGAGATAATAATATGTATAACAACGTACATTAATGGTGTCTCCTCGTCGTAAATGCATACGGACTGAATATCATCGGTTGCTGATTGAATCGACGATAAAACAAATGGAGTGTTCAATTTAAATAGATTGAATGGGATTTATGTTTAATTTCGTGAGCTTCAGAGTGGCGGGTCGCATCGGATTCAGCTCTTTGAAAATTGAAAATTCTTTGTAAATACATATGCGGGTGCGCGCCGACAACGGAACCGGATTTGTATTATTCAACTCATTATTAGTTAGAAACAGCTAGTTTACACCAATCTCAATCGTAATTATCGTCGGTCCAGTGACTCGCTGGAATAGAACGCGAATGCAATAAATGTGTTCGCGTGCGTGGTCGCTGGCCATGTGACGTCGCGCGGCGCACGCACGCGCTGCGCTATCGAGCCGCCTCAGAGACCAACTGTTGAGTGCTGACTCTCCCACCCCCACACCATGCTTTCCTGATACCCCTCCCCCGTAAGGTCCTCCTACGCGCGTGACGTCATACCGAACCGCTCGTAATACGACACCGATGTGTGCGTTGATATTATCGTATCATTCCAATGTTGATAAACTCTGGAATTGCTTTGAAATAATCGTTCGCTTTCGTTGTCAATATTGGCTGTTGATTTTGCGATGTACAACATGACACTCGATTGAAACGTTAGCTCCGGTGAAAAGTAACTTAAACCATGGAATTAATATTCTTCACGTTCTTGGTTAGGCAAATACACAAATATATACTTAAATACATATATATGTATGTTATATTTATTTCGAGAAAATTAAAACTTAGAAACAGGCGAGCGTGCATGAGAAGAGCAATGAATGTTAAAGAAGCGAGTGAGGTGTGTAAGGATCGAGTCACGTGGCGCTTTGTTCTCTCTTCCTACCCCGCAAGGGAATTGGCGTGAAGATATACGAGTACATACATACTAAGATTTCCTGCACTCTATACGGTTGATTAGTAAAGAAAGCAGTTAACCTTTTTTATCTTTATTTTGAGAGGGGCTTTTACTGTTTTTTTTTTTTTTTATATTAGTTTAGCATAGTGGCTCCTCTTTGGCTGATGGTAAGCGAAAGAGGAGCCCAAATCGCAACTGCAACTGACAGCATACTACATCCCGCATCCTGTCAGTTGACGCTGCCATGCTGACCCGCAAAATGCTTCTTCACGCTTCGTTTGAAGGATCCCATATTGTAGGAAGGAGGGAACACATGTGCAGATTACTGTATTAGATATGCCAGCCCCACCGTACCCTAAGCCTAAGCTAAAGAGAGACTCAGTGTGGAAATGTGGTAATCAGTTTAAAAAACATTCTTGCAACCACTGAAGTAGATTTAGCCAATATGGATTGAGCTAATCCCACGTCTTTAACATTTAATTTTAACTTTCTTATCAGCGAGTCTCTCTTTTCCTTGTACTTGGCACACTCCATCAACAAGTGTTGGACGTCTTCTACTAGTTAACCTTTAGCATTGAGTAAATTCACTTATTGCACAAATTTATAAGTATACACTAAATAAATAAAGATAAGGGTTAGTGTTAACCTTCCTATATTTTAAACAAATAATATAAAAAATAACACTTAGTGCCAAAAATAGAAACTAACTACCAATCTCATTATAATTTAAAATGGCTCGAAGTAAATCCTTATTTATCCAATTTATAGGCAAAAATAGTAGAATTATGTTCCTAAACAACAGTGATGTCATTGAAGAAACTGCAAATATGTCTACTGTTTAAACTGTTAGGGTTAGCGACGTGCTAATTTGACTAAATCGTTAAATGTTATAGGTACTTTATTGCACGGTATTTATTAATAGTTAACGCATCCTTATGATTTCTTTGATGAGAATCATCATATTGTGGGTGATTTTTTAACCCCGACGCAAAAGAGGGGTGTTAAAAGTTTGACGTGTGTATCTGTGTTTCTGTGTATCTGTCTGTGGCATCGTAGCTTCGAAATGGATGAACCGATTTTAATTTTGTTTTTTTTATTTAAAAGGGGACTTAATCGAGAGTGTTTTTGTGTATATGATTTAGGTTGTTTTTGCGTCGGAGGTTTTTTAATTAATTTTTTTATTTAATTTTACTTGTTGATATTCAACCCCAATATAGAGTTCTTGGAAGAGCGTTTGCTCTATTAAAATATGCGCTGTATTGAAATCAAAATATGCCCCCGTCCCCCGTCCCGTCTATACGTTTTGACGAGCTCGGTGGCGCAGTGGTGAAACGCGCTGTTACGCTACTTAGACACCGACGACACGAGCGAGGTTCGATTCCCATACAGTACAAACATTTATGTGCAAGTACATGTCTACTTCTCTTGGTCTATGTGTTTTTAGGAGAGTAGGGCGCATCAAAGCAGCCCGTCTGGGGTATCTGGAGTATCTCCACCGCACAGAAAAACCGCAGAATAACAACTCCTTCGAGGGTTGTTGTGTTCTTGTGTGTGAGTGAAGTCTCCAGTAAGCTCCTAAGAAGTTGCTGTGTTAGCAGCAGAGTAGGCATCGCGCGAGTAATACTTATTTTTTTATTGCTATCGTTTATAGGCTACGGTAACCGTTTTACATCAGGTGAGCCGTATGCTTGTATGTTTCCCGACGTAGTATAGAAAAAAACGTGCTATATTTTGTGATAAATATTGGAGAACTTTCCCCGGCGAATAAAAATATTTTTTTATTCGGCGGGCAAATCAGACTACTCTAATAGAAACTTACTTAATGCTATTCCATGAGAAAGTTTCTTTGATATTTTATTGCACTGAGAAACGAAAAGAACAGAAATAGAGGCAATAGAAATTTTAGTAATTTCATTGTAAAAGCGAAGTGTTTATGTTAATGAATACCATTGGTACCGGCTGTTTTCGATGCATCCTGTCTCAAGTTACAGCAATAGCACGATTGAGGTAGCCTCCACCACCAAAGGAATTAATGAAGGTGGTGTTGATGCCTGTAAATGAGGTTTATTAATTTCCCGAAGAGTTTCTGTGTTAGCAGCAGGAGCTACAAGGCGTGAGCTATAACTCCATTGCAAACGTTCATGTGTCACTTTACATCAAGTAGGCCGTATGCATGTAAACCTCCCGACGTTGTATATGTCGTACTAAATTTCGTTAATATCCGTTTAGCAGGTTTGAAGCGATACGTGCACGGAAATTCTTAAATTTGGGATATCGCGATTTTGGCCTCTATAATTTTTTAAGGCCCAAATATATTTTTCTAATAATATTTCAAGTACGAGCTGTGAGGTAAAAGAATTTTATAGTATTAAGGATTCTTTGAATTTACATTATATAAGATTTTAATAACATATTTTAGTTTATGTATATATGTATATAAGTGTAAGTGTATACTTTAATCCATTTGTGATATTTTAATTGTCGTACAATTGTGACATGTTTATTTTTTCACGTCTGCTTGCAGAGCAGATGCAATAACTGTACTAAGTATGATGACGATGAGTTATTATGACAAATATGTAGGTATTCTTGCAAATAAACTGTTTGAGTTTACTGACAGGGCCTCGTTATAGTCTTATTATGAGTATAGATGATTGTAAAACCCTATTAACGTCGTGGACACCCCCTGTACAATAAACGATGATAAAAGCCCTCGACACAGTCTAAGAGCTCTCGTCTGGTCTGATGCCCGCCCGTCCACCCTCGACCAGGCCACCGTCTACCTAATATTCATCTGTCTATGAAAACCCAAGTGCTTATATAAGGATTTTTGCCTTAAATTCATCTATCTATGAAAGCCGAAGGGCTTATATAGCGTTTATTGCAACGAGATAGCAAACGTTCATCGCTCCTGATACTAAGCAGCTACGCTCGCGAGCTTACGCATTGCTACATCGCTATTAACGCAGCATTTGACAGGAGCTTTCTTACTAACTGGGAAAAACACAAGCCCTTAACAAAAAGAGGATACTGTAAATTTGAAGACGGTAACACACGTGTATATTGCAAGCGTTCTGGTATGTTAGTATATATTGTATAATAAATAAAATGGTATAAACAATACGGATTCCCTTAAATTTTGGAAAATAAGACGAAACAATAGTTTTGAGTGATATTTACAAGAAGAAATTAATTGTTGTTTTAATTGTATATTTAAACAGGTTATTGATAGTTGTAATTATTTAATAGAATAGGTTATTTTAAATAAACTAATAGTATGGCACAGTTTACTTTAATAGAAATTTAAATAATATCGATTACCTTTGAATTCTATCAATAGATGGAATAAATATCGAATTAATTGATACTCGACTTGACTTAAATATATTTTTGGTACTAAAAAAGCTGTTCCGCTTAAGTAAGTTAATCTAATCAGGTTTAAGTTACGTCAATATAATAATAATAAAATCATTCCCACTGAAAATCTATTTCAAATATTTGTTTACGTAGCCACGGAAATACACACAACAAAAACACAAACAACAACACCTCTCCTCTAAAAAATGGTATAGGTATAATGGTATAAGAAATATAGAGAAGGTCCTGCAACATAAAAATGGTAACAAAATTTAAATATACACAATATATATGCAATTAGTGTAATATGTAATATTACACTAACTTGAGTATGAGAAGATATTTTTTTTTTTATTTCTATTGAGTAGGGTGTTCAATGAAAGCTACTATAAAAAAAATATAAATATATTTCAATAAATTTAGAAATATCTATCTATCTATAACTTCACGCAAAATCCCTTGCGGGGTTTAAGGACCGAAGTATAATTTAAAACATCCACGCACAGTCATCCCAAAAATGGTATATAACTAATTAGTAAAGTATCCAACATAGAAATATCTACAAAATTTGAACATGCACGAGGCTGGACTAGCACTTTTATGTTTTTTTAATGATGGTTTAAACGGAACGGTTCTTAATTATCTGTTAATTATGTTAAGCTAAAACAGGCACAGATCCGCCAGAATTTCATAAAATGTGAGATTAAAAAATTGCTAGACGTTTTTATAACTTCATCATTGTTTTTCTAATAATAGTTATACCATTAACTCTATTTGTAATCTATAAATAAATAAAATAGATAAATAAAAAACCACAAGTGTGTTTTAATGTCACCAGTATAATTTCAGTACAGTTTCCTATTACTTATGCAAGGCCGCATATCGAGACCGCGGTAGTGGGACGGTCCGCTTGGTCCGCTGGGAAAATTGATCTCGTTCGTTATAACTACGGATTAAGGTTACTAATTTACATTATATACTTTTCAGCCAATTGCCGTGAAGCTATAAAGAGGGTGATGTTTTAAGATGGTTTGTTAATGTAAATATCTTTTCTATGTAATGTAATCTTTTATTTATAAAAATCCAATCTCTTCAGCGGTAAAATTATAATATTTAAAAATGATGAAAATCGTTATTTCTTTAATATAATGCATTGCGTAACAATGTATCAAATTACAGCCTAGTTATACTTGTAATTATAGGTTGTAGCAAAGGTATACAAACTTTTACTTTTTCATGCGTTGCAACTAAGCTGTAAAAAACATTTTAAAGCTAACATAACGAAACCGACTTGGTACTTCATATTTTGTCTTTGACTATAGACCTACTGGTCAATTAGATACAGGTTTAACATATCGAAAAGCGATATTTTTTGCGAAGAGTTTTACGAGAAGTAGGGTGCATCAAAGCAAACCGACTGGGGAATTACCTCTACTTCACAGAAAACCGCAGCAAATAACAATTCCGTGGAGGGTTATTGTGTTCCTGCGAGTAAGTGAGGTTACCAGTACCTAAGGAGTTGCTGTGTTAGTGGCAGCTGTGTGCACGCGCGAGCGATACTTCCTACTCGTATATTACAAGCGTCATAGACTACGGTAACCACTTTGCATCCGGTGGGCTGTATGCTTGTGTGCCTGTCGACGCAATATATAAAAATAAAGAGTAGTGGCAACCAAAAGTAAGAGTAAATTGTAATTATATATTACATTTTTATTTTACCCTTTATTTTAACAAATAAAGTACAATAAACTTATTGTAGCCAGAAGTGTTGCTTTTTTTAAGACCCTAGCGTCTGAACTTACAAATCGTTTTACATTTATTTATATTTTTAATGACACGCCAGCGGCTAATGTGGGACATATAATAAAATATAAAAAAGTCGTTACTCGTTAGTTTTATACTAATGAAATTACATTATATTTTATAATTACTAAAAAGCTCGAAACGAATTTTAATCTGAAATATTTTTCTTGAGCTTACGAGTAAACTCGGCGGCTCCGAAGAAGTATGTACAAAAAAAACTCTCTTATCCTAAAATCCGTTTGCCAAAAGTTTCTGCAGACTTGTGGCGTCAGAAGTTGGCGCGTGTTCGCGACGTGATGATTACTCGTCAAGAAATGTCAAGTGTCTCCCTCCGCCCTCCTCACAGTTCCCTCCACCCCATCCACCTCCTCATTGTTAGAGTTGACACCTGTCGAATCTGAGCTAAGCTGAGTGATTGAAACTTCTTGCGAAGTCGAATTCTTGCGCTTTTTCATTATTTTTTTTATACTACGCAAGGAAGCAGATAAGCATGCGGGTAATGTGGTTAACCGCAGCTTATGAACGCTAGCAATACAAGGAGTATAATTTGCATGTTGCTACCCCCGCAACACAGCAACTCCGCAGGACCTTATAACCTCACGCACACGGAGTAACAATAATAAGTGTTGTTGTTCTGTGATCAAACTTGAGATATTTCCTCCGTCGTGTTGTTTTAACGTACCTTACTTCTTTTAAACCATAATCAACGGCCCGCCCGGCTTTGCTCAGATAGACAAAGACTTATGACATGCTGTTCCTAATGTACAGCCTATATATTAGGGGTTAAAGTATGAAATTGCTGATTTGTACTGAAAAATTAAATCTCGTTTTTTTTCTATGATATAACATATTTATTTAATCAAAATATTTACCCTCATTGGTTTTAAGGTTATGAAATGATATATTTACATTGTCTGTTTAAAATGTCCATTCTTAATATGTACACAATTTAATATTTGTAATGAATTGACACAAATAATCAGGATCTGCACGTCCTAGAAATTATATTTTGTAAGAATTTGTAACCTAAGCAAATTCTGGCTTTCCCTGTGGTTTGTGAAGGTCTGATAGTATTCGCTCTATATAGAAATTAGTATCTACGCATAGGCAGCGGACTGGGCTAATCTCAATGGATTAGAATTCGAGATAAAGCTGGGAAGAAAAATCAAGATCTGTACACAAACATTATCCTTTTTTTGGTCGAATATTTAAAGATGTTGATACTTTGGATTTCTATTTGTGTGTTCCCAACCTCATAAATTAATAAATACGGAGTGAGATTCAATAAATACACTTTGTATTGTGACTATTTTGAGATCATTATCTTCAACGAAGAGACGTCTGGACAGATATAATATGTATCTTCTGTCCAGACCGTAGATATCATATGCCAGTCTCTTCATTGTAACGCTGTATGACTGATAGCCTTTATGACCTTCATTCTTGGGTACAGGTTTTTCCAATATGTTCGGTCGAGACGATTTAGTTTTACACATTGATATGACAGTTGACTGTGGGTTGCCCTCCGAGCTGAAATTTACCATTATCCAAGCCCCAGACTAATTTATGGAAAACAAAATTCTATTCTCAATCGTCTCAACTAGCTCAGACTATAGGCCCTATCTAATAAACAAGTTAATTCCGAAGTTTCTAGTGAATGAAGTATAGGTTAACTTGATTGTCGTAGATATTCTGTCTGGCACAATACTGCTGTTGTCGATAGGGGTAGACACTTCCACGCTTAATCCTATTAGGGGGTGAATACAGGCGGGTGTTAGTTAAGTGGAAGTTGCCAATAGACAGAAAATGACTCGGTTATAAATCACAGCCTCAGTCTAAGTCAACGAACTAACATTGTAAGTGTAACAAAAGTTAAGATATTGTTCCCGGCGGGTCACTGGCTGACTCACTTAATTACCCGTCCGAAATTCCCGGCAGATAATAAAGTTAAATTGAGTAAATTGCATAGGTGGCCGACATAATGTGAAACGTCTGCTACACAGTTTTAATAGCTGTAATCGCGCATTTCACCTTTTAACAGCCACTTAAAAGTTGTCGTGCTAATAACCACCGCCTCGCTCGGTGAACTGTGTCGATTGCTTGCGTTATAATAATTGAGACATATTAAAACCTTTGCTCATTAAAAAAAAAACATCACGACTCTTTTTCAAAGAATTAGATTTTATTGAATATTCACAGGTTATTTCTTACTTGTAGCATTTGTTTATTTAATAAATCTACACGTGTTGGTTTTTTCTTGTCCAACAATCTTTATGATGTTCTGAACTAACTTCAGCATTGGTTCTGCGCACAAATAACTCAAGTTGGTAACATTAGCAACGCTGGACATAGTGTGAGAATTAAATTAATCAAATGCCATTTAAAGAAACAATGTGATAAATTCATGAATAATTAATTAGTAGAGTCAAAGTCTTAGATAAGTATACAGGCACCACTATCCCGCGGATAATTAATTAATACAGTCAAAGTCTTAGATAAGCACACGGGCAAAACACATTAGCAATCAATACGTAGGAATTAATACGTACGAGTATGTACATTGGTTGCTGCTGTGCATCTGTTAGCAATTCTTTACTTGATTTACTGGGCCGAAAGTAGTGATATGTGTATCAAAAATTAAATCACATCATGATGTAGATAATAAATTAAGAGTAAAATAGTCTTACAATTATTTAAACACATATGATTTTGTATTTTATCTGTTGCATTATTATATACTACATTCCTAAAACATAATTAAACTGATAATCAGAACATGTAATCATTTTGACAAATAAATAGAATACGCACGACACGACTCGCACGCGACACGATTAAATAATTTTCCAGCCAAGTATTTACTATCCATAGAGTAGGTATTACTAACAATATAACATTGATACTACAATAGTTTATCTTGTTTAGTTCTCTATTAAAGTAGCACGAACTCGTCAACGCGGTTTACAACACATACTTTGTCTCAAGTTAAATAGTTCGAATAGATGACGCTGCTTTTTTTAACACCCCGATATACATCTCCTGTTTCTACTGTACCTACTTTGTCTAGTCTAAACCTTCATTTACCGAACTGAAACTCTCGGGGTCAAAATCCCGTCGGATTTGGGAATAACATCAAAGACATCCAAAGAATTTTGTTATGTTTAAATGACACTGTCTAGACTAGTCGTAACTGCAACGGTATTTTATCTGCACATACTCTCATGTTTTATGAAGTTCACAGATGTCAAATATAAAAATTCAGCTTAACAAATATTTAATTCATAATTTGTTTTACTACAAATTTAGAAAAATTGTTCAGGAACATGTAAGCTTTCGTTTTATTTTTTTTACAAATTGCAATAACATTGGTTATGTTCTTCGCCCTGGAGTCATAAACACCGTTAGTTCTTGTCTTCGATGCACGAATCATTTTTCAATTTAAAATTAATTTTTAAAATATTCTGTACAAAGATACCTATTAAAGTCACAAGTTCAAGAAATTATATTTCGAAAAACGTGTGACCCTTACTTAGAAAGATCTGATTTTCGCTCTAGGGTGTAGAGGTCCTGACACCAGTCGCTCCATGTAAAAATTTGTATCTTCGCCAAATCCTTAAGATTAGGCAGTTCACTACCTAACCCAATATCCTAATGGATTAAGAAACTAGATGTCGCTAGGAAGAAGAGGAAGTATTTATTTAACTAAAAATATGCGATGTGGATAAATGAAGCAAGCTAATACGTAGCGGAAAATATAAAGCCTTATATCAAGTTCCCTTACACACATACAATATAGACGGTGTGATGAGCCGTTGTGTCAACGACACGCACAGTTTATGGGTTTAATATGTTAACTAATGCAAATAACAACACATGTATACCCACATTGTACCACATACACGTACAATGATGGCGCGCATAATTCTCCTTTGAGAAATAATTTGCGTTTAATACAAGAAATTGCGAACTATAAATTAAATGTGGAGCGTAGCGTATATTGATTACACAATGTATGCACTATAGGGCTCAATTATGTGTGTATGAAGAAAATCTTACTATGTCTAACTGTACAATTAAAAAAATATATTGAGCGAGGTTTTAATCTACTCGTAGCTCTCTGTGCTCTGTGCCTATTAGTTTTGATATGCAAGGCGTCTGTGTAAACCCTGTCATTTGAAAGAAGAATAATAACAACTGTTACTATTAAATCATATTAAATATACGTACTCGACTAAAATTGTTGGGTATTTTTTTTTCTTTTTTCTACGATTTCTTGGTCGTATTCATAGTGTTATTATTCATGTTATGTATCCTTAAACTGAACATTTTCTTTAAAACAGAGACACTTGTTAAAGGAAGGGCACAACATCTTTAGAAGCATGTCAATAGATGGGTTTTAGTCGTTTAAAGTTCCTCGGTACTTTGGATGATATATTAAGCTTTATAAGATTATAAGAAGTTAAGCCTTCGGTACTAGCTGTCTTCGATAGACGACAATCGTTAAGTAAAATAGTTTTTTTGTTTATTAACGACTGACATCTTTCGAGCGGCACATCCAGACTGGGGAAGTACCTCACGGAAAACCACTGCCAACTAACAACTCCCTGAAGAACTGTTGTGTTCTTGCGAGTGAATGAGCTTACCAGCACCTGATATCCCGCTGTTTTTTTATACTACGTCGGTTTTGTAAACGAGCGTACGGCCCACTTGATGTAAAGCTGTTACCGTAGCCTATGAACGCTTGTAATATATTAAGTAACACTCGTGCGATGCCTCCTCTGCTGGTCCTTAGGAGCTTGCTGGTAACCCCACCCTCACTCAGGAACACAACATCCCTCTAAGGAGTTGTTATTGGTTTCTGTGAAGTGGAGGTACTTCCCCAGATGGGCTTTGATGCGCCCTACCTCTCTTAAAATATCATGTAATGTCTGTGTTAGTAATACAACCCTATAAATATACACATCCTAGCCTACTTATTGTTCTAAGATGCTAAAGCAACTGTTTACAGGCATAGATGTAGATGTACACAAAGAGATACTCCCGACGTTGTAAAAAAACAGGTAGACAGATTCCTAGCATTCTAATCGCGCGTACTCGTAAGCGATATCTGCATTCAGATCTTCTCACTAGTGCTCCGTACGGCTCGCATACGAGTCGATTAAGGGTGCGTGCTCTGAATCGCCATGCGCTCATTACTCTCGCCGCCCTATTCATTATCCGCGGGCTAAATAACTAATGGACTTACACGTCTTCCCGAGAGCAGTTAGTTTCAATGAAGTCGCCTACGCCACATCATTCTGAGCTACGCAAACTTAAACCGGGTGATATTTGAACAGTCGTTCGAACTTGAGCCGCACGTTCTCTGTATGTGTTCATATGTTTACATGTTCAGCGAAGTGTTTCGTTATCACTCTACACTTCCGAAGTGTCTAGACTGCTCATAAACTGATACTTATGATCGATAGCTGAATGACATCCACGTTTTGTATAAATAATAATAAGATTTTTCACGGTAATGATATGAAGAAAGAATGTAGGAAGAAAGGATTACGAAAGAGATATATAAGGCGAAAGTAGAAGGATGTGAAAACCGAGGAAGGCCAAGACTTAGCATTAACATGTCTTAAGAATGGTAAAGCGAGTGAAGTGTGTAAATACCGAGTCACGTGGCGCAGGATTCTCTCTGCCTACGTCGCAAGAGATTTGATGTGAGGATATAGGTACATACATAGATTGAAGCTTAATTAGGCGTGCAGTGGATCACCATCATCTTTAGAGCCAAATCCAACCTCATCTGTATGTGATACACACTGCCAAACGCGGGTCCTGCAAAACACAAATGGGCACAACGATATTTAATGAATGTGCACTACTTGACAAGTGTCTGAACCTCAGAGAAAGCAATCAAATAACTCTGTTTTTTATACTCTTGTGCATTCTCAGGAACACAATCCTACAGGAAGTTATTTAGTTATTCACTAATAACGTTGCCAATAAGGAATAGTTTTAACCTTGACACCAGAGGTGGCAACGTGCTAGCAATTCTACTTACGTTTCAAGCCTTCGTAGATTGGGAGGGTATGCTTGCTACCCGCAGTTGTATAGGAAAACATATACGTAATAGATATTCATATTGTCTTTTTTTTGCAATTCATAGTCGATCCAAACAGATGTGTCTAGGAGTAGTAGTATGTAGCTACCACTTTCTGAGATATTTCTTTTAGTACAATAGTAATTATATTTGTTCTGTTCTTACAGTACAGTGGTGCGAGCATGGGCGGCGGTTGCGGCGCGACGGGCGCCCGTGTGCCGACGGCTGCGTCGCCGGCCAACACGGCGTCTTCCTCCTCCTCCAACACGGGCTCCGCTGGCGGCACGCGCTCCACCAGTCTAAGCACGGCGCCTCCCCCGCCTGCATCCTCCGCCTCGACTACTGGCGCGGCCGGCGAACAACTCAGCCGTACTAACCTATACATACGAGGCCTTAGCCAAAACACCACCGACAAGGATCTCGTCCAAATGTGCCAGATGTAAGCATAAACACAATCGACAGATTACTTACTATTCGCATTATGTTTCAATATTTAATATCTGTTCTAATTTCTGATTTCAGGTATGGCAACATTATTTCAACAAAAGCAATACTGGATAAAAATACGAATAAATGTAAAGGTAAACAACATTCACTGCCGCATTCTACTCTTACACTACCATAGTAACCTAAATTATTTATTACCAATATACATTTAGTACTTAAATAATCTGTGCATAGATACTTCACGTATGTATAATAAGTATATTATTCAATTTCAAATAGATGTTGCATCAGTAAATCTATTCGTAACTAAATTATATAATACAGTATTAATATTTTCTAGAGTACCATATACCTTCATTAAACTAATTCATCTATGGTGAGACTTTTTTCCAATATATGCACGACACTAGATACATATAATTTGATCGTTATTTATAATATTCCCATTTATCCAGTTATCATTGAATTTGATATGTTTATTTCACTTACCTCAATGTTATTTTCAAGTAGATAAATCCATCCTTCACTATATTTATGCACTGAAAGCACAGATGACTATTGAATATCGTTCCTTTATACGAATAAGCACATCATTGTGTCTATCACAGTTATTGAATTATTTACTAAGTGTCACATTTCATCACGCTAACGTAGAGAAAGTCGTCATCATTAGCTACATAATTTTATTATTCCGATGTATTTATAGTTGTTTGAGATATTAGATGCCCTGAATGAGAAGCATGATTCATCAGATCTTAAGTTTAAAAGTCTCCATAGTAGATTCATGAAATCCATTACTATAAAGACATTTCGCTTTTGTTTCGACAGGTTACGGTTTTGTAGATTTTGAGACGATCGCGTCGGCGGAGGCAGCTGTTAAAGGATTACAAGCCAAAGGTGTTCAGGCCCAGATGGCTAAAGTGGGTATCTGGTTCCTGCGTAGACTGAACCGTGTACGTTGTGCATGCAAGTAATACTATTATGACTAACCGCCTGCTCCTACTCTGATCCGCTCTTACACCTCTTCTACTCTAACAATAAATCTTCCCCCACGATTAAACTCAAAAACTCCCGTCATACTTCCTTCCTCCTATGCATCTACCTGCCTACAGATTAACTCATGAGATATATATTTACAACAGCTGTATTTTTGAGATTAATGTCATTAGAATTACAGTTCCAATGTTTGTATTTTATTTTTCATACATTACAATTTCGGCGACGATTCTCACAATATAACAAAGCTCTTAAGAGTATTATTAGGGAATTTGGTCAAAGATCAATTTGCGGGGTAGTATTATATTAGCAATATTGTTTGTATTTTTTTTATACTACGTCGCGAGTCATACAAGCATACGGCCCACCTGATGTAAAGCAGGTACCGTAGCCTATTAACGCTTGCGATATATTAAGTATCACTCGCGCGATGCCTCCTGTGCTGTTTACACAGCAACTCCTTGGGAGCTTACTGGTGACCTCACTCACACGCCTCTTAACATATAGGAATCTGGAATGGACATATCTTGTAACTTATGGGAATACTAAATTTAAGTACTATATATGTACTAAATATAATTCAAAATCTCATGCTTCAGTATACTCTGGTCAGGAACACCGTTCCGATATGAAATCTATGTTTGTCTGTATGTCTGTCGCTTTTTTTCGAATATTTAAATTTTGACTTCAAATTCGGATTCAGCATAAAAAAGAAGAATAGGAATATCTGAAAAACCAACCTCCTATCTCTTAAGGAACATGGTCAAAATGGTTAAAACAAAAAGTTCAAAAAAAAATATTGTTATATAATTGACGAGCCAGGTGTTCCTCTGGCAATGCAAGCTTGCGCATTCTCAACTGGTCTAATTTGTACTTTACCGTAAGACAGAGCATCACTCGCGCAATGCCATCTCTGCTGCTAATTCAGCGCTCACACGCAGGAACACAAAAACCCTGCAGGAAGTTATTTGGCTGCAGTTCTCTTTGAGGTGGGTGTTCTACCAGACCGGCTGCTTTATAAGTCACATGCTAAATAAAACCTGTAAAGAGGTTAATCCAAAAGTTTTGCAGTGTGTTTGTTCATTTAAATAGCTTTCCAATATTAAGCTTGTAAACAAATGTAAAGCATAATTTTAAAAAAGGAACTTTTTTTTTTTTTTGTTTAACTAATAATTACCAATATCTCACACGTAAAAACTTTTTCGCCAAACTTTCTGCATAATCTAACCTAGAATGTATGAAAAGTAAATAATATATTGGACTTCTATTTATTTATAGTTCCAATTACGTTTTCTCCCCTGATCCAATCACCTACCCTTAATTATAGCTTTAGTATTTACCCTATTTTATTATTAATCAAGTGCTGCAATACCTAATTACTAATCATTTATAATTAAAAGCAGTGTTCTATATCTATTACACAAAATTTGCTAGATTTGAAATACATATGCCTAATCATAGCATCAACATCCTGTCCCATATATATTAGGCGAATTCTTTAGTAAAACTGTTTAACAAACTTCCAATGCATTTATTAGATTCAATAGATGTGTGACATTGTTTAGATGAAGTAGGCTGTGTGTTTAGATCGACGTAATTGGAGGTAGTCATTCGATACACCGAGTGGTATCGCCGTCACACAACACTAATCATTCATTTGTCAGTCCATTTCGGGAACAACAACAATTGGTATGTCACATATTCAAAAAATATTTTAACACTACTGTGTTGTAATTATTTATCTTCAATGGTGCCAAATCAATGCAAATATAACGCTTACTTAATTCTGTACTTCGAACATTGTTTCATCTTAATTCTGTAATATTGCCGTTTGCTTCAGCGTTAACAATGTATAATTGTATTATCGCTATTGGGCTCGGGTACTCTATGCTTTCGATATTCAATTAGTGTGTATGCGACTTAAGCTTCATAATCTCTATGCTGATGTATATGCCCATCTCATTGATACCACCTACCTAATATTATTTAGTATATTAGAACAATCTGCTGATTTACGTCAGAGCTGCTTCAGTGTCTAGATAATCTATGCGGGCTTCAAGCTAATTTTAATTCTCAAAAATAACCTTCAGTTCACTATTTTTTACATTAAATACATGCTTAGAAATATCAGTAAGAGGTAAAACTAATGTAATAACATGTAAGTTAATGAAAAGAACGGGAAAGTTGACTCGTACGCAATAAGTGCTAGCTAATGCACGAATCAAGTGGTCAATTTGAAATCTTGTAATTCAGTCACGCACTGTACATACCTCCGCAAAAACTCAGTTCGTCACTGACTGTAAAACTACAACCGATTGTGAAATCGGTTGTTACTAAAACTGTTCAGTATGAATAATATATTTCATTGTGATTTATTATAAATTTAATCTTAGCAAATTGTAAAAATTAGAAATTGACCATTTACGGTCTTTTCAGCTAATTATGAACCCAATGAGGACGAAAATTTTTTTCTGATTTATGCCAAAATTTTTTAGACAGACATAAATAAAATTGTGAGTTTGAGGCTAGCTGCTTTATCTATCACTCCTGGGCTTTACAGCAACAAGAGCAGGACCCCACCAACCTGTACATGGCAAACTTGCCACCCCACTTCAAGGAAAACGACGTGGATCAGCTGCTGGCTAAGTTCGGGCAGGTCGTGTCCACGCGGATTCTGCGCGATACCCAGGGTCACAGCAAAGGCGTAGGCTTCGCAAGAATGGAGTCCAGGGAAAAATGCGAGCAAATCATTCAAGTTAGTATATCACATATCTATCAATTTAAGTACAAAAAGCCTCTGCAGAGCATACAGATTAGATATTGAAGACAACATCAGATTATAAACAGGTGTTATGTATAAGTGAGGTGTTAGACTTTCGTTCAGGTGTTAGTGTGAACTCAATTTGACGCCGTGTATGGAGAATCTAGCTATCGATTGGGGGTTATGAATAGCTAACATAAATTGAAACAGATATCGGTTACAGCACCAATTTAACTATAAATTGGACTATCAATAATGAGGCTGATGATAGCCCAATAGATAGTTTAACTAATCAAGCGCAACTTCAACTACCGAAGACGAGGCTATCGGAGACACTGTGACAGACTGATAGAACTTACGCTAGAATAAACGTGTAACTAAGTCAGAAGAAATATCCTTCTACCAAAATTCTAGACATTTTAAATTTACAAATACCAACAATTGCTAACTTCTAGGTACGTTGGTACAATATTTAGTTGAAAACAAAAATAAAAAGTACGAAGAAATAACGGTAAGAAATATTATTGAACATATTTTGAAATGTAGGTGTTGCTAATTTGTATGAGACAAGTGATACTTTTCGTAATTTTAGAGTCAGTTCTGTATTATCTAAATCTTGTTAACTGTCCCTACTGGGTAGTAGAGTCAAGATATCTATGTAATATATCTATATGTATCTACTTAAGAATTCTAATAATATATTTCGCGATAGTTAAGGGATAGGTAGGTAATCCTAACTATTTCGAAGTAGCTTGGTATGTCTATCTGTTTCTTACCTTTAATAGAGCCAAATTGTTACTTTGAAAGTGCAAAATTATTTCAGTGTATTATTTATTACACCTCCCGCTGGAAAAAATCAAGAAAGCGTAAAACCTTTCACTAATTCAAAGGATACAAAGTAACTCAAAAGCAGCAGAGCAATGATAGCCTAGTGGATAAAGCTAGCATGTACCTACCACTAAATTCGAAAATGTATTTCGAAAGACGTGTGACTCGGTGTGACCTTACCTAAGAATGATATAGCTTTCCCTCTGGGTTGCGAAGGTCAGACGGCAGTCTCTACATGTAAAAATCAGTATCTTCGCCAAATCCTTAATCTTAGGTACCGGACCCCGCCTATTCCAATGCATTAGGAAAACGGGATAACGCTAAGAAGAAGACAAAGTAACTCAAAAGGATAGTAGGTTATTTATGGGGTAAATAGACAGAGGACATAAAATATCGCAAGGAGTTAATAAAGTGACGATGACAACCGTTTCCGATGTTTTGGAAACAATGTGTGTCAGAAACGATTGTAATATTTGAATCGTACATAAATTATTTTTGTAACAGATTGTCTAATTTTCGGTTCGGTTAACCGGGGCAGAGGTGAGGGTAAAAAATTGGGGTTTGAAGAGTCAACTATCACATGATGCATACACCCGACAGACAGCGAACAAAGCCTAGACTGGAAAAGTCACTCTTATTGCTTTGAGTCAGCACCTACTTAAGACATTCAGTACGAGTGACAACAGGACATATAAATAGGTATATTCAAATGTATGTTCAAAGCTTGGTTTAATAAAATACGTATTTTGTTTTCTTACTAAAGTTGTGTCATATTAAAGTTTTTAGTACGTATAAACATACAATTTCGTATAAACTAGTCTTGCTGAATAGACAGATTAACTATCAGCTTTCAGAATTATGTCTAAGCTGTTAGTTAATCTGTATATGTTCAAGAGGAAATTGACTAACGTACTATAATAGAAACATAAGATTTCTTAGGGAACGTAGGTAGAGAATAGGAAACGTAGGCATCCGCTAAAAACTATTTTTGGGAGTTTACACAAGAAACCAATATATGCACGTAGCGCAATAATATTGCAGGGCAACCTCTAAGTTATAAATGTATAATTTGTTCCAATTTCCGGTTTTACAGATGTTTAATGGAAATGCAATTCCCGGCGCTAAGGAGCCCCTGTTAGTAAAATTCGCGGATGGAGGCAATAAGAAAAAAGCGTTGTACAACAAACAAAACGATAACAATGGCAGAGTATGGAGAGACAACAATGACTCTATAACACAAGTAAGTATCAATAAAGTATGTGCACTTTGGGTACAAAGGTTCGTTGGTAGAACTTGTAACCCCAAAACGAACCAATTGACTCCACCATAAGAGATACATAGTGACAGGTAGAAAATAAAGTTGGCTAGTTTCGCTCACAAGACAGCGAAGCGGTCTTCGATATATATATAAACTATAGTTTGAATTTTAGATATCCGTATGATTTAAAAATCTTAATTGTAAATCGGAAATTTCATTTGTTACGTTAGTGTACAGGAACACTAACGTAACAAACGAAATTTCCGCTGGTTTTACAATTAAACGGAGATAGCTTGAACCCTTAGCACAGAACACTACCTACCTGAACCGATTTGTTGTCCACGGAATCATGCATAAAAACTCATATTACATTACAGTTTGTAATTAAACAGTAAATAACAAATACAAACAGACAATCTCAATCATTGTGGTAGTTAAGAGAAGGCCTGTACAGTCCTGTCTTACAGCAATATTAATCTGTAATGATTCAAATATATAGTACCTACAAAGGAAACATTGATCTCGACAAATATTAAAGATAATCTTATTTCATTGTCTAGAATGTCTTAACTGTAGGTAAACTAATGGCATCATTAACAACACATAGATGTCCCACTATCCGAAACAGATCTTCGTTCAAACGAATGTGGATTAAATCGTACTACAGGAAACTGTTTCACTATGGTTTGGCAGAGGTGCGTGTTCGAACCATCCGAAGGAGAGTTCAAAGTATCCGAAGGCTACTTAAAGTGTTCTATGAACGACGCGCAGACGGCTGAGACCCATTCTTATAGTGGCAACGGTCAACGTTGCATAAGCTCTACCAGAACAATAAGCGTATTAAACTGTCATGTGCAACGACGTCATAATGCTTAATTAATTTCATTATTAATTTATTTTCTTAAATCATTAACACATACTCATATAGCATTACATATTTTATAGCATTCAGGAGGAAAACAAGCGTACGATCTGTCTTGTGTAAGCTATTACCGCAAACTACGCATCTAGCTTTAAAACGCATCACTGACCCTATAAGTCGCTTCAAGTCACTCGTGTAAAGCCCATGGTGTAGTCCCTATAGAAAACTACGACATCTCATGTCCAAGCTTCATACCACAACGTCACGAAAGAAACCTCCTAGGAAGAGGCACAGTACGCGACCACTTTGTTTTCAATCTGTATATAGGAAACGGCGTAACTGTCGTACCATTACGCTTCT
Organism: Pyralis farinalis; assembly: GCA_947507595.1. NCBI lineage: Eukaryota > Metazoa > Arthropoda > Insecta > Lepidoptera > Pyralidae > Pyralis > Pyralis farinalis. The sequence continues at coordinate 17,205,824 of OX382272.1, forward strand.
CACCTAGTATTATATAACATTAAGTGTACTTTTAAAGGGAAGAAATACATATCAGTACAGTATCATGTCATGCAGGCAATGAGCGCAAGCGGGGTGTACGCGGGCGGCGTGGGGTCGGGCGGCGTGGGCGCAGGTGCGGAATGTGCCGGCGTGTACCGCGGCGGCGCCGGCGTGTACAGCATGACGGCGTTCCACCCGCATCCCCAGCTACATCACCACCACCATGCAGCGCACCCCACCGCCTGGCTCGCCCCCTACCCTGCGCTCATACCCTCCGCGCACCCTGCGCACCACGCCGCGCATCCTGCGCATCCAACACATATACCCATCGACTCTGTGCCTAGCCAATACGTAAGTCACACAAACATCTACCATTGAACAATAACAGCCATATAATTAGAAACGAAATGGCGATGAATTCGTTGCTAAAAAGCTAGGTACATTAGAATTATATTTAAGACCCAATCACATCATCTTTCATGTCAATATTGGTCTGAAATTGATTCAAAATTCTCCGGTTTATCCAACAATGCCTGCAACTGATATATTCGATGTAATCAATATATAAAAATGTTCTAATTGTTGTTTAATAGCTTCTAAGCTCTAGTTTGTTATTTTTTTTTTACTTTGTTTTAACTCTCTTCGGCCCCAACGTTTCTATCCTATCGGGTTGTTCACTAATTATAACCGCAAAACATCATTGTACTCGGGTTTTTAAGTAAGGCTACGCTTGAGTTAAATCTTCTTGACTCTTCTTTATAGTGGCTTTGGCTACATTTCATTGCCATTTCTAGTGATTTTTAAATGACTTTTCTTAAACGTTACGATCAACACAACCTCATTGGCGAAATACGAAGTAGGTATTAAATCCATTTGTAAGTGCAAGTGTAAAAGTTCTATTATTAATCCCAGACCCATCACTATGAAATGGTAGCACGCCGACTTTGTGAACCAGATAATTCTTATTGTATGAAAACCTGAATTCAGTGTAGTAAGATTGAGGAAATGCCTTCGCTTTACAGAAGGTTCCAGGCAATATAAAAATGAAAAGAGTAAAAAAAATTATTAACAAATGTATATATGGTTACAATACTACAAATATTCATAATATCTAGCTGCGAAATCGATGCCTTTTTCATTCTAGTTATATACACATCTATAGGTACATCTGATCTGAGTAGGTTAAATTACACGTCAGTTTTTGGCCTCGGCCAGGAGGAAAAGAATGTGAATAATTTTAGTTAATGTTCCCCAATTTTTGGTGAGAATAAAATGTTAGGCTCCGTAGTACATTGTCTACCGTAGGCCAATTCTACTAAAAACCTGCAGCTACACGATTACACTTGTCATTTGAGTCGTGCCGGAGTAGTGCAGTGTATTCTCTTAAAATTTCCTGCACTGCAACGGCACTACAACTACGCTGCACCTGTGCATATCCTGTAAATGAACTACTTAACATCTGTAATGTTACCATCTTTCAATCTAATAAATTGGATTTTGACTTAATGTTGACTCTCAAGCTCCATTGCCCTTGATTGCCGGCGTGGATGTATTTCTAACTGAAAAGAAGCTTTACTTAATATATTCCCACAAACATCTCTTAAAACAAAACAAGTGTTTTGTAATGTATGTAACCGCTTCAGAACATTAATTTCTTCGCAAATGTTGCTTATGACTAACGTTAGCAAAACTGCAAATAAACTCCTTCAAAACTATACAAATGTCAAAACAATTTATCAGAATACGATTATATTGCAGGAAACGTGCAGGTGTAGTGTAGGATTTTTAACAGAATAGCGAGTCATTTACTGCAGCGTTGCTGCAACGTCGCTGCTGTAAGATCGCTTAACCGAATAACAAAACGTCGAAATGTAGGAACACATTATAACACACGCCGGGTAGCAGTGCAGTTGCAGTTTTTTAGTAGAATTGGCCTACTGTATATTATGAGCTCATTGACAATGACGTGCAGTCTGCCACAAGTATCTAATTGGGTACTCGTGGTATTGCCTATTAGGTACAATACTAAGCAATTTGTTTTTTGATATTTTAAAGAGTATAATAAAAATTATTTACCCTTTCTACCGGCCATTGACAACGAAATATCGTATATTGAGAAAAATTTAGGGCAAACAAAAACATTCAGTCAAATAAAAAAAAACATAAACGACTGATGTGTTCTGTTTTCCAGGTAAACTGGGACAGCATAAGGCCGGAAAACGAATTATATGTGAGTGATGATATTTTGTAATCGAAGCAAAAGCTAACCTGCAGAGTTCCCATTGCTTACGATCCGCCACTCACTGTTAAAGTCCCTCGCTTTGTATCCTTGTTGCTCGTTATGTAAACCAAACTCACCTAGTCTTTTATTCACTAAAATGTATGTATAGGTAACTGTTACTAATGTACCAATAGATCAATGTGAGTTTGTGTGCGGTCCTCTGCTTGCTGTGTTCATGCGTGTCGATGCGTGAAACTGGATCTTACTTGTTTCTTGTCGTGTTCTAGTACTTCGCGTCGCACCCGTACCAGTACTTCGCGGGCCCGACCCCTCCGATCATCCAAATGCCGATGGAAAGCGAGCACGCGTCGACGGCGGCGTCGCCGGACGAGGCCTACCAGACTTACCCGCCTCCCAAGTAGATGATAAGCCACGCTACGACAATCCGAGCTGTACACGAGCCAAAAATCAAAGCACTGTGACTTTTTACAATGTTAATTTGTTTTAGTTTTAATTTGCGGCCGTTATAGACTTCATCGAAAGTTCCGCCCGCGCGGCCGCGAGTCGGTCGCCGGCGCCTCTAGTTCTAAGCCTAATTGTAATGCCTCGGTATTTGTTTTGTGGTCTGGCTTCTGTCTCGGATCTGCCTGGCTTACGCTGGAAGTTCGATTCGCTGTGATGTTTTGATGAGGTCTTTTGACGGTTCGAGGAGAGGATTTGATGTATAGATATAGCTGCAATTTTAAATGTGTTTTTATTACATTATAATTTTATTATTGTTTTATGAGAAATAAATTTAAGAATTTAGGCCCAGGTTCTGAACGTTGAAAAGAATATTTAAGATAGTTAGGTATTTATTTTAGCATAGTATAATTTCCTAACAGAAATTTAAAATTTAGCCTTGTCCTTTGGACGAGAAACAATCATGAAATTTTACTTTTAAATCAGTGTCATAATTAAAACTATAAGAAAGTTGAAACCTTAGCTCAGATAATGTAATAAACAATTTGAATATTGAAGTTCAAAAAAACAACATGCAATCCGGACATTCAGAATCTTATAGGTACACATGTTAAAAAAACCTTTGCGATCATATTTGTCAGTCATTATTTTCCTGTTAACATCGGATTTAGAGGAAAGCAATATCTAAGGAGATCGGAGTTGGGTAGAACGATAAGTGGTTATGGTCATATCATGTAGAATCAAAGATTGATACAAAATAAAATGAGATGACTTTAGACGTGTAAAGATTAGGTGGGTTTGTGCACCATTTTTCGGTGTAGAGAATAGGCGAAGATAGAATCTTCAGCAAAATTAAGTATTTAAAATACAAGCGAAAGAGTAACTCTTAATGTCGTGTTGTAGTGGAGGAAGAGACGCACACAGCTTCGCAAAACATGTGTCATTGTGTTCCTGCGTCCGACGGTGGGTAAAATTCAGACCACCATCTCGTCACGTGGGATAACGGTCGTGAGTTTTTGTTGTATATGTGTATATTTAAAATGTGTTTGGCGTGGTGCTTTAATCATTTTATTTCAAAAATGGTACTATACCTATACAGTATTATATAACGTTTATTCAGTCTTACCGGCGCAGTCTTCCATGAATCGCAAATACAAAATGGTCAATAGAATGTTTTATTTACAATAACTGGAATTTTCTTCTCATGTGCCTGAACAGCTTGGCCGCTCAAGTCACTTAGATCGCACCTTTGATGACGCCAATATATATAACAAACCGGTTAATGAATTCGTAGAATAGGAATAGTAAATTATAATTTATTGGAGACATCACAACTAGTTAAGTCACGTTCTTTCAATTTCTTGTATATTTTGTATTAAGTAATGGAATACAATTTACTCTTCACTAACTGTTAACGTCGTTGCCAAACCCAAAAACAGACTGAATTTGTGTATACTGTTGACTTCCAAATATTTCTTGATCCGTGTTTGATTGGAGCGAACTAGTCCTGCGCGAGTACCCGTAGAGCGACCCGTGCACCGTGCAGCGTGCCCACGCCCGTGCAGGAACGGTACGGCACACCAACATTAGCAATAAGCAGTCGTATGTAAAGTCTATTTATACATTTTACGATTCTATACAAATTTTTGTACATTGAAAACTCATGTTCGAATACGTGAATAACGATGTGATCCTTTTTTGAGAATCATGTACTGAGTCAACTGTAGTTGTTATTTTGTAGGCGGTCGGCACATTCCACTAGAAAACTTCAAACAAAAATTCCACGATTGATTTCCACATTATAAAATATAACGGATTTGAAATCCGAAGTGTATGAACACCTTTTTGGTGTAAATGAACACTTTTTAGTACCATTTGTAGGTTTTGGGTACACTTTATGACTTTATATGAAATTTGATATTTTTATATTGAATATATATAAATTATACATGGATATGTATACATGTATATACATTGTTATTGGATAACGATAAAAACCTACTTATATCGCAACTGTTTAATTCTATTTTGGCACGTCAAGAGTTTCATCAGAACCAAAGTATACAAATCATTAAAATCGAGTAAGAAGTAGGAAAATATTTATACAACTCAGGGACTGAAGACTAGTTAAATGTTTGATATATTAACTGTATTTTAACTGACGATTAAGCAATAATCTCATCGCTTTGTTCAAAACCTGTGAACCGGTACCGTCGTACCGACTAAAAAACGATACAGGAACTCGACTAGCTAACGACAGGTTTTGAATGAACAAAGTAGATTTTGAACGAATATGTAGATCTGTTTTCTGTTTCTTTTTTTATTCTGAGAAAGGCTGAAATTGTACTGTTGTTCCGTATATAAATGAATTAATTTTTGAAATGTACATAAATTAGCCGGTGAATTGTCACTTGTTTGCGTACGTATGTATACTGCTAACGTCTTCACATAGAGGCACCGCGATATCCAGTAGTGAACGAGGAGCAGAGGCCGCGAGCACGTAGACCCGTACTGTAGCTGACTGCCTGTATACGACACCTTGAATCACCGCATCGGTTCCCAACAACTCACGTCACAAAGGCTAATGAAAAGTGAGATTTTTATTAGTATAACGTTTGAGCGAACGTGCTGAACCATAATACTCCGTAGATCAGTATTATTCTTGTATAACTTCTGATCGAGCCAAATTTATTGAACTGACTAAGAAACCGCCTTTACTTCTTGTGAAATATAATAACCATGAAGTGCAATGTAGTACCGAGTGTTACGTGGTACTTAGTTAAGTAATTTGATCGTTTAGTGTTCGACGTATACTGTGGCTTCCTGTGAAAGCAGTCTTCCGATAGGTATTTCCGCTAAACTATGCATTTAAAATTGATGTCAACGTATCGAACACAAATTATTTTTACTTATCTAAATGTGTACTCCCAACGTTTCGTTTCTGTCACGTTCGTAGACCTACCTTGTTTCGAGTCCAATTTTCAATGTTCATTGATTTAATTCCCAATGAAAATCGTTGTTCCCTTGACCGTAATGTAATGCAAATAATTAGAGTAATCGCACCAACGTCACATAAGTGGCTTGTAACATAGTGTGGCACGGAGCGCGTTAGAGTAACACCGTCTTGAGCGATAATAATTAGCACGAAATTATTTTTCTAACGCTTGATTCTTAAGCAATAACATTAATTTGATGGTAGTGCCTTCAGCTTCCTTTAAAGTAATGGATAAATCAGATGATACAATATAGCAGTTGCATGTGCTTTATACATATTTTTACAGGTAATAGAGAACTTACCGTATTCATAAACGTAGCGGATAGTGTAAAAAACTATGTTTAAATATTTTGTAACAACTCATACAGATAATGTGGCTGTCTAATCGTTGCATTTTTCACACACAGTGTAAAATTTGAACTCGAGAGTAAAATAGTAGATGTTCCTAGTAAACTCACTTCAACATTCTTGACATGTGTGATAGTAAATATCGGGCACGGACGATTCGTCGGTAGCGAGCACTATGAGAATAGGAAAGCACAAAACGTTGCATGTCGGGAACCAATACTTTAAAATCAAAAATATAATTCATCCAAATCATGTCGATGAATAGAGTTAAATGTTAAGTAAATGTTTTAAAAAATAAGTCGTTAAATTTAAGAGAACGCTCGACTCGTTGAAACAGTGAAAAGTGACGCTCTAGGAACGACGACGTATGATGGATAGATTTAGATTCTAGGCTTAACTATAGATAGGATAGAATAGCAAAAAAATGTTTCGACGCTAAGATAGATAGAATAGAACCCTAGATTAATATATTTCCAATGGCGACGCGGGGCGGGCGCGCCTCCTGGCGGCTCTAGGGTAGTTTCCTTTGTTAGTTTATTAAATAATTTAATTTGAATGGACTGAAGCCGGCAGGCCGCGCGCGCGCGCTAGCTCGCACTAGCGTAAGGGCAGACTAAGGAATTTAGTGAACACATTGTCGAGATAAGTTTCCGTTGAACAAGTTTGCTTTCACCTCTTTTGTTATGTAGTTGACTAAGTGTAAAGAAAGAAAACTAAATGAAAAAAATCTGTGGGAGGTGTTAATACGAATGTATTTGTCCAATGTGTATTAATATAGTGTGGTGTTCTACCGATCAGACTAGTCTAGTAGTAGAATAGTTTAGATAAAAATTTAGTTAGGTAGTCTAGAAATATAAAATGCAAAAATAAAACTTCATAAAATGTAAAAAAAAAATGAAATGAAATTGTTGGTAAGAAAGAATATTTTTAAGGGACATGTTGCTTCGTTGTGTTATGATGTGAGGTTTGGCATAACTATGATTATTGTGTAAAAGCATTTCTCGCAGAGAAAAGTCAGAGGGAAGTTATGTATCTATTTTGTTACAAAGTGTTTGCAAGTTTCTATATTGTGCTATAAGCATTTTATGTGACCCGCATTATTTATAGTTATGCTGAATGGAAACTAAAATAATATATAAATAAATCAAAATGGTACTAAGAAGCATGTTTTATTGTGACGAGTCATGTTCCTTTGCATTGAACATATTTTGTAAGAGCAAATGATTGAATAAAACAAGCGAAACCAAATCTAGTACATTATTTTATTGGTATGGCCGGGTACCCTGACTACTCATTCGACAATACGCTGCTGGAGCATAATGTTTCATTCTGCCGAACTAATTGTATGAAAATTGTAATCAGTGATCGAATAGTCAGACATTTTTGCCAGGGGATAGATTACTATTAATTTATCGAATCATCAAAAGTAAGGAAGCGGTTTCTAAAAATAATTTATTTGATAATAAAAATGTCTGCATTTCGGTTGGTTTTAACACTGTGCTTCTGAAAGTGATCTATATAAGATGAATCACCCCATGGGGTGGATAGCAACAAGTAAAGGGTCAAACATTATTTCAGCAGGGGATCTACAGAGAGCAGAAAATATATAGGTAAGGGGTTTACGGGACAAAACTGATTGGAAATCTCTACACATGCGGTTATTACTTAAAGTTGCTTTTAATATATCTGAGGTCGAATGACAGGCAACACATATGCACATATGCAAAAAGGACAATGACATATGCACGATGCGTATTAATGACTTTGGTTGACTTATGTATATACCTGCCTGAAGTTTATTTACTTTGAGTGTTCAAAATGGTTCATCACTAGACCTCAATTGAAGAGCTCATATGACAACAACCCAAGGACCAAAAATCTCAGTTGTGTCTCCCATTAAAAAAAATGTTACCCTTTTAGGATTTCGTACCTCAAAAAGTAAAAAGAAATTAAATTTTGGATACACGTCAGCGAGGTCTAACGTGAGATTTGCAGTGTGAAAGCTCATAGATAGGTTAATTGACAGTCAGCATGTGTTACAAACCTTTTTCTACTACTTTCTTTACTGCCCTGAGTCCTAATATACCCCTCACGCGGGACGCCAACCTGCACCGCGCACATTGCAACTACAATTGGACGTAACATGTTTTGTTTGTATTCGCGTGGGAACCGCTTTTTCTTACTTTATTGTTTTTACTCGGTTTCTAAGGGTCGTATCATGATGTTAAATAGTCTAAAACATCCCTCAAGCATTGGGCTATCAAATGCGACCGGTAGTTCCAGAGATTAGCCCGTTCAAAAAAAAACAAACTCTTTTGCTTTATATATTAGAATGGATTTTCACTGAAATTACTTCTACTACAAGTAAGATTAGTTAATGGAAACCACTGAGCAAGCAAACAAAGGATACTTTGTGCAAACTGAACCAATATTATAAAGATGTGAACGAAACTATATGTCAAGTGTTACTACTACATCAGGCTAATTGGTTGCAGCGTCGACAGCAATTCCACTGTTCATCATACATTAGTTTTTATTTGAAGGCGAATGCGTTTCTGAAGACGAAACAAATTTAAATCTCCTAAAAAGACAAGATGTAGGAAAGATATTATTATCTTGATAAAGTAATTTGTAGAATAATTTAAAACTTTAACAATGCAATACAAGGAACTTCATTTTATTAAAACGATTGTACTAAAAGTTGAAGAATATACTCTCCGGAAGAAGTATTACTTTCAGGATTTATGTGGACAGAACATAATTGCAGAATTTTTATGGAGAAACGAAGAATGAAATACGATATCTCCGAATAAATTTTCTAATTAAAATTGCTGAATATCGCGCTCAGGGTCTATCATGAACGGTCATAACCTATGTAGTACCGATGAGACCGATATTACGTAAGAGCTTAATTCACCACTACGGGTCGGGGGGCAAAGTAGAATGGGCAGCTCTTATTGGCTCGTTCGCGGATCAACATCGCGGCACACATCGCCTTATTGGTTAAAATATTCCCTCGAATAGCTGAAATGTTTAGGCGCTGAAACACAACGAGTTTTTATGAGCGCGGGGTGCCTACATGAGCAATCAAATGGTGGTGGACGAAACCCACATATACACACTTCGTCGAAATCTTATTCAGATGGAATCACTTTTGGTTTCAAGGAACCAAATTCAAACACAGCTGACTCCGAATTTAAAACCGAATAGTGTTGTGGAGGTAGACAACGCGTCTTATCACAATTCGTCGCAAAACCTGATTCTTAACACAAACACTCGTAAACAAGTTATGATTGATTGACTTGAATATCGAAATACCATTCACTCTGTATCTATGTTTTACCATAACTTCATCAAATGATATTAAAAAACAAGCAAAATGTATGTAGTACAAAATTGATGATTTCCTAAAAGAACATGTTCAAAGCGTTCTCCGTTCACCACCCTATCACTGAATTCATTCCTATAGAGTATATAAAAACTAGGTATACAAACAAGTATACATTTATTTATTCTCAAATATACAATCTGACGTTATTAATGAAGCAGTTCACAAGGATATCCTATAGATCGTCGATCTGTTTTAATTATAGCAGTAAAACAAGACATGCGGCAAAGTATCCATCATAGTAGCGCCCGTTCATAATGTTTTGAGGCGAGATACGTGTAGGGTTGTCCGCTTCGCGTAAATGTCAAATCTAAGATCATGAAAAATGTATTTCTTTTATTAGAGGGGACAGGTCAACTGAAAATGTCATCTGATAATAAGTGATCACCGCCGCCGATAAACATCAACAACACCATATGGTCACCGATCTATTTGCAGCTTTATAATGGAAATCTATAAACGTTTTTTTGTTTATATAACATCAGGAGAAGATTTTAAATGGTTACCGTAGCTTATGAATGCTTGCAATATAAGGCATATTTCGAGTGTTGCCCACTCGCGCTGCTAACACGACATCGCAGTTTACGAGTAACCTCACTCGCAGGAACACAACAACCCTTCAGGGAGTTGTTAATTATCTGCAGTTTTCTGTGAAGTGGAAGTGCTTTCCAAGACGGGCGGCTTCGATGCGATGCGATGTTCTGTGGGGGGAATCGAACCAACGAACGCGCTGGTGTCAAAATAACGTAACAGCATATTTCACTACTCCACCACCGGCTCTTCAATTTTTTGACCCACGTGTCGTATTTGTTTGGGATAATTCGGTTGCGTTTTTAGTTTATTTATGTATTCACCAACATATATATCACTAACATACACATAAAAAAAACAATATATTACCCAATTATATATTAAGATATATTATGAAGTTTGTATATGTACGTTAGACAAGACTTCCGAATAGGCGACCGGCCGCGGAACTTCCGACACACGACTCCTTCAGTTAGAACACTTCTTTATAAAGTCGGCAGATGACAAGGCATGCAAGATCCATTTGTATCTATAACTTTTATTTCTAGGATTTAGAAAACATTCTAATTGTAGAATACAATGTTGTTCCCATAAATCTAAGAACTGAATAAGCGAATCCTAGGGTATGTATGTATATATGTATATATATATATATATATAGTCGAGTCACTCCGTTCGTAACAGAGCACATTCAGCCGTCGACGCCGGCTGTTTTTGATGGCTGACAGCCGTTGAACTATCCTAATCAGCTGATCACTTTACAGTGGAAATATGTTATATAGTAATGCCTAGAAACGTTGTATTAAAAAAATATAATGCCTTACTGGAATATTAACGAATGTGAAATTGTAAAGGTCAAGGAACTTTTCTCAGTGACTAGACATCACACAGTATCACTAAAATCAACAAACCAGCGTCCACGTGACATTAATAAGTCCTTTGCGATATGGATTCGTTTATCGTAGTAGTTTCCATTATTTATCATTCTAGAAAAATAATGGCATTACAAATGATTCTCTAACTTTACAGCCCCCTAAATCTCTAAATCCCGAATACATTGCTGACGAAAGTTTGAAATTTGGAGACCACCAGAGAGCACCACTAGAAAATGTAAGCTAATTAAATAATTATGTGGAAATAGAAGGATTGATTTCAGTCATTAAATAATATAATAGAATTAAAACTATTATACACATATTCTAAACTAAATTCTATCTTATCTTACTATACGTTTTTTTTAACTTCCATGTTACTTTGCACCTTTACAACATGTAATATTACTTACATCGTCGATCCACAATCATAAACTACGAAATTAAAAAGAAAATCAGTATGTATCTTATACTATGAACGTATTTAAGTTGTTAAGGTAAAGGTAGAACTATTGAAAAATTGACAACATTAGCCGTTTTTAAAAGACAGATTTCAAGGTGAATTTTTTTGTATTAAAGATTATCCGTAACCGTACGTACGGTACACAACATATATTTCCATCTCCAACGATATTTACAAGCGCTTCACAAATCGTTTTCGTTACGAGCTTCCGACCGCGTGTTTTGCCTTGAATATTCGAAGTGTGTTGTCACATGAACCGCTGATGAGTAGAGCTGGGTTTGACCAATCACAACATAGAACTTTGTCTTCATGACCGCTCAGATCGTACAAAGGTGTCCGTGGACTGAAAAAAAAATTACATATCACCATTCTTCTTCTTAGCGTAATCCCGTTTCCTAATCTGTTAAGATTAGCAGGGTTCGTTTTTACACGGAGCGACTGCCGTCAGACCACCACAGCCCAGAGGGAAAACCAGACCTTCCTTAGGTTAAGTCAGACGTCGTTTGAAATATAATTTCTTGAATATGTGGGTTTACTCACAATGTTTTTCTTCATCGCCGAGCAAATAATAATTACAAATATGTATATAAATCCGAAAATACAAATTTAGTGGTACATGAATGTCAGAAATAATTACAACACACTATTTAATCTATACAGGACACACAAATGTTTATTATTAGGCTCACAGGCTACCAGATTGTAATTGAAAATGAGATATTGAGACCAAAATCATCGTCCACAAACTGCGATGCTGTCTCTATCTCCATTATTTACTTCGCACCATTTCTCCTACCCATCGCTTAACACCGGCAGTTTCTTACAGGCAAACTATATTTTTTACATCTTCGTTACGAACGCAATAAGCGTTACGTCGTATTTCGACCGCGTTTATTTTACTTTCATGCTCTTTCTATCATATTCAGCTCTCATTTCTAAACGTTAGCGTTAGGATTAGCACCATGTCGTATTGCAGAATTTCATGTTCAGAGGTTCAAAGTATACAAGACGTATGTTAGTTGCCCGCAACTAGTTCTACTTATTGTAATCAACTTGACGAATAGCATCATTTCAGTTTAGACTAAAATAACTACAATATACCAACCTTCTTGTCTCCCACAATTTGACCTGCCCGTCATAGCCAGCTGATAGGAACATTGTATCCCGTGTGGTCGACCAGCGAACTGACTGCACCCAGCCCGTGTGAGATGTAAATGTTGTTTTGACAATACTTTCTACAAAAAATGTACATATTACAAATACTACATATAAAACTACATTTATAAAATATCATATATCGTGACACGTATTGTACAGAAACTTTATTTAATGTAAGAGATCGAAAAGTTGAGTACTAACACAGTAAAGACAATTCTTTTGAATGTTGACGCAGATTTATAAAAGACTGTAAAGTTATTTAAAAATCCATTACACCACAACTACAAAGAAAGAAAGCAACCAGAACGACTTTTCCTAATGGATGTGGTAACATACTAGTCCAATTCTCTTAGATTCCCAATGTTTTTACACATAAATTCCCTAAACCTACTATATACATATTAGAAACTCTATCAGTGTCCTCCCCGTGCCTTTTAAGCTTTTCTTCACTGACCAATATCGTAACTAAACTAATTTCATTTCAAAAATATATTTTTTTCAAATTCTATTACGACGAATTTCCTGCTTGATGATGAGTAGTTATCACGAGGGGTGTCACTTGTGCCAAGCTTGTAAAAAACCTATTCATTTTTTTAAGGTTCTATACTCAGAATGCTAAGGAGACCCTAACTAAGGTTCTGCTAAATCTATCTATATAGCCCATCTATCTGTCCGTCTGTCACAGGAACCTTTTGAACCATAATTACTATGGTACAGAATTCTTTGTGTGCCATGCAGTTGATCTCTCGCATCTGGCCCGTTTTTGGAGAACCTCGTGCTGTAGTTTCTTGGGAAAACCTCGGCATGTAGTAGGGAGTGGCTTATACTTTTTTTCTATCAGTTAAACGTTTTCCGCTTGACTGTACACATGGGTGTAACTTCAAGGCAAACTAGATTTGGTGAAACCTACACATTACTTTAATCTTCCAGTGGGATTGTACTAATGGAGGTTCCATCACACAACGCGCTTTAGTCCTGAACTAAGCAAAGTTTGTACAGCTAATTGCAAGCTTGACTCTGACCTTCGTACCGTTCTTATGACGTACGTAATAAAAGCTACAATCCAACTTCCAAGTGTCATGCGTGATCTGATCATACATGTAAAATAGGTTTTTTTAAGCTTTGATAAGCCCTACTTAAAAAATGCTGTATGTGAAATTTAACATAATCGTAAAATCGTAACATTATCGTATTATTACTTTATTGTAAGAGTAATAAGATATTGTGAAGGTGTCATGATATAAGTAACAATTTATTGCTACCTCACAATTTATTTATCACATTATCGACTAAAGAAGATGCTTATTTTCGCAACTTGTTACGTCGAGCCCGTGGTCTAAACGGTGCAACCATAGCATTGGTTTCGTTTATAACGAGTTCAAACCTCATCTACTTCGAACTTTTTGCAACTTTTTTTTTTTGTGCTTTATTTTACTATTTTGGAGTTAATTCCTGCTTATGTCGATTAATATTTTTACTTAAATAATGAACGTGACAATGTCTTCTGATAATGTTACTAGACGTAAATTGAGGCGCTCAATTTCTACTGGTAACTTATTTAAAAAAAATGTATCCATGGAGTCTATTAGTAGTCTACCTAACAACATATCCATTGACCTAGAAAATTCACAAGAACTTAGATTATAAATTGAAAAGCTTTCTATAGAACTGTTATCTGCTAATCAAGAAATTGACAATTTAGGACTTGAAAATAAGCGATTAAGAGACGAATTAGATAAAAATTTAAAAACAATTAACACATTTAAAAAACTTGGATATACTGATGACATCGTAACTCCAAGAGGACGTAGAAAGCAAAAACACTTAAAAAATTCGTCTCCTATCAAAAGTCCTACAGTATCTCACCACACATATACCATTTCACCAGATTTAAAGGATCGAAATAGATCGGACACGGAAGAGAATTTGCAAAACCATAATAGCATCAATTTTGAAAACTCTTCACAACTGGTAATAACAGCTCCTTCGAATAACCAATTACTTGATGACAGTAATAAAAAGCTAAATCCTTCGAGACCTATGCAAGTAGTAGCCAACGAATCCAATTCAAAAGAATAAAGTTATTATACTAGCAGACCAACAAGGAAAAGGTGTTCGAGATGTATTACAGAAACTGCTAAGTGAAGAATAGCATGTTATTAGTTATGTGAAACCAGGAGCAACACTAGCCGACGTGTTGAATATATGTGACGATGAAATATCCTTACTAACTACTAATGACTACATTATTATAATTGGAGGGTTAAATGATAAAAACCCATTTGAAGTTCAATCCTGCTTAATAAAATTTTTAGAAACTACCAAAAATACGAACGTACTGATCAGTGAAATCCCATACTGCAGATATTTACATGAATGGAAATTAAACTACGAATTAAAGTATATATCAAATAAGTACAAAAATTGCAATTTTATAGATATGGAGTTTAGCAGATATATTCCAAATCGCTTTTTTCATAAAACGCATATTGCAAAGTTTTTATTAAGGGAAATACTAAGAATTAACTATCATACTAATTACAAAAATTATATCATAAGTGCATTTGAAAATAAATTTAAACTAACACACAAAACTATTGCTATTCAAACTGACATGGTATTTAATAATGTACAATTTTGTGACAAAGGTACAGAAATAGATGAAAAAGAGTTTTTTCGTAAGCAATGATAAATTTGGAATATTTCATCAAAATATTGCTGGAGCTCTTAATAAACAAGAATACCTACATCTGTCTATAATTAATTTAAAAGAAAAAGGCATTCCAATTGACGTAGTCTGCCTTTCTGAAACATCTATTCTTAAAGGTACAGAAAATAATTTAAAAATTAAAGACTATACTCTTGCAACCTCATTCAGTAGAGAAAAGTCAAAGAGAGGTGGTGTAGCCATTATGGTAAAGGGCGAGCTAGAATATAGAGTTTTGACAGATGTGTTGAAAATGGGAGAAAATTGCGTGTTTGAATGTTGTGGAATTGAAATCCCGCATCACAATATAATTATTGTATGTATTTATAGGACTCCATCATCTAATGTATTTGAATTTATTTCAAAACTTGACAACTGCTTATATACTATTAGCCACAATCAGAAGAAAAGAAATATCATCTGCGGAAATTTTAATATTGATCTATTGAGCGATTCGAATAAAATGATAGTTACAGAGTATAAGAGCACATTAGATAAGTATAATCTGAAGACTTTAATAAATACACCAACACGAATAACAACTACATCCAAAACATGTATTGACCACATTTCAACTAATGCTATGGGTGGTGTAGCACATGTTCACGATTTGGGTCTATCAGATCACACTGCACAATCGTACGTCTTTCCGGTACAACGTAGGCAAGTAAGAAAACATTTCGTCTTTCGTTACAAAAGAGACTTTTCTAAGGACAAGAAACGTAAATTCTTAGGTTATCTGAATAGTTTATCTTTCAGTGACGTTTATCTGAAAAGTACTGCATCTGAAGCATTTGGTGCTTTTTATGACTTGTTTATTCTGTTTTATAATCTGTGCTTTCCTATAGTGAGAATTAGAGTATCGAACAAATCTAGTAATGCGTCATGGTTGACCATAGGCTTAAAGAATTGTTGTAAGCGAAAAAGGGTACTTTATTTAAGCTATCGTGATGCAAATGTAAATAATGTGAGAAAAAAACAAAATTATTTGGATTATTCCCGAATTTTAAGAAAGTGCATAAACCTATCTCAAAAAATTACCAATGGTAGATATATTGACAAATCTAGCAACAAATGTAAAGCTGCTTGGTCTATTATAAAACAATATTGTAATAATAATGACATACAAACTAACATAATTACTAATTTGACTATTGATAATGAAGTACATGACGACCCTCAATCTATTGTTGACAATTTTAATAAATATTTCATTGACATTACTAAAGATAGCAAAGCTGCCAGTCATGATAACATTAATAATTTAATTGAATCTGTTGAACCAAGTATCTTCCTGAATCCTGTCGGAAAAGATGAATTACATAAAGTTATTATGTCATTAAAAAACTCTAATGCAGTAGGCTATGACGATTTGTGTACTGCTATAATTAAATTAAGCAGTGAAATTATCACCGACCCTCTTCTATATGTCATCAACCTGTCGTTTCTTACAGGTGAATTCCCTAGACAACTGTTATTATCTATTGTTATCCCACTGTTTAAAAAAGGTAGCAGACAAGTAATGGATAATTATAGACCATTAACATTAATACCTGTTTTTTCTAAGATTTTCGAAAAACTAATGTTTATTAGACTTAATTCTTTTATTAAGGCTAACAACATAATTACAGACGAACAGAACGGATTTCGACGGTCGAGAAGTACCTCTTTGGCAGCTTTTCAACTTATTAAGCAAATTACAGACTGTATTGATTCAAAAATACCTGTCACTGTATTATTCATGGACATGAGCAAAGCATTTGACTTTGTATGCCATGAGCGGCTGTTGAATAAATTATATCGTTACGGTATTCGTGGGCCTGCTCATGATTGGATCAGATCATACCTTTGTAACAGAATGCAATGCACGGAACTTTTAAACTACTGCAAAAAAAGTAATAGCATGGAAAAATATAGATCCATTTTTATCGAAAATAAATATAGCGTACCACAAGGTAGTATCCTTGGGCCGTTGTTATTTTTAATATATATCAATGATTTACCTAACGCACTTTCCCAAAAGTGCATTTTATTTGCAGATGACACAACCATAGTTGTAAAAGGAAGTGAAAAATCTAAATATGCGCAAGATATAAAATGTGCCCTTGACGATGCTATTAATTGGTTAAATAGTAATAATTTAAAAGTAAATATTTCTAAGACTAAACTTATACAATTTTGTACACCCGAAAGTAAAACTCACAAATTAAATATTTCATATCAAGGCGATCGAATAGATGAAGTTTCGTGCACTAAATTCTTGGGAATAACATTAGATAACTACTGCAAATGGAAGGAACATATTCAAATAACTTGTAATAAAATAAGCTCATTTATTTTTGCATTAAGACGCATCAGAACACTAGTCTCCCTTGAAGCTGCCATTACAACATATTACGGATATGTCTGCAGCGTCTTAAGATATGGTATTATTATATGGGGTCGATCTACTGACTTCGACAAGGTATTTATAATGCAAAAAAAATGTATACGTGCCATATTTAACATTGAACAAACTGATTCTTGTCGACCGTATTTTAGAAAATATAAAATATTGACACTATCTTGCATCTATATACTGGACGTCTGTATATTTGTACGAAAAAATTGTCAGCTTTTTCAACATACTAAAGATGTGGATACTCATATTGTTACTCGCTCACGATATAGGAACCGTCTTATTAGACCACTAACTAGATTGACTATCACATCTAACAATAGCTACATAATGTCAATAAAAATATTTAACAAATTGCCTGATGTATTTAAAGAGTTGCCACTGCCTAAGTTTCGCAAACTATTGACAAACTGGCTTTGCGACAGGTGTTTTTACAGTGTTCCTGAATATTTAGAATATAAATGAATATTATTTTATTTAGATACCTTATAGTTTATTATTTAATTGACACACAAGAATATTGTTGACATAATAATTATTATTTAACTGTGGTAATTCCACATTGACATCACGTAATTTCATATTTTAATTGTTGCGTATTAGATGATATTGTGTAAATTTTCTAGTTTGCTATTATTCATTAACATTACATAATTAATTGATATTAACTATTATTACATTGTTTCCGGAAATTGTTATTTACTAATTATTACTTATATTAAACGAAAAGTAACATTTTGACATTACTATGATTGTTATTAGCTTTTTTATGCATGTAATTTATTGTACGCCTGGAAAGGTATGATTTGGTGAAACAAATCACTTTATTTAAGAACTCATTGAACCCAAATTAATACAATAAAGAATTCTTATCTTATCTTAACAGTAGTAGAAATGGATACAATACCTGTAGACCTTGGATCATATAACCGTAAATGTCTATCTGCTGATGTTGTTATTATACTATTGTTTAGGGGAGACCAATCCACGTCAAAGAACGCCTTGTTGCCTGTAAAATTAAATTTATATGAAATATTACACTGGTCAAATAGAGAGCAGCGATATATAGCCTAGTGGATAAAAAACCGGCCTATAATAAACTGGTCCTCGGTTGGAATCCTGGTGTGGTGCGGGCACATATGTACCGCTAAATTCGGATTTTCGGATTTCTGTACATATTTGTAATTATCACTTGTTTGTGATGGAAAACAAAGGTCCTAGAAATTATATTTTGAAAGACATGTGTCCTGACTTGAGAAAGGTCAGTCAGATTTTGGTTTCTTTTTTATTGTGGGCAGCAGTCTTATCAAAATTAGTATCTTCGCTTAAATCCTTAAAAGATGCGATCTCCGCCATCCCTAGTGGATTGAGGTAACTCTTGAAAAAAGAAAAAGAAGTACACTCATCGAATAAGTGCAGTAATCAAGCAATTGTGAACGAGAGCCCTTGATAAAAATGAAGAAATCACTATATCTCCTAAAATAGTCAATATAAATGTTGAAGAATTCGTTACTCGTAAGTTATTGCGATGGAACGGTTGCGGCATCTAACTCGCCTGTGACTCATCAAACAAATATGTATAAACTATACTAATATATAAAGCGGAAGAATTTGTTTCGTTTGATCGTTGTTTGAACACGCAAATCTCTAAAGCTACCTGTCAGATTTAAAAAAATATTTTCGCATTTGATAGCTCAACTCTTGAGGAGGGTTCTTGATAGGCTTACGACCGATTACGTAGATATGAACCTTAGAAGTCAAGAAAAATGAATGAAAGTAAGAAAAACGGTGTCTACGGGATATCAGGATCCGAACAAAAGAAGTTGCAGCGTACAGCTAGGTTATATGGGAGTTGTCAACTTTAGAATAGAAAGCAAGCTAAGCAACTGGTGGTGTACCTATATAATAAATAAGCAGTCCGACTGAGAATCATCCACCTTACAGAACTCTTCAGACAAATAATAGCTGGCCAGAGGGTTGTGGCATTCCTGGAATAAGTAAGATCAGTAAACTGCTTATCTATCTATCTAAATTCTTGAGGGGTTGAGGTTGTCAACAAGCGCGTTATACTCCTCGTATTATAGGCTAAAGTAACAACTTCAATCGCCAGCAGAATGAATCTTATGGTAAGGCATAGATTAGCTTTACAGTGACACAGTTAACTTACCAGCAATTTCTTGCTTAATTCCACCAAGCTCACAATCCCACAATTTGAGCAAATGGTCCCAGCTACT
This sequence comes from Pyralis farinalis, assembly GCA_947507595.1. NCBI lineage: Eukaryota > Metazoa > Arthropoda > Insecta > Lepidoptera > Pyralidae > Pyralis > Pyralis farinalis. The sequence goes on from OX382272.1 coordinate 17,225,601, forward strand.
TGAAATTACTGTATTGAAATCCATCCATTTGACACCAGAAACTGCCTCCCTATGACCCTTTAATGTTGTCAGCGGTTCCTGAAAAAAGGATAATACATTTCTATGTATGTCTTCATCCGGTAGATTTAGTAAAAGATATATAGCTAATATTTCTTCGGAAGTATTCATTTTCAAGCGTAGGGCTCTAAGCCCCCATGAGGCCTAAATACTAAAAAAAGTAACGAAGTGTACCGACTACAACCGATAGAGACAAATAGGAGTGGCGTTCTGACGTTTTTAAGATATGCATCCAAACGCCATCACTCTTAAAAAATTACACTGGTGCCATTTTTTCGCTCAGTTAAGACTAGTGGTTCTATATAGCCAGATTCATAACAGAAATAATACTATAGCGTTTTAACGTTCATATATTTATGGATCACTATGGCATATACATACATATGTATATGGTTGCACATCACCGCTTTTGATATCTATTAATTTATAACTTCAGGACAGATCTCTTGCAGGATAGGCAATGAAAAGTGAGCGCTACAAAACGTGATCGTTACTCACTTCGCTTACATAGCTCTTTTCATGCATGTTCGTCGGTTTTTAAGTTGTTGAGCTGAACCCACCTTCTCATAAAACATGACTAAATTAATATTAGTGGTCTTGGCCGTCCTCGGCCATTTTAACTTTTGCAATGTATATGTATTAATCATTCTTTCATCACGCAATCTTTCTGCATACCCGAATTAACTGAACACACCTATTCATATCTAACAACCAACACTCTCTTTTAGACCAATTGTCATTCTTACAACATGGTTGGAACGTGATCAACAGGCATTACGCAACAGATTTTTTGCCAGGCGACTGTTTTTATTCTACTTTTCATTTTTGTAACTTCTATCCCGAGCGCTCTGTTCGCGCCGCTTTGTATACAGTCAGCTGTGCCTTTGATGACCAGAGATTTTCACGTCGCTCCATTCACAATGTTACCCATGTATCGACATCAGCAGTGCTTTCTGTCTTTGCTAAAAGCACAATCATCCAATATGTACAATCTCATTCAATTGTTTCAACATTACAACATCAACCTTAATTATTGTACTCGTTCTGGTTTCCTCTACTTCAAAACCAGCTTCTTGTAAATACCATCCTTCGATTTTTAGGGTTCCGTACCCAAAGGGTAAAACGGAACCCTATTACTGAGACTTCGCTGTCCGTCCGTCCGTCCGTCTGTCACCAGGCTGTATCTCACGAACCGTGATAGTTAGACAGTTGAAATTTTCAGATTATGTATTTCTGTTGCCGCTATAACAACAAATACTAAAAAATAGAATAACATAAATATTTAAGGGGGCTCCCATACAACAAACGTGATTTTGTTGCCGTTTTATAGATACGGTACTGTTACGGAGCGGGTCGCAAGATGGTTTTTAAAAAAAAATATTTTTAAACACTAAAAGTGAATGTATTAAACTCTCGTGAAAATACTGTGTGTTTGACGGAAGCCCAATCCGAACTGGAAACGAGTATGATCGCGGATAGCAAGCGGCATCGGTTTCTTGTTGCATTGACGTCAATGCAATGAGAAACTCAGCATATTTATTTTATATTCTAAGTAATGCATATGCCGATATAACAACCCCCCGTTAAGATCGATCATCACCTCTTAAAGTGATGAGAGATAAATGCTCAACGCGCTCGGAACTATGATTGGATTCTCGTCAAGGCAGCACAAACATGATACAATTACAAAAGTTGAAAGAAAATGAAAGGTACAAGTAAAGTAAAGTAAATAATAAAAATTCTAACCATAATTGAAAAATCATTGCAATAAACAAACATAGTGTTACTAAAATATAACTAAAACTATTCACCCATGTGCATTTTCTTTTTTTATAACAATATATTATATTATGAATTGAGTTTTAGAGATAACAATATTTCTCTTCGTAGGAGTTGGTGTTACACGCATGTGCTCTACGGGTTCTGGTTCATCCTGGTTTAAGGATGTTGGTGTGTCTTTATAGATCACAGTCTGAGATGTAGGAACAGAGTTATTTTTGGTATTATAGCACTGATTAAATATTTGGATGCAACATGGTGACTTAGTTGTAAAGAAGTACTTACGACTTTTATACAAAAGATACATTAAGATTAAGCTAGTACTAAACAAACTCAAAGAAAGATAGTGAGTTCCATAAGTCTCAAAGTGAGATGGATTTTCAAGTTTATTAATCTCCTCTTCAAAAGATTCTAAATGGGTGCTGGCGTGAAGCAAGGAATCGAGATTATCTAAGTTATTTAATTTTGAATAAGGTAGACGATCCAGAGTTTTATTTAATCTGGATCTCTCACAACAATCATCTTGTAAGATGTTGAAATTAGAAATCTTAATTGTAACATTACTGGTAACCGTTTCACCAACAGGAATAAATTGTAAGGTTTTATAAAATGCTTTACAGGTTTTGGGCAAGGTCAGGATGCCAGTTCCAAATAATACAATATCTGAATTTACGTTTCCTTCTTTACAAGTTATATGACATTTCCCTGGTTCAGATTGTACAAAAATCCAGCGATTTAAAGTTAACTTATGAAATAAGTCGATTGAGCCGTGTATTAGTTTCGTTACGCATATGTCGGGAAGTTTACTGATCACTTCACTTAATAGAATCGTTTCACATGTAGGGTTAGCAATCACTGAAAACACATTTATTAGCGCGCACACATAACACTTTTCACTAATGAGCTCGCACTTATCGATGTCTGCTATCAGCGAGTAAAACATGCGATCAGCTGTTATTGCTACGTACGAGCTAGTCGGCTCGACAAGAACAAAAGTATCGGGTTTCGACATATCGTAAGGAATAGGTAATGGAATAATTCTATATAAGTCATAGACTTGTGGTAGTACTAAAGGGACCTTAACAACAATTATAATTTTATCTAAATGGAAAAAGCATGCAAGTTTAGATATATCTATAAGAATATGTATATTTTGTAAGGTTAAAGGTATAGGGAGTTCACAATGGCTAGGGAGATTATTTCTATGCTTATCTAATTCATTATATAACTGATGCGGACTAAGTACAGTCGGGTGCAAAACGTTGAGTTTCGCGAAAAGAATTGCGTTATTAACGTCTTCGATGTCGAAAGATAACGTCATTATTATAGACTCTAACGAGTTTAATAAAGAACTTAATTGAGACTTAATTTCTAACTTATCATTACTATTAGAGATTGTTTCTAGAATTTTGTGAATAGTCTCCATATTCTTTAAAATATGATTCTCGTTCTCATCCACCTTAGACATAGTATTATTAAAACATGATACAGTAGATTTAATTACGTGGATATTCTCCTTCATAAGAAGAGCGAGGCGTTTTTCATCCGTCTGTACATCTTTAATGGCCTTTGAGAGTTTTTAACAGTGAGCCACCGAAATCCATGAGACCTCTTTTAAAACGCATATTAGGTTTCTCGTCTACCAGTAAATACGATATAGATGAGAATTTATTTACGTTAAGAATATGTTGATTTTTTAAAGCAGAAAGTGAATTAATACAGTCTACCTGTAATTTAGAGGACGTCAGCGACTTACAATACACATCAAGTTTTTCAAATAAAAATTCTACCTTATCTAAGTTAGGTTGTATATGGCTTATATCTACATATGATATAACATTCTAATCGCTATTAGTGAACTTGACGTCTAGAAACTTATCAAAGTAGAGACCCGGACTGTTGATTATAGTTGATACATATTCGCACACGATTGACGACGGCAGTATCGATCTGAAATGAACAACAAATGGCTCATGTGTCAATACGTCACTTGCGTTACGCCGTAGCGCTAGCGTCACTAGCTGGTTTGATTTCGTCATAGTGATGACGTACGTGTTTACGATTCATCAGCAATGTGACGGAGTGATTGCCATTTAACTTAATTATTTTAAATGGACCTTTCCACACTGGTGATAAGGCCTTATTTTGTTTGTGATGGCATCTCACATATACCATGTCACCTGCGCGGTAGGTTATAGGTTTCGAGTGACTATCGTAGTATTTCTTAGAACTTTCTTTAGACGATTGAATGTTTTGCAGGGCTTTTTGCCTACTATAATAAAGTCGGTGGTTGAGAGCTCTTATGTAATCCGTATAGGTATTGCTCTCCAATGTATCTACAGACTTAGGGATATAGGGTTTGAATCCAAATAGGAGTTCGTACGGCGGGAAACCCGTCGTAGAGTGGGTATTAGTATTATAAGAGAACATGGCTGTATTAAGGTACAGGTCCCATGTATTAGGGTTGTCGTTAACAAAAGGACGTAGATATTCCTTGAGGGTGGAATGGCTTCGCTCGAGAGCCCCACAAGTTTGAGGGTGATGAGGGCAAGCGAATATATGTTTGATGCTGAAAAGTTTAGATAGTTGGCGAAGTACCTCAGAACTAAAATTCGTTCCTTGGTCTGTGACTACATATTTAGGGATACCTACCTACATGGGATATATAGTGGACTAACTTTTTAGCGGTTTCTTCTGCTGAACATGTTTGTAGAGGATAAGCTTGGGAGTATTTCGTGAGATCGTCTTGGAACGTGAGGATAAATTTGAACTTGAACTCGTAAGTTTCCGGAAGAGGCCCTACGATATCAAGGTATATCTTTTCGTTAGGCTTTGTAGCTGTACTCGTGATTATCATTGGGGCGCGATTAGTTTGGCGCAAGGGCTTGTTAATTTGGCACGACCTGCAGTTTTTGACATAATTCTCAATGTCTTGGTACATTGTTTTCCACCAATACATAGATTTGATTCTCTCTAGCATACGTGAAATACCAGGGTGACCCGCTGTTGGGGAGTCATGATTATCCTTAAGAATTTGTTTCACTTCTAAAGGTGTTGGAAATAGAATGGAGTTTTTGTATATATTTACTTTTAAGTTTGTGTTACGGAAGATAAAAGCTAGTATATTATATATTTTGTTATAGGATAATTTGCTGAAGGGATCAGAAAAATCTGATATTGCAATTTCCTTTTCTTCCATAAACCAAAATTTAATCATATCACGATAGACAACGAGTAAATTAAATATATCTTTATATGACATTTCATCATAGTGATGAACGCGAGTAAACAAATGAGTGAATAAATGTTTTTTGTTTGATGTATTATAGTATCCGTTTAGTTCCCGCTCTATGTCTCGGATATCAGGTTCACTTGTAGATAATTCGAGAATTTCGGAACAGTAGGGCACAGACTTATCTAAATCTATCGCGGTAGGATATGCGATGAGTTTACACTTTGCCTTAAGGAGTGACTCATTGTGTTCCTGTATGACGGTATTGAACGTCACACCGGGTTGTTTCATGGTATGAAGAAACTGCTCATAGGTTTCTGATGCAGATGGTGAATTATGTGAGTCATCGTTGTTATTAGGCGATAATGTTGGATTACATGTGGTTGAATCTGAGCCGGTTTTATTATCTAAGACATTTAAAGGAAAGCGAGATAGTGCGTCGGCATTCGCGTTTAGTTTACCCTTCTTATAAACGATTTCGTAGTCGTATTCCTCCAGTTTCAGGCGCCATCTAATGAGCCTGGAGCCGGGATCTTTAACGTTGAAAAGCCATACGAGAGGTTTGTGATCAGTGATTATTTTAAATTTACGACCATACAAGTAAGGGCGAAATGTCTTTACGCCGAATAAAATCGCGAGGAGCTCTTTCTCTATGGTTGAATAGTTGCCCTCGGCTTTATTAAGAGTGCGCGATGCATATGACACGGGTTTGTCTAAACCGATTTCGCCTTGAGAGAGCACGGCACCCGCTGCGTAGTTCGAACTATCGGTGGTTAAGAGGAAAGGTCGGTTGAAGTCAGGGTACTGGAGCAGAGGCGCTGAAGTTAGTTTGTCCTTAAGAGCAGTGAATGCTTGTTCTTGACTATGCGACCATTGGAATGTAGCGTCCTTTTTTAGAAGGGAAGTCAGTGGCTTAGTGATTTGGGAGAAGTTATTAATGAAGCGGCGATAGTAACCGACTAGCCCTAGGAATGACTTTACGTCCTTTGGATTTTTGGGAGTAGGAAATTGAGAGACGGCTTTTACTTTGTCGGGATTTGGACAGACACCTTTATCTGTGATTATATGACCAAGATAGGCGACTTCACGTCGTAGAAACTCGCATTTGTCAAGCTGCAGTTTTAAGTTAAATTTTCGGATGCGATCAAAGATTAGCTTGAGTTTTCCGATGTGCTCTGTCAGATTATGACTATAAATGATGACATCATCGAGGTACACGTAAGCATGGAGGCCCTGGAGACCAGAAAGGACCGTGTTCATTAATTTTTGGAAGGTAGAAGGTGCGTTTTTTAAGCCAAACGGCATCCTCGTAAATTCGTAGTGACCGGTAGTGTTAGAATTTGTGTTAACTGAGAACCCCGTTTTAAGCGCGTCCTTGGGACTTAATCTTATCTGGTGAAATCCGCTAGAAAGGTCTAAAGTACTGAAGTATTTTGAGTGGCCTAGCTGATCTAAGATGTCGGTAATTAAGGGTAGCGGATAACTCTCTGAGACAGTGACATCATTAAGGCGGCGATAGTCTATAACTATCCGCCATTTCTTTTTCCCGGAGGCATCCATTTTCTTAGGAGCCACCCAGACTGGAGCGCTCCAAGGTGATGTTGATGGACGTATAATATTTTGATCGAGCATCTTGCGGATTTGTGAGTCCACTTCTTGTTTGTGGCATTCAGGAAAACGGTATGATTTAACGTGAATAGGGGGCGCATCACCCGAATCTATAGTGTGCTCAGTTGCGTTCGTGAATGATAGAGGTTCGCCCTCTAGGTGAAAGATGTCTGTATACTGCGAACAGCATTCTAGTAAGGATTCCTTTTCTTCGGAATTCAAATGGGAACAGCGTATAAGATTTAATACCATCTGGGTTCTATCCGAATTAGAGTAAGAAATAGAATTAACGTTTTGATGAATCTGTAGTAATATCACGTTCAAGAGGTGTTAAATGTACTACATAGTCCCGAATTTCGATATCGGAACTCGTAGTATTTAAAACAGTTACGTTAACCCTCTTATTTTGCTTAATAGAAACGAGACAGTTAGCCATATAAACACCTTCACTTATAGAATGATCTAATAATAGACCTTCGTTGTCATCAAAATGCTCGTGCGAGTAATTAGACACCGCGCATTCAATGACGGCTTCGGTGCGAGCGGGAATTACGTAAGTTGGCTGAACATAGTTAATATCCAGGTTTTGTCCGCATATATGCATTGATTGTGAAGTGTAGTTTATATTAGCTTTAAAATAATTTAGGAAATCGCTACCGATGATACCGTCATACTCTAGGTTGACGTTATCATTGATTATGTGAAATTTATATTTGTGAAAATTATTATTTAGAGTAAAATCTATCTGGCATGTACCCAACGTTTCGGAATAAGTATCAATGCTATTTATACCTTTTATCTTAGCTCTCTCACTGGATAATTCAGGTACCTTGGATAAGCTTGATCGTTTGACCAGACTAATACTAGCTCCGGTATCAACTAGAATACGCAATGGACGTACAGAATGAGAAGTCTGTATATATACATGGGGCAGTGATACTTTCATCGCGGACGAAGATATTTCGTAGACAGGAGTGTTTGCGTTATTTTCAATTTTATTTTCACGATAGTGTGATACGGAGGACCCATTGGGATTGGAAGATTGTGGACTCAACGATACAGAGGCTCTAGGAGAAGAGTGTTGAGATGGAACAGAGTGGCGACTCAGCGAGACAGGGACTCTCTGTGGAGCGTGCTGAGATGAAATAGGTTTTTGACTCAACGATTCAGGGACTCTCGTAGGAGCGTGTTGAGATGAATGAATATTATGACTCGACGAGGTAGGGGCTTTCTTATGAGCATGTCGAGATGAGGTAAGACTCAGCGAATCAGGGACTCTCTGCGGAGCGTGCTGAGATGAAATAGGTTTTTGACTCAACGATTCAGGGACTCTCGTAAGAGCATGTTGAGATGAATGAATATTATGACTCGACGAGACAGGGGCTTTCTTAAGAGCATGTCGAGATGAAATAGGTTTTTGACTCAACGATTCAGGGACTCTCGAAAGAGCATGTTGAGATGAATTAGGTTTGTGACTCAACGATTCAGGGACTCTCGAAAGAGCATATTGAGATGAATTAATATTATTCCTATGCGATTTGTGCAATGAGGTGCGTGTGCCTAGGTTAACCGGATAACGATGGCACGTTCTCGTAATCCGCGGAGTTAGTTTAAAGAATTTTCAGAGTCGTCGACATTTTCGCACGGTATATTATAAGGCAATGGTGACGGCGGCGGTTCATATGTAACATGATGCATGGCGGGCGGCTTATCATGGCTGTTCGGATTATACGTATTACGTCGTTCGTTATTATACTTCCTCTTGCAGCATTGAGAAATATCGTGACCCTTATTTTTACAATATCTGCAGAAGAGGTAAGACCCTGAGTTACTATATGATGTTGATGGCTGAGGGTCCGAAGTGACGCGTGGTGGGCCCGTACGTTTTTGTTTCTCACGGCATTCAGCCTCTGAGTGTCCGGGCTTACCACAGACCCTACACTTAGGTTTGATCGTGGTTTTATAGAGTAAGTTTTGTATTTTTTCCTCTTCGAGGGCTATATTGATAGCGTCATTGAGCGTTTTCGGGCTCCTGCATCTAACGTTATTACTTAACCGCGGGTGTAATCCTAAGGAGAATGTGAATAATGCTAAATCCTCAGTCATAGCGACACGCCCGGAAATATCTTTCTTTAAGGACTCGGAGTTACAAATTTCAGATTGCAAATCAGTAAGACAGCTCTCTACGCGGAGTGCGAATTGCGCAACAGTTTCACTGGAGGATTGCCTACACGACTGTAGATCTAGCAGAAGGTGATTGTAGTGTTTTCTTTCACCAAAGTTTTGTTTAAGAAAACATTTTAATTGGTTAAAATCATCGAATATTTTATTAGAACACGCGATTTGAGCTTTGCCTTCTAAACGAGACAGGATATACTTATTTAATAAAGTTTTTTGACTAGTTGATGCTAGATCTAAAGCGTTCTGGCAATTGGTAAGGAAAGCTGTGAGGGTTTCTCGCTCCCCCTTATAAGGGCTAATGAAATTACACAGTACATTAATAGGGAACTGTTCGCTCAACACTAGCTCTGTGGTTTTCTTTGATTCCGTAGCCATTATGATTCGGAATAATAAATAATTTGTTGGTAAGAATAGGTATAGGTAATTAGGATTTACGATACGTATCACCCTTGAAAGGAAAACAATTTATTGTAGCATTAACAGATAATAGTATGATTTACTCACAGAGACAGGATCATCAGGACGTTGATTTTCATTTCTTGTCACTGGACTGCTGCGTCCACTAGAGTTGATTAGAGTTGGTGCGGCGGTGCGCTATAGCGCAGCGATAGCGACGTCAGAACAGCGGGGCGTCGCGGCGGCGGCAGAGCGGCGGCACAGCGGTTACACGACAACCAAGCGTGATCGATGCTTGCACGTGGTGGCACGACGTGTGACCAGAGCAGCAAGGACGGAGTGACCACACTCTTTGTGGCAGCGTAACGATGACAGACCTTGCAACTGGCAGGCCCTTGGTGATCGGGATACAGCGGAAGATATCGGACGATCGGCAGGCTTACGCTGGATAAGGCTTACTGTCGCGATACGTCTTCGAGAGATAGCGGAGTTTGACGAGGTGTGATTTCACTGAAGTAAGACGAGAACACCCCGGAGTTGGATTGAGAATGTTTGTAACAACGTGGAGTTAACCACGTGAACACTTTTAGAGTTTTTAGGTTTACGCGACCCGGTATGTAATACCAGTGGAACGATGACGGCACTTTCAACACTGGTATCCCCTCTTCTGACACCACTGTTACGGAGCGGGTCGCAAGATGGTTTTTAAAAAAAAATATTTTTAAACACTAAAAGTTAATGTATTAAACTCTCGTGAAAATACTGTGTGTTTGACGGAAGCCCAATCCGAACTGGAAACGAGTATGATCGCGGATAGCAAGCGGCATCGGTTTCTTGTTGCATTGACGTCAATGCAATGAGAAACTCAGCATATTTATTTTATATTCTAAGTAATGCATATGCCGATATAACAGTACGGAACCCTTCGTGCGCGAGTCCGACTCGCACTTGACCGATTTTTAAAGCAAACATTCATACCTTTGACGGCATTCACTAAAGACAGCAGAGGTAAGTTCTGGAATTCAGGAACCACAGCAAATTGGGTTTTCTTAGTGGTGAACGCGCAAACTTGTGTTTCATGGGGTTGAATTCGACCAACTTAAGCCGCCCCCAGTCAGATACTTTAGCTAAAGTACCCTCCATTTCAGACACAAGTTTATCGCGGCTTTCCTACTCAAGGGCACAAGGGACTTTAGCACAGCCTATATACTAAGTGTAGCCGGTTCTGTCATCCACATAATAATGAATGTCATCAATTGACAACATATCATTGATATTCAGCAAAAGCAGCGTCGGGGACAGTAGAGAGCCCAGTGGGACACCAGCCTCCATGCTATCAGAGCAATTGCCATCTAGTACGGCTACTATACATCTGCTGGATAAGAAACTCTCATTCCATTTGGACAAACCCTCGGGCGGCCCGTATAATATCGTAACTTCGATAGAAGACGCGATGCCAGACTCGATCGACCGCCTTCGCCATATGTAGGCTAACTGCCAATGCCTCACCTCGACTCTCAAGCGCCGAAGCCCAGCGGTCGGTAAGATACACTAGAAGATCACCAGTCAAACGACCGTGACGGAAGTCATATTGATGGTCGCTGAGCAAATCGTGATCCTCTAGGTATTCCAGGAGTCATGTGTTAATCACACGCTACATTACCTTGGTAAGAAGTTTAAAACGCTACCTAGTTTTAAACGCCACTAAATATGAATGTAAAGGAAGTAGGTAATTCATTACATTTACATGCACATTTAGTAGCGTTTCTTATTGCAATGTCAAAGTGTGTACCTTGAAAATTAGACCATGTGCCGCAGAAAAACGGCAAATTTTGTCACAAACAAATGAAAGTATTATCTAGACATAAGTGTTATAGGAGTTATAAGATCGAGACGCTTATCTACTCGAGGAGCATGACAGCGGCGAGAGGCAGTCTTATCAACACACAAACGGTAGGAAATCTGCACCACTTATTCGTCGTTATAGCAAACTTTTGAACAAAAACAATTCGCTATTCGCCACTAATTAACCTTAATATTAATTGCTGCTAATACACCAGCCCTAACTCATTTCACGAGTCTCCCTTCGGCCGAAGTTGTTTAGAGCGTACTCTACCACGTTGCTCAAATGCAGATTGGCAGAGGTCAGTGTTTTCAAACCGCCTGAAGGTCACTGATTTAGTTTAACGATGGTCATCTATCGACAACAGCCGAAACCGGCGGCTTAACGTGGCCTCCAAGCACGGAGAAGCTCGAGATAGATAAACCCAATCATAGAACTGTCACTGCATTAAATAAATTATTAGTATTATATGCGGATTTCATTTATTATGATATACATATCCGTATTTTCCTTTGTAGTAAGTAAGTAGCTTAATAAGCTCCCGATTAATCTATACAGATAAATAAAATTAGAGTGTCTGTTTGTAATATTGAGCAGTCAGAACCCGTTCTATACGTTTTCCCATACATTTCGCGGTCATATACGACGGGTTTCGAAGGGTTAAAATAACCGCTTTTTACTAAATGCATATGGATGTATACACGATACATATACCAAAATGAATATTTTTACAATTTTTGTCTGTCTGTATGTTTGTTCCGGCTAATCTCTGAAACGGCTGGACCGATTTTGACGGGACTTGCACTGGCAGATAGCTGATGTAATAAGGAGTAACTTGGGCTACTTTTATTTTAGAAATTTATAATATTAATTAATTCATAATATTAATATTAAATAAATAATATTCCACGCGGACGAAGTCGCGGGCACAGCTAGTCGATAATATAATTTTTATTTATGTATATAAAGTAAATAGTTGGGTCGTGTTAACATTCACGTCGATGTCGTAGGTATTCATTTCTTATGAACTTCCAGGTTTTTCTCACAAAACAACTTTTTATGCGTCGGGAGTGCAACCACCCACCTGATGTAAACTAGTTACCGTAGGCATGTGCGTTTGCAATACAGGAAGAAGCTACCTTTCTTAAAAATATGACTATACAGATTTTTTACACTTACCCTTGTATTATTACCGTGATCTGGTTTACTTTTCTTTTTTGCTGGAGCACTGTCCTCATATGATAGACCTTAAAAAATTAATATTCTACAAAATCATATGCAAGAATGGGCAGGTATTCGTACACTTGTAGCGATTTTTAATTAGTCGACAAATTACTATAAATTAATAATAATTTGTTACAGTAAAAACAGAAAATATTATCGATAGCGTTACGAATTGCTTAGGTGTCTATTAAATCGTTGTAAAACAATTCTTAAGAGAGGTAGGGCGCATCAAAGCAAGTCTGGGGAAGTACGTCCACCTCACACAAAAGTGCAGCCAAATAATAAATAATCCCTAGAGCGTTGTTAGGTTCCTGCGTGTGAGTGAGGTCACCAGTAAGCTCCTAAGGAGTTGCTGTGTAAGCAGCATAGAAGGCATCGCGCGAGTGATACATAATATATAACAAGCATTAATAGGCTGCGGTACGGTTTTAAGTTTTATTAAATAAGATACCTTGTAAATATCTAGAATTTTTTGCATTGCACATAACATCCACGTGAGTATCTATTTGCGAAAATAATACTTGGGTGATACTTACTGGTTGTCCATAAACAAATATTGTTATCCCAGCTACCAGTGGCAAATCGATTACCATCTATGGACACGGCCAGACATTCAACTCCTTTATCATGACCGCGGCATGTTACAACACAATCAACAGAATTTCTAGTGACATTCCAAACCCATAGCATTGCTGACTGATCATGAGAACCACTGAAAAAAAATACTTGTCTAAAATATTACATCAAAGTAGAGTGTATAGTATAAAGAATTTATTGCTATTATTTACATATTATTATAAAATAACCACCATTTGTTGTTAACAAATGGTGGTTAAAGCAGGATATATTTTTAAACTAAATACTACTAATATAATAGTTGTTTTGTTGGTTTATTATTTACAGATACATTAACTATAAAATTAATTCAGGAACCTTATCCTAAGGATTAACTTTTCATTGTTAGCTTCTAGATAGAGCATAGAGCGAAAAATGTAGATGTTATAAAAACATGTGTTACCTGTCACAAAAATAACCAAAAATGGAAAATTTTATTAGCGTTTTTCTTGGAAATCCGAAGTCAATTCAATTTATAAACAATGTTACTTTTATTTGAAGACAGTTGAAGAACTCACACGTCTAAGAAATTATATTTCAAAAGACCTAACCTTAGAAAGGTCTGGTTTGTGGTGGCCTGATGGAAGTTGGTTCATACATACAAAATGTGTGTGTTGTTCATGTCTGTTTGTTGTTGGTCTAGATGGCTTCCATTTATTATATATATATATATATATTTACATGTTCAATGTTGTTTTTGTTTAGGTTATAATTACTCACAATACAAGCTTCCATTAATTTAGGAATTACATTGTGTTATTTTATCAGAAAATATCAGTATTTAAGTGGTTTAAGTTTAAATTATTAATTTTACTGAATGTACTTTTTGACAAAAATATGTTTCTATTCTATTTATTTAACAATGAAATTACCTAACAAATGTAGCTTGATCGCCATCACAAGCAACCCATGAGACAGCTTTAACTGGAGATGTATGTCCTGGAATAGCAAGCTTATGTTGACCTTTTGTGCTCCATATATGAATACTGTTGTCATAACTCCCAGAGAGAATCCTGAAAACATATACAATTCATTTTTAGGGTTGGCAACGCAAGAGTGACACCCCTAGTGTTGTAAATGGCCTTAGGCTATGGTAACTGCTTACCATCAGGCAGGCCGTACACTTGTTTACGCCCTTAATGGTATAAAAAAATACTTGGATCATGAAATGAATCACATATGACATTATACTTAACTCTATAACTAAACAAAACTAAACCTCTGCAAGAACTCAACTTCACGACAATGTGTACATCATCTTACATATTATCTTATCATATTTACATATTTATATTCATATATACCCAGAGAATCCTTTTGTCCTAGGAAAAATGACATGGCATACTGAGTGATTAATAAATTATGTGATTCTGAGAAGCCATACCTCCATACAGGGAAATCCAATCAAATAGTCCATATCTAAAGAAACTAATATTTAGTTAGCAGCTCAATTAAAATGAACTTTTCCAATTAAATGCGACACAAGGTATACCTATTATGCAAAACTAAAAAAATAAATGGTTAAAATTAAAGGCTCTCTCTCTCTCTCAAAAATAATCATTTGGAAATAGACACTTTCGTGAGTTGTACAACCCTTACTAGCCATAATGTCTATACAATAGGTTTCTAGTCCTACGCCACATATAAAAATGTAACGTTGGGTCAAAAGAGTGCGCCGCCATGCCACTGAAGCATCATGACCAATACCCTGAGCATCAAACTGTCTATCTAAGTATCAAACCACTTCACAAAATGAGGTAGGTCTGTCTCCATCAAAGCCATTGGCAACACTCATAAGCAGCATATAGCTGCAACAAATGGACTAGGTAAAATAAGAATCCAGATATACATTCGGCTCACATTGAACACTATAGTTGCATCCCCCATGCCTCTGCATAAAAAGACAGAGCTTGCTGAAGTATTTGCTAGTTTTAGCAGCAAATTACCAACATATTAAGATACCCGGCAAGGGTATAATGATATCATGTAGTTAACAATTGGGAGACAAACATCCCATGCAAAAATGTGCAAGTTATAAAATTACAGAAAACAAACATTCACAGGATGGGGAATGGGAGGTAGAGCATGCTGTGATGTAGAACCTTTGAGTTTTCTGAATAGTCACTACATTCACCCTTTGTAATTGTGTTGGCAACCAATGGGTTGTTGCCACCCTGTATTTTCCTGCACATTCTTTGCCCTGCTTTTGCACCACTGCTTTTGGATAAAATTGAATAAAAAAAGGTACAAATAAAGTGACTGTTATGTACTAGTTAATAAATTTAGTACTAGACAAGTATTTAAAGCGCACTTAGCACACAAGGAACTTAATATAGAAATCTTTCTAATTTAGGTTTTATACATATTTAAGAATTTTTTCCAAAATTGTAAACACATATTTTAAAGGGTCTTTCTTTGCTAAAATTTTCAAGGCAACCAAAATCCTTTGCCTGCATTTTGTTACATATATATTATAGTTCAAATTAGATTGAGGAAAATTGACTTTCTGTCAATTTACAAAACAATTTTTTGGCATTATTATTTCAGAAATAGCATTTCTCTATTCTTACTTTCCAAAGACACATTTGGTTTTCATAGCTGTGATATAAATATTAAATACATCAGACATCAGGGTATACCCAACCCACAATGAACAAAACCTCGAACCATGTGCATGAAAGAGAATTGTTTTTCTGATAGAAAATTCATATTGATATTCTGGCTGAATAGAATGTGAACCACTCATTAGGATGATCACAATTTTTTGCCCAACCACCCAGACAGTAAACTATATTACTTTCAAAAATTTTCTGTTCGAATTTCAATTGTCCGCAAACCATATCACAAATTTTAAATACCAGATATTTTTTTGACATATTTTGTGTTTCTAAAAACTTAATTTACATAGGTATGTTTAATTTTTTAGGAAATTCATTGTCCGATTATCAAAACATGTATATTATCCTTTGTTTTACTTAGAATAATTTTGAATTCTAGAAGTATAGATAACTATTAGATATTAGGATTAAATCATGACATAGCTAGTTTCAAAATATATTTGGGTGATATGGAAATAGTAGCAGTCTGCAGTAGCATTGCTAGGTTAGGTTAGGATTTGTGACCATCAAAAACCAACCAAGCCAAGCGAACAAGACTCATCATCTATTGAACTAACATTTTTTTGAAAACTAACACATCTAGCAATATAGCTACGGTCAAACGTTGAGGTAAAATTCAAAACATAAAGCATTAAAAAAAACAATCGTAAATCAGAATTTCATCAATCTGTCAATTGTATTTTTGGTCAAATCAAAATATGGAAAATAAATAAAGGGCTAAACATTTTTAAAATTTGTACAAAAACAAATTTCGCCTTTGTGATAAGTAATCCACTAGTAATGAACCCTAACTTTGACCATGACATGTATATATTGGATACTTTGTCATTGCATAAGGGCTATGCCAGTGGGTTACAACTAGGGTTGCCAACTTTTGCAAGAACTAATCCGGGAGGATTGTAAAAAATTTGGGTGTGTGCGTGGAGTTTTAACAGAAGATCCTAAAATATTTGTTATTAACTTATTATTTATTTCTAAATTTATACTGCTTTCGAATAGCATCTAATATTTAACAGCTTTTTACCACAAAATTATAAAAGGTTTTACATGAAAAATCGAAATTTGTTAGTACATATTTGTAACTCTGCTCTATTTTCATTATTTTCATATATTCATTCGGTTACTTTCCATCCTCAATATTTGTTCTATCCTGCTGAATACACGTTTGCTAGAAGCATTAGAGATCCTGTCTCTGGATGGAAAGAAAAAACGTGACAAGTTTTTCAATTCAGGACTGAGATTTCTCTCGATTTCGTAAACAAATCAACCCAGCCTAAATCAACTCGATTCTCTCAACAAAATGTGGTTGGATTTCATGCAAAAATCCAACCTCATCGTACAGTTTGTCATGATCTAAGTCAATATTTAAAATTTCTTGTAGTTAATAATGCCTGTCCATGTCCATTGGTTCTCTCAGAGATAAAATGTTCATTGCTTAGTGTTCCGGATCTTTAAAGTTATACCATTTTTGTAAATAATATAAACAATGTGTAAAAAGTTATTGACATCAGTTTTAAATCATTTGTCCTTTTAGCAAAAGTAGCTAGTTTTATTAATTATGAAAATAAGTTTAATTTATAAAAACCAGAGAAATTATTGCATGCTGGGAGCTCGGGAGGTTAACAATTATTACTGGAATCTTCCGAGCATTACGGGAGGGTTGGGAACCCTAGTTACAACACTTACAAACTTCGGTTACATCCTCCTCTCCCACACAAAAATGTGCGGGCAATATCGTACAGTCCTTCATGTTCCGATTTCTTTGCAAAATCTTTTATCAATACCTACCAATTTACACGTGCATGTACTGTTGACACCCAATCATCGTGCATCAAACAATCCTGAGGCGATGGAGCAGGAAATCTTTCTAGATACTCAATTTCTAGAGAGTCTTCTGTGGATACGCCTTTCTCTTGCAAATGCTCCGCAAGGGACGAACACAGCAGCTCCCCACATACAAGAAAGTCAAATTCTATTGTCTTTTCGATGGATGCATTCGCTTCTCCGAGCAACGCATTAATCAGCGTGTTAAGGTCCGATGATTGAACATTACTCTGAATCGCATACGGACTGTCTGAAACTGCAAATCTAGAAAATAAAAGGTTATTAATTAGTTATGTTTAACAATGTTCACGCCACTATTACCACGCCGGGCATATTCAAGAAAAACACCCACTGTTCCTGTTTGGTTACAAATTTTACTTGCACTTGGGCTTCTGTGGTTTCTGCAGCCATTGCAACAAGATAAAAAGTAACTGTCTTTATTTCAAATATATACTATATCATAAAATAGAATAATAAAAAATAGAGAAGAGTCTACAAAACAACATTTAAAATCACATGGCATAATTGACAAATGAATGACATTTATGACATTGGCAACCAGTGTTCCCAACTTCAAAAATGATTTTACAGTGTTTCTGTGCTAAAAATACAGTAGATTTATATAAATTGTGTGGTTAGAATAATGGAAAATGTAGCAAAAATTACATACAGTGAATGAAACTAAATTAATAACTCTATTAATAGTCAATAAACATTTAACAAATAAAGGTTTAATCATTTAAAAAAACAATTTCGTCTTTACTCTGATACATATTTGTATAAATAGTTGTCAAACATTTTTTGCGTCGGTTGAAAGTTGACAAATGTTGTCCCATTTCTGCGAACAGCCTGCTCACTCAAAAGATTACCTTTAATTGATTTTGTCAACAGTTTGTTGCGCTTCTTGATTTTAATGTCGTTGACCTTAAAAAAACCAAATAATTATTACATTCGTTTATGGGCAATGGCAGAAACATACGAAGCTTTGTTTGAAAGAATATTTCTTACTTTGCTAAAAAATCTCTCACATTCAGCATTTGAGGTAGTGATAAAATTACTAACATAAATTTTGAGAGTTCTTTAAAATAGGGAGCTTGTTTGTTGGTTTTACCCAATTGCACCACCTAAAAAATAAAAATACGGGTTATTCATTCATAAAAATTAAAGAAAAGGAAAGACAATAGGGGAAAAAAATATTGGAAACTTTATGCCAAAATTCGTCGGGGTCTTGATCAACATCTATTTTTTAGGGTTCCGTACCCAAAGGGTAAAATGGAACCCTATTACTGAGACTTCGCTGTCCGTCCGTCCGTCTGTCACCAAGCTGTATCTCACGAACCGTGATAGTTAGACAGTTGAAATTTTCACAGATGATGTATTTCTGTTGCCGCTATAACAACAAATACTAAAAAATAGAATAACATAAATATTTAAGGGGGCTCCCATACAACAAACGTGAATTTTTTGCTCGTTTTTACTCGGTATTGATAACGGCAACAGGTAGACGCTTGAAATATTCACAGAATATTTAGTTATATATTTACTTTAAGAATAAATAATTAAATTAAAATAAAACAAATATTTAAGGGGGCTCCCATACAACAAACGTGATATTTTTGCCGTTTTAATAGATAGTGGTACGGAACCCTTCATGCGCGAGTCCGACTCGCACTTGGCCGATTTTTTTTGTTTGTTTTATATATGACAGTAGCTTCCGTCATTCATCGTCCATTTCTTGTTGGATTGATTCAGGGGCTAATCTCTGTAATGACATAAACATATTTGTTATTTGTGCATCAACATCAGCAACAATTCTTTATAAAATTATTTATTGCTTTCTCATAGTGAGAGTTTGTATATGATAAAATATTTGTATATTCAAGAGATACCTATGCAATTACCCGTATCTATATGTTTAAGTTCACCATGCACGACTAACGTTTTGTATGCTATCCCATAAGTCCATCCTGTTTTTGTAATTCATGTAATAATTTAATTATTACCCATTTTATTTCATGACCGCTTTCAGTTTTTAACGCACCCTTACTACCGAGTAGGTTCCTTACTAATTTCACCATATGAGGTGGATCAGGAAAAAAACATACTTGTTTAAAAACACCGTCTACATTAACTTTAAATACCGGGTTAATTATGTCATCATGTTCAATGGTGCAACCTAATATTTTTGCCATCGCAAAATTTGACGGACATCCATCACAAGTGTCTGATATAACGGTAACGTTAAATAAATGCAACAATCTTGTAATACGTTAAGTATTTCAAGCCTTAATAGGCTACGGTAACCGCTTTACATCAGTTGAGCCGTATGCTAGTATGCCTCCCGATGTTGTATATAAAAAAACAAAATTAGGATTTGGTTGTGTTACACTGTATTACGTAACATGACGTACCTTATTTGGTATTGCATTAGGATATAGAAGTGTTCTTTTCTTTCTTTTTTATCAAGGCCTTTTCCGAAAAATGCTTGCTACATATTTTGCAATATTTTGTGGGAGTCCAATTTTTTCTTCCAGTTGCTTCTATCCATTTTTTGCGCAGGTCTGGGTCATCTGGGAAGCTAAACATATTTTAATATAGTGTCTATCTTTACAATTACTCTACTGTTCTTATACTACTTGGGTATCAAAAAGCAAGCATGTTTTTAAAAAAAAACACACACATCTCAGAAAAACAAGCTTAAGATCCAATTCTAGAAATAAAAATTTCTCAGTTCAGTTTTTATGTATTTACACATTAAACTCATAAGTGTTTAATGTGCTATATTTTTTAGACATACCTATACCTTTACTTAACAGATGTACACTAAAACCTATTCCCTAATTTAAAACAAATTGCAAAACTTCCAATGTTGGGCCATATAATAAGCTCCACACAGTCCCTCTGTAGCCTCGTAAAAACATCTCAGAAGTTTATTGCTGATTTCACTCACTTACAGCAATAAAATATCCCTCCGGAAAGTTGATATTTAGCCAAGGTCTTCTCAAATGTGGAAGCACAGCCCCAATTAATTAGTTCCTAATGAAATGTAGCTGTATAATCTCTGGTGCCAGACCGTCACGTGTTATACTTGGTGGGTGCAGCACATACAGCATACAGGCGATATTGGGTTTGACTCTGAACATGATGATGAGATGGTGATAGAATTACCCGAAATTACTTTGAAGTATAAAACAATTTAAGTATAATCGGGTATACATAAATGGATGAATATCTAAATAACCGTTGCTTAACAACGGTCATGAAATAAAAATAAATGTTATGTTATTATTTCTTTGCCTACTCCATGCCTACTAAGCAGTTACTAATTTACATTTTGTTTATTGATTAATAGTAGTGAGGTAATTTCATACCAAAACTGGCAATACATTTATAATATCCAATTATAGGTTAATGCAAAACTTCCAAAATTTGTAATAAATATGAGGTTTCAAATTAATTTTATCACGTCTACGTGTAACTAATATGAGGTCATACGAGCGAGCCAACTCCTATAATAAATAGATTACAAGCTATAAATGACGTTACATACCCACAGGGGCGTAGCTACCGCCGTATTTGCCGTATCAATTATACGGGGCCCCCGGGCCACGGGGGCCCCCAAAGTGTGTAAGGAAAAAGAATAAAAACTTTCTAATTTATTTTATTTTACAAATGACAAAATTCTATAAAGCAATTTCTTTTTTTCCCGCCTTAAGCGTGCGTTCAAAAGTTGGCAACACTACATCGTTATGGCGGGCTGCGGGACTTCCCCGTTTTACTTACTTCATCTTCAACTCAGCGGGGAATCCCCGGGAATCCTTCATCGATATCGCGATGTACGTGTACGTTGTTGTACTTTGCATTGGATGTTAAACCACGGAGTGCAGTGCACTGTTTATTTACGCGCTTTATATAAATGTGCATTACATTGTAATTCAGTACAAACAATATTGTTCTTCTGGTTTAGCAGTATTAGTAGCGATTTGTAAAAGAAATGAGTGAAAGGAAAAGAGATTATCCCAGCGGCGCTGAGAAAAGAAAAATTAAACAGAAAAGGGACGAGGTTATAAAAAAAGTGCCCAAAATTTCTTCATTTTTTCAGAGACAAGATACTGTGAGTGATTTAGATTGGAAAGGTAAGTACTACACTACTACCCAACCCATTTATTAGGGGCCCGTAGTGATAAACAAGGAAATCTTTTAATTTCGGTCTGTCCATCTGTCCGTCACAAAAAGTTGTCTCCCCCCTCGATTTTCACAATTATACTGTTTTTAGGGTTCCGTGCCTTGATTAAAAAAAAAACAAAATTCTAACTTATCTATAGGATCGATTTGTTTTGTTGTTTGTCTATCAGTCCGTATCGTATCGTTAATTGCGTGTTGAGAACTTCAGATGTGCAGACTCGCTTTCGGGTTCTCGTTTTGTATGGCCACTACACTACGCGCTGCGTTTAAATAGCACGCAGGTGTATAGTAATGCACGGACGGGCTGCAGGTGATTTTGTATCTACTAATAGGTACGAGCACAATCCGCGTAGAGTCTGTGTGCGTCTGAACTGAACACTCTCTAACTGTGACCCTTAGTAACGTTATTTATTTATATATAACTCTTTTCAGTTTAGTATCAAAGCATTCGTATTTATTTTTTAACAATTACTCGTTTATTTTTAGATTCTTCTGAAGCATGTTCTTCGTCACATATCCATCCGGAAATAAAAGAAAGCCAAGCACATACTTTATCGGATGTCCATCCAGGAATCGAGGAACCCCAAGTCAACGATTCTGATATATCTGCAGATAATGCAGATTGTAATATAATTTCATCAGATAGAGGAAATTTTGGTGACAATTTAACTGAATGCGAACGAAAAATAATTTTTAAATTGGGTCCATTTAAACCACAAGGACCATTTCCAAAAGTTTCAGAAAATAACCGACCTTTTTCGGCTTATTATTATTCATATTTCAATCAGGCAGGCATAAAAATTATAAGACCATGGTTATGTTATTCTAACGTTTTAAACAAACCGTACTGTCACTTCTGTTGGTTATTAGCAGATCGTCAAAACAAATCGTACTCCTCTGCTTGGGTTAACGGTGTTTCGGTTAGAAGCAATTTCACACAAACTATTCTTGACCATGAAAAGTCACAGCAGCATATTAGTGCCTCACTCTCTTATAATAATTGGTTGCAAGGAAATACCATCGATACTCTATTGAAAAGTGAAATCGATAGAAAAATTACATTCTGGAGAGATGTACTGCATCGTATAATTAATGTTATAATTACTTTAGTATCTTGTAATCTACCTTTGAGGGGGCATGATTCTGATTCTGGCAATTTTATGGCAATTTCACGTCTGCTATCTAACTATGATGCAACTTTAAAAGAACTTCTTCTAGAACCGAAAGGTGAAATAAATTATTTAAGCCCTACGATTCAAAACGAAATTATTAGTTTGCTTGGTACTAACGTTAGGAACAGTATTATCTCAGAATTTAAAAAAGCTCCATTTCTGACAATAATTCTGGATACAACACAAGACTTATCAAAAATTGACCAACTATCTGTAGTTTTTCGATATATCTCGGTTACAGAAAATGATGATAATGTGCCTAAAGAAATAAAAATCTGTGAGTCCTTTTTAGGATTCATAGCAGTAACCGATTGCAGTGCTGCAGGTCTGAAAACTGTCATTTTAAATTTGACTAAAGAATATGGAATTGATTTGACTAAATGTAGAGGACAGGGATACGATGGAGCAAATGTTATGTCGGGTGTGTATGGAGGATTACAAACCCTAATAAAAGAGCATGCTCCAAATGCCGATTATGTTCATTGTGCTGCGCACGCTTTAAACTTGGTTTTGAACGATGCTGCGAGACATGTTCGTGAAGTATCGACTTTTTTCGATAATTTAGAAAAAATATATACTTTTTTTGGCAATAGTATAAAACGCTGGGCTATGCTAAGTGACGATTCATCTGAAAAATATTTGATTACCCCTAAAAAGGTATGTCCTACCAGATGGTCTTCTAGGAACGACGCTTTATTAGCAGTAAAGAAAAATTTTTGACTAATCATGAAAACTTTGTACCAACTAAATTTAATTTCAAATAAAAAAGATGAACGTGAAGAATGTAAAAGTATAATTAACATTTTAGAGAGTTTTGTTTTCTTAGTGCTCGTTACATTTTTTTCTTCACTATTTGAAATTATTAATCCTGTTTCTAAAGCTCTACAGCATGAAAATAATGACTTACAGAAATCTAGTATTTTATTAAGTAATCTTTTAAATAGACTGTGCCAATTAAGAAATCAGAATTCATTTAATAGTTTGCTAAATGAATCCAAAGATTTAGCAAAAGAGTGGGGGGTAACAACTGTTTTTAAAAACAGTAGGCGAAAGATAACGAAGCGTTTTTTTGATGAGTTATCACAAGATGAGAGAATTTCCGACCCGGAATCCTATTTCAAAGTCAATGTATACTATTGCTGTTTAGATATATTAATTTCTCAAACTAAAGAAAGATTTCAGAGCCTTTGCAACCTGAGTAGTATATTCGAAATATTACAACCGGAGAAACTCCTATCTTCTTCAAGCGAAGAGATATTATCTTCAAGCGAAGAGATATTAAACGCTTCCGGAAAACTGTCTGCTAAATACAGTAAAGACATCTCACTTAATCTTTGTGACCAATTAAAGGCTCTAAAAACATGCTTAAATTCTGAAATTAAAAAAATTTATTCCATTAAAGAACTCATTGAATTATTGCTAGTAAAATTCAATAGTCTTGCATCCAGTTTTCCCGAGGTAATCACAGCATGCTTTTTATTCTTGACCCTTCCAGTTACAACCGCAACGGCAGAAAGAAGTTTTTCAAAATTAAAACTAATAAAAAATTACTTAAGAACTTCGATGGGACAAGAACGGCTGTCAGACATCTCACTATTGTCCATAGAGGCAGAAACTTTAGAAAAACTAAAATCATCATCAGCCATAAATGATTTAATAAATCAGTTTGCCGAAAAAAAGGCAAGGAGAGTGAATATTTCAAATTCGATTTTTATTTGTAAAATGGGTAAATTATGTGATAAATAAATATTTCTTCTCACAATATTTTTTTTCTTTTGTGAAAAATCTTTACCTCCATATAAGGGCCTCCAAAAAAATTTTATTATTACTATTACTATTTAACACTTAATGTATATTCAAAAGTCAAAACGGTATTTTAATTCATAAAAATGAAATAAAACTAATTCCAAACAAAAATATTCTACACAACAAGGCAAACTGTCAAGTTTGTTTCGCAAAATGAGTTGATGACCTTGAAAAAACTGAAACTACATGAGGGACAGAAAATAATCTGTCTATGGCTTTTTCTGTTAGATATGCAACGTATATTGCTGTCTCTTTACTGTGCGAATGAGACGTAAAACGTCACTGGGTCTATCTTTTCTCTGCCTACGTGTTGAACATTTTTTCATGTGTGCGTTCATGACGACACAAAATGTTTTTGCGCGTGTTGTAATCGTTTCTATGTAGTAGTTACCTCGTCCCCCGTTAAAAATGGCAGAATTATTTACTAACAGAATCACGCGTATGGCGAGTCCTTTTGTTGAATTGTCTAAGATTCGGAATGACTGGAATCGGTATCTGCTTTTTGGCTTGTGAAAATTGAGCATTTATCCTGTGAAGAATTTCACGGTAGACTTCACATCCTTTAAAGTTTGCAGGATGTTCTCCCAAACATAATGCTCATTTTGCTGGAGAATTGCGATCTTTTTTCGACGCGAATGACGCGACTTTGACACCAGCGCTCGTGGGTTCGATTCCCACACATGGCAAACATTTGTGTGCATGAACATGTCTGTTTGTCTTGGTCTGGGTATTTTCTATATATAATAAGTATGTATTTACAAAAAAAAAAATGTATTTACGTATGTTTATCAGTTGTCTAGTACCCATAACCATAACACAAGCTATGCTTACTTTGGGGCTAGATGGCGCTGTGTTATTTGTCAGACAATATTTATTTATTTATTTTTTGGAACAGTTACTTGTCTTATGTTGTCCTGCACATTTAACGCAGCGGTACGCCCTCATACATACAATTATTCTTTGAGTGCCCATATTGTTGGCATCTGGTACACTGGACAACGCGTAGATGGAAAGAGAACGGTATTCTTCTTCTTAGGGTCTTCAATTGTAATTACAATGTTATAACTGTACTTGATGGATTTGGCAGCTATGTTATTTGAGCCACGTTCAAGATTGATGAAAAATGTTGACGTTGGCTTCTTATCTGGTCCTCCTCAGGCATTAATTATTTCTCCACAAATTTTATTGCCTATTTGCAAAAGCTTCAATGATAGCTTCAGATTTCTTACTACTATTCTGTAACATCTCTCTTCCTTTCTTGTGAAGGTGTGGCCGATGAGACCTATCTCTCTTACGAGAGTTATGAGCTTTTTATAGGGATCAACAGAAATGCAGTTCACCCTTAATTGATTTCTATTGATGATTTTTAGGGGGTACTCCTTCCTTTCGAGAACTATCTCTATTGCTTCTGTCAACTTATTCACATCTTCTATGCCATACAGTATGCGTGGTGGGTGTTTACTGTTTAGTGACTTTAGCAAAGCTTCTATAATGATCTCCAGTGGTATCGGTTGGTAGAATTGAAAAACTATTTTGTGTTTCTGTCTTTAAAATTCTTTTGTTTGAAATTCTTTTGCGTTTATTGTTGTTTGGCACTGATATTTTCTGCCAGTATGGCTTAGTGGATGCATTAATGCTTTTAGGTGATGTTTGTGTAGGGATATTGATGTTGTCCGTATACTTCTGTGTAGCTAGATTTGGATTAGGAGCCACTTCTGTTTGTTACTCCATGATGGGATACTTGTTAGCGAGCTACTAAGTGGTCTTGTATAAAACATGTTCCTGTGGAACGTCTGTTGTATAAGTCTTGATTCTGACGTCTGTGTATGCTCTTCATATGTCAAATCCACTTGTAGCAAAACTGTGTCCTCCCAGAATACAAGGGGCTGCCTGAGCCAGACTCCAACTCAGACTCAGGGAGGGATTCTCCAGCATCGCCGGTACCTTCCTGGGGTTATAACTCTTTCGGTTTTGCTGCCATGGTTGTTTTATTTTTACTGCCGGGTTTGTTTTCTCTAGACAGGGGGTTTGGACTTGTCAGTGTACGGCAAAAGTCTTCTACTAGACGTTTTCGCTTCTGGTATTCTTAGCATTTTATGAAGTGCATTCACTGCCATGAACACACCCCGCTGAACCACCACTGACCTCCCCCCCGCCCCTCCCCAGAGGTGACACTTATTTAGGGATTTAACTTAACGAAGTCTTAATAATTTACTGTAGCATAATAATGCACAGATTTAAAGAAGTTGAAGCAGCATTGCCCTACAGCCGTTGCCTAGCTCATGACCGAAAGAAATAAAAAGCTGTTATCAACATATTTGTAGGTGGGCTTCTTCCCGCGCTTTTGACGAGTGACATTGTTGTTTTATTTGTAATTTTTACAATTCAGTATAAAATTAGTTTTGTGTGACAATTATAAAATTAGTTTTGTGTGACAATTTCGATAGTATTTTGTAACATAAGTGCTTGTGAAATTATACAGTAATGATAAAACTCAAATATAACACGTTTATGCACTTTTTGGAAGACGTGAATAAGTTCATCAAGAAAACCTTGTAAAAATCACTATCGTTTTACGGGTGGTATTTAAACTGGGTTGATTGGGTCTAGGTAACCTTCCCAAGTATTTTTTCAGCAGAGTTCCTGAAGCTGGAACATAGAATTAAGATTTTCAAATGGTTCTAAACTGAAGACTTGGCTGTATGGGCTAGATCCCTTTGCCTTTCTACTCGGGGATAAAAAGAACCAAAAAAATATATTTGTAGGTTAACTCACTATTGTCAAAATAGAAGATTTTTACGAATTCTACGTATAAATGTAATGAAATTATATATACAATGGGTGTGAAAACATTCAGTGATGCCGCCACAACAAAATATATTTTTCACAGAAAGGCCGGTAGAAGTATTATCGAACGCCGACCTATATTTTCTCCCGATGGAGAGTAAGTACCTACATTTCATTAAAATAAACACATGCCTTTTCCTATACGTTTATTTGTAGTTCACGCATTATACCGTGCGATAAAGTGTAAACAATGGAAACAGGTGTTCAGACTTACTAGTTTGTACATACTTTAATATGTTAAGAACAATCTCCTTGTTCGTAGAACGCATTGTAGGGTGCTTGAATGAAATGCTTTTTGTTCGACGAAAGTAATATGCGGGTAGTATTTCATTACAGGTTTACTAATTTTCACCCCGAACAGCGTTTTGATAACAGAAAGTCGGCAATAACAGAATTTGAAAACGCAACACAAAATATGAAACTTGACAAGAATAACAAATTTTCTCAAAATAATTAAGCAATAGCAAATATAATAATACAGTAACAGAAAACACCGTTATAAAAGGAAGAATGGCGAATATAATCCACATAAATTAGGTGTTAATTCATCATATGTTGTATGTGTTAACATACTTGTTTATAGTGAATTATAATAATGTATTCATACTTCGAAATTCACATTTTTAGATTGTTTTTAATACTGAACAATTTTGAAATTTTTTATTACAATCCTATTGGTAATTTTTTAATATTTACATGTACTTGAGTAACTTTAAACTTAAATGAATGTTTTGAAACTTGTAAAAAAAGATTATTTTATAATTTGTTTACACTACATCTCAAGCCCAAGAGGCTCTTACTGTACTACTGGCCAAGGTGCTTTAGGTCTCACTGTTACACATTCTGATCTATCACTTACACTTACTGTTCCTGTGTACTTATGAAAAAAAATAATTAAGTTTTACAAATTATATAATTATTTATTATGATATGTTCATTATATATTGTTGTTCATGTTTATAAACTAATTATATAAGTCAAAAGTTGTCACTCCTTGTAATCCTGAAATAAAAATTCTTAGACATACATATAACATAATGACTGTACTGATGTATACATTGTGAAAATAAATAGCTTCTTTAAATACTCATATATATCAAGAAGAGCCACAGTCGATAATTTCTAAAGTAGAATAACAATTCTGGAAATGTAAAATCAAACATTTCCTAAAAATAAATGTATGCAAGAGTTTGAATACCATTGAGACTGATGAGCTGAATTGACATAAGTTTTATGCATTACTGCAAAGAAGTACAATACTAAGAAGCAATTATGATATGCGTAGGGTTCAGCTAATTTAACTATCTATATAAAAAGTGTTTTTTGTTTCAGGTCATTAGTGATACCTGTTGAAAATGTAGTGCGTGTTTACAATATTCGTACTGGTGACTGTGTTTGTACACTAGAAACAGAGTCCCCAATCACAGAACTAATTGCGATCCAGTTCCCTGACAATGAGGAATATAATTTATATGGATGTTCTAACAATGGATGTGTCATAACTTGGACCTGGGAAAACAGAGCTGTGCTCAGGGAAATTGTTAGTAACAATTGCTGAATCATGTGTTTTTATTTTTTTACATGTCATGTACAAAACAAGCATATAGCCCATCTAATGTCAAGTGGTTTGCTGTAGATACAGATAACGTAATGCTATATTAGTATATACATATTTCGACTTGCGCTAATTTCTACTGCTCACTAATAAGCAGTGTATGAAATAAAATGGTACTTGATTGTAAAACAATCAATAACTAGTGATCAATGCTTATTTGACAAGCTGATGACCGACAGGAGCCTAGTCGTTGCTTCCATCATATTAGGGAGGGATGTGACCTCCATGGTGGACACATCCCTCATAAGTAGTTTGATTATCCTTTATTTTAAATGCAGTCAATGCAATCATATAATTTTGAGGTTGTTAAATAAAAGTTCTGTAACATTTTAATAATTTTTTTGGCATATAAAGCTCTACACTAAAAGCAACTGTGACATTTATAAGTAATTAAATATTTATGGAAGAGTTATGAATGTTATGTAAGCTGTGATAACCCAATGGATAAGGAACCAGCCCATTGACAAACAAGTCTCCAGTTCAAATCCTAGTGGGGGTATGTACCACTTTTAGTGGTGTAAACTACTAAAAAGCAAAATAATTTATTTATAAATAAATAAAAACCGCCTTAAAAAACTCCCAGGAACTAAAAAGCGAAAAATAATTGGTCACACTTACTTACGATTTTTGTGCCAGTGTACTGATATTATCAATTGATATTATGCGGCTGGTACTAACTCCAAAAATCGTGAGAGAAGTTATAGATCACGACTAGACAAATTATTTTCCATCAAGTATAAAGATTCTTTACTTTTACCAAACTTAAATTATATTTTTTACTTTCAGAATCTTAATTTACCTACTGGGATGAAAATAGTAACTTTTGATTTACTTGACAATTCAACTTGTTTTGTAACTGGAAAAAAAGAGAAACGAGACCTCTACCTTGCTACCTTCTCATTAAAAACGGGCCAACTTTTAAATACATTCAAACCAAGGATAGAATTTAAATGCACGGCTATGGTGAGAGTAGCAGTTGGATGGTGCAATGGGGATAGATTTGCAGCAGTCATAAATGGGACAAAGCATTTTATAGTGTTAAATTTAGGACAACCTCATATTTCAATGTTGTAAGTACAATTTTATAAATAAATAAGTACAGTATAGAACTGTACTTGTAAATCCATAGGAAGTTGCTACGTTAGTAGTGTAGGTGGCAAAATGTCTATTATAATACAACAACTGACTATCACTTCACATCAAGCGGGCCTATGCTTCTTGCCTGCTTATGTAATATAAACAATATGAAAGAAGAGGAGAAAAGGAAGTTGGTCTCGGTGACTTTGAAACATTGCTCAGTGAGTTATCTTATCTTGACTTGGATGTCAACCATACACTGGCATATCAAAAACTTGCATGCCACTACTATGGCAAAACATATAGAGAACCCATTTTTTTACATGTAGATAGGATAAATAGTGTAATACTATTACTGCTACTGCTACTACTAAATCCCTTATAAGATATCTGTTATAGGGATAGACACAGAGAACCGAGCACCACATGGCTCAATCCTTACACACCTTGGGCGCATCAAAGCAGCCAGTCTGGGGAAGTAGGTTCACCTTACAGAGAAACCCCAGCCAAATAACAACACCTTGGAGGGTTGTTGTGTTCCTGCGAGTGAGTGAAGTCACCAATAAGCTCCTAAGGAGTTGTTGTGTTGGCAGCAGAGATGGCATCGTGCGAGTGATACTTAATGTATTGTGAGCGTATGAACGCCTGTAATAGGTGTCTCCTCCCGGTGTTGTATAAAAAAGAAAAATAAAGGTTATTACAGTGGATAGCCCAGTGGATAAAGAACCGGCCTATTGATCAACTGGTCCCTGGTTTAAATCCGAACATATAATTATCACTTGCTCCGTGGTGAAGGAAAATATTGTGAGGAACCACACGTCCAAGAAATTATATTTCGAAAGACTTGTGACCTTACCAAAGAAAGGACTGATTTTTCCTCTGGATTGTGGAGGTCTGATTGCAGTCACTACATGTAAAATCAGTATTGCCAAATACTTGAGCTCAGATAGTGGGCCCCGCTAATCCTAATGTATTAGGAAACGTAATAACGCTCAGAAGAAAATTATTAAGGTTACTAATGAATAGTATTGTCTTAGGTTTTCGCGATTATTACAATATAATTAAAACGCTTTCCAGCGTCCGAAACGTCAGGTTCAACAAAATAAATAAAACACGCGATACTTCCGTTAAAAATTGTTTAATTCAATGTTACTAATGAATGTTATTAAAGGTGTCAATTGGTTATGAATTATTATTATATATAAAGTTACTGTTGCTCAGACTGTCTTGCATGCAATGTACAAACTATCAATTTATTTCAGCGAAACAAACTACAATGGCTTTCGAATATTATCTATAGCAGCCCACTGCAAAGACAATGCAATTGCTATCACAGACGCTGTGGGCAGAATCACTATACTCAGAGGCAACATGTTTCAACCTTCCAGCCTTTCTAGAGAGGTTTTACATTGGCATAGCTTGCCTTTATTCTCAGTTTGTTTCTCGACACAAGGTAAGCCCAAAGTTTTTGCCAGAAAGGTTACTTTGACACTAAGGTTCGTGGGTTCAATTCCTACACAGGACAAACATTTGTGTTCATGGACATGTCATGTTTGTTTTAGTCTGGGTACTTGTAAGAGATGTAGGGCGCGTCAAAGCAGTCTATATAGCAAAGTACCTCCACCTTATAGAAAACCGTAGCCAAATAACAACTCCCTGTAGTGTTCTTGTGTTACTGCGAGTGAGTGAGGTTACCAGTAAACTCCTAAGGAGTTGCTGTGTTAGAAGCATAGGTTACATGACGCGATCAATATTTAATGAATTGCAAGCGGTCATAGGCTACGGTAAATATACCTACCTATGGTAAATTTATGGTTCAAATGCCATCTCCTGCAAAATCACTTGGGTCATCCCAAAAAATCGTCAAAATGAAATGCCGAAAAAATCTGAAGTTAAACTCCATATGAGATGGGCAGCTGAATTTAGGTTTTTGGTGGTCAAAATCGCCAGTATACCAAACCCCATCCTCTGCAACATCACTTTGCCTTGGTTACTCGGGCCGACATTTTTAAAAATTCATAATAATCAAACCTGACCTCTAAATGAGATGGCGGTCAGGAATTATATTGGGGACAATATAATTTGCATATATACCAAGCGCCATCCTCTGCAAGATCACTTTTGTTATAGTAAAAAAATCGACACGTTCAAACTTTCATTAAACTTAAAGTTAAATAGACTATAACTGGCCAATAGCCTTAATCGGTTCTAATTATAGTAATCTAACTTATATCAAAACTCCATTCTCTGCAAAATCATTGTCCAATTTTGCTGCAAGCTCCCGAACTATTACGTCAACATTACGAATGCGGTCAGCAAGCGTTTATACCACTTTTTTTTTTTTACAACGTCGGAAGGTGTACAAGTATGCGGCCCACCTGATGTAAAGTGGTTACCGTAGCCTATGAACGCATTAAGTATCAATCGCGCGATGCCTTCTCTGCTGCTAGCTATGTTCTCTCTCTCTAACTCCTTTCACTCACACTCAGAAACACAACCATTTAGGGAGTTGTTATTTGTCTGCGGTTTTCTGTGAGGTGGAGGTACTTCCCCAGATGGATTGCTATGAAGCGCTCTTAAACTATTTTTAAAATATATATTATTATACTATAGTTAATATTAAAGTTGATATACAGGGCCTTCGCTAAAGCACTCATGAGGACATCTTTCGCAATAATGTATGAGAGGCGTTAAAATGAAACGGACGAGTATAACGAGTTGTACATATAATAAAAATGATCGATCGTGCGTCGTACGAGGGCTCCCGACTATTCTAGTGGGGCCCCTAAGCCCCGTAAACCACTAAATGATGGTGACAATGAGGTCAACAATTTCATTGCACTCTAAATCTATTGTGTATTTTCAGGTAGTTATTTATACTCTGGTGGGATGGAGGAGGTTTTGCTCAAATGGACTCTCGGCCACTTGTCTAACAAAGCTAATGAGAAGGAGTTTATATCACGACTCCCTGGATTGATACGGTATATTACTGTAAATAATATGTATGTCGCAATCACATTAGCTAACAATTGTAAGTATGGTTTGTATTTTTATTTAACAAAATAATATCATATCTTAAGAGAAGATTTAAGGAGGGATACACTAAATTGGTTGAAGATGGAAGAAGCCATCATCCAGCAATTTAATTTAGGCCTCTTTCAGATGTCTCTCAAGACTAAAATTATTTTGCATTTATATTAAAAAAGATCTTAAAAGATGTTGTCGCGAGTTTTAGACTCTCGCATTTCACACCACCATAAAGCTCGCTCGACTCGTCTAGTCGTGCCTCATAACACCTGTTCAGCTGTCAATGAAAGCATAAAACTGATTTTAAGAAATATAGATATAATTTCACCAAGTTTATGTTATTGAATTTTGGAGCATTTTACTGAATCTTTAAGAGAGGTAGGGCGCGTCAAAGCAGCCCGCCTGGGGAAGTACCTCCACCTTTCAGAAAAACCGCTGCCAAATAACAACTCTCTTGCGGGTTGTTGTGTTCCTGCGTGTGAGTGAGGTCACCAGTATGCTCTCAAGGAGTTGTTGTGTAAGCTGCAGAGGAGGCATCGCGCGAGTGATACTTAATATATTACAAGCGTTAATAAGTTACGGTACCCGCTTTACATCAGGTGGGCCGTATGCTTGTATGCCTCCCGACGTAGTAAAAAATGATTAAATCTCAATTTTGAATTTTGCTTGCATAATAAATAAATCCATTCTACGGACCACAAAAGCTTTAGACGTGTTTTACTTAGTGTGTGTATGCGTGAGTGAGTACAGTGGAAGTTTAACCGCGGAGTCATTGCAAGACAAGTACCGGCACAGTTGCGACAAAATCGAGGAGCGCGATAGAGGAATCGCTAATCGCCGGTATACATGCCAATTATTTATCGTAGCGTAAACTCAGACAAGAAACACATCCGCGATGGAAGAGGATGACGCGCTTGCGCTAGCCTGGCTTATTTTGTGCAAAAATAGTAGAAAATCACATAGCGTGTGGTGTAAGGACCGGCTTTAAAGAAGGCATACTTTCACATAAATTTATTAAATCTTTAGACGTGCACGGACGCGTTCGCGTACAGCGAGCCTTGTGAATGTGAACGAACTGAATAGTTGACCCGACTTCCATCCACAAAGTACGATAAAACTGTGCAATCGCGATCGACAACGATTTATCGAATAGATTTTGTATCTGCCTTGATAAGAAGAAATGATTGCACAGATCACGATCGTGATTTGTATACGAGTACATAAAATTAAGATACATTTTTATTCGATTAGTAATAAGTATTGCAGATGCTTTCCTTAATGTACTTCGTAGATAAGCGTGGGCCGAGGAGGGGTATTTGTGACAGAGAGCGCTGAAAGAAGCTCAATTAAAACCTTTTGTTGCCCTTTTAGCGCGGAAGCCTAAATAGAAAGTGCATATGTAACACATCTCAATTTTAGATAATAGTTAGTCCAGTTCAGTGGAAATGTTCACATTGCCTCGGAAAGCCATATTCGAAACGGAATTGGAAAGTTTTTATAATCTAAATGAAAACTTTTCGATGATTCCATACATTTTCATAGATAACTTTTCGAATCCGACTCGAATATAGTGTTTCGAAGCAACACCCCCACAGAAGAGAAGTATGAATCAAAAGATGATTTCAAATAAAATATTCCTTCCACAGCTGTGGTAATAGCATCGACGCAAATGCGCGTTATGTCCACAATCCTGGAGTGCGGGGGACTGTCTCCAGCCGCACGCGCCGTGGGCACCTCGCTCGCGTACAACCAACGACTCGGCGCGCTTCTAATGGGCGGCCGGACTGGCCATTTACAAGTCTATTCCACTACATCAAACAAAGTTTTATATAATGTGAGTGCCATAAATCATATCTTACATATTACGCATGTATATAACACGAAAAATTTTTAGAAAATAAAAGCAGTATGGTGTAGGAACCTGTTGATGTTTTTATTGTTTTTTGAAGTAGTCATCGTTAATCTAAGTACAGTCGCGTGCGATGGAACCATTGATTTAGGCGCAGTGCGCCCACTCTTTTGAGATAAAATCTTCACGTGAAATAATACACGAATAATTGCGTTTAAATCAGATTTAATCAGATCTTTAAATTAAAATGCTGGTTCTTTATAAATCCCGGTTACGAGTTTTTGTATAGAGCAGAATTTAATTAGCCGTGTTATGTATGTTATCGCGGTTGTTATTATTCAATTATTCGTTTGTTAATTTTAGTGCGCTTTTATTATGTACGCCGTTAAATCCGTAGACCGAGGAATTTCAGTTACATCTTATTATTATATCATCATAAAACATAGTAATTGAGTGTATGTTCCTCCATAACATTGCAATAGTATTTTACCATCGAGTTGGTATGTTGTATGAAGTGAAGATGAGACGAGGTCACAGGGGACTCCCGTTCATTATTACTGCTAATGGACGGGAGTCCCCTGTGACCTCGTCCATCTTTTTAGGCCTCCTTTTACTCGTTTCTGGGTCCATATTGGCTCACATAAAATCTTATTCCTATTTTTTGTTTTACTATTTGTGTTCATAATAATCACTCTTTATAATTTATATCCTCATGCTTTTTTGGTTCATAATTTTTTATTACTACGAGTACCAACGGAACTTATAACAGACAGTTATCATATTTTTTTAATAACTGTCATTACTAAAGACATGTTTCAACTCATAATTTTGTTTTTCAGAACTGTTTTCTTTATAACAGTCAGTGGTCATATATTTTTGAAGTGAAAACTACTTTAGCGGCGTTGTGCATTTTTTGGTATGTGTAAAATATGCTAAACTCGCGTCAGGACACGTGATCCTGACCGTAAGATTTTGGTGAGAATTAGAACTTATTTCGCTGCAGCGCTAAAACATTAGTTATCTCTAATTAAACAATTAAAACATGAAGCGTTTGATCGTTCATAGGGCATTATTTTCTCGCGACCAAAACGTGTGTAAGTGCCATGAAATTGTTGGCGTTTACGCGTTTCGTTCAACGTAGTTTATCAACATCGCTGTTTGGTTTAAGCGGCACGGTGTGTTTGAGTTTTAGAGATTGGCGATGATGATGATGGTGAAAGAGTCGTTGAAATTATGGATGAAAATTGATTTTTCTGAGAGATAAACTTTTTAATGTAAAATAATTGTAATAGTTCTGAAGTATTGAATTTTTAATGTAATATAAATTGTCAAGTTTGTGCATGATAGCGCAATAAATAAATATTGTATTTTTTCACATACATGATAGTACTTTTATACTGATAAATAAAGCAATTCGTGTGAAATTATTCCCTAACCATTCCAAAATATTCAAAAATGCACAACGTTAATGTTCAAGTTTTCACTTCTGCCGGCACTCCCGGAGTGCAACCCGTTTTTTTTATTAATAATGTCATTACTAAGAACATACTTCAACTCATAATGTTATTTTTCTGAACAGTTTCCTTCATAACAGACAATGTTCAGTTTTAGCGCTTCGCCGGCCGCTGCCGCGGCATGCTCGTTTCGCTCGCTCGGCTTGCGCGCTGTAGGGTCGCAGTTCTACATAGCACTCTTCCTCGTTTCGCTCGTCGTCATACCTATTATTTTTACTACTTCCTTTTATTTTTTCCATTGCAATCCAATACCGATAAATAACACTTACGATTAAGAAATATATGAAAACAAATATTAGTATAAGCAGGTGTATTATTAGTGACATTATGAATTCTGATGAATATGAGTTTCGATCATTAGTATTAAATATTTTTATGAAGTGTGGTCATTATGATATAAAATGGTGTGAGAAATATTTTCGAACTTCTGATAATAGGACTTAAAAAGTCATGTGAAAAAAAGCGCACCTCTCGTTTTTATTTTATTAATCAAGACAATATTATTTACTTTCCAGATTGATATAACGTGTTACAACCGCTTAACTGCACACCGAAAACAACTTATACCACAAGATACTGAGATAATCTGCGCTGCTGTGAGTGGTAGCGGCATTTGGTTGGTTACTTCAGAGTACAGAAACGATGGTATTATGTATCCGGACGAGAAGCTTAAATTCTGGATGTTGAGGAAAGGCACCACACCTTTCGTGTTAAACACGTGCGTGAACCTCTCCCACGGTGGTTGCAAAGTTGTATCTCTGGCACTTGACTTTGAAGCAGAAATATGCGTATCGGCTGGTGCTGATCAAAAGTTTAGGATATGGAAGAAAATGAAACCTAAAGTATCTTGGGCTTGCACAACGGCTTGTTACTACTCCTCGGGGATCGCTCAGTTTCTATCTCAAGACATTTTGAATAATTACAAAATGGGTGAAACTGTTGGCCCCTCAGTTGTAAATCATGACTACTTAACTAGTGTTGACAGTCCGGAAGATGACATTTTAAGAAAGATATATAATGCACACAAAGAAAATCCTCTGCAAAAAAAGAAAGCTGTTGATTCAGGCGTGAAGAAAAACGAAGACTTTGATATGGGTGGTGTTGCTATTTCAAAGGACGCCTCCCTCATTGCGGCGTGGTTTGGGCGGAAATTGACGCTTTGGGATACGCACTTAAGCTCATTAAGAACTGTGCTTTCCCATCCAGCAATTGGGCCCAAGGGCAAAGAAGTGTTATTCGGGAATTTAGACGCAGCGCACTATGCAAGTATTAGTTAGCTACATAATTTTTATTTATTTCTTGATTCTTATAACTAATAAGGAAACAAACATACTTACGATTAGGACTCGACGACAACGTCAACACAAATTTAACTTTTCTAACTATAAAGGTATATTAGTATTTTTTTACTTATTGAGCATCGCTGGTTGTCGGATAAAGGACATAGATGGAGTGTCAAAATACAAATCCAAGCATTGTCAAATACGCTGGAAGTTAAAGGAAAACTCAATCAATCTGTACCCAAAAGCAGTCTCCCTCTACCCTAATAAGGAGCTAGCGCACACAAATCTGGGTGGATTACTACCTATCTCCCTCGAGCTTTTTGCGAATGAAGTGGTGAAGGTGATGTTTTAGCGGGTGTGCCAATGCGCAAGCAATACTTATTGTTTTGTTAACATCTATTGGTTGCGCTTGTTTGCCACTCGGCCGTTTTAGAAAGTGAAGAATGTATGTTTAAGAAAGTTTAGAAAGTATAACTAAATATCGCCATCTTGTTATTCTGTCTATTCATTGCCGACTGGAACTGGGTACGTATTTGGTTAATTAAAGAAATTGATTCCATACAAATTTGCCAACGATCTGATTTCTAATTACAAAACCCAACTTTCTTCATATCATTGTTTTGTTCCTCCGTCCACTAGACTCCTTGGATACTTGTACCTTCTTCTCTTCAATCCACCACTGAGGGGATTAAATACTTATTATATTTTTGGAGAAGATCCCAAAATATTATTTGTGTTCCACTTGCATCCACAATTCGCCGTATAAAATGCATCGATTTCAATGAAGTCGGTAACATTTTTTATTTAAAAGTTATTGACGTATTTTTTTATTTCTTCATATCTTCATTCAATCTGTTCCGATATTATAAAGGACTAACAAAACCTATCGAATCATGAAACAAAACCCCTCCATCCACTACACACCATCTGATTACTAATTAAAAAAACCGACTTTCTTCATATCATTGCTTTGATCCCTCCGTCCACTAGGCTACTTAGATACTTGTGTC
This sequence comes from Pyralis farinalis, assembly GCA_947507595.1. Lineage (NCBI taxonomy): Eukaryota > Metazoa > Arthropoda > Insecta > Lepidoptera > Pyralidae > Pyralis > Pyralis farinalis. The sequence continues at coordinate 17,264,363 of OX382272.1, forward strand.
TTCTCTTCAATCCACCACTGAGGGGATTAAATAATTATAATATTTTTGGATATACTTGCTACTTGCACTTGAAGGTACTAATATATCTAGTGATTCTATGCTAATAATAAATCTATTTACGAATTGACGTCGATTTCAATGAAGACTGTTTTGCTTTTTCAGTCTAAAGTTTTTACACTATTATATTATACACTAAATAATAAATTACTTTACATTCATATTTTTTAGTTCATAATATAAATATATATATTACATTGTAGTTGGTGTGCACAACCAAGAATTGTCTAGCTGTGTGGAGTTTATTGTCTTTGACCGTCAAGTGGCTGGTTCAGATCAACCCGACCTGTCTGGCTGCGGATCCTTTTTCGAACAAAATGGCTGTAACTACTTCTGACAACGACGGTAAGTAAGACCTACCGGCCGACTCACCCCAACGGCAGGGCAAAATATTTCTTTGGAAGTTTAATTGAATTTCGATTTTATTTTAACAATCATAGTATTCGGATTTGTTAATAATATGAAAACGAGTAGTAAAATCAGAGGCTCCACTGAAAATCAGGGCTGTGACTGTCTTTATTTTGTCACGGCTCTATGTTGAGTGGAAATACGTTCAAAGTCGTTACCAATTGGTGATTAAATAATGAATTAATGTTAAAGAAGCGAATGAGGTATGTAAGGATCGTGTGTTATAACGCTCGGTTCTCTCTGCCCGCAAGGCTCTTGACGAGCTCAGTGGCTCAGTTGTGAATGACGCGACTTTGAAATCAACGCTCGTCGGTTCGATTACCACACGAAACAAACATTTGTGTGCATGAACATGTCTGTTTGTTTTGGTCTGGGTGTTTTAAGAGAGGTAGGGCGCATGAAAGCGGGTCGTCTGGAGTACCTCCACCTCACAGAAAATCGCAGCCAAAAACCACTCCCTAGAGGGTTGTTGTGTTACTGCGAGTGAGTGAGGTTACCAGTAAACTCCTAACTTAATATATTACAAGCGTTAATAGGCTACGGTAACCGCTTTAAATCAGGTGGGTCATTAACTTGTATGCCTTCCGACGTTGTATAAATAAAAAGGGATCTGTCGTGAATATATACCTAGTCCGGCCATAAATTCTGTTACAAATAAATATGCATTTTTTTTTATGAAATAATGTAATCTTAACAATACTTATATGTAATGTACATATTTATGGAAGTCTCAGCAAAAAATAATGATTCTATTTGAAATAGTTAATAGATTCAGGCGTTATTTTGCGAAAGTCAAATCTATATGTAATTTGATCTAACCTGCTTTGCGTGCTTCCGCCACCAATTAGTTCATGCGGCCTAGCGCCGGCCGGCACCCACCCACTACTGTTAGTATTTGGTACATGCTGACGCTGCCATGGCTGCTCCGGTAGTCTCTGCCTCGGCTGCTGCGGTGACTACCGGAGCAGCCATGGCAGCGTCGGCATGTACCAAGTACTAACAGTAGTGGGTGGGTGCCGGCCGGCGCTAGGCCGCATGAATTAATTGGTGGCGGAAGCACGCAAAGCAGGTTAGATCAAATTGCATCTATTTGAAATGGTCACCTTTGCCTTTGATACAGGTCTTTATTCTGTCTGGCTACAAATCTATGGATTTACGCACTGTTCTCATGGGAATTTAGCCACTGCTTGCTCCAGAGCAGAGACACAATTTCGGCGTGTCGTTTCGAGCACGCCATATCCTCTAAACCTACAGCTGATACCAAGCTTTTGAGGTGTCTTGAATATGACCGACGGTCCATACCCACTTTGTTAGACGATCACTGCAATCCTATATTCTTTAATACCCCATTCCATATTGTAATTTGATAATAAACACGAAAAAAATATGTAAAACGGCGGGAAATAGATATATATAATAGGGGAATAGGTAGAGTCGGCAACGCATGAGTGACAGACACCCTTGGTGTTGCAAATATCCATAGGCTACGGTAACTGTTTACCATCAGGCAGGCCGTTTGCTTGATTGCCACCTTAGTGGTATAAAAAAAAAAGAAATCAAAAGAAGATTTAAACATAATTAACGCGTTCCAAATTAAAAAAAAAAGGTTCTATGCCACAGTATTTATGGCCATATTAGTTATATATATATATATATTTTAATATTTCTGTACATTTTGTTCTATGTTTAATAATTCTATGTTTAATAAAATGGTTTCTATTCGAGTCTAATTTTCTCGAGAAGCATACCGTGGTGGCCGCCTACGATGTGCCACTGTAGGCTCAAGTATACCTCAGCATGACAGACGGATTCTAAACATCTTTTCGCATTCCAGTGAATAGTTTGCTATGTCATGTCTACCTTAAGTCGTACGCGCAAATGCGGTCTAATTGTAAATTCAACCAACGCGCAATCAATATCATCGGTCAGTCCTTGGTTGACAACTAATAGTGAAAAATCTACAGAAATAGCGCAAACTTGCAGTTAATGATAAAACGTTTTTTGGGTAGTCTCAAATATTTGGCTTTAGTGTGAATTTTTTCCTGGTCATTGCATGCCTAAGAAGCCATATTATAACTGCGCAAATTAGGCCAGATTTGCCAGTCGGCATGAGTGGATTCCTGTTCCTAAAGATATATCCTAAAGATAGAATACAAATAACAACTCCCCAGAGAGTTCGTGTTAAGGGTTGTTGTTCCTGTGAGAAATGGCATTACTAGAAAGCTCTCGAGGAGTTGTGTTATTTATTAACTCGTTGCATTGCAAGCGTTCATAGGTAACGGTAACCACTGTACATTAGGAGACCGTGTGCTTGTTAGCCAGAAAAATGATTTTGACGTTCCATAAATAGAAAAATACGTAAAAGCTGTAGGGATGAAACTAATAGCGCGTAATATGCTTTTGTTTTGTTTACAGTGTATGTATTCAGCCCACCCAGCTCGAAACCAATTCTCATGCGCAAAAAAATGTTGCGGCAACAATCCGGCATTATTAAATTGTGCACTTTCGGAGAGAGTACTAACGATGAAGTTAGATTGTATATGATGAGAAACGATTCCGTAAGTAATTTATTCTTCATTTGGTGTGTAAATACTACGTTATCGATAGTATTTTTAGAGGCAACGCCAACCGTGCATCTACGTGGTTAAGTCTGCCAATGAACAAACAGGGCTCTAGTGGAAAACATGTATATAATTTCACGCCAAATCCCATGCGGGGTAAGGCAGAGAACCGAGCGCCACGTGACTCGCTCCATTACACTTCGCTCGCTTCTTTAACATTCAACGCTCTCCTCATGCACGATCGCCGGTTTCTAAGGCTCCTGACATCACCTTCTGATAGAATACGATCAAATTGGTCGTGGTAGGTAAGTTTTGGCTTCCTCGGCTCCTACATCCTTCCACTTTTGGAAAACATGTATACTCGTATATATATTTAGCAACGTGAATGTGGTAGTATCTAATGAGCACGACCGAAAAACAATTCCCTGGGGAGTTCTAGTGTTTATGCGAGTAATGAAGGTCACTAGAGACGTAGTATCTACTTTGGCATTGCACTGGCAAGGCAAGTAGCACCAAGCAAGCGATACCTCTTGAGTTACAATCGTCTAAAGTCCGGCATTTTCGTCACATCAGGTCTTTTATTCTAGCCACTCTGATCATCATCATCACCATCATTTCGTACCTGTATTCTTGTATCTGTAACCTGTATTCGTCCACTGCTGAACATAGGCTTTCCCTCTAGATTGCCACTCGCCTCGATCCTGAGCCACCCGCATCCATCTTCTTCTTCGTAGCGCTATCCCTTTTACTAATCCATTAAGGTTGGCGACTTCCGCTATTTAAACCCAAGGATTTGTCGATGATACTGATTATTATACGGAGCGACTGTCATCAGACCTCCACAACCCAGGGGGGAAACCAGACCTTTTATAGGTTATGTCACTCGTTCTTCGAAAAATATAATTTCTTGGACTTCGGGTTTCCTCACAATGTTTTCCTCCGCCGCCGAGCAAGTGATTACAAATCCTACTAATATTATAAATGTGAATGTCCGTTTGTTTGTTACGCTTTCACGCGAAAACTACTGAACCTATCATCATGAAACTTTGTACACATATTCTTGGAGGTATCAGAAGTAACATGGGATACTTTTTATTAAAAAAGAAATATTTCTTATCAATGCGAGCAAAGCCGCGGGTAAAAGCTAAATCAAAAAACACTCATTTCATGCCAAGATTCGAACCGGGTACCAGTTGGTCAATAGGCCAGTAGAATAGCCCAGTGGATAAGGAACTGTTAACCACTGGGCTATTCTGCTATGTTTGTTTGTACAAGTAACACCATATAGTAAATAGTCTAAAATGTAATACATTGCCAAATATCATCAGTGAAGTTCTAACAGTGCGTAAGTCAACAGTGGCTTTTTTCAACAACATCGGGAACAAACATATACGACATACCTGATGTATAGTGGTTACCGTAGTCTATGAACACTTGTAATACATTAGGTATCGCTCGGTGTTACCTCTGCAGCTAACACAGCAACTTAGAAGATTACTAGTAACCTCACTCGCAGGAACACAACAACCCTTCAGGTACAACTACTGTTTCGCTGCGGTTTTCTATGCGGTGGAGGTACTTCCCAGACTGCTTTGATGCGCCCTATCTCTCTTAAAATAATCCTCTCTTAATGATAGATAGGAACCCAACGTCCCTAGCTATCATATTATGTTCTGTAACACACAGTACATCATTATACAAATTACATATGTTCATGTTTCATGTCCCTAGTTCCTCAAAAAATCACCCTGAACAAAACAAATAGACATGTTCATGCATCCGAATGTTTGTCGTGAGTGGGAATCGAATCCCAGAGCCTTGGTGTCAAAGTAGCATTGCTAAGCACTCTTCCACCGAGCTTGTTAATCGGTGCTACTTTACAAGACAGCAAAATAATTGCTAAAATTATTGTAATCGTAATCAACATTGGAAGCATATATTTTGGGAAAACGTATGCATTCAGCACATGTCCTTCATTTATTATAAACAGACGAAACATTATGTACAAATACTAGCTGCACACAAACTCTTCCCCTTTATATATTAGTAGGTATAGATTCATATTCTTAAAACCGGCAAAACTTTTTTTTATACTACATCAGAAGGCATGCAAGCATATGGCTTACCTGATGTAAAGCGGGTACCGCAGCCTATTAACGCTTGCGATATATTAAGTATCATTCACGCGATGCCTCCTCTGCTGCTTACACAGCAACTCCTTAGGAGCTTACTGGTGATCTCACTCACACACAGGAACACAACGACCCTCTAGGGAATTGTTATTTGGCTGCGGTTTTCTGTGAGGTGGAGGTACTTCCCCAGACGGGCTGCTTTAATGCGCCTAATTACTTAAAACTTCACTGACGAAATTTAACATACGTCGAAATATATTTGATGATATAGCGATGATGACCATTGAGAACTATGCATATGTATCATCACGCCTGCCTTCCTTTGGGGTAGGCAGAGTCTATGGAACGCCAGGCGACGACGAGATCCAAACATACCTGTCTCGCTTTGTCCAGGTTCATCAACCTCTTCATGCATGCTCTTCGGTTTTGGGTGATTTTGATTTGGCCCTTTTTCAACACATCACCAATTTGATCTTTATGTGTGCGTCTAGGGCGGCCCCTACCAATATTTCCATTCACTCTTGTCCGTTACACTTCTTTCGTAACTCTTTTATCGTTCATTCTTTCTAAATGACCAAACCATCGCAGCATACCCTTTACAATTGGAACCATTAAGAACCTTCGATTGTCTACAGGAACTCTACTGTCTTGAACCAGAGAATAGTGAAGAGGGCAGTTTGGAGGTGATATCGCGGCGTAACCTCCCCACTTCCAACTTCAGCGCACTCCTCGCTGAGCAACAAGTGTCGGGCGTGCGGGCGGCCGTGCCCGTCGATACTGAAATACAGAGTCTGGGTTCAAATACTTCCATTATTCAGGTAAATTATTTACATAGTTGTTTATTCAACTGGCTATATATTTTGGAACACCCGCTCGCTTATAAGGGATAAGGCCTAAGCGTGCTTTTCGCTGCCACAGAATGCAAAAAAGACAAAGGAACAGGGTAAATAATTTATAGTAAATAACTGCCTTCGGCCGAAGAGAGCCTCAAAGCATCATATGGCGTGCGCCCGCTATTCGGCTCAAGTTCATGTTAATTCATCATCAGACCTCCCTGCGTGGCCAGTGCACCGAAAAACAAGCCACAGGCTTGGTGGGCATTACGGTCTCTCAAAATTCGCGGAGGAATACCGCTTGATGTCTTTGTCAGTCGACATTTACAGGTACACGAAAACGAAAAAACAAAACGAGCGGTGTCTTTAATGCCGCTATGGATCTTGTAAATATCTGGGTGCAGCTGTCATCGAACCTATAATACCGACAGGTATTATCACTGTGAAGACGGTGGCATCATGTATCCCCCCGAACGAACATGCATACACAGGCACGACCTACAAATATGTACTAGAATTAGTATCCGGAGTATTGTAAGTAAGATGTGTTAGCTGGTGAGGATATTAATTGTGTCTCCATCAGGAATAGAATGATTGTATAGTCTCCTTATGTTGCAAAAGTCTTCATAGACAGAAGTAGTTAATTGACTGTACTTAAGAAATGTGGTATAAAATCTGACAATGACGTAGTTCACATTATTACAGTGATAAACTAAGGTAAACAAACATTTAACTCTCAATTAACTTTGTAAACATGATAATCAACTTTCCGTTATCTTACCATGTACGTGAGTATCGTTGTGCATTGTAATTAGACTACGATATCATTTAAAAGCTACCACGCCATATGTTTTTCTTCTATCATTAGTTACACAAAATAGATAGTAGTCTGGGGATTCATTGGTTGCTTACAAAATAGAACTTTAATTACTTTTTATACAGTTCATTTTTTTTAATGGAATTGCACGTTGTATCATTTTGGTTTGCATTGCAATAGTAACTGAGATTGAATGGTAGGTAGTTGGGTAATTAATATTGAAACAAAGTTTCGATACTGAATTTATACACCATTTTTATACACAGAAGCATACGGCCCACTTGATGTAAAGTGGTTATCGAAGCCTATGAACGCTTGCAATACAGGAAGTAGCACTCTAGTTTTGCTAACACAGCTACTACTTAGGAGCTTACTGGTAATCTCATTCACTTGCAGGAACACAACAATCCGATAACAATTCGCTGGAGAATTGTTATCTGGCTGCGGATTTCTGTGAGGTGGAGGTACCATCTCAGTCAGGTTACTTTACTAAGTCCAACTTGTCTTAAAATCTTGCTATATGTATAGCTTAACTTAGTATTTAATTTCTAAATCCCTATACTAAGTTTTCTTATCATTGTTGGACGAAGCACCTTGTATTTATTATTTACTGTGAAGGCTCTGGGATTTCGTTCACGTCAGAATGGAAGTAACAGTGAGTACATATGCTCTTCTCAAGTTAGGACAGACTTGACGTACCGTACGACAGAGGCGTATGAAAGTCACACGAGGTTGCCAGGTCGAGATTTGTTCTAGATCTTTCAGACTTTTTATATTATCAAGTATATATTAAACAAGTTTAGCTGCTTACTATAAATTTAAACGCAATATACCTAGTCTTGCCATAAATATTGAAACAAAGAAAAAACAAATTCTATTGCAAATAACATTTATTACTTTTACAGTGCGTTAGTTTAATACATAAACATAAAACAATTTAAAATATAAAAAGCTTATTCGAAGTGGAGACCACACCAATTGGCTGCCATACAGTCCTTTAAACGTTGAAGCCAGTTATCAATAGAAGCACGCACTGTTTCCATGGGAAAATTTTTCACTGCCAATAGTACGGATTGTTTTAGGGACTCCAAATTATCATGGCGTTTAGAGCAAGCCGTACTCTCTAAAACTGACCATAAATCATAATCCAGCGGATTAAGATCGGGACTCGACGACGGCCAGTCTTCAGCTCTGATGAAGTCCGAAACGTTCGTTTCCAACCAAGACTGCGTAGACCGAGCTTTATGACCCGGCGCCAGTCTTGTCGGAAGGACCATTCTTGGTTATTGAACATGGTGTTGTTAAGGGGCTTCACTACCTTCTCAAGAATGGTATCTTGATACACTTGTGCCGATGTTTTGATACCTTTTTCACAAAAGTATGGCTCAGTCACTCCTTCGTTGCTAATACCCCACCACACCATCACTGAAGTCGGATAGTGCCCACGTTGCACTCTGTCGACTAATTGGGAACCTTCCTTAGAGCTTTGAGCATAAATAGTCATTTTGTTTGTTAAAATGTTGCTCAATTGTAAAAAAATTCTCATCCGTAAACAAAATTTTTCTGTGACCTCCCTTTGCGTACCGCTTCAGTAGTTGTTTTGATTTTATCACCCTATTCTTTTTTAAATTATCAGTTAAGAAATGACCAGTACGTCTCTTATAGGCTGCAAGTCCTAAGTCATCTTTTAAAATACGCGATATGGTTCTAGGTGCTATCTTCATCTCCCGAGATAAAATCTTTTGCTTTCGGACAGGATTTGTTCGAACTCTTTCCCTTACTGCTTTGATCACCTTTTTCGTACGAACACTACGTGGACGACCAGATCTTTTTCTGTCACAAATAGAGGAGTTCTCATTGTACATTTTACTAATACCAAGTGTATGGAGAGTTTTAAAAATTGCATTTGGTTCCATACCTACTTTGTGTAATGCAATCACAGCGATTTGGTTCTCTTTATCACCCCACTCCATTTTAATGTCGCAAATTTGTACAATGTATTGGTGCCAAAATAAGATAATTCAATGAACAGTCATATAAAAATTACAGATTCCAAATTCAAATGTAATATTTTGTTTAGTTTTAATTATAACAGTATTTATGGCCAGACTAAGTATATTGTAATAAATGCTACGTTCATAATTGTAAATCCACCCTGTGTCAGCTGAAAATTTAATAGGCTCTGCATACACATCTCTACATTAACAGAGGTGGGCGCATCAAAACAACTCGTCTGGGGAAGTACTGCTGGAGGGTTGTGTGTTCCTGCGAGTAAGTGTGATCACCAGTAAGCTCCCAAGGAGCACTGTGTTAGCAGCAGAGGTGGCATCGCGGGAGTGATATTGAATGTGTTGTATGAAAGAAGTATAAAACGTAGGCCTCCAGCGGGAGCCTCTGCTAATTTGCGACTCTGAGTTTTGGCATGTATAATCGTAATTAGGTTTACATTGGTACCTTAGAAAGTAGTATACATCAATGTCAAAATCAATATTTTCTGAGGAATAGATTTATAAACTTGAATTCAGTAGGACTTTGTATTTTATGTCATTCATATATCATCATATTAGTACCTTTCAGTTTTTTTTTAATTCTTATTTTGCAGTTCCTGTCTGCGTCTCCGCATATGGTACCTCCTGTCAGTCTCATGTGCACTTCATTCTTACAACAACTATCCGGGCAACATGAGCCTGAAGAAGAAACTGAGGCCAAAGAAGAAATGGAAATAGACATTCCTTCAAGTGATGACGAAGACGACAATATTCCGAAGCCGACCCAGCAAGCTCCTCGACTAACACAGTTCTGGACTCCTAATTATGAGAACGTGAAAGAGAAAAAGTTAAACAAGATATTGAAAGAACCATTCTTAGACCTGCATAGTACTGCCTCAATATTTGGAATGTAATATTGTTATAATAAATTTTTATTTTTAACAAACGTTGTTGTTTTGGTTGTAATTTCTTTATTGCACACATACTACTCTGTGTAAAAAGTATCGGGAATATGTCAATAAAAAGACCCGCGTAAAAGAGGTCGTTCTAATTTTTTTACTGCATGTTGGTAGCACTGTACTGATTTAGCGCGCAAAATTTGAGCGGGATCTGTCATTTAATTTGTTTTAAACTACACTTTTTGTTGGTCATAGTTTTGAGTCCTCGGCGATTTTTACAATGGAAAATATTGTTGAACAAAGAGTGTGCCTTAAATTTTGTGTTTCAAATGATATTTCATGTGGTGAATCACTAAAAATGTTGCGAAATACCTACGGCGAATCGTGTATATCGAAAACAAGGGCTTATGAATGGTATAAGGCTTTTAAAGAAGGCCGAGAAGTAGTAGTAGACTTGCCTCGTTCTGGTAGACCTTCAACCGCTACGACCAGAGAAAACATCGACAGAATCAAGAAGCTAGTGCTCGAAAATCGACGTATGAGTCTGAGAGAGTTGGCTAGTGAGGTGAACATATCTTTTAAGTCCGTCCACAACATTCTCATTGACATTTTAGGCATGAAACGCGTCGCCGCTCGACTAGTTCCAAAAGAGCTCAATTTTGTTCAAAAAGCGCAGCGAAAGCATGTCGCTGAAGACATGGTTTCCCGAGCTTCTACGGATCCGACCTTTATGAAACGTATAATAACTGGCGACGAGACATGGGTTTATGAGTACGACATGCAAACAAGCCAACAGTCTTCAGAATGGCGTCTCGAAAACGAGCCGAAACCCAAAAAACCGCGGCAAAGTCGCTCCAAAATCAAGGTGATGCTGACAGTTTTTTTTGACTACCGTGGTGTGGTTCACTCCGAATTCCTTCCAGAGGGATAAACAGTGAATAAAGAATATTATTTAGGCGTCATGAAGCGTTTGCGTGAGAGTATCCGCCGAAAACGTCCAGATTTGTGGCAACACAACTCATGGATGCTGCACCATGATAATGCACCATCACACACAGCCATTATAGTGAAAGAGTTTTTAGCGAAAAATTCAACAAAAGTTCTCGACCAAGCACCGTATTCACCTGATATGGCTCCGTCTGACTTTTTTTTATTTCCCAAGTTAAAATTACCACTTCGAGGAAAACGTTTTGAGTCGATAGAAGCCATAAAAGAAAATTCGCTGAATGAGCTAAAGGCCATACCGCAAATAGCCTATGAAAAATGTATGGAAGACTGGGTGAAGCGGTGGAGATGTTGTATTGCAAGCGATGGGGCCTACTTTGAAGGCGATAAAATAAATTTAGATGAATAATTTGTATTTTTTGTTTTATTGACAAATTCCCGATACTTAGTACACAGAATGTATACATAACATATACAGTTACAAATGTTTAGTATGTACAAAGGCGGATTTATCTTTGTATTAATTTTAAATCCGCTTTTACCTGTAACCTTGTCCACATCGTGTACGTTTTCAAGTTACATGCATGCAAGGTATATCCAGGATGAAAAGCAGTTTACTTTTAATCTACAAACTCGACTCTACTGCAATTTTCTTATGTGCATAGAAGAACGGTCGTTATATTCCAATATGATAAAGGGTTTTATACATTATCTAAAATATTTACTTGCCGACTGTACTTGCTCTAAAATATAAAGTAAATTTACTCCTACATTATCATTCTTCATAGCATAACATACCGTGTGTTATGATGGAGCTACTGAGTGACAGTGAAATTAATATCATTGTTAAGCAATGTGGTTACAACAAAGTTCTTAATTGGAAAATAGAAGACCTTTCCAATAAGATTGCAGGATACCTTGGTGATCACCTTAATCTAACCATTCAAGTGGAGATAAATGAAATGAACATCGACCTAAAATTGTTTGTTAAATGTTTGCCTAGGTTTGATAAATGGAAAGCTGACCATATAACTGAGCTAGGCTTTTTCATGAAAGAATATAAAATGTTGAGTGACCTGTTTGACAAATTTCAGGCTCATTCAGGTAAGCAAAAATTAAACTAAATTTCTTACTTTATTTTAGCGAACGGATTCGATTCCCACAATGATTTGAGTTATAACTGCCTCACGATCATATTTAGAGACAAATGAGAAATGTAGTTGTTGCCTTACAGAACACAGTGGCCAAATAATAATTCAATAAAGAGCTTTTATGTATACCCATGAGGCAGTAAGGCTGACAGGAAAGTGGCGAGAGTTGCTACGACAGCGGCAAGTGCTAACTCTTGTGCCGTAAATCGTCCATTGCCCGCTTCGCATTTGTCGACCGTATCCCTCTCACCACCTTATGTACTTAGTATAAATAAATATATTTAATATTTTCAGGAGAACGTCAGTGGCGTCCTAACTTAGTATACATAAGAGAAAATTTGTTCGTATTCGAAGATGTATCACATAGCGGTTATAAAATGCCAAGTCATCTGTATACGATGACCTTTGATGAAATAATTCCAACAGTAAAAGCGTTATCAATATTTCACGCGCAATCACTGATATTTGAAGAAAAGAGAAGTAAACGAATTGGAAAATCATATAGAATATGGGACGAGTATAGCGAATTTCTTCAAGAACCAAATAAGGGCAAGGATTGGCGTTCCGCGGGCATGGTCGCTGTTATTGACTTTCTTAAACAATATTCCAGATATAGATGTAAATCTAACTTTATTAGAAAAATAGAAACAATTATTCCTGTACTATTTGATAGTGCTGTGAATCTAATGAAACCAAATTTTTCGACCAGAAATGTAGTAGTCCACAGAGATCTTTGGAGTAATAACATCCTTCTCAAATTATTGGAAAATGAGAAATATCATGCTCTCATTATTGATTTTCAGACAGTGTTGTATTGTTCACCTATGCTCGACTTATGTTCATTACTTTATTTCAATACCACAAAACTGTTCAGAGAGAAATATACTAATGATATAATGGATATATATTATGAATCATTGGACGAAGAATTAAGTTTTGTAGACTTAGATATAACTAAGATATATGATAAAACAATGTTGAAAGATTTATATGAAAATATGATAGTGTTTGGCTTAACACAAGCAGCCATAATTGTACCAATCATAGCAATGACCAGCGACAAAAGAGAAGAGCTATTTGCAGATCCAGAAACTGTTCAGAGAATCAACACAGTATCTAGAAGTAAGGAGGTTATTGACATCGCGAAAGAGGACGAACGGTATCACAGCCGTGTTCTTGAACTCTTTGATGAAATCGTGGAGAGATATATCTATCCAAATGAAGCGGATTAATTTTATCCATCTGCATGCATTAACCCTTCGAAATCCGGGTGGTCGTATACGACCGCGAAATGTATGGGAAAACGTATATAACGGGTTCTGACTGCTCAAACTATCAGTATTCTTTCGGATTATATATCCAATATAACTACTGTTTGCTACCTTGACATTTTACAAATAACTAGCCGGTACTAAGAAAGAAAACTAAGGTACATTTAATTACATAGGTGTAGAAATGCTTGCCTGTCACTATGAATTAAACATACTTTATTAAAACTTTTAAATTTTCTTAAATTACATTTTAAAAGTTACCGGCACTTAAAATTTTGATATTCGTAAGTATCACATATTATTCAAATTCAGCAGCGGAAACTGATATGCACTTTTGAGCTTTACGATATTGAGACATGGTTCATAAGTGTAAATGTATTTCCGTTGTTGACTGTACGTACCATAACTGAGTTTAAATGTATAAGTTGGTAAACAATGAATATAAGTACGATAAACTCAAATTACTGTTACACTGTGCAGTACAATCTTAAATAAATAGTAAGTGGTGACTTTAGTACCTACGTCTGTATTAAATCACGTTCAAGTTTGCTTTAGATAATTTAACAAGATGCCATCTTATTTGCCTATGTAATACTTGGTTAACTAGCAATATATTATATAAATAATGTTCGTAATAAGGATGTGGTATTTGTTTAAGATCTCGAAATTATTTAAAATTCTAATAAAAATAAGTATTAAGACGTATCTTTGTAATGGATACATATGGCACCACTTTTAATTCGTATTTATTTATAGATTGAAAATCCATTACTACCCGTAATGGTCAATGCAGACCTCGGTCTGCATTGACCATTACGGGTAGTGCGCGTAGGAGCGTAGAACTGGAAAATAAAATTTCTTATAAAGTGTAGCCAATGGTGTCAGTATGTTACTCAACAGTCAATAGTTTACTCGGTGAAGTCTCTTCTCAGCCTTTTCGAAAACAGTCCAATTGTCATCCTGGAAGAACAAAGTTTGGTTCGTCTTAGCGTTATCCCGTTTCCTAATCCATTAGGATTATTGGACTGGCAGGATCCGCTACCTGAGTCTAAGGATTTGGCAATGATACTGATTTTTACGTAGAGCGACTGCCGTCAGACTTCCACGATCCAGAGGGAAAACCAGATCATTCTTAGGTAAGGTCACACGTCTTTCGAAATATAATTTCTTGGACATTTTACTTCACCGCCATGCAAGTAATAATTACAAATATGTACGAATTAGGTGATACATGCCAGAATTCGAACCGGGTACCCGTTGGTCACTCGGCCGGTGGCGACTAGCCAAAGCCGTGCAGCCCAACTTCTGCCAACCCTCGCTGTCTCCGCTGAGATGCCGCGATGGCTCACTGGCGCATCAGCCGCAGGAAAAAGTCGATCTTATGGCCGGCCTCTTTGCGGCTAACTCCCGGTTCGATGACTGTAGCACGCAACCATCTACGATACCCTCCAGTGATATTCTGATAAATTGTATTGACATTTGTATCGCCGTGACAGAAGTTTAGAAGGAGTTTATTTCCAGTTTTGTTAACGTTAGTCTTAATCAACTTTTGCGAAGTGAAATTAATATTCAGAAGCGGTGCTTTATATTACAAAATTTGTGTTTGTGGGGATATATGATTAAGTAAAATTTCTTTTCGGTTAGAAATACCTCTACGCTTGAAACTACAAGAGTCAATATTAAGTAAAAGTCTAATTTATTAGAATGAAATATGCATTTCATCTTGGTGTTTATATCATGTGCGGCAGTAATTCGACTTGACAGCCGTATCAGATGATCGGTACAGACTTTTGGAGAAATATTTATAAGCCGACTGCGTGGCGGTAATGGCTTATTGTGTCTCAGTCTATGATAATCACTTTCAAAAGACTCCATCGGTCTCTGGCATAATATTTGTATTTTAGACCTCCGCAAATCTTCGGCAATTAGTACCGTCCGGGATAGTAAAAAACCGGCCAAGTGCGAGTCGGACTCGCACACGACGGGTTCCGTACCATTATCTATAAAACCGGCAAAAAATCACGTTTGTTGTATGGGAGCCCCCCTTCAATATTTGTTTTATTTTAATTTAATTATTTATTTTTAAAGTGAATATATAACTAAATATTCTGTGAATATTTCAAGCGTCTACCTGTTGCCGTTATCAATATCGAGCAAATACGAGCAAAAAAATCACGTTTGTTGTATGGGAGCCCCGTTAAATATTTATTTTATTTTGTTTTTTAGTATTTGTTGTTATAGCGGCAACAAAATACATCATCTGTGAAAATTTCAACTATCTAACTATCACGGTTCATGAGATACAGCCTGGTGACAGACGGACGGACAGACAGCGGAGCCTCAGTAATAGGGTCCGTTTTACCCTTTGGGTATGGAACCCTAAAAACGCCTACGCTTGACGCATACATCAGAGGGTACATGAGGAGCATATGAAAATAGGCAGTCTGAAATCAAATTAATTTCATTGACAATTATCCTACGCTTAAACAAACAATGATTGCGTAGTAAAATTAAATAACTATGGGCAGTAGCTGTAGCCCTCAATAGTCGAGTTCAAGAACTAAATCGACGTGAATCAGATGCTAAAGGGATGAAACATGAAGACGTATGAATATCTATATGCGATGTACAACAACATGAGATAGATCGAGTTTAATATTGTCTAAAAGAAACGCTGGACAACAACAGCACCATAAGCCTAAGGACTTGCATCGTAAAGTACATGAAGTTCCCGATGACACACGTGATATAACAACGCAAAATATTTATCTTTGAAACTAAAACTAAGTCTTCGTACCAAGACTTCCAATATTCACAGTCTACTTGAGGTTGTACCGATCTTCGCTACGAATCTTAAGCTGAGGAAACATTTCTTTAATGTCAGCTGTCATGGCCATCTTCTCTTCCCTAAAACGAAATTTTTTATGTAGAAGCGGTCGCAGTAAATCTATCGGTTAATAACAATGAATTCGTGCAACTGCATTTGATTTAGCTACAGCGTCATGCACAATACGTAATTTATCAGGCTTTTTTGTATTAAAGACGCCAAATGCGGCAGATATCAGCAGTGCATCGAATTTGTACTCTTAGGACACCCTCCTGCGTATGCTTTGTCTAAAATATCACGAATATTCTGCCTGTACCGTGCGGCATTTTCTGGGTCGCGAATCATCTTTTTCTCTAAACTCAAAAATCGCGGTAAAGCTATTTGGTACAATCAGGTCATCCGCCTTCAATAAGAGACCGACCGAAACGACCGCAAGGTATACGTTTTGCCGTACGTTCTAAGATACCTACAGCGCGTTCATCAGCACTACTGCGTGTCATGTGCTTTAAAATCCCGATAGCATCCAGATAACATTGCTCTTTTGCAAGGGCTTCAAGAGAAGGCTTTATTTCATCATTGCTAATGTCATTGTCAATTCTAACATAATTCTTGAAGTCTAGCGGTTTGGATTACTAGTACCAAATTCAAATCAAAACCAGCCCAAATTAGTATTAATAGCGACTGGTTCAGATTTAGTGGCCATACGAGTAGACTTGGAGACAGTCAAGTGCCAATTATCGGACCCTAATATAATATGCAATTTGATCTAACCTGCTTTGTGTGCTTCCACCACCAATTAGTTCATGCGGCCTAGCGCCGGCCGGCACCCACCCACTACTATTAGTAAATGCAACATGCCGACGCTGCCATGGCTGCTCCGGTAGTCTCTGCCTCGGCTGCTGCGGTCGTCCGCCATCTGGAACAGAATCCGCATGCCCCCACCACCACCGTCGCTGCCACGACTGGCCTGTTCATCGCTGCGACACGTGTTTCGCCTCTCCACGAGGCATCATCAGGCGTTGTAGACGTTGTATGTATCTATGTATATACTACTTACAAAAAAAAGGCTCTTATTTTTTACTTACTGTCAGCTGAAATATCGTTTAGCAGTAGACTTGTCTCTCTTTAATTTGAAAATGCTATGGAATACATTCTTAAAATGGTAATTGGAAGAGTCGCGATTTCATAATTTTTCTTGCAACCCAATTGAGAAAGTAGCTATCATTCATTCTAGAAAATTATCAGCCTCCAATTGTTCTTTTTTTTTTTATACAACGTCAGGAGGCATACAAGCATACGGCCCACTTGATGTAAAGCAGTTACCGTAGCCTATAAAAGCTTGCAATACATTAATTATCAATCGCGCGATGCCACCTCTGCTGCTAACACAATAACTCCATAGGGGAGCTTACTGGTGACCTCACTCACGCGCAGGAACAACACAACAACCCTCTAGAGAGTTGTTATTTGACTGCGGTTTTCTGTGAGGTGGAGGTACTTCCCCAGACGGGTGCTATGATGCGCCCTACCTCTCTTAAAACATCCAGACTAAGACAAACATACATGTTCATAAATAAATAAATATTGCCGGACAAATTACACAGCGCCACCTAGCCCCAAAGTAAGCGAAACTTGTGTTATGGGTACTAGACAACTGATAAACATACGTAAATACATTTTTTTTTTGTAAATACATACTTATTATATATGTATAACATTACGTGTAAACAAAATTGACTTGTACCCACTAACGTATAAAGAATTTTCAACGGCCAAGTCACACAACATTAACTATAATAATAAAGAAATCGCAGTAAGGAACCTTAGACATGGCACGACTTTGTTTAGATTTCATTACTTTTTAGAGATAAACAAGCAGCTCCGTCGAGACTTGGCTAGTTTTTAGGGTTCCGTACCCAAAGGGTAAAACGGAACCCTATTACTGAGGCTCCGCTGTCCGTCCGTCCGTCCGTCCGTCTGTCACCAGGCTGTATCTCATGAACCGTGATAGTTAGACAGTTGAAATTTTCACAGATGATGTATTTCTATTGCCGCTATAACAACAAATACTAAAAAATATAATAAAATAAATATTTAAGGGGGCTCCCATACAACAAACGTGATTTTTTTTGCCGTTTTTATAGATAATTGTACGGAACCCTTCGTGCGCGAGTCCGACTCGCACTTGGCCGATTTTTTACAGAATGTTTTTGGTGGGATTTCACTTCTTTTTGTAGAAACGTGGACATATTGATTTATTTTATTAGATTTTCTTATTTGACACAGTTTTTTTCTCATAGTAGAAGGGGGCATTACCATATCTCTAATACAGCTGAGACCAGCTGAGGGTTCTTCATCAGATACTTCAGAGCTTCGATTTTTGACATCAAATGAAGCGGCCCACCAAGTTGAACATTTTTTGTAAAGGCGGTATGTCGCTATCTCTAATAGTTTGGTTGGGCTCTTGTGTTTTCTAATCAGGGTCACCAGGTACTCCAGATCTTCGATTATCCTAGTTTTTATAGTTTTCCCTTTATGTGGCCATTAAACCCTAACTCTGTACCAAATTTCAGCTCTCGGAGTTTATGGGAAGTACTAGTTCTATTTTGATGATCATGAGTGAGTGAGTGTCATAAATGCGAAACTTTGCTTTCGCTTAACTTCGGAACTAAATGACCTACAGACTTGAAATTTTGGATTTTAAGTATGTGATTATAGCTTACTGGATGACGAAAATTTCTGCGTTCTGGTCTTATCCAGAGGTTCTCAAATAGGGGCCTGAAAATGCGGCGAAATGGTTCCAGTAAAGGATGGTACGGCAGTGTTTGCTTCGCGCTCGACTTGGCACTGCCGTGCCCCCTGATATATGTGCCAACAGGCATCAATAAAAACAGTTGCCTACTCACATTGAAATACAGTTAAAATACTTCTGTAAATATACATTTAACAAATACACACGTACATACACATACATATATGTATACATACACATATACACATACATATTTGTATACATACACATATACACAGATAGATAAATATATCCACATTATTATGTATATATTATATTTCACAAAAAAATAATATCTTCGGATAGTATGTACTCCTTTAATTTTTTCTTATAAGTGAACACAGTACGAACATCTCGTATCTGCAGTGGTAGTTTATTCCAGAGTAGGGCAGCGCGGACGATGAACGAATTGAAGAAGAATTTCGTGTTAGCTAAAGGGAAGTCTACCCCTTATTCCCCCCTCCCCGTTATGATCATTTGGCTGTGGAAGGAGTGGAAAACGAAAACAGAGATATTGAGGGGAATTGGGATTGGTAATTAGTTTGAAAAGGAAGGCTATATGTGCACATTTCTGCGAAATCGAATAGGGAGCCACTTCAACTGTTCACGTAACTCCGATACATGGTCGTACTTACGAAGACCGAATATAAGCCGTATAGCTAGATTTTGCAATCTTTCCAGCTTGTTGAGTAGTTCCTCAGTTGCATCCAAGTAGCAGATGTCAGCGTAGTCGAGAATGAGAAGTAAGAGAGATTGAGCCAACATAACTTTAGTTTTACAGGACAGAAAATTTTGAATGAATTTTGAAGTCGCTTGAGAGAGTGAAATGTATAATGCATGCACTTACTGATGTCATTAGCATTGCGCATTCGAAGATATTGTTCCATCAATGATCAATCTGAAGTTTATAGTTTTGCTTACAAAGGGAATCTGCAGATCATTGTAGTAAACTTTAGGCAAGTCATTAATATTGAGTCTACTACGTAACTAACTACCTACGACTATAGCCTGATTCTTCCATGGATTAACTAGGAGACCATGGTTTTCAGCCCATTCCTGGATAGCACATAGTTGATGGTTTATAATCTCAATAGTTCATGGACTTCAGAAATTGAGAAATTACTATAAATCTGTAAATCGTCTGCATATAGATAAGACGAAGAGAGGACTTGAGCTTTTCATTTTTCATTCATTTATAAAAATAGAAAATAAGAGGGGAGACAAAATACCGCCTTGTGGCACACCTGCAACTAGATCAATCCACTCTGATGACCTTTCATCGAGTTTGATGCATTGTCGGCACAGGAGGAGAAAAGTTAATCGAGCGAAGTATACCTAGGAGAATATGAAAATCGACAGAATTAAATGCTTTGCTAAAATCTAATAGTACGAGTACAATCAACGAGAGTTTTTTGTTGTTCATAGCGTAGGTAACGTATATCATCCGTGACATTCAGCAATACAGTGAGAGTACTGTGGTTGGTACGAAAGCCTGATTGGTAAGGGCTGAGCAGATTATTGCAAGGAAGGTATGTGTGAAGTTGTTTATGGACAGCACTTTCGAGAACCTTAGAGAGTAAGGGAAGTATAGAAATAGGCAGGTATTGAGAAAAAGATGACGGGTTAGACGTCTTAGGAGGGAGGATAACTTGAGCCCATTTTTCAAGCAGTTGGGAACACGATGTGAGTGAGAGACAAATTAATTATGTGTGTAATCACCGGAACCACAGGTGTAAGCATGTCACGACTCAAGCCATCGCTGCCTACAGCTTTTGTGGAAATATAGTCAATGCTTTCCCTAACTTCTACCTCTGTGATATTGCGAAAAATGAATGAATAATACTAGCGGGTGAAGAACGTTGGGAAAGTGTATGTAGAGTGAACAATTTTTTAGTCGTATCAACTGAGATTGATGGAGTTGAAAACTGTTTAATTAGGGAGTTAAGATCAAGATTGTCATTGATATTTTCATGAGGTTTACCCACACCCAGTGATCGTAAAAAATTCCAAATGTGCGAGGTAGACATTTTATCAATAAAGGAGTGATTTATAGTGCGTTGTATCCAATCATGTAGTATTTGACATATTTAGATGTATCGAGATCCTCAGAAAACCTAGAAAAATTTGTAGATTTTCTCACTGTTGGACAAAAATCTTTAAAATACCTTGTTTTACCAATTTATTATTATCTCTGTAGTAACTACAGAAACTTTAGAAATTCCACATACGTAAGACATTGGCATATTTATTTGCTTCTTAAACTAAATAATTTACATACGAAACATGATAACGTTGGTACACAACTACAAGACAAGTTGCAGAACTTCATACAGTTTAATCGTATCGGTACCTTTAGACAGACGTTTCCTTTTAATAAATACTTTCAATATTAATTATTTTTCCCGTAAAATGAGTAATGACGAGATTGTCAAATATAATTATGTAACGGAAAAAGATATTGAAACAATTGTGAAAAACTGCGGTTATGCAAATAATGCACTCATACAAAGTTACGATATAAGCAAAGCTAGCGACCTAATGTTGGGATTTCTAGCAGAATATTGGAAACTCAGAGTTCATCTAATTACTAAAGATACCAATGACACTATAAAAGTGCTACATTTTTTCATAAAAGCTGTATCTAAATGTAACCCTTCTAAAGCGAATATGGCTAATGAATTAAATTTGTTTCAAAAAGAATCATTTTTTTATTCTGTCCTCAAAGCCAAATTGGAAGTGAAAGGTGAGCCTTTAACTATTTTGTTTATTAAATTAAAAATTTTGTAACGATAAACTTACCTATTTCAATGATGACAATTTGTATTGTTTCTGCAGATTTGAAACCATGGAGTGCCCAACTAATAACTGAAATAAACGATGCAATGGTATTTGAGGATTTAAACGCACTGAAGTACAAGTCTCGAAACAAACATGAACGATTTGACATGGCTCACACGCTACAAGCCTTAAACGCATTGGCTCGTTTTCATGCTTCGTCTATTATATATGAAGAAAGAAAATCTAAAATTTTAGGAAAGCCTTATAGTATAAATGATGAATATAGTCAGTTTCTAGATGTAGGTGGCTATCATAAATCAAATACTTGGTTTGTTCAATGTATGAAGGGTGCACTGGAATCCATTAGGGTGTTTTCAAAATATGCCAGTGATAATAAAGTTATGAGTTTATTAGAAAAACGTTGGGAAGATGTTTGGTTTAGTGCACTTAAGTTGGGCGATTATTCTCCGGAAGAAAGAAACGTCATTTGTCATCGTGATCTTTGGAATAATAATATTTTGTTCCAATATAAAGAAGTCGATGGAGTTTTAGTCGTAGAAAATTGTGTGTTTGTAGATTTTCAAGCAGTAAGATGTCAACCACTCACCGGTGACATTATGATGTTATTATATTGTAACTTAGAACCAAAATTTCGGGAAGAACATACGTACACATTTTTAAAGCATTATTATAAAGAATTAAAAACCATTCTCTCCAATCAAGATATTAATATTGAAGAAATCATAACTGAAGTAAAGTTTTTGAACTCCGCAGAAAATCAAAGAAAATGGGGGTTAATTGTTTGTGCATGCTTAATACAGGTATTTTGGGTGGATGACCATGAAATCACCAATGTATTTTGTGATACTGACCAGTTTTATAATATATTTTCAACAGATAAAGGTACATTTATTAAAAAATACATGGATAGACGTAAAGATTACAGAAATACAGTCATGGAAATATTTGAGGAAATTATTGAAAGATACTGTATCAACGATAGTTGCGAATGAAAGTCATAAATTTTTATTACATGTGTAAGTGCATTTTCATTTAAAATTATTTACTTAACAATTTAACACGGAATAATCTATAGGTACAAATTATATTAATGAACTATGTCTTCCCGCCAAATATAACGTTGCGGTTTTCTTGTTTCGCATTTTCCTGTTGCTTTACTTGTTTATTCCCTGATTTACCACTGTTGTAACTCCAAACAGGATTAGGAACAAACTTATTGTCTTGAAGACGTCGATTACCATATTTTCTGTACCAAGGATCATCGTCTCGTCTGCTGTATATGTCGCAAAAGGGACGAATGAGAAGTATGTAAAGTAACTCCACAAAACTTAGGATGCTGGCGCCGAGAAAGAGCCCTCCCGTGCCTCCTGTGGATACTAAAATGAATAGATAAGTTTTATTATGGTGTTATGATATATATGATATAGGTGTATATGATATAGGTCCGTCAAAGTGCCACAAGTCACGTCAAATGCCACTATGTAGCGTATCGACTTCAAAGTTTTTGATGTCGTTTATTAACCCTTCGAAACCCGGGTGGTCGTATATGACCGCGAAATGTATGGGAAAACGTATATAACGGGTTCTGACTGCTCAAAAGGTCATTTTTTCTGTAACGACATAGATATCCTGCCACATGCAGGTATCAAGAAATCATGACACGTCAAGGGAAATTAGGTACCTAATAATTGATTGATTGTGGGGTAGATAAATTATACGCAAATGGTATTTGTTCCTACTACCTTGCTATTGAGAGATCACAAAATTAGGGTTGTAAGATCGATCTAGAAACATCTCATCTAAGTTTTTTTTTGTATAGGAACATCACAATTGGCACGTCATCGGTGTCGGTTGACTTAGTTTATTATTTGTTTTATTTTCTTAGTTGTATTATTTTCGGCAACTTACGCGTACTTTTCCGGTTCAGTTTGTTAATGCCTGCCGGAATTGGGAGGACTTTTGTACGGTGTTATGTGACCTCGTGTGTGTTGTGCGATTCAATTCCCAGAAATCAATCTCGAGGGGTACAAAAGCACTACGAGAACTGTCCCTCATCTGCGTAGACTTTTGTTTGTTTCCTTACCTACTAAATCCAGAATACCACGGACCACGTTGCGTCTATATCTCTCGCTTGGTAACATTGCAAGCGATATTTGTACGGTTGCGTAAGTTTCACTTGTAGTTGCCTTGAAGTCCTTTACTATAGATATTTCTGCTTCCGTACATGACGGCAAGCAGTTGCAGTACAGACCGGCCCGTGATGACCACTCTGCTCTAAGCACCTAAAAATGTGTAACATAGAATCTAACTAACTATAAAAGCTAAGAAACTCGCATTCTGCTCTAAAAATGACACTGTGCAAACTGCTACGGCTAATTCGTTGAACAGACTCGCGCGTAGTGATAGTCTTGTTAAGTTAGAACTTAAACATGCCAAGTGACAAAGGTGACATAAAGACTAGCAAAAAAATAGCAACCGAGAAAACTTATCATAGGTCCAAAGTAAAATGACTTAGCGTCTACAAAAAAAATGTTAATGTAGAATATGATATTCTTTAGGTATACCTAGTAGTCTGTATTATTAGTATCAGAGAAGTTTTTTTTTACAAGCATACTTTAATCGCATATATTCGTGTTAAATATATATTTGCTATTTACTGACTTGGATCATACTTTGCAGATATTACCGAGATAATGGCAATAAGTATGTACCAAGATAATTTCTGTTAACCACATTTTTGCCAAGTCTACGTATGCTTGCAGTGTAAGGAGAGTTCCTGCTGACAGCTTACTAGTTACCTCACCCTGTCAAAAACTATTGTCTCCAGAAAAGTGTTACTTCATTGCGTCTGGCTGCTTATTAATGTCGCTGTCAACTGCCTCTCCTTTGTTATCAGCAGGGTGATGCATGCGCTGTTGCGGTTGGTTTTACTCTAAAAGCGACGGCGTGCCACTAATAGTTCACCACCACTGTACTTGAACCGAGATGTAAAAGTAAATATATAAGTAGACTTACAGATAGCATGCCGACATGATCATTCAAACAAATAATACCGCTGACGTTACACTTGAGGTGTTCAGGAACATTAGGCATAAAGAAGTTTGAACAATTACAAAAATGCATCTGTGCGTCTTTCCTGCACTGCACTGTGCACGCAGTGTAGGAATAGTGGCGGTATACATCCAGCGAGTTCTCGTCGATGTAACGACACTTTCGCTTTACAGGTGATATCAAACGAGCACCGAGATCGTTCTCTATATTCCTTATTGTAATGTACCGTCTGAAACATTAAGGATATTTATTTATGATGACAAATGTCAATTTAGTCTGCGTAAGTATTTATTATTTAAATTTCTTGGAAGGGTAGATTTTTTAAAAACATGGTGTCCTTTCTATACACACTATAATTTATGATAAATATGTAAGCTATGCGATATCTTAAACACCATCGGAGTTTGGTGATTGAGAGTCCAGGCACTGACTACAGTCAGATACGGTGAAGGCGTTCGATCGATCTGGCATCAAGTATATTATGTATATGACGAAACTGAAACTTACTATCTATACTATATTGATTAAATTAATTGATATACTATACTAATACGTATCTGCTCTTCGAATGCTCATCCACAATCCTATCGCACACTCTGACGCTTGTTCTGACATCTCAAATAACCTCCCTACATACCAACTCTCGCGCTAACACACACTTGTACTCAACCATAAACTCTTAGTCTGGAAATTAATAACGCCTTAGGTACACATACATTCAATACAATACACAAGCACTCACATATTTCTTACTTGATACTTTAAAATATTCAAGAGCGTTTTTGCGTTCTTGACGTTTCTGCTACAACTCTGATCCTCTGTACTAACTACCTTATTTATAGATAAATATATATATATATATATATAATATAGCATGGGCAGTTCTGTCCACACCTAGGTAAAAATAGTTTATTTTTTTGACGAGCTCGGTGGATCAGTCGTGAATGACGCGACTTTGACACCAACGCTCGTGGCTTCGATTCCCACACAAGACAAACATTTGTGTGCATGAACATGTCTGTTTGTCTTGGTCTGGATGTTTTAAGAGAGGTAGGACGCATCAAAGCAGCCCGTCTGGGGAAGTACCTCCACCTCACAGAAAACCGCAGCCAAATAGCAACTCCCTAGAGGGTTGTTGTGTTCCTGCGTGTGAGTGAGGTCACCAGTAAGTTCCCAAGGAGTTGCTGTGTAAGCAGCAGAGGAGGCGGCATCGCATGTGTTAATATATCGCAAGCGTTAATAGGCTACGGTATCCGCTTTACATCCGTTGGGCCGTATGCTTGTATGCCTCACGACGTAGTATAAAAAAAAAGTATATATTACTAGTTATTAAGCTAGAATAATTATAATTGTAACACTAACCTATTGGAGATAAAATAAAAATTATGAATTATTATCATTTAAATTGCCATCGTACTGGCTGCTCGAGGGTTTAAGCAAATAGTTGTCAGCAGGTGCATAAAAGTTATCGATGGTAGCTGCTCCGACAGCATGGATATCAATGCGGGCAAGGCTTCGTCCTGACCCTACGCTAAGTCTGCTGCATGTCAATCATATGTCGGTAATCGATGGCATCTAATGCTATATAGATTACAGCACTACAGCACTTAGTATACAGGTCATGCTAACATCCTTCGTTCCATAGTGGAGAAAAGAGGGCAGTCTATATTCCTAGAAGAAGGCCGCTGTAGGTTCTAAGCCCTTGCTAGCCATTCTGGCTGTTACGAAAATCCTGGGACATGCCACATATTCCACAGAGGAACCCCTGTGGAATATGTGGCATGTCCCAGGATCCAGGAGGTCGTCCGACGTAATAAAAAATCTCTAGTCATAAATTACCTGTTCTTATAGCTACAGACAAAGTAAGGAGGCGTATATAATGATATATTAATGTAATAACTTAATGAAATCCGGTAAGGACATGCTCTATAGGTAACTTTTAACTCCCTAACAGTAAATTTACCTGTGTAACACCTCAGGCCCGACTGTAAGCACATCCGAACCTATCGTCGTCAAAGATGGAACCTCTTCTTCATTCAAAAGGTACACATTGGCGGCCACCATAACATTAAACACGATCGTCCCGGGGCCAGTTGTTTTATTGCTAATCATAGAGAGTTTTGGAGGATGCTTTTCTCTGAAAATATTTTTTCAAAATATGCATTAGATGTCCTAATAATATATAGCTATATGTTAGAGTGCCGAGATTAAAAATAAGTAACAAAGTTCATTTAAAAAGACAATAAGTTTTCCGCATTAGATAAAAACAAGGAGATACGTGGATTTGCGAGTATCCGTTCAATACCGCCACCAAGAATGAAATAAGGCCATCCTTGTATGCACCAGTCGTATAAAAAACTACCTACCTGCCCCGGCTTCGCACGGTCGGATCCTGTCAAACTTTTCAGGATCACCCGCGAAGCAAATCTGACGGCTGTCTGAAAATTTCTTCAGAGTCAGTCCAGCCGATACGTAGTCCATGAGGAATATCCATACAGACATCGGTTTTTAAACATAAGAATAAGATAATATTAACTAACTCGACCAATGTTTACGTTACTCGCAATCCCACATTTATTATATAATCAACTGTTCAATATATGATCACTTAAGTATACAAAACGTTTATTTTTTATTAATAATCACAAACAACATTGGAATAATAAAGATATTTTTACAGTAAAATGTCACTTGAGTTAGTTGGTACTCTATTCTCGCGCGCGCGCGCGTGTGTGTGTAATAATAAAGTGATTTTAAGTTGTGTATTAAAGAAATTGAGTATAGAATTTTGTTTACTTACCTACGGGTATTCAATTAAAACTTTTACACTTATTATTCATAACATATTATCGTCGGATGGTTACGAGTAGAGCGATAATACAGAGCAATATCAGAACTCTTTGATAACGATATAATTTGAGCTGTTACAATAATTATTCATTGGAAACCAACTTAAAGCTTTCGGGTGATAGGTATAAGAATAAGCTAGATGATATATTCGTCAAAATTGAATTGAGTGAATTGACCATTATTAATAAACTAATGGTGCATATGGAATTTTGTCATGTAAGCCATACGTAGTGAATGTGAACATAAAACAAACTAAAAATATATCTAACCTTCCTTGAATAGTATTGATAGCGAAACAGGTTCCAAGTTCAGTATCCAATGGCCTGAAGTATTTGCAACAAGGAAAACTAACATCGTTCCAGGAGCAATTTGAAAACATTTCCTCGCAACTGCTGCGGACCTAAACATAATCATTTTATAAAAAAAACAACTTTAAATGTGATTATTACCATTAGCTCGTTCATGCGTACCAGATTAGCATAATGACTGAGATTTGACTTGACACATGAAGGTAAAGGATTCTCCAAGCCGCAGAATTCAGATGTATAGTAAGTAATCCCCTTAAAAAATGATAATTCCTTCAGGACTTCTTCCATATTAAAATCATGGTCTTCGCCCCACAAACTGCAATGTATTATTTGATATGTAATGGACTAATGGCATGGCATAAAATAAATATAGCTGATTACCTCATCAAAGTACGCCTGGGCTTACCGAACATATGAAATGGCATAAGTACTTACAAATGAATAATGACACTGTACTTAACGGTTCATAAGCGATCTTTGCAAATACCTTTATTCATTAATATAGTGCTAATACAGTGATATTTCCATAATTTTTAATACTTGTTTATTATGTTTATGGATATATCACACGCAGACAGAATGAAATGTCTTAGAATGGTAGAATATATGAATATTAATTTTTGCGTACCTTTTACTTACCATCAATATACATAAGTACTTAATTTTAATAAAGTAAAGCTAGTAAAATATTAAAAAAAAGCGTTAGCAAGAATTCAAAATCTCTACGTTTGGTGACTCTACGCTTTGCAAAAAGGAAAATGTAGATCAACATTTGTAAAGAAATGTTACTAATGAGTATTGATTAGATATGTCAGCAAAACGTAGTAAAGAATAAATATATACTTATCAGAAACTTCTTCAATGCGTCTCGTATTATCATTTTCACAAACTGCTACTGACGGAAATTCAGTGTCCCAATCTTTATAAGTAGTTTCCACCACGAATGATATGGGATTATTTTGAAACGCATCGTACTGAGCGGCAATCAATAACGACGATCCATACCATGACAATATCACAAATATTAACCAAAATATTCTGAAATATGAATTATAAATGCGCGTCACAAACGACGAAGTTACTGTAATATTTTATGTTAAGATATCTGGCTATAAAATTTAGTCTGAAAGAGAGTAGATAAGAAAAGGCATGCTCAATGACGAAACAGATATAAAATGCCAAAGTGGAAGGATGTAGTAACCGAGGAAGACTAAGTCTAACTAACTAATTAACCTTATCATAACCAAATTTGTAGTGTTTTTTATACATATTTTTTTTTATATATATTAGTTCAGCATAGTGACTCCTCTTTGCCTGATGGTAAGCGAAAGAGGAGCCCAAATTGCAACTGCAACTGACAAAATACTACACCGTATCCTGTCAGTTGACGCTGCCATGCTGACCCGCAAGATGCTTCTTCACGCTTCGTTTGGAGGATCCCATATTGTAGGATGGAGCGAACACATGTGCAGGCAAGGAGTTCTACTTTTTAATGGTACGACTAAGATAGGAGTAGCCGAACTTTTTGGTACCCGAAGACATATTCTCAACAGTGGAACGATGATATCGCAAGCCCGCAGGTGTGGTTCTATGACGGAAGGGAGAGGGTGGGATAAGGGAAAACAGTTCTTCAGAGCACTCGCCATGGTAAAGGCGGTAAAATACGCTTAGAGAGCCTATGTCCCTACGGAGTTGAAGAGATTTTAGGTTTTTTTTGGTGACCTCTTCGTCGTCAATTATGCGGATAGCCCGTCGCTGCAACCTATCGAGAGCCTCAAGAAGATACTGTGCGGAGCCGTCCCACAAATGCGAGCAATACTCCACGCAGGCCCGAACTTGTGTCTTAGAAAGCAGACAAAGCTGGTCCGGCATGAAGAACCAGCACACCCTGTTCAGGACTCATGTTTTATCAGAAGGTGATGTCAGGAGCCCTAGGAACCGGCGAGCGTGTATGAAAAGTGCCATGAATGTTAGAGAAGCGTGTGAAGTGTGTAAGGACCGCGTCTTATGGCTCTCTGTCTACCCCGCAAGGGACCTGGCGTGAAGATATACATACATACAAATATAGTAAAGGTGTCACATACGGTTAAGTTATGATTTACGTCCGGTTCAGTCATTCTCTCGAATCATTTTATCATGACGCGTCCTGTAGACTGAGACCGGATATAATAAAAATGTGCTCACAGCGTCCCATATTCGGCCTCAGTCTACAGACTAGTTCGTCCATTTTTGAAAAAAACTACTTTATTTAAATTGTCTAGTAAGTGACGTAGTTTTTGTAGTGTAGTGTGTAGGCCATTTATCAACAACAATTATGATATGTAATACGTGATATGTACGAGTAATAATGATATATCATTATTTAAAACAACTCGAAAGTTGTATAGGACGCTACGGGTACATTTTCATTTTTAGTACCGCGACGCGTTATGGGTTAATATTACGAGTATATGTGTGTAGCTGTCCTCGATAGATGACCAGTTACAATTGCTAATCTAAGTCAATGGTCTACGGGCAGCTTTTAAACACTGGCGTCCACCAATACCTCCGTAACGTAAAACAAGGTATATGGTTCGATATTGTACTAAATTTCAAGTGAAGTGTTTCTTTTCAAGTAGTCAATAGTAGACTGGTAGAGATTCCATATTGGGCTAAGTCGACCGTTGTATATGTTGTTTTATACACTATTAGCTACTCGCCCCGGCTTCGCACGAGTGATCTGATCGCTACCAAACTTCACAGGATCACTCGCTGGTCTGATCTGAAGAGTCCCTGAAAATTACATCAAAATCTGCTCAGCCGTTTTTGAGTCCATAGAGGACATACAAACAAACATTTATTTTATATATATAGACTAACCCTAACTCATCTCATTGCAGAGATACGGATCGCCCTTCAACCGAAGGCGTTTAGAGCATTCGTCACCACGCTGCTCAACTACGGACTGGCTGAGGCCAGTATTTTGAAGCCGTCCGAAAACCACTGACTTAGCTTAACGACTGTCAACTATCGGCAACTGCCTGGACCGACGGCTTAATGTGCCCTTCCAAAATTCGGAGAAGCTCGAGATAGATAAAAACCCATGCATAGACAGGCTGTTGTCGACGTTGGTTAACCTGAGTGTTAGGTTAGAATGACACGCGCAACGGCGTGTTAACTTTCTCTTTCTTTTATAAATGTTTATCTAATTGTATATGCGCAATAAAGTTTTAAATCTATGAATCTAACTTATTTTAAATTCTTCTTTCTAACGTTATCCATTACTCCCGAGATACTAAGCCTTAGGAAGATATAGATTTTTATATAGAGCGACTGTCGTTAGACCTCCACAGCTAAATGAGATAACCAGATCTTTCTTATGGTCACACGTCTTTCGAAATGTAATTTCTTGGACATACTAGTTTCCGTACAATCTTTTCCTTCACCACATGAAAATGTATATAAATGAGTCAGGGTTACCAGGGATCAATTTTTATGATTTTCGATTTGAAAGATTTGTTTCCGACCTAAATAGCAGAATAAATATTAAAGCTTCGGAAAGTTTAACGCAAAAAAAGAAATTGAGGAAAATTCATTTTTTCATACATTTAACGCGATAATATCTCGAGAACGGATTGACTGATTTCACGAATATGATTTTTGTTCGTCTTGACCTCGAGAAATTTTATCGTGCATTGAAAAAGTAAAAAAAAAAAAAAAATACAATCCGTTTACAACGCCATCACTGTACGTGACAAAAAAAAAATGATTTGAATTAAGTAGTGTTTCAATACCATTGCACAATCGACTATAACTCGCATACTTTCCTCCGAATTAACCCAATATAGGTTGTGTGCGACCATTGCGATGCGTTGAAGTTCGCTGGAGAAATGCCTGAATTGTGCTGTCTCAGTGGCAAAGTGACATTTCCGTTATGGCTTCCACCACCTGAACCATTGCATTTATTGCTTCGTGGCGAAATACCGGAATCACAACGATTTCTATCGAATACTCAAAGTAATAAAAAAAAATACAACGGACATCTAAATGATAATTTGATTTTATTTCGACACATTATCGAAGAACGCAGATTTTCCCGATATTCAAGGTTAAATCTGCTTGTGAGAGTAAATGTTAATTTTATAGGTGATCACAAATCAGCAACTCTGACTTCGCCTTCGACTTTACAGATCAAATGCCATAATCATATTCAACATCGAATTGGATTATTGCAACTGCTTGAATACGCACAGCAAAAATTTGTTCAAATTTACTTCATGGACAATGTACGGCTCCATACGGCAATGAAAATAGCAATACTTTAAGATCTGCAGCAACTACTGCATGCATTGATTCGATGTTCAAAACTGCGTTGGATCGCATGCCAAATGATGACTACCAAGTCGTGATCACAACGGATAAACGACTCCCTGGAACACACCACTGGACGCCAATTCAACGCTCTAACAATAGATGAAGTCGCAATTGCAATTATTGATAAAACTTGGAACCGCGCGATATTGTTCTTACACGTCGCGAAACCGCAACGAACAACACTGAAAATGACTTTGTATTTTTATATACTCGTATAATCCGTAGGTACATCATGTTAATTTATTTTTTGTAAAACAGACATAATTTAACATCGACTGCGTCGCTAAAGATCTCTACAAAAAGTAAATAGCGACAATACTGCAAAGCGCGAAGGAGGCTGCCTAAACGTTGAAAAACACTGATAAATACCTAAAAATATTCAAGCCTTCTTTGATAAACCCTGTGCTTGGAAAAATCTTGACAGAGTTAATTCTGCAATCTCATTATTTGCGGAAAATTCCTTTCTGGAACCGTTCAGTAAGCGACGCTTTTAGTTCCGGTGTATAATTTCCTGGTATATATGGTATATAAATAATGATGTAATAGCGTAGTATGTAGATATCATCTCATGAATTTGAGTTTGATTTAGGGTAAGCATCTGGTATTGTTTTTGTACTAGATCGTTTAATATTCAAGCCGGGAAATCGGTTCGATTCTAATTTAGGATTTAGGATTCTAATTTAGGTTATAGTTAGATTAAACCCACAAAGCAGTAGCTTTAGCAAATAAGCAAATAAGTTACGAACATGAAATTGAAAAACGCAAAAACTTTATCTATTTTTGATGAAAATAAGTTCATTATTCTTACCGTTCTGTAAAATGTCGTTTAGAGTCACCTATGAACCTAAACCCATGAATAGAAGTTGTCTCCGGCAAGCTTTTTATACCTTGCCACCATATCTCACAGTACGTTTTTGGGGATTCTTTCAGATCCATATCTTCTGAGTTGATTCGAATTAAGCAAAAAGGTCGCAAGATGCAACTGAACCTATGAAAAAGAACAACACTGATCGACCGACTTTACTGATGATAGGTGGATTGTTATACAGGTTACTTAATAAAGTGGTTTAGTTTCAAAGGCGAAGCTGCAGCCGACACAGCTTATGATTTAATAAACCATCCATGTATACCCTATAAAGGTATAGAACAAAATGCCACTTACATTCATTTTGACTTTTTTGTGGGGCTAAAAAATATTCATAAATACCAAATAATTCATGAAAACGATATATAGACAAACAATACAGATTTGAACATGATATTCTGTAATTCAATCCAATAAGATCTCAATCAGCGTGTTACCACACAGGTGTTCGATTATTTTTTTTAGTTCTAGCTATCATCTACTAATTACACAATTTTGTTATCTTGTTTGTGGTATTTATAATAGGCATATTACAAACACGTAATGTACCACAATCTTATGGTCGATACACACTTCTGAGCGGTTTTATTTGAGAGGCATGTTAAGTAGTTAGATTTTAATAAGAAAAACGTTCAAACGAGCAATATAATTTAATTACATTGTCACAACACACCCTGATGATTAAATTAAAAATAATCGATCTAGATAGGTAAACAACTAAGTGCTACATATACATTTGCGTAAATGACTATTTGAAGGGTGAAAACGCATATTTTATTACTTTAATTGGGATATATGCCAGAAGCGCCCTTGCCAATCAATTAGATTGCAATTCTAGTCCAAAACGCATCGATACGCGGGTTAGGGCGTCACCTGGAGGCGACGCGCACTGATCCGCCCCCGTCGGTGCAAACATATGTGCATGCGGAGGTGGCGGCCGCCACCCACCATACAACGCTAAATCCGGCGGATCGAGGAGAGCCGAGTGCTGCATTGGAACGTGGAATGTAAGAGGTGGATTGAGTGATAATATGAACTCTCTCTCGTCTCTCATTCAGCTTGATGGACGTAATGAATGAAAGACGGTTAGATGCTTTGTGTGTGACAGAGATTAAGCACAAGGAGAGCGACACTGATGATCTGCCCGGTAGGATGATGGCCCTATTGTCTGGGGTAGACCGGGACGATCATGCCAGTGCTGGTGTATGTGTCGTACTCTCCTCTCGCTTGCTTCTGGTGTAAAAGATTACTGTTTGTTAGGGCCTAGACTTTTCAGGGTTCGTATAAAACTAGGCATCACGCGAGTATTTCTGATTGCAGCATACGCTCCCGTACGCTCAGCATGTGCCCAAGAACTAGAGAAGTTTTGGAAGTCTGTGAAGGATGTTCTAGATTTTGCTGAAGGGAATGAAAAAGTGATTATGTGTGGAGATTTGAATGGATGGATTGGGACCATACGAGACGGCTATGAAGCTGTTCTTGGTCCCTATGGAGATAAGAGAGTGAATAAAGCAGGTAAGTTGATTCTAGATTTATGTATGGAACAAAACCTCCTCGTGTCGAATACTTTACGCAATAACAAGGATATTGACATGTATACATGGAGACAGAATGACCAAAAAGTGTGATTGATTTGATTTTAATAGATAGACGTCTCCGAAATACTATAATGGATACAAGAGCCTTTAGAGGTCCCACTGTTGAAACGGACCACTACCTGGTGGTAAGCCAGTTTGTGGGACTTTTCAAGAAGTGGAGGCATTAGCGAGCACATATCCCTTTCGGAGATCATGAAAGGATAAGGAGTGAAAAATTGCAAGATGAAAGTGTAAGGAAAACGTATGTACTTACGAGTACATCTGGTAAGCGACTCAGATGTGGATGATTGCTGGAAAGTTCTGAAAAAAAGTATGGTGGATAGTACAAAAGAAGCATGTGGATGCGCAAAGGGGCATAAAACATTGAAAGGAGATGCCTGGTGGGATGTGGAGGTTGAATCATCCGTAGCAAGAAAGAAATAACCGTGGCTGGATTATGTATCATCTTTGCCTTTAAATGAAAGTATGAGATAGAAGAAGAAAGAAATGAACCGTCTATGCAAGATTGAAACCAAGGCTTTAGTGAAAGAGAATCGTGAAAGACAAATTATGAATGAGGAAGAGAGGCTGGCGAAAATCTTCGAGGCAAATACCAAACTCTTTTGGAGAAAGGTAAAGAAGTCTCGGGGTAGTTCGTCGGCATCCAGTATGAACAAGATTAAGTCTAAAGTTGATATCATTCTTCCGGACACTTCTAACACTTCCAGAATGTTAGCACGGTAGAGTAAATATTTTAGAGAAATATATGAATATGCCTCGGACGCTGGCAATGAGAGTGAGTCTAATGCTCACTTCACGTTGACGGCGTCCGATGAAGGTATAACTATGGATGAGATTGAATTGAATTGAAGCTTAAAAAATGCAAAGTCTGCGGGAATTTGATATGATTACAGCTGAGATGATCAAACTCGGCACTTATGTCCGGGACGCCTTCTGGTTCTTATGCCATCTATGCTGGAGAACTGGAAAGGTCCCAATGGACTGGAGACGAGAACAGTTATCGTACCCTCGTATAAAGGCAAGGGGTCACACATGGACTGCGCCAGCTATAGGGCCATCAGTTTGATCAGCTTAGCAGCAAAAGTATATGGAAAGGTAATTGAAAGGAGAATGAGGGTGAAATCTGATGAAATGCTGTGAGAGACACAGAGAGGATTTCGAAATAGAAGGGGATGTACGGATCAAGTTTTCTTGCTCCGCAATATCGTGGAGAAGCATCTGGCCATAGATCAGGAGAATTTTTGCGGTTTTGTGGATCTTGAGAAGGCATTTGACAGGGTTGTGCGAAAGAAACTGTGGGGCATATTGCCGAGATATGGGATTGACGGTTCACTGCTCCGTGCTGTGCAGTCCACCTACAAGGATTGCTCAGCATGTGTGCGTATAGATGGTAACATGTCACCCTGATTTGATGTCAAAATTGGTGTCAAACAGGGTTGCATGTTGTCTGCTAGGCTGTTTATTCTGTGTCTTAATAGTTGTCTACTGACAATAAGATCGACGAATGTAGGATTACGCATGGGTGACCTAGTGGTGAACTATCTGCTGTATGCAGACGATACCGTCCTATTTGCAGAAACACTAACTGAACTTCAAACACTGGTCACAATGATGAAAGACGAATGTATGGAGAAAGGCTTACTATTGAATGCGAAGGAAACAAAGATAATGGTATTTGAAACAGAAGAAACTAGAACCAATGTAAGGATTACGGTTGATGATGAAGTGTTGGAAAGTGGATGAGATTGTATATCATGGATGCGCTCTCAGCAGGGATGGAAGGTACAGCGCAGATTTGGAAAGACGAGTGAGTGCTGGGAAAAGTGTGTACATCCATTGCGGAATCCCTGTGCCTCCCACAGCATTCCATCAGATTTCACCCTCAGTGTCCTTTCAATTACCTTTCCATATACTTTTGCTGCTAAGCTGATCAAACTGATGGCCCTTGCCTTTATACAAGGGCACGATGACTGCGCGTCTCCAATCCATTGGGACTCTTTCTGTTCTCCAGTATAGATTTCTTAAGTACCAGAAGGCGGACGTAGTTTAGATTAAAATTTAATTAATTGACTATTCAACCAATACCATAAAACCACCCATAAAACCAATAGTAAATATTCCTTGGCCTGCTACATGTGACGAATTCAATCAGCGGACTTAACGGGAATACTTAGGTATTGCTTAATTTGTAACGTAACTCCGTAAAGGCGTGTTTACAATTTTTATCTCGTCTCGTTGAATTTTTATTTATACACGTCGGGAGGCGTACAGGCATACGGCCCACATGATGTAAAGCGGGTACCGTAGCCTATTAACGCTTGCGATATATTAATTATTACTCGCGCGATGCCACCTCTGCTGCTTACACATCAACTCCTTGGGAGCTTACTAATGACCTCACTCACACGCATGAACACAATAACCCTCTAGGGAGTTGTTATTTGGCTGCGGTTTTCTGTGAGGTGGAGGTACTTCGCCAGACGGGCTGCTTTGACGCGCCCTACCTCTCTTAAAACATCCAGACAAAGACAAACAGACATGTTCATGTACACAAATGTTTGCCTTGGGAATCGAACCCACGGGTGTTGGTGTCAAAGTCGAGAAAGACAAGAGTAATTAAGGTTTAGATTCGGCTCAGTTTGTCCTTGGGTGGAATAAGATGGTATAATTCGTTTTAGGGCTAGCTCAGGCTTTCGACGAGCTCGGTTGTGCAGTGGTAAAACGCATTACTTTGACACCAACGCTCGTGTGTTCGATTCCCACACAGTGCAAACATTTGTGTGCATAAACATTGTCTTGGTTTGGATGTTTTTGAGGTAGGACGCCGTCTGGAGAAGTACCTCTACCTCACAGAAAACCGCAGCCAAATAACAACTCCTTGGAAAGTTGTTGTGTTCCTGTGCGTGAGTGAGGTCACTAGTAAGCTCCTAAAGAGTTGCTAGGCTAGCAGCAGAGATAGCATCGCGCGTATGATACTTAATGTATTGCGAGTGTTGGTAAGCTACGGTAACCGCTTCCCATCAAGTGGGCTGTATGCTTGTATGCCTCCTAATGTTGTATAAAAAAAAAAATTAAGTCGGGGAAAGGTCAAGTTTAGATCTGATTTAAACTTGATTTAGGACGGACTTAGGTCGATTAAGTGCAAGTTTAATCCTGTATGGTTTCGGCTCAGGTTCGGTTTTACTTTAACTTAGGTTAGGGTCCGGTTTAAGTCCGGTTAAGATCCAGTATAGATACTAACTATAAATCTTCTTAATTATATTTTAATAGTAGTGAGTGCCCAATAAGCATACTAATGGCAAGTTATTACAATGCTTACCACTCCCGTTACTGTGATAACTTGTTCTTGCTATGTTAAATATTTTATGACAAGGAGTATGTGTGAGATCATTAACAACAATCTGTGCGTTAACAAAAGAATTCTCTAAAATAGTTTGAAGATTGTATAATCAATGTTTAATCAAGGAATATGCTCATTCTTCTCTAAACGCGAGCACAGCTAGTATTAAACGTATTTAATTTGATAATTATTTATTTAACTAGAAACGTTATTTGCTTGTACATAATGCCATTAATCTGTTGATAAAAACTTCATAACATAAATTCGGTTACTTATAAGTCAGTAGGAAAAATACAATTTAGTAATGATAAGGAGACTATGACGGAAGATAATAATACTAATAACATTGCGAAACATTTAGTTTGCATACTTTGTTTGCAACATGATAGAGTGAATAATCAATGGAGATACCTAACAGAGCGAATTGCCAAGTATCTAACTATCAAATATCGATCCGAGCAAGTGATAAATATGTACATAAATCCCAAAAGGTGAATTTAGCGGTACATGCCGCCGCCAGGATTCGAACCGGGTCCAGTTGGTCAATTAGCCGGTTCCTTATCCACTGGGTTAACACTGCTCTCATAGCTCACATCTGTACCGTACCGCTATAAATCCCTGGGATTCTTAGAATCAGCAATTCATTGGAATGTCCTTCTCGCAACGTCACAACGTTCGCCATTGAGGAACGCATCACAAATCTTTCGTGACCTGTCAGGTTATATTATAAATATTTCGCGAGATTTTCCCAACAGGCTACAAGCATTAGGCACTTCAAAAACGGCATTTTACAGTAAGGCGGGTTGTATTCATATTAACAATAAAAGGATGTAGTTTTATAAATATCAGATTCTTTATTGCATACAGGTATATCAGGCAGACGCCAAATAGGTATATAATCTTTTTTCAATTTGATAAATGTTGACCAAATGCTGTTGGCCCTGTCAATTCATTCCAGTATATCGGCCGATATCTCCCGACGGGCACATGTGGTCTTTCATGGTGATTTATATCTTTTACAATGGGATCCTGACGTCTTCGCCTTTTTAAATTTCGGAATAATTTAATGGTGTAGAAATACACAAACTCTAGTATAGAAACGAAACTAAACCCAGTAACGAATCCGCAGGTGGAACCGATGTTACCTAAAATAATTGAAATAAGGAATTAAAATACACATAAAGGCGCTATAATTATGTAAGCCAGCATCAGTGTTCGATTACCAAATGATTATTTATCTAGGTACGTAGACGAAATGTACGAAAATGTAGTCGATGTAGTTATTTCTATGTTATATAACACATAGTCTTTATTATATTAGTTGTATAAGTATGCAATGCCGTTGTGTATGGAGAAAATTAAAGAAATTGGTTGGAGAAGGAGGAGAAGAAAATGAAGAAGTATTTTTCGGACAAACAAATTTTTAATATATAAAATATTTGTTAAAATAAAAACTGCATTCGTTATACTTTGTAAAATTACATCTAATCAAAACATCTCATTTTGTATGTTGACGGTTATCGTCAACATACAAAATGAAATGTTTTTGCCGCTAGTTTACTAAACAATTATATTTATTTTTTAATATTGTCGAACATTAATAATATAGGTAGGTACTAAGTTGTCTAAATAAAATATCTATTTTGATTTAGATAAAGATGTAAAATTTCAGGATACAGCAATTTTATTCTTTAATCCGTAATATAAACCTATAAAGGTGGTAGATGCATATACTTAATCAAACCATAGGTGCGTAAAAGTAGTTCTAATTTAACAGCACCGACAAGGCGTATTTTGTTACATGGACATTGTAGTGCGACATGTTTAGACTTAAATTTGTCTACTTAACCCAAATTCCCCAAATTAGAGTATTTACATGTGGATATTGATCATCGTTGTCTAATCGAACTCGCGAGATAAGCAAATCGATCATAACCTGTCTATGGATGGGTTTATTCATCTATAGCTTCTCCGTGTTCGAAGAGTACAGTTAAGACGGATGTCTCGATAGATGTTAGTCCTTAAACTGTGTCAGTGTACTTCAGGAGTCTTAAAAACATTGTAACATTGTATATTCTAAACCCCTCTTCGGTTGAAGGGACACCCATATCGCGGCAGTGGGATAAGTATGATTTGGTGTGGTGTGTGGTAGTAGTATATCATGAATTATATGTATTTAGTTTACAATGGTCTTTAAACCACAGACAACCTCACCTATATACCGATTAACAAACCAGAATCGGCAATATAAGATTGGTACACATCTATAGGTACTTAGTAAGACGTTGCCCGACCAGGTGGGCAGGGAGTGAAAAAATCACCAAGACGATGGCGAGAGGTTATGCTGCGTTAGCAGCGAGCGCAGCAACTCATCAGCGTTACTTCTTATGTAGCCGTTACCATTGTATGTGTACACGTGCATGCACTATGATGGAGTGAATGCTGAAACAGTATCCTTGTCTCCCACCAGCTGTAGTTTAAAAAATGCATTACTTATGTTCTTTTTGCGCACTAAACAGGAGAGTGTAACGTAATATCAATAGTCTAGATTGTACACTTATCTACTAAAGGACATCTATTCTAGACGAGTTTACAAATATACTCACTAAACAAATCAAACCACTTCATGATAACATTCTGCCCGTAGCAGTCAGCGACTTCCCTCCCATGCTTCACGTGCACAATCGATGTTCCGGTGAAATCAGCGCCTTGTCTGCAACAAAGTTATAGTTCTCGCTTCTATTTGATCGAAGATTTCTCGTCACAATGCTATTCATATATACACCGTGTCTAGTATAACAAGACGCAAGGCCGCGTCGCTACCTGTCTGTATTGAAATATTTTCGGATGATGTTTATTTCTAAAATTATCCGAAGGTCCAGTTCCCTCCCTTTTACCCTTTCCTGCTAGTATTGGCTTAGGCTGTAAAAATAGATATGACATATTTTTCTATTTTTCCACTTTGGGAGGAATACAAACATACGACCCACCAGAAAAGTAGTGGTTACCCTAGCATATAAATCTCTACTCTACCCTATCACTACCCTACCGAATGAATGCACACATCAACTCGTTAAGAGCTGAGATGTTCTCTACCCGTTTTATATAAAATCACCAGACCAAGACAAACGAACATGTTCATGCTTACAAATGTTTGCCTGTGTGGGAACTGAACCCACGAGCCTTGGTCGGAACCAATATGGCAATACCATATACATATAAGTATAAGTACCTGCTATTGATGTTTATTCTTCTGACTGTACTTGGTATGTAGTCATCTAATAATAATACTAATATAATTGGTAGTCCGCAGGGCTCCTTGTGGCCAGCTGCAGTGTGTAGCAACTCGACACGGATGCCGAATGCTCCAAAAGAGTCCATATGACCTTCGTCTCTGTTGGTGTTGGAGTGGAAACCCATCCCTCTACAGGTTGATGCGTGATTTTAGAGAGACAATATTTAGTAATTCAATTGTGTACTCTGTCCCGTTAAGTTTGTCTTTATATATATATAATATGACCGAAAATACCTAGGAGATATTGTTAGATCGATATCAAAGGAAACATAACAAACTACTGGTATATTTGTATGCTTGCATGTTCTTTCACATTAGTTAACAGATTAACTATTATTTTTCAGTACGTGGATATATATTTTATTTTCTTATGAAAAATAAGTACCTACATTAAATCTAAAACCTAATAACATTAAGAAACGTAATCATATCGGCAACTGACTATACTATTACTTACGTCTCCCGGACTACGGAAACAAACACAAATTGTCAAAATGCAAATTTTAATATTCGACGGAAGATTTTTATAAATTGATTGAATACTTATTTTGAATTTTCTTATTGCAATGGCTGTTTCAAACCAGATCACTGCATTGTCTACTGCAGATTTTGAAGTTTTCGGCAAAGTTCAAGGCGTTTACTTCAGAAAACACACTCAGAGGAAAGCCGTGGATCTTGGGCTGAGAGGATGGGTGATGAATACCACTCAAGGTACTGTGATCGGCCAAATGCAGGGCGCTCAAAGTGCTATAGAGAGTATGAAGATTTGGCTTCAAAAAGTAGGTAGTCCTAAATCGAAAATAGAGAAAGCCGCGTTTCGGAATGAAGGATCGATAAACAGCTGCGCTTTCAGAACTTTTGAAATACGACGAGAAATATAGAAATTTTATAGTTTACTCTTCGCAACTTCGCAACACCCAATGAATATACAATATCCAATGCATGTACGTGTATAACTGATTTTGACAGTAGGTAAATTTTTGATAGTAGGTAAGTTTTGTATTTCTTATATACATTTTTAATA
The DNA here is from genome assembly GCA_947507595.1 of Pyralis farinalis. Classification (NCBI taxonomy): domain Eukaryota; kingdom Metazoa; phylum Arthropoda; class Insecta; order Lepidoptera; family Pyralidae; genus Pyralis; species Pyralis farinalis. The sequence continues at coordinate 17,306,526 of OX382272.1, forward strand.
TTAATACACAATATTAAAAAGTAAATTAAAAAGCTAAATATTTGTTTTACTCGCTGACATAACATGCATGTAGAATATTTATTTCCAATAATATCTACATACGATTAAGCCGTGTACCTATTTGTATTTATTTTTATTGTTTTACTGCTTTATATTCCATTTCTAACATAATTAGTTTTCATTGCAGTAAATGTTGTGTGGAATTTGTGAATGGCATTGTAATGGTAATGTTAGAATTAGTTAATTTCATACATATACTTACAGCCAGTTGTCTCTCTCGATATCGGGGATCGTGTTAAGCCGTTCAGGGTAAATCTTAACGTTGTAGAAATCATAGGTGTACGCAGTTTTGGAACAAGTCGGATAACACATTGGACAGGCTATTCCACCATCGACCATCTGTAACTCGAGTTCCGGTGCAATTGGCTCGACATCTGGCCGTACATTAATCGACTGAACTAAAAGAAAATATTATTATTTATCTATTCATCGTCTAAATCTAAAACATATTCATCTTATTTTTTACCGTGGTTAAGTAAATGTTTTAGTTCCCTTTATATCGACTTAAAAATATTTTCAGTCTTTTAGACAGCATTCAGGTGTATGAATCCGAGGATTAATCACAACTAAATGTCAAATAGATCCCTGCTGTTGTACTGTGTCGTCTGTGTCCCCAAATATATACAGAACCCAAATTCCCACACAAGGCAGTCTACCTAACGAGCAAAAGATTTGGTATGCATTCAATTAGATGAATCAAGATATTAATACAATAACAATCAATTAAAATTAATCATGTCTGAATGCATCCCTGGAATAAAGCCCTGCGGCTTTTGGCGGTTGCGGCTTGTGGAATTCCAAATGCAGAACTCAATTCCCACATGAAACATGTGAGAATGGCGGTACTCTTATAATTAAAAACTATAACAGATATCAACATACCTTTATGAATTTATCAAAAAATAGAAGTTTCGTTTTCAGTGTGAAAAGCTGAATGGTAAGGGAATAAAATCATCACTTGATTCACTTACTTAGTAGAAGTTGGACAACATGATCATTTACAACTTTGTTACGCTTGTTATAGAATACCTACACGCTGATAAGTATTAATGATACCGTTTAAAATAATAATGAAATAATAATCAACTGATCGCAACATATGTTGTCCTGTCTGAACAAAAAAAAAAACCTGAAAATCTTCACATGAAATAATAACATATACATAGTCCACGAAACCCCAAAAAAACTGCGTTTATCGATTCCATCGTGTATTTTTGGGGTTTTGTTCCTTATAAGTTACAAGCAACTCTCATACCCTTGCCATTTCTCTAGAAGCTGTTTTTTTATACAACAACACAATACAAAGCCGTAGTCCTAACATGAACTTTTTTAATACAGGAATATCACTAGTACAGAGAATATTTTGAACATTTGCATGTTGCGGTTAGGTTTGTCTCATTTCTGAAAAAATTATCCGTGTTGATGGAAACTTGTTAGAAAAAAAAATGCAATAACCGCCGTTTAGTATCTAATATATATTTAAACTATCTGCCTAGGTATCTGTAGTTATGAAATAAGTATGAACTAAGTTGATGAAATCAAAATTTAACAGGATACTTACATATATATAGATTACATATATATATATATATAGGTATATAAATATAGCATTTAGAAGATTAACTATTAAAAATATTTTTCGGCATCAATTTCAATTTACTTAAATAAATAATCTCAGCGTTACGGGGTCGGGGGATAATATTGCGTCACTTATCGGCTTATTGGTAAAATATTCTCATATTGGTGAGAAGGTTTGAATCCCTGAGATATTTAGGTGCTAAAACACTACGTTTTTGTGAGCGTAAGGTGTCTTTATGCCCCGTCAAGTGGTTTATTGGTTTGTGTATATTACTGTCCAAGCATACTATATTTTTATCAACACATGGTTGCCTGTTATAAAAGCATGCTTTGTGAAATCCAACCCCTATACATTAAGTATGTCTGACACTGGAGATTTATGGTAGTGATCGCAAATGAATTTTTCACTGTAAATTGAAGTCTCTTAAATTGATTATGAAGTCTCTCAAGTCGATTAGGATATAATATAATATATATTAGGATATATAGAATAATGTATAAAGAATGCAGGATGAAAGAATGACGAAGCAGATATACAATGCAAAAGTGGAATGATGTAGGAGCCGAGGAAAGCCAAGACTTACCTACCATGATCAAATTGGTCGTGTTCTATCAGAAGGTGATGTCAGGACCCGGCGAGCGTGCGTGAAAAGAGCAATGAATGTTAAAGAGGCGAGTGAGGTATGTAAGGATCGAGTCACGTGGCGCTCGTGTCTCTCTGCCTACCCCGTAAGGGATTTAGCGTGAAGTTATAGATAGATAGATAGAATAATATATTAAGTAGATACAATAATATATTAGGGTTTAAGGAATGCGAGTTTGACCAGCCGTTGATCCGATAAATATAATGGTCTCAATGATGTTGTTACTGAGAGACTTACATACATTTAACAAATTGGGGACATTAAAGTTGTACATGTATGCAGCCAAAGTCAGAAAAGTTATTACCTTTTTCTGATCTATTTGTCAATAGATTTTCTTTTTTAACTATCTTTAAACCCAAAATCACCCAAAAACAGGTTGCATACATACACGAATGTTGCATACAAAAATTCCCATCCCGGTTAGCTGCTGATTTCCCGCTTTTTCCGCCCCTGAGGGTATTGGCTTTTTGTGTTATCTATAAAAATTCATAAAAGCAGAAGAAAAAGAACATGGAGACATGCAAATATGTATGTTTTCCTCATATTTTATAAATGATTATGGATTATTTAAAAACTAGTTTTATTGTTGGAGCAGTAATAGTGAAGTTTCGAGAAATCTAAAATAATGCGCTACAATACGAGTAGTACTCATTGGGAACCAATCGACTGCGAACTATGGGTTTCGATCCCTGACATCAATTATTTTTTCTGTTTTAGAACCCCGATCGATTTTAAATTCAATACATCGCGCCTAATTTACCTATAATCAATATAAAAGTTATATCATATGTATTATATAATCTAATAAATCGAGTGTTTATTGATTTATACTACTAAGGTGGTAATAAACCATACGACATGTATTATGGTAGTTACCCTAACCTATGCGGACATATGCGTCGCAGACTCTGTAAAGACCTTTTTATGCTTTTTTAAAACATTTTGCTGTAGTCTGTAAGAAAAACCTCTACAGGGAGTTCATTTAAGAAGGGAAGTCTCAGCTAGCTGTTGTTGAGCGGGGTGCGTTTGTAAGACAAGGTTGAAAAAGTTCTCGTACCACCACCCAATGTACAATAGTACAGGTAGAATACACAAAGGTAGGCAAAATCTCTCCTTAAACTCAAGGGCTCAACACCGTGTTTGAGGATCTTCAACAATTCTCATAGCCCGTCACTGTACCGAATGACAAGGTCTTAGCTGGCATCCAGATGCTCTCGCCCACAGATGACGACATACTCCATGTGCGGTATGACTTGCGACTTGCATAATGAAAGTCTTCACGCCGAACTAAAGTACTTACTACTTTAGTTCGGCGTGAAGACTTTAATTAAGCATATCAACTTTCTTGGACGCCAGCTTAACATTGTGACTTCGAAACTGAACTTTAGTAGAGATCTGGACACAAAGAATCAGCATGCTCTTGGCGATGGTAAGAGTATGCCTATTCTTGGTGTCGTGAATATTTCTTATATCTAAGCAAAGGGACTAAGCTAGTTAAACCGTCCCCTGTCAAACAATTTAGACAAGGTAGACTCAATTTCAGACATAAGTTGACCACCTGTTGAACGAAGAGCGTTAGAACGGCCTGTATCATTAATGTAACCGCTGCTGTCGTCCGCATAGCAATGAATACCATTAATTGACAACAGACATGGAGCAGAAATTCCGTTACGGACAACACAAAGCCTCGTGGTACTTCAACATTGATGTCCATGCTATCAGAGCAGCTATCGTCTACAATGGGTTTTATGCATCCGCTAGATAAGACGCTAATGATGAACAAACCCTCGGGCAGCCCGTACGGTGGCAACTTCAATAGAAATATCTGATGCCAGACCCGATCAAATGCCTTTGCAATATATAGCCTGCCAGCCAATGCCATACCTCGACTTTAAATCGCTGAAGCCCAGCGGTGAGTAAAATACACTAGAAGATCGTCAGTCAAACGACCATTTAAATCTTCCAGGTATTCTAGGAGTCGCCTATTTATCACACGCTCGAATACGCGAGAGAGGGTAGGTGTAGCTCTATAACCTTATACCGGAGTGTGTGCTATACAAGGTGTCTATGTTTATTCTACGTTCGTGGTCCAACTTCTCTATTCAAACCGTAGGAGCACGGGTCTAGTTAAGGGGTCAAATTAAAATAATAATTGGACCACTGCCCCTACCGAAGTCTAACTGATTGAAGAGAGAAGCTTGACCATGACCCTATAATGTCCCTTTAAACTAGCATTTCTTATTAAACTTTCAAAACAGCTACCTATTACACGTACGTTCGTACGTACAACTTACCTACAACTATATATAATTAATAACTTTATGATAGATACCGAAAATAATCTTTGATCATTTCGAAAGTAAATAATTATTGAACTGATATTTAAATTAGTAAGCATAGCAACTGATAAACATGCTAACCAGAGGCAGACTTTGTACAAAAGTCGTCTGCATAGGTACCTCTGTCTCACCTATTTCTAACGCCATGCAGCTATATTTATATAGCTGTGTTCTGGTTTGAAAGGTGAGCAGAGAAATTACTGGGTACTGTGACGAAACATCCATAGGTCACAAGATTGGCAGCGCGCGAGTAACATCCCCGTGGTGTTGCGAGCGTCAATAAGCTGCGGTGACCGCTTACCATCTGATGTGGGCCGCCTGCTTGTTTGCCAATCTAGTTGTATAAATAAAATCCTACATACATTATTTATACAGTAGTTGTGATCGACTAATGTACTTACCATAATATTTTCTTAGACATTTGACATCTCTCATATCACAAGTTCTGACGTGGTCCATTTTCGGAATACTGAATGGCGTGCAATTACACTTATTTAACAAGAATAACATGCGGCACTTTAATATGCAGTCGCTATGTGTATAAAATGACAAGTAGGACGATTCATCGTAGAACAGACATCGTCGTAGCTTCACATCGATATGTTGGATGTCGCGAGACGCTTTTGTGAATGTTGCATCCATATCTACCGTCATCTGAGAAAAATAAGGATGGAAATTAGAATATTAGATAAGTCGTCTAACGAGGACAGTCAGCACCTATTGCTTAACGTGTCATCATACGTGTCATGAATCAAAAGATTCATTTCAGCAATGAACTCTTCAACAGCAGAGCGTCTGTCAGCATCGGTTGCTCTCAGCTTACTGTACCATAACGGTGATGATGCATTTACAATACAATACACTTTATTGCACCAAAAGAAAAATACATAAAAAAAACAACAATTAATAAAGTATCAGTACAACGGCGGTCTTATCGCGATGCGATCTCTTCCAGACAACCTTAGGGTAGAGGAGAAGTGAAGAACAAGGTAGGGTGGCGCAGAGCATAACTCAAAGGAAATAAAATATTATATAAATAGACATAAATACATACATAAATATACACATATAATATACATTAATACACACATACACACAAATTTATCAAAATGATACATACAATGAATATGCAGACAGTAAATGAGACTGAGGGGAGAATCAAGAAAAGTTATGCTGATTACGTAATGTTAAGGGACGGATAGTGAAGTTTGAGAAGATGTTTGAAGGATCGAAGTGATTGAGCATTCCGGATATGGAAAGGTAAAGCATCCCACAGGCGCACTGCCTCAACTGAGAATGAATTGGTGTAAAAATCAGTGGAGTGGAAAGGTATTTTAAGACGAAGTAAAAGTGCGTCACGCAGGGTACGACCATGCGAATCGCTATGAAAGAAAAAACGTTTACGTCTGCTCATAACTACTTTATGACTAGAAAGCGCATATAAAACTACGCAGAAGGTGTAAATGAGGTCTGAATATTGAAAATAACAACTCACTACGAGCACTCTTAGATAGGGGGATGTTAAACCACCGCACAATGCGTGGACATTAAATTATAGCTAAATCGCTGGAAACATAAATACCCCCGCGTGACTTGTTTCTGAGCTGTACGAATTTACTGGTTAGTTGGGCTTGTTGGTAGTGCTCCTGAACTAAAACTAGATCGAGCTTATAGTCCGCAACGAGCTTATCTAACTCAGATGTTGCAATTTTATCGTTATTAAGATTTAATTGAGCAATCACGACGTTATCCATATGTGGTATTTAATATAATGTACTCCAATCTAGCCGCGTAAGTTGGACAAGATTCTGACCTGTTTTAAGTATTTTTCACTTTTTAGTACATTCCCGCGAGTCATGAGATTCAGCACAGTGAGCTCAATAGATATTTACTAACATGTATTCTTGATATTTTAAACAACTTAATACTTCAACGTCATCCACGAATCTATATGTGGCAAAGTCGATAAAAATGTTTTCTTTTGTTAAAATAAGGTGCTTGCGTATTTCCGGAGATAGTTCGATACCCATCCATTTTCTACCGTAGGCTACAGGACGACGACGCACTATTTTTACGCGTACATCTTTCAAGTACTCTGACAATGTAATGTTCATTTCGTTTTTTATATTTTGATTATATAACGCTACAAAATCTTTGTGCCGTTCATTTTATCAGGAATGTTTTTTATAATAATACGCCGTCGGCGTCCTTTGGGCTTTTCAAGTTTAAGTACAGCCGATTTAATGCCTTCTACTGATTGTAGCGATTTGGCAGTTTTCTTAACGCCTACAATTTAAAAACCATCATCTGATGGCTTGATGGCTTTCATGAGAGCTTCTTTCGCAGCTTCGGACGTTTTGAATTTCGTAGATCGTGTCTCTGTAGGATATGCCACAATGCAAGGCATTGGTTCACGAGTTTGAACGGGTTTAATTTGCTTGGGCAGACAAAGTTTCAATTTATCTGAGTATGATTCACTGGTTTTAGTCAAGGGTGCTACAGGGTTATTTTTTGCTTGTAATTTAAAACGTCTTAATATGAATAATAAATCATACATCTTTCGTGCTAATGGGGGGTGTTCACTACGCGCAGGTGAGTTATTGATGGTGGTGCGCTACTGATGCTATATCACTGTATTTTATTAACATTTAAAACTACTTACATAGACTGCATGGCTAATGACTTGCATAGCAAAACTCCCACTGGGTGCATCAGGAAAGTCGTATGCGTCTGAGAATAGTAGCTAAAATTTATAATTATTGGGCATTTAGTTCTAAACATATATATTATAACTATAACAATGCCGTACGCCTATACATGAAATAATACATAGATATGTACGAGTAGATAGAACAGGCCATAATTGCATTACACAGATTTTAGGAAATACATTACAAACAAATATTACTAATGATTACTTTTTATATTTATAATTTGTTTTATAAGGAAACATATCCTTATAAAATATATACATAAATAGAGACAAATATACAGACAGAATTTTCTAGATTTGTTTTTTTTAACTATTTTATTATTTGCCCTCGGTTCTCTCTGCCTACCCTGGAAGGGGTTTAGCGTGAAGTTATAGATAGATAGAACTATTTTAGAATAGGTTTTCTGGAATCATGGGGTTTCATTTTACTATCTCCTCCATACAAATCACGCAGAACTGAAAAATATTGGGTAATAACCATGATAATAATGCTTGCTGATCGCGTTCGTAATGACGACGTGAGAGAAAGAGTTGTCCTGAAGAGAGTGTCGGTGTTAAGATAAAAAAAGCATGCTCCGTTGGTTCGGACATGTAGAAAAAGTGCAGGACGACAAAATAACGAAACAGATATACAGTGCGATAGTGGAAGGATGTAAGAGCCAAGGCAGACCTAGACTCACCTACCGTGACCAAATTGGTCGTGTTTTATCAGAAAGTGATGTCAGGAGCCGCAGGAATTGGCGAGCGTGCATGAAAAGAGCTATGAATATTAAAAAAGCGAGTGAAGTATGTAAGGACCGCGTCTTATGGCGCTCGGTTCTCTCTGCCTACCCCGCAAGGGACCTAGCGTGAAGATATACATATAAACATAACCATGACCCACACAATGAAGTGACCAGGAATATAAAAGCTTGAAAGATTAACACTTGGTCGTGAAAAATACAAAATGCCTAATTGTACAAAATGAGACACAATTTAGCATCTTCCACATCGCGTCGCCGCAGAAAGACAAGTTCCTACACATAATGTTGTATTATTTCTAATACATACTTTGATATTTATATTTTTACGTAAGGATCCTTGCGGGATAAGCAGTGTATGCGATTTCTGCATTTATTTAACACATTATAATTTTCTACACACTGACAGTAAAATTACTCTTCTTCTTCCAAGGTTTACCCTGTTTCCAAATTCATTAGGATTGGCGGGCCAAAGAAGGGCCAAGGTACTGATAGACATGCAGCGACTGCGGTCAGCCCTCCACAACACAGAGAGAAAATCAGATCTTTCTTACGTTATGTCACTCGTCTTTTGAAATAGAATTTCTTGGACTTACGGGTTTTCTCACAATGTTTTCCTTCACCACCGAGCTAGTGATAATTACAAATATGTATATTACCACTAAATTCGTCTTTTCGAATTAAAAAGACGAATTTAGTGGTATATGCCCACGATAGGATTCGAACCATTGACCAGAGACCATTGGTAAAAAGGCTGTTTCAGTTTATCGTCTGCGGATGTGTTTTGTCCAGATTTAACGGATAAGCGAGAACGGCTCCAAAATGTGTAAATTAGGTTCATTAATGGTTTACATAAATATTAACACTTATTCCATTATCGTGAACAGTAACGATATATGTTCACAAAATATTTATTACATCTGGTAGACACTTCTCGCTTATTAGGTCTATTATAGATTTTGTAAGCATAGTCTAGTTCCCGTCTTACGAAGAGTACAAATAGATCGGATTTCTAACATCATCATTGCGAATACGGTCTACAAGTCTTACGCGACAAATTTTTCGCAGCGCTCGCACTTCGACCGCGTTTATCCTACCATACCATACCTACCTACGCTACCATAAGTTAGCGTTGGGACCAGCACTGCATTGTATAATGCGAGCAGTGCCTTCTGGCTCAGGTATTTACTGCCAAGAAGTTTTCCCAACACTCCATTCACACTCTTCCTAGCACTCACTCGTCTTTCCACAGCTGCGGTGTATCTTCCATCCCTGCTGAAAGCGCATCCAAGATATACAATCTCATCCACTTGTTCCAACATCATTGCGAATACGGTCTATAAGCCTTACGCGACAAATTTTGCGCAGCGCTCGCACTTCGACCGCGTGTATCCTACTTTCATGTTCTCTCCGCCATACCCAGCTCTCGCTACCACAAGTTCGTGTTGAGACCAGCACTGCATTGTATATAGCGAGTTGTGCCTTCTGGCTCAGATTTTAACTGCCAAGAAGTTTTCCCAACGCTCCATTCACACTATTCCTAGCACTCACTCATCTTTTCACAGCTGCGGTGTATCTTCCATCACTGCTGAAAGCGCATCCAAGATATAAAATCTCATCCACTTGTTCCAACACTTCATCATCAACCGTAATCCTTCCATTAGTTCAGGATTCTTCTCTTACAAATACTATTATCTTTGTTTTCTTCGTATTCAGTAGTAAGCCTTTCTCCATACATTCGTCTTTCATCGTTGTGACCAGTGTTTGCAGGTCAGATGATGTACCTGCTAATAGCACAGCATCGTCTGCATACAGCAGACAGTTCACCACTAGGTCACCCATGCGCAATCCCATATATGTTGACCTTATTCTCTGCAGACAACTGTCGAGATACAGGATAAACAGCCTATCAGATAACATGCAACCCTGTTAGGCACCAATTTTGACATCAAACCAGGATGCCATGACACCATCTATGCGCACACATGCTGAGCAATCCTTGTAAGTGGACTGCACAGCACGGAGTAGTGAACCGTCAATCCCATATCTGGGCAATATGTACCACAGTTCCCTTCACACAACCCTATCAAATGCTTTCTCAAGATCCACAAAACCGCAGAAAACATTCTGTTCTATGGCCAGATGCTTCTCCACGATACTGCGGAGCGAGAAAACTTGATCCGAACATCCCCTTCCATTTCGGAATCCTCCTTGTGCGTCCCACAGCATTTCATCGGATTTCACCCTCATTCTCCTTTCAATCACCTTTCTATATACTTTTGCTGCTAAGCTGATCAAACTGATGGCCCTATAGTTGGCGCAGTCCATGCGTGAGCTCTTGCCTTTATACATGGGCACGATGACTGCGCGTCTCCAGTCCATTGGGACCCTTCTGGTTCTCCAGCACATATTGCTTAAGTACCAGAAAGCGTCCCGGATGTAAGTGCCAACTAGTTTGATCATCTCAGCTGTGATCAGGTCAATTCCCGCTGATTTTCTATTTTTCAAGCTTCGTATCGACCATTCGATCTCATCCATAGTTATGCCTTCGTCGGACGCCGCCAACGTGGAGTAAGCATCCGACTCACTCCAATTAGTCCGTCCGAGGCAAACTCATACATTTCCTCAAAATATTCACTCCACCGTTCTAACACTTCCTGAGTGTTCACAAGAATGACACCAGCTTTAGACTTTATCTTATCCATTCCGGATGCCGACGAACCACTCCAAGAGAGGTAAAGAATTACCTCTCTCCAAAAGAGTTTGGTATTTGCCTCGAAGTTTTTCGTCAGCCTCTCTTCCTCATTCATAATTTGTCTTTCACGCTTCTCTTTCACTAAAGCCTTAGTTCATTGTTGCGTAGACAGTACATTTCTTTCTTATTTTCTCTCATATTTTCATTTATGGGCAAAGATAATACATAATCCAGCCTACGCTTTCCTCTTTCTTGCTACGGAGGATTCAACCTCCGCAATCCACTAGGCATCTCCTTTCACTGTTTTACGTCTCTTTGCGCATCCACATGCTTCTTTTACACTATTCACCATACTTTCTTTCAAAACTTTCCAACGATCATCCACATCTGAGTCGGAGAGGCTTGTATCTGCAAGTCTTTCACTTACCAGATGCACAAACGTTCTCCTTACACTTTCATCTTGCAATTTTTCGCTCTTTATCCTTTCATGATTTCCGAAAGGGATACGCACTCGCCAGTGCCTCCACTTCCTAAAAAGGCCCACAAGCCGGCTTACCACCAGGTAGAGGCCCGTCTCAAGAGTGGGGTCTCTAAAGGCTCTTGTAACCATTATAATATTTCGGAGACGTATATCTTTTAAAATCAAATCAATCACAATTTTTGGTCATTCCGTCTCCATGTATACATGTGAATATCCTTATGATGAAATAAAGTATTCGACACGAGGAGGTTTCGATCCATACATAAATATAGTATTGACTTACCTGCTTCGTTCACTCTCCTATCTCCATACGGACCAAGAACAGCTTCATAGCTGTATCGCTTGGTCCCAACCCATCCATTCAAATTTCCACACATAATCACTCTTTCATTCCCTTCAGCTAAGTCCAGAACATCCCTCACAGACTCCCAAAACTTCTCTAGTTCTTGAGCACGCTGAGCTTACGTGAGCATATGCTGCAACCAGAAATACTCGCGTGATGCCCAGTTTAATACAAACCCAGAGAAGTCTAGGCTCTACCAAACAGTAATCTCTTATACCAGTGGCTGGCTAAGCGAGAGGAGAGTACGACACCTACACCAGCACTGGAATGATCGTCTCGGTCTACCCCAGACCATAAGGCCATCATCCCACCATCCCCTTGCGCTTAGTCTCTGTCACACATAAATCAGCCAAACGTCAATCATTCATTACGTTTATCAGTTCGTTCATCTTCATCATTCAATCCACCTCTCACACTCCACGTGCCTATGCGGCACTCGGCTCCTCTCGTCCCGCAGGAATTGGCGGCCCCCATCGCCGCATGAAGCTGTATTCGCACCGACAGGGGCGGATCGGTGCGCGTCGCGTTCGGGGGACACCCTGATCCGCACGTCGGTGCACTCTTGGTCCAGAATGTCAATCTGATTGATTAGCAGGAGTCGCGAGCGAGCATGCTTCTGGCACATGACTCCCTATTTTTCATTTTGTATGTTCATGTGATTCCGGAAATCTGTACTTTTTATTTCTCTTACTCATGTAAAAAAGGAGGTTTCCGAAACTTGCAAATAAATCAGGTAAGTTGTTGTAGCAACACTAAAGCTAAAACATCTAGCGGTACCATAGCCTGGTGTTTCTGTGCTGTTTGCTTGTTCTGGACAAAACATATGCCCGTGGGTATTATGCTTTTGGGAGACTTTAATACCCCAAAGACTATGTTCTCAGTTCAATGATAATGCGGAAAGATATGCTCATAATTTTGCTAAGGAATGAACAGGGTCATTCGTAAGTCACTTCACAAATGGGAATATTAAATATCCAGAACAATTCCAGCTCTTTACCGGACTTTCTGCTGACCATACGTCCGGTAGGGTACAATATCTCGGTGGATGCGTAGCTGTCAAATGTATGAGTGACATCCCTGGTATTTCAAGTGTCCATAGTCTCCGGTAACTGTATACTATCAGGCAGGTTGTATGTTTATTCCACCTTTGTGGTGGAAGACTAAATAAACTGCTCACCTTGGCGCCACGTAATGGAATATTATAATAAAAATCATCTGTCTCATCTAATCGCATCAAAACTTTTAAACCGCTGTCGAAATCATAACCTGATTTGTTTCCAAACTTATACATATCATTACTGCGGCTGGAATCGCTTTCGCTAGAACAAATACATTAATTATATAAAATCTGTGCTACGTTATATATATTCGAATTCACCCTAAATATCACGCGAAATGTGGGGAAACTGTCGGTGGATTGAGAGATAAAGCAGAATGAAACTTCAGTCCTTTTTGTGTAGTAAATGTCCGGTTATACAAACGTGAGTCCTAAAATGTAACGTAGCGTAGTAGTTTATTTTATGAATGGTAAAGTATACCTATTGAATCTTCAAGTTATTGCAAAATTTTCTTTAGATCTGCTAAAAAGGTGACAATTAACATTATTTCCTTTATACATGTAATTGTAATTACATTGGTTGTTATTCTGTAGTAAATTTATTTCTAAAAGGGATTACGTTAGATAATTACACTACATGTTATATCAAATATACCTAACAAAAATCAGTTTATTGGATTCATATACGAAGGGACGGAATACTTCGTTCATGAGTAACTCCGATGTAAAAAATACTACTGGAAATCGCGTTTCTGCATGGATGCCCCCTTATAATTTTTAATTTAATTTAATTTATATTACTTATTGTTGTAGCGGTAATAGTAATACATACTCTGTGAAACTTTCAACTGTCCACATAGCAGGCTTCATGAGATACGGCTGACAGAGAGACGGACGAACAGCGAAGCCTTAGTAAGGTTAGTAAGGTGAATACGGAAGGTAGGTCATTTTCACAGTAAGGGTGCCAACGGTTTTGGGATTGGTTTAGGTTTCATGAGTGTATACCTTAAAAGGATACAAGCAGAAGCATCAAGCTTCAGCTTCAAGCTTCAAGCAGAAGCGAGATGATGTTAAACACTAACATGAACAACCATTACTACGGGATCCACTTCGACGTTACAAAAAGAAAAAACCTGACCATATCAAATTTATAAACTGATCAATTATCAATTTATCCGTTACGTTACGTGGCTTTCTTTTCCAATATTGGTTCCAAACTAAAAGATTAGTTTGACATTATTAAATCTTATCACTCTCTTTGATTCCGTGGTAATCTTCTCTTTTCTGATGCACTTAATATATACATACACTTAATATATTGCGTCTGTAATAACCTGTAATTATGTAAGATTTTTTAATATTTCAAATTATTTTAACAAATAAAAATACTCTTACGTTTCAAATCTGACATCGGACCGTCGCAGGTAGTTGAAAGTACAACAGTAACCATCCATCGTCAAACGAAAATCAAACAATTCGGTGCAATTCTTAGGACTGTCGTTCCAAGCGCATCTGAGTAATAAATCCTCACATGTTGGTGTCAACTGCCGGAAAACAAATAAAAACGTGTTCATAAATACTTAGTCTGGCCATAAATACTGTTACAATTAAAAATTAACAAAATATTAAATTTGAATTTGGAATCTGTCATTTTTATATGATTGTTCATTGAGTTTTCTCATTTTGGCGCCAATACAGTGTACAATATTTTGCGATATTAAAATGGAGTGGGGTGATAAAGAGAACTGAATCGCTGTGATTGCATTACACAAAGGGGGTATGGAGCCAAATGCAATTTTTAAAACTCTCGATACGCTTGGTATTAGTAAAATGTTTGTGTACCGGGCTATTAATAGGTACAATGAGACCTCCTCTGTTTGTGACAGAAAAAGATCTGGCCGTCCACATAGTGTTCGTACGAAAAAGGTGGTCAAAGCAGTAAGGGCAAGAATTCGAAGAAATCCTGTCCGAAAGCAAAAGATTTTATCTCGGGAGATGAAGATAGCACCTAGAACCATATCGCGTATTTTAAAAGATGACTTAGGACTTGCAGCCTATAAGAGACGTACTGGTCATTTCTTAACTGATAATTTTAAAAAGAATAGGGTGGTAAAATCAAAACAACTACTGAAGTGGTACGCAAAGGGAGGTCACAGAAAAATTTTGTTTACGGATGAGAAAATTTTTACAATTGAGCAACATTTTAACAAACAAAATGACGGTATTTATGCTCAAATCTCTAAGAAAGCTTCCCAATTAGTCGGCAAAGTGCAACGTGGGCACTATCCGACTTCAGTGATGGTTTAGTGGGCTATTAGCAACGAAGGAGTGACTGAGCCATATTTTTGTGAAAAAGGTATCAAAACATCGGCACAAGTGTATCAAGATACCATTCTTGAGAAGGTAGTGAAGCCCCTTAACAACACCATGTCCAATAACTAAGAATGGTCCTTCCAGCAAGACTCGGCGCCGGGTCATAAAGCTCGGTCTACGCAGTCTTGGTTGGAAACGAACGTTTCGGACTTCATCAGAGCTGAAGACTTGCCGTCGTCTAGTCCCGATCTTAATCCGCTGGAGTTATGGTCAGTTTTAGAGAATACGACTTGCTCTAAACGCCATGATAATTTGGAGTCCCTAAAACAATCCGCACGATTGGCAGTGAAGAATTGTCCCATGGAAAGAGTGCGTGCTTCTATTGATAACTGGCGTCAACGTTTAAAGGACTGTATGGCAGCCAATGGAGACCACTTCGAAAAGCTTTTTATATTTTAAATTGTTTTATATTTATGTATTAAACTAACACACTGTAAAAGTAATAAATGTTATTTGCAATAGAATTTTTTTTTTCTTTGTTTCAGTATTTATGGCAAGACTAGGTATTAAAGGAGTTTCACATTTTAAATTTTTTTAGAGTAAGAAATAGCACGACATGAGATCTATGTGGAATGAAAGATGTATGTATGTATGTATATCTTCACGCCAAGTCCCTTGCGGGGTAGGCAGACAGAACCGAGCGCCATAAGACGCGGTCCTTACATACTTCACTCGCTTCTATGACATTCATAGCTCTTTTCATGCACGCTCGCCGGTTCCTGGGACTCCTGACATCACCTTCTGATAAAACATGACCAATTTGGTCATGGTAGGTTAGTCTCGGTCTTCCTCGGCTCCTACATGAAAGATGAAAAATTTTAAAAGGGTACGCTGAGATGGTTTTGTCATTTAGAAATAATGAATGACAAAAGAGTTACGAAAGAAGAGTTATGAAGTATCGGGCAAGAGTAAATAGATATAGATAGGGCCAAATCAAAAGCACCTAAAACCGAAGAGCATGCATGAAGAGGTGGTGATGGGTGCGGTATAAGAGCGAGAGGTATGTTTGGATCGGTGCACCTGGCGTTCTATAGTCTCTGCATACCCCAATGAGAGACAAGCGTGATATATAAAAAATATATGATCATAAATATTTACATAAGATCTTATATATGCATGCATATTTTAATGTGTTTTTTTCAGTTCTTTGTTACAGGATATAAATCAAGCGTTATGGGATCTATACCGTATTCACTTGGGCTTGAGACAAAGTGTAAACAAACCATAAAAAAGGTTATTCGCACGATACTTGTGAATAACCTTTTTTATCACAAAAGAAACTTTCAACAAACAATACATTTAGTATGTTACTTGCATATAAATAAATATTATGAAGTAAAGCTAGAATTGCGACAACAATTTCCGTTGTATTTAGACTAATATATATGTCGTTAATTTTATATACTCTGTACGTATATTTTTTTTATATGAAGATTTATCGTATTGAATTTCAAAGCTTAGACGTTTTATTATAAGGTATGATAAATTTACAACTTTTGCATTTATGTGTATATATATATGTTGACAAAGCGGTAGAATAAAATCTTGAAAAAAAAATGTTTTGGTGGTACATGTGCGGAGTGCGGAGAGTTAGGACTTCTGCGCGATACACCAGGTACCTGGGCGTCTCTCTTCATAGGCCATTCAGGCATGATCGATTTTTTAGTTCCGCGACGTCCTAAGCCGAGGTTCGACGATATTCACACTAACATATGGAGACGGAATGAACAGAAAAGTGTGATTTACTTGATTTTGATAGATGGACGTTTCCGAAAGTCGTTAATGGATACAAGAGCCTTCAGAGATCCCACTTTTGAAGCGGACCACTATCTGGTGATAAGTCGGTTTGTGGGCCTTTTCAAGAAGTGGAGACACTGGCGAGTGTGTATTCCTTTCGGAGATCATGAAAGAATGAGGAGTAAAAAATTGGAAGATGATACGATACGATTGTACAGCATGTGTGCGGGTGACGGCAGCTAGTCGCACTGGTTTGATGTCAACATTGGTGTCAGACAGGGATATGTGCTGTCGGCTCGGCTATTCATCCTGTATCTGGACAGTTGTCTTCAGAGAATAAGAAATATAAATGTGGGAATGGGTGATTCAGTGGTCAACTGCCTGCTTTATGCAGATGATGCGGTATTAATAGCAGAATCACCATCCGAACTGCAAACACTAGTTACAACAATGAAAGATGATTGTATAAAGAAAGGCTTACAATTGAATGCGAAGAAAACCAAGATAATGGTATTTGAAACAATAGACGATATATATACGAATATATATCGTCTATATTCGTATATATCGTCCTCTAAACGCTACTATAAACGTACCTATAAACGCTTGCAACTTCTTAGTGGCATAATGGTGACCTAACTCACACGCATGAACACAACAACCCTACAGGGACTTTTTATTTAGCTGCCGTTTTCTGTGAGCTACTTCTCCAGACGGGCTGATTTGATGCGCTTTACCTCTCTCATAAACACCAAGACCAAATCAACACGTTCATGTACACAAATATTTGTGCTGTGTGGGAATCGAACCCACGAGCGTTGGTGTCAACTGCGCCACTGTGCTCGTCAAATCAAAGTAGTGATGAAGCTCTGTAGGCCAATTCTGCTAAAACCCTGCAGGTTTAGTCGTGTAGGAATAATGCATTGCTAATACGTGTATGCTATGCTACGATTATATTGCAGGAAACGTGCAGGTGCAGTGTAGGTTTTGTTTACAGAATGGCGAGTCATTTACTGCAGCGTTACTGCAACGTCGCTGCTGTCAGGTCACTTAACATAATAACGAAACGTCAAAATATACACACATTATGACACACGCCGCGCAGCAGTGCAGTTGCAGTTTTTTAGTAGAATTGGCCTACTGTGCTCTAGAGGTCTTAACTTAAGGTCATGAAACTTAAGTTTGCGCTATCTCGCGCTTTCGTATTCTACTTGACATATCTCATTTTTTGTGAAGAACTAAGTAATGTGTATTCAGTGTCCAAGAAGGATGATAGGTCAGAGTCAACTTTATAGAAATTCATAGACTATATATCGTGTCAATTAATATTTATATATACACTCGAGAAGCTCGTGTATCAATTTTTCAATTTCACTTTTTATAACAAGAAATACATACACTCCTTAAAAGCGCATTGACTTCATAATCGCCTAGTGCAACGTGGAGTTCGGAGGCATTTACTGTATTCCCACTGGCTGGTTGCATATTGTATAATTGTCCCAACCCGAGGAGCAAGGACAACATGGTCTGTTCATTGTACTTGGCGTTGCGCTCTTCTTTTAACCTATAAAAATTAAAATATTGACAAAAAGTTCATGTCTAAAAAAGGCTCGTGCGGTTGTAGGTGTACTTATATTACACTAGCGGGCCCGGCAGACGTTGCCCTGCCTGAAAATAAAACGAAAAGTCATGGAACCCGATTGCAGCGCCACCTACCGGATCCAATTGTAAAAACGCCAAAATAGCTGAATTGGTTTTTCGGCCCTTGAGATACAGACTGACAGACAGATGGACTGGTGGTTAGCGGAGGCTTCGTAAGAGCCCTTTCGGTACGGAACCCTAAAACGCCAGCAGCGCTATTTCGCATAAATTAGTTAGTGACGGAAGCACACAACATATTTTAGATGAAATTACCTATAAAGCCAATAAAAATGAGTTGTATAACGAATTTTAAAAACGGCGGAGTTTCTATAATCCCTGCCCATATTTTTATGCATGTTCTCCGATGATGGCACAGGCGAACAGTAAGTCAGGAACAGTTTAATTTACCATTACCTAAAAAGTTATTTCAAAAAACACTTTCAAAATTGTACTTTCTGTTTGTCTTTATTTGCTCATAATACGATTTTGATTATGATCGTGCGTAACTTTGACGAAGATTTGATGAAATTGCGGCGACACGTTTTCGTGATAAACTAAAATGTTAAGTATAAAAGAAAATCTTTTAAATATAAAAAGAAAACCCAATTCATTGAAGTCGATGGCAATAAAGCAATTATGTGAATAGACGTTGTCTTCAGTGAAATCGATTTCACTTTATTGTTTAAAAAAATATGATATAATTATGTTCTAATAGAGCCCTGGAAACCGGCGAGCGTGCACGAGAGACCTATGAATATTAAAGAAGCAAGTGAGGTATCCAAGGACCGAGTCATGTGGCGCGCGGTGCTCTCTACATACCCCGCAAAGGGCTTGGCGTTAATATATATAGATAAATAGGTTTGATAATGTTTTCTTGAGTGATAACTTTGCAAAATTCATGTAATTAAATATATGAACTTACGGTTAAAAAAAAATAATAGAAGTCAATGACACACGCACGAAATAGGTTCATACATTTTGAATTGTCAGACAAATTATTGTCAGACAAATTACACGGCGCCATCTAGCTCCAAAGTAAGCGAAGCTTGTGTTATGGGTACTAGACAACTGATAAACATACGTAAATACATTTTTTTTTGTAAATACATACTTATTATACATATAAAATACCCAGACCAATACAAACAGACATGTTCATGCACACAAATGTTTGTACTGTGTGGGAATCGAACCCACGAGCGTTGGTGTTAAAGTAGCGTGACAGCACGTTTCACCACAGCGCCACCGAGCTCGTCAATTATTATTTATTTATTAAATACATATTTCTAAATTACGGAAATCGCAACCCTCGATACTTTATTGGACTTATCTATAAATAACTAAGTAAAGGTTATTTAGTGATGAAACAAAAATGTTACTAAGATTATTTTTGGCCATACTTGAATGAACATTCTCCTTTTACGAGCTTAGTCAAATATAATTATCCAATAGGTTTTATAATTTCCTGTATAAAGTTTATAGACAAACAGCAACACAAATTGACGACATTTCAGATTTAATTCCTTGCTATTAAAAAAAAATGAAGTGTAACTACTTTACTACTCCATTTTTTTTAATTCAAAGTAGAGGAAAAGATACTATTAAATTCAAATTTTTATGTTTGTTTTGATTTATAATTTCTTGAACACACACAGACGGGAAACAAAGTACTACGTTCCTTTTTACCTTATTCTAAGAAAGATACATACAAAATTTTGGCGTAATCGAGAGCAGCTCGTTTACTGATACGATTGTTCGTGCAGATGCCAACAGCTGGAAATATGATCTTCCTGACTGGAATTCCTTCAGGCATCTGGGTCATCACCAGTGGTGCTCTGTAGTATCTTTCAAAAGTCAACCATACCAATGATACAGAGCATACCAGAGCGCCTATCAGACTTATCCTCCATATGATTCTACGAAGAGAGAATTCGCATCAGAATATAACGCGGTTTAATATTAACACAGACAACTTATTGATGGGATATAAAATGCTTCCTTCTTACGTGAACAGGTATTATATATATACAATACCTGTTCACGTAAGTATATATATAGGTATATATAGAGTTATATAATCGTACGCCTGTTCATGCGAGTATTCAATTGCAACAAACTAGTCTTAGCCGTCATCATCGATCTAAACAAGTTCACTAAGTTGTAAACCAAGCAAGTTCATGAACCTACTTACGGTTGCGTACCTCTCTATATGTGGTGTGTTGTCATCAACTATATACTTTAAGCCAGAAATTGACGACTCTTTGCAATATTCCTCAGAGATCGTTTTAAGGGCTTCCTTGAAGTTCTGGGATTTTGTCCGCGTAGGGTTTTTCCTTTGGTGATTCCTGTTTGCGTATGTTGAGGGTTTCTGTAATATCCTGGCCATAATATTGTTTGTAATTAATCTGTGTAAAGTTTGATCGAGGATTGATCCAATCAACCACAGTGCAAATGCTATATGAATTCAGTTGATTTCTAAAGTGCCTAATAAAACGTCAGTTGTTAGATTTGTATTTCGTGATAAAATCAAATAGCTATGTCGGGCTTATATTGAACTATGATTGATTGCTTCTTTCCGTGTTGTTGTGGTGAGCTAATAAAGGGTTTTTGTATATTTTAACAACAATTACAGAGATATTATCTGGAAAATATTTAGCCTAATCATTCATTTTCCTTTATCTTTAAATATTAAAAGAGTTAACGGTAAAATTAAACCCCTTGATACTTAACCACATGTTCATGCACATAAATGTTTGTCATGTGCGGGAATCGAACCCACGCGCCTTGGTGTCAAAATCGCGTCATTCACGACTGCACCACCGAGCTCGTCAAACCGCTACCGAGCTCAAGCTTCGTTTTTTGAACCATATTAATAACTCTATTACATACAAATTGATGCCCGCGATTTACTCGCGTGGAGTTTGATTTTCTGAATTTTAAACTACTACAAATATTTCCGAATCAAAAAGTGGTCGACATGTTGAGCTTAGATATAAATTTTGACTGTATAACATTTCATCAAAATTCATTCAGTATATTAATACTATCTGTCTACCCGTTGTACCAAAACCATAGATGCTCTGAAGAAAAACACCTTGACAGTCAAACAGAAAGACAAGCAACGCAGTAAATCTATAAGAATTCCGTTACGTAAGTATTATAAAATATAGAACCCAAAACTAAATGCAAAAAAAAAAACCATTAGCTAATTAATGCCGAAACTGAACTATTCCAAATGCATAATATATTAAAAAATATCTTCTAAAAGTAGTCCCAGTTAGTTTAACTTCCGTACACCCAATCCGCAATCACCGGTTTGGCTTATTGATCATAACTAGAATACTTGTTACATAAAATTGGAATGTAAAATTAATGCAAATAAATGCGAAATTAAGTCCGCGTTAGTCATGTGGTCTTACGACTTATCCGATCACATGACCGCTCGGACAAACAAGTTGCGAAACACTATTGCCAAACAATCTGACCATTTCGGACACCACCCACCTTCACTCACACTCACAAGACACGGCGCGGCGGCGGCATTAGTACATATATGATGCTACAATGTGTAGCAATTGTTGCAGTATATACACGTTAAGCTTACAGCTCGGATGGAAATCATTTATCACAGACTAAGTCTGCCGCTACACCATAAGTACAGGACTAATTCGAGATATTTATTCATTAGTTGGAAGTATTTTCGCACATTGTTACGCATATCGAGTGAAAATCTTTTATTCACTTATATTAACAACATGCTTTTACTATATTCTAGTCTAATATACCATTATCTATTACTATTTCAGAAAAAACCAGTTGAGAAAGCTTGCATTGCCAGAGAAACACCTGGCTCATAAATTATATAATAATAATAATTTTACCCCGCAGGGCAGCTTGTGGCGAGCTGTTGGTGCGTAACGACACCACGGGTACCCGAGTGCTCCAGAGAGTCGATCAGGGCCTTCGTCTCCGGCGTGTCTTCGTCGGTCGGAGTGGAAATCCAAGAAGGCCCGCAGGACTCTCAGCTCTGGCTTGCCTTCATTGGCCGTCCAGAGAGGAGTCGATAGAGTATATTGCTCTAGCAGGTGATATACTCCAGGGGTGGAAGTGTTAAAGGGCATAACGCCGCGAGTAACTTCGGAGAAAGCGCAGCACACCTCTCGACACCCCTGAGTCACTCACACCGGTGTTGCCCCCGGCCGACTTTCTCTGGCATTTCGGGGGTCCATCTAGTGAGTGGCGAGCCACCGCCTGCCAAAAATAACAGTCAGATATGATAGTTATGGCAGGTGTCCGTCCCTCTTCTGCAATAACCCAGTACCAATAATCCCTCCAGACCTCATTACAATAGACTAATCATTTCCTACACACTCGCAATAGTCCCAATACCTGCCGTGACCTGTTCATTGGTATATTGTCCCACTGATATCCCCTGGAGTGGGTCACGGCGGGTGTACAACATTACATAGTCTTTTCAAAGGGGGCTCTACGCGTTGGATCCTTATCCCCGCGCACGCCTATCAAATGACCGGGATAATGCCCGTGAGAATAATAGAAAATAATAATTTTAATTTATTTCAAGTAGCTAAGACTCAGAATATTAGTAACAATGACACTTATGAACTATGTTAGTAGCATGTACAAATTATAATTCATTTTAAAATTGTAATTTTACATTCCAATTGGACACTATTCCTCCTGATATTTTGCAGCAGTGATTCACATAAATGCACAATATAACACATAACAATTCATTTTTTTTTTTATTTGTCGGCCATTTTGACCATGTTCCTTAAGAGATAAGAACGGTGTTCCTGAACATTCCTATTCTACTTTTTTATGCTGAATCCGAATCTAAAGTCCAAATTCGAATATTCGAAAAAAAGCGACAGACAAACATATAGATTTCATATAGGAACGGTGTTCCTGAAAACAAATACCTAGTAAGAAAATTAGTAAGGGTCTGTTCTGTGGTATTCATATTAGTAGTAAGTATATTAATATTACATAGATTTTAATTTTTAACAGACATTCGAATGTCTTGTGAACATTATAATAGATTTTTAGTAAGTACTTCTAAGTACTTATATAACATATTGTAGAAATAGTAAAATTATATCTCCCTATCACTATACGTACAACTTCACCGTTGCCCAGAAGCAGGCCCGGGTGGAATGGTGCCGTGATACGATAAACAAATTTGAAGCAGGCTCGTTTCGGCGTCTTTACGACATTATTACAGGTGATGAGTCCTGGATTTATCGATACGATCCAGAAACGAACCGCCAGTTGACGGTTTGGGTGTTTCAAAACGCATCAACGCCTACCAAAATGAAGCGGGGCGAAGATTTTGATCGCGAGCTTTTTCAATTTGACTGGCTATCTGGTGTCAATACTTTTACAGAACCAAAGAAACATCAACGCCGAATGGTATACTATCAAATGCTTGGCAGAAGTTTACTCTGTTGTGAGCAACAAGCGACCAAACACAGGGCTCCGCGGGCTACTGCTCCACCACGACAACGTGACCGCGCAACACCGCGCTCAAAACGAGGGACTTCCTGGACATCACGCCGGTAAAACTCCTGGTTCACCTTACAGCCCTGAGCACCGTGTGACTTCTTTTTATTCCCGAAAATAAAAAAAATCAGTTCAAAGGGATACAATTTTCGTCGCCGGAAGATGTGCGTTCGAGCAGGCTGTAGATGAGGTGTCTGCGGCGGACTGGAAAAAGTGTTTCGAAAACTGGTTCAGACGCATGAAACAAAATAAAACATTTTTTTATTTTCGCAAAACTGCTGAGTGTCCCACGTATACTTTTCTAATTATGCCCATTGTCTACGTTGCGTTAAAATTATAAGTGTCAGTGCTGTGATAGAGAGAATATTATTTCTGTACAAGTGCCTATAGAAACACATAATATTACCTAATATGTAAACAATGGCTATTTTATAATATAGGTACTAGCTTTACGCCGGCGGCTCTGCCCGCATAAGTTTTATTCCCGTGGGTTACTGGATAAAAAGTACACATATATGTAGCTTGCGGGTATAACCTATTCCCCTACCAAATTTTGTCAATATCTGTCCAGCATTTTACGTGATTGCGGCACAAACATTTATAATTTATGATTTTATTATATGTATAGAATGTACTTGTTTAAAAATATGTATGGACAACGATACATGAAATCTTAACTGCCATTGTCCCCGTTCCCTGTAAGGGGGACAGACAGACAAATGAACATACAAAAAGTAGGGTTTGGTATTTACTACCACGAACATCGTTTAGTTATGTCCGATTTTCATACAAGGTGCGACCCAAGCCCAGGCTGTTCGATGAAGTGACTCATTTATACAAAATCGTAAGTATTTTTATTAAAGCAAAAAGAAAAACGGGAGAAAGAGATGATCTTTGATAAAGTTTTGATTTAGTTTGAATTTATTATGTGATCACTTATGCATTCGTTCGATTGAAGAAACATTCCTTCCATAAACAATTATATAAAATTCTATATTATATAATGTTCAAATTACCTTTGATATCATCTTCTAAAAATAAATGAGCACTTGTAGAACTAGTTTCACTCTTACATTCGTTATAAGAGGGATTTTAAATGACTATGACTTTTATATAATCCTTATATGATCTCAATATGATTCTTATAAATAAAAGTTTATTATCAATGAAATATAATATTATAAATATAAACGAATATTTGTAACTGACAATACTTCCTTTCCTAATCCTTAGTATGGGCGGGATCCGCTACCTAAGCTTAAGGGATTGGCGAAGCTACATTGACGTGAATAACTACCATCAGACTTGCGCAACCCAGAAAGAAAATCAACCCTTTCTTAGGTCACACGTCTTTCAATAAATAATTTCTTCTAGGTGAAGGTTTCCTAATGATGTTTTCCTTCACCACCGAGCAAGTGACAATTACAAATATGTACAAACAATGTTCAATGTTCAAATACAATGTTCGAAAACACATATTTAGTGGTACATGTCTAGATCAGGAATCAAACCAGGGCTAGTCTGATAATAGACTGGTTCTTTATCCAGTAGGTTAACACTGTTCTTCTAAAAGATATTACATTTAGTTTAAAAACGACATGCTATTTCTTATTCATGAGTAAGTTCATCAAGCAGAAGTATTTATTTAAATATATAAACAGGTATGGTGAGCTATAAGCTGTAATAAATTCAAATAGCTTAAGTATAATTTTCATTTTTATATTTAACTCACCACTTACCTTAACTTCACCTCAACTAGATATATCTTAGAACGTTTAGAAGAATTTCCTACCATGCTTTAAACTAATTTAAAGTTATTTGTAACTAGCTGCTGCCCGCGTCTCCGCCCGCGTGGAGTCAAATAACGTAGCCTATGTGTTAATCATCAAATAATGTGCTATCTACGTGCCAAATTTCATTCAAATCCGTTCAGCCGTTTAAGCGTGAAAGAGCAACAAACATTCATACATACAAACTTTCGCATTTATAATATTAGTAGGATTTATTTTTTAAATCATACTTTCGTAAATAAGAGATTTGTTTCAAAATACGCTTGCACAGGCATCTCATTATATAAAACTACCAATCTCCACACAACCTTTCAATGCCTTAGATTTTAATTCCTGGACAATCACTTCTTAGCTAACATATTTCAAGATTCTGAGAAAATTTCATCAGTAAATGTTATTCAATTTTTACAAAGATTATTGAAAAATTTTACATACTTACATTTTAATGAAATTTATGTTTCATATGCAGAGAGCTGCTATTCCTTGCTACGGTTCAAAACCTTAGCGTGGCTAGTGAATGTACAAATTTAAATTTTACATACTTACATTTTTATAAAATTTCTTGTTCATATGTAAAGGCAGACAGTGTAGATAATTTACAACAGATAGGTATAACTTGTTACGGTTCAAATGTTAAAGCCTTTGTATATCTAGTGAATGTACAAATCTGCATGCATTACCTAGGTAGGTTCTGTATTATAATTGTTATTGGGTATTATTTGCATTCTTCGCATGCAACATACAACAGTTTGTTTATTGACGTGACTGGGATTAATTCGATTAACAATGGTCGATGGGAAAACAACATAAGAACTATAAATTTAATATTTTATTAATTGGTAGAAATTATTCTCAACGGCACATTTTTATAATAAAAGTTTGGGAGGCATTCGAACGTATGACCCACCTGTTCGAAGGTAATTACCGTTGCCTATGAACACTTGGAATATGCGGAGTACCTATCGTTCGTCTACTCTGGAAGGATTTGTTATTTGGATGCAGTTTTCTCTAACAAACTCCCCGATTTAAGCTATTTTTTGAACTCCACCTCTCTATCGCCTATCGAAAACAGACGATATCAATAGGCTTAACGTATTCTCTAACTGTTTTAAATTAACCATCGGGAGGCATACAAACATAGGGCTCACCTGAACTAAACTGGTTACCGTAGCCTATGAACGTTTGCAATACATTAAGTATCACTCGCGGATGCCAACTCTGCTATTAACACAACAACTCCTTAGGAGCTTACTGGTAAATTCACTCACTCGCAATCAGACATCAACCCTCCATGGAGTTATTATGTGCTTACCCAGACCGGCCGCTTTGATGTGCCTTACCTCTCTTAAAAATACTCAGATCAAGACAAAATAGGCTGGGAATCGAACCCTCGAGCCCAGGTGTCAAAGCAGCGTTATTAACGACTGCGCCACAGAGCTCGTCAAAACTATTAACTACTCCTCTAACCGTTTAACTTGCGTGTTCGATTAAACTAACACACGTATCGACGCTATCGGATTACTCGCAATTCATACTCAACCTAACGTATTTAGAGCATACTCATGGAGGATTGGCGGAGGTCAGTGTTTTCAAGGCACCTGCAGGTCACTTGACTTAAGTAATAAATACTGTACTTGCGGCTTAACTTGTTCACCGAATATGAAGGAGTTCGTAATAAATAAACTGAACAATTGACAGGCTGCATGGGACCTAACCTAAGAAAAGACTGATTTTCTCTCTCGGTCGTGAAGATTTGACAGCAGTCGCTTCGTATAAAAATCAGCATTTTCGCCAAATCCTTAGACTTAGGTAGTGAACCCCGTCAATCCTAATGAATCCTAAAGGAAACGGGATAACGCTAGGAAGAAGAGGTGAGTCTTGGTCTTCCTCGTCTCCCACATACTTCTACTTTCGCATTGCAAATATATATTGCAAAAAATCTATTCATAACATGCCGCTCAAATAACGAGCAATTTTTATTTTCGTCTCTACCGCAATTTTATAAAAATAAAACCTACCCTACCATCCGAATATTCCGAATAACCACCGCAGGGTTCAGGTGAATCGATATGTTCCCTCATTGATTAAAAACCATCCAACCGTAAATACACGTGAAGAACATTACTAGTCTTTTCTCTCGCGTAATAAGTAAAAATAAATGGGTCGCCCTTTTTTGTTTACACTTAAGTAGCACTTGATTGAGGGGCTATTAACTACTATTCTTGTCTAATTATACAATTCTAGTGATATAAATAAGCGAGTAAACGGTAAGTAAAAAAAGTAAGGGTGAGTAGAACTAGCGAGTTGAGTAAAAAAGTAAAAAATATTTATAATCGCTTAACTTAAAATTTAATACATATAACCAACACTCTAGTGGTTCATTATCATGTTTAGAGTCAAAGCCAATTCGGCTGCATGTGGTGCTACCTACTAATTATCTAACGAGGCTTTGGAGACAGAAAAGTGGAGCGCATCAAAACAGAGCGATTGTGGAATGTGAATTTATTGTAATATCTAATTGATAATTTTAAAACAGACCTATATTAGTTTTCTTTCGGCATTTCTTCTTCGTCAATGGTTATTTCCGAAATACTAGCAGATTAAAGAAGAAAAATAGTAAAATAACTGAATTGAACAAGATACAACATTTCAAACCAGAGGAACACCTGGCTCGTCAATTATATAACAATTTAATTCTTTTTTTTAAACCTTTCTTCCTCTTCTTCGGTCCTTAAGAAATATGATATTGATTTTTAAGATATTCCTATTCTACTTTTTAATTTACTTTCCGAATCTGAAATAAAATTTCCAATTTTTTTTTTATTTGGCGGTCATTTTCACCATGTGGGATAGGAGGTTGGTATTTCAGACATTTCTATTCTACTTTTTTATGCTGAATCCGAATCTGAAGTAAAAATTTGAATATTCGAAAAAAAGCGACAGACAAACATATAGATTTCATATAGGAACGGTGTTCCTGAAAATGAAGACATGTCTAAGTCCCCGCGAGGGCCCAGTGGCAGATAAAGAATTTTTATCTTTTATCTATTTAAGTTAAACCCAAACATTTTTTTACTGGTCTGTGCCTACTAGAGCCTAGCAGATATTTAATGGACTATTCCAATTAATAAATTCAGCTGTTTTGACGAAAACGAACCTTCACAGAGAGAAAGGCAAATGAATAACAAAATGGATGTGTAAGAATGCCTTAGTTACCTTTTAAGTATGATAATACAACACTAAACTGCTCACGAAGATAAAAGCAAAATGAGCACGAGCTTGATGGGCACGAACCCAATTTTGAATTTCATTAATGCTTGTATACCACCTACCAAACAATATCAAGATATTCAAACGGGCCCGAAGTTGATGGGGTTACATTGTTTTCATATAGATTTAATAATGCCTCCATTATCAGACTAGCTCTATGACACTGTAATGGCACATTGTCACCCGATATACTCGTACGTAGGCAAGTATGGCTCGCCAAGCTTACACTTTGACCTTCGTACTATTATTATGCAGTACTTAATAAGAGTTGTATTCGCCTAGTATGTGAAAAGTTAGCTGTATATATGCAAATTTCAGTTCAATCAGTTTCAAGTGGACATTGGATACACTCTTCTAGCCTTCTAGACTCTGCTTGTGAGAGCACTGTCTCTACACCCTTGATTTCATGTATCATCAAGTCATATAATGTTAGCTACTGCCATTTGAATACACGTTCGTTGAGCTGACACATC
Organism: Pyralis farinalis; assembly: GCA_947507595.1. Classification (NCBI taxonomy): domain Eukaryota; kingdom Metazoa; phylum Arthropoda; class Insecta; order Lepidoptera; family Pyralidae; genus Pyralis; species Pyralis farinalis. Next base: position 17,335,980 of record OX382272.1, read on the forward strand.
AATTACACCCCCAACATACGCAACTATACAAGAACATATACGCACTTCACTAGGTACTCATACTTTTTTCTGTTTTTACTAACAATTAAATCTGACTACACACAAACACATATGCACTACTATAGCCTACTCACAAGCAAACTCCACACTGACACCCCAGCCTACAGTCCATGAGTATTACTATAATTATGTTTAGTTATACACATAATTTTTACTCTATACATAAAATTTATTCTGTTTCTTTAATGTTCGCGTTCATGTCTTCATTTTCCATTTCATTTTTCAACATTTGGCTTTTAATAGTACCTACAAAAGCCAGATATTTCCCTCAAATCAGTTACTTGTAATATACCGTGGGGTAAAACCTGGTGACCTGAAATACAGGCTTCTGCCTAGTTTACACACCACAGGTTTAAGCACCAGTCTTTCACAAAACACAGTATTTGTTATTGTTAAGACACTATTTTTGTATTGGATAATAGGAGAAATATATAAATTTTATTATTGTCACTTATATATTTTTATACTCCTTTTCATATTTTTACATATACAAATTTAATATATAAAAAATACATATACAAATATAAAAAAGGGCCACGCCGATAGCGAAGCGAAGGATCAAGTTATTATTATATTAAATTAATTACATGTTAATTAATTAAATTATTTATTAATTAGTATTATTGTATTATAATTCAATTTTACTTTATACGAGCAATTATAACGAGGTACGTAAAAGGCAGAATTCCAAATTTGCGATGGCGATTGATAATATTGCGGCACGACAGTTGATCACGATTACAACAACAAGCGGTGGTGGTAGATGCGTCTGCCGCTCTCTTGTCGTCCTCTGCAAATACGAAACAACCACGCTCGATAACAGCCTCCTACGATACATTATACCGTCCTACTCGAGAGCTTTAGTTTATTGTGATAAAAGTGTATGTATAAATATTTTTAGCCAGTGTATTGTTGTGTTTCGGAGTTATCGAACTATCAATGTGAGTATTTATTTTGTAGTTTGTGCCTACTATATACCTATTTACAAAGCAGTAGAAATAAAAATGAAAATGCATCAAAAACCGTATACTAACTTAAGTGATGAATATTCCTAAAGGTGAATTTAGTAGTTAGTAGTGTACTTACAAAATCATGGGACTACAAAGAATTTGGGGCAGCATTTTCAATAAGGAACTAAACAGGAGGTCAAACTTGCAAAAATCTATTGCAAAACTCAATAATGTTAGATCCCAAATAAGCTTACTTGCTATAAATTAATAGATGTCAATATCTTTAGCAAACATTATGTAATATAACACAGATAAAATATATCGAATAACGAACACAGTTATTGGCAGATGTAATAAAATAGACCGAAAGTGTCATAAATTAAATGTATACACCGTCACAAAAGCAAATCAATCATTCAAATAGAAGCATAACCATATAATTGTGTCATATTACGCGAATTGAGGTTACATCGAGGATCATAATTTCGTAATGATAATGTCATCTATCCGCTCTATTTGCCCCAGTTCTTAGTTCACACGATATGTTAGTTGTTATGCAAAGCAAATCATACACCTTATCGGTTAAATTTCAATTTAAAACATACAATAATTTCCTAAGAGGTCTATGGCCTTAATATACTCAAGCCTTTATCTGTTGGCTCTAGTCATTATCTGTTTCGCATTAAATGCTCAAAAGTGTAAACTAGATTTTCCCTCCTAATTGAACTTACGTAGGTACGTAAATAATAAGCCAAATTTTAACTTTTGGCAGCTGTATACAGAAACTTTACGCTAACAAATGTCTGTTTAAGTAGGTAATAATTAATTCGGAAACATTGGTGTTGAATAAGTTAATTATAAGTGTAACTATGATTCGCCTTACTCGCATATGAAGTACGTCATTAATAATAAATAAGTATTACTAAAGTTTACAATTAAACGTTACGTTAAAATTAAATATTTACGAAACATACAAATACAAATTAAACCAACAGAGTGGTATACAAGTAAATTTAACGATACTTACAATTTATTAATAATTTATTAAGGTATCTATCATATCATAAGGCAATGAAAAGGTCTAGTCCGGCCATAAGTTCTGTTACAAATAAATATGCATTTTTTTTTTATGAATGTAATCTTAATAAAACTTATATGTGCATATTTACGGAAGTCTCAGCAAAAACAAAAATAGATTTTATTCGAAATGACCACCTTTGGCTTTAAAACAAGCCTTTAATTTGTCTGGCCACGAATCTATGGATTGACGCACTGTTTCCATGGGAAATTTAACCACTACTTGCTCTAGAGATTTCTTAAGAGACACAATATCAGCCTGTCGTTTCAAGCAGGCCATGTCCTCTAAAACGGGCCATAATTAGTAGTCTAAGGGGTAAGATCTTGGCTGGATGGTCAGTCAGGTCAGCCTTCAGCTCTTTTAATGTCCGGAACGTTGGTTTCGAGCCAGACTTGAGTAGTTCGTGCCTTGTGACCAGGTGCAGAGCCTGCTGGAAAGCCCACGGTACAGTGTATTGCTGAAAGGTTTCGCAACACGATCCAAGACAGTCTCTTGATGCACTTTGGCAGAAGTCTTCACTCCTTCTTCACAAAAATGAAGCTTTGTGACTCCTTGATAAGACAACCCCACCAAACCATTACAGACGCAGGATGATGACCACGTTGTGTCTTTCCGACCACATAGACCGCTTCTTTAGAACTATGTGCGTACACTTTGTCATTTTGCTTGTTGTTGGCTCTTCAATCAGGATTTTTTTTTCACCAGTATAGAGGATATTTCTGTTCCTTTCACCTGCGTTTCGGGACAGAATGCGTTTTGCCGATCCGCTCTCTCGATCGATGATAAGCGCCGAACGTTATTATATGCAACAGAGTCCTAGCGGGAATATTAATTTCTCGCGATAAGATTTTTTGTTTCATAATGGGGCTTCGGCGAATTCTGTATTTAACAGCATTAACAGCCTTCGTAGTTCTAATAGCACGCGGTCGCATCGATCTTGGTCTTCAACAGAGGAAGTGTTGGTATATCTATCGATAGTACGATATACGACTAACATACAGCTGATACCAAGCTTTTGCATGCAAATTCTGAACTCACTTTGTGCAAGGCAATCACTGCAATCCTATAAAACGGCGGGAAATCGAAAGAAGTTTGTAATATAATAAACGCGTTCCAAATTCAAAATAATTAAAGAGTTGAAAAGAAGATAAGTTTCTGTGTAACAGTATTTATGGCCAGACCAGATATGATTCCTAACCTTCAAGGGACTTGAATTTAAATTGTAGATAGATCTATTCTCATTTTCTTCCATCGTAATAGTAACGTAATGTGAAACCTTAATAAATTTAAGCATCGATAGTGTCATTTAAGTCTCTGGCAAGATACATTTTGTCACATGTATCAATTTCTATTAGAAGTGAATAAACTGAGTACTAAGAATAACTTGCTCGCTAAGTAAATCATATTTAGGGTATGCCTTGAGCAAAATACAGATAAACAGCCTCGCCACGTGAGCGTAGCCATGTGAAAAATACTTGTAAACAGCAACCTTCCAGAGCATTGACCAATATCATACAACTGTACGCTTGTAGATTTGAAAGTGAACTTTGTTTTAGTTAGGCATCGCGACCTTGAGGCCATTGTCCGCGCGCGCACACGCAGCGGCGTTCATCGTGGCCTTCCATCCACATTATGTCATTCCCCGACTTTATCAAACTCTGATCGCATCTGTCCAACGACGGATATTTTTAGAGGAATGGCCAGACGAGATACCATGACAAGCAACTATAATTTACGTGTAACGTGGCTATCATTCATAAAGTTGGTATCTTAATCTTCATCGAAACGATAAGTCACTTGACCTCTTTTATAAAACCAGGGTTATATGAGGTTTTCTAATACAGTTTTAGACAAATATTGAGAATTGTCTCAGTGACTATAATTAGCGATACTTGAAACTAATTATTTTCAACAATACAATGTTATTTACAGTAAGTATGTTTACCGAATCAAGTCTTCATATTTAGAATAGTAATTTTACCACTTGACATCATTATTATTATTGTACTGCGGCTGAATGTGGCTATAAATTCTGCTGGGTCAAAAATGGAACAATCTACGCTAAAAGAGAAGAAAAGAATTCCCCAGTTCTACGAATATCTTCTCCAAACGACATTCGCCTCCTGGTTTCACCTGGCGGCAAGGCGCCACCAGCCGATTGATCTCCGATATGGGTTGGCTACATATCTTGTGCTCCTATGTATGTTGGTTTTAGGTTTTCACAGAAATGCTTATGCATATAGTAGTAAAGTTATATTTAAAGTATTTATTTTATTTCACATGTGTTTGTATCACCTGTATATCTTGCAGAGGCCTAAAACAATAATATCGAATCGATTTATAAAGGTAGTAATAATATTTAATATTTTTGTAATAGCGGTTTGTTACTCTAGTTTTGTCGTGACCGAAACCAAACTAAATTGCTTCATTTTTGTTTTATACATAAATATTAACTACGATGCAGGACATCTCAGATGATTTAGATTTAATTAACATTGAGTGTCACGACATCACACAACTGGAAAGCTGTAAATCATTGTTCACCACTGATATTACGTTTAAAGTTTTAAACTTTAATATTAGAAGCATAAATAAGAATTTTGACAACTTTGTAATAGCCCTCACTCGGCTAGATATCGAGTGGGATGTCATTGTACTAACAGAATGCAGACTTGTTGACGTGTCTAATATACCACCTATTTCTGGCTATGAGACCTATAGAACAAATAAAATAATCAATCAGAATAGTGGGGTTGTAGTGTATGTTAAAAACTCCTTGAATGCGACTGTTGTAGAGCCAAACTTTAAGGAAGCGGATTGTTTGACAGTAGATGTGCCTTATTATGTATCTATTCTTTGTATTTATCGCTCCCCTTCTTTTACAAATACGGATAATTTTATGACAGACCTACAGTCTTATCTGGAATCTCATAAAAACAAAACGAATTTAATTGTTACTGGTGATATAAATATTAATATACTAGAAGGTGACAGGAACAGTGAATATTTATGTCTTCACAGATTACGGATTACTACCTGCTATATCAATACCGACCAGAAATAATACATGTTTAGATCATATATACGTCAAATCAAAAGGGAAAGCTCTCGGAGCGGTTTGCTCTTGTGATATAACGGATCATAAAATCGTGGCAGCTGGAATTCAATTACAAATCCCAAAATCTGAAAAGCTAAATCGAGATAAACTACATGTAAATGTCGAAGCTATCAAAAAGGATCTCCATGGTATAGATTGGTGTGCAGTGATTAATAAAACAAACACCGATGAAGCTGTAAAACAATTTAACGACTGTTTGATGAGTATTATAAACTCAAATTCTCGAATAATCAAAATCAGTCGTTCTAAATTTTATATTAAGCCTTGGATTACACCGGGGCTAATTCGGTGCATCAAGCATAGAGATAAGCTACACCAACAAGCTAAATCTAATCCTGATAGAGCAATAACCCAGATAACATATAGACGTTACAGAAATTTCTGCAACAGAATCTTACGTAAGCTAAAGACACAATACGAAGAGAATGAACTCCAAGAAAGTCGAGGAAAACCTAAAAAGCTTTGGAAAGCAATAAGAAATATATGTGATATTAGTAAAGGTAATAAACAACCAACAGACCTCTTACAAGTTCAGGGTGCCGATGCGCAAAAATCAGTTGATATGTGTAATACACATTTTTCTGAAATTGGAATTAAACTTGCAAACGACATTCTAAATAATCTTAATGTAAGTGAGGAAAACTTAGCATCGAGGATTAAGATTGATACCGCATTACGTGACTCATTTTTTATGCACCCGACCGACGCATCTGAACTCGGTGAACTAATCGATCAGCTGCAGAATGACAAGGCTCCTGGTATTGATGGTTTGAGTAATGGTCTAGTCAAACAAATCAAAGATCTTATCATAGAGCCTTTAGTGGCAATTTGTAACATTAGCTTCTCTACAGGCGTCTTTCCAGAATTATGGAAAATAGCAGTTATTTACCCCATATATAAAAGCGGATCCAAAAGAACACCTATTAACTACCGTCCCATCTCTTTATTGGGAGTTTTCTCCAAATTGCTTGAAAAGCTAGTTAATAAAAGGCTTATCAGCTACCTTGAAATGAATAACTTGCTCTCTTCCCGGCAATTTGGCTTCAGATCCAAAAAGTCTACCGAGGATGCTGTCGATCTACTGACTTCAACTGTCTCCTCCCATCTGGACAGAAACCAGCACTGCATTGGTGTGTTTCTAGACTTGGCAAAGGCCTTTGATACCATTTCCACTCGGGTATTATTAACTAAACTTGAGAAAATCGGTGTCAGGGGTTTGGCTTTAGATTGGTTTTCAAGCTATTTGCGTAATAGAAAACAATGTGTTCGAATAGGTGATTACACTAGTAGCGTACAGAACACGATCTTAGGAGTGCCGCAGGGAAGCATTCTTGGTCCAACACTGTTCATACTGTATTTAAATGATATTCACACCGTACAACTGGAAAATGCAGATATAATATGTTATGCAGATGACACGGTGTTGCTTTTTAATGACAAGTCATGGAACGGTGCGTTTTCGCTCGCTGAAAAAGGACTAGCTCAAGTCGCTGAATGGTTGAACTGGAACTTACTGACATTAAACACAAAAAAGACTAACTACGTTTGCTTCCATAAAACACAGGTTTCAGCTCCGCCTTCAAGTCTACAAATAAAATTGCACAACCGGTGTATGACTAACCAGAATTCTTGTAATTGCGATAATATAGACAGAGTTCAATCCGCTAAATATCTCGGCATTCATATCGATCAAAATTTAAATTTCAAACAACATAATATCATATTTGTCTAAGAAAGTTCGTAGTATAGCTCACGTAATGCGTAAACTTCGCAACGCAGCTTCAGTTAGTACATTAACAAATGTCTATTATGCCCTTTGTCAGTCGATTTTAATGTATTGCATCTCCTGTTGGGGCGGATCTTCTAAGACAGCTATGATAGAAGTTGAAAGAGCTCAGAGGTCAGTCCTCAAGACAATGTTGAAGAAAAACTTCAGATACCCAACAGCAGAATTATACAAAGAGAGCAAAGTGTTGAGTGTTCGAAAATTGTTTTTTATGAAAGTAGCGTTGATGACCCACAAGAAAGTTATAAACTCTTGTGAATATTCAAACCTAGTTAAGAAACGAGTTTTTAAGGTTCCTTTGCCACGAGTGAATACAACATTTGCGAAACGCTTTAATCCTCATATACAAGTGAGCATCTATAACAAAGTTGTCAAACCCTGTGATCTTAGAGAAAGTACTATGCGTGGAGCTAAGATTAAAATAAAAGAATGGTTAATCAATCTCGAATATGATGAAATTGATAAAATGCTTCAGAACTACTAATAATATAATGCAAATAGCCTCAATGATATGCTTTGAATTATGTACTAAATATGAAATAGGTAGAAAGATCAACATGTATCTATTATATATATATATATATATATATATATATTCCTTGTATTAATGTATATGTTCTAAATTATAATATTTTGAAACCAATCTTGATATACTTGATGTAATTACTGTTATTATTAATTTATGTTTGCAAGTCAGCCGGCACCAAACTTTTATTAGATAAGCATAAAAATAATGGGCCACACGATACAGGCTTGCATGCCTAGTGTGTGGATCCATAGCTTTAAGACTATGTGTGTGTGTGTTTAATGTAAAATAAATATTTTCATTTTTTTCATTTTCACCACTGTGCCCATTAAACATATACGACTTGACTGTTTAATTAAATAAAAAAACACCGATTGCAAAAACTTCTGCAATTAAAAATGCACTAAAAGATACAAAATAATTGCTTTATTTTAAATAACTCTAAACAAATATTATAGGGTATATTTCTACTTAAACAGAAATTCGAAATATATTTTTAGACTACTTTATATAAAATCAATCTATTATGATAATAATATACGAGGGTCATTTGAAAAGTTCTTAGCCTAAAACATGGTTAAAGTCATTGGTTTTTTTATAACTACCCTCATTTTGTAGTTACATTATTTAGCAACAAGTATGCACAGTTTAGTTTATTCACAGTACGTATATTTATTGTTGTTTTTGGAGTAGGTGCCAGCGCATATTTGTGTTGTTGCTTTTTAGTGAATCTTACGTTCCATAACTGATTTATCGAAAGTGGACATGAGTAGACCTAAACGTGCTGCCCATAAGAGACAGCAGATAAATGAGATGAGCAAAGAAAAGGAGAAACGACTTCCGCAAAGTACGAAATCTAGAGAGTACTTCACCACTGGAGCAAAGGTAGACGATTAACTTGTACCTAAAATGGAGGGTACTTAACCAGGTTATGGGAACATGATTCCCACATAGTATTTTTTTTATTTTCTTAGTAGGTTTTGGCAATGCAATGATAATTTAAAAAAATGGTACCATTTTAAAAGTTATATTGTAATCTTTAAATTGATACAATAATAATTTTAATCACACCCAGTATCTTGGTTTAAGTGAAGGGATAAGGATAGGTGAGGGAATAAGGAAATTCAATAATTAAAACAACAGAATTTAATAAAAACATCTTTATTTAGTCTCAAATTTGATGTCAATATTTTGTATTCCCTCCCCTAGCCCTAACTACAGCTCGAAGATGATTCCTCATAGACCGAATCAGCTTCTTGATAGATTCTTGTGGGATATCTACCCACTGTTCTATCAAAGGTGATTTCAGCTCCTCAACACTCGAAGGAGCAGGATTTCTGGACCGAACGCCCTTTTCAGCTCATCCCATAAGTGCACGATTGGATTCAAGTCGGGATTGAGCATTAGCCAGTCTAATGTAGGGATACCAATTTCACCCAGGAATTCCGCTCGCCGAAATATACTGCATAAGGAATGACATATTCCAGCAGAACATTGGATATACAGCGGTCTGAAGTTAGACCGCCCCCTTGTTTCCCTCCAGAGATAAAAAGCTTCCGTTTTTCCGTAAAAGAAATGCCGGCCAACATCATGCAGGAACCGTACCCATAGGCTACTGTTTCAGCAGAACAGCACTGAGCAAATCGCTCTCCAGGCCGTCTGTAACCCTGCCCCTTCAGTTGCTACCGTGCAAGCACATTTTACACTCATTTGAGAACTCGCCTCCACTGCTCTACTTACCAATTATAATGTCGCGAGCAAATTGAAGGCGTGCTTGTCGGTGAGCCGCCGTCAGTTTTGGGGGTGTGGCAGGCCTTTTTGGAGTCAAGTTTGCTTGCTTGAGTCTTCGCCGAAACTCACTGACAGCCACCACACGAACTTGTCTGAGCACTTACTGAGGACGTCGACGCTAATCAAATTACTATTTCGAAGAGAAGTTGACACGATAAAACGGTCATCTCTCTCGGAAGTGCACCGGCGACGTCCAGATCTTGGTATTGGGACAAAACCTCCAGTCTTCTGAAAGCGTTTATAAACTTTGAGCAGAAGACTGGCTATATAGAGCTGGCGAGCAACATCCCGCTAGGCTAAGACATTGTTGCAGTAGGGCGACAATTTCTGCTGCTTCTGTAGGTGTAATGTCCATTATCGTCCAAGGTCAAGATTCGAATTTAGGGGAGATGTGTACCGGTCAACGTGTTAACAGACTGATATTTTTTTTTACATCATGTACTTTGTAATCTTTTAATTAAAAATAGGGGGTCAATGACGCGCAACTCGTCGAGAATCGAGAAATTGTATTATGTCTTTTTTATACTCCGTCACTTAAACCGGGACAGCTCTTGAAATATGGCTGTGATTAAATTGATTATGATATCAACTTAAAATGGTACCATTTTTGTTATTTTCATTGGTCATTTAGTTTTTAAAATAGCTCGGAACAAAACACAATACGGTCCATACTTTTGCTCGCTAGTGTACATTCCCTGTGGTCACACCAAAAAAAAGCGTCTATTGGAACGCACATGTCATTTTTATAGCAGTTTACTCTGTTGTCGACCGTTAGATGAGTCTTTCTTGTCAACTGCTGTGTTTTTATTGAATTATGACGAATCAGAAAAAGATAAGATATGATTTTTGATTATATTGTAGATTTTGAATTTTTCTGTCGATATATGCACAAATTTTATCTAATACTTACAAAACTTTATGAAATAATCAGAATCATAAAGTGGGGAACTTATGACCATAGCCTGTAGCATCCTGTATTGCTAATGTTTTTGTGGGAGCTATATGTTTATAGCCTGGTGAATTAACCAAAAGTCTAAGGATTAAGATTTTTGGTTTTGGTGGCTCCGTTCTTTCTTTACCTTTTTACGCAAATAAAGAATAAGTAAATAATAAATATTATTCATTTCATTCTTAAACAAGATAATGAATAAATATCAAACTAAAAAGTTGAAAAAAATAATGTGACAAACAATCCTCATTTATATATATATATATATATATATATATATATGTAGCAAAATCAATCTCTCTCTAGACAGGCAATGGGATTATGTTTTTTCCCCAATTTCAGTGATACAACATCAAACAAAACATTTTTAAGATTGGAGGGTTAACTAAAGTACCTCACTACTTAGTTAAACTTAAACTCGGCTAAACTTGTTAAAATTAACTCCACGAAGACATAGTTCGCGCGTTCATCGCTAAGAATACCCCACGGGTTGTGTTCTGAAGAATTGCTCGATATGATGCCGACAGCTTGGATTCACAACCCCACCGCTCTCCGACGGCGAGGAGTTCATCCTCGCATACTGGAACCGCAATGGCTGCGTACTATGCGGTTCCAGATAAGTTTTCTTGCGAGAACCCTCAACTTGTGGAATAAACTCTCAGTCAAGGGTTTCCCAAGAGACTACAGCATGGAGCTCTTCAAGAAGAAGTGATTAGTAAGCTAAACGTACATACGAGTACATAGTGGGAGTGAGGAGTGGGATTTTACAGGGTCAGCAACGCATGAGTAACTCCCTTGGTGTTGTACATGCGCATAGGTTACGGTAACTGTTTACAGGTAACAGGTAGGCCGTACGCTTATTGTCCATACTAGCGGCATAAAAAAATTTGACCGTAAACACCACTGAGTGATATATTTTTTTAGTTATTTTATTTTAAACTACTAAATCGTAGTTGATAAAATTTCTATGGAACCAATCTGAAGATATATCTGAAGGAATATTTATCTATTTTTAACTTCACGCCAAATCCCTTGCGGGGAAGGCAGAGAGACCCGAGCGCCACGTGACTCGATCCTTACACACCTCACTCGCTTCTTTAACATTCATTGATCTTCTCATGCGCGCTCGCCAGTTTCTAAGGCTCCTGATATCACCTTGTGGCATTATAGGAGCCGAGGAAGGCCGAGACTTACGTACCATGACCAATAAAAAAAAATCTGTTTATATATGACGGAGTTCTGAGGTGACCTCCTATCACCTCCTCCTTTATTGAAGTCGGTTAACAAAGGATTTGTGTTGACAAGTTTCTTTCGGCTTTAATTCTTCACCGCGTACAATTTCAGAACACACTTGAGGCTCGCATTTGACCGCATTAATATATATAAACCACAGATCCCTATTAACCTCTCTAGACAGTTCTTTAGTTCAGTTACACTCAAGTTCAACATTTACATATGATGCCCTTGACTGCCTCTTAATTATGTAAAATGACCTTGTGATAATAATGCAATTTAATAAAATCTCTTCTTAGTATACACATTAGCATAATATTCATTTTCTTGATAATTAAACGATAAAATAAGTAGAAAAGATGAAAAATGCTTATGCCATCCCTATACTTCTAAAATTTAAGATCTTAAAAAAATCTAGCATGTTGTATTAAAATATAAAGTAATAATTTGTAATATAAAATAGTAACCAATAATATTACAATGTAAAAAAGTACTACATAGCACCAAAGACTTCTATGTATGTAGTATACATAGAAGTCTTTGCATAGCACTATGGCTATTCAGGTTGGATACGTTATAATTTGAGGGAACGGATAAGGTCGTGAAAATATCTTTTAATATTGATACATACATGTATATCTTTGGGTCCGAGTATCCCGTACCGTAGTAATGATGCATAAATTTGTTTACCTAATACATATGTTCTTTGTATAACAGTTTTGCAATTTATGTACAACTCTTCTTTGCATTAAATTGTTGAAGTTTTACGATACACTTAATCCAAGGTTTATGAATAACATTGGACTTTGTGAATAAATCATTTCATACAATATTTAATTAACACGTTAAATATTTCTCTATATATAATTCTATTTATAATTTTAGGAAACAAGGTTTTTTTTCATTCATTCATTTTTGGATCCTGTTAAAGAATGTTCAGACCGCTTCCTATTAGGCAATTTGTCCGTTTTAAGTAGAGCAATACAACAGACGCCAATGTATATCAAATTGGGTTTAAAACTCCTGGTAGACAAAGAGAACTGAGCGCTATAAGACTCGCCCCTTACACAACTTACTAGTTTCTTTAACATTCATAGATCTTTACTTCGAAACAAAGGAGCATGCCTCTTCTTATCAAACCACACTCTCCTCCAGACCAACTATTCTCCTTACACGCGAACTTCATTGCATTCGTTGCACGTGAACGCAGATTGCAAGCGTTACCCCCCAAATTTTGCGTGACACAATTAGCATTTTTTCGGTTAGCGGTTTTCGCCTTTCCATATACCTACTCTCTCAGTCATACTCAGCTTTCGCTTTCAGGCGTTTAACATTAGGATCATAACCGCATTGTGTGTAACGAGCTTTGCGTTTTGGTTTAAGTTTTTGTTACTTTCGTTTTCTCAGAGAAAGGATCGGAACTAATATCGAACCTTATGAACGCTTAAATTGAATTTAATAACCCCATAATTGTTATTAATCCAAAATAATTATTTAAAAAGACATATCTAAACTGAACAAAGACATTAAATTAATGAAATATATTTGCCAAATGCCATTGTCAACGAATTTGGATTTGCTATGAATCTAAAAACCGAATTTATGTGTACAGACCTCATATCATATAACCTTATATCATATCTTACTACGCCTAGAAGTAAAAAATGAAGGCTATTCTGTTTTCTGTTGACGTGCGAAATTCCTCACGATCTTTTCCTTCACCGCCGCGGGTACATTATGTACAGTCAAAGAAGAAACATCAATCAAAAATAAACAATTGTGGGAGCTCGAAATAAAGATGACAATGCCACTGACTTAATTTGTAAATTAAAAAACACTAACTGATGATATCTCACATACTGATAACTTATCTGAAAATATTATGATCATGGGAATCCAGCAATCCATTAGATTAATTTGAATCCTGACAAATTCCCAAATAATCAAGTATCACCAGTTATTAAACCTAAAGTATTTACTACGGAAGTGTTAAAATCTGAAAATCTAAAATTGTATGCAAGAAATAACGTAGTACCTACAGCTAAGAGCAGATGACGCTGAACACTGGAGGTGCGATTGTAACTCTTATAATATAAAGATCAACGTGTAAAGCTTTACGTGATATTAACTATACTATGCGTTGGCAAAAATGAACGGATTTCCTTGACAGAACTATTTCCCATAACAGTTCGATATATGTACTATTTTTTATATATCGTCGAGAGGCAACAAGCATACGGCCCAGCTGATGTAAGCAGGTCCCATCCTATGAACGCTTGCAATACATTAAGTATCACTCGCGCGATGCCACCTCTGCTGTTAACATAGCAACTCCTAGGAGCTTACTGATGATCTCACTCACACGCAGGATCACAACAACACTCCAGAGAGTTGTTATTTGGCTGCGATTTTCTGCGAGGTGGAGGTTCTTCATCTTCATCAGACCAAGATACACAGATATTTTCATATATCTCCAGTGTGTGAATCGAACTCGAGTTGGCATGAGAGTAGCGTTACTAACCACTGCGCCACCGAGTCCTCAAAATATAACGTTAAAATGATTAAAATTATGAAACATATAGTAATTGTAACCACCGTGATCAAATGTAAACGTAGGAACGGTGTAATGTACTACTGTAATCTACGACTAAGGCTGATTGTCTAATTGTAATTTCTTAACGAACGAACGTCACTGTTACAACACGCTGCCAGAAACGTGTTACAGTTTGAATATATTTTATATGCTTAAAGACTCACAAACTCACAAGACTACGAACCTGATTATCTATGTCATGATGCAAATATAAAGCACCAGTTAGTTTAAAAACCAAAGTCATAGATGATTATCACCCCGTTAAACAGACTAAAAACAATAATGACAATGATAATTAATTTGTCACTCAAAGCATGTGATATGATATTAATGATCAATCCCAAAACCCCTATTGATTGGCGGCCGGAAATATTCCGAGTGCTACATACGAATACAGCAGGCCTGCAATCAAAGCATGATTCAAATCACTATAACTAAATTAATAGATAAAAGTCATAGAACCCAATGTATAACGTTTCCCTGACATCTTCGTCAATTGTGTAGAAAAAAGAAATATAATATTTAACAATTATATGTTAGCTTTGATTTTCCGGCTGTCGATAATATTGTTAAATATTGAAGTGAAAACTTCTTTAGCATTATTGTGATTTGATACTCGATGAAACGAAAAAGCGACAGTAAAAAGAGACAACCACATATATCTATATCTATAGAATTTCCCGTGCGAGACTATGAAATAGAGGACATTATATAGTGTTTATTACGTAGTCCGAGCATTGTACGTGTGTTAGTACGTGTGTGTGCGGGCCTACCTAACCTTCAATATCAACGAAGCTTCAATTATCCTACTTCTGAAATTCTACATTTGTCTCATTATTATGAAGTTCACATTTTTTAAGGTTTCTCTTCTATCGCGTGTGAACTGCACACATATTTTTGTTTAATTTTTCTTCTTGCATAGCCAGAAGACGTAACATTGCGTTCCGTTCCTCTACCTTGGTATATGTTAAAAAAGTTGATAAGGTACGTCTTGTCGGAGACTTGGTGTAATTTACAAACAAATGTATAATAACCACGATAACTTACTTCAATGTAGATGAAATTTCCAATACACTTACATAACACACATGATTAAAAAATACAGGTTTAATTGAGAATATCCTCCTTTTTGAAACCGGTTGAAAAGACAATATTACACCTCTCAACTAGTAGATTCAGGCGTTATTATGCGAAAGTCAAAATTACATGCAAGTTGATCTAACCTGCTTGTGTGCTTTCGCCACCAATTAATTGGCACTGTCATTAATTGGTTGCGAAAGAACAAAGTAGGTTAGATCATATTGTATCTTCCAACTAGTCACTGACAAAATCTGGTAATATAACTAACCCTGTGTTGTAGACCATTCAATAACATGGTCGGTAGCCAGTCGAGACCTACTCACACTTATTATTATTTCTTAAACACAAATTACCAAAAAATCGAAAACCCTGGGGGAACAAATAATTTGGAAATGATACAATATTACTCAATGCTATCTGTATGCATCCAGATAACTACAATGAAACGTGTGCTACTGCTCCTGGCGAGTTCATACCTGGTGAGCTGTCTACCGCCGCCACACCCTGCCGTGGTTGCGGTAAGGCAAGAAGAACAACAACTGCCACAATACTTGAGAAGTCCGGCTCTACACAACCCTTTGTTGCGACACCTATTACCTCTGTCCAGTTTATTACATGAAGGAGAAAAAGTGGTAAGATCCTACCTATAACACTACAGTTAATAAATACTGATCTCTTCAAACTACCAGATAGTGGGAGTAGCCAAATATGACAGCTAATAGTGTAACGGTAAATATAAACGTCCGTCAAATGATCATGCAACTGTCAGTCAAGTCAATTAATTCTATCACTCGCGCTTGATCACGAATTACAAGTGATGAAATTAATCCGACATTAGTCGTTTAGTCTTATTGATCATCAAGCACTATCAGATACATGGAACATTTCTCAGCCAATATATGTTGAAAAAAATATATAGGCGCAGTGGCATTTTGCCTATTGGCATTGCAAAAATGATACATATTATAAATTTCATTTTACTTAAATTACACAAGCGCACTCACCACCAAAATATCAAAAATAGTGCTAAGCGATGGCAAAGCGGCTGAAAGTAGAGAAAGGTGTAAACTGCAAAAATACCAACAAAACAATTCTTAAAATTTCCTCGTAACTGGTGTTAAGAATATGCCCATCCATCATACGTAAAATTGTAACTTACCGATGCTTGTACCTAGGAGATATTTAAGAGAGAAATAAAAATATTTATACTACACCTGGTCGGAAAGTAGGTTGTTACTTGCGTAAGAATGGGTCAGAAAGTTCGTCTTTGTAGCCCTACAAATATGCTGGGGGCAAAACTGTATGAAAATCCATTGTTAACGTGCTAAGCGGGAAGAAAAAGTATATAAAAAAAAATTTTGTTAACCTGTTGTTTTTTTTTTACAGTATTAAAATTTAAAAAATGATGTATTTTTAATTCAACTACATAAAAGAATAACCTACGTTGTCTCAAACCAACATTAATCTCCCTAACAAAAGTATTAAATTAAATTTCAATAACTATAGTAATTTTAATATAAACTTTCATTAATAGAGATTTTGTTTTATACTTTAATCGCAAGTGTAGTATAAAGCACTATATATCACTCGGCGAGAAAGTGCGATTCCCAACTAAAACTTCGCCCTCGTTGGTAATCGGTCACTTTCTCCCCTCGGTGAACAATGTACTATTGCAGGATCTTTCGAAGAGCAATAGTAGTCAAAACAATTATGTTTAGAGTTTTTGTTTTGTCCGTCTATCTATACCTATGTTTCAACGAAATTGGATACGATTATTACATCCGGATTTATATGAACTTTAGGACAGAAATAGAGTAGATATGCTCTGGATCAACACATAGGTGGATTTTTATCCTGAAATTATTAAAAAGCCGAACTCCGCACGGACGGATACGCAAAGAGCAACTAGTATTTAAATTTTATTTAGTTATTAAATTTTATTTTTAATGTTGTTCTACGCAATATTTTCATCAATTGCCAAGCATTTTTAATGTACAACACAGTCACACTCACATATAAAATTTTGAAAAGATTGAAGGAAATCGAAAGCTTTGGAGAATGGAACTTTTCTTTTCTTTTTTTGACAAATTACACAGCGCCATCTAGCCCCAAAGTAAGCGAAGCCTGTGTTATGGGTACTAGACAACTGATAAACATACGTAAATTAATTTTTTTTGTAAATACATACTTATTATACATAGAGAATACCCAGACCAAGACAAACAGACATGTTCATATACACAAATGTTTGTATTGTGTGGGAATCGAACCCACGAGCGTTGGTGTCAAAGTAGCGTAACAACGTGTTTCACCAGTGCGCCACCGAGCTCGTCAGACGTTCAGCTCGTCGTCTTTGGATGACAGCCAATCGCATGCGATTTATTCACTCGTACTACAACAGTATATATCTTATTCCTCAAACTAGATCAATGCAAATGTACTTACATCATTGAATCCGGTTTTTAAGGTATTATATTTCTTTGCAGGTAGAACATCGGGAAACTGACGACATAGATCGAAGGCAGATATACAATATCCTGACACATGCTGGCTTAATTCCACGGAGACACCACCAACAACATAGGATCCAACCGATCAGATTCCATTCAAGTCCAAACTTCGGTCATCATAATTTCTTCGAGCCACCAGCTTTTGCTAGTCCCGAAATATTACAGCATTTGTAGTAATTACATAAATTACATAAACAAGGACCTATGTCTGTGATAGAAAATTGTTACCTAAGTTCTATCCTATATTAATATATAAAAACGGTAAAGAACGAGCCTGGCCTCGAGGGTCCCGTACCACCATTTAATATTTACGTTTCTTTTACCGACCAAATATTGATCGAAAGATATTGCTGATAAATGTACGTGCTTACAAACAAAGAAAAAAAACAATATTTATATTATACATCAATAATCTCAAGAAGATGACTGCAGATTAGTTTCCATCGAGGAAATACTTTTAGAATCAGAACAGTTGTGATAGTAAACAGTATATGTACCTACATATTTTTTACCTACAAATCTTTGAATTTTCCCCGTATTTGTGCTATGAGTACCTTGCTTCATGGCATGTTAATATTTGGGTCAAACATTTTCATTTGTCACAAAACAAAATATGTAGGGTATGTATATAAAATATGTAAATATTTTAAAAAAATCAAAATATGTAGGGTCTTTTTTATTTGCCATTGCCACTTTTGGATTTGGACACTATGAGACCTTGCTTTTTGCTTATCTCTTATTTCGTTATCCTGGGTCAACTATAAATACTGTACTATAGTCGTTGATTTGTGATTCTCAACATGCAGACATTACATAACAATAAAATTATGATTATTGGATTTTCCTATCCTTGTGCTATTATTAATCCTTTCTCATTGCAAAATTTCTTGATCGACTTGCTTGCTTACAAGCACCCTAAATTATTCGTGATTTCTTGAAAAACGGACAGACAGATATAAATACAACATAGCGATGACATTTTTCCTTATAGTGGTGCTATAGAACTTTCCTTCAGAATAGGTTTTGGTCGTGTTTGCTTGACAGACAAACGGACTAGAAACTCTTTTTTACGTTTTGAAGTACAGAACCCTAAAAAAGACGTTAGGGACTTTATAGGTTAGATAATTTGTTAAATGTGATAAATAAAGAAATATTTGTAAAAAGTAGAATAGTTATAAGGGACCGTAAGGGACTTAGCGTGATAGATAAGTAGAATACTAAAATAATCGTATGTACTTACATATAATTATAGTACAGGTGAAACGAACATTAAATTATATACGTAGTAAAAATTGTAAAAATGTGGTAAGTACCTATTACCTATGTTAATAGTAATAAACAAATTGAAACTTAAAACAATGTGTAATATATTGTATTCAACACAACCTTGAATGATATTCATCGTGGGGCCACATTATCACGACATTGCACAATTGTTTATAATTATCACATAAAATATTCATTGCAATTGCACAATGTAAAAAATGTAGGTATATTATTTTGAGGCAAGGCTAACCTAACATCCTGTTTTATGTATTATACTTCGCTCTAACATAGGAGTATACAAACGTTAAAATGAAACGCACATGTCATTCTCTGATAAAAGATTATTGCGCCAATTGCTCATTTGCCGGGATACACTTCATTGCTGATGATACTAAACACTGGACCGAACGGTAAGTAAAAACATTTCGAAGTATATTGGCAATATCGCTTACGCTTACTTATACAACACGACTAGTACATGATGCCAGGGTTCTTTATATTAGATAAACATAAAAAAAAATGCCATTGGCCGCACCGGAGCTACGCCAGTAATTCAACGCCATACCGCGCCGCACTGCTCTGCTGCCGCGTCAGGTGTAAGTACAGTACAAACATTTGTGTGCATGAACATGTCTGTTTGTATTGGTCTGGGTATTTTCTATGTATAATAAGTATGTATTTACAAAAAAAAAAATGTATTTACGTATGTTTATCAGTTGTCTAGTACCCATAACACAAGCTTTGCTTACTTTGGGGCTAGGTGGCGCTGTGTAATTTGTCCGACAATATTTATTTATTTATTTAAGTCTTATGCGCGAATTATCTGTGACACTAGCTTGCGGACCGATGCGTCAGTTGCGTCCCCAACCGGGTCACATACAGGAAACCATAATGTTTAAACATTAATTTGCGAATCTAAACTCAACTAAAAACAATACTAGATTTTTAACTTAAACAACTATCCAGAGGGGCTTAAAAAACTTACTTCCCTTGCCATGATATCATAAGGCCTGAGCTTTATAAAGCATCCGTGCTCTTGCTCGGTGACAAATACATCAAATTTATATAGGGCGTCAGAACGGCTGTTTTTAACCATGTTAATCCGCCCAGAATAGTTAAATTATACGGTTGATGACGTAGAGTCAAAGAAGTGAATGAGATTTTATATCTTGGAAGTGTATTCAGCGCGGAGCGCGGTAGTTACACCGCTGATGTAGAGACGAGTGAGTGCACGAGTTAGTGTGAATAGAGTGTTAGGTAAACTTCTAGGTAGTTGAAACCTAAACCAGAAGGCACTGCTCGCCGCGCCGCTACGCTGATCCCAATACTAACTTATCAATTGAAGGCTGGGTATGGTAGAGCCAGAATTAACGGAGTCGAGATGCGAGTTTTGCGCAAATTTTGGGTCGTAACACTTGCTGACCGCGACAGTGATGTATGATACAGAGTTGGTCTGAAAGACAGTGTCAGTGTTAAGAAAGAAAAGGCATGCTCCCTAGGTTTAGAACGAATGCAGGAAAAATAATGATGAAACAGATATACAATGCGAAAGTGACGTAAGAGCCGAGGAAGACCGAGGCTTACCTATCACGACCACATTGATCGTGTTTCATTAGAAGGTGATGTCAAGAGCCCTAGAAACAGGCGAGTACGCATAAAAATAGTTATGAACTTTACCTTACTTGCTTCAGTGAGGTGCGCAATGATCACGTCTTATGATACACGTGAAAATATAAGCCACGTTAGGAATAGAACAAGTAGATGACTATAAACTTCTTGGCATAACACTGGATGCAACACTTGGTAACACCAAAACGAATTGTGCATTTACAGCATATTACGCTTATGGATACGTTTCGCTCCGGTACGGTATAATTATGTGGGACCATAGCACATACACCTTTTCGTCCTGCTAAAGAAATGCTTACAAATTATCGCAAATATAGACGAAAGTATAGTTGCAAACCGCATATTGTGTCATTCGAGTTCCTCACCTTAACTTAACCTGCAATCTTTACATAATGTATATTGGAGATAGCAATGTTTACATGTATGCGACAAAAACCCGAGACTTAAAAAGACCGTTGTATTCAAATCTATAATAAATTGTCTCATATTAAAAAATGAGCAAAAGGATACAACATTTAAAACAAAACTGAAACAACTAATAATTAAAAAAATGGAACTAAGTCGCGGTGAATTGAGTTACTAAGTAATATCCTTGTCATCGGTTCTCCATAGTTTATTTCCTTGTGTTTTATACACACAAAATGTTCAAAAGGAAAAACGGAACCCTGTCTGTCCGTCTGTCAAGACCTTTTTCTCAGGGACGGGTGGAGCTATTAAGCTGAAATTAATAGCAAATACATCACGTCTGCAGACGTGATGTATTTGTTATTAATTTCAGCTTGAAGGGATTGCATGCAATCCCTTCAAGCAGTAAAAAATCAAACTTCTAAGTCAACGCAATCAAAGGATTCGGCTGTTTATGCCCCGTTTCTCGCGCTCGCTCAAAACGTATAGGGTACTTCCTGTTGGCTTAGAATCATGAAATTTGGTAAGAAGCAATGTTATGTAGCACAACCACACAAACCGTGAATTTGTAATACATAACAAAAAAAATGACAAAATAATTTGCGTATATATTTTTATTTTCGCAAATTATATTTCTCGGAACACTCGTTGCGCGAGTCGGACTCGCACTTGACGGCTTTGTTACTCTTACTGCGTGCGCCATAAGAACGGTTCAAATGTCAAACAGTCTACTTCAGGTGTCGCTGTGTGTACATTAACAAGCAATCCTCTCACTGCCTGACAAGCAGACAAACAAGACCGATGATACTGACTCCTAAAGTTTGCATAGCTAGGAGCTTGCGACCTGATGCCTCTACTTGAAAATTTGGACTACGTAAAAAGCCTTTGAATACCCTACATTATTACAAACATTTCTTAGTCGTCTTCGTCTGGGAGGATGCAGTGAACATTTCACAGGTTATTGCTTGTGCTGAAATACGCTGACGAAATGATGTTACCGATGTCATTGCAACCGCGTGATGCATGTCATAATCATTTATCCAGCACATGAGTGATGCAAACCCCTCGAATATACAATAAATATTTGCATGTCTGTTGCATCGTAAGCCCCAAATGGATGGACTGATTTCGTGCCTAAAACGTACGTGAAAGAAGGAATCCTGGTGGCATTTCATCTGCAGATTATTTCGTAATCCGCATGTCCGTCATTAAAATAAATAAAAAAAAACATTCTCTCAAACTTACTTCTTAAAAATATAAATTAATTAGAATGGATAAAAGTACCTACATATTACAGGAGTATGAATGATGTTTATAAATCATCATCAAAAATCCTGACTTGTGTGTGTTCACAAACTAGTGTTAATTTAGCAGTCAATGTACAGTACGGCGCATGTAGCACTTGAGTTGTGGTTTGGGTTAATTTTTTTGGGAAAGATTTAGTTGAAAATGAAGTGGTTTTGTCATGACGTTGTAAAATGACGTACAACTACATTATATAATACTATATATGTTATCATCGTTATATGTGCTGAGGCGACTATTCCGTAAATACGAGTATAAGAGATACCAGAAAACAACTTTAAACTGACATATAGAAGTACCGAAGTAAAATGACATCAAGTACCTACTCTTAATAATAAAACTTTCGACATCAGTTTAAAGTCTTTGGTAGATACGTATATTATATATTCACAGAGTAATCTCCTGGGCATACCTACCTAGCACACTGTAGGTACAATAAAAATCTCAATATTGCACCCTAATAAAAATATTAAAATTTTATCGCTATATACAATTTTTTCTTATATACTTTTTAACGAATTAATATATTGCGTAATACTCATATGTCAACAGACTTGTTTGGGTTCTGTTAGTGGCCCTGTCGTGGTATGGCTCTGCGCTGCTTATTATTTCAGCATGGGAGTCCTTCGTTCACAACCCCATCAGTTTCGGCGTCGAAACAACGTACACTGACTGGAACACCAAGATGCCTGCTGTTGCTGTATGTGAATATGCTAATGACCAAAAGGTCTACAACGTAGCTGACACGTTAGTAGCTTAAATATATAATTGAATTTATTTAACGTTCATTCTGCATTTTACTACAAGTATTGGCCAGGGTTACTTCGTGCATCTTTTATATAGCTCGTCGCAGCAATTGACCATTTTATAATATCAATAACAATGATCAGACATCTAAGCGTATGAATAACATCGAGTAGGTATTTTGTCATGGTTTGATGTAACTGCAAATATGTACTACCTGCTTGTATAATGACTGTGAATAAATGATTTTCCTTTAATCACGGGTGTTAATCCTGGTCCTTTGATAGGCGTGTGCGGGGACATGGATCCAACGCGTAGAGGCCCCTTAGAAAAGATTCATGTAATGTATTATACCCGCTGTGACCTGCTCTAAGGGATATCAATGGGAGAATATATCCACGAACAGGTCACGGCAGGTATTGGGACTATTGCAATTGTGTCAGAAATAATTGAGCTATTGAAATGAGATCTGGAGAGATTATTAGTCCTGGTCTATTACAGAAGAGAGTCGGACACCTGCCATAACTATCATATCTGATGTTACTTTCAGCAGGCGTTATTATGATTTATTATTACTATTCATTACATATTTGCACATAACTGAAACAGCTGAGATGAGCCTAGAAACGTGAAAATCTATATTGAGGTTTTTCAGGTGGAATTTTTGAAGTTCGGGCTCTAAAATATAATTCAATTTATGACAACGTTAATTTGTGCAGAAAGCTTTTCACTACATGTATGGTTTTATCTTATGTATACATAAATCACGATGCTGACTGAATAGCATATCAACACGCAGCCGATATAACTGCGATCTGAGCTACAAATTTTTGTTCGAGATTATTCATTTCACCAGAGGGAGACTTTGTACAAAAGTCGTCTGCATTTGTACCTCTGTTTCACCTTTTTCTACCGCCAAGCATCTATATTTATATAGCTGTGTTCCGGTTTGAAGGGTGAGATATGGCACCATGTGTTGCGAACGTCAATAGGCTGCGGTGGCCGCTGACCATCTAATGCGGGCCGCATGCTTGTTTGCCAATCTAGTTGTATAAAAAAAAACATAAGGCATAGGCTTCGGTATACTGGGATCTCTGCAGACGTAATGGCAGACAATTTACGTTATTAGTTAAAAATAATCTAAAATCATTCTAATCCAATTAATACAGAAATCGAATTGATTAACGTTGACTCAGGCGGCTCAGTTTGACAACCACAGTTCGTCAATCTTGAGCTAAGAATAACTTTCGTTCGCGATATTTTTCCAACTCTCCATTTTATGAATTTTCTGTACAGGATTTGGACCCCGAATCATCTTTACGACCTGGAAGATGCACTCAAGGAAATCGCCCATTTCCGCGGAAAAAGTTTCAATTTGGTTAATTTATGCTATAAGGAAAAGAAGCCAGACCCCTTGTGCCCCATGTCTAACTATAGTTACTATGCTAACTTGATCCGCAGTGACTGTCCCAACGTTATACGCAACTGCTCGTACAATACAAAACAATTCGACTGCTGCACATACTTTCTGCCAATACCAACTGATATGGGAACATGTTTTTTTATTAACTCGATTCAGACAAAGTAAGTTGTTTCTTGGAATATTTTTAATTATTACTTCACTGAGTTCGAACTAGATTTTTTTTATATCACTAAAGTGGCAAACAAGCACACGGCCTGTCTGATGGTAAGCAGTTACTATGTTAAGCCTATGGACATTTGCAACACCAGGGATGTCACTCTTGCGTTGCCGACCCTGTAAGAACCTCTTCAAGCCATTCTTGAACCCCATACTGTAGTCGATTCGGAAAACCTCGGCAGGGAGAGCTCGTTCCACAACTTAATTGTTCTCGGTAGAAAACTTCTCTGGAACCTCACAGTACGTGACCATTGCGGTTCCACTGTATGAGGATGAACTCCCAGCCGTCGGCAAGCAGTACGATTGTAAAACGAGGCTGTTGGCATAATGGATTTAATTATTTGTATGTAATTAACGATTTATTTTGCTCAATATTGGCTCCCAGTCGGTACTGGTCAGAAGTCTGCACGCAGGAGTGTATCCCGGTATCTCGCTAGAAACCGGAACACATAGGACTAGAAATTATAGACGTTATTGAGTTCGACATATTTCAGTATCATTATAGCTTTACAGATTAGATTGACATTTTCAATGGATCCACGAAATGATGGTCGACGAGAAACATTGGCATCTGCCTAGTGAAAGCGGTAGCTGCAGCATGAATGTTGTTGTATTGAAACAGCAGTACCGCGGTGATTGCAGGGTCGCCATATACTTTGAAGGCATATTCGTCACCCTTCAGCTGAATTCGATGTTCGTTATTAATGAGCATAAGCACCTCGTTTTGAATTGATATATCCATTCTGATACACTCTGTATACACTCGTCATTCTTTATATCTTTTGTAGGAAGCCTAATCCTTACCCAATGGTACTAAACCGAACAGAAAAGAAAGGGATTATATCGTTCGATGTTTTAATCTCTTCAACGGTATGTAGTAAAAACAAAATTCTATCCAAGATTTCTGTAAACTGATATTAGTATGGTAATTCACTATGTAATATAATTCTAGGTGTATACTTTAGGAGAAGATGAAGTACCCAGTGTTACTACATTACGATCCTCTACTACCTTAAAAATACAACTTAGAAATAGATATAGGTACGTATTTATGGAATAGTTACTTAAATACTACCTACGTAATTACTATATTTAGTGTAAAAGAAATAGAAGCATGTACCGGTTATCGATCATAATAACATAAACCGTAGCTGGAGAGCTTGATGACGTCTTGCGCGTGTCATTTTAACCGAACACGCAGGTTCAGCAACCTCGACCGCTCTTTTCAAAGCTCTTTTCGTTTAGACTCGTGTCATCGCCTTTATGTGAATGTTCTACGACAAATCATGAATTTGAGCAAACAGCACATCATGTTTTCTTGGAGTACGACCTCTGGCGTCGGGAGCGGGACGATATATTAAATTCCTTGCGTGTCACATCCGGGGTAGTATACTATTCTGATTTGGTGGAAGGGAAGGGAGAATTACCAGGCGTTTAGGCGGTTCTGCTATCTATATTATAGGAATCGATGTGTTAGGTAACAACTCACAGTTTAGGTCCCAATAGTGTTAGATATTTGATAAACCGTGGTGCACGGCAGTTGAGCTTCACTTGACTATCCATCTCTTTGAGGTTTTTAAATGCCTTATTTGTCATATTGCTGTCTCTCACTTTGCCAAGAGGGGAAGTCAATTCCAAAACTTCCTACTCCTACAAATTTCTACTGAATAAATTCGTTGTGAGTTCCACGGCAGCTATAGTTTAACCCCCGGGACAGCAATGAACTTCACTGTTCATTGCCTTTTTGGTGGTTGCCGCTATTAATTCTGGCTACACAGGAGACACAGTGGTGCGTACGAGTGGTGGGCCTGTCCCGTAAAAAAAAAACCTCAATCGCACCCTGTCTATGGATGGATTTTCTATCTCGAGCTTCTCTGCACTTTATAGGGTACGTTAAACCAGTTCCGGTTTTTGTTTATAGATGACAGTCATTAAGCCAAGTTAGTTGCATTCCGGCAGCTTGTATACACTGGCCTTCGCCAATTCGCAGTTGTACATCTTGGTGGAGTATGCTCTTAACCCCTTCGGTTGAAGGGAGACCCCTATCCCAATAGTGGGATGAGTCAGGGTGTAGCAACTGGTATGATCTGGTATATGAGGTACCTACAGAAAAAATACATGCATAATGCAAGAATTCAGAATATGCACGAAGGTTAATTTAAAAATTGGAAAGAAGTATATCCAACTACACTCACGCGCATACATATTCGTAGTATGTACCAAAATAAAAAAAAGAATATTTTTTAGTTTCGAGTTTAAATTTAAAAAAAAATCGTTTTAATATGTTATCTTTTCGAATACTACTAATTTGGTACTTCTTCGTAACGTAAGGAGTTTCTGTATAGCAACTTCTTAGGAACTTACTGGTGACCTCACTCACACGCAGGAACACAGAAACCCTCTAGGGAGTTGTTATTTGGCTGCGGTTTTCTGTGAGGTGGAGAGGAGGTACTTTCCCAGACAGGCTGCTTAGTTGCCTACCTCTCTTAAAACATCCAGACCAAGACAAACAGACATGTTTATGCACACAAATGTTTGTCTTGTGTGGGAACTAAAGCCACGCGGTTCATTTTATTGTTATTTTGTTGCGGTTTTCTGTGAGGTGGACAGTATGCACAGTAAATTTAGAAAAACAGTAAGAGTTTAGTGGATAACTAACCAACCTATTAACCTGTCTGAGTTCTGGGGGTCTACTCTCTGGTGTGGACATGCACCACGAAGTTCGCATTTTTATATTTACGTATATATTTAAACTTACTACTTGCTTGGCGAGGAACGAAAAAGAAGTGATTCCTCAATAAAACAAAGTGAGGATACCCGAATGTCCAAAACATATAACAAAAAACGTGTAAGCTAACCTAAGAAAGGTCTCGTTTTCCCTCTGGGGTGCGGAGGTCTGACGCTAGTCGTTCCATATCAAAAATAGGTATCTTCATCAAATCCCTAGGCTTAGGTAGCGGACCCCGCCAATCCTAATGAATTAGAAAATGAAATAATGACAGGAAGAAGAAGAAGGTACTGTCTTAGGTTTTCGCGATTGTTACACTTTGAATTAAACAATTTTTAATTCAGTCTTCCTGCGACCACCAATGCTGCAAAGCATTCGAAACTTCAGGTTCAACAAAATAAATAAAACACGCGATACTTCCGTTAAAAATTGTTTAATTCAAGAAGGTACTATTTATGTATGTATATACAGATAACTTTCTGTTTTAACGTTGAAGTCACTTGTCACTAATGCCTTTAGGGTAAAGTATATTCTAAGATGATTTTGCAGCCGCTATGTGGCAGTAAGAAACATTGAGAATGACCCGCTTGTGGTGGAGAATACCGTGGAACAGCGTTCATGCCGATTTAACTATGAGAACGAGGGCGGTTTATACCCACACTATTCATATAGCGCTTGCACTATACTGTGTCGCAAACAAGCACAGCTTGACACCTGCGGCTGTAATGACCACTTCATGCTTGAAACCAGTAAGTATTATAGTAGGAAGCAAAGGGTACATTAGCCATCTCATGTTAATTCTCCTACATTCAATTGTCATTTTTAACCATCGATCCTTTTTTTAATGTTACACGATATTTCTGCCAATTTAACCAGTTATGAAATTACCTTTTTTTAATAATTTGAAATTTATCGATTATTTTATTAGGTTAATTTAATACGGATTATTAATCTTATTATAAATTTAGTAAGTACGTTATTTACCTACTACTTCACTCATATTCGAGGTTTTATGTCTTTGTAATTATATATTCTATTCTTGTGGTTACCTTGAGCTTAGTTACCGTAGCCAATGTACATTTAAGGAACCAGAGGTAAACTAATCTTGCGTTGTCAACCCAGCAAAAACCTGCTTACGCCTTTCTTGAGGAACCCCATGCTGTACGAAAAAAAAAATTTATCGTCCCCTACATAACTATAAAAATATCGTGCGAATAATTGAAGACAGTGTATTAAAAATATTGTTCAGTAAAGTTTCGCAAACTATGAAACTATGAATGTCATGAAAAGTATTAGTCTGCTGCAATTTCTAATTTACGGTTTTTTTTTAAATAGCGCTCTCATTACTAAAGTAATTATTTTAATGACGAGAGCGCTGTTTTGAATATTATGTTGCTCCTTTTATTACAATCTACTGTTTTGTTCTCAGAAGAAGCTGAACAATGCAATATTGCAGGCATTGCATGTCTCAGTGGTAATTCAAGCCACCTTACTACCCTTAAGCCTATCTGGGCCACTCGCCCCGGCATGGCTTGCAACTGCCTCCCATCTTGTCAAGAAACAGAAGTCACGATCATTAAAGATGTGGTCACTCCGTGAGTAGAAGTTGTAATTGAGTTTGGTTATTGATAATCTTTCTTGTCTCTAATTTCGTGATGATGTCGTAATACAGCCCTCTATGCCTTTTATTAGAAAATTAGGAGTTTTTCTGAATAAAAATTGTCATTAGTTATAGCGAGAGGTCAAGAGAAACATGCAAATGGTCATGGCTGCTTTTACGTTAATTATTATTATATACTAGCTACCCGCCCCGGCTTTGCACGGGAGTTGTAAGGATTCGTGAATTATGACGCAACCCCCCTTATCCTCCTTCCCCTGCCTTCCCCTGTGTCGTCCGTCGTCCAAAATTCGAAATCCGAGGTAAATAAAAAAAAAGGGTTTGGACGATTGCGCGCATCCTCGGCTTCGTATCTCGAACGGTTGCCGAGATACAGATTCATCCCGCGCGAGCCTAGATCATCATCTAATCACCAGCCATTAAGGGTCGCTCGCGACTCGACTCGACGTCTAATCACCTCATTGCTAATGACTTTTCGTGCTCGGAACTTAACGACACTCAGTTCGATGTGGCGGTTAATCACCTATCGCGACGAATAATGCCACTTGTATCGAACTGCTTTTAAACACAATATGCGAATGCATGTTGCTACCTCTACCGCCATGCAATTCTCTAAGCGACTCGTAATGGCTGTGTGCGTCGCTGTGATCACAGATGTCACAGCTTTGACATCGTCTACTGCCATCACAGCTTTTTATTTGGTATTCTATAAGGCTGTAAGCGTACGCGAGGCTGTTTGCCTTGTAGAATTCCAATTCCAAACGCAGCCTTGCGGCGCTAGTGTCGCACAACCATGAAAAGCGACACTAAGGAATTGCAATTTTGTGTTCAAGGCTATAACAGCCAATGTTTCCGAGGATGTAAGGTGTAGTTTTGGCAATAAAAGAAGCTTTCCAGAAGAACTTTTATTTTATTACTTGACACCACGTTTACAAATAAACAGCATCCGAACAAGCGAGCAAACGGAAGAGTCAAAATCAAAGTCAGTGATACCAACATGACAATGACATAGCAGTGCAACCAATCTAAAAATATTTATATAAACATTGCCATATTAAAACTATTAACTAACAACACCCCTTCTCAATGTTTATACAAATATATAACTTATATTAAACAAACATTAATGTTACTACACTACCACTTATCATTTTACACCACATCCCATCAAAAATCTTATCAAGATATCCTTACTTAGTGGCTTTGTAAGCATATCAGCCAATTGTTGCGAAGTACATATATACTTAATAACAATTTTGTTATTTTTAATTAATTCTTTAGTAAAATGGTACCTAATGTCCACATGTTTGAGGCGTTTAACTGACTCAGTGGTTGCATTAGCAATAGCCGACTGATTGTCACAATATAAAGTTACTGGACAAACATTTTGAAAATTAAAATCTAGCAACAAATTTGCAATCCAGCAAGCCTCACTTGCAGCCATACTCATAGAAATATATTCTGCTTCCGTAGAAGATAAGCTTACTGAGGACTGTTTCTTTGAAGACCATACTACCAAGCAATTTGCAAAGAGAAATAAATAACCAGATGTGGACTTTCTGTCCCTTTGATCACCCCCCCAATCAGCATCACAGTAGCCTACCAGCATACTATCATTACACTTATAAATAATTTTATAATCTAAAGAATGCTTTACATAACGCAAAACTCTTTTAAGTGCACTTAGCAATACAGAATTTGCACATTTTTGATATCTGCTTAACAAAGATACAGCAAAACAAAGGTCAGGCCTAGTGCCCGAGACAGCATACATAAGACAGCCAATAATTTGTCTACAAGTTCTTTCAATTTTTTTTATCAATACTAGTATCAGAATCAAATATCTTAGTATTAAAATTCAAATCCAGGGGTGTCAACATGGGTTTACAATTTTCCATAGAAAATCTTTTAAGAACATTTTCTAAGTAATTTCTTTGTGATAATACAGTTATGCCATTTTCTAAGTTTTGTTTTACATTTATTCCTAAAAAGTCTGAAATTTGGCCTAAATCTTTCATTTTAAATTCTTTGTTTAATTTTGTTTTTATCTGTAAAATATAATTTTCATTTGTACCAAATATCAACAGATCGTCTACATATAGTAATACATAAGTTTTATCTGTACCATTATATTTTTTATACAAACATGAATCACATTGAGACCTTTGAAACCCTTCTCGTGTTATAACAGAATTAAACTTTATATTCCAAGATTTAGGTGAACTTTTCAATCCGTATAATGACTTATTCAATTTTACAATATTATTATCTCCTGAATAAGCCCCTTCTGGCAAACTTAAATACACATTTTCTTTAATATCACCATATAAGAAAGCCCCTGTAACATCCATTTGGTAAATAGGTAAGTTATATTTTGTTGCAATTACTACAAATAACCTAAAAGTTGCTAGCTTAGCAACTGGGGCATAGATATCATTTAAGCTAAACATATCTTGTTGCTCAAACCCCCTAGCAACTAACCTAGCCTTATACTGTTTGACATTATTTGCATTTTTAACCTTAAAAACCCATTTACTACTTACAGGCTTTGCATTTACAGGTAAATCACAAAACTCCCATGTGTTATTGTCTTTCAGAGTCTGAAGTTCCCTAGCAATAGCTTCACTCCACTCACTAGCATCACTTCTGCTCATGGCATCACTATATGTGACAGGCTCGCACTCACTTTTGTCCACTTGCACATTATTACATTTGTAGAACGAAGTTTGTTTACGCTCACGCTTGCTTCTTTCCTCCCTAGGTGGGCTGTTCTCTTCCAGTAGGTGTTCTTCTTCACTGCATGGCAAGTAATCGCTGTCACTTTCCTCATCATCCTCTAGTGTGCTGCTTGTATGGGTTGTTTCTTCAGGTTCTAGGGAAACTATCTCATCAACAGTTGACACCTGGTTCTCGGAACTGCTCTCTGGCATTTTCTCCTCCTCTTCCCAGTTTAATGACACTTCAATTTGACTTTCACCTCCCTTCATCTGAGGTTTATCCTTTCCTTCTTCCTGTAAGAAGACAACGTCCCTCTTTGTCTCCACTGTATTCTTCTGAGCAAAATAAATGCGATATCCTTTTACATCCTCCCCATAACCGACCATCAAGCCCTTCTCTCCTTTCTTATCCCATTTCTTCCTCTTTTCCTTTGGGATGTGTACATATACTTCTGTACCAAAGGCCTTTAATTCGTGAATGTCATATGTTTTTCCCGTCCAAACCTCAAATGGTGATTTTCCATGTTCATGACTCTTTCCAGTTCTGTTCAGCACGAACACTGTTGTACTTATAGCTTCAGCCCATAGCTTCTTAGGTAATTTTTTCTCATGAATCATAGTCCTGGCAGCTTCCACCAATGTTCTCATCTCACGCTCCGCTTTCCCATTCTGTTCTGGAGTATAAGCCACGGTAGTTTGGTGTGTTATTCCTCGTCTCGCAAAAATCTCCTTCACATCGCTATTGACAAACTCCAGGCCATTGTCACTTCTGACTGTTTTCACTTTGTTTCCTGTTATGTTCTCAGCCTTATTCAGGAAATCTTCAATGACATGTTTGATCTTATCTTTTGTCTTCACAAATTGCACATATCTGAAGTTCGAATAATCATCTTTCAGCAGGACAAAGTATCTTGAACCACCAATTGACGGTTCTTCCATGGGGCCGCAGGTATCAACATGAATCAGCTCACATGTCTTAGTACTCTTGTATTCACTTTTACCGAACGGCAATTTGTGTATTTTTCCGACCAAACAACTCTCACACTCGGGCTTGGATGTTTGTTTAACCTCAATGTTGTTTTTCCGCAAGATATCTTTGACGTAAGTGAAGTTCTGATGTGCCAATCGTCGGTGCCACACATTCAGATCGTTCGGCACTAATTTCGCAGTACTCGCGATCTCACATTTACTGATATATCGTAAATCCATATAATAGGAATTTCCAATTCTTTTTGCTAACGCGCAAATGCTGTTTGACTTGTAAAATTTGCACGAACTGACATCTGTCATCATGACATAACCTTTATCAGTGGCGCGATTGACCGAAAATAAGTTAGTTTTCAGTTCAGGAACGTACAACACGTTGTCAATCACTGTGTCAATCCATTCACTTCCGTTCGAAACTTGAACTGCCATCTGTCCGTAACCAAGTGCACTAATCACTGCGCCATTACCGACTATTACAGGTTTTGGCGCCGTTGGAGTGAAAGATGTAAATAATGTACGATCCCGACACATATGCTCACTAGCACCAGAATCAACGAGCCATTTGGAATTTTGCATTTTATGCGACGAGTCAGACACGACAAACGCGTTACTGTCCACTTTATGTTCAGTTTTAGCCAGTTTTTGTTTACGAAAACGACACTGAGACTTGAAATGTCCAAACTTCCCACAATAGAAACAGTTATTATTTTTACTCATGTTCCCTTCACTGTTACTTTTGTTACTTTTACAGTCACTTTGATAATGTCCACTTTTACCGCACTTTAAACATTTAATATTCTTCTTATTTTTCACAAAGAAAGCAGAAGATGAGGATTGTTGCGCTTCTTCATTTTTCCCTTTAACTCTTTCCTCTTCAATTAATAATCTGGCGACCAAATTATCGAACGTTTGTTTGTCGTCAGGCGCGGACTCCCAAGCAGAAACGAAATGTTTGTATTCATCCGGCAATGACATTAATACTTTTGTAATAACAAATTTATTCGAAATCTCTTCACCCATCTGTTTTAATTGATTTTGCATTTCTTGCACTTTGGATAAGAAAACAGACATGTCAGTGCCTTTTTCATATTTATATTGGAAGAATCTCTGTTGTATTATATGCACGCTCGTCTCCGTTTTTTGTTCATATACGCTCTGCAGTTTTCTCCACATCTCAGCAGAACTCGTACATGTAATAATATGTAACATGGCCTCCTCCGACATCCGAGTAACCAGCAGTGTTTGCGCCTTTGCGTCTTTAGCTTCCCATGCAGGTATCTCACTGGCAGTTTCAGGCTTCAGCTTTCTTCCCTCCACTATGTCCAACCAGCCATTGCTCCTCAACAGTACTGTTGTTTGAAATTTCCAGATATTCCAATTTCTGGAACCTTCCAGCTTGATCACATTGACGTTGTTATTATTGCTCTCCATTCTGACCTTGTCCTTGCCAACTAAGAACAAGTACTCCTGTCTCCGTTCTCCTCGACGATGTTTCGCGGTGCTCAACCAAATTGCTCAAGCACCACGACTGCAGTGATATAACCTCACTTTTCCTTCTCGCCGATTTTGCCGCCGCTGCTGTCGTATCTTCCGCCAATCTACAACTAACAGGCATGGACTGGGCCCATAACCTGTAGTTTTGGCAATAAAAGAAGCTTTCCAGAAGAACTTTTATTTTATTACTTGACACCACGTTTACAAATAAACAGCATCCGAACAAGCGAGCAAACGGAAGAGTCAAAATCAAAGTCAGTGATACCAACATGACAATGACATAGCAGTGCAACCAATCTAAAAATATTTATATAAACATTGCCATATTAAAACTATTAACTAACAACATAAGGATGTTTGCTCTTACAGAATTGCATGGCTGGTCGCGAGCTCTCGGCTGTCATGCCAGATCCCTTGTGAGGTAGGCAAAGAGAACCAAGCGCCCCATTATATTATAATTAATCAAATACGATCTACCACTAACGTCACTAGTAACGACCATTGCAACAATCTCTGAGTAACCCTCATTACTAATCACGTTACATCCATTATATTATCAAATACGATCTACCGTATAAAAACCAAGGCAAGAAACTGTATTTAACTAGAAATATAATGTTAAAAATGATAATTATATTCGTTAAGAGATCTGAGATCTAAAATCGGCCTACTGATCGCCACCGAATTTCGCAGAATCATCCGCTGGACTAATATTTACGAAGTAACTATTAAGTAATCTGTGCTAATATGAAGTTTCCCTGAAAATTTCATCAAAATCTTCTCAGCTGTTTTCGAATCCGTAGAGGACAAACATAAGTACATACATTGATTTTTATTTATATAGATATTACACTAAGTTATATAAGTTATTATTATTATGTACATTACTATATTATATTACACGAAGTATAAAGAAGAAGCGAAAATAAATTATGACGAGCTCGGTAGCGCAGTGGTTAGTAATACTGCTTTGGGCGTAGGTAGGCTCGTGGGTTCGATTCCAATACACAGGACAAACGTGTCTGTTTACCTTGGTCTGGGTGTTTTTAAGAGAGGTAGGGCGCATCAAAGCAGCTCGTTTTAGGAAGTACCTCTACCTCATAGAAAATCGCAGCCAAATAGCAACTCCCTTGAGTGTTTTTGTATTCCTGCGAGTGAGTGGCTGTGTTAGCAACGGCGATGGCATCGCACGAGTGAAACTTAATGTATTGCAAGCGTTCATAGGCTACGGTAACCGCTTCACATCAGGTGAGCTGTTTGCTTGTATGCCTCCCGACGTTGTATAAAAATAAATAATCGACCTATTAACTTGCGGTCCCTGTAAGATTGAACTCCTGGCCTATCCATAAATCTGAAAACGAATTTAGTGTTACGTGGACATGTACCTGTGTTTTCGGATTAATGTACATATTTGCAATTATCAGTGCTCAGCAGAAACCCGCGTCGAAGAAACTATGTTTACATGCAACTTGATATAACCTGATTTGTGTGCTTCCGCCGCCGATTGCGAACTAGCGCCGGCCGCCCCCACCCACTACCGTTGGTACTCGTAGATGCAACATACCGTTGCCATGGCTGCTCCGGTAGTCTCTACCACGGCTACTGCGGTCGTCATCGCGATTACCCATCATCTAGAACAAGAACCGTATGCATCCGCCACCGTTGCTGCCATGACTGCCCTGATCGTTGCTGCGATACGTATTTCGCCTCTCCACAAGGCATCTTCTGGCGCTGTAGATATTAGTCGTTAGAATAACATGCTACAAGTGACAAATACATCACACACATCCAAGAAGAGATATCAATAGGTAGTTGCTTAGGTCTGTCTGTTTGCTCGTAAGACAGACCTAAGTAACTCGCCTCTAGTGAATACCTTTTCACTCACCCCATCCACCTCCGCCCTCAGTTCCATATAAGGAACGACACTACGATGAATTTGTCACTTGTAGCATGTTATTCTAACACGTACAGCGTCTGAGGATGCCTCGTGGAGAGTTTAATAATAAATTGGCATTTGTTAAAACTATTTCGATATTATCAAACCGATAGCATTCGTTTCTGAAATATTCCAATTGCGATCAATGTATGTTTTTATGAAACGTGATACAAACTTACCGCCCACCTGATGTTTTACATAACACCATTCCAAGACACCATTCCAGAATCTGTACGCTCCAATGGCAATCAATTTTGTTAGTTGGCTTATCTAATACTGCTATATCTGTATCAGAGTACACTCTATCACCATTCCGGTGATCATTTTCCGACTACGATCATCAAAGCTGCACGAGTGTGCCAAGGAGCTATTCAGATCTTAGATTTTGAGTTGATTGATAAAGTGAATGCTATTTTAATATAACGCTCAACATACATTATTAAAAATTTCATACTTGCTCACACCAAGAAATGTTTTGTCAATATATAATTAGTTGAACATGTAGGTAACGGTTAGTAATCTAGTAAAAGAATTATCGATTAGTTGGTACTTTGTGCGATCTATATTTTTATGTAAATTCTTATAAAACAACTTTTTATACCATTTACCACCTTGATAATTTTATACACATATCTTTCAGACATGTTGCAAAGGGCAAAGCAGAAGTTGAAATAATACTCGCTTATTTACCGACGGAAAGGTTCAAACGCAATGTAATAAGAAGCAATCTGGATTTAGTTGGTTTGTAGATGATTGTTGGTCAATTTTCTAAAAATAGTTGGTTCTTACCTAACATTATGCAATTACTGTTCTGCTGAGCATCTACTGAGAGTAATGAGGTCACAATAAATAATTTTGCGTCTTATTTTTTAACAGACACTAAATTTTGTGTTTTACAGAGGTACGATTATATAGTTAGTCATAGTTGCGATGTTGGTATCGGGACAATTTTCTTCATGCCGGCATTCCGTTACTTTGAGAGTCCCTGTTATCTTTTTATCCGTAGGTAGTAAATTCAGGCAATAAATGATATGGATATTAAGCTATTATGTAATAATAAAAAAATGTTTAGTTACCCTGACTTCGAAAAGAAACGTGAGATGAAAACGTATATTGAGTGTCGACTCATAGATGCTTATATGTATAAAATTATTATTATTAATATGGAAATGTTTGTTATGCATAAATAAATATTTATATGTATACATTTCAACAAAATACATGGCTACAAGTATTAAATATATATTCGCTGTAATGAGGTATATAATACCTATAGATAGTATCTTTGCACAGAAGATTCTCGTTAGAAATCGTTATTGGTAGATATAAATACTATAATACTATATTGACACAAATTTTGAGTAAATGTAAAAGTATTGTGATAATCAATAGAATACGTGAACTTGAAGCAGCTTTAAATCCTGATATCTGATAATTCGTAGTGACTGTGGTGGAGTACGCAGTAAAAGACTTTCGAAAGTACACAAATCCCTGTGTGGCTGGGGTGACTTATGAAAGTTCTTGAGGAGTCGTTGTATTAGAACTTAGCGACGAGGATTGGTCACACAGCAAGGATATAACTTTTTTTGCAACCATCCGCAAACTTGTTTATTGAGTGTATTTTTGTTATGTTTTTTATAATTCATAGGAGTTACACCTATCAATCGACGTTTCGTTATACGTGTAATATAATTTTAATAGTAATCGATATTATAATATCAATCTTAAACATTTCCAGTATCGCTGGGAGGAACAACAGGCTTGCTTGTCGGCGCCAGTGTACTAAGCTTTGTAGAATTAATATTTTTCTTCACTGTGCGTTTCGCAAGCAATCTTTGGATGGAACGACGAAGCCGCAGAAATAGGAACATTGTCCTCGCCAGCCCACGAATCAACGAATCGGCGATCATATCTCAATTTAATACTAGCAATGATCAGATCCAAGGGCCCTACGCTGACAGTGGCATATATTATTCTAAACTTATTAATTATAATAAAATATACTCTAATAGGACCACGAAACAATTAAATTTGAATATTTGAAGGTTTCGTAAAACATTCCATTGCTTATGGAATTTACCTATGATGTTGCATCACAGTTGAGGCACCTTTCGCTTGATATTTTAACTTGAAGTTGTGGTGTAACGTAGGTACTCGTGTACGTAATTCCTAATATAATTAACTCACATGTCAGAGCAGTTATTTATTGATTATTGCAATGTAATATACAAATTTGGCGGAATTTTGCATTGTCGCGTACTAAATCTTAACTTTATCTTAATCTTAGTATCTTGGTCGGTACTTTAAACGTCATTCATAATATGTATCATAGAAAATAAATAATGACAAAAATGCGAATTGATAATTACCTACTCAGATTAAGTATTGTAAAACTTTCCACGATTTGGTAAGTATACTTGCCATCAACTTTTAAATAGTGTTTTCTTGAGTGAAACAATTACCGCATCCTTTGACGGCTATTCCCGAGTGAAGCAGCTTTTGGCCGCAATCTGTACACGGAGTATCTTTGCAGTGTTACTACCACCGCTGATAATTTAGCGCCTCAGGAGCTTCTAGTCCCTCAACCACTCGTAGGAACGCATAATAAAATAAATTCTACATGCACCCTATCCTTCGATCCAAATGCAATATATCATGTTTAAAGTCATGAGTCATTACAAAATGTATACTTACGCGTATCATAGCAGACCTATATTCCAGTACCTTCTAGAACCGACCCAGTTTGTGGTTACAGGAAACCAGCAGTTAGGACTGATGCGATTCGTTGTTGTTGAGTTAATTTATATAGGTATCACAAAATTATGTCCTGTGCGTATTTTATTGCAATATACCTACAACATTTTTCTCTTAGCTTTTTTTTAATTTATTCAACTCATAATATAAATCTACTCATAAAATACTACTATATTAAGCTGGAATACGCTTGACGGCTTCTTCCGATTTTTCTTCATTTAAATAGGTACTTGTTAAGTTTAGGCGCCTATAATAAGTTATAGATACCTAAACTAATTTTATAGGCAACTAATTTTCTTTTTACGGCAAAATATTAAGAGAAATGGGGTGCATCAAAGCAGCCCGTCTGGGGAAGGTCCTCAAACTCACAGAAAATCGCAGCCAAATAACAAGTCAATGGAAGGTTGTTGTGTTCCTGCGTGTAAGTGAGTTAATGTATTGCAAGTGTTAGCATACGGTAACCGCTTTACATCATGTGAGCCGTATGCTTGCGTGCCTTCCGACGTCGTATAAAAAAAATAACTTAAACGTTTTTAACCATAAGTAGCTTATAGTTTTTGAGTCGAAAAAATCCTCTGTTGGCCGTTCTAACATTTCTCGTTTTATGAAACTACATTGATACTCATTAATTACTATTCCATTGTGTGTAACATTTAACTACCGAGTTCAGGAAATGAAAGTGTTCACAGTAACTAATAATTGCGTATTGAAGAATAATTATTTTTTAGCTGAGTAATACCTAGTTAACCAAACATTCTAAAGGAAATGAAACAAAAATTTATTTAATTGACGCCATTTATTGCAGCCAATTCCAAACTGGCATAATCGTCTAAATTCTTTTTAATAGATAAAATAACAATACCTACAATAAATTTATAAACTGGTGAAAATGGTCATACAGCATAATTACTTTATAATTTTGTCTAACATTTGGTATTCATTCCTATGAAACCACAACTGAATAAAGCTAATTAACCATTATCTACAATCTTTTTCGTTTTCGTACCATACATATAAAGTATGATATTGTATTTACTAAGCGTTAGAGTGAGTGAGTGCAGGGAATAGCCTGAATGGAGCGTTGGGTAAACTTCTAGGCAGTCGAAATCTAAGCCAGAAGGCACAGCTCGCTGTACACAACGCGGTGCTAATTCCAACGCTAACTTATGGAAGTGAAAGTTGCGTATAGCAGAGAGAGCATGAAAGTTGAATAAATGCGGTCGAGATGCGAGCACTGCGAAAAATTTGTGTCATAACGCTTGCTGACCGCGTTCGTAATGATGACGTACGAAAGAGAGTTGGTCTGAAAGAGTGTCGGTGTTGAGATAAGAAAAAGCATGCTCCGTTGGTTCGGACATGTAGAAAGAATGCAGGATGAAAAATGACGAAACAGATATACAATGCGAAAGTGGAATGATGTAGGAGCCGAAGAAGAACAAGATCAACCTACAATGACCAAATTAATCGTATGTTTCTGATAAAACAATGACCAAATTAATCGTGTTTTATCAGAAGGTGATGTCAGGAGCCTTAGGAACCGCCGAGCGTGCATGGAAAGAGCTATGAATGTTAAAGAAGCAAGTGAAGTGTGTAAGGACCGCGTCTTATGGCGTTTGGTTCTCTCTGCTTACCCCGCAGGGACCTGGCGTGAAGATATACATACATACTAAATGTTACAATCACTACATTTTATATAGTTACATAATATAATCACTTGATTCACGCCAATTTCAATGTACAATATCATTTATACCACCGCTAAGGTGTGGCGTACGGCCTGCCTAAGTATGAGCACTTACAGTAGCCTATGGCCACTTGCAAAACCAGGGGTATCACACATGTACGATCTATCATTTACAGGGAAAAATCTCATTATTCCTTTTTCGAAGGACCTCATGCTCTTACATATTATTAATCTTTGGA
This sequence comes from Pyralis farinalis, assembly GCA_947507595.1. Lineage (NCBI taxonomy): Eukaryota > Metazoa > Arthropoda > Insecta > Lepidoptera > Pyralidae > Pyralis > Pyralis farinalis. The sequence goes on from OX382272.1 coordinate 17,376,799, forward strand.
TAATTAACTTAAGCCAGTATAGTCCAGATATCTACGGCTTACTAACAATACGTTACTAAATAAGCAACGAATACACGCTGTTATGACTGTGTCAGACACACTCACCCTATGCAAGAGGCACACCTTTCGGATAATCTTGATAGGCAATTCATTCTACAAAACATTCTACAAGTTAATTCAGGGAAGAAAACACCTCCTGGACCTCTCTGTATATAATGTATGTAACCATTTTGATCCAGTTTTGCTAGGATAAATTCCTTGCCGATGACAAGCAGTGTGATTGTAGAAAACCGCTATGAGCGTCATCTGGAACAACTCCTAGGAACACAGCCCATTGTACAATCGGTAGAATATACAAAGGTAAGCAGTCTCTCCTTAAACTTAGGGCTCAATAACGTTTTAAACTTATAATATTAACATTTTAATTAATATTTATTTATTAAACCAATAAAAATATTAAAAATAACACTCACAGTAGATCTTTTCCTTATTTTGTAACAAAATTATTAAAACTATCGAATTATATTAAGCAATAAAATAATAGTAAACAAAAAACATTGCTTGGTTGACAAATCAGTTTCATAGAACCACGTCTTTCATAGAACTACATACGGTTACTTCGTGTTTATTTACAACAAACATCTTCGTAATCTTACAGGTCTATTTACAACTAGCCTGAAATTGTTATGATAATTGTCTACGGAAAAAAATAACACCAAAAAGATTTTTTCTAGGGAGATTTATTATGTTACCTAAATGTATATGTTTATGGTATAAAAATGGTGATAGCATATTTACTGCAAAATAGTATATTTTTTGTGTACCTTACAGTGTGATATTAATACAAAAAGATAATATGTTAAAATTAGACACAAAGGATATCAAAAAATTAACCCATATTAAATATTTTCAGTGTACAAAGATGAGGAAATTTTAAAATGTTATGCGTTCATCGTACTATTAATAAGTAAGTAATTGTATGCGAATTACCGCCTACAAGCATCTTTCAGCTGCTTCAGGTCCTTCTCATCATCAGCCAGCGGTTGCAGTGACCATGCAACTGGAATCGGCGGTACCTCATGCAATGCCACTGTGGTATTTGCTGCATGCGTCTCAGAGCCTCCAACTGTGAAATAATAGTACTTTATGTATGATGGAACAGGCGGTAGAGTGGGACTAATAAACGAGAGACTACTTGATAGCACGGGGTCGAAGGTTTATCTTATAATACCAGGCCACTCAAAAGTATTGCAAAAAAAAGTTTTAATGTATGAGAGGCTGGCCCGTTATAATCTGTTTTGAAAATATGTTTATTTATAAGTAAAAATAGGTATGTTCCAATTTCAAAACTTCCCTTCACATTTTTGCGAGCTAATTTAAATTATCGTGTATCATTGCAAAAGGGATCTGCGCCGGGAACATTTTCTCACTATGATTTTTTTACGATTTCAAATGTCGCCTGAAACTGAATCGTACGTAGACTTCAAATGGCATTCATGGATGAAGGCCATTCCAAGGCAGCCGTGTATCGTTGGTATAACGAATAATCAAGCGCGGTCGACTAACTTTGGGGGATGAAGAAAGAAGTTGTCGCCTTTTGACGGCTGTTACGGAAGAAAACGTGCTAGCAATGAAAAATTTAATACAAGACAATAGGCCAGTTACGTATCAAGAGATTCAGCACATACTGCAGATTGAATTGGGAAGCCTTCACGAGATTCTACACTTGCATCTACGCGTGAGGAGGATAGTTTCACGCTGGGTGCCGCAGAACCTCACCGTTTTGCTCAGAAGCAGGCCTGGGTGCAATGTTGCGGTGATATGATAAACAAATTTGAAGCAGGCTTGTCTCGGCGCGTTTACGACATCATTACAGGTGATGAGTTATGGATTTATCGATACGATCCAGAAAAGAAGAGCCAGTCAACGATTTGGGTGTTTCAAAACGAATCAACGCCTACCAAAGTGAAACGATCTAGAAGCGGGGGGAAGATTTTGATCGCGAGCTTTTTCAATTTGACTGGCTACCTAGTGTCAATTCCTTTACAGAACCAAAGAAGCATCAACGCCGTATCAAATATATACGACCATGTTTTTAAGTAATTGTAAATTTATTTTAAAATATTTTAGTGCATTATTGAACTCGACCGGTCCGCCATCAAAATAATAGTCAAAAAAGTAGGTACACTTACTTATAACGATTTTTAAACGTTGTGTCAGATTTGCGTTTATATCATCGAGGAGCAAACAAGCAAAGGCAAATCACTGATGGCTTTAGTTAACGCTGGCAGTACAAGACAAATAACATGCGCGTTGCTCTCGTATCTACCCTAACGTAACATCCTCAGGGTCATCCTGTTGATATCACTCATAAACCCTCTAAACAATCATTCGTCATACAAATTTTATGAAATGAAATACTTTCACTTTTGAGAATGAACACTTCATTAATACATCAAATACTTATATAGTTATTGTCTATGGTGAACGTTTCACATCAGACGGACCGTAAGCACTTTTTTCATCAGACAACATATAAAAAAACAAAAATAGTTTATATAAATTACAGTTCAAATCAACTCACATAATCCATGTTCCCGTGACGAAATGGATAGGCTTCTGTAACGATAACTGAACACACGATAAACGCAAAAAGTAAACACATGTAGTGTAGCTTCATAATCAATAGTTATGATAGCGCTGGATTGCCAAACTACACAGTTACAGACAGACGTCGGTCTGTGTCAAAGTGTTCATAAGTTATGTCTGGATAGACAGGCATTCCAGCCATTTATAAGGGAACGCTAGCGCCTACGCGCTTTCTTCCAGGCTCTACACCAGACACTAAATGGGTTCTTACACAGAACTGGAGCGGAAGCGTTTTGTTATTCATCGGAACTGATACTGTTTATATCTCTACTTCAATCGAAATGTTTCGATGTGAACGTCAAAATGTCAAAATATGCAAAATGATATCCCTCGCGGTCGCAATATGACCGCTAATAAAAGTACGATCAGAATTAGACGTCAACACAGAAAATCATCTTTCGCAACTGGTTGAAAAACTTAATTGTCATGGCGGACGAAATGTAAACTTAGCAGTACTGACTAAAAGATCGAGAATAGGAATGCCTAAAATAAAACGCGCTCAACTCATTAATGCCAAACGACTAACAAGATGAATCAACTAATTTATAATAAACGAGCTTCATCCTGTTCGTCGTTCTTATAATTACAATATTATTAAAACCGTTTGACACGTTTTTAATTAATATTAATCTTTTTTATTCCATTATCTGAACGCACAATGCTATATTCATTTGAACTTAAATCTTTTGTAGTCGAGTTGTTAATTCTGAAAGCATTTCTGTATAAAGCAACAGCTATCTTATTTTATTGTATGAATAATCTAGGTTGTTGGTATTCAGACTTCAGTTGTGTTGTGAGACATTACAATACTCCTTATTTGCACCAATAAGAAATAAGCATTTATCTTTATTTTAGTACTACTAGACACCAAGCACAACATTTAAATATAATCCGAGGGAAATACACATCAATATAAACAATAAAGATATTGATTACTTAAATAAACACGTAAATACATAGATATACGTACTATATTACACTAAAAGCGTACATATTATACATACATAAATATAATATAAAGACTTAAATATTATATTTGACGAGCTCGGTGGCGCAGTGGTGAAACGCGTTGTTACGCTACTTTGACACCAACGCTCGTGGGTTCGATTCCCACACAGTACAAACATCTGTGTGCATGAACATGTCTGTTTGTCTTGGTCTGGGTATTTATATGTATAATAAGTATGTATTTACAAAAAAAAAATTTATTTACGTATGTTTATCAGTTGTCTAGTACCCATAACACAAGCTTCGCTTACTTTGGGGCTAGATGGCGCTGTGTCATTTGTCCGACAATATAATATACAATATATTTTTGTATTTGAGCAGCGATAGCCCAGTGGATATGGAGCAACAGGTCCCCAGTTCAAATTCTGTACCACTAAATCCGTGTTTTCGGATTTATGAGTACATATTTATTACTTGTTCGGCGGTGATGGAAAATATCGTGAGGAAGCCCGCACTCCTAAGATATTATATTTCGATAGGTGTGTGACCTAACCTAAGAAAGATCTGGTTTTGCTTCTGGGTTGTGGAGTCTGACGGCAGTCACTCCATGTGAAAATCAGTATCTTCGCCTATAATATATAATTTTTAGGCTTAGGTAGCGGACCCCGCCAATCCTAATGGATTAGGAAACTGGATAACGCTAGAAAGAAGAAGACTGTAAGAAAAGAAGAAATTAAAAGAAGATAAAGAAATCACTAATAAGTAGTATGAAAGAACAAAAGAAAACTAAAAAGAAAAGAAATATTATAAGAATGCTAATTGATTATTACAACATGACTGAGATAGTGAGCTATCTCAAGACGTATGAGATTAATTACCTATCACCTGTGGCATACCGATTCATGGACCCAAACCTTAGAATGAATAACTGGATTAATTTCCGCCTTTTTTACTTCTTTTTGATCTCAATAATTTTATTCTCGCTTCTTGCGTACAATCCTGTAGTGCATAGGCGGACAAAACATATAGACATAAGGGCGCATTATTTATATATTAAAACGTAAATTGTATGCCCAATTGGATTGGTATATACTTATTTATCTCTTTATTTGTTATAGCTTTAAACAAAATAACACCGATGTACATTAAAATGAATAAATAAATGTGCAAAGACTACTTATATTATCGCCTTCCAGTCATCCTTGCGTGTCTAACAGGAAATTATTTGTATGTTGAGTGTAGAACAATAAAATAAACCAGCCATTATTTATACTAAACAAAGAGATAAACTAAAATTCTAATTATATTTTAATAAACAAATCAGTTAGCGTACCTAATATTTTTTATAAGAACCAAAATGTTATTATGGTATAATTATATCTTAATAACGTGAAGGTATACACTATATAATAGTGCATATCATCATGCCAGTTACCTTGCGAGGTAAGCAGAGAGAATGGAGCGTCATAAGACGCGGTCCTTACACACATCACTCGATTCATTGACATTCATACGTGTTATCATGCACGCTCGTCGGTTCCTAGGGCTCCTGCCATCACCTTCTGATAAAACACGACCGCTTTGGTCGTGATAGGTGACTCTTGGCATTTTTTTTTTTATATTAGTTCAGCATAGTGGCCCCTCTTTGCCTGATGATAAGCGAAAGAGGAGCCCAAATCGCAACTGCAACTGACAGAATACTACATCCCGCATCCTGTCAGTTGACGCTGCCATGCTGACCCGCATAATGCTTCTTCACGCTTCGTTTGAAGGATCCCATATTGTAGGAAGGAGGGAACACATGTGCAGGCAAGGCGTTCCACTTTTTGATGGTACGACAAAGATAGGAGTTGCCGAACTTTTTGGTACGCGAAGAGATATTCTCAACCGTGGAACTATGACATCGCAAGCCCGCACGTGTGGTTCTATAACGGAAGGGTGAGGGTGGGATAAGGGAAAACAGTTCTTCAGAGCACTCGCCATGGTAAAGGCGGTAAAATACGCTTAGAGAGCCTATGTCCCTGCGGAGTTGAAGAGGTTCTAGGCTTTTGGTGACCTCTTCATCGTCAATTATGCGGATAGCCCGTCGCTGCAACCTATCGAGAGCCTCAAGAAGATACTGTGCGGAGCCGTCCCAGAGATGCGACATTTGCATTCTCCGGCTCCTACATTGTTCCACGTTCGCATTGTATATCTGTTTCGTCTGTATTGTTCTTTCATCCTGTATTCTTTCTACATTTCCGAAGCAAAAGAGCATGCCATTTTTCTTATCTTAACACCCGAGACTCTCTTTCTTACATCATCATTGCGAACGCGTGAACAAGCGTAACGTGACAATTTTTGCGGAATGCTCAATTGCGACCGCATTTATTCTACATTCATGCTCTAACATGCCCAACATTCACTACCATAACTTAAGAGTTGGGACTAGCCCCGCGTTGTGTATAGCGAGCTGTGAGCACTAGAAGTAATTTTGTACTACTATCAGAAATTAGCAAGAGAGACGACGTGTAAGTGACACTTATATTGCAAGCTTCAATAGTAAGTATATGATACTTACATGAGATAAATTGATAAGAGCAATGTGGATAACCAACCAGCCTATTAACCTATTAGTACCTGGTTCGAATGCGGGTGTGGGCATGTACCACTAAGTTCGAGTTTCCGTACTGTATGTAACTACAAAACATGAACTGCTTATGTTGATTGCTGAATATTTGTACCTATGATTTGTTCCACGATGAAGAAAAACATCATAAGAAAACCTAAGAAAGGTCAGGTTCTCTCACGTGGAAGTGAGACGGCCGTGGCTTCGCACCAAAATCAGTTTCTTCGTAGCAAATTCCGCCTATCCTAATGAATTACGAACTGAACAACGCTAGGAATGTGACCTATATGGGATAGGTCGCAGGCTTGCTTTTATTTATATATAGAACGTCGAAAGACATACGGCCTACCCGATGTAAAGTGATTACCGTAGCCTATGAATGCTTACAATACATCAAGTATCACTCGCGCGATGCTGCTAACACAGCAACTCCTTAGGATCTTACTGGTAATATTTGTTTGCTATCTGTGAAATTATGCTATCATTTTGAGCTATGAATGTCGTAGCACTCGCAGAAATCTATCCTTCCATAGTCTCTTACATTTGGATGAAACCTTTGAAAGCTTCGAATTTCGTAGCACTTTCAGAACTTTTCCCTAGTAACTGATTCGTTTGTTACATTGCTTCTCTAGTAACTGATTGACTTTCCTTCTAAGCATATTTAATTGCATTTACTAAAATTTAAGTTTTCTTGGTTGCGTAGACATTAGAAACAACAGTTTCTGAATTGGCATCGCTCGAAGGATCATCTAAAGTTTCGATACTCCTTTGAGCGCTACGAAATCGAGGAAGTGGTGGGTATGGCAGCAAGCACGTGATAAATCTCATGTACAACAGCCTGTAGATGCTTGCGATGTAAGGAATATTGCAATGAAATTCAAAAAGATGAGTATTTTTATACAGAAGGTTCGGATTCGAATTTCGAAGCTACGAATCTGAACTCTCCTACTACTACGGAGTAGGAGAGTTCAGATTTTCACTCATTTCTAATAACTAATCTATATCAATCAAAGATTAATTCAAGAATATAAATAAGTTTGTTTCCGGAATAGATGTGTGCCCTTCCGGGGCATTAGCTCGTGTGTAGCATTTCCATTGCAATTTCCGTTTAATGACCGTAGCCTTAGGTCAATCCATATTATCTGAAATCCAATATACATAGTTATGTAAAGTGAGACAATATAGGTAGGTACCGGTAATTCTTCCGCGAACTGTAACGAACAGCATTGAGTCACTCTGTAATTGGATCAAACGTGAGCTGTGTGAGTAGACATCGTATAGTATTATGCAGCGTCACTTCTTCGTCATCGCAAAATTTTAACTTACGTATTAATCTGTCTTCTCATTCATAAATATACCTACGGGATTGCATTTATGCTGTAAACAATTCTTGGAATTGAGAAAAGAGAAGTGAGTATGTCGCACCTAAATAAATAGTCTAAGTCGTAGTATGTGTATAGGGCTCTAGTAAATTATTAAACACAATGTCGATCAAATAACTATGTTTTTGGTGTGAAACATCTATTGTTGAGCTCGGTGGCTCAGTTGTGAATGACGCGACTGTGACACCAACGCCCGTGGGTTCGATTCCCACACAAGGCATACATTTGTGTGCATGAACATGTCTGTTTGTCTTGGTCTGGATGTTTTAAGAGAGACAGGGCGCATCTGGGGAAGTACCTCCACCAAAAACCGCAGCCAAATAACAACTCCCTAGAGGGTTGTTGTGTTCCTGTGTGTGAGTGAGGTCACCAGTAAGCTCCCAAGGAGTTGCTGTGTAAGCAGCAGAGGAGGCATCGCGCGAGTGATACTTAATATATCGCAACCGTTATTAGGCTACGGTACACGCTTTACATCAGGTGGACCGTATACATGTATGCCTCCAGACGTAGTATAAAAAAAAATGTTAAAAATTTGAATATTCACTAAATGTTTCACATCTGCCGGGCGCCCCGTGACGTGCACCATTTCTTTTTTTTTCTTTTATATATATATAGTGTCACTACAACGAAAGAGATGGTCTTGATGTGGTCGGTGTGAGTGTCAGTCTAACCGACCGCGCAAAAAGCAACGTGGTACATAGCACGTATGGGTGGGTTAATTTATCTTAGCTCCTCCGTGTTCGATGGGCAAGTTAAGCTATCGGTTCCGACTATTGTCGATATATGACAGCCAGAATCGATAGCTTAACGACTGAATTCTAAAGTGAGATAATAATTCGCAATTGAACAGTATGGTCGAATATGTATTAAATTCTTTGGAGTGAAGGCTTTATTCGTTATAATTACATTTTTTTTATACTACTTCGGGAGGGATACACGCATACGGCCCACCTGATGTAAAGCTGGTACAGTAGTCTATAGATAAGTAATAGACTTGAGATAAGTATTACTCGTGCGATGCCTCCTCTGCTGCTTACACAGCAACTCCTTGGGAGCTTACTGGTGACCTCACTCACACGCAGGAACACAAGCTTCTCGGGAGTTGTTATTTCGCTGCGGTTTTCTGTGACGTGGAGGTACTTCCCCAGACGGGCAGCTTTGATGCGCCCTACCTCTCTTAAAAAACATTTTATTTTTGCATTATGAGGTATTTGTGTGAATTTGGTACTGACAGTACAAAGTATTGAGTTACATCTATAGGTAAATAACCTCTTTTATATGGGATGTCTGCCCTATTTTTATAAATAATAAAATATTTAGAACCTACGGTCAGGAAGCCTACTTACTATTTGATAGGTAATCTACGGCGCACTAACTTATAACTAAGTTATTTGATGTTGCTCCCATAAATTTAATTATCTTACGAAAAATTTGCAATAAAACAAACGTTTATATATTAATTTCATTTAGATATCTGTCTGCTACAAAATTTTAAAAAGTTATATCCATATTTAATTTGAAGTATAAAATAATTATATTGTTATTGCAGCGTTTAAAAAACTTCAATTTCGTTTAAAATATACTTTGCAGAGATAAGTAATGCAATTATAGACTATGCAAAACGTATAGTGAGAAGCCCAATAGATATCAAACGCTTGTACAGTAGTAACACGCTTCACGAATGCGGTACAAAATCTACTTATTAAAATTTTATATAAGAATAGGATCCGGGGAGAAACTCTAGATGCTGGTCGGACCAGGAGTCCAAAGAACTTCACATAGTAATGGCTTAAGGTGTTCATCAATCTGAAGACTGTAATAGATAAAGAATTGTACTGCAGCGTTTCCATTGTAATACTTACTAATTAGGAAACTACTTGAGGAGGAAGAGGAGGAAAATTGGCATATCTATAGTGCAACATAATGTGATGCGTATACACCGTAATTGTTTATTTTTTTAATTAATTTATTTAATATTGATAATGTACATCCATACGGTAAATCCTACTAATATTATAAATGCGAAAGTTTGTATGTATGGATGGATGTTTGTTGCTCTTTCACGCTTAAACGGCGGAATGGATTTGAATGAAATTTGGCACGTAGATAGATTATGATCTGGATTAACACATAGGCTACGTTATTTGACTCCACGCGGGCGGAGCCGCGGGCAGCAGCTAGTATATGATAATACTAACTGCAGCCCACGATTTCATTTGCACGTATTCCGGTGTCCCGTGAGAACCGCTTTTTTATTTCATTATATAACATATAATGTTCCTCAAGCATTTTTATTATTACCTATCAAATGCAAAAAGATTTTTTCCCAGACTGGTGTTTACGGAGATTAACACGTTTAAACAAACTAATTTTATTTATAATCTAATAGATGTTTGTTATATAAACAAATTTACTAAGTATATTGTACGGTACGATATACTTAAATTGCGAGGCCCGACTGGCGCTTGTATATATGATTTAATAATGAAGTTATAAAAATATATAAAATGTCGTGTTGCTTGTGTGAGACAATGTCATGCCTTCACAAATAGGCACATCACTAGCGACTCCGGGTATCGATCAGTGAAAGAACAAGAGGGACGTCGATATAGCGCCGAGCTCGTCGGATTGTCGCATAAACATGAAAACCCGACCTTATTTACCGACGATCCACACGAATTAAAGCATCAAAATATGTCCGTATCACTGAAAAAATTGTGCATACACTCCATTACCTAAAATGTAGATTGTGGAAGATACGCGTGTTTTAAAGTGCCCTTAACCAGTTTAAAGTAGCTATGGTGAGTATTTTAATATTTCACTGCATTTTTACTACATACAAAATACCTAGGACCGTTTATCATTTTATATATGCGATTATACTTTCCAAAAATCTCAACCTAAAGTTACTCGTTCCTTTCTTAATGAATTTAAGTGAATTAAACATGCTAATAATATTATTCATAGTATATAGTTGGTTTCGTTTAATATGTAAACCCATCGATTGTTTAGTCATCATATACGCAACAATGTACTGCCCTAGAGACTGCCTAAGAGTAATTTTGGTTCATCAAGTCGGAAAGTGTATCGTTTACCGCTCCTGTAATTTTCTCTGCGAGTAATATGTAACTTACCGTTTGTCTCGTAGTTACCGTCATAAGGGTATATAACACAAAAGTGTGTTTTTTCGCTTCAATAAGAATCTTTATTGTTGAATGACAATATAAATGGCAGCCCGAGAGGAAGTTTTGACGAGCTCGGTGGTGCAGTGGTAAAACGCGCTGGTACGTTACTTTGACACCAACGCTCGTGGATTCGATTCCCACAAAGGAGAAACATTTGTGTGCATAGACATGTATGTTTGTCTTGCTCTAGGTGTTTTAAGAGAGGTAGGTCACATCAAAGAAGCCTGTCTGTGTAAGTACCTCCACCTCACAGAAAACCACTGCCAAATATCAACTCCCTAGAGTGCTGTTGTATTCCTGCGTGTAAGTGAGGTCACGAGTGAGCTCCCAAGGAGTTGCTGTGTTAACAGTAGAGGTGGGATCACGCGAGTGATACTTAATGTATTGTAAGCGTTCATAGGAATATGGTAACCGCTTTACATCAGGTGGGCCGTATGCTTGTATGCCTCCCGATGTTGTATTAAAAATAAAAATCGGCCAAGTGCGAGTCGGACTCACGCACTAAGGGTTCCGTACCATTATCTATAAAAACGGCAAAAAAAAAATCACGTTTGCTGTATTGCCCCCTTAAATATTTATTTTATTCTATTTTTTAGTATTTGTTGTTATAGCGGAAACAGAAATACATCGTCTGTGAAAATTTCAACAGTATAACTATTACGGTTGATAAGATACAGCCTGGTGACAGACGGACGGACGGACGGACGGACAGCGGAGCCTCAGTAATAGGGTTCCGTTTTACCCTTTGGGTACGGAACCCTAAAAAAGTACCTCCACCTCACAGAGTTCCACAACCGCAACTCTCGATACTTTCTGTATTGCAAGCGTCATATGCTACATCACATCTAGCGAACCATGTACTTGCTACCTAAGTTGCTACTTGTAGCATAAAAAATCAATTGATCATTTGCTTTTTACACAGTTACAATGGCAAGTGAACCGAAAGATTCAGGTAGAATGAACAGCGCGTTGAGCGCGTTGGGGAGCGGGGAGGCGTGCGGCGCGCGATGGACCCTGGGCGCACTGCTGCTGGCCCCGCTAGCGGCAGCCAACTCCAGCTACTGTGCCGTGCCTGCTGTGATAATGCTTGCTGCCTTTATTATCATTGCAAGTAAGTTTATATTACAACTTCAACGGCAGAAATAAGTACCATAAGGGATATAAATGAACAAAATTAATATTATTATTTCCAGCGTTTACATGTAAGGATCTGAAGAAATTAGCAGAAATACTTCCACCCCGAAAGACGTCAAGAGGTCGCCGGGAAAGAAATTTACGTTCTTTCGCAGATTTCATGGCTATGTGGATGTCTTTTCTTTCTCATTTGGTGGCTGTGGCGATTTGCGCCAGGATTCTAAGTGCTACAGCTGACCATGTTACTGGAGGTCGAACGAGAAGATGGCTTTTCGGCTACGAAACGAGATCTCTGGGGGAACCATGGCCTGACGTGTTGGGCGTAACTGTTGTAATGGTTGTGTGCGCCATGTTTATGTGCGGCCTGGAGGTAAGTCACAATTTTTTCAGACGCTTATTTTTTTTGTTTATTTGCTTGTAATACAAGAATTATCGTTCGCTTATCGCAACTTTTTTTTTCCAATGTCGAAAGGCATACAAGCATGCGACATACTTGATGTAAACCGTAGTCTATGAACGCTTATTACATGGGAACACAACAACGATCCAGGGGGTTGTTATTTGGTTGCGGTTAAGGTCGAGGTACTTCTACGAGGCGATGCGCGCTTGGAAAAAAAATAGTCCAGATAATTGTTTACAACAATAAAACGTTACAGCATATTAATCTAAAAAACGTGGCATAATATTGTGAAAACTGATCGATTAAAAAACAAAATGTAAACTCTACATTATGAAAATGTAAATGTATGTTTTTCAAAGGCAAATTTCGGCCATCTTAAATACTCGTGAGCGATGCTTTTTTATACAATGTCGGGAGGCATACCACCACACGGCCCACCTGATGTAACGCAGTTACCGTAGACTATTAGCGCTTGTAATATATTAGGTATCACTCACGCGATGCCTCCTCTGCTGCTTACAAAGCAACTCCTTAGGAGCTTTACTGGTGACCTCATTCACATGCAGGACCACAACAACCCTCTAGGGAGTTGTTATTTAGCTACGGTTTTCTGTGATGTACTTCCCCTAACGGGCTGCTTTGATGCGCCCTACATCTCTTAAACCATCCAGACCAAGACAAACAGACATGTTCATGCAAACAAATGTTTGTCTTGTGTGGGAATCGATCCCACGAGCGTTGGTGTCAAAGTCGCGTCATTCACGACTTAGCCACGGAGCTCGTCATATTGCAAGCATTCAAAGGCTACATAATAACTTTACATCAGATGCGCATATGCAGTATGCTTAATTGCCGCAACGTAGAATACCTCTATGGACACAATAGTTGAGACGTGTCTATTATCTCAACCAACAACTCAACTAGTTTATAACATTTCTCTTTGTTATGTTTCAGGAAAGCATGATGTTTACATTCATGCTTTTAATTCTACTCTACACCTTCAGTCAATTTTTCGCCATCGTTGGACTTATTAACTTGGACATTACTAATATAAAAATACCTATACCCATTACAATTTACGAGGTAAGCAAGTAGATTGGCTTTTATTCACTCTATGGTATAAATTTGCCAGTTGTGACTACTCTTCTTTATTGGCGTTATCCCGTTTCCTAGTCCATTAAGATTGGCTACCTAAGCCTAAGGATTTGATGAAGATACTGATAAGTTGTAAGTACCTACAGCTTTTACAAAGAAATATTAACTATTATAATTTATAACTCAGCGTAATTTCGTCAGTATCTTTTTTAGACTACATCAGAAGCACATGGCTAACCTGATATAAAGTAGCCTATGAACGCTTGTAATACAGAAAACATAGGTCGCGCGTTGCCACCTCTATTGCTATCACGGCAATTCCTTAGAAGCTTACTGCTAAACTTGTAACGGACCACAATGAAATAACATTGTTGCCGTCACAAATAAAAATAACCTTGCAATCATATGGATATATGTAGTCGAATTATGTATAAATTAACGACTAGGAATGTAGGTGCATCGTTCACTACTTTATTTAATAGGTCATTGTTGTTCATACTTGGTTTGTAGGACGCATCACATAGTGTTCGATTCTCGCTGCCTGCCTCGCGGGCGAGCGGGCGTGATAATATGTTATTGAAGGTATCACGGCCGTATGCTTAGGAAAAATGTTAACTTGTAAGAGGGTAGACGTATACCAGACGAAGTGGCGTGATATTCTTGAACTACCAATTAGCGCGCGGTTGCTAGTCGTGGATGAAAAGTGTGTCGTGATTAGTAAACAGTATAAGCTACTTAAATGGAACGAAATAGATTCGAATATTGAATGACGAGTTGCTATAGAACATTCTAGAATATTTTGGAAAGAGAGACAGAGATACGCAGAGAGGGGTGAAGAGGCTTGATGGTAGGCGTATGATATAAAAACGGGTGGTTTGTTAGTTCATGGCTTTTTTTAGTGTGAAATTTTAAGGTAATAAGACGTATCGATAATTGTTCGTGAAGGGCCTTTTTGTCGGTGTGAATCTCTGGGGTGATAGGCGTATCGCTGATAAATCGCGGAACGGTTCTTTTTATCATTAATTTTAATTTCTTTGTGTTAATATTGTGTTGAGAACGGCATTGAATCTGTGCCTTTGAGCTGCGTAGCGAGATATGGGACAATTAAGTTGTCTAATTGATCGTAACGTTAGGCTTGGGCATGGAATCAATGTAATTGTAGTTAACTTAATATTGAATAACCCGGTGTTTAATATTTCGCTAAAATTCAGGTTGATTGTTCAAATTGTGTGCAGCGTGGCCGAACCTACGGTGCTCAGGCGCCGATGGTGGTAGCGTGGGGCATGTTGAGCAATCAAAATGGCGCGGTTTTGTGATATGCAAATTCTAGGAATTGAAACGTAGCATTATTTGTCCGCGAAGGGGGTTTCTTTTATGGAATTTAACTTCTCGTGTTAATTTTGTTTAAGTATAGCGTTGATTCTTTATCTTGAGCATTGTGCACGGAATTGGCGGTACATCTGCCGATTTTTGTGACGCTGCGCTGGGATGTTGATTCAATGTGATCGCGGTTAAGTAATTAGGTCATAAATCGGGTTCTAATATTTCATCGGATTTAGTGTTGGTTATTTGACTGTGTTGTACGAAGTGGCCAGAATTCCAAGGGTCACAGACCTTTGAGTATGGCGGCGGTACCTAGTTAACTAACCAACATTGTCAGGCGAGTTCTAACATCGACAATTTGGTTAAATAGGGATTGTGTTATTTCACACTGAAGAAATTTAGCTCTCTTAGGGACGTAACTTCGTAAAAATACGAGATTGATACCTCACGGAGCCTACGAAGTCTCGTATAGAGTAGGCGTAGGAAGCTGGTAAGCTGTGGGACGGGCCAGCGACTGATTTTGCCCTTAAAGGGATCAGTTACGTCTCCCAGGTGCTTGGGTTCGCGAGCTTTCAAAGTGGTAGGAGCTCGTCGAAGTGAATTCCGTCCAGCGTATGCGGGCCATGGAGATTGATCGCAACCCAACCATACTGGTCTCATTTATTTATATATGTATATATACACACACATTTATTTCCTCTGTTAGGAGTCATGGTTCGCGTCCCAATTAGGTTAGAACCATGACGTACACACAGTTATAGACAATAGACAAAGTCGAGGCTAACTACCTTGCATACCCTAGTTTCAATTAGCAAATCAACATTGCACATCGTTGATTTGGGCTTAGCCACATTACACATCACACGTTTAACGTAATACAAACTCAAGAAGTTATTTTACACGAGTATCTTAGATTAGATATTGTAGGTACACATTTTATTAAGATCTAGTTAGGAGATAGGTAGGTAGTCGCGATGAATATACGCGTTAGTTAACATACAGCGTGGTAGGCGCGTCAGACGACATTTATAGGGACAGTAGGTACAATTACTGATTAGTTCTTAAGCTAATCGCGACGTGCGTGATAAGTAGCAGCGGTTACGCTAAGCGGTCGAATCAAGGGGTCGTTCAGTAAAACGTCCGGGTGATCATATTATCCTACGGCGTGATGTTAGTACCTTTGCGGTGAGAATAAAGAAGTACGAGGGTAGGCGCGTCGCGAGAATAGGCTAATATTTTAGTGGTTGTAGAGTCACGGTGGTGGGCAATAAGTAATAGGCTGCATGTGTCTAGATAAAGTGTAGTCTCGGGGCCTGCAACTTAATTATAACGTAGATATGCAGGTAGCCTGATTCTATGTTCATTGCATACTTCAACTTATTATTTTACCTCCTGACTGTGGTTACGAGTCGAAAGATATTTGGCTTAGAGATAAATAGTTTAATCTTTTTGAGGGTTACATGTTCAGAGCTCTAAGGGTGCTTTATTCTGGTCCGCCGATAGTTTATACGTGACTGCTAAATTAAAGTAGTATATTAGCCAGAATGTAACACTCTCCCTCATGTGTCGTTGACGAGCGGCGATGAGCTAACACACCAGAGTCTCCAGGACTAGTTAACACAACCAACGGTTTACATTAACGCTTTACCGTGAGACTATGTAGTTCCTTGAGGAAATGCGACGTCTGAGTTCGTTGGTGACCCCGGGTGTCTAAAGTACGCCTAGCGAAACAGCAAAGTCTGTCGTGTCGGGAGTCTACTGGACGGCGAGGACTTGTAGTTTCTGGGGAGCAATACAATACCCGCGTCGAAGGGGGCGTTCGAGCGTCTGGTGATGCTGAGCGAAACAGGTTATGCTGTCGTGCCGGGTTCCTCAGTACGACAAGGGTTCTTCACCTGAAGCGTTATAAGCCATGTAGAGTCAACCTCGCGGTCGTTAAAGTCAACCGAATGTCGGACAGGACAATTGAACTGCCTTTAAGACTTAACCTAAATACTCATTATTGATTTCACTAGTCTGGCGGGCTTTGCGTTCGGTCAGATTTAGCCTAAACAGTTAGAGCAATATCCCGAAGTAACACACTGCAAATACCGTTACCAAACTTACTAACGTCTCTCAAGTGAGGAGACTTCACTACTGCCGGAAGAGCAGAAAAATTTACTAGATTAATTGTTGTCTATATTATTTAGAAGTCTGGGCAATAGACCCCGTGTAACAGTGGTGACTGAGAAAAGCGCCTGGCTGCTACCTTACAAGACTGACGAATGTATAGATGACGCTCACAGTACATTTTATTATAAACAAATACGTTATCTGTGGACCCAACTGAGGGATTTGCCTTATTTGTAATAACTGATAGCGGTGGCATAGTGGTGATTTGACCGATTGCAATTCAGTTAGATTGTGCTCAAATAACCTTATACAATCTTTGTGTTCAGCTAGCGGACGAGAAGTTTAATACTTGTATTATTGTAAATTGATGCTTGCTTTAAAAATTGAAAAAATCAAAACTAGTGATGGTTGAAATTGTAGAATTTGATATAGTGAATATTATCTAAAGTAGTTCGGAAAAGGAAAATCAGGAACATAGGTGGTTCTGGGGAAGGACCCATGTGATTATTCCTAAATTGCCTCAGATAAATTTAAAATTACAAAACAAATTTAATAAAAGACTGAGAAGTCGTTAGTTAAATTGTAAGAACAATTTTCTCATACTCACATATGTTACATACTCGTAAGATCAACGAGATGAATTGGGAATGGTCAGATGGAGGGGTGTTGTCGGCGGTCCTTCTCATTCCTGCTTCTCCTTTTCACGTATAGTGGGAGTGTTCTCTATGTTATGGTTGCATTCAGAGTAGTACATAGGGCGAACACTAGCATTCTCCAGTTACATAAAATTAACCGTAGGTAATATGCCACTGCCCCGCGAGACTAGCGCGAGCCAGAGCGTTCTCTATCTTATATTTGAGCTCTAAATTGAATATAGGTTGCTTACTAACCTTCCTCTTTTATATCATTTAATATAGAATATATGCCACTGCCCGAGGGGCTAGCACAAGCAAGAGTGTTCTCTGTTTTATAATTGATTTCTAAATAGAATCCTGGTGGTGGGAACTAACATTATCTCACTACCGAAAATAACTATAGCCTGCCTTGTCATCGCCTTACGGAACCGTTAACTTGAACTGAACATCGAGATAGTAACAACATTCATTCTCACTACAAAGTGACTCCATAGGTTATTTCGCCACGGCCTTGTGAGTCCGATAGGAGCTGCGGTGTAAACAATCTAATCTTATACTTAATTCTGATTCGAATGTTGATGAGGAGTATAAATGCCTACTACATCGATAGCTAAACTATAGCTAAATCTAGGAGACTTACGTTCTAATTCTGAGGGTTCTCTTAAGATTCTAAAGTCCCTGCCTAGTGATAGGATATCATTAAATCAATTACAGTGTTATATGAATATGCATAGACATTAGTTATAATCCAATCAACGTCTAACTACGAGGGTCATCCGATTCTTCAGAATCTCCTTTGGTACGCGCGTCCATCTGTCAGAATGCTGGTCCTAAGCAATAAAGAACCAATCAAAATCCGATAGGGTACGGTACAATTCTAACAGTCCGATTGAGATAGAGTGGTAAAGAAAAGCACACATTAAATCTTTGATATTTTATAATTTCCCCAAGCTAAGTAACCTAAACGTTGAGCGGACGATTGGATCTTCACATATATAAACATATTGAGTAGAGACAGGAAGATAACCTTAGGGAATAGTTACTCTTTAAAGTACTGCGGTGCTACGTTATTTAGGAAGCTTAACTGGTAGGGTTCTCGAATTGCTTAGCCATCTCAGCCACGAAAAGGACTCTGGGTTGCTGCTCACAATGTAGTTGCCACTAAAACGATCACTGCCAATAATTTAACTTGAGGGTCGACGTGACACAGTCCGAGACACCTAATCAATAAGTTTAGTTAAGTAGATTGATTTTTAGGTCAAGAAATAGTTACAATTAAAATCAGGGATTCTAGTACATATATCGTCAATACACGAGTGGTAGTTCAGGTAAAGATTAAATACAGGAGTAGTTATGTGCGGGGTAAGGAGGTAGATAAACAAATTACTATGTTCAATACAGGAACAGTTCTCAGTAGATATATTTCTATAAGAGTGGGGTTCACATAGGTAGGACCATTATATATATAAGTTAATAAACAAATAAAAGGAAACAGGAGGGTGAGACATATAAAGGTAGAATATAATATTATATAGAGTAGCTCTGTACTTAACATAAGTAGAGACATAATGTAGACGGGGTGGTAAGATGGAAATGAGTTAAGTAGTTAACACTAGAAGGCGGGGTTTAGTAGTACATAGGTACCTAGTCAGATATATATTTAAGCTATTTATATATAAGTAGTAATTAGAGTCTCCCCTCTATATCGCATAAATAAATAACAAAAATATAAAAAAAAACAACAGAAAGAAGGGGGGGAAGTTACAATGTGGAAGCCGTGACCAGGATATTCAAAATTACATCTTAACTTAGAATGAGAATAAATGAAAATTAGGTAAACTAGGTTATTAGAGTTGGTAGTTTAAATCGGTATTTATTCATCTAAATTAGGCTGTCTCGGGGGGTCATGTCGGCCACAATTTGTTGCCGCGAAAATGGATAGTGTCTTGAGTGACTAAGCATATGAGAAGTATTGATCTATAGAAAATTAGTGCGTGAGGTGTCTTGAGTAAGTGCTGTTAGGTTGCCGCGTAGTCTGTTGAATGATCAGCATCTTCCGTTGTCTCGTGTCTGCACGTGGATTATCTGCAAAAAGTTGAATTCATTGTATCAGGTTATGAAGGAAACATAGTGTAAAGAAAATGATACAGGGAAATTGTGAAAACGTAGATAGTATTAAATCAAGTTATCCAAATAGAATCAAGTTAGTGGTAAAATCTCCGGATAACCATCAGGTGCATTTAGTATTACATTCAAAATATAATTGTTAAATAGTAACAAGAAATAAACATCAGGCTTGTGAAAAAAAATGATTGAGACGAGGAAATTGAAATTTTGAATTAATTTAATACATAATAAGGCATACATAATAATTGATTAAAGAGGTTGTATTGTAATAGGCAGTTGAGCATACTTATTAACTTCCACATAACAGTTAGGTTCGGAGACATAAATTAGATAGCAAACAATCAAAAGGAGAAAATTGTAATATTAGTAGCATATTGGTACAGTCTCAAATAGGTGTATTAAAGTAAATACATAGTTAAGGCTATCTATATAATAGTTATATCATCAGAGTATCAAATTAAAATTACATACTTACTTCAGTAAAATGATGTTGATTGATGAGTTGCGTAGACTCCAGTAGGCATATGGTGATAGGCAGATAGAATTTCAAGTGATCAGGTAGATTTCCAATATGTGAGTGAATTAGCGCTTGAATGGTCGATTAAATCTGAAAGAGTTAGTATTGCTGAGTGAGAGGTTTATATGAATCTAAGGTAACATGTGTCTCAGGGCCAAGGTTATGGGGTCGTAGAGCTAACGGTTAAATAGTTGGTCGGTTGTTACATCCTTAGGTACATAAAACAACAATAATGTAATTTAAATGCAACACATTAATAAGTGTATAGGGGCGGACTTATTCCTATAAGGAAGCTGTTCCAGTCAACTGTTGAGTGTCTAATTGGAACTTAGTAGCGAGTAGTGCGGTTGTATAACATAAACAAACTAGATCAGTATAATAATAAACAAAGTAGTGAGGTTTCCATAAGGACATGTAAATGAATTGGGTAAATAGGTTAGAAGGTTAGGTCCAACCGTTGTTGTATAGATTATTAAACTCAAGAGAATATGGTTAAATGATACGAACTACCAGTCAAAACACATAAGTAGGGGTATAAATAAAACTTACTAATTGTAGTTAGCGCAGGAATCTAGTACGGAACTAAGTTGTAAGGCGATCCTCTGTAAGTTACAAGCATACGGAATGGCGTTTTGTTTCCTCTTAGCACCTCACGTTGTCTCCCTAGGTCGGCGAGGGGTTTGATTGTGCTTGAGAAGATTTGTCAGAAATCTCGGTCCACCACAACATAAATTAGCACATTTGTTCCGTGGTTAAATAGCCTGAAAATTATAAATATCAACTCTTAACTTTCACAACTTCATTAACATAAATTAAGTAGGATTACTATTAACGTGTAATTATGCAAAGTTATTAGTTGGGCTAGTCTGCTTTGCAACTATCGGTGGGCTACGGTGACTGCTTACTGTCGAGCAGGCCGTATGTTGATTTCCATCATAATGGTATAGTGGTAGGTAAATGTGATTAGATTCCTTAGGTCTTATTAGCAAAGAGCACTAGATGCGTATAAGGTTAGATAGTGTATGGGTATTAGTTCAAATTGAGTAATTGATTGAAACTTAATTCGACAATGTTAATTCAAAGGGTTTCACTTTCATTGGATTCTTAGAGATTTTGTTGTATTCACTAGTGTGTGACTAGATTAATAGTTGCCTTAGATAAGTTAAAGAGTAGGTACTATTGAATTCTCCACATACAAAATATCTGGAAGTTAATTTAAAGACTACTGAAGGGAAATAATGTACAATACATAAAGAGAACATGTTAACTAGTAGGATTTGTTGTTAGAATCGGTCTTAGGACTAGCACTGTTCTAACAAAATCACTTACTTATACATATACTGAAAGAACATTGTTTATAAACTAAGGTTATAATGTAGGAAAATTTAAGTTTTATGGAAGTACTATGTTAAATGTGTATACTTGAACGATATTATGATAATATGATATGATATGCACGTGAAAACTAAACAACTAGTCTCTAAATGGTTACAATTAGTTACGTATACACGGTTCTAAAGGGTAAATAAAAGTGGACAGGCCGGTTAAATAAGTTGACTAGTTGAGTATGTAAATTGGTATTTACCTTTAGCTGCTTTATATACGCAATAACAATGATGACAATCCTCGTAGGTTACGTGTAAATAACTTTCACTTGTTAGCATCATGATTCACAAACAAAATGTTCTACGCTAGGTTCTACGCGGTAATTCCATAGAGTCGTTCTTCTTCTTAGTTGTAGTTGTTGGCTTTCAGTTGTACATTAAATGATAGGGCTGGCTAGGATTTATTCGGAGAAGGATTATTTGTACATTAATTATTATTCATAGTTCATATACTAAGATAATTTATAAGATAGATGAACAAATGAAATAAATGGGTGAATGAATTTTATTTCGATGAATGGTAGGTCAAGAATTTTCTCATACTCTCTCATACGATATCATACTCGGGTTTGAAATAAAATAAGCAAGATGTGGGGTCGGGTTTTCGGTTATGGGATGTTATTGAAATAATTGAATGCGGATTTTGTGATTAGAGCTAGAGATTGTTCGAAGTACTTGAAATGGTTTGAAATAAAATGAGTTAGATGCGGGGTCGGGTTCTCGAGTAGGAATTGGATAGTGAAATGTCTGAATGCGGATTTAGTGTTGAAATTAAATTTAGAAACTGCTCAAGGAACTTGAAATATTTCGGAATAAAATGTGCAAGATGGGGGGGTCGAGTCCTCGTGGTTTATTTAGGATAATCTGTTGTAGAAACAAACGTTCCAAACCTTACGTGGTGGAGACCCATGTTAACTAGAAATCAATAATTAGTGTCTAGCCAGGTTATAACACGGAATTAGCTCGGTTGATTTACTCTGGTTCACGGAATTCCTTAAATATTCAAGTCGCTCCTTGTAGAAGTATGATCGAATTAGGATATTGTTTTGAGATATACAGAACCTCACTACCTTCGTGTCGTCAAGTAAAATAGTGAAGGTAGAGTGATTCTGTTTAAGGTAGAGAGTGAAACAGTGACGTGAGAACGACGGTGAAAATTTGAATATTGGAAGTTTTGTTGGAACCAGTGTGAATATACGATGGAGAGACCAAGTCGTAAGAGAAGAGCGCCGGTTAGATATAGTGGTGTAAATAGTAGTGAAGAACATTTTATAGATAATAGTGGGAATACCAATTCATCAACGGTATCGGAATTGGGAGAGATGCCTTTGCGGAATAATATTCAAGAGAATACACTAGAAACGCACGCCGTGCGAACGAAACGACGTAAAGTAATACAAAAAGAAATCGGTAGAACTAAGGAGGGATCTAGGGTGTTGTTAAATAATTTAAGTAAAACCCTAGGAGCTTTGGCTAGGAAGGTAAATTTATTAAGCGAAGATGTAAGGAAAGTTCGGAAGGGTAACGAGGAGATTAGCACAAATCATGTAACTGCTTTGGATAAGGCGTCGGAAATGCCGCATACGACTAGAGAGGGAGAAGGGAGCAACTGTCGGGATAATGGATTGATTAATAATGAAATGCTAGAAGTGTTGCCAACACAGAGTAAAGCTATAAATTATAATATCAGGAATATTAGTTTCGAAAAACCAAAATTTGAAGGTAAGAATGACACGCATCCAGTTACCTTCCTGGAAGATCTAGATACGTATTTAGGAAAAGTTGGACATGAAGGCAAGGAATTGGAATTAATATTGGAATGTTTGCACGGAGGAGTGAGAGACTGGGCTAGGATCTACAAGGGTCGTTGGAGGGCTTTGCAGGACTTCAAGTTGGACTTTTTGGCCACTTATTGGGGAGAAAAGGAACAAAATGAGTTGAGGCGCGAAATAGTACAGGGAACTTGGAATCGTGGAGAGTCTCCCACCATGTTAGGGCATTTTTTGAGACTGACAGGACAAGCTCAAATGTTAAGCATTAAGATTCCGGAAAAGCAATTAATAGCGGATATAATTAGGCAATTTCCTAAATACATCCAACAAGGGTGGTATACTTCGAACTCGGGAAATTTAATCGAGACAGCGGAATTTTTGAGAAAAATGGATGACATAGGGCGTCAGGAAAATTCGACAACCCCTGGCCTAGGAAGGAATAAGGAATTAGGAAAAAGGAAAGGGAAATATAAGCGTCATCACCGGAATTGGGAGACACCACTAGGGAATCATGAACCAGTGGGACAATTACGACCGGGGCCGAGTAATGCTGAGGTAGCTGTAAAAGAACCAGTAGGGTTAAAACTGAAGGAAGTTGAGAGGAGGGTCCCCGATTCAGCTTCAATTACAGAAAACGATGCGTTAAATACTATGATAAAGAAGGGGTGGTGGTTAGGTCGGAAAGGGTTTGTAAGGGTTTTAGAAATTTTGTTAGAGTCGCTTTTGGAAGAGAATAACCTAAGTACAGTTCAGAGTAAATTAGATGAGGAGATTAGCGAGGGGGTGAACTTGGGCGTATTGACCGAAAATAGACAGAAGGAACAGTTAATGGTATTAATTAATAAAAATAAAAGATTATACTCTTCTAAGCTAGGGAGGGCAAATTGTTATCAACATGAGATAATCCTGAACTCTCAGACGCCAGTTATAAGAAAAAAATATCCAGTGCCATATGCGTATAGGGGAAAGGTCGAGGGAAAGTTAAGAGAAATGGAAGCACAAGGAATCATCAGTAGGTCATCCCCACCGTATAGTAATCCGTTAACCTTCACTTTAGAGCAGGATGGATCCGTAAGGGTATTATTAGATGTTAGGGAAATTAACAAGTATCTGATTGCCGAGACAGAGAAACCGCCATTGCAAATAGACGTTATGAACTCGTTTCACGGAGCTAATTACATTAGTACTTTAGATTTAAATAATGCCTACTTTCAAATACCACTTACGCAGAATAGCAAAAAGTATACGGGGTTCACATTTAATGGGAAATCCTATGTGTATAATGTATTAACACAGGGGTTGAAAACATCGGTGGAGAGTTTCAACAGAGCTATGGACTTAATATTGGGGCATGAAGTTAGAGACTTTTGTGTAAACTATTTAGACAATTTAGCCATTATTTCGACAGGAACTTTTGAACGTCATTTAGAACATTTAGATATAGTCATGGGTAAGCTGTTAGCGGCAGGGTTAACGTGTAATCTTGAGAAATGCAAATTTTTCTGCGATGAAGTGCAAATGTTGGGCTATAGCATTTCTATCCGGGGACTGAAAGCAGACCCAAACAAGGTTACCGCTATTCAAGAGTTCCCTATACCTAAAAAGGTAAAACAAGTAAGGGCTTTTCTAGGGTTGTGTAGATTCTATCGGGGATTTATACCGGATTATACTAAGCAGACAAAGCCATTAAGTGATTTATTAAGAAAACGGCATTTTTGGACGTGGGGAAAAGGAGAGCAGCAGGCCTTTGAAAAAATAAAATCCTTGTTCATAAACCCTATACTAATGCCTCGTCCCGACTTCATTAAGCCATACTATTTACAAACAGACAGTTCGAGAGTAGGATTGGCAGGGGTGTTATATCAGATAGGCTGTAATGACGACATGAAGATTATAGGGTTTCATAGCAAGGCATTGAGGGGCTCGCAGTTGAATTGGTCAATAACAGAGCAGGAATTTTATTCGGTAATATGTTGTCTCGGAAAATTTGAAAGTTATTTAAGGGGGACTAAGGTTATAATTAGAACGAACTATGAGGCTTTAGCCTTCGGGAAATTCTGTAAGTTGTATAACGCCAGGGTAACTAGATGGTTTAGTTATTTAGAGAATTTCGATTATGAAATATGTAGAACATATTAAAGGGAGGGAAAATGTAGTCCCATATATTTTGTCTGAATACCCACCAAAAGACGGTCGTTTACAGGACGAAGGTAGGCTGCTCGGAGTTTTAGTGAGTCTCGTGCTAATAAAGCGTTGAAATTAAACGATCCGGGGACAAGAAAAATGCGAGGTAAATTCAATACAATACATTTGTCTAAATATTACCGTTAGATTGAAGCTGAATCGGGAACTAAAAAGGCGTAGTATAATTAAGAACCGTAGTTAAAGAGGTTATTAGAAGGTAAAAATTAAAATTGTTAGAGTATAGATTAAATGATTAATTGTATAGTAGATAATTAATTGTATATTAGATACAATGTAAGTAAACTGTAGGTTAGATTTGATTGATAAAAATGTCGAGTAAATTGTGATTTAGAATTGATTGGTAAAATTATAACGGTTATCTTGTGTATAGATAAAGGTTGATTGTATAGCTAGTAGTAAGTAATTGTAGTCTTTAACATTAAAGTAATATGGAAGAGAAAACAGGGAAATTAGGCGGTTCTGGGGAGAGGCCCATGTGATGGTTCCGAAATTGTCTCGGATAAATATAAAATTACAAAACCAAATCTAAGACGGAGAAACCGTCAAATAAATTGTACGAAAGTTTCTCATATATTTCACACTCGTAAAATCAACGAGATGAATTGGGAATTGTCAGATGGAGGGGAGTGTCGGCGGTCTCTCTCTTCCCTTTTTTCTTTTTTTTTCATATATAGTCCTAAAATGTAACCGAATGTCGTGGTGATGATGGCGAGTGGTTGCGTAAACGTTAGATTGAGAAACTAAAACTTTAAAATAAGCTATATCTATTCTATTCTATATCGTGCAGAGACGAGAGAATGGTGCTTGACTGATTACGTGGATAATTAGACTAGATCATAGAGGGTTTAGGAGAATTTTAAAATAATGATGGACATTAAGCGGTAGGTGATTCTCTAAACTAAAGATCAAGCTCGGATACTTAGAAAGTTGGTAGTCAAAGTCGAAGGGTAGTGTTCAGTGAAGAGGGATAAGGACAGGTTAAACCATCGAGGTTGAGAGTTAAGTGGAATGAGGTGGAGTTATTTTTATTTGTACTGAAATGAAATTGAAGGGAAAACTTTGCTCCGGTTTAGTTTCACACACCTGTACAAAGTTTTGGGGTCGATTGTAACGGACCACAATGAAATAACATTGTTGCCGTCACAAATAAAAATAACCTTGCAATCATATGGATATATGTAGTCGAATTATGTATAAATTAACGACTAGGAATGTAGGTGCATCGTTCACTACTTTATTTAATAGGTCATTGTTGTTCATACTTGGTTTGTAGGACGCATCACATAGTGTTCGATTCTCGCTGCCTGCCTCGCGGGCGAGCGGGCGTGATAATATGTTATTGAAGGTATCACGGCCGTATGCTTAGGAAAAATGTTAACTTGTAAGAGGGTAGACGTATACCAGACGAAGTGGCGTGATATTCTTGAACTACCAATTAGCGCGCGGTTGCTAGTCGTGGATGAAAAGTGTGTCGTGATTAGTAAACAGTATAAGCTACTTAAATGGAACGAAATAGATTCGAATATTGAATGACGAGTTGCTATAGAACATTCTAGAATATTTTGGAAAGAGAGACAGAGATACGCAGAGAGGGGTGAAGAGGCTTGATGGTAGGCGTATGATATAAAAACGGGTGGTTTGTTAGTTCATGGCTTTTTTTAGTGTGAAATTTTAAGGTAATAAGACGTATCGATAATTGTTCGTGAAGGGCCTTTTTGTCGGTGTGAATCTCTGGGGTGATAGGCGTATCGCTGATAAATCGCGGAACGGTTCTTTTTATCATTAATTTTAATTTCTTTGTGTTAATATTGTGTTGAGAACGGCATTGAATCTGTGCCTTTGAGCTGCGTAGCGAGATATGGGACAATTAAGTTGTCTAATTGATCGTAACGTTAGGCTTGGGCATGGAATCAATGTAATTGTAGTTAACTTAATATTGAATAACCCGGTGTTTAATATTTCGCTAAAATTCAGGTTGATTGTTCAAATTGTGTGCAGCGTGGCCGAACCTACGGTGCTCAGGCGCCGATGGTGGTAGCGTGGGGCATGTTGAGCAATCAAAATGGCGCGGTTTTGTGATATGCAAATTCTAGGAATTGAAACGTAGCATTATTTGTCCGCGAAGGGGGTTTCTTTTATGGAATTTAACTTCTCGTGTTAATTTTGTTTAAGTATAGCGTTGATTCTTTATCTTGAGCATTGTGCACGGAATTGGCGGTACATCTGCCGATTTTTGTGACGCTGCGCTGGGATGTTGATTCAATGTGATCGCGGTTAAGTAATTAGGTCATAAATCGGGTTCTAATATTTCATCGGATTTAGTGTTGGTTATTTGACTGTGTTGTACGAAGTGGCCAGAATTCCAAGGGTCACAGACCTTTGAGTATGGCGGCGGTACCTAGTTAACTAACCAACATTGTCAGGCGAGTTCTAACATCGACAATTTGGTTAAATAGGGATTGTGTTATTTCACACTGAAGAAATTTAGCTCTCTTAGGGACGTAACTTCGTAAAAATACGAGATTGATACCTCACGGAGCCTACGAAGTCTCGTATAGAGTAGGCGTAGGAAGCTGGTAAGCTGTGGGACGGGCCAGCGACTGATTTTGCCCTTAAAGGGATCAGTTACGTCTCCCAGGTGCTTGGGTTCGCGAGCTTTCAAAGTGGTAGGAGCTCGTCGAAGTGAATTCCGTCCAGCGTATGCGGGCCATGGAGATTGATCGCAACCCAACCATACTGGTCTCATTTATTTATATATGTATATATACACACACATTTATTTCCTCTGTTAGGAGTCATGGTTCGCGTCCCAATTAGGTTAGAACCATGACGTACACACAGTTATAGACAATAGACAAAGTCGAGGCTAACTACCTTGCATACCCTAGTTTCAATTAGCAAATCAACATTGCACATCGTTGATTTGGGCTTAGCCACATTACACATCACACGTTTAACGTAATACAAACTCAAGAAGTTATTTTACACGAGTATCTTAGATTAGATATTGTAGGTACACATTTTATTAAGATCTAGTTAGGAGATAGGTAGGTAGTCGCGATGAATATACGCGTTAGTTAACATACAGCGTGGTAGGCGCGTCAGACGACATTTATAGGGACAGTAGGTACAATTACTGATTAGTTCTTAAGCTAATCGCGACGTGCGTGATAAGTAGCAGCGGTTACGCTAAGCGGTCGAATCAAGGGGTCGTTCAGTAAAACGTCCGGGTGATCATATTATCCTACGGCGTGATGTTAGTACCTTTGCGGTGAGAATAAAGAAGTACGAGGGTAGGCGCGTCGCGAGAATAGGCTAATATTTTAGTGGTTGTAGAGTCACGGTGGTGGGCAATAAGTAATAGGCTGCATGTGTCTAGATAAAGTGTAGTCTCGGGGCCTGCAACTTAATTATAACGTAGATATGCAGGTAGCCTGATTCTATGTTCATTGCATACTTCAACTTATTATTTTACCTCCTGACTGTGGTTACGAGTCGAAAGATATTTGGCTTAGAGATAAATAGTTTAATCTTTTTGAGGGTTACATGTTCAGAGCTCTAAGGGTGCTTTATTCTGGTCCGCCGATAGTTTATACGTGACTGCTAAATTAAAGTAGTATATTAGCCAGAATGTAACACTCTCCCTCATGTGTCGTTGACGAGCGGCGATGAGCTAACACACCAGAGTCTCCAGGACTAGTTAACACAACCAACGGTTTACATTAACGCTTTACCGTGAGACTATGTAGTTCCTTGAGGAAATGCGACGTCTGAGTTCGTTGGTGACCCCGGGTGTCTAAAGTACGCCTAGCGAAACAGCAAAGTCTGTCGTGTCGGGAGTCTACTGGACGGCGAGGACTTGTAGTTTCTGGGGAGCAATACAATACCCGCGTCGAAGGGGGCGTTCGAGCGTCTGGTGATGCTGAGCGAAACAGGTTATGCTGTCGTGCCGGGTTCCTCAGTACGACAAGGGTTCTTCACCTGAAGCGTTATAAGCCATGTAGAGTCAACCTCGCGGTCGTTAAAGTCAACCGAATGTCGGACAGGACAATTGAACTGCCTTTAAGACTTAACCTAAATACTCATTATTGATTTCACTAGTCTGGCGGGCTTTGCGTTCGGTCAGATTTAGCCTAAACAGTTAGAGCAATATCCCGAAGTAACACACTGCAAATACCGTTACCAAACTTACTAACGTCTCTCAAGTGAGGAGACTTCACTACTGCCGGAAGAGCAGAAAAATTTACTAGATTAATTGTTGTCTATATTATTTAGAAGTCTGGGCAATAGACCCCGTGTAACAGTGGTGACTGAGAAAAGCGCCTGGCTGCTACCTTACAAGACTGACGAATGTATAGATGACGCTCACAGTACATTTTATTATAAACAAATACGTTATCTGTGGACCCAACTGAGGGATTTGCCTTATTTGTAATAACTGATAGCGGTGGCATAGTGGTGATTTGACCGATTGCAATTCAGTTAGATTGTGCTCAAATAACCTTATACAATCTTTGTGTTCAGCTAGCGGACGAGAAGTTTAATACTTGTATTATTGTAAATTGATGCTTGCTTTAAAAATTGAAAAAATCAAAACTAGTGATGGTTGAAATTGTAGAATTTGATATAGTGAATATTATCTAAAGTAGTTCGGAAAAGGAAAATCAGGAACATAGGTGGTTCTGGGGAAGGACCCATGTGATTATTCCTAAATTGCCTCAGATAAATTTAAAATTACAAAACAAATTTAATAAAAGACTGAGAAGTCGTTAGTTAAATTGTAAGAACAATTTTCTCATACTCACATATGTTACATACTCGTAAGATCAACGAGATGAATTGGGAATGGTCAGATGGAGGGGTGTTGTCGGCGGTCCTTCTCATTCCTGCTTCTCCTTTTCACGTATAGTGGGAGTGTTCTCTATGTTATGGTTGCATTCAGAGTAGTACATAGGGCGAACACTAGCATTCTCCAGTTACATAAAATTAACCGTAGGTAATATGCCACTGCCCCGCGAGACTAGCGCGAGCCAGAGCGTTCTCTATCTTATATTTGAGCTCTAAATTGAATATAGGTTGCTTACTAACCTTCCTCTTTTATATCATTTAATATAGAATATATGCCACTGCCCGAGGGGCTAGCACAAGCAAGAGTGTTCTCTGTTTTATAATTGATTTCTAAATAGAATCCTGGTGGTGGGAACTAACATTATCTCACTACCGAAAATAACTATAGCCTGCCTTGTCATCGCCTTACGGAACCGTTAACTTGAACTGAACATCGAGATAGTAACAACATTCATTCTCACTACAAAGTGACTCCATAGGTTATTTCGCCACGGCCTTGTGAGTCCGATAGGAGCTGCGGTGTAAACAATCTAATCTTATACTTAATTCTGATTCGAATGTTGATGAGGAGTATAAATGCCTACTACATCGATAGCTAAACTATAGCTAAATCTAGGAGACTTACGTTCTAATTCTGAGGGTTCTCTTAAGATTCTAAAGTCCCTGCCTAGTGATAGGATATCATTAAATCAATTACAGTGTTATATGAATATGCATAGACATTAGTTATAATCCAATCAACGTCTAACTACGAGGGTCATCCGATTCTTCAGAATCTCCTTTGGTACGCGCGTCCATCTGTCAGAATGCTGGTCCTAAGCAATAAAGAACCAATCAAAATCCGATAGGGTACGGTACAATTCTAACAGTCCGATTGAGATAGAGTGGTAAAGAAAAGCACACATTAAATCTTTGATATTTTATAATTTCCCCAAGCTAAGTAACCTAAACGTTGAGCGGACGATTGGATCTTCACATATATAAACATATTGAGTAGAGACAGGAAGATAACCTTAGGGAATAGTTACTCTTTAAAGTACTGCGGTGCTACGTTATTTAGGAAGCTTAACTGGTAGGGTTCTCGAATTGCTTAGCCATCTCAGCCACGAAAAGGACTCTGGGTTGCTGCTCACAATGTAGTTGCCACTAAAACGATCACTGCCAATAATTTAACTTGAGGGTCGACGTGACACAGTCCGAGACACCTAATCAATAAGTTTAGTTAAGTAGATTGATTTTTAGGTCAAGAAATAGTTACAATTAAAATCAGGGATTCTAGTACATATATCGTCAATACACGAGTGGTAGTTCAGGTAAAGATTAAATACAGGAGTAGTTATGTGCGGGGTAAGGAGGTAGATAAACAAATTACTATGTTCAATACAGGAACAGTTCTCAGTAGATATATTTCTATAAGAGTGGGGTTCACATAGGTAGGACCATTATATATATAAGTTAATAAACAAATAAAAGGAAACAGGAGGGTGAGACATATAAAGGTAGAATATAATATTATATAGAGTAGCTCTGTACTTAACATAAGTAGAGACATAATGTAGACGGGGTGGTAAGATGGAAATGAGTTAAGTAGTTAACACTAGAAGGCGGGGTTTAGTAGTACATAGGTACCTAGTCAGATATATATTTAAGCTATTTATATATAAGTAGTAATTAGAGTCTCCCCTCTATATCGCATAAATAAATAACAAAAATATAAAAAAAAAACAACAGAAAGAAGGGGGGGAAGTTACAAACTCATTCACTCCTAGAAACACAACAACTATCCAGATACTTTGTGACTACAGTATGTTAGAGTCCAACCTGTACGATTGATTTTCAGATTCCCTGGCCGATAGAGCCATTCATGTTATCATAGATGGCTACTCTTCGGATATTTTGGCTATTAATACCGGTGTACCTCAGGGGTCTGTTCTGTGTGCAACTTTATTTTTGCTGCATATAAATGACCTGCTAAGACCCGGTATATTTGGGTATGCAAATGATATATAGCACGGTTGTAGAGAGATATATCTCCGATCCATGATCTGGCAAGGTTAAAACTCAGTATCTCAGCGAGAAGTTGGTTGAACGCATGAACTTGACTTTAGAAGCCGTATCGGAGTAAGGCTTATGAATTACACCAAGCTGAAACTAACATGGTCAAGTTCAATGCGTACAAATCCCAGGCGTGTCTTTTTAGTGCGAAAAGGGATCCCTTTCATCTGGCTCCCACTTTCCAGGGTGTATCTGTTCCAATAACCGACAGACTTGGTCTGCTTGGCCTTGATTTAACATCCCGTCTCAATTTCGGTCGCTCCATTGAGGCGAGAGCAGCAACTGCAGCTAAAAAACTTGGAATCCTCTTTGCCGAGACGGCCCCTAGATTGAAGAAGTCTGGCCCCTCCTGAGGGGCTGGCCAGTCGTAGTGGCGCCCTGTCGCTGACAGATCCGGGGCACCCCACCAAAGCGGCCGATGGCAATTCGCGGGGTCGTTTAGTGGGTATACCGTTGGTCAGCAAACAGAGAGTCCCAAACTATCACCGGAGGCCACCCAGGCACCGATGGTGTGCGTAACGCATTTTTCCCCTGGTCACAAAAAAAAGGGCCGGTGCCGTCTTTGTGTCGTACTCATGTTTTTAAGCCGGTTTTTGCCATAGTTGGCAGGCGGGTTGGCAACCGTAGTAAGTTATTAAAGTTTTTAAAATAAGTGGACGCTGCTGCCCGTCTCCTTGATAATTCCCTTAGTTGGGGAATTATTCAGATCCAGAGGCGCAGCGCTTTTTGTACGACATGTTCCATGTTATAAAAAATCCTATTCCGGATCGCTACCACTTTCCCGCTCTTATGGGTATTAGCTTTTACTCACCGGCGCGTCCATGCCTGTAGTGGTCGTTTCTGCTCCGGATGGTGGGAAACCGCAGAGGCATGCACGCACTGCAATATACTAAGATCAAATTGTCAATACATAAATATTGTTACAGTTATTTGCCGCAGGCGCTCCAATCTCATATGCTTTTAATGTCATTATACCACCTAAGGCAAATGGAAGTGTTCGAAAAGGCTTAGTACTCAGGGTGGGCTTACCAACGCTTGTTCTGTCTGGACTATGTTTCCTGTACGCTAATATGTTAAAAGGGTAAGTTATGAAAAGACCTACACTAATATTCTAAGCCATAAAATAAATAGAATATAGAGTTTAAAAAGTCTTTGCTCGAGAATCCCAATATTGCTAGCTAGTCAACGTCTTCCGCCCGTCTGCCGCCTTTTTCTCTTGTATTGCCAGTATTTCGCAAACATGCCTTTAGAATCTCTCAAGCGAACTATCAACCTTTTAATTACCGTTTTATTTTTATTACTTTTAGATATCACTTATTGCATTAGTTCTACCTGTACCCGCGGCTCCACCCCCGTAGATTATGGCATTTCAAGGTTTTCTCAGGAACTCTGAATAAAAAAATATTATTACCTAAATCCAAACAATATTTACCTATTTATTATTACCATTATAGAAGCTACATTAATATTATGAAGAGGTAAAGTGCATGTTTACGTATATAACAACGTGCGAGCTCGTATATTGTATTAATTAACTTCAAATGTGGTGAAACTTAATAATTGCACTATAAGTCGTAATTGGAGTTTTGTTCAAATGTTTATATGTCTCAAGATTGTATAGGTGTTGTATGTTCAAAAGTTGTATATTAAAATGTTAAAAAGTATGCGCTCAATTATCTCGAATCGTTAATGCCACTGACCTGTTTTTACAGTGGGTGTATCTTGATCTAATTTAGCTCTGACTAGATTTTTAGCCTAATAAGAACAGTAGTTTCTTGGCAAGATATAAAAATGATTTAGTTTTATACAATTACGGGAGTCAAGCAGACGGCCGGCGGACGGAGGTGTTGCTGTGTTGGCAGCGGCGACGGTAGAAACACGTGATACAGTAGTTCTGGTATCGCAAGTGTTCCTATTCAACGATAACTATGCTGTGCTATGTATGCTGGCATAAAAGAAAATGAAAGTGCACCATGTACTGTACACCTTAAGTATTTAGAACTTCATGTCGGAAGTATTTACAACTTACCTATGCCAATGGCATCTCACCTAGTTTTTTTAAAACAACAAATTAGTGTATTTTATTCCAGGACCTCCATCGATGCGTCCTTACCAGTGACCACCTTGCTGGAAGCCCGGGCGTCAGGCTGGGTGTGTCCAGTCCTAGCCGCTGTCACCGTTGCAGGCGTCTGCCTGGCCTTGACCGAGCTATGTCCTCTCCTTTTCACGGTTTTAGTCGCGCTGGCATCCCCGGAATGGAAAGTACTAACCAGATCAATGACCTATGAAAGCACTACAACTGGAAGTCCCGTATTAGCTGTATTTACTGCTGGTTAGTTGAACGAATGACACAAATTCGTAGCCATAACAATTTACGAATCATTCAGAACAATCTGATGGATTCACTAAATTCTATAAGATACCACTATAATGCTGTCATAAAAACTATGCAATATTGTATATTTCCGTATAAAATGACCACATTTGACTAATATTTATAATAATCCTGAAAGAATGAGAAGAATTATATCCAACATAACGACCAACTATGCTTTAAATAATTTTACTTGACGTAGGTACTGATTTTTATATGGGGCGATTGTCATTAGACCTCCACAACCCAGAGGCTGATTTTCCCTTTCAACGTCTCCCGAAATATAATTTCTTGGACGTATTTGTATTATCAACTGCTCGGCGGTGAAGGAAAACATCGTGAGGAACTCCGCATCCTCACGATGTTTTACTTCACCGCCGAGCAAATGACAATTACTAATACGAGTATGTACTTAAATCTGATCCACATTAGACACATCATAATGGTCAAAAGCTATTAAACCTATTGTGATCGCACTAGAATGAAAAGAACCAAGTTAAAGAAGTTAGACGTGGTGTGTTCTTGGGGCACTCGGTTTTCTCTCCCTACCCCGCAAAAAACATACTCGTACATAATCGTGAATGTAAACGTATCGTGTTATTATTTTGATCTATTGTAATTCGTAGCAAAGTGCATATAGTTTAAAAAATAAAATCAAACGCTTTTATCATGCAGGAAAAATTGGCACGTTTCTCATGTTAGTTTAGATAGAATATCATAGTCCTCTCAGCATTAATGTTCCCGACTCGTTAAAATAAACCAAATAAGATTAAACTCAGAAGGAGTTTACTAGCAACCATTAAAGATCCATCCACTAGCCACCTCCACCATGCATCATCAGACTCTCGTCACGAAACGTAATGTATTCGACACGTTTAAGCAAACCAAATTAGCCCAAATTCAATCGATTTACTGGTAATTAATAAAGACTTCCACTATATTTTCTGGTTCAGTCATCAGATCAGCTCGATAGAACCAAATTCTTGGAATGTGCATCAGTATTACATTCATTTTTGAAATTTCATATCAATACTACAATTAAAAGTTACTTTCAAGATTTAGCTCAAATATACTGATAGGTATTATATTATATGTTATATATATATTAAAAGCTTGTAATAAAATACACGTGACAGAGAATAATACCAACACAAGATACTACTTGATACTTTTCATTCGTTTTTAAAAGTCACACACTAGTGTAATAGTTTAGAAACTTCGGCAAGACTAGACTAATATCACTTATATATGATTATTAAAGGAACGAATATTTCATTACGTGTCACATCACACCGGTATTTCTTGCGTCATAGTTAACAGTAAAATTTTATGGTATGCCCATCGACGAAAAGAATGTTCAAGGTTTCTTGCATTGGCCGAAAATGTATGATTGCGGTAACTTAAAGGTAGCTAATTACTCGCACTCGCTGACAGTCAGACATCGACAATGAATAAGAAATATTTTTCAAATGCCAATCATCAGTTGTCACTATTTCTACACTAGGTACTATTTATTACATTACAAAATTATTAACATTCTGGTAAAGCTGGATTTACTTACTTATTTACTTACTTAAACAAAATTTTGATGACCTCGATGGCAACGGTACACGTGTCAACTTAATCAAAGCTTATTTTATTAACTTTAGTACATAAATAAAAGTTTATTTTTTACTATTTATGTCTTGCAGTAGTTGATTCCCAACCCTACGGCTAATAGCTGTTCGAAGAACAGTAGATATAGTTAGGTGATAGTTATGATTAAAAAAATAGTCTTATTTTGTTACGATAACCAAGCGCCTAGGTAGATATTTTATTTACTCTCCTGTATACTCAAAATGTACGCCTACTGATAAAAATTAATATGATTACTCTATGTTACTGTTTTTAGGAAGTCTGGCAGCAATTCTCGCATTTGCTTGTCCGCTATCACATATGATCACGTTGATGAATGCAAGCCATCTCCTTGGCATCGCTGTACAAGCGTTCCATTTCATCATAATGCGGTGTGTGCCTACTACGGAGCAAAAAGAAGCTGGAGGTATAAATTTATGTATTCAATTTTATATTCATTGTGCCTTTCATAATGTTAACCAAAACCTTTGCTTTTTAGACATAGAATACAAACGGCTAGGAATTCAAGGCCCGTCAAAAACCACGAAACCTGCAGGAGAGAAATCTAGACGAGGATTATGGTTCATTCCTTCAGCCATTCGTCACACAAAAACTTTGGAAAGCATCAAATCAAAAGTAATAACAACAAAAGGTATTTCATTTATATGACTTTTCTTCTTACCTTATTATGTGTTTAACGCCGAGATAAAAAATCAACAATCAGTGGCAAGTTCATCTCTGTGATATGATAACTGACGAACCGAGTCATGTGATGCTCGGTTTTCTCTGTCTAACCCGCAAAGGACTTTGCGTTTTTTTTTATATACAACGTCGGGAGGCATACAAGCATACGGCCCACCTGATGTAAAGCGGGTAGCCTATTAATGCTTGCGATATATGAAGTATATTACACAGCAACTCCTTGGGAGCTTACTGGTGACCTCACTCACACGCAGGAACACAACAACCTTCTAGGGAGTTGTTATTTAGTTGCGGTTTTCTGTGAGGTGGAGGTACTTCCCCAGACGGGCTGCTTTGATGCGCCCTACCTCTCTTGAAACATCCAGACCAAGACAAACAGACATGTTCATGCACACAAATGTTTACCTTGTGTGGTAATCGAACCCACGAGCGTTGGTGTCACAGTCGCGTCATTCACGTCTGAGCCACCGAGCTCGTCGTAAAGTTACAGATAGATATATGAGTTAAATAAGTATTGACTGCAGTATACTTTTCGCATCTGTGACACCTAATCCAGACTAGGTTATTACTCTACAAAAATGTCAACGCTATATGGGTCACATTTAATGAAATCTGTATTTAATTGAGTTCTCCCTGCTTACCCGCAAGGGACCTAGCGTGAAGATATACGTAGGTACGTACATATATAATTGATTTTAAATTTGTAGAAACAGAAGAACGCGAATGTCTACTACTAGATGAATACGGGGGTTGTCCAGCTGAGGAATTGGATCAAGTGACTAGTTGTAGCAGTGCAACAAGAGACATTGCGTCTACAGAAGTGGCTGATGTGCCTTCAGATGGGGAAGGCAGCGAGCAAGAGATATCTTCTGGAGACGATTCCACGGACATAGACGCAGTAGTGAAGGAATACAGGGATAGAATTCAGGTAAAAATAAAAATGTCATTAACACATTTAACTAAACCAGAAAAATATTTAGCGAAATCTTCGTGCAATTTTGTACCTCGACTACGGAAATAGCAAATCTGTCTAATCAATCAATTTAAAAATTGAATTCTATCTGAAATTCAATCTTCTTAGGTGCCGGGTATTTTACGCAGTCAAACGTGTGCATAGAACGAACTTGCTCTATGTCGAATATTTATCTACTTTGGCTTTTCTTTCGACGAAATAAAAAGCCGTCAAGTGCCAATCCGACTCGTGCACCGAGGATTCTTTTTCGCATTTTCTTTTGTGATACAACTACTAATTTATGATTTTTGGATGTTTTCTTAACTTGTGCTACATGACATTGCTTCTAACCAAATTTCATGATTCTAGATCAACGGGAAGTACTCTTATAGTTATATAGGTTTTAATTCCCTTGCGAGTCTCAAAATATGCGCATAGACGAGGCATAAACAGCCGTATCGTTTAATTGCATTGACTTAGTTTGATTTTTTCACTGCTCGAAGGGTTTGCAGACCTAAGTATTTGATATGAATAGTCTATTCATGCTACTACAGACCTACGCTAGCTTTATAAAGCTAAAATTTGGTGTGATTATAAAAATAACGCCAACTAAGTTACAAAATAAATAAAAAATCAAAAACATACGATTAAGACACCTCTCCTACAACTAAAGTGTGGGAGTTTTATATTAGTGTACCTCATAGTGTATGGTATCGTTTTAAAGATTTTTTCATAAATATAGAAGGTTGTCTTCTATAATTTTGAATAATATAGTGTTTTACAAATATAAAGGTTAGAAATATTTAAATCATATAGTTCAGAAAAAAAGAAACAAATTTTGATTATTAGTTTTTATAAATCTGAACCGAAAACTATTTAAAAATATGTCTGTCTAGTATCTATATCTATATATATATATATATTGTTCAAAATTATAGAAGACAACCCTCTATATTTATGAAAAAATCTTTAAAACGATACCATATATATATATATATATATACATATTAACTATGATGACAAAGTGGTAGAATAAAATCTTGAAAAAAAAATTTTTTGGTGGTAACTACCTCCCCTAGACGTAAAAATGGGGATGATTTTTTTTATTCGCGCCTACCCCATGGTGTAAGGAGTCGTTACATAGGGTTTTTAAAAACATTGAGGATGTGGGTAGATCATTTTTCGATATAGTGATCCGTTAGCGAAATATTTATATTAAAAATGTAAATTTTTGTTAAGATTCAAGTGCCCTGCCCTGCCAGCAAAACTGCGAAAATATCATGGTTGTAGTTCATATCCTACTAATATTATAAATGCGAAAGTTTGTATGTATGGATGTTTGTTCCTCTTTCACGCTTAAACGGCTGAACGGATTTGAATGAAATTTGGCACGTAGATAGATTATGATCTGGATTAACACATAGGCTACGTTATTTGACTCCACGCGGGCGGAGCCGCGGGCAGCAGCTAGTAGTGAATATAAAAGGAAAACTATCACGGCTAAGCGGCCTTTACAAGTTACTGAGTAATAGTCGCCGAACTTAACGAACGGCCAAGTAGTGGAATTACTCCCCTGTGATACATAGGCAATTTCATAGTTCATTTGAATTTCATACATAATTTTAGTTTAGTTTCTGACGAGCTCGGTGGCTCAATCGTGAATGACGTGACTTTGACACCAACGCTCGTGGGTTCGATTCCCACACAATGCAAACATTTGTGTGCATGAACATGTCTGTTTGTCTTGATCTGGATGTTTTAAGAGAGGAAGGGCGCATCAAAGCAGGCCGTCTGGGGAAGTACCCTCCACCTCACAAAAAATCGCAGCCAAATAACAACTACCTTAGACCTAGAGGGTTTTTGTGTGCCTGCGTGTGAGTGAGGTCACCAGTATAAGCTCCCAAGGAGTTGCTGTGTAAGCAGCAGAGAAAGCATTGCGCGAGTGATACCTAATATATATTATAAGCGTTAATACGCTTGTGATATATTAAGTATCACTCGTGCAATGCCTCCTCTGAACCCTACACTTGGCCGGTTTTATTTAATTTACCAGCATTTCGAAAATTACTGTGATTGGAATAGAAATGACTAAAGAAACTTGTCAATGAAGGCCTTTTTTCAATTGATGTTACAATAAATCTGCGTTGGTATAATAATACAATATAATGATGATGTTAGGTGCTAAAATACAAAAATATATATTAATGTATGTGTTGAATGATTTCCAGATGTCTTTGTCAGTCAGATATTCATCGGTTCTATAATAATCTCATTTACAAAGCGTATTTTTGATATTCCTTTTGAACACATTGACAACATAGGACAAAACTGTCTCAGGAATTTCATTATAGAATCGAATACAATATATACCTAACAAAATATACCGATGTATGCATTAGACATGCGCAATTTATTTCTGCTTCTAAGATTTTCACTGAATTTTAAAAACGACATTATATGTTTCGTAAATATACTGAGGGGAAACCGTAAGGTTATATATTTCTTTAAACATTTCCCCAAGTGATTACTTATAAGTAGAGCTATATGTAATGACATAATATACAATGTATGGTTTCTTAGTTATTACTATACTTATGGCAATAAAACTTTCAAGGTGGTAACAACAGCTCCCGAAGCGAACACGCCTCCTCCGCCGAGCTTGCGGGGAGCACGTTGGTCGGCAGCTGGTGCCGTCATACAAGTGATAGCTGACGGATTACTTG
Source organism: Pyralis farinalis (assembly GCA_947507595.1). NCBI lineage: Eukaryota > Metazoa > Arthropoda > Insecta > Lepidoptera > Pyralidae > Pyralis > Pyralis farinalis. The sequence continues at coordinate 17,417,544 of OX382272.1, forward strand.
CTGTCGCATTCTGCAACGAAAGACTTCGAGTTTACATGTTCGCTACTGGAATACCCCGTAAGTCATAACACTCGCAAGTTCTATAATCTCATATTGAGTAATAGGTCGGTAAATAGAAAGAGATGGCGATCACCGTCGGTAAGCGAAACTTTCCCGTAATAACAACGCCTCAAAGTTATTTCCTATTATTGAAAAAATACCTAACCAATCGGTAACCCACTACACCCTTACTCCACCGGTACGGTCAATTAACACGTCTTTGAGAAATCAGTGTGAAATGTATCCACTTGTGTTGTGAACTATCTCAACGAGTGCTATACACAACATTTATAGTCTCCTCGATGTTCATCAATCAGCCGAATTACCATACGTATTTAAATTTAAATTTTGATAAAATTGTATCAAAATAAATGCAATGTTAGACAGTAAATGAGCAGTTATGAAGAAAGGAAACATAAAAATGCAACATTATCGAATATAGGGCCGATTGTTTTCTCTTAGCAAGTAATCTGAACGTGAATGTGAATGTATAATATCTTATATTTTATATTTTATATAGTTAAAATCTTCTCTTTGTAAGTAAATTAATAGTTAAATACTTGCCTTCACTTCTCTATGGGAATATTTCAACCTTGTCTTCACTACTTTCGAATACAATATTGAATTGTTTTACAACTTTAATCCCAGAATATCGAGTTTCCGTCGTAGGTATATGACAGTTGCATGCAATGATATACCATTGCACGCGTGGTTAGAAAAGTGTCTCAAGAACAAAGAAAGTGAAGCAAGTAGGGGTGTAAGTGGTTCTTTAAATATCATCTTTAGAGTCAAAGCGAACCTCATCTGCGTGTCGTATTCTGCTAATTAACAAACTAGGCTCTGGTAAAAGAGAGGTAAAGAGCATTAAACAGCCTGACCGGGTAAGTACCTCCACCTCACAGAAGATCGCAGCTATTTATTTTGTAAATAACAACTCCCTGCAGGTTTGTTGTTACATATATTCAGGACATTTGAACACGGAATTGATGGGTCTTTAGTGTAGTTGTGTTTTCAGGTTGTATCGGTTACGAATCGGTTTCCAATAAATGATGAGGCCAGTTTGCGTAAGCGGTAGGAAGTGTCCCTACTTTCTGGAATAGGTAACTGCTAATACTTCAGTGAGTTTAAGAAGCCTATGTCACCCTCCGATTGAGTCAGACTCTCTCTGTGCTCGATGTGTTTGTTTGTCCGTTTGATATGTAACATGAAACATGAAAAACTAACTGCCAATTGTCATAAATGTTACTTATTAGGTACTTACAATATACTAACAATGATTTTAGTGTAACCGAGTCAAAAAAAATCTCCTTTCTTTTAAAGAATCCTTCTATTTAACCTGAAAATAGATTTAATTTGTTATTTACCTCACCTAACTTAAGAAATACAAAACAATTATGAAAATCCGTTTATTCATATACCAACAAAAGAAGAGTTGCGCGCTGCTTACTTCCGGACTTTAAACCAAATGCTAAAACTTCCAAATATCATTACGATCAGAACAGATTTAGACAGAGAAACAAAATTACTTTCATATAAGTATATCGATTATATTATATTAGAGTGGATACTTATAGTTAAATTGTTCAGGTTCAGGTCCATTTTTTGTTAAAAAAAAGATCCATCCGGTATATCGTATGAACTACTTACATGGTACGTTCCCTGTAAACTAAGCACTTTAAATGGTTACATGGTTGTAAAACAATTACAGTCTGGCTGTGCGGAGCTCTACTCGCAATCTGGCAGCCGGCCCACAGCCTCAGCTTGAGAAAATCTCAGAATATACAAGCACCTATCACCATGTTGACGGCTTTGCTCTTTCTTACGCCGTTGCTGCTGGATTCCTGGCCGGCGATCACGTTGTTTGCTGGAGCTGGTAAGCCTTTTTATTTTTACTAATGTTCGCCCTGATTGATTCAAATTTTTTTACTCGACTGCGGCGAATCCGAAATAGGAGGGTTGTGTTTTTGACCTGTATGTATTATTTATGTTTGTATGTCCGTCCCTATGTTCCTTCGTAACTTCTAAACGGCTAAAACGATTGTGATGACTGATACATCGTTAGATTCGTGTTAACTGCGCGAAAAAATAAAATAGCCGAGTTTAGGCGCCAAAATGTTTGTTCTGAAAATATTTTTTCCCCAAATCCTATCGAATATATCTATGTATACATATAAATGAAGGGGTTTAAAAAGTGATTACTAAAATTATGCAACTTATATGTTTAAATGTAATTTCAAATAAGAAATTATAATAAAATACTTGTGTGTGCGCGTATCGTCTGTGCACTTGAAGTTGAGAGATTCAGGGAAATGCGTATTTATAGTAGGCATACTAGGCAATGATAGCCCAGTGGATAAGAAACCAGCCTATAGACTAACCGATCCTACGTTCGAATCCTGGTAGAAAACTGAGGAGTATAATCTAATGTAATGTCTGGCATATGTAGACGGCGAAACAGCCTTTGATTCCGTTGAGACATTTTTTTTTATACAACGTCGGGAGGCAACAAGCATACGGCTCACCTGATGTAAAGCGATTACCATTACCATAGCCTATTAACGCTTGCAATACATTAAGTATTACTCGCGCGATGGCACCTCTGCTGTTAACGCAACTCTATAGGACCTTATTGGTGACCTCACTCACACGCAGGAACACAACAACCCTCTAGAGAGTCGTTATTTTAGCAGCGGTTTTCTGTGAGGTAGAGGTACTTCTCCAAAAGGGCTGATTTGATGCGCCCTAGCTCTCTTAAAAAAAGAGACATGTCTCAACGGTATCAAAGGCTGTTTCGCTACAGTCGCTCCAGCGATACCAGAGCACGAAACCGATCCAAGTGCAAAGAGGTGTAAGACAGGGCGATGTTAAATCCCCGAAACTCTTCACCGCAGCATTGGGCGATATCTACAAGCTCTTGGACTGGAATGGAATTATGAGTGATGTAGTGGGTGAAATAAATCACTCACCTTTCAATTTGCCAACGATATCGTTCTCACGGCGAAGTCGCTGGAGGAACTTAGCGCTGTGCTCAATGACCTCAATAACGTTTCGAACCAGATAGATCTCAAGATGAACATGAATAAGACTATGATCATATCGAATGTCCATGTTTCACCTATGTTGGTCAATATGTCTACCTAGGGCAGATTATTTACTTAGGTAAATCCAACTTCGACCGAGAGGTCAACAGACGAATACAACTCGGTTGGGCAGCGTTTGGGAAACTTCCACACATCTTCTCGTCCAAAATACTTCAACGCCTGAAGAACAAAGTATTCGAACAGTGTGTGTTGCTAGTGAAGACATACGGATCTGATGAGACTGAGACTGCATACGGACAGAACCTTCACTGTGGGACATAAGGGGAAGCTCAAGGTCGCTCAGCGTGCAGAAAGATCTATGCTCGGAGTTTCTCTGCATGATATAATGACAAATGAAAATATCCACAGTAGAACTAAGGCAACCGACATAGACCACAGATAAGCAAGCTGAAGTGCGTAGAATCGACAACCGCTAGGGAAGAAAGGATCTCGAATGACGTCCCTTTAACCTCAAAAGGTTTATTGGACGACGATGGATGCAGGTGGCACAGGATCCAGACGAATGGCACTCTAGGTCGGGAGACCTATGTTCAGCAGTGGAGCAGATGGAGCATACGGACTGAGATGATGACACCATTTAGACATGAGGCAGAACTCTGGAGGAATCCTGTCGGTCATTCAAATTGGTGAAGGATCGCTGGGAAGGTGTGAAAAAAATATTAACATCAACCGAGGTCTTGTTAACGGACCTATCGGTTATACCCCGAGAGTATAAGAAAAAATGAATGGCCTGCATTGCGTAGAGATCAATTTGAAACTGAAGAAGTGTAACTCATACTCGCTTGCAACATAAAGTAGGCACCTATCAAAAATAGTTCCCGCACCGCCATCTTTGCAGCTTTTAGTAACCTTACTCACTTACTGGAACATAACAGAATATTGGGGAATTGTGTTCGCAGGTCTTCTGCAAGATAAGTCATTTATGTATGCACCTATTAAATAGGTATGTAAAGTAAATCTAACTTTAGGTGATCCACAACAAACAAATAGGCCGGCTGCCCATTATTCATTCCGGTCAGACGATAGGTACTCTAAACACTTCAATGGCAAGTCCAAGTTGCAATTAACCGTTTTTAGTCAGAGAGAGAGAGAGAGAGTTTTGAGTCCCGGATACTCAACTATTTAATCAATCTTTCAAATGCAGGTGTAGTGATCTACGCTCGTTGCGAGCGCTGGTGCGGCGATCTGGCCATGCAACAAGCCCGCAGCGCTATGGAGAGACGTAAACTACGTCCGATCGCCGCCACCGTGCCCCTGCCCGGCACGCGACTTGCGCACATTGACACTGTCTATATTACCAGGTACCTACCAACCCAGATACTTATTAGTAGAATATTTTCATGACTAATGTATGACTGACACTAACGCAGTAGACGTGCCTTTTGTAGTCCACTGCTGCCATTGAAGCCCTACATTTGACGATGGATTAATTTTTTTTGCCAACTCATATTTGAGGATATGTCTGTCTAATCTAAACCCAAGTTCTGATTTAAAATATCAAAAATTTGATTTGATCATTTTTAACTTGGCCCAAGAGCTCAAGGTTTGTATTTTTACACGTGTGCATGTACCTAGTATGCGAAACATATATAGGTGTAATAATAAGTATTGCGCAACCGCAATTATGACTATTTCCTGTTTTTTTACCCTTTTATTTTTACCATAAATTCCCTGGTTTGCAACTATGGCACACCCAGTGACACTAAATGTAATTTATTGTGGTTGAAATCTAATCTAATCACGAATCAAATTCCATTGTTTGTTTCGAGTGATGTTCATCATAAAGGTTTCGTTGTTGGTGTTCGTGTTTTTTTCTATTTTGATAGAAATGCGTAAAATGGTCAAAAACTCAATTAAAAACCCCCTTCTAGTGTCATTTGTCTCATTCCTGTATCATCTGCATCCATCGACTCCCTACAATCTTCTGAGGTCCCTACAAACATCTAGTACTACTACTAGTAGTAGTAGTAATAGGGACGCCATTCGAGAACCTTTCTTCCCCAACGGTTGTCGGTTCTACGAACTATGTGGCCGGCTCACTGCCACTAATGCTTTCTTATTCTGTAGGCTATGACGGTCACCTTAGTTCTACTGCGGATATCCTCATTACAGATTCTTTTTTTTTATTACTAAGGTGGGAAACAAGCGTACGGCCTGCCTGATGGTAAGCAGTTACCGTAGCCTATGGGCATTTGCAACACCAGGGGTGTCACTCTTGCGTCTTGGGAAAACCTCAGCAGGGAGCTCAGAGAACCCCTCACGCAGAGAAACCCCGAGCATAGCTCTTTCCATAGCACGCTGAGCGACCTTGAGCTTCCCCATACGACCCGCAGTGAGGAGCCATGTCTCAGATTCGTATGTCATCACTGGCAACACACACTGCTGACCTTGCTCTTCAGGCGTCGAGGTATTTTGGAAGAGATGTGTCGAAGTTTTCCGAATGCTGCCCAGCCGAGTTAGATCCGTCCGTTGGCATCTCGGTCGAAGTTGGACTTTCCTTACTAATGACGAGCTCGGTGGCGCAGTGGTGAAACGCGCTGTTACGCTACTTTGACACCAACGCTCGTGGGTTCGATCCCCACACAGTACAAACATTTGTGTGCATGAACATGTCTGTTTGTATTGGTCTGGGTGTTTCCTATGTATAAATTTACAAAAAAAAAAAAATGTATTTACGTATGTTTATCAGTTGTCTAGTACCCATAACACAAGCTTCGCTTACTTTGGGGCTAGGTGGCGCTGTGTAATTTGTGCGACAATATTTATATTATTCCTTACTGAATAATCCGCCTCAGGTAAACATATTCGTCAACAACTTCGAGCTTAGTGGTTCCAAGCGTGACCGGCATAGGTGGAACATGGACAATCGACATGATCTTGTCCATGTTCATCTTGCGACCTACCTGGTTGGAAACACCGATGAGGTCATTGAGCATAGCGCTAGCTATAGCAATTTAGAAATTGTTAGTATTTTTTCCGGCGGGTTAGGGCGTCCCCCGGACGACGCGCACCGATCCGCCCCCGTCGATGCGAAAATAGGTGCATGCGGCGGTGGGGGGCGCCACCCACCACGCAGCGCCAATTCCGGCCGGTCCAAGAGTTCCGAGTGCTGCATAGGCATGTGGAATGTGAGAGGTGGATTGAGTGATAAGATGAATGAGCTGATGGACGTAATGAATGAGAGACGCTTAGATGCTTTGTGTGTGAGAGACTAAGCGTAAGGGGAGCGACACCGATGATCTGCCCGGTGGGATGATGGCCCTATGGTCTGGTGTAGACCGGGACGATCATGCCAGTGCTGGTGTAGGTGTCATACTCTCCTCTCGCTTAACCTCTAGTGTGAAAGATTACTGTTTGGTAGGGCCTAGACTTTGTGGGACTTTTCAAGAAGTGGAGGCATTGGCGAGTGCGTATCACTTTCGGAGATCATGAAAGGATACGGAGTAAAAAATTGCAAGATGAAAGTGTAAGGAGAATGTATGTACATCTGGTAAGCGAAAGACTTGCAAATGCAAGTCTTTCCGACACCGATGTGGATGATTGCTGGAAAGTTCTGAAAGAAAGTATGGTGGATAGTGCAAAAGAAGCATGTGGATGCGCAAAGAGGCATAAAATATTGAAAGGAGATGCCAGGTGGGATGCGGAGGTTGATCCTCCGTAGCAAGAAAGAGGAAAGCGTGGCTGGATTATGTATCATCTTTGCCCTTAAATGAAAGTATGGGAGAAGAAGAAAGAAATGTACCGTCTATGCAAGAATGAAACCAAGGCTTTAGTGAAAGAGAAGCGTGAAAGACAAATTATGAATGAGGAAGAGAGGCTGACGCGAAACTTCGAAGCAAATACCAAACTCTTTTGGAGAGAGGTAAATAAGTCTCGGGGTAGTTCGTCGGCATCAAGTATGAACAAGATTAAGTCTAAAGCTGGTATCATTCTTGCAAACACTCAGGAAGTGTTAGAACGGTGGAGTGAATGTTTTGATGAAATGTATGAATATGTCTCGGACGCTGACAATGAGAGTGAGTCTGATGCTCACTCTACGTTGACTGCATCCGATGAAGTTATAACTATGGATGAGATAGAATGGTCGATACGAAGTTTAAAAAATGAAAAGTCTGCGGGAATTGATATGATCACAGCTGAGATGATCAAACTAGGTGGCACTTACGTCCGGGACGCCTTCTGGTACTTATGCAACCTATGCTGGAGAACTGGAAGGGTCCCAATGGACTGGGGACACGCAGTCATCGTACCCTTGTATAAAGGCAAGGGATCACGCATGGACTGCGCCAACTATAGGGGCATCAGTTTGATCAGCTTAGCAGCAAAAGTATATGGAAAGATAATTGAAAGGAGAATGAGGGTGAAATCTGACGAAATGCTGTGGGAGGCACAGAGAGAATTCAGCATTTCAATGCAGCAGTGGGTATTAAATAAAAATCGCTTCAAATCTGATCAGTGAGTTCTTCATTATTTCAGATGACATGAGGATGACTCGGATACGAGTCTGGACAATCTGATAGACGTGGACGAGGAGGATCCTGATGCTGATGGAGAATGACAGGAGAATGACGCGATCGTCATTATTACCTCTCATTAACATACACAATAATCAGTTTTAGGTGTCTAAGGATGTATGCGAAAAATCAGGCAGGTGCACACGACGGCCGTTTCGCATAAATGTATGAGCAGCGTTAAAAATTTCAACGCTTGCGGCAGACTGTTGCATGCAGCGAGGGTTCGCCGCGTGCACTCATCCGTGCGCACACGCACGTACACCCTAAGTCCACCATATTTCGCATCTAAAACATTGATAGTAGGTAGTATACTCACTACGTAACTACTTATCTACGTAGACTCATCACACAATATAATGATGACGGTAGTAACAATACCATGAAGTAGAAAACACAGTACAGAGTAAGAAGAAACAGTTATGACGTAGAGTCCACAGTAAGTTATTTCTAAAAATGCGCCTGGGCAAAATGAATTTGGTTGTTTTATCTACACTTGGCATTTACGAGGTCCTTGATATATGTAACTGTGTATTACATATTTATTATTCAAATTGTATTGTGAAGCTAAGCACTCTGTGGTTCATTTTAGTTATTTAAATTTCTTATTACACGGCTATCTTTGTAGTTTTGGTCTAAGTCTGTCTGTGGCCCCACCGAAACACGTAATAACATTGTTTACTGTTTCCATAGTAGAAATCCCAAGGGGTTCAATGTTGATTTGGGCCAAATTTGGTTTTCTGTAAGTTGATTCAAATTGTATTGTGAAGCTAAGCACTCTGTGTTTCATTTTAGTTATTTAAATTTCTTATTACACGGCTATCTTTGTAGTTTTGGTCTAAGTCTGTCTGTGGCCCCACCGAAACACGTAATAACATTGTTTACTGTTTCCATAGTAGAAATCCCAAGGGGTTCAATGTTGACTTGGGCCAAATTTGGTTTTCTGTAAGTTGATTACTTACTACTATACTTAATAAACATTGCATTTCTGAAGTATATACTAAATGCCTTTGTTCCTTTATAATGACTATCATTACATTGCATAAAATAAATATGAAGTCAATTTATTCGACAAAACTATAAAATTTAGCCAATTAGGTAAGTAAGGAAATTACTACATATAATCGAAACAAACAAAACCACAATTTTAATATTCATAGTCACGCAAGAGCTGTAAAATCGCTAGATTGGTATTAATAGAAAATAATATTGTTGTACAGATAATAACAGATCTGGCTACACAGTCGTATGTCGTAGCAATATACATAAGATTTACACAGTTTCCTAATACTTGATCTGTTGTCAGGTGTGCATAAATTTCGCTAGATATGTAGTGGTAGGTACGTGTGCTTAATGATTAGCCATCCGTCCATTACTTATTCAATTCAATCACTACGTCATGTACATTCGCTCCCATTATCAATAGGCACTTGCCACTTACTACTAGGCCTTAATATTTTACATAACCCATGTTTCTCAACCGTTTAAGATTTAGTTGAAGGAGGATCATAACTTATAAATCAAAAATCTCATGTATGAAATTTAGAAAAACCTGACACAAGAACATTAGTGTCCTGTTCTCGTGGTTTATAATTATTTGTTCGAATGTGTCATTGACAAATTTAAATATTCTTTGCAATAACAATAGAGGTACTAAACAACAAAACATGTTATGTTACATCTCTCTATATATTCACGTCAAGTATTTTGCTTAGTAGTCTAAAGAATACTGAGACCTATATATAACCTAAGTAATGTAGGTACTATAACTATTACTTAGGTCATGCTATATAGATAACCGTCTGGCTAGATAGGTATTGCTTCATATTTCGGCGCGGTAAAATAGTTGAGAAACATGCTTGTCCCTAGAGTATATATGAACGTTTTTAAGCGTCATACATATCTAGTAGGTAGGTACTCTACCTACAATATAATTGAAATGTCGCACTTTTTACAAATCAATCTAAAGTAGACCTTTCAGCGTCCGACGCAGAATGATTAACCGATAATGGGGGAATTAAAGCTAAAGAAAAAATATTTTATATACCTTATGCATCAGAGTGGAGATATGCATAACAGAAGCCAGACTATTGATATTGCGCTAAACGCCGACATCGTCTGATTGGAAAGTTGACCGTAGGGTTAGCACTTACACAATTAAATAAACAATCTTATGAGAATGTTATGAGAAATAAGATGGTTTATTTATTGATCACAAACGACATATCCATTTGGCACTCGATTCAATAACAGCCGCTGCTGAACTGGCTGCGAAATTAATTCGAGCTGACTGATCACGTCTCTATGGGACGTTTAGCGAGGTTGAAGCTGACGAGTCTACCTTATTTAAAAGAAACCCTAAGTGGGTTATTCGGGGCACTGTTATATCTCTGTACTGTAGTTAAGTTTAAAATTTATCGGAGGCATCATTTTCATAGAAATGTCGTACAATACGGCCGATCGGTCTTTGTGGTGGTGATGAGTCGATTTAATCGTTCTTGTCGTCAAAAACTGGAACTATGGGCGGCCAAGAACGATTCGGTATCGCTATCAGTTCGAATTCAGAAGAATGGCAAAATGCAGCAGGCGTTCTCGTTCACACCTATCCTACACTCAAAACATTATAGCAACACTCCGTGTCTAATTGTATCTTAAGTGTCTTAATCCTATGTAATATGTGTTTATAATGGAAGATCGTGAGTATGAAGTTATTATGTAATAAATCATATAGAAAAGTAGATGTCGATATTTTTTCAAATTGCTTACGTACTTCATGCCTTACTGAATTGTCTATTTTGAATAAAACTCTATGAAGAAAACGGCCTAAATTATTAAAATTAAGATATTAAAATACTATGTCGTCGAAAAATTGTAAAAATAATTTGTCGGCTTCTATTTGCAATAAAAACGACTGCATACAGCTATATTGTTTTATTTTGAATAAATATTACTACATAATATTTGCTATTTATTGTACAAGCCTAGTTCATTTTTCTAAAAGATACATTTTGTATAATTTTTCAGCTTCACTGTCATTGAAACATGGACTAAATTTAACTTCGAGTACTTCCTTGAACCCCTCACTTGGGGTAGGATCGGCATACTTATTTCTGAAATAACAAAAAAATAGTAGTAGTTAAAATAATTGATAAAAAATCAATCACGGGTGTAGCGGAGGTTACTCTGTGACCCATTTATTAACTTTTATAAACAAATACTTGTATATTCATTGAATAAACTGCTTCCTGTGTGTCATTTTGCAGTACCTAGTATCGCTAATACCCTCTCTTTGGACGTAGGAGTAATAGCGGTACTAGACAATTTTATTTATGTATTGCTAGAGACCTCGTAATAGTAACAACAATGATCTCAGGCACTGCTTATGTTTATATTAGGAAAACGCTGTGGCATATCATTGCGTAGATTGGTACTAACGATACAAACTCTATATCACTCTATATCACGAGTACCATTGAGGGTACTAAGAATACAAAATAGAATCTTCGAGTATCGCTAATACACTTAAAGGTTAAAAGCACTAGCGATATTGCTGTCTTTTTACATCAGAAAGTTTCATAACGTTTCAGTGACGTTTAAACTTCTTCATAAACTTCAAACATAATTATAATGTATTAAGTGCTAACGATTGCGACTACTTAGTACCACTTGTACCATTGAGGGCACAAGTGATACAAAATAGTAACATCTAGTACCATTAAGGGTACAAAGCGAGGGTACTAGTGAAACTAAACGTTCAATGTAACTATATTGTATACATTTGACCTTATGTCATGAATTTCGTCTTATGTATGTGAATCTCAAATTAAATTAAAGTCACAGCTGATACAAGCATGTTTGAATTAGTTAGCAACAATATTGCAATATTCAACTAAAATATTACATAAAAATAAACTAAATATAAAATATCCAACCAAGGAGGCTGCATATATACATGAAGTAGCTGACTGACATATAAACGCACAGCCCATACCTCTACGTCTGGGAACTTATGTATGGCAGGGGACGTAAGTATCTGATTAATGGTTTTCAAAAATGACAACCCAATAATATAAAGATTAACAACTTACTTGTAAGTGTGAAACACTATATCATTGACCGGTACATGTTTACTTTTCATTAGTTCCCTAAACTTATTGTTGTGTTGCGCATGCGCCATACTGGTAGTCATCTTGGCGCAGCGACACTGCACACTCATCTCTCGGGCTAGTGAACTCCAGCGCGCACGCGACTCGACATCAGGATTAGTGCTGTCCACTATGACGCTCTTCCCTTTCTAAAAATGTAAATCCTTATTTATTTTATTACTATTAATATTTTTGAGGTTAGAAATAAGGCGGAGTCGGCGGATTTATCCACTTATTTTAATTTTATGAATGTTCGAGTAACACCACGAAATAACTTTAAATACATTTCTGGTCTCCCTATTTACCTAAAATGCCTTGATATGACATTAAAAAGGAATAATCGACATTCAAACAGACATTATAAAGATAGGATTTGTTCGGATCCAAGTATTCCAAGTATTATTTCCGTTACCATAGCCAAAAAAGAATACACGAAATAACTTTAAATACATTTCTGGTCTCCATATTTACCTAAAATGCCTTGATATGACATTAAAAAGGAATAATCGACATTCAAACAGACATTATAAAGATAGGATTTGTTCGAATCCAAGTATTCCAAGTATTATTTCCGTTACCATAGCCAAAAAAGAATACACGAAATAACTTTAAATACATTTCTGGTCTCCATATTTACCTAAAATGCCTTGATATGACATTAAAAAGGAATAATCGACATTCAAAGAGACATTATAAAGATAGGATTTGTTCGAATCCAAGTATTCCAAGTATTATTTCCGTTACCATAGCCAAAAAAGAATACACGAAATAACTTTAAATACATTTCTGGTGTCCCTATTTACTTAAAATGCCTTGATATGACATTAAGAAGGAATAATAGACATTCAAAGAGACATTATAAAGATAGGATTTGTTCGAATCCAAATATTCCAAGTATTATATCCGTTACCATAGCCAAAAAAGAATATCCCTGTGTATTTTTGTGTTACATTATGGTAAGGTTATCAGGCAGATATCCTGAGGAAGCACTGCGCTGGTAGCGAGATATGGTAAGATCGCTTAACTCGCTAACAACGTTCATATGACAACTACCGTTATTGATAAATAATTCAATAATGAAGAAGAAACGATAAAAAAATCAATTAAATTATGATCATTCCACTCCTTATTGACATTTCGTTGCATGTCGTTCCAATTCACAAAATTGTATCAAATTTTCAATCATCAATAGAAAGCTAAAATTGAAATAGATTAGAAACCTGTTTATTGAATATGAAAATGTGCAAGTTCTACATTATTCATAATCGTGAATACCTAGTAATAATAAAGTAGCAAATATAAATTACATAAAAAAAATCTTTATGGTTGTAGGTATATTGAATTCATGAAATATTACTTCCGTCAGACAGTGTCCCCGTAAATTGTATCGGTGCGTTCAATAACTAAGTTTACAATTAATTCATTAGAAATATTAAAATAAAAAATGTAATACCTTTTTTTCGGGCTTTGTCTAGAATTAAAATTTGATTTCCTTAAATAACATAAAATTACATATTTTTCTATGTATGACTCGTATCAATAGTCACATGAATAGTTTCAGGTCCATTTTAACTGATGTTCTTTACTTCCCTGAGTACTTTTTATACATAGGTCAACTATTACTCCTTAACTTGTAAAGCCTAACTAGCTATGATCGTTTTATATTTGTTATATATATATTACTGTCCTGATTTTTTTCACTTGTCGAAACACAACCGTTTGCTGGTGGAGTGGGTTAAGTGGGTGAGCTAAGCCGCGGACGACATACACATACGGACGGACAGACAAATATGGCGAAACGATAGCCCAGTGGATAAGAAACCGGCCTATTGACCAACTGGTTCCCGGTTCGAATATTGGCGTGTACCACTAAATTCGTGTTTTCGGATTTATGTACATTTTGCTATTATGAAGCAAAACATCCTGAGGAAACCCGCACACCCAAGAAATTATATTTCGAAATACATATGACCTTACCTAAGAAAGATCTGGTTTTCCCTTTGGATTGTGGAGATCTGACGGTAGTCGTTCCATGCAAAAATCAGTATATTCGCCAAATCCTAAGGCTTATGTAGCGGACTCCGCCGATCCTAACACAAAAGGACGAACATCGCGAAACTATAAGGGTGCCTTGTTGACTACACAACCCTAAAAACGATAATGTCTAAAACAATTCGAGGAGTAATATTATAAATTCGAATGTTACGAGGTCCTCTACTTAAAAAAAACCGACCTGGTGCGAATCGGTAACCCATACGAAAGGTTCTGTACCACCGTGTCAAAAAAGTCATAAAAACATATAAAGAGATTCCATTTAATTGTTAACAAATTTTTATTATTTGTTGTATAGCAGACATCGTAATAATACACTCTACGAATAACAGTTCAGATGCAGCCCTAGGACCTCTTCAGACTCACCATACTCTTGGCCGTACCTCTGGTGGTACGTTGGGTGTTTTAAATTTCAAAGATACTACCGGCTAATAATGTTGAAAATTGAAAATATTTAATGCTTTACTTAAAACTACCACATTAAAAATATCATTTGAAGTTCCCTTTTAAGATAACTTATATCAATAATTTATTTCTAATGCTGGGAACAAATCTGCACAAGTTTGACGGTACATTTTGTTACCCAGAACCATTTTCTCAAGGATATACCTTATATTCTAATGCTGGGAACAAATCTGCACGAGTTTGACGGAATATTTTGTTACCCAGAACCATTTTCTCAAGGATATACCTTATATTCTAATGCTGGGAACAAATCTGCACGAGTTTGACGGAATATTTTGTTACCCAGAACCATTTTCTCAAGTATATTAACGGTGACATGAGAAGTGGTGTAGTAGTGGAAACTATTAAGTGTCTAAAATGGAGGGTACTTTGTGTAAAGTATCTGACTGGGGGCTGGTCCAATTCAACCCTACTAAGACCCAAGTCTGCGCGTTCACCGCTAAGAAAAGCCCATTTGGTGTGGTTCCCCAATCCCAGAACACGCCGCTCACAATTGCTAAAATAATTCCAAATTCTCGGTGTCGAGATCTCCAGCGATGTTCAGTATCGAGGTCACCTGGAGGAGAAGGTCAAGCTGGCATCCAAGAAACTCGGTGTGCCGACAGAGCCAAACAGTAGGTACTTCACTTGCTCGGGGCAAAGACTTAAGTTATATAAGTCCCAAGTCAAACCGCATATGGAGTACCTACTGTAGCCACCTTTGGTCGGGAGAATCTGGATACCAGCTAGGACCTTGTGAGTCGGTACAGAGACGACTGTGAGGATCATCGATGATCCTGAACTCATACACGGCATTGAGCCCTTAAGTTTGAGAAGAGATTTTGCCTCCCTTTACGTGTTCTACCGGTTGTATAATGGGTTGTGTTCTGAGGAGTGGTGGACATTATGGCAACAGCCTCGTTTTACAATCTCACAGCTCGCCGACGGCTGGGAGTTCATCCTCATACTCTGGAACAGCAATGGTCGCGTACTGTGCGGTTCCAGAGATGTTTTCCACCGCGAACTATTAAGTTCTGGAATGAGCTTCCTGCCGAGGTTTTCCCAAGGGACTACAGTATGGGATCCTTCAAGAAAGGCGTGAAGAAGTTCTTACAGTATCAGCAACGCCAGAGTGACACCCCTGGTGTTGCAATTGTCCATAGGCGACGTAACTAACTGCTTACCATTAGGTAGGCCGTACGCTTGTTTGCTACCTTAGTGGTATAAAAAACAGCCTTATTTATTCAAGCTTATACCGGGCCGAAAAAAAAAAGTTTGTTCAACATGTTAAAATCTCCTATACCCGAGACGAAACTATATAGTTTATACAGACCATGAAAAAGCAGCCATGAAATACATTTTGAAAGTATTCCCAAACATTACAATTCCAGGGTGCTATTACCATTCAATCATTATTCTTTTAGATGTACGAAAACTAAACCAGGACGATGAATAGCAGCCCTGGCGAGTGCACTGCCACTTCTTCCTGGCTGCGAGATTTAACATGCCTTTGAATATGTGTAATTTTAATCTGATAGCATAGTACAAACGGAGAAGTTTATAAAATACTTTGCAACATGATTTAAGACGCATTCATCTACTGTAATGAGTGTGTTTACTAAACGCCACAGAACAAGAATCATTTTAGAGGTGTTTCACTCAAAATTATTAAACGTATCAACAAGAACTGTCTGACGTTGATCCGATTACATTGGAGTTGATGTAAAAAACAAAGAAAAAGAATTAAATTATCAGTGATGACTTCATTACTCACGTACAGTTATAAATTATACAAAAAGAAATTTAAATTCGTCGCGCATTAGAAAAATTGAGACAGACGGAGGCTCTGGGACAGACAGAAGAGCCCTAGTAACAGAGGTACGTTGGCAGACAATGGGTACAGAACTATAACAATATCCAGTTACTGCCAGTTACAGTGTCACCTGTGTAATAAATTCTTAACTAGATTCTTGTAATTTGTCTTTTTTTATACAACTGGAAAACAAGCATGCGGCCCGCATTAGATGGTAAGCGGGCACCGCAGCCTATTGACTCTCGCAACACCACAGTCTATGTGGTCCAGTAAATAAAAGTTCACAACAACAAAGTCTCATTAAATTTGCTTTTTGCAATGAAAACATGCAATTGAAAAATGTAATTTGAATAATGCATAGTAGTAAGTATTAATAAAATCTAAACTCATAATAACATTCACGAATACACAAACGATTTTATTGTATGTCGCACATTGACAAAATAAATTTGGGGAAATCTCCGTTTTGAATTTTCTTTCAAACCATTTTAAATTGTACAGTCTTTTAAAGTTGTCTCGCTTACATTGACGAAAAACGCCGCGTGTTAAAAAAATGCATTAAAAAGACCGCGCTCGCCAAGAAACTAACAATTTGTAGAGCCGCGCTGTGTCATCCGCGTAGCATGAAAATAATATTATACAGGGTATTGCTATTTGGTATTTCAATACATACTTCAATGTTCATGATGAAAAAGATCTTTCTACATTGGCAGATGTTAGTGGAGCAAATTTATAAAACTGTAGATCTGGATTAATTGTGTTACCGGTTTCAATTGTTGTACTATCTATCTATAACTTGACGCCAAATCCCTTACGGGGTAGGCAGAGAGAACCGAGCGCCACGTGACTCGATCCTTACATACTTCACTCGCTTCTTTAACATTCTTTGCTCTTTTCATGCACGCTCGCCGGTTTCTAGGGCTCCTGACATCACCTTCTGATAGAACACGGCCATCTTGATCATGGTAGGTAAGTCTTGGCCTTCCTCGGCTACTACATCCTTCCACTTTTGCATTGTAGGTATATCTGCTTCATCATTCTTTCATCCTGCATTCTTTCTACATGTCCGAACCAACGGAGCATTCCTCTTCTTATTTGAACACCGACGCTCTCTTTCAGACCAACTCTGCTTCTGACCTCATCATTGCGAATACGGTCTACAAGCGTTACGCCACAAATTTTGCGCAACGCTCGCATTTCAACCGCCTTTATCGTACTTTCATGCTCTCTCTGCCATACCCAGCTCTCGCTTCCGTAAGTAAGCGTTGGGACCACCGCTGCATTGTGTATAGCGAGTTGTGCCTTCTGGCTCAGGTTTTTACAGGTTTTTCCCAACGCTCCATTCACACTATTCCCAGCAGTCACTCGCCTTTCCACATCTGCGGTGTACCTTCCATCCCTGCTGAAAGCGCATCCAAAATATACAATCTCATCCACTTGTTCCAACACTTCATGATCTACCGTATTCCTTACATGGTTCTGATTTCTTCTCTTTCAAATACAATTATCTTTGTTTTCTTCGCATTCAATAGTAAGCCTTCATTCATACATTCGTCTTTCATCAGTGTGACTAGTGTCGTGCGTGTCATTGATGTACTAATTCTTTAATTAAATCTAAGTCAGGTTTCCTATTCTGAGGAGCACTGATTGAGTATATCTCATGTTCATCTCATCATTTATCGTCAAATTATGGTTTTTACGAGTAGTTACAATAAGATCTCTACCTGATATTTCTTAGTCCAGCGACCGGACGATAACAATTGATTTTCTAATGAATTGTACCTGCTCTAGCGCTTACTATGTAGATACTAGACGCAAAGCGCAGATATATAATGCAAACTTGAAATGGATTCTTTCTCTAACGTCTCTGCCAGAGAATTTCTGTTTTACCATATTTTCATTATTTGCATGCCTATCTTGCACTAGTCTTAGAACAAGAATAGAAATTATTGTTACAATATTGGATTCCAAAAAATCTGTATACACGTTTATTTAACCCACTCACACACAGATGGATATATTTTTCATTTAAAAATATATTAATATATTGCGTTTTTCCGGATACCGGAAATAACAAAATCTACATGGGCATATCCATGTTATACGAATGTTTGCAAAAGTACATGAAAAACTACCTATTCCGATCTATGGTTATTATGCAAAGTGTCATGCGCTTAACAATATAGGGTCCATATACTTGTCTGACATACAAGTTTTTAGACTTGAAGTTACACAAGACATTTATAATAAATAATACATACTTGCAATAACTTTTTAGCTTCTGCTGCACACTTTTGCCATGAACCAAGTACATCTCTACAAACAGCAACATATCGACCATCCGATTCAATTCCAATCTGTTTAGCTAAAAACGATTTACCGCTCCCAGGGAAACCAACCAAGACAAGAATCTGAAATCAAATATTTTCTTTGTTCACTATAAACAGTAAAAAAAATTAGGCTTAAAATACATTTCTTCAATGTTTGAAGTAGGCAAAGTGGTAGTGGTAAGCATTAACTGCCAGAAAAGATGCTCTTTACCTGTGCAATAAAAGAAACTTATATAAACCAAGTTGATGAAGTCCCCCCATCAAGATATTAGATATCATCAATATTATGTATATTGATGATATCTAATATCAGAGTCCTCCAATTATTTCGTTGGAGGTTTCTATCCCTATTTTCATGCTTTTTGTTTTTTGAATGTATATAGGTGGGGTGGATCAGTGTCGGCCAAAAATAGAGCCATTTAAGAAGCTAAAAATGATGGTCCCTAATATTTAAAACCCTAGCCAATCGCGACTAAATTGCCACTAAAGTTAAAGAAGCCTTGCTGGATGGCGCAATGTCTATCATTTGTAGGTACCATTGAAAGTGACTGTAACTGTGTACTTCTTCCTAATCATACTAAGATTTTGAAAGTTACTAAGATAATAAAGTTCGTAGATAAGAACCTACCGGAATTCTACATGGACGAACTTGCAACATGTGAAAGTAAATACATATTAATTACATAAATTACATAATATTTAATAATTAGACCTGAAGATGGCGTCAAATAGTGTCTCCGCCATATGAAGAATCGGAAACTTTACGAGATTGATGAAGTTCTTATCGAAGCATAAAAAGCAATGGGGCCTTGTGGTGAGCATTTTAACCGACTTACGTAACCGCATACTTTTCGCCGACAAAGTCTCGGTTCAATGGAAACTGAGTGTCCATCACTCACTTCAGTTTTCAAAGGAAAAGGATTGGTACAGGAGTATGGGCAGTTACCGCGGTATAAAGGTCATGTCTCACAACATGAAGCTCCCAGACCCCGTTTCTGCCCTAAGGGTTATGGAGATGGAGGAGAAATAGAGAGGATGGAGAAATATAGGTCTATGTATCTCTGCTTCTACACATGCAGAAGGCCTTCGCTGTATACCCCGCGCGATGATTTGGTGGGCATTGAGCCTAAGGCTGGATTTAGTGCACGACCGATGGTGAGCGCGTACCGTCAGTGCTGACGGTGAGCACTGAGCGCCGGTCAAAATTTGTGTTTAGTGTTACGCTGACAAGAAACTTAACCAGACGTGTACTATCGCAAAGAAAAATGTTCGTATTATTTACGTAAACGAATACGCAATAAAAGACGCAGAAGATACCATGTTCATCCAACTGGATTGTGGACAGGCTAATTGAAGGAGAATTTTGTACACTTTATTCGAAATTGCGGGATCATGAGGAAAAATTTTTCTACTACTTTAGGATGTCTATTAGAAGTTTCAACGAGCTGCTAGCAAAATTGGAATTAAAATTGAAACATCAGAACATATATCGAGCTCCGGTGGCACACATTTTTTCCGTCGCGAAGAACTTGTTGCAAACACTTCTCATCGCAATACTACGCACGCGCGTGGGGTCGGTCGCTCCGTCGGCGTGGCACTGAACGCACACATATACCGCCATAGCGCGTCAGCCGACCGACATACGCCGGGCGGACGAACTCGACCGATGGTCCCCATCAGCGCGACGTAGCTGTACGCGCGTAGGTAATAATCAGCGTTGCACTGAAGCTGTTCATTGATTTTAATGAATATAGCTACGTTCGACCGACGTCAGCGCTCACCGTCGGTCGTGCACTAAATCCAGCCTAAGGCCTATGTTGATATTTGCCGGGACAGGTATCTAAAATCCGATTCCATAGTTAGGACTGCTGTTATCGAAACTCCCTTTCCCAATTGCTCTTGGGATCCACCAACAATCCATCCTTAATCCGTTTTGGTAGCGCAGTATTGGACATGGTGTCGGAGAGCATCGGAGACGCACATGAGCAGCCACTGTGGTCGCTCGAGTAACGATATTGCGCTGGTGGACGCGGACAGTGGACGCCTGGTCGACCCGTAATTGTATAGATGGGGTCGCTTGAGAACTGTGGTCTTAAACTGTATGTGGCGAAGACCGAGTACTTGGCCTGCAATACCACATTCGTATGCATGCATTGTCGAAGACACCGTCGAGCGAGTCCAGTGTAAGTACTTGGGATCTATCCGTCCGGTGCCATCGATTACGACGTCAAGGCAAGTTTTTTCAGCGGTTTGAGCCACTGCTAAAATGTCGGTAAAGTTGAAACTACAGGTTTATAAGTCCATCGTTATACCTGTCCTTTTATATGGCAGCGAGGCGTGGTTGATATTTAAACGGCACTAAATGAGCTGCGTGTCTCGTGTACGGAGAGACGCGAAAAGGCTGCGTCCGGAAGTCCAGACTTCGTGTCCGTAACATAGCAGGCAAACTGCATAAGAATCACTTACTCAGGTACGGATGTCTTATAGGTTTTCTTTCCTTATACCAGCAAGTTACGTGAGGAACAAATGTCAAACAAATGTCCATACCACCCCCGCCGGGTCCCATCAGAAAAATAGTGCTGGCTTGACGTCGTATAAGGAACGATATACATGCCAATGGTCTCACAATAATAGATGTCAAAACCCGCGGGAAGTGTAAAACATATAGCAGGAAAGCTTATACCGGACTCCGAAGCGATAGCTTAGACGAACGCGATCGGGATTAACGATCGGATGATGATGCATAACGGAGTGCGGCCTATACCATAAGAAGATTCAAGGTAGTACTCGTAAATACTGCTTGCTAAGCCATCATAAGAATATGTGTGACATTTGTGTAATCGGTCAGTGATTATGTAGAAGCCTCTACTGTGCCCAAACGTAGCCTAAATGAATTAAATGATACATTATTGACCACACAATTGTTCTTTAGAGAATATACCCAGAAATATAAACTATTTTACAAGTCTCATATGCATTGGCATTTTTTAGTACCTATTTTTAGATATTTGCCTACAGACTAAAAATAAGCGGCCGAATCAGACGATTTAATACTCCAAAAGAAATTAACTTTTAGCAGCTAAAGCTAGTTAATTTTTAAATTCTCTGCTTTCATATTTATTCTACTGCGAAAAGGAGAGAAAAGTGGAGTGGTGGGTATTATAGTCTCTTAGTTAAGGCCTATTCAATAGCATAGTTTCTATCTTAATCTAACTTTCCATAAAAATCCTCTCTTTTTCCGGAATAAAAAGTAGTTCTAATCCATCCAGCAGGTTTGACGTTATGCATGCAGAATCGCAAACTGACAGAAAGACATCATTTTTAAAACTCATCGCGTTTCGCATTATGTCATCACAAAGTTGACAGCATTTTTTTTTTGAAAGCAATGCCTTGTGACAGTTTTAATTACTATATTAAATAATGTAAATTAACCTCACCTCTTGCTCTTTAGTAATAAGTCTCTCATTAAAAGGTTCAGATGTAACATCTTTAGGTATAAATTCAGGTTTACTCATAGATACATTGGCTACAGAATGTCCTAAGAAATACTGTTCAGGTGTATAAAATTTGAGACCAAGATTTTCTGCCATTAATTTATCAGCCATTGAGTGGTCTTTCTTCTTGCCAGGAGCCCAATTAGCAACTCTGCCTGCAGCGTCGCCACAGTAGAAACTTTCAACCATGTCAATACTTAAGCCATCATTTTTCTGAAAATAATTTGATTATCATTTTTTTTGTATAATAGTAACATTATATTGTTATGGTATAAGTTAATGCATTAACTTCTTAGAATGTTACTTGTAACTTCCCTCTCCCACAGAAACACAACAACTATTTTCTGTAAGATGAGAGGTAAAGTCCCAACTTTTAACTCGTTTTTCCCAGATAGATATTGGTGAGCCATGCGTTTGTAGAAGGAAGATGTGGGCATCATATCAAACAAGTTCTTGGAACCAAACTCATTGCGCAATCCTTAAAACACACAATAGAAGATGAAGTCATTAGCTCTAATACCATATATAATAACTTAGTTGTAACAGAAGAAATACCGGATTAGAAAAGGTCTGCAGAAGTACCTCCAGCAGAGATTTGCTGTGTGTCTGCGACAATACCAAGGAATTGGTATGTTGGCAGTAATGTGACAGCAACAAACCTTCTATTGCAAGCGTTCATTGGCTAAGGTACATAGTATATAAAATAGTTGTATGGGCTACCGCCGCCTGCTAATTTTGTTCGAGTTTTGGTTATTTCTAATCCTAACCTATTTTTTACACTTACACATGTGTTTTTTTTCAGTGGTCTTAATAAACTAAAAATATATACCACTACAAAGATGTAGTGTTATATATCACCACATCATTATACTAACAATACAGAACCCACAAATAACAAACACCCTGAAGGTTGTTGGGTTCGTGTGAGTGAGTGGGGTTAACAATAAGCTTCTAAGGAGCTGCTGTGATTGCAGCGGGGATGGCACCACATGAGCGATACTTCTTGTATTGCAAGTATTCATAGAATATGGTACCCACTATGTCAAGAGGGGACGTAGGCCTGAATGGCGCCTGACATTATACCATATAAAAAAAACAACTGATGAAAATATTTTTTGAATGAAATCCTTTCATACCAAAAAAATATTTTTCTTTTCAAAATTTCAACTACAAAATTGCAAAAACAATCTTTGTAATGTAAAACGGTACATCATTTGTATACAATACTAAGTTTAAAAATTTTGTTACCAATCTACAAAACATGCTTTGGCTAAAGAGAGGTAACTGAGTGGGAAAGTACCTTCACTGCATAGACTGCAACCAAATACCTCAGTAAAATTTTGTTGTGTCCTTGCCAGTGAGCGAGGTTACCAGTACGCTTCTGAGCAATTACTGGTGTTAACAACGGGCTATGATACATCTTATATAGCAAGCATTCATAGGGTACGGTAACAAGTTCATATCAAAATTTAATATTAATAAACCAATAGATGCATATTTTTATTTCTATGACATTACAATGAATATAAGCAAAAAATTACCTGCTCAGACAACATTTTCCACATCCCAGTTGTAGGTTTCCTATAAATTCCTTTACCAGTTGCTATAAAAACCTGAATTGGAACATCCAATTTTTTAATTAAACTCTCAATTTTCTTTTTAAAATCTTCTATCTTTACCCTTCCTTTTCCAATAGGTGCTTGATTACTCATTATAACGATTTTAAATCCTTTGGCACGTTGCTCTTTGAATTTGTGTGATATTGAGGGGAATGCTATTTGCCAGTCATTGGTATCTACTGGGTGTACTTTACCCGATTTAGTTTTAATCAATGTTCCATCCATGTCAAAAGAAGCTATCTTGCTACTGGAATTTACTCCTTTCGAGGTGAAGACATAAAGTTCACCTTTGTCAATATCTTCCCATATATCCTCCTCGTTCGTCTTAATATTAGATTCATTCATTTCCATTTTTATTGTTTTATTTTCCTGAAATGAAGTTTCTTCCTCTAATTTTCTCTTTTTACTACTTTGCGGTTTCTCATTATCGCCCGGTGGGGGATCAAACTCAATCACATGAATATAATTATTTAGTAGAACTTCTAATCGGGAGTTATGGCCAACTTTGTACACTGCATCCTTTTTCAAAGCGAAGCCATCTAAGCCAGAGGGATTTATACCAAGTTGTTTGATCTCTACTAAACAATCTTTACAATCTGCCTTGACACTAACTGCAATTATAATAAAAGAGCCGTCAAGTGCGAGTCTGACTCGTGCACCGAGGGTTTTGTAACAAAAAATATTTTCACAAATTAATGCGCAAAATTTTTTTTTTAAATTAACTACAAATTTATGATTTTCGGATTTTTTCCTTTATTTATGCTACATGACATTGCTTCTTACTAAATTTCTAAATGATTCTAAGTCAATGAGAAGTACCCTATAGGTTTTGATTCCCTTGTGAGAGTCATAATAGGCATAAACAGCCGTATCTTTAGACTGCATTGACTTAGAAGTTTGATTTTTTTCACTGCTCGAAGGGATTGCAGACCTGAGTATTTGATATTAATTTCAGCTTGATAGCCCCATCCGCCCCTGAGGAAAAGGGCAGACGGACAACACACAGACAAACAGATGGACAGACAGACAGACAGACGAACAACAAAGTATTCCGTTTTTCCTTTTGAGGTAGGGAACCCTAAAAATAAATTATAAAGCGAAAGTTTATATATAGTTTGATGGTATTTCAACTTTTTGGCAGCTTTTTAGCTGCTTTTTCTAGGGGTATTTACTAAATAAATTGTAAGTTACATGATAGTTTCTTGTCAAGCAGTTGTTATTCAGTGGTGTAGGTAACTAACTGCACACAATGGAGTTAATGTGTGCGTGTGATTGCAGTTTAGAACTGAGTTCACAAAAAAGCAATTGAATAATTACAGGTGTTATTCAAAATTGTTAGTATTAAATAAACTTTTGCTAGCATTAAAAAATATATTTGTTCTAGTGAACTTGCTTAAAGAAGTTGCTTCGGGTAGCTTTGCCTTGTGACCACACCGTATAAGGCAGAACAACAACATAGCATGCTCTAGCTATAACTAATGAAACCTGAAAACAGTTTCTCACTTTGAAACAGTTATACCATGTCGGTTACATATAAGCCTGATACAAAGGGGTTGAAGAACCTTATACTTTCCTATTAATATTATAAATGTGAAAGTTTGTATGTATGGATGTTTGTTGCTCTTTCACACTTAAACGGCTGTATGGATTTGAATGAAATTTCGCACATAGATAGATTATGATCTGGATTAACACATAAGCTACGTTATTTGACTCCACGCGGGCGGAGCTGCGGGCAGCAGCTAGTGTAACATAAAGGAAATTATGACTTTCAAAATAGAATAACAATAGGAGGATAGAAGAATTATGATACACTTCTATATGATACTATACTTATGGGTGGGAAATGACAAAAGAGGATAGGAAGTGAATTTTTTGCTCATTTCATTAATTCGCTGTTTGCACTTCTTCCGCGGGCCGTATGGGGAAGCTCAAAGTCGCTCAGTGTGCTATGGAAAGAGCTATGCTTGGGGTTTCTCTGCACGATAGAATCAGAAATGAGGACATCCGCAGTAGAACTAAGATAACAGACATAGCCCACAGGATAGGCAAGCTGAAGTGGCAATGGGCCAGCCATATAGTTCGTAGAACCGACAACCGCTGGGGAAGAAAGGTTCTCGAATGGCGTCCCCATACTGGTACACGCAGTGTGGGACAACCCCCCACTAGATGGAGCGACAACCTCAAGAGGTTTAAAAGGAGTCGATGGATGCAGGTGGCACAGGATCGAGACGAGTGGCGCTCTAAAGGGAAGGGCTATGTTCAGCAGTGGACGAGTACTAGCTGCGATGATTACACTTCTTCCAAGTACCTATTAATAGTATATCTATTAGATTATTATTGTCTTCTCATTAGAAATATCTGATATGTTACTAATGAAATGAAAGAAAATAATAATGATATTTTATTTCATGCTGGTATTGTTGTCTCAACCAAATGAACAAACAAAAACTCAAGAATGAACAAGATATTATGTATTTTATTGTAATTGAAGCGACATACATTTCAAATTTACAATTTCCTCACAGAAGTAAGATCCAAAAAACAGTTTTTCTGTATAGTATATTTTCTGTATAGTATATTCTGTATAGACAATGTTAGCCTGAAAGATATTGTTAGTCAAAATATCAAAATATTATCATATATAGCAATTTACTTGGTAGTAATTTTACAATCAATTTTTTCAGGAACAGAAAGCCTTAAGATTCTTATAACTTTTGCAACAGTCACATAAAACTATGCCCTTGCCTGCAATCCAGTGCATTTTTTTATGTTCACAACAAATATTTTAAAATTGATGATGAGGTGTCATAATTCATGCATAAAATCTTTTGTTAGTCAATAACATCCTACAATAATCATAGCTACTGAAAAATCTCTTGCAAATAACAAAAATTGGGACCAGTTTCATAAAGAATTTATCTAGCTACTGAGCGTCCAATATCACATTTAGAATTTATGGGAACATTCATACATTGGTGTCATAATGGAGCAGCATCATCACTGTGGTTTTAATTTGGTAAAATAGTCCTACAATTGATTTCTGTTTGCGTCATTGTAATATGTTATTGTACATACATAAATATAACATTAAAATTTACTGCTAATCCTGGTATTACGCAAGGTATCTGTCAAACCTTTTTTTTTTATTTGATGTACTTATACTTACGTTGTTGTCGTGAACAAGACTGATCCTTAATTTTGGTAAGTTTACTTCGGCCAATAACTGTTTCAACGTTGTGTATTAACTTTATTGGCGTATGTGTATCTAAAAGGCATCTTAAAAAACATTGGCGCGGCATATTTGTAAAACTTTCACTAACCTAAAAATTTTGCTACGCCAATACGGTAAGATTCAAAGGTTTGATTTTTTTATAATACGTGTATAACAAACAGGCATACGGCCAGCCTAATGGTAAATAGTTACCGTAGCATATGGATAGGATACACCAGGAACATGGGTCGTTGGTTGCCAACGCTAAAAACACTTATCTATCTGCTCTTATATTTTTGAATAAGTAAATAAACACAAATAATAAATATTGGAATGGAATAAAATATCAACAAACAAATTAACGTGTTTAAAAATCAGACGTAAAAAATATTCTATTTACTACAGTGCTACTGTCAATACTGTCAATGTCACTAATAAAATAGTTAGTGTCAAAATACAAAATTGTCATTATAACAACATGTCAAGTGATTTATGTTTTTTTTTTATATATATAATATATGGCAATAGTGTTGCTACTTTATGCCAGCGTCAAAGTCTTCAGTTTAGAACCATTTTAAAAACCTTAATTCTATGTTCCAGCTTCAGGAACTGTGCTAAAAAAATACTTGGGAAGGGTACCTAGACCCAATCAACCCAGTTTAGATACCACCCGTAAAACGATAGTGATTTTTAGGGTTCCGGACCCCTATTACTGAGGCTCCGCTGTCCGTCCGTCCGTCCGTCCGTCTGTCACCAGGCTGTATCTCACGAACCGTGATAGTTAGACAGTTGAAATTTTCACAGAAGATGTATTTCTGTTGCCGCTATAACAACAAATACTAAAAAATAGAATATAATAAATTATTTAAGGGGGGTCCCATACAATAAACGTAATTTGTTTGCTCATTTTTGCTCGATATTGATAACGGTATGTAACAGGTAGACGCTTGAAATATTCACAGAATATTTAGTTATATATTCACTTTAAGAATAAATATATAAAATAAAATAAAACAAATATTTAAGGGGGGCTCCCATACAATAAACGTGTTTTTTTTGCCGTTTTATAGATAATGGTACGGAACCCTTCGTGCGCGAGTCCGACTCGCACTTGGCCGATTTTTACAAGGTGTTCTTGATGAATTTATTCATGTCTTCCAAAAAGTGCATATAAGTGTTATATTTGAGTTTTTTCATTACTGTATAATTTCACTAGCACTTATGTTACAGAATACTATCGAAATTGTCACATAAAACTAATTTTATACGGAATTGTAGAAATTTCAAGTAGAACAACAATGTCACTCGTCAAAAACGTGGGAAGAACATTCAAGTGATATAAGTTGTTAATATAATTGTAAATGTCAGTATCTTAGACCTTACCACAAAAGACGCGCCATACGTGTGATTCTGTTACTAAATAATACTGCCATTTTTGACGGGGGGCAAGGTAACTCTCAGAGAAAGTGTATCCTTCCTCTGAGAGGTAACTACTACATAGAAACGATTACAACACGCGCACAAACATTTTGTGTTGTTATGAACGCACAATTGAAAAAATGTTCAACGCTATGTCATTTTACGCACACTACTAAAATATTCACGACAACATGCTAGCAAAATTCAATATTAATGTATAACAGTAATAGGGATTGACAAATATTGATATTATGTATGTATGTATATATTCACGCCAAGTCCCTTGCGGGGTAGGCAGAGAGAACCGAGCGCCATAAGACGCGGTCCTTGCATACTTCACTCGCTTCTGTGACATTCATAGCTCTTTTCATGCACGCTCGCCGGTTCCTAGGGCTTCTGACATCACCTTCTGATAAAACACGACCAATTTGGTCATGGTAGGTTAGTCTCGGCCTTCCTCGGCTCCTACATCCTTCCACTTTTGCATTGTATATCTGTTTCGTTATTCTTTCGTCCCGCATTCTTTCTACATGTCCGAACCAACGGAGCATGCCCTTTCTTATCTTAACACCGACTTTCTCTTTTAGACCAACTCTTTCTCTCACGTCTTCATTACGAACGCGGTCAGCAAGCGTTATGTCACAAATTTGCGCAATGCTCGCATCTCGACCGCATTTATTCTACTTTCATGCTCTCTCTGCCATACCCAGCTCTCACTTCCATAAATTAGCGTTGGAATTAGCACCGCGTTGTGTACAGCGAGCTGTGCCTTCTGGCTAAGATTTCGGCAGCCTAGAAGTTTACCCAACGCTCCATTCACCCTATTCCCGGCACTCACTCGTCTCTCCACATCAGCGGTGTACCTACCATTGCTGCTAAAAGCACTTCCAAGATATACAATCTCATTCACTTGCTCCAACACTACATCATCAACCATAATCCTAGTGTTCGTTCTGGTTGTCTCTATTTCAAATACCATTATCTTGGTTTTCTTCGCATTCAATTGTAAGCCTTTCTTCATACAATCATCTTTCATTGTTGTAACTAGTGTTTGCAGTTCGGATGGTGATTCTGCTATTAATGCCGCATCGTCTGCATAAAGCAGGCAGTTGACCACTGAGTTACCCATTCGCATTCCCACATTCATATTTCTTATTCTCTGAAGACAACTGTCCAGATACAGGATGAACAGCCGAGCCGACAGCACGCATCCCTGTCTGACACCAATGTTGACATCAAACCAGGGCGACAAGCTGCCGTCCACCCGCACACATGCTGTACAATCCTCATAAGTGGATTGCACAGCACGGAGTAGGTCACCGTCCACCCCATATCCGGGCAAAATGTTCCAGAGATTCTTTCGCACGACTCTATCAAATGCTTTCTCAAAGTCCACAAAACCGCAGAAAACCTTCTGGTCCAAAGCCAGATGCTTCTCTACGATGTTGCGGAGCGAAAAAACTTGATCCGTACATCCTCTGCCGCTTCGAAATCCACCCTGTGCTTCCCAAAGCATTCCATCGGATTTCACCCTCATTCTCCTTTCAATGATTTTTCCATACACTTTAGCTGCTAAGCTGATCAAACTGATGGCCCTATAGTTGGCGCAGCCCATACGTGAGCCCTTGCCTTTATACAAGGGCACGATGACTGCGCGTCTCCAATCGCTCGGGACCCTTCCGGTTCTCCAGCATAATTTGCTCAAAAACCAGAAGGTGTCCCTAACGCAGGTACCACCTAGCTTGATCATCTCAGCTGTTACCATATCGATTCCCGCTGACTTTCCATCTTTCAAACTTCGTATCGACCATTCAATCTCATCCATAGTAATGTCTTCATGGTACGCTGGCACTGCCGAGTCAATCACAGACTCATTCACAATGCCAGCGTCATGGACATAATCATACATTTCTCTAAAATATTCACTCCACCGTTCTAACACTTCCTGAGTGTTAGCAAGAATGCCACCAGCTTTACATCTTATCTTGTCCATTCTGGATGCTGACGAACCACTTCGAGACTTCTTTACCTCTCTCCAGAAGAGTTTGGTATTTGCCTCGAAGTTCTTCGTCAGCTTCTCTTCCTCAATCATATGTAGTCTTTCACGCTTCTCTTTCACTAAAGCTTTGGAGTCATTCTTGCATCGACGGTATATTTCTTTCTTCATTTCTTTCATACCATCACTCTGGTGCAAAGATGATACGTAATCCAGCCACGCTTTCCTCTTTTTTTCCACGGAGGATTGAACCTCCGCATCTCAGGCATCTCCTCTTAGTGTTCTACGTCTCTTTGCGCATCCACATGCTTCTTTCGCACTGTCCACCATACTTTCTTTCAGAACTTTCCAACATTCGTCTACATCTGAGTCGGAAAGACTCGCGTTCGCAAGTCTTTCACTGACTAGACGTACATACGTACTCCTCACACTTTCATCTTCCAATTTTTCACTTCTTATTCTGTCATGGTCTCCGAAAGGAATACGCACTCGCCAGTGCCTCCACTTCTTGAAAAGGCCCGCAAATCGGCTTATCACCAGATAGTGGTCCGTTTCAAGAGTGGGACTCTGAAGGCTCTTGTATCCATTAACGACTTTCGGAGACGTCCATCTATCAAAATCAAATCAATCACACTTTTCTGTTCATTCCGTCTCCATGTGTAAGTGTGAATATCCTTGTGATGGAAGAGCGTGTTCGACACAAGGAGGTTTCGTTCCATACATACGTCTAAAAGTAACTTACCAGTATCGTTCACTCTCATATCTCCGTATGGACCAAGCACAGCCTCATAACTGCTTCGCTTGGTCCCAACCCATCCATTCAGATCACCACACATAATTATCCGTTCATTCGCTTCGGCCAAATCCAGAATACCCCTTACAGTCTCCCAAAACTTCTCGAGCTCCTGGGGGTCAGCAGAGCTCACAGGAGCATATGCTGCAACTAAAAACACTCGCGTAATCCCCAGTTTTATCTTAACCCAGAGAAGTCTTGGACCTACTAAATCGTAATCTTTCACACCAGCGGCCAAGCGAGATGAAAACACGACACCTACACCAGCGCTGGCGTGAACGTCCTGGTCCACCCCGGACCACAGGGCCATCATGCCACCGGGCAGATCTTCGGTGTCGCTTCCCTTTCGCTTGGTCTCTGACACACACACAGCATCTAGGCATCTCACGTTCATTATATCTATCAACTCATTCATCTTATCTTTTAGACCACCTCTCACATTCCATGTGCCTATACGACACTATATTGATATTAAATATAATTTAAAAGTATCGATATTAACGACGACAACGGTAAATGACAAAGATGAATATATATAAATATTGTGTACTTAACATTGGGCCCTCGCGGGCACTTAGACGCGTCTTACATTTTTTTTTAATAAATCCTTAGTATATTTTATGCATTTCTCATAGTTTTAATTACTTTTGATCTACCAGCTTTTCAGAAAATTTACATTACAATAAATGTATGTAAATTAAGCTGTACAATTCTAATGATCTATTTATAACTTCGCACCTAAGGTACAGTCTATTTATGGTATTATATTGTATATATCATTTATATATATATTATATATAAGTGGTCTTATGCCGATTTGATCTATGATACTAAATTCTAACAGCTAATAACAGACCCAAAAGCAAAGGGAAATTGATCATAGTTTTTCTTCATGTTAGTAAGTTATTTTGTAGACTAGATACACACTACGAGAATATGATATTATAAATAAAACAGAACACATGTACTTATGTCAGATTTTTTCATAAGAGTACAATAACAACTCATAAATAATGATATTAAACCTTTTTAAGAAATATCTATCTATCTATCTATTTATAACTGCACGCCAAATCCCTTGCGGACTAAGCAGAGAGAACCGTGCGCCACGTGACACGATCCTTACATATCTCACTCGCCTCTCTAACATTCATTGCTCTTCTCATGCACGCTGGCCGGCTTCTAAGGCTCCTGACATCACCTTCTGATAGAGCACGAATTTTAAGAAATAAAGATATAAAAACTAAATGATTTATTTCCCTTACAGTATACAATAAGCTGAGATGAGACCATCGCTATTCCCACGTCGCCAAGTAAATTTTATGGTACACTTGTCATAAGCAAGCCCTAATACGAAGAGGTTATGATATGACTTCATGATCGGATCTTCCTTAGCAAATTGTAATTATTATAATGTTGTATTATCACAGAAATATGAATGTTTTAACTAATGAGAATTGGTTTAGTAGATGTTAAATACTGCTCCCCTAAGATTTGAAATAAATATAGGATAAATTATTATTATTCTGTTTTTCTATAATCACGGGTGTTAGCCCCGCTCTTTTGATAGGCGTGTGCGGGGATATGAATCCAACGCGTAGAGAGTAAACTTAAATAAAGTTTTTCCTTATACTGGAGTTCATCGTCAATCATCCACATATTATATTAGCCGAGAGGTAACATCAGATGTACACGTAGCCATAATATTGTATGTAATTGCTTTATAAAAACAATAAATAAAAATAAAAAAGTCAAGTCGGTAGGCTAATAAAAATATTGGTTAAACCAGTATGCCACCGGTGTGTGCCAGTGTGGGGCGTCAACTAGTACGCAAGTAAGGAACAAGTGGTGTGTACAGCGTGTTACGTTATTCTGTTAATTTTTTATTGGGAAAAATATTATAATTGCAATAAGTAATACAAATGACGATTCTGATATTATGGTTGCGTAAATATGGTTTGTCGTTATCCTTTCACGATTTAATTATTTTTAATATTTAATTTTATTAAATTTTAAAAATAATTAAATCGTCATAATTATTTTTCTTAGAAGAAAGTGGGTAATGAGAAGGCAAACTAGTCGCCCTGTTTATACTGGTATCAAGCCCTGACGTTTTTGCGATATAGCTGTCTGTTTTGGTCCAAATGTCACCGTGTGTAAATGTGATCTGAACGGACTCTAGTGACTGTCTATGGATTTTTTTTTCTGAAATAGTTTGTAAATAAAACTGAATATTCCAGAGTGATTCAAGATTAATAATATATTTATATTTTACTTATTTTTATATATAAATTTAATTAATCAAATTATCTTCATAGCTTAGTCCCAAAACCGATCGCAATTATGAAATTCGATCATACGTACGCCTGAAGTACCTTTTGTTGGCACGTTAGGGGCTATCAGGGCGAGGCGTAGCAGTTGGTGACTTTGGTCTCACAATTGGTGATAGATCATATTCACATTCGTGAATATTTTCACTTAAACTGTCTTCTTGTCTATTGAATAAGTTCCAGTTATACGTTATGAACGTTAATTTCGCTGCCCTCTCTGTAGTTAGTCGATTTCGTTTTATATTATGAAATGGTACCATGCACACGCTCTGCTGCAGCAGAAGTGCACGGGGCGGTTAGAATTCATACAGCAATTTTACATAATGTATTAGATCCATATACCTTTCACCACGTTGTTGCACTGATCTCTCTGATATTTGACCACACAAATCTTCAGTTCCAAAAACCATCTTTGGCCTTATAAGATGTCAAGTTTGGTAAAATACTCAAACCCATATTACATCAGATTTGATGGGTATATTCCATGGCTTCAACATCTTTGATTTTCATCTAGCTCGTCTCCTTGGGTGGTAGCGTATAGTAAATATGCTGCCAAAAGTATTGGTTTCACACACATGTTAATTCCTCTCATCAAAACAACCCTGGAGTTCTTTTTAGGGTTCCGTACCCAAAGTAAAACGGAACCCTATTACTAAGGCTCCGCCGTCCGTCCGTCCGTCCGTCTGTCACCAGGCTGTATCAGTTGAACCGTGACAGTTAGACAGTTGAAATTTTCACAGATGATGTATTTCTGTTGCCGCTATAACAACAAATACTAAAAAATAGAATAAAATAAATATATAAGGGGGCTTCCATACAACAAACGTGAATTTTTTGCTCATTTTTGCTCGATATTGATAACAGCAACAGGTAGACGCTTGAAATATTCACAGATAATTTAGTTATATATTCACTTTAAGAACAATTAATTAAATTAAAATAAAACAAATATTTAAGGCGGGCTCCCATACAATAAACGTGATTTTTTTGCCGTTTTTGTAGATAATGGTACGGAACCCTTCGTGTGCGAGTCCGACTCGCACTTGACCGATTTTTTTATTATTATTGTATATTATAGTGACATCGGGTAATCTGAAGAAAATTAAAAATAATTGGATTTCATATCCTTTAGCGTGATAAATACTTTATGACTTATTTCCTTTGGCCGACTCAAGTATAAAAATCGGCCAAGTGCGAGTCGGACTCGCGCACGAAGGGTTCCGTACCATTATCTATAAAAACAGCAAAAAAAAATCACGTTTGTTGTATGGGAGCCCCCTTAAATATTTATTTTATTCTATTTTTTAGTATTTGTTGTTATAGCGGCAACAGAAATACATCATCTGTGAAAATTTCAACTGTCTAACTATCACGGTTCAAGAGATACAGCCTGGTGACAGACGGACGGACAGCGGAGCCTCAGCAATAGGGTTCCGTTTTACCCTTTGGGTACGGAACCCTAAAAATTGCTTCAGATATCGGTTCTAAAATCATGATGCACACTTATAAAACTCCAAAAAGTGTCATCCAACAGAGTTGCCTTGTCCTCTTTTGGCAAAAAAGGTGTCTTTTTCATGAACCGCTAATGTCTGCAAAGCAACTTTAGTATTTGCCAAGCTTTTGAAACTGGTACAGTAACTGCCCCACCGGGTATCACATGGGAGCTTTAAACTCTCGCCAGCTCTTTTTTCTGTGATTATTGTAGTCAGAAGTGATGATAGAATTTGGCTTCTTTTAATGGTTTCTTAAACACCAATGGCCATGTCTTTGAAAGTATTTATAATATTAGTTTATATAATATCTTTGCTCAGCAAATTCAAGGTATGTGTAGTGCAGTTTAGGTTCGTAATATGTGGGAACTTCTCTTTTATTAGGCGAAAAGCTCTTTGGATGTTGCTCACATTGTCGCCAATGAGTGTCGCAAATTTATTTTCTCCGTACTCTGACATGATATTTGATATTTCTTGAGATTATACTCGCTTGTGTGTCGATTTTCTCCCGTTGTTAAGTTTTCACAAATATTGGTTGTGGTTTTGATATAAGAAAATTAATTGTTCCTTCATTTCCTTTCCTTCCTTCAGACGAGCTCGGTGGCGCAGTGGTGAAACGCGTTGTTACGCTACTTTGACACCAACGCTCGTGGGTTCGATTCCCACACAATACAAACATTTGTGTGCATGAACATGTCTGTTTGTCTTGGTCTGGGTATTTTCTATGTATAATAAGTATGTATTTACAAAAAAAAAATGTATTTACGTATGTTTATCAGTAGTCTAGTACCCATAACACAAGCTTCGCTTACTTTGGGGCTAGATGGCGCTGTGTAATTTGTCCGACAATATTTATTTATTTATTTATTTCTGCAGTTGCACCAAACATCGAGTTGCAAGTGCAAATATTTTTGCGATGATATGTCTTCTTTTAACACGCGTTGCATTTCAATATATATGTTATCTAAAATGCTGGTGTGGAGAGAGATTTTCTGGTCAGATATTTATACAGAGGCTGGAGTTGTTCGAAGAAATTTATCCATAGAGGGTGTTCAACTGTGGATAAAGGTGTTCCAGTCACATAAATAGCCTTCGTTAAAAATGCGTTAAGATTTTGTTTAGCTCCATCGGACAGGAAAAAAGACGCAGAGCTTTCCATTGATGACAGTGGCTAGTCATATATTGCAGTAGCTGGTCTTATATTCTCATTGTTTAAAAGCGCTTGCAACACCGTGCTAACGCTTGCAGGTTTAGTTGATCCTTGTTTGATGTTCCGGACAATTCGGGCATTTTAACAAATATTTAGTCATCCTCTGTAGACAGGTTTGTATCGTTTCTCGGAATATCTGCATGTAGCGATTTGTTTTCAGTTTCCCGATAGTGTGCCCATATGCGTAGGATATTTCTTCTCACCATAACGACTTAAAATAAAGTTAATTATCATGCAACTTTGACATAAAATTTAATTATTTATTTATTCACAGGACCTTTGTCTTTTATCTAAGGTCGATGAATTATTTTGACACTCTTTCTCTACCTGTTACTAATACCGAATGACAAAGCGAGCGCGTGAATGTTCAGAGTACACAGTAGGCAAAAAAAATATTGTTAACTCTATAGTGACCAATACGTTAAAAAAAAATATTGTCCAACGACGATTATTTGGTAGTGAAAAAAAAAACTTTTTTGTATGGCTGAAATCACGATTTTATTAATTTTACAAAAATCTGTCAAGATGCCGCTCATTTTCAATTCAAATTTAGTCAACTTTTGAATTTAAAAAATCCAAGATTTTTTGACTCCGTTTTTTTTTTTTTTTTTTTTTATTATTAAGGACAACAAACAATTGTACATTGATGCTTAGAGTCAAAGTTATTTTAACTAGTAGAAAAAAATAAAAAATAAATGCACAACCAACACCGTTATCCACAAAATGAAATATAACAGATAATGGACTCGAATTGAATACGACTGAAATAAAAATAAGTAATACATAGTGTGGCAAATTGTAAAGAATCTTAAACCTTTCAATCACAAAATCATTTTATGTGATTATTTATTGAGGAGGCATATTAGTGTTCTCCTTTTGTCAGCTTCTCAACGACGCATGCTCTGAATTGTTTAGATGACAGTTGAAATATATCTATATCTGTAAAATTTGCATTATACAAATTCATAATGCGATATAGTGGTGCTCGTTCACCAGCGTTAGTTCGAGAGGGTTTTGGCGCAAACAGACCACGGTTGTGAGTAGCGCGAATACGTAGCGAACTACTTGGGATTGTGAGATACATTTGGTTGATTAACGGGCTACAATCAAATTTATTATGACAAATGTCATACAAGGTAGTCATATCCAGTAACCATCGTCTCGTCTCAAGCGACGTGAGAGAAATTTTTTTTAGTAGGTCATGATAAGAGAACTTTCTTCGGAAACACCTGTAGCTAACAGTACGCATGTATTTACGCTGTACGGCTTCAAGTTGAGCAGTATATTTGGCGTAGTAAGGACTCCACACCGTAGCAGCGTACTCTAGCTGAGGTCTTATTAGAGACTTAAGGAGCAGTAAATAAGAGCTCGGTCGCTTGAAAGGTATACATGTACGCATCACAAAACCGTACAATTGGAAAGCTTTATTTACTATACAGTTAATGTGAACATCCAAATGGAGTTTTGAGTCTAAGTGTATTCCAAGATCTCTAATGAGTGTTACTTTTTCTAACGGTGTGTTGCAGAGCAAATAAGTGTAGTTTATTTTGTTTTTTTTTTTTGTAAATGTTATTGATTTACACTTAGCTAAACCCAGTTGTAGCTTATTCACAGTACAATAATTAGATAATCGATTTAGATCTTCTTGTAATTTTAAACAGTCATCGTTAGAATTAATATTACGATAGATTTTCAGGT
The DNA here is from genome assembly GCA_947507595.1 of Pyralis farinalis. Lineage (NCBI taxonomy): Eukaryota > Metazoa > Arthropoda > Insecta > Lepidoptera > Pyralidae > Pyralis > Pyralis farinalis. The sequence goes on from OX382272.1 coordinate 17,455,242, forward strand.
CATCTGCGTACAAAAGAAAATGGGAGTTAACAAAGCAATCACCGATATCATTAATAAATAGGATAAAGAGCAGGGGACCTAATATGGAGCCCTGAATTATCCCTGAAGACACTGATATGTCTTTAGAAGTGAATCCATTCAGACTGACCCTTTGCGTTCTATTGATTATATAAGATTTAAACCAACGCAGCAAATTGCCACGAATGCCATTATACGCTATTTTCCTTAGAAGTATTGCATGGTCTACTTTATCAAATGCCTTGCAAAAATCTGTATAGACAGAGTCTGTTTGTATATTATTGTCTATGTTTTCAAATAAGTAGTTTGTGTAAAGCAATAAATTGCTGACAGTAGATCGTTTTTTCACAAACCCATGCTGCTGAGAGATTATAGTACTATGCAATGGAGCGTAAATTGCACCGTGAACTAATCGCTCGAGTACCTTAGACATAGTGGAAAGTAGAGATATAGGACGGTAGTTTGTTACATCAGACTTGCAACCACTCTTATAAACAGGAGTCAAATTAGCAATTTTCCACACTTGAGGGACAGTACCACTTCGTAAACTAAGGTTATATAAGATAAGGAGAGGAATACTGATAGTTTCAGCAGTATGTTTGAGAAAAAAAGGTATTGCATCTGGGCCTGGGCCCTTTGTTACATTCAAAGATTGAAGTTCTTTAACAATCATATCTCTAGATATGATGATGTCAGATATAATGAAATCGCCGCTATGAGATGTTGCTGAAAATGAGTCAAGGTCTAAGTTTTGAGTATCACTTTGTTCGTAAACAGAACTAAAAAAGTTTGAAAAAAGATTACAAATTTCAATTGGATCGCTGGATTTAGTGTTTTTGTAACTCATTTCGCTGGGAATTCCATTATTTTGTTTACGACTGCTTACGAATGACCAAAAAACTTTAACATCTTTTTTTATACCATCTTCAACAGAATCTAAGTAAGATTTGAAGCACTCGGAACATAATGATTTGAATCGTCCGCGCAAGATCGAATATGTTTCGTAATCCGAAATATTATTATACCTTTTCCATTTTTTCCAGGCCTTTTCCTTATTTTTAAATATATGAATGAGGGGTCTAGAGAACCAAACGGGAAACTTTTTATTCTTTGTAGGCCGCCGAGGTATATGTGCCTCAATAATATTGTAAATTTTATCATAAAAAACAGTAATGGCATCGTCTATAGACATATTTTTCAGTATAGTATGCCAATCAATCTTAGCAATCTCGGTATTTATTTTAGTGTAATTTCCTTCCAAGAAGCGATATCTTACCCCTGAACATTTACGCAACGCATCATAATGAGAGTCAAAATGAACATCAGCACAGAAAGGTGGGTGCAAACAATCCACCGGTACCAGGGAGTTGGGCGGCGGCTCGCAAATGCAGTCATCGTAATTGGTAATAAACAAGTCAAGTATTCGATTCATATCATTATGAATTTCGTTGTATTGTTTACAATTTAATAGCGATAAGAAATTCGAAAAATATGAGTTGGTTTGATTGACATGACACGTAGTATTGTCGGGAATGTAACCTGTTGAACCCGATTTTTTCCATTCAATGTGCGGAAGATTAAAGTCACCAAGTATGTATATTTTGTCAATGTCGGTCGACAAAATCTCGCACTGCAGAGCATCAAAAAAACTTTTGTATGATAAAAACGATTGACCGGGAGGTATATACACAGCGCAAATAATATGATACTTATTTGACGTACTGGAATTGACTTTGAGACAAACATAATCAAAATTTTCCGGCCAATTACATACGTTCACCGGAGCCGGTTGCAAGCGACGACGGGTTACCTGCAGACCGTTCCGAACTGCGATCAAAACACCACCACCGTCCACTTTCCCACTCAGCAGTCTGTCCCTATCACAGCGGTAGACAACATAGCGAGGGTCTATGTATTCACTATCAGTAATATTTGATGTCAGCCATGTTTCCGAAAAAACTATTATATCATAACTATCCGCTAAAATACTGGAGTACAATCTATTAAGTTTAGTCCTCAAACCCCTACTGTTTTGATAATATAAACATATTTTATCCATCATTGTGAATATTTAAAATAAGTAAATGAGATATTACTATTGACAATATAACACTCACCGTAGGCACAATAACATGTTTCACTTTTAGTTTCACAGGGAAAAAGTAACACAAGCATACCCATAAAATATGCCCCAAAAATAAAATGATATTATATTCCTTAATCATATTCATATTACTGCACGAAGATATAATTAAATAATTATGTGAAAGTGGTATTCCACGACTGAGACAACGAGCGGTATTAGATAAGAAAATATGCAGTAGTGATTGGCTACTATTATTGAAGTACACAGAGCAATGCGAAGCTGAGAGCCCACTAACATCACTAGATTTATAATGTAAATTAATTATGTATGTTTCAAGTATTCCTAGTGGATAAAATAATGTCATTAAAAAGAGAAAAAACACTACACACAACCCAATGACACTGTTACTAGTATTAATAATGTGGCTTAATTTTGAGGAGATCCTCCCTTGAACGAATGGCAAACACCGGAGAAGTATCCTTTGCTCTAACAAGTATCGTTCCATGTTTGACCCAAACATATCTATAACTGTGTTTCTTCGCTTCTTCTCGTGCTTCCCGAAACAAAGTCTTGTTTCTCAACGTCAGATGCTCATTAATATACACTTTCGTTGGAGGACCGGAAATACCCAAATGGTCAGAGGTGATTCCCTTGCGCAGCCTTGTTGCTGCTATAAAGTTGTCACGTAATATTTGACTAGTAAACCTCACGATCACATTTTTTGGTCTTGAGCTTTTAGGATTGGCTTGCGGAACCCGGTGTATAGAGGTAATATTTTGGGCAGAAACAGGATGTTTAATGATGTTTGAAATAGCTTCCAATTTTGAGAGTAAGTTTTCGCCACGCTTCTCGGGTAAGTTACTAATCTCGACATTGCAGTAACGAGCTTGCTGTTCCATTGCATCCAATTTATCTTCAGTTTCCTTAATACGTGGCTCAGAGCTCTTGAGAGACGTCCATTGATGTTCAAGCGATGAAATACGATTTTCCAATGTATCTGTCTTTTTGTGTAGCTCATCGTATTTGTCACTTATGAACTTGAGTGATTCTTTAACGTCATCAATAAAATTAGACATTTTCTGGTCTTGTTTTGTGAACCATTTCTCGAGCATATCCTGTATATGAACTTGGAATAATTTTAATTCCCGTCGTAATTGCGACTCGTTCTCATCCGGGAGATTGCGTTTGCTGCGATGTGTTACGTAGGTGGGAGGTGATGCATATTCTGCAGGTGACCCCTCAATACTCGGTTCGGCTAACGTCTCCTCAGGTTGCAAACTGTTTAACGTTGTCATCTTCAGTATGTCTCTGTATTGTTGAGTACTCTACGTCCAAGTATGTACGTGCTCCTACCCACTGCGCACCGGAATTGGCTATAGATGTGATTATTGCCAACTAACCGCTGTTGATAGGCGTAGTTGCAATTATAATAGGACACAACCGATTGGCGCCAAAGCGAGCGAGCGACTGCGTTACCTCCAAAGTACGCAGAAATCTTTAAGTGCAATACTAATAATCACATATTTTCTAACATGAGCGCCATCTTGATGACGGTGAGGGTATTGTATAATTAACAAACCAATCGAAAAGCAGCAAATCAAAGTCCGTATAACCAAAATCAAAGACAATAACTGATAATGGACGGCTCGGAAGAAAGAGACAGGTAGAGCCGATAGATCTCTTATCTCATTTTCACCCTCAGAATCCCATGACTATGTAAATAAAGTTACTATCCATTCTTATTATGCATAGTAACTTTATTTACATATTTTAATACACATAGCCTAAGCCTATATATATTTTTTACTAAATTATCTGAGTAATCTTCGGCTAATTCACATATTTTTAAAATAGGTAGTAATATTTTAAATGTTTATAAAATTCATTCATTCATATTACATTAAACCTAATTATATTATAAGTATAAATCTCTAAATAATAAAGGTTTAATATTTTAAGTAGTTTTTTCCTTAACAGATAACACCTAGAATTTTGTAGATACTTTTTTACCAGTGCTCTTTTCATACCTAAATCGATAAAATTAATGTACAAATTAGCAAAATGGTTTTAATTTTTGATATTGTAAAGTCAAAAACGTGATTGTTGTCCTTTTTTGTCAAAGAATGCCAAGAAATCAACTAAGTTTGCAGTCCATTAGCTGCCATTTTGAATTTTCTGCTTAGTTTTACTCGTCAATGTATTTAAAATTGCCCAAAAACCATTTAAAATTAATACAAGATAATAGATCTGTTCATATTAAATGATGAATCGTTTTTATCCGCGAGAATGGGTTAAAATTGGGTGATAACGGGTGGTAACTGGGTTTTTACCCACCCGCCGGTTTTAACCCGGGTGATTACCCATCTCTATGTGCAACTGTTCCGTGCAAGCATTGTTGCTGCCGGCTCCCACAATTTGGTCGATCATCTTCCTTAGCATTTAAGCCTTTAATCTTGATGAAAAGTTTTGGATTGATTGTTAAAATATTCCATTATAAAACACGAAAATATGTCGCAGTACCGGATGGAATGCGATGTTATTGTTCACAATTCCTTTTCTGGGCGCATTGCGGTCGCATTTCTGTTACCGTCAGAGTTTTTATTTAAGACGTAACATGGTGACGAAATGAAACTAATCAATCCTTGAGTCGAATTGAACTATATTTGATTAATGCACGTATTATAAATGATTGCAAAGAGTAATAGCAGCATAGAATTTACAATAGGTAAATACTTAATATATCCCTTACAAGTAGTTAATAGATTTAGGCGTTATTTTGCGAAAGTCAAATTTACATGCAATTTTGGCATGGTGGCGGAAGCACACAAAGCAGGTTAGATCAAATTGCATAACCCTTACAAGTATTATAAATGTGAAAGTATGGATGTTTGTTCCATTTACACACTGATGCTGATGATGGGAATTTCATCGAAATCCGTTCACACGTATCAACGTGGATTTCGATGAAATTCCCAGCTATTAGTCAACGTTATGTGGGTTGCTCTCGAATTTCGAGTGCTCAAAATGTACATGTGCTCTCCGAATGTAATCGGTCTTAAATATTGTCTACAGAAGCATGTAGTAATTTAAATAAAGTTAAAAAAAATAATGTTGCTTAGGATTATGATATCAACTACGATTATAGTATTCACGACTAAACGGATTAGATTTTTTATTCCGGAAACATTTATAACTCCAGTAGGATAGATACTTTTGTATAGAGATTGTTTATAAGATGCATAAATTGAAAAGTTAAAAAATGTGTCACTTTTATTCCTCCTGTGGAATAAATCTAGAGCGTAGAGAATCATAGATAAAGTCCAAATGTTTTCGAGGGGTTCGTACTATTATGAATGTAAAGTGTATTTATTTGTTGGTTACTCCTTTTTTCAAATCAAAACAGAGCGATGCATTGATGTGTTTTTTTGTGTATGGAGATTTATGTTCGACCTCTTTTTTGCATCAAATAACTTCACAGTTTGGTATTTTAGCCCAACACTTTATGATGTCACCGGAGCGATAACGATTATAAGACTGTTAGAGAATCGATTACGCAAGTAGTTTTAATACGCTCATTGGATCACATTATCTTCTACAATGGCAGATGGAATTATTCTACGAGGCTAGTACTTGGTTGATTGGTCTAATGTATGCAGCGAGTGACTTCCCTCAGACGACTTTGACAGCTCTGACACTGACAGAAAGTCAGACCACTTCGAGATTCGAGCCCTTCTTGGCGGTGTTCGGACTGTTGGGTTCGGCCCACAGAGTACATATTTGTATATTTCTGTCTACTAACCTAACCTATTATAACACTTATTCTATTCTTGTTTGTAAAAATTGTTACACTCACAATATTCTCAATTAACAAACTCTCAATAAGGATCTGTAGAGTGTTAAATACATATTATTGAACTTTTCATACATCATATTGAAAATTAAGGTAAGCGCTTACGTTGAAAGCAAAACATGATTTTAATACTGACGTGTATTTGTTGTGTTGGCCTAAAATTCTCCAAGCGTAATTGGTAACTTCTATTGGGAATGTGAATAAAGACTTCTTTATCTTTTCAGCGACTACAGGCGCATGCATATTTCTCAGCTTATATTTAATATCTTATTTTTCAGGCGCTACATGCAATAATTATGCCTTTAAAAAAGCGAAAACAGACGGCTGAGAAAGAAAAATTTATTGAAAATGGTGATTCTATGGGGGAAAATAATGGACAAAGTGACATTAGAGGAGATGAAATAAATATTGCGGTACTACTATTTTTATACACGCTCCAAGGTATTCCTCTCGGACTTGCTGGAGCTGTACCAATGTTGCTTCAAAATCGTGGAATAACTTACACTCAACAGGTGAGAATGAACATAAATTTATTGCCCATAAAAAGTATAATTCATGAAAGAGTAATAAAATTATTATTAGTTTTAAGTAATAAAAATATGATGTTTGTAACCATTTAACTGTTCTGTAGCACAGTTTAACTTGTACCTCTTTTTTTATGTTGAGGCATATTACTTTCATTATATTCTAAAACATAACTACACTATATTATAATATATATTCTCTGAACATTGCAATAAATTTTGTTTAAATTGAGTAGAAATAAAAAAAGTTGCAAATCATGTCAGGACACCTTTTTTTTATTTGCCTATTTGCTAAACATTCTTGTCAATTTCACATAATGTGGAATTCAATCTATAATCATGTTTGTTGTATGGGAGCCTCCTTAAAATAATTATATGCATGTAAGCTAAATATTTTTTTTAGAATTCTCATTTATTTATTTGTCTGTTTTATTTAAAAACATAATGTCATAATGGGTGCATTAATTACAACAAAACTTTAATTATGTTATGGTCATAGTCTAAATTATATACATTGAAAGGTTTTATTAAAATCTAGTTATTACCCTCAGGCATAGCATGAGCCCACTGTATATTGAGCTCTCATACAAAGTGGGGTACAATACATACATATCCGACTCATGATATCAAACTGTCACATACTGACACAGTAAAATATGGTGTGCCTAATCACTTGTACAACTTAAAAAACCGGCCAAGTGTGAGTCGGACTCACGCATGAAGGGTTCCGTACTATTATCTATAAAAATGAATATTAACTATTTGTTTTATTTTAATTTAATTATTTATTTTATAAAGTGAATACATAACTAAATATTCTGTGAATATTTCAAGCATCTACCTGTTGCCGTTATCAATATCGAACAAAAAATCACGTTTGTTGTATGGGAGCCCCCTTAAATATTTATTTTATTCTGTTTTTTAGTATTTGTTGTTATAGCAGCAACAGAAATACATCATCTGTGAAAATTTCAACTGTCTAACTATCACGGTTCATGAGATACAGCTTGGTGACAGATGGACGGACAGACGGATGGACAGACGGACGGACGGACAGCGGAGTCTCAGTAATAGGGTCCGTTTTACCCTTTGGGTACGGAACCCTAAAAATAATGTATGTGAATTCTATTTCATTTCAGTTAAGGTATTCAATAACCATATAACACTTCTTAAAATGTTTAACTAACTACATCTTAGAACACTCTTGTAACTCTTACTTTAATAATGTTAATTCAATACAGCAGTAGTCTTATTTTGTCTGAATGCAAACATTTGAAATGAGGCTGTTCTAATAAGATCATTAAAACACAACTTTATAAATAATTTTTAGCTAAATTTATTGTTATATTGTTTATTGATTTTAGCAATTGAGCAATTGATTTAATAGCAAATGAGATGTGTAGAGACGGAGTCATATGGCACTCAGTTTTTTTTTGCCTACCCCTTAGGTAGTTCAGGGTGAAAACATCTATCTATATCTTCAGAGGTATATACAGATAGATAGGTGTTGTTACCCTGAAGTTGGAGATTGATATCCTTAAGGAATTTGTGTGGTGTCCCTTTACTGGTATGTGCAGTGTGGGATATCCCTCCTCCCCCTATATGGAGCAACAACCTGAAAAGAACTCTAGGGAATCTAGCAGTGGATGAATACAGGCTGAAATGATGATGATAAAGCAATTTGTACAGATCCATCAAGTATGCAGTATTATTATTTAATATGATGGTGACATATTATATTTATCAGTAACAACATAGAGCTAATTATTTATTCTGTCATTTAAAGAGCTATTTCGTATTTTATTGAAACTATTGTAACAGTAATTTATTGAAACAGCTGCCAATGAAATGTCGTCAATGAGTCACATAATGTCCAGCAAGCACTTCAGGCTTTGTTGCACCATAGGAAGCAGCTGATATAATATTGTACAAGTGAATTTCTTACTCATCACAAAACTTTTCCAGTATTAATACTCTGGAAAAGTTTTGTTATATGTTTCTCATTTTGCATGTTACTAAATTTCTAGCAAGTAGTAGTACTTGACATTTTCGTTGATTTTTTCTTTTGTTTGATATCATCTTAACTATAATAAATCTCATGTGTGACAATTACAATGCTTGTATAGTGGATAAAGTGAACTCATCCAAATGAATTGAAAATTGACTAGTCTTCAGAAAACTACACAATGGCTTTTAAGAGCATGCATCCAAGATATTAGTGTTTTACTCATATTTCAAACATGATTATGTAGCTATGAAACTACTAAGATAAAAAAAAATGCTACGTTCGGAAGATAAACTCTTCCTTAATTGCAGTATAGAGTAAAAACATTAATTTTATTGATGGTTTATTAATACGACCTCAATTCCTTTACGGTGTACAATTCCTCTACGCCAGAGGTACTTTTCAGGTATGATTTAACTACTATAACATGGAAGTACGTATATTTTTTTACTTTCACCTAAAAGAACAGATAGTTGCGTGTGTCATAGATTCCAAATTTAAAATATATTGCGTTTTAATTTGATTAAGCCCGATAACAAAATGGCTAAATAGTTACAATTCATTATTTTTTTCTATATGAATTCAATGATATTTATAAATAATATACTTATTACATGAAAAAAAAGTATTGTTTAACTTATCGTATTTTTTTTTATCCCTATTATTTGGATTTAATTATTTTAGACGATTTTTTTATAATTAGCCTATAAAACTACGAACACAATCATTTAGTACGCGATGGGTCCTCCCAGCGATAGGACGTTGCTTGTGCTCTCATCGTCCAGTAGCAACTAACATTAGGGATTCTTGCGTGCCGGCGAGTAAATAATTATATAGCACGATTGTAACGCTTGGTCCGAAAGAGAGGTTAAAATAAGGCTGTCCATCATTACAGATGGGATTCAGCTATTTTTGACGTCTCCTAATTGAATATATAGTTAGTATAGGCGGGTAGGTAAATTTTTCCATTCCTTCCATTATACTGTACAATAATACACAATCTACTTACTAAGCAGTATACTAGTTAGTAAAAGGTTCCAATCCTGCCAGGTAGGTGATTTATGTAACTACATATATAAAATATATTTAATGAAATCATTGTAATGTTTACATCTTCTTCCTAGCGTTATTCAGTTTCCTAATCCATTTGCCGCTATCTTAGGCTAAGGATTAGACGAAGATACTGATTTTGATATGAATGACCATCAGCCTCCACTAGAGAGGAAACCAGACTTTTTTTTTAGGTTAGATTACGTCTTGAAATGTAATTCTCGTACGTGCATTTTTACTGCATATTTACGTGTTTTTTATGCAGCGCCGAGGACGTGATAATAATAATAAAATATATACATAAATCCGAAAATACGTATTTTGTGCACGCCCACGCCTGGATGCAAACCAGGTATTGAGACATCAGTTAATAGACTGGTTCTTTAAAGGCAATTTCATCTAAACTACTTTTTCTAAACTGCTTCCGCTCCCGATTAATTTGTGCGAACTACTGCCGGCCGGCACCCACCCACTACCGTTAATAGATGCAAGCCGCCGCTGCCATCGCTGCTCCGGTCGTCTCTGCGTGCGTCACGTGTTTCGCCTCTCCACGAGGCATCCTCAGTCACTGTAGATGTTTGTCGTTCGTTTGTAAATGTTAGTCGTTAGAATAATTCTAACGACTAACATCTACAACGATTGAAGATGCCTCAGAGAGGCGAAATACGTGTCGCAGAGACGACCGGAGCAGCCAGGGCAGCAACATGGCGGGTGCATGCGGTTCACATTTCAGATGGCGAGCACTCGCCATGGCAGCGGCGGCATGCATCTATTAACGGTAGTGGGTGGGTGCCGGCCGACAGTAGTTCGCACGAACTAATCGGGAAGGGAGCACACAAAGTAGTTTAGATCAAATTGCCTGTAAATTTGACTTTCGCAAAGTAATGCCTGAATCTATTAACTATGGTTCTTTATCCACTAGACTATCAGTGCTCATTGTAATGTTTATATTTTATTTGATTTTAGGCTGAATTCAGTTTTGTTAATTGGCCGTTCAGTGTAAAGTTATTATGGGCGCCAGTAGTGGATGCACTGTTTTGGCCAAAGTTTGGACGTCGTAAAACTTGGCTAGTGCCAGTTCAGTATCTGATTGGAATTGTGATGATAATAATGTCGACCAGCGTCACAGGCTGGCTGGGCTCAGACAGTCAAACGCCTTCTATGAGCTATTTGACGCTGTCATTTCTGTTCCTTAACTTCTTGGCTGCAACTCAAGATATTGCTGTCGATGGGTGGGCACTTACAATGTTAAAAAGGTACATATTTTGGTATTATTCTTCGTGCTAAGTACTATACCGTATAAGTGCTATGCTGCCATTTTTTTTTAACCTATGAACGCTTGCTAATAGGAGCGATCCCTCGCGCGTTACCACTCCTGCTGTTGACACTAACTTCTTAGAAGCTTATTGGTAACCTCACTACTCGTAGAAACACGACAACTCTCCAAGGAATCGTTATTAGGATGCAGTTTTCTTTGACGGCGATGGACTTCCCCAAGCGAACTGCTTTCACGCGGCCTATGTCTATAGCTGCTTCACTGGGATACATAGTAATGTAAAGATCCGTCGTTATCACAAACTTTCCTGGCAGCTCAGTAGAAAAAGCACTCTACTGGCAATCGAAAGGTCGTGGGTTCGAACCCCATCCAGGAGGTGAATTTTTCCATTGTATGACGAATTTACTGACGAGTTTTCCGACAGGTTGAAGCGAAAAACAAATGTAAAACTATACATATTTAATTATCTGTAATGAAAAATAGCCAAGTCCCATCTGCGAGTTGCTACGCCCACTTTGTAATGCATTATTTAGTAGGTAGATGGTGCTATATAGTGGTGGCACTCTACAGCGATACGTAGAAATGGAAAAATTCGCCACCATCACAAGCCTTCCTGGTAGCACAATTGGAAGTTCAGAGTTTATTTGTGTTAAGAGTACCCACATAGATAAACAGATAGACACTCGGGACAACAGAGTGTTATATCTGTCTATCTAAATCGAATCCTAAGAGTGTTAAACTTTTCACCACCACGTCAAATGTATTAGTCGCCACTTATATGGCAAGCCGCATGTAACGTAAAAATTCGATTCGATCCGACCGCAATAAATAGTGCGAAGAAAAATGTTACATCTCCATTAATTGTTTCATTAAAATTTAGCTTTTACCAACTTGTTTCCAATGATACGTCATTGGCGGTGAAAAGGTTAAGGAATAAAGTTGTGTGTTTCTCTACTCTCTAGTTTTGAGGTTTAGGTACATTTAATACGAAATTAAATTGTACAAATAGGGTTATCAATCGTATTCGACTGATGTTTTATGGCACTGTGATATAACAATTTCACGTTTAAATCAGACAATAATGAACATTAACAAATATTTGTGTTATTGTTTTAGAGTACACGTATAATTATCATATGCAAACTGATAATTCATACCAAATGCATTTTCTATACAACATCAATACAAACGGCATACAAGCATACGGTCCACCTGATGTAAAGCGGTTACCGTAGTCTATGAACGCTTGTAATACATTAATTATCACTCACGCGATGTTAGCTCTGCTGCTAACATAGTAACGCCTTAGGAGCTTACTTAAGACGTCACTCTTACGTAGGAACACAACAACCTTCCAGCATTCCTTCCTTTCACCTTTCCTTCCTTTTATTTGGCTGCGGTTTACTGTGAAGTGGACGTACTTCCCCAGATGGGCTATTTTGATACGCCATATCTCTCTTTAAAACTCCCAGTCCAAGACAAACACATGCACACAAATAATTGTCCTGTGTGAGAATCGAACCCACGAGCGTTATCTTGTCATTCGTCATAATGTATTAAAATATCGGTGTATAGAACATACAAAATTTCTATCTGTGAACACATTGCCAATTAATTTTTCAAATGCTTTTTATAATATTATATTCTAACGCATATTCTATACCAGTGCATTTATTTATGCAATATCTTATAAATTCATCATTTCGCTTTTATGTTGTGTATGAATTTTACAGTTTAAATTATTTCCTTTGTATTTGTGCAGGTGTAACGTGGGACACGCGTCTACCTGCAATACAGTTGGACAAACAGCCGGTTTCTTCCTTGGTTATGTGTTGTTCCTAGCTCTTGAATCTCCATACTTCTGCAATAAATACTTGCGTATTGAGCCAGAAGATACTGGGCTGGTGACACTTGCAAGTTTCCTCATGTTTTGGGGCTGGATCTTCATTATATCTACTACATTTGTTGCATTATTGAAACGAGAAACGCAGGATTTTGTGACCACTCGAGAAGACAAAACGAAAGGAATGAGTGATATTGTGAATGCATATAAACAATTGTATACTATTGTGAAACTTCCAGCTGTACGAAAATTGGCTCTGGTACTTTTCACAGCAAAGGTAAAATGAGTTTCATTTAGCATTTCTTATTAGCAATCATCGTCACATAACTAATAGAATGGTAATGTCTAGGCATCCAACTCCGGTTCTCATCAGTGACTTAACGCTAATAATTTATCAGTGATAAATGGAGTGAGATGTGGAAGGACCGAGTGATGTGGCGCTTGGCTCGCTCTGCCTATACCGCAAGGGATTTGGCATAAAGATATAAGTAGATAAATCATCGAATAATAGAGCTGTGCGTGCCAATCAAACCGTTAGGTCAGCCAAAATTATTTCAAATAAAAAGTGTAACCGACTACATTGAACACCTGAAAAGACATTTGAATTAAATTACTTGGTTATAGCGTAACGAAAATTTAAAACAATGCATGTGTGGTCATTATATCACAAAATGTTTCATCGCTTAATTAAATAATTAGAAGAGCAATGAATGTTAAAGAAGCTAGTGAGATATGTAAGGATCGAGTCACGTGGCGCTCGGTTCTCTCTGCCTACCCCGCAAGGGATTTGGCGTGAAGTTATAGATAGATAGATAGCTAAATTAAATCAGTTTTTTACCGACTTTTGTATTATGGCGATCGCTGTAAGTGGCCGGAAATGGCGGTTTGCAGCCGCAACATCTGCTGCCGACCGGTCGACAGCAAGGGCTGACCAATATTGACACCTGCAAAAGCAAAGTGCTGCCCGTATGTTTGAGGCCCTACTCTACTATAAGCTCTTCTGGAATAATAATAATCACCTTGCGATAAATTCTCCATTTGCTCATGAGGCCACAATATTAGTGCAATTAGTGTCGTTATGTTACGGCGAAATCGTTCTGAAAAATCACCCAAATAGCATTTTTCTCTCTGATGCGTTCTGTGGTAGATGGTGCATGCTCCGCCTGGTTTAAGTGAAGAAAAGGAAAGTACTCATTTTCACTTTAAATTTCCAGCTTGGTTTCAGCGCCAGCGATGCAGTATCTGGATTAAAATTAGTTGAAGCGGGAGTGCCCCGAGAGGACCTGGCTTTGCTGGCTGCACCCTTAGTACCAGTTCAAATCATAATGCCTATCGTAAGTATTATAGATTAAGCCTTCTACACATATTAATATAATCCTTATGTATAAAATTGATGAATTAATTAATATGTTCCGATTCACACAAAAATCGCTCACGGTGTCCAAATGTTTCTTAGTAGATCTCTGGGTTTGTGACTTGGACATCGTGAGCGATTTTTGTGTGAATCTGAACATATATAATTAATTCATCCATATCGGTAGATGTAATAATTGAATAACCAATGTAAGACAAATGTCACCTTAGTCTTCCTGCAACCACGGACGCTGCAAAGCGTTCGAAACGTCAGGTTCAACAAAATAAATAAAATACGCGATATTTCCGTTAAACATTGTTTAATTCAATGTATAACAATCGCGAAAACCTAAGGCAATACTATAACATTGACGTTTAATCTATATTAAAAATCACACTTTTAATTAACGGTGTTATTAATTTAATGAATCAAACTATTAACCATTGTTGTCCAAAACTTTCGCAAATTTAATGGAAATTTATTGTTGCTCCTACTACGGAAATAATGGGGATGAGAATGAATTAATAAACTGGCGTTTTAACCGCCTCATTGGTCACCCAGAAACCGAAAAAGCTGGAAAACTACCTCTCCCTGAATATAATTTCTAACAGCATTTTTCTATCATAAGTCAACTTACATTGGACGTATGAAGAAGCATTGTAAGATTTTGTACGCGGACTAGTGTTTGGACACATCGCATTTCACCTGAGGGAGACTTTGTACAAAAGACGTCTGCACGGGTACCTCTGTCTCACCTATTTCTACCGCCAAGCAGCTATATTTATATATATAGCTGTGTTCCGGTTTGAAGGGTGAGATATGGCCTGGCCTTCGGTCACAAGATTGGCAGCGCGCGAGTAACATCCCCATGGTGTTGCGAGCGTGAATATGCTGCGGTGACCGCTTACCATCTAATGCGGGCCGCGTGCTTGTTTGCCAATCTAGTTGCATAAAAAACATCGCCTGAGGGGTGAAGAAAGAGGACCTCGGTCTGCGTATTACAGTGTGCCGCGGACTCGGATGTCGTACCGTTGTGTATTCTACTGAACTTTATGATAGATATCACACAATATTGTTTCGCTCGTTGTGATGGAACGTGGCAGCTACCATGTCACTCCGAGCGGGTCGAAAGGCGCAGTGTGACATTTCTTATATCAATACATTACTGCTACACCTGCATACTGGCATGGAATGAACGTGAAGGGGACATGAAAATATCACTTTGAATATTTGTATGCAATCAAGCCAAATAACAACTGTCTTGAACGTCGTTGTGTTACTGCGCGTGGGCGTAGCAACAGCACGGATTGCTACTAGCTAATCCTGTATTACAAACGGTCATAGGCTGCGGTAACCAGATCCACATTAGCTCGAACGTTGTCTATAAAAATATCAAAATTGAAGTTGCAGAATTTACATCTCACCTTAACACAGTTCATTTTTGTTTATAAATGTATGTAAGATTATAATATTGTGTTGATCAGTAGACGTATACATATTGCCTTGAAACACTATATTCGAATCCTAATCGCAAGTTTTCTGTCAAAATATATAGAATCTGAGGGAAAACCTTTCGAATCTGTTTCGTATATGGCTTGACGAGGCAATGTGAGTAACCCCATTGAAAGCTGTAGCAATACTAAGTAAATCTAAAATATCTAAATGTATGAATTATTAATAAAAATAAATACATGTTTTTAGATCTTAGCCAAACATACGACTGGACCAGCTCCTTTGTCCCTGTGGCTGCGAGCGTTTCCTATGCGACTGTTGGTGGGACCTCTGGCTGCTGCACTGGTCGCGTTGACACCTAGCCTGCTGGGCGACTCTGGACCCACATACTCTTACCTCTTCATTTTAATGGCACTGTACATATTCCATCAAGTAAGTATTTTTGATGTGAAACATCTATTGGCGCGCTGTAGCAGTAAAATCGAACCTTCGCCGTGACGGCAAATGCCGCCATGGCCCCTCTACGCCGCCACTGCGTGCATGCACGCGCGCATACTAAACACTCCGTTGCTTCTCTGCATGAGCTGTTTACTATATCTATCCGATGGTTTTTGATTTGTATTTATAAAAAAATTGAATATTCACTAAGATGTTACACATTGCCAAATTTGTGGCGTAACGCTTGTAGACCGTATTCGCAATGATGATGTTAGAAGCAGAGTTGGTCTGAAAGAGAGCGTCGGTGTTAAAATAAGAAGAGGCATGCTCCATTGGTTCGGACATGTAGAAAGAATGCAGGATGAAAGAATGACGAAGCAGATATACAATGCAAAAGTGGAAGGATGTAGAAGCCGAGGAAGGCCAAGACTTACCTACCATGATCAAATTGGTCGTGTTCTATCAGAAGGTGATGTCAGGAGCCCTAGAAACCGGCGAGCGTGCATGAAAAGAGCAATGAATGTTAAAGAATCGAGTGAGGTATGTAAGGACCGAGTCACGTGGCGCTCGGTTCTCTCTGCCTACCCCGTAAGGGATTTGGCGTGAAGTTATAGATAGATAGATGTTACACATCTGCCGGGCGTCCCGTGATGGTCACCATGTTTTTTAATAATTAGTTATTTTAAATTATTTTAAAACAAGGAATGTCAAGTGTAGCCTTCTATTAGTCTTGTGCCCGGTGTTTAAACCGGGTGGGAGAGAGGTTAGCAATGCTAGTTTAACACCAAGACTCGTGGTTTCGATTCCCAGTCCCACACAGGACAAACACTTGTGTGCATAAACTGTTTGTATTAGGTTGAGTGTTTTAATGTTGAGCACGTCAAAGAAAGCAACTGGTGAAGTACCTCCACCTCACAGAAAACCGCAACCAAATAACAACTACCTAAGAAGTTGTTGGTGTGGCAACGCGCGAGCGATACTTGCTGTGTTACAAGCGTTCATAGGTTTCGGTAACCACTTTGCATCATGTGGACCGTATGCTTGTATGCCTTCGTACATTGTATAAAAATAAACCTTAAAGAGAGGTGGTCAGATTGCATCACTGCAGCCAGACTGAGGGAGTACATCCATCTCACCGTATAACTACTGTACTAAATTTCACGCCAATTCCCATGAGGGGTAGACAGAGAGAACCGAGCGCCATATAACTCGGCCTTATCACACCTCACTCGCTTCTTTAACATTCATGGCATGTATAACGCACCCAAATAACAACACTCTGAATGGTTTGAGTGTGATAGAGGTTACCAGTAAGCTCCTGATGAGTAGTGTTAGTAACCGGAGTGGCAATGCGCGAGCTATCCTCACTGTAATGATCATCGCCGTTCATAGGTTATGTACGCGTTAGCTCTTTAAATCAGGTAGGTTTGTTTGCCTTCCTACTTTGTACATTCACCACACCACACAGCCCTTACTCATCCCACTGCAAGGATACGGGTCTCCCTTCAACCGAAGGGGTTTAGAGCATACCCACCACGCTGCTCAAATACGGATTAGCGTAGGCCAGTGTTTTCAAGCCGCCCGAGGGCCACTGACTTAGCTTAACGATTGTCATCTATTGACAACAGCCGAGACCGACGGCTTAACGTGCCCTCCGAAGTACTGAGAAACTCGAGGTAGAAAAACCCATCCATAGACGGGCTGCGGTCGACGCTGCTTAACCTGCGTGTTTGGCTAGAATGGCACGCGCAACGACGCCATCGTGCTCTCACTTTGTACGTAAATACCGTTTATTTATCTCAAGCTCCTATGCACCGAAGTATATATTACCTCAGTTAAGCCATCCTTACTGACTGTAGGCGTTACATTGCTTCAGCCTTGTTTTACAATGGCACCGCTCACTGTGGGCTGCGAATTTATCCTCACGCACACACAGGGATCTTGTTCTTCAAGAAAGGCGTGAAGACGTTTTTACCGGATCGACAACGCATGAGTAACACCTCTGGTGTTGCAAATGTCTATAGTCTTCAGTAACTGTTTACCAGTGGCGTGCACAGAGATTTTTGACAGGGTAGGCAGAATTTTTTTAAAGCTATTAACTTACCAAAAAATACAGAATGTTGATTTTGGTTACCCAATCTTGTGGAAATAATGATGTATGTGATCATTTGTTTTTTTTCACCGAAAGATAGTTTTGAAAACATTTATTTTCCCTACACACACCACATGAACAACTTTCGCAGTGAATATCATCATATTTATCAACTTTAAAACTTTAAAATCTTATTTCGTCTGCTACCAGTCAATCGATTCAAAACAAAAACAATGGCGGCCGTTTTAAAATCAAAATAAAATTGAACATCAATTTTATACG
This sequence comes from Pyralis farinalis, assembly GCA_947507595.1. Lineage (NCBI taxonomy): Eukaryota > Metazoa > Arthropoda > Insecta > Lepidoptera > Pyralidae > Pyralis > Pyralis farinalis. The sequence continues at coordinate 17,473,512 of OX382272.1, forward strand.
AAAAAAAGAAATGGCAATATCTTTCACTATAATTATATGCAGCAAACTACTTTTTAAAATAGTTACGTAGCAATGCTCGCGACACTTCGGTGATTTACGTTATAGTTCAGCTGAAAAGACATTGTCTATACTTTGCGATTGTGTGCGTTATTTGTGTTATTGTGGGCAATGTAATTATAGGAATGCACACTACAGTATTTGTATAAACAACACGGCACACATACGTAAATTTAGATAGATATAGTTAGTGTCTCTGCCGTAAAAAGCTGCCAATGCGGCGCTAGTGTAGCGTAGCGCCTAGCTGCGATTTGAATATGACTAGCGATGACTTTAATAACTTACCGATACCGATAGATGGAGCTTTTAATTTTTTGTTTTTGATACGAAATATTAGTTAAAAACTATGTTTAAGAATGAAACATCGGATGGTATTTATCAAATTGATAGGGTAGGCAATGTCTTTTTGCCTATATGGAGTGCACGCCACTGCTGTTTACCACCTTAGTGGCATAAAGTATAAATTCAAATCAGTGAGTACCTATAATACACATTACGTATTGTGCGGACCTCAGAGGCGTTTTCTTCCGAGAACTCTTGACCTTGATCTTACTAGGGTTATCTCCAGGGTGTAAGCATGGGATTCTTCCAAAAAGAATTGAATAGGTTTTTATAGGGTCCACATTGCAATAATGATGCTTCTGGTATTGCAAGTGTCCATAATTTATGGTAACTGCTTACCATTAGTCTTACCATACACTTATTTAACACCTTAGTGATAAAAATCCTCGATTTTTTTTTAATCGAGGACTGTTCCGAATTTAACTAAAGCGGACCTTACTTGTATTTATTTTAAGGTAGAAATTTGCATCTGAATTGAGATAATTTTATTTATTGTTTCAGACATGTTTATACTGCATGTTCGTGGCTGTGATGGCATTCTTCGCTAAAGTGTCCGATCCAACTGTCGGCGGGACGTACATGACGTTGTTAAACACGGTGTCCAACCTGGGCACCAACTGGCCAAACACGCTAGCGCTCTGGGCGATCGATCATTTAACCTTTAAAAGCTGCGCATTGCCCGAACTTAGTGATAATACGTGCTCTACACAGTTAGAATCTGAGGTAAGATTATTTTTTCTTCTTTCTTTTCAACCAGTCACAGCATAACATACTCGAATGTATAACATTATGCTGTGACTCAGTCAGCAATGTGGTATTCATTATCCATTCTAGTACGCAACCCTAAGCGTTAATGTAAATAGTTCCATAGATGTCCATTACAGTAATGCAGTCTAAGAACAGTGGGCCAATTCTGTTAAATAACTGCAACTGCACTGCTGCGCGGCGTGTGTCAAAATGACGCATTTTGACGTTTCGGTATTCTGTTAAGCGATCTGACACCAGCGGCGTTGCAACAACGCTGCAGTAAATGACTGGCTATTCTGTTAAAAAGCCTGCACTGCACCTGCACGTTTCCTGCAATATAATCGTATTCTATTAAATTGTTTTGACATTTGCATAGCGGTAACAGAAGTTTTGAAGGAGTTTATCTGCAGTTTTGTTAACGTTAGTCTCAAGCAACTTTTGCGAAGAGAAATTAATATTTTGAAGCGGTGATTTATATTGCAAAATATTTGTTTTGTTTTGGGAAATGTTTGTAGAAATATATGACTAAGTAAAGCTTCTTTTCAGTTAGAAATACCTTCACGCCGTCAACCAAGGGCAATCGGGTGTGAAACTATATGAGTCAAAATTAAGTAAAAATCAAATTTATTAGATTGAAATATGGTAACATGACAGGAGTTAAGTAGTTCATTTGCGTAGCGTAGTTGCAGTGTAGCATACGCACAGTTCCAGCGTAGTTGCAGCGCAGGAAACTTTAATAGAATACACATATTGGCACTGCACTATTCCTGCACGACTTAAGTGACAGGCGTAAACGTGCAGTTGCAGTTATTTAGCAGAATTGGCCTACAGAGCTTTTTGTTCTTTCATTCTATGAACATTTAACGTTAATGGTTTCAGCGGCTCGTAACGTCTAAAAACGGACCTAGATAGGACGACGGTAACTGAAGTAGTTAAAAATTCAACTTCAGAAGTTAGGAAAAATTGTTATATATGCTGTATTTTTATTTTTTATCATTTTATTTTTACATAGTTCACCTTACATTCACTACCTGTTTTGCACCACTAACAACGTTATATAACTAATTTTCAATAGAATATGTACGAAATTTTCACTTCTCCATTTTATAATTTGGTAGACTATTTACTCGTGAACTTATAAAGTCTACTTGGCTGTGACAGTTTCTATTTTAACTTTATTATATGTGTTACTGCTTAGAATTTTTCACATAATTAAAAACAAGCATTTAACTGACGTAACGCACTCTATAGCATCTAACAAACATTTGCACATTAACCTTAATATTTCACAAAGCCTTCTTCGAAGAACCGTTTTCACGAACCCGCAATGTTTTGGAAAGACCTAACCAACGACTACCCACACCATGGGGTAGACGAGAAAAAAATAACATCCACACACCATTGTAGAAGAAATAACAAATAAAAATTTTTTTGCCAATTTTTATTTTATCGCTTTGTTGACGTAACTAATGTAGTGTATATCCATGCCCAATTAGAGCTTTCTAGTACTAAGAGTATTTGAGCTAAGTTGCGGGCAGACGGACATGGCAAAACTACAAGGGTTCCTTATTGAGTAACCCTAAAATACCATATAACATACAAATAAATTCATAATTTTAAATACGTAGGACTACTAGGAATTTAATTTTCCTGTTCCAGTTGTGCAAATCAAAAGGTGGTACATGTAACACGCGAATCGACGGCTTCTACATAGAAATAATGATCTGCCTTATCGTCGGGTTCCTGTGGTTGCAGTGGGGTCGGCCTACCATTAACCGGTTACAACGACTGCCAGCATCTTCCTGGCAAATCCGTACGCTCAACAGATGAGACTGACAATCTCTACATTCCATAAAGTAAATAGGCCAAGCAGGGAAATACAATAGTGAGAGACACTTGCAATTGTTTGATTTGTGCAAGCGTCTTCTAACAATACGATCTTATACAGAAGTACCTTATTATGTATTTAACTTATACAGTTACTAATCAAATCTGATTTGAAAACTTTGTATCTATAGTCTATACACAATTATATTTCAGGATGTAGGTGTATGTAAGGAACGGTTGGTTGTGAATGAGGACGTTATGCGTTATTTATTTTCCACACTTTTTTCTGGTATTATAAAAATAAATGTGACTGTGATACGTTTATTGGCAGATTCGATTCGCAGACAGAACTTATCATTTGTATATTGTGTATATTTTATGATTGATGTTAAGTAGTACAAATTCTTATATAATTATGCTTCAGTATTTTTATTGTTTAGCCCATCAAATAATAAATCTTAGACCAAATTGATAGGTAGATATCGCAAATTGCAATCGTATTTCGCGTGCCCAACAAGCAACAATCGATTGCGAAAGTTAAAATTCTTATGTAATGGCCGCCGCCGCATTTCAATCAATCCGAACTAAAACCTTTATTGTACGTATAATTTTTCCAGATTAAACTGAATATTTAGCAGATGTTGATTTGTTGAAGCCCGCACGTCCAAGAAAGAAAGAGCTGATCTAAGAAAGGTCTATTTTCGGTCTGGGTTGTGAAGATCTCACAAGATCTTCGTAGTCTTAGGTAGCGGATCCACCAATTCTAATGGATTAGCAAACGGGACCACACTAGAAACATTTGTGCGTCATATACTTTGTTTTACTATATCAAAATGTAACTGTTATCTACCGTCACAAGTTTCTATAGTAAAGCATATATATAAAGAATATGTCGCGGTTTCTATGCAAATTGGGGTAAAAGCATTACCTACCTAGACATTGAGTCTATGGCGCACCTAAACCAACATTAAACAGGGGAAATATACACATAATGACACGACTGTGAATCATATATTTTATGTACACTTCAACAAATATACTGTTACAATAACAACAATGCTATACATTTCTGTAGATTCTACCTTTAATCTTACATAATTTTCATACACATAAAGTAAGTAATAAAATTTATGGAAAGTATTAACTTTAGACTTGAAGTTACTCATTTATATCATATTTTTACATAAGAGTCTCAAAACAATTAAATATAAATAAAAAAATAGCTGAACAAAAACATGAAATTTTCCGCAGCATTAAGTCTTACCTTGGAAGAACGCTAGTCAAATGTTGATTTCTTTCTCATTTTAGATTAAAAACAAATTGAAAATATTTGTGCATAAAAAGTTTATCTATATTATTTATGAATGGAATAAGGTTCATATGTAACGTGGACCATATATTGTTTACCTTTTCACCTTATTCTTTCATAAAGTAAATAGAATATAAATGAGAATATAAAAGATTTAAAAATTCGATTTTAAATTATAAATTTCGTTGACACATAATACATATTCTTTTTGTTTTATTCTTAAATCAGGATATACAATATGACGACAACAATAATTTATATACAATATTATTAATTCGGTTCGAGGCAAGTAGTAGAAATTTTTCACCTCGAATTTACCTCTATAGAATAAAACAAAGTATACTTCATTTATAGCCAGTATTAGTTTTCAAGTTTTTCGTAATATATATTTATGCATACACTCGAATCTAAAAAGAAAAATGTAAATCTAATATGTATATAAAAATCTCGTGTCACGGTGTTTGTTTTCGCACTCCTCCGAAACGGCGTAACCGATTTTTATGTATATTTGGTAGGTATGAGAGAATAGGTCGTAAAGTATATTTCATTAAAAAAAATAGAAAAAATGAATAAGATATAATTTACACGGCAGAACAACGTTTACCTGGTCAATTCAGTGGCTAAGTTTTTGAAAATGGCAAACACACGGACAGATTCTCTTTCGCATTTGTAATATTAGTGTGAATTGTTAACGTATTATATTACGAAAATAAACTATATTCAAGAACTATTTTTGAATGAGAAAACGAGCAAAATATCTTGTTAATAGATTTTCCGATAGACTTCCGCCACCAATAAGTTCATGCGGACTAGCGCCGGCTAGCACCCATCTACTTCCGTTAGTAGATGCAACATGCCGTCGCTGCCATGTCTGCCCCGGTAGTCTGCGCCTCGGCTGCTGCGGTCGTCCGCCATCCGGGACAGAAACCGCATGAACCCGCCACCGTCGCTGCCACGCCTGTCCTGGTCGTCGCTGCGACACGTGTTACGTCTCGCCACGAGGCATCGCAGGCGCTATAGATGTTAGTCGTTAGACTAACAAGTTAAGCGTTGGGTGGGTGCCGGCCAGCGCTAGTCCGCATGAACAAATTGGTGGCGGAAGCACACAAAGCAGGTTGGATCAAATTGCATACAAAATATCTTGGTTGAAAAAATAGACTGCTTTTAGGCTCGATTTCACTGGTCGATAACTCGGTCGTTATTTCATTTTTAGTTTAAAGAGTGAGTGAACAAGTGAACGATTAAATTTTTCTCCCAATTTTGACACAGGACTGATATTTCAAGAATCATTAATAACATATAAAATTTTGTGTTTAAAATTTAAACGCATGTTTTAGTAGATTATTTTCGTTTTGACCATGTTAAAGCATGTTTTAAGCAAGAACAAAGGTAAATGTACCTTTTTTTTTTGCTACCGGTATAATTAATGCCTAATTATATAATATAATATGTTATCCATTCAAATATTATCCATCGTGACATTTTGACCTTCAATTGTTTTACATTTCCTCGTTAATTGACCCTGTTTTAAGAACCAGTGGTAATAGTTTTTGTGTAAATACTTATACATATAATATATTACATAATATAACAATTATTTTTTTCTGGATATATTTTATTTGACTCCCTCTGCAGGTATAGAAACGCAATTTGGGAAAAATGTTCGCTTATAAAGTTCTTGTACATTGTAACGACGTTCTATAATAATGGTTGTGACCCTAGAGTATACATAAGCAAGCTATAGAGTCCACTTACCTATCTCTCCAGTCGGTTATGCCAATCGCAAGTATTCTTTTTTTACTAATCTATGATATATTGCTATTATACTGATGTTTTATCGGTGACGAAACATTCCTACATGTCTCATTCCCAAAGAGACTGTTATCTAGGAATACATTTTGACATGCCACACAAGATATTGTACTGAGCAGTTAACAGCTATGTATGAAATCACTTGCTTCGGACAGAAAAGTATCTGATAAAACAGCCAAACTATCATCATACCCATCCTTAATTGCGTGTCTGTCATGTCACTTGTTTCGTCAACTTGTGACACGTATTCCCTAATTGTCAGATTTATATTATCAATACACGATGAACAGTGATGCAAGTTTATGTTATTGGAAAGCAATTACCATTATGAATTTTCTGGATTCTATACGAGTCGAGAGTTTTTTGTGCATTATTTTGAACTGCAGGACAGATGGATAGTTATTGAATCCACCGAGAAACCTAATTGCTGAAAGCATTAATCCTTCGTGATCCTGCCGATAACATAGCCATAAATTGTATTGTTTTCTCTTTTACGATACTATATAACAAAAACTAGTAACGAAACGCGTCTGCAGTACAACACTAAATAACATTCTGTGTTTGCGAAGAAAATACAACCGATGACAGCGCGAAGTGGTGACCTGCCCCGCGTCTCTTACGTCCCCTTTTGAGACTCTTGCTAAAAATAGAGAATTTTGCTAAAATACCCAAATTACTATTAATATACTATTAACTGATGAAAAGAAATGTTACTTGCTTCGGGAAATAATATTTGCAAACTAAACCCCCCCACATACATTACATTACATACATTTGACTTTTATTATCACATCAAAAAATGTAGCTCGTCGATAACGTTTGTTTTGCTACTGGTCGACAACTACGTCTACACGTCCTGTTGTTCATTCGTGAGCTTAGGGTTCATACTTAGTAAGGCGCGCTATGCTATAGAGCTTGCTTATGTAAACCCTAAGGTTGTGAGATATATATATATATATATAAAATTACGAAACTGCCTGCTTATTTAGATTGAACTGCGAAGTCACTAAACATTTTATGTATTATGATAAAATTTTAGGACAGTAAAAATGTACTTAATCAGTGATGTTTGATGAAAAATAATTAGTGAAAAAATAAAAACATTGTAATCGACGAGCTCGGTGGCGAAGTGGTTAGCAATGCCACTTTAACACCAACGGTCGTGGGTTCGATTCCTACACAATACAAACATTTGTGTGCATGAAATGTCGGTTTGTTTTAGCCTGAACATTTTAAAGAGAGGTAGGGCGCATCAAAGTAGCCGGTTTGGGGAATTACTTACTTCAGAATGAGTGAGGTTTCCAGTAAGCTCCTAAGGAGTTGTTGTGTTTTCAGCAGGGGCGACAACGCGCGACTTCACGTAATGCAAGCGCTCAAAGGCTACGGTAACCGCTTTACATCAGGTGGCTGGTATGCTTGTATGCCTCTTGACATTGTATAAAAAAACTCAACGCCTTAAATGCGAGCAATAACTAGTTCTTCTATCAGTCTAATACATGCGCTAGTCACGTGTTCTGTTATAAATATTGTTGGTAAATGTAATATTCCTTAGTTCCTTGTTTGGGCATGTCTTTATGTAAGCTGCTTTGATGTAGCTAATCCTACAACTTGAACAGTAGATATACGAACTCTGCTCAGCGCGTGAGTTAATAAGAGATAATAAGTGAGAGAAGCTAATAATGCCTACCTATTTAGCCAATCCTTGTTTGGCCGATACTAGTATCTCCACTCTCAACCAAAAGCCAAAGATGCAGAAGTGTGCATAAGTGAATAATGGCGAGACTAATAATATATAAAATGAATAATATTATAAATGCAAGTTTAAAGCTATTTTCATATTTCCATGAGATAGTAGTACGATTCTAAACAGATGTACTCCACTGGAACTATATGTCCGCTGCAAAATTGCACTTTAATTGCAGTTGTTGTGCAAATGATCTCTTTCTTCAAATAATAATTGAAATATCTATGTTATAATACCCATAAATATAACATTTTCTATATAATCATTACGAAATATAATAAATAACAAGTACATTTGTTCCGTTTACCCAGAGCAAATCTTTTAGTGTAGAAGGCTATGCCGGAACCTAACGACATAATAACCTTCGATGTTAAGTAACTCTTTTTATTAAAAATAGATTTAAATTGGAACAAATAATTATTATTATAGTAAATAAGATTACGCTTCACGTGTTATTTCGAGTGAAAATTACATGCTGTGGACGTTAATGCATTTAAAATTAAATTTATAATCGCTCAATCAATGCATTCACATCATGTTACTACTATCGAACGAGTATCATTTTTTGTGCAAAAGAAATAGCCATAGCAACAATAGCTTCGTTAGTCTTTTTTAGAATATTATACAGTTGTAATTTTAGTAAAGTCCGAAGCATACGACAGCCTAACCAATACAAATTGACTTCAAAATTAGTTTAGCCTTTATTAAGTTTTTATATAAATCTACTCGAAAAACATGATCACGCAAAACTAAACGAATATACAACTAGTGTTTGTCTAGCGGTTTTCCGCATCTCTGCATGCGAGCGATGTGGATCTAAATATCCTATGTCACTCTCCTAAGTGTATACATATATCACGGTCACATTATACACGTACAATAAAATCACATCGCTCCGAGATCCACGAAGAAAACCAGTCAAATAATTTCGCATTTATCTTAGCGTCTTACGGTAATAAAGTAATTGGCAGGCCGTAAATATGCTTATTGAAAATCACAATACTAGGTATAATCAGAATCAAAAATAACAATATTCGATTTTAAATCGTGTAATAGTCATATATGTAGATATTGGTAAATGCAGCAACATTGAGCGCTGTAACTACAAGAAATCAATCTTAGGAGGCTGTCCTTGAACTTATCTGAATTCAACTTTACAGAACTCGGCGTTTGTAAAGACATTAAATTCCGATCCTACAAGTAGGTATCAATAGTATTTTTGGGTCTAACTGAGCTAGTAATATCAAAATTGCAAAAAAATCTGTGTAGTCAATTTCATAAAACATTTGACATGACTTTTGTAAACTATTGAAAACTGTGAGCTATTAGCTTTTTTATATGTAGGTAATTCAAAATGAAAGAATTTATCAGATTAAAGTAGTCCAATGCTCCTGTCATTAACTAGTCATTGGTCTAAAATATTATAGGATACCAGAGAATCCTAGCCTAATTATAATGGAACTCATCGTAAATTTCTATAAAATGTATTGAAAGAGACTGCATTTTCTGACATTTCTGGTACCTCTATTAGTCTTATGAAAACGTTAATCTTTAATTCATATTAAAATTCTTTAATAAAGCAAAAAAAAATGGTGCGTGTACTTATGTACGCAAGTGAGAAGTTATACCTCTCTGGCATCGTTAAATAAATATTTAACACTAATAACTTAAATTAAAAAACGTCTATCAAGTAGTAGCGGCGATGTTTATGGAATTTATTACATACAAGTCAAATGTAAAATACAAATGTTATACATTTTTAACTATAGCGCCATCTACCGGTAATACCGTGAAACATTTAGCAGTTTTAACCTATTGCACAGTTTTTACTATAGCGCCATCTACCGGTAATATCGTGAAACATTTAGCAGCTTCAACCTGTACTTTTGTGTTCGAGTGCCACGCATTCTCTCTCTCTTTCTATTCCCCCTCCATGGTAGCGGTAAACGTTTAACGCAACCGTTTTGCAAGTCGCATTAGAAGTATAACTTCAAAAATTTGCTGACTGTACCATTTGTGTTAAATGCGAATACTAACTATCCTTGTTTCTCCACCTCACCTGCTCGCTCACACAGGCAAAATATCTTGGGTATCGATTACAGAAGTATGAGCATGAAAGTACAATATCTAACGCCATATTTAACCTCTAATTGTGTATGATTAGGAGTCTGGCGGCATCCAGTAGTTAGATAACGGAGTACATAACTAAAAATCGCGACACTAGCGCCGCCGGCACGCCGTCGCCTTACAGTGGCATTGATTCTTTTCTTTTTTGAACCTGTGTGGTCCTATGTGGTGTGAGGGAGATACTATTGTACTAAATTGTATTACTAAATTATTGAGAATCGTGTCACACAGCGAAAAATCGATCACGGAATTTTCCCATGTGGTTTTGTCGCAGCCAAATTTTGCCACAGTGATGTTAGAGAGCTTAGAATCACGGTTCCCTCCTAGCGAGTTCGTCGTCGCATATGATGGGTTTGCGGTCGTCGCCCTTGCTGCCTCTTCCGAGGCGACCGACACGGCGTGCGAGTGCATTGGTTTTCTCCACCGCTCCCCAGCCCCCGCTGTGCCCACCGCCACTGGCTGATCGAGACAACAGACCAGTCACGCCTTCTCCCAACTTGCTGTGGTGGATACCGTATAAGAAGTAGAGAAGTAATCCTGAAAATAAATGTAAAGTAAGATACTTCCCCATATATTGAGCACAATGTACTGTCCATAGTTAAATGCCTAATAATTAAAAAGCCTGAATAAGATCTGGGAACTTGACCGTAGGGGGCCAGTGTCCAGACTGGCGTATCATCACAATAACGTAAGTATAGAGCCTGGCAGCGTGGCCCGTTTTCGAAGTGTATTTGCTGACCAGTATTTTGTACGTGTTATTAAGGCATAATTGCACCTGCTACGTGCTCGCTTCTGCAAAGCTTTCTGTGTACTGAAAGTTAGTAGTTCGACTACATGTATGGTATTTTTTGCTGGTCACTGCGATAATAGATTCTGCTCTATCACAAAAAAAGTTTCTGCCGACCTTGTTCGCCCAGGGTGCAAAATTTATGGTCTACCTTATAGTACCATTAATTTTTTTAATAAATTGTTGTCGAATAAAAAAGATTTGCATTTTATCCTCTTCAATGATTTTACTGTTGATGTTTCAGAAATAAATAAGCTTACCCAAAGTCATCCAAATAGCGAATCGAGCCCAGGTTAACGCGTTTAGGTTAATCATGAGTTCAACGTTCATCATGACGCTGACTGCGGGCAGCAGCGGCACCCATGGTACGCGGAAAGACAGCCGGGTAGGACTCTGCTGGTGCGCCCAGATCACCACCAAGCCTAACATAGAATATTAATATCTTAAGGTACGTTGTAAACTCGGTAGGCGAGAATTAATATATATCTACATATTCCAAGTATATAAGATAGGACACATTATGTACAGCTCAACTAGTTCTTCATAAGATGTGAAGCCACGTCAGATAATTCACTCTAAATTAACTACCTACTTTTAGAAACAACCTACTTTCATTTTCTGGCAAAAGCTTTTGCTCTACAGTTAACTGTGTAACTTGAAAATCAAATTAGAGATAAGTAACTTCATATTTAGTTTACAGATTTGTACATACATGCTATAATAATTAAGCTTAAAACGATGTCTGGCAACAACACCCAGAGTCCTGCGGGTTCTGCCAAGAAATGGTTGTGAGCGCAGAGTGCTGCGGCCGCGAGCGTGAAAGTGTATACACAGCCCGTCACCGCAGACCCGGGGGCTCTGCCACCAGCTAGGGGCTCTAGCCAAGCGTACTGAGCGCGCAACCTCCCAACAGTCAGGGCTTCAAACATCTGAAATATACATTTTGCTTAATAAACAAGTATTTGTAATCCTTATGCGCCACCTTCATCAGATTCCAGATAACAATGCAAGACAAGTATTGGATTAATATTTTATTATAGGCATCAAGCTTCCTACTCTCTTTCAGGAGTACTACAACTTTCAAATGGGCATTCAGCTGTGGTATTCTGTAATCTGTCAACGAGGTTGCCTAGTCGGGTTGCCCCTGATTAAATGCTTAAGAATAAAAAAGATTTGTTATGTATTTGCAAACGAAATTTGGTTATTTCAAAATTTTTATACTACACTTTTTTCGTATTTACCTCTGATGAAGAAGAACCACCATCTGTAGCGGGAGTCCCAGTAGCTGAACTATCTTCTCGATCGCCAGGTGAGTCCAGCTGAGGTACACCAAAACTTTTGTCATCCATAGAGGGGGCTGGTCGATACCTCAATATGATTACCGCTGCACTAACAATGGTGTATGCAAGCAATGTACCGATCGACATGAATTCCACAAGCTTCTCCAAATCAAACAACAGGGCTATTAATGCCGACGAAAATCCCGATATAATAAGATTAGATATAGGAATCTGCGATTTGTTGCTGATGTCGCTGAAAAAGCCAAATAGAAGACCGTCCATAGACATAGCATATAGGCAACGTGGCAGAGAAAACAGGGATCCGAGCAACGTAGTAGTCATTCCACACACGGCTCCGACGGCTACGGCGTATTTAGCCCAGTCTGCGTGTACTGCACCGAGGGCTGCTGGCAATGCAGCTTCTGGATTGATAGTTTTGTATGGTACCATTAGCGTTAGCGCTATAGCGACAAGGATGTAACCAAAAGCAACCAGAGCCATGGACGTCATAGTTGCTATAGGAATAGAACGCGACGGGTCCTTGGCCTCTTCGCTCGATGCCGATATACTGTCAAAACCAACAAAGGCGTAAAAACAAGTCGCCGCACCTGTCAATACTCCACTGAAACCGAATGGCATGAAGCCTCCATTTTTCTCCGACCAATTGCTAATGTCGGCGTAGTAGAATCCGAGGAATATGACTAAGGATATTACCAATAGATTGAGAATTGTTAGACCGTTGTTTATATAAGCAGAAGTTTTAACTCCGACAGCAAGGATCAGAGATGCTACAATGCATATGAGGAACGCGAGGACATCAGGATATCTGCTGAGCAACGTTTCGTGGAGTTCCCCGGTGATTGATATAGTCGCATTGCTTATTGCTCCGTCCAACATCGCATCCAAGTATCCTGACCACGCTCTTGCTACTGATGCAGCACCTATAACCAATAAAATGTAAGTATTTATAATTTTGTATGAGCATTGAAATCCAATACAATGGCAAAAATCTCTGCCTAATTCCTGATCATAGCGCATTGTAAGGATGCATTAAGTTACGCTGGCTTTAGTTACTATTTTACGGGAATCGTAGCATTTCTCATACATCGAATTCTCTCGAATATTGACGATAATACTTCGTAAAATTTCCGACATTGTACTTTTAAATGGCATTTACAATTAAAATAATTTTCGTACCTATCATATATTCAAGAACGATGTTCCAGCCGATGATGAAAGCCCAAAATTCTCCAATACTGACGTAAGTGTAGGCGTAAGCACTCCCTGCTCTAGGTATTCTAGTTCCGAACTCAGCATAACAAAGGGCTGCTAACGTAGAGGTGATTCCGGCCAGCAAGAAGCTCAACGCCGTCGCTGGACCCGCCATGTGTCTAGCTACGGCTCCCGTCAGCACATAGATACCCGCACCGACCATGTGACCTACACCTGGAAAGAGTTGAGGGCAATTGATGTTAATGAACCTAAATAACTACATAGTTCGCACTAAAAGTTTTATGTAACTCATAAATAAAACAAATTAATAGCAAAGCAATGGATTGATTCTTTTTTTATATACCTACCACTAAGCGCTATTAGCATGATGGTAAGCAGTTAACGTAATCTATGAACATTTGCAACACCAGGGGTGTCACACCCGATCGAACGCCTTCGCCATATCCAGGCTGACTGCCAATGACCTTGACACTCTATCGCCGAAGCCCAGCGGTGTGTAAGATACACTAGAAGATCACCAGTCAATCGCCAGTGATGGAAACCGTATTGGCGGTCGCTGATCAAGTCCTGATCCTCTAGATATGCCAGGAGTCGTGTGTTAATCTCATGCTCCATAACCTTGGAGAGAAGGGAGGTTATAGCGATAAGCTTGTAATTCGATGGGTCTAAGCATTGGCGGTTTTCCATGAAGACGGAGCGGGACGGGGCCCAGTGGAGTAGGAGAGCACGAAAAGATGCAATAGTACAGGACATAACTTTGGGAGCACAAACCTTCAGCACAACTTTTTTTTTTGGTCAGGCCCACCACTGTGTAGCCAGAATTAACAACGGCGACCACCTAAAAGGCAATGAACAGTGAAGTCAATTGTTGTCCCGGGGGTTAAACTACCAGGAACCAGTTGCCTTGGAACTCACAACGAATTTAATCAGAAGAAACTTGTAAGAGTAGGAAGTTTTCGAATTCACTTCCCCTCTTGGTAAAGTGAGAGACAGCAATATGGCAAATAAGGCATTAAAAAACCTCAAAGAGATGGCTAGTCAAGTGAAGCACAACTGCCGTGCACCATGGTTATCACACATATCGTCCCGCTTCCGACGCCAGAGATCGCACTCTCAGAGCATGATGTGCTGTTTGCTCGAATTCATGATTTGTCACAGAACACTCACATAAAGGCGACGACACCAGTCTAAACGAAAAGAGCTTAGCTCTAAAGTTTCCATGTCTAGATAAAAATTGCGCGACGGGATGATCGACTTCTAACCACTCTTTACTTAATCTGTCTGGCACTGATTGAAAAAACACTCTTTCTTACCATTCAGACAGTAAAGTTTCATATACCTAGTCAATTGGTTTGATCAATCTAAGTATTTTGTCAAGATCGCGGTGTTTTATAAAGTCAGGGTGTATATTTTTAGAGATGTAGTACATAGAAAAATCATTGAAAGGGAGAATGAGGGTGAAATCCGATGGAATGCTTTGGCAAACACAGGGTGGATTTCGAAGCGGCAGAGGATGTACGGACCAAGTTTTTTCACTCCGCAACATCGTAGAGAAGCATCTGGCTTTGGACCAGAAGGTTTTCTGCGGTTTTGTGGACTTTGAGAAAGCATTTGATAGAGTCGTGCAAAAGAATCTCTGGAACATTTTGCCCGGATATGGGGTAGTGTTGGAGCAAGTGAATGAGATTGTATATCTTGGAAGTGCTTTTAGCAGCAATGGAAGGTACATCGCTGATGTGGAAAGACGAGTGAGTGCCGAGAATAGGGTGAATGGAGCGTTGGGTAAACTTCTAGGCAGCCGAAATCTAAGCTAGAAGGCACAGCTCGCTGTACACAACGCGGTGCTAATTCCAACGCTAACGTATGGAAGTGAGAGCATGAAAGTAGAATAAATGCGGTCGAGATGAGAGCATTGCGCAAAATTTATGGCATAACGCTTGCTGACCGCGTTCGTAGTGAAGACATGAGAGAAAGAGTTGGTCTAAAAGAGAGTGTCGGTGTTAAGATAAGAAGGGCTTGCTCCGTTGGTTCGGGCATGTAGAAAGAATGCGGGAGGAAAGAATGACGAAACAGATATACAATGCAAAAGTGTAAGGATGTAGGAGCCGAGACTAACCTACCATGACCAAATTGGTCGTGTTTTATCAGAAGGTGATGTCAGGAGCCCCAGGAACCGGCGAGCGTGCATGAAAAGACCTATGAATGTCACAGAAGCGAGTGAAGTATGCAAGGACCACGTCTTATGGCGCTCGGTACATACATAGTACATACAGAAGCGCGGCGTTGAATTTCTAAGTCAACTGGTAACACGCCTGCTAGCACTGGGAGTGCCTCGGTGCTCACAGTTCTATACGATTTCCATAAAATATTAAAGCGAGACGCTGACTTTGCAGCAACTTACGACGCCCAGCACTTATGGTAGGGCTACCATGGGTGCTGGGCGTCGTAAGTTGCTTATTATTATCAGCCCATGCAGGTGAACGTACGTAATACATCGTAAATATGTGGCTGTGTAAATACTTTTAACGTTTTAAAAGTTAAGTTATTAAGTTGCACCGAATTACTAATGGATCACACTGAAAGTTTTGCCGTCCTGTCTCACATGTCTATAACTTCACGCCAAATCCCTTACGGGGTAGGCAGAGAGAACCGAGCGCCACGCGACTCGATCCTTACATACCTCACTCGCTTCTTTCACATTCATTGCTCTTTTCATGCACGCTCGCCGGTTTCTAGGGCTCCTGACATCACCTTCTGATAGAACACGACCAATCTGATCATGATAGGTAAGTCTTGGCCTTCCTCGGCTCCTACATCCTTCCACTTTTGCATTGTATATCTGCTTCGTCATTCTTTCATCCTGCATTCTTTCTACATGTCCGAACCAACGGAGCATGCCTCTTCTTATTTTAACACCGACGCTCTCTTTCAGACCAACTCTGCTTCTAACCTCATCATTGCGGATACGGTCTGCAAGCGTTACACCACAGATTTTGCGCAACGCTCGCATTTCAACCGCGTTTATCCTACTTTCATGCTCTCTCTGCCATACCCAGCTCTCGCTTCCATAAGTAAGCGTTGGGACCAGCACTGCATTGTGTATAGCCAGCTGCGCCTTCTGGCTCAGGTTTTTACTGCCAAGAAGTTTTCCCAACGCTCCATTCACACTATTCCCAGCACTCACTCGCCTTTCCACATCTGCGGTGTACCTTCCATCCCTGCTGAAAGCGCATCCAAGATATACAAACTCATTCACTTGTTCCAACACTTCATCATCTACCGTAATTCTTACATTGGTTCTGGTTTCTTCTCTTTCAAATACCATAATCTTTGTTTTCTTCGCATTCAATAGTAAGCCTTCCTTCATACATTCGTCTTTCATCATTGTGACTAGAGTTTGCAAGCTCAGATGGTGTTTCTGCTAACAGGACAGCATCATCTGCATACAGCAGACAGTTCACCACTAGGTCACCCATGCGTAATCCTACATTCGTCGATCTTATTCTCTGTAGACAACTATCGAGATACAGAATAAACAGCCTAGCAGACAACATGCAACCCTGTTTGACACCAATTTTGACATCAAACCAGGGTGACATGTTGCCATCTATTCGCACACATGCTGAGCAATCCTTGTAGGTGGACTGCACAGCACGCAGCAGTGAGCCGTCAATCCCATATCTCGGCAATATGCACCACAGTTCCTTTCGCACAACCCTATCAAATGCCTTCTCAAGATCCACAAAACCGCAGAAAACCTTCTGGTCTGTGGCCAGATGCTTCTCTACGATATTGCGGAGCGAGAAAACTTGATCCGTACATCCCCTTCCATTTCGGAATCCTCCTTGTGCCTCCCACAGCATTTCGTCAGATTTCACCCTCATTCTCCTTTCAATTATCTTTCCATATACTTTTGCTGCTAAGCTGATCAAACTGTCTCACATGTGACTCTTTAAATTTTGAATATTATATTTTTTTAATACAAAAATAATGTTGTTTTAGGGTTCCCTACCTAATAAAAACGGAACTCTTATTGGATCTAGTGTGAGCAGATAAACCATATCAAATCATACCATTAGCCAATCGGGCATTTCCCTACATTTAAAGATTTTTTTTTGTTATAGATATAGTTTATTTTTTTCACTGCTCGAAGGGATTGCAGGCCTGCGTATTTGACAGGTAGTCATTTCATTGATACCCGTCCCTGAGAAAAAGGGCCTAGACAGACGTACAACAAAGTGAAAAAGTGAGTGATACCTAGGTAGTGAGGCTACCTAGTACCTACATGTTTTGATTTCGAAAATAAGTCTCATTTTCGGAATCAAAAAAGTACAGCTCAGCTAATACGTTCCTATTCCTATTATCATATACATCAATGCGTTCTATACCTGGTGGGACTGTTATTTAATAGTTACCGCTAGAGTGGAAATGTGTTGGTGTTTGTAACAGTTTTTTTTTTTTTATGGAAACTTACTACATATATTAATGAATGATATTCATATAATGGATAGATAATATATTTCAAAATATATCACTTACCTAGTAAAGTAATATCAAACGTTGTAAGACAACGGTTAAGAGGAGTATCCAATAGATCTCCATGTAGAGGCTTCCGTCGATTCATTTTGTGGCAAAACCCGGACAAAACGTGTCCGAGTATCTTGTGCCTGGCGCCCGGCATGATGTCTTTAAAATAAAAAAAAAGGTAAAATGAATCACTTAGGTATTGAGTCTAAGTATTATTAAGTTCAGAGTTCAATAATCATAAATTTTTACTAAGCATTTTATAAATCCCTTACGATGTTCGTGAGTAAGTAGGTGTAGTCTTCGAGTTAAGTACCTATTGATTTACTAAAGCACAGAATAGCTAACGTGGGCTATTTCGCAACGAAATAACAGGCTCTTATTCGGTAACTTTAAGCACTCCATTAATCCGTACTAATTATGACTTTTAATGCTGGATATAAAAATGCTCAGAGTAAATGCTACCTATTATAAATGCAGGATCTTTCATTAATGTCTAAACATTCAAATAAAAAAATCTAAAAGTATTCTCCTATGGTGTGAATAATTTTACCTTACGAGTATTAGACCCTTAAGCGAGGAAATGCTGAAAATTGAGGCAAAACCATTGCGCCTCGGAACAACTTTAGTGATTAAATAAAGTACATATTCTTTAAAATAACATTATGATATAGAAATTTTAAAAGTAGGTATACCTACCTCGTCAATTCGCTGCCAGCTGACGATATTTGCGATAGTTTAGACTCGTTGTACAATTAAATACACGACATAGAAAGGACGGCGCGCGCAACTAATCGATTTCTTTGATATAGCCTTGTTTACATTGGATGTGGGTAGAGAATGAGGAAAACCATATTTCCAGGGCTTATTCCCTTGTATGATACCAAAAAAATATTGTCTTTTTAATAACAACGTTTATAACGGTAGGTTACCCAAACAATATTTTCAAACTTTTTTTTTTATGTTACATCCGCCACATCCTACTTCCATCTAAAATAATAAATGTAGAGCTTGAGATAAGATTTGTGACAGATCGATCACCCATAAAGTCTAACTGAATTTGGACGAAACACCCAGAAAGTTTAACTAAATTTGTACGAAATTTTGCACAAAGACAGATCTCACCTAACACATATTTACTTTTCCACTCTTACTAGCGAAGTTGTAGCCCGTAGCTAGTCTTAATTTTTTTTTAAAGATATATTTTTTTATACTACATCAGGAGGCATACAACCATACGGTCCACCTGATGTAAAGCGGTTACCGTAGCCTATTAACGCTCGTAGTATATTAAGTATCACTCATCACCGCTGCTGCTAGCACATCAACTCCTTAGGAGCTTACTGGTGACCTGATGTCTGTGAAAAAAAAAATTGTTTACGGTTTTATACTGTGGAGCATAGAACGATTAGAATTCCATTGTGAGTGCTTACGTATCTAAAATAGCATATTTGTCGTTCCACTGTACTCGTAATTTAATGACCCGGTTCAAACCACGAATATTATATCTATGGGTTGTTAGATACGATTCGTTTTTTTTGTTTTTTTTTATTTTACGGAGTCTGTAAGCGATATAGAAACATATTTGGATATTGATAAAAAGTGACTTTATTGTTTCTATTGAATTACTCTCTTTGCCGACACTCTAAAGTGAGCCTGCACTGTCATAATTGCTGTCACTTCGATATCTGTCCCTTCGTATGCCACGCATTTCTCGCTTGTAAACGAAACGCGATACTGAAAAGGAGAAAGCGAAAATCCTATTTTGTATGAAAAATATTTACCGTTCTACACTAAGTATTCCAATTTCATTTTTTTTTTTACTCCTGGAGTGCGAATTCTGAAACAATAGGGAATCTGTCCCAATTTTGAAAAATGATTCAAATTAATTATAATGAACATTTGTCGCCATTAATCCTTCGAAACCCGGGTGGTCGTATACGACCGCGAAATGTATGGGAAAACGTATATAACGGGTTCTGACTGCTCAAAGAAATAATCAACAGCAATACGCAGCATTTTTAATTAAATAATCTTTAAATCCAGTTTTTTTTTTAATCTACAAATTAAGATTTATTTATTAAAAAAGTATATTTGTCACTATTTTATATTATTAATTTGAAACACTTTTTGAAATGTTGTCCTATCGCCTATTAGGAAAGTATTAAATTATTTAAAATTTCTTAAATATAAAAAAAAAACACTAATAGTAATTTTCCTAATTTTATATTGAACCAATCGGACTCTTCACGGTATAAAATCTTCAGAATCTATCCTCAAAAGAAAGAATGACGAAACAGATATACAAAGCGAAAGTGGGAGGATGTAGGAACCGCGGAAGACCAAGACATAATTTGATTGTAGTGTGCGCGCCCGTACGTATGCGTCGACGCACGCAAACACTGACAAAATTAATCGCTGTTAAAGGTACTCCAGTCGTGGCTACGCCGTTTAACTTTCAAACAGGGCGCCATACCGGTGCCCTGTTTTTCGACGTTGCGAAAGCGTTCGACAAAGTCTGGCACAATGGCTTAATATATAAGCTACACCAAATGGAAGTGCCAGACAGTCTCGTGCACATCTCACGAAACTACTTGTCAAACCGCTCCCTCCGCGTCAGAGTCCACGGCACTATTTCGAGGCCGCATCCGATCCGAGCCGGGGTCCCCCAGGGCTCGGTGCTCGGCCCTATCCTATACACGTTGTACACCAACGATGTTCCCAAGACTCCCTTCGTGGAGGTAGCCCTCTTCGCCGACGATACGGCGCTTTACACTTCCAAACGAGCCAAATCCAACATATCGGATAGGCTCCAGAGAGCGGCTAACGCTCTACGCGAATGGTTCCGACGTTGGCGAATCGAGGTGAATCCGGAGAAAAGTGCCGCAGTGTTCTTTTCTCGGGATCCACAAGGTCTTACGAGACCCGATTCCCAACATAGGACCGTGCGCCCCATCTCATTGTTCGGCCGATCCATTCCATGGGTCGAGAAGGCCAAATACCTAGGTGTCATCCTAGACTCCAGAATGACGTTTGGACCTCATATCACCGCTGTTAGGAACAAAGCCACGTTCTACCTAGGCCGGCTCGCTCCGATATTCAGGAATCATAGAATGTCACTTAGAAATAAGTGTAAACTCTACAAAGCCTGTATCCGCCCCGTTCTCACCTACGCCAGCGTAGTCTTCGCACACGCTGCGCGCTGCCATCTAGCTAAGCTCCAGATTATCCAAAACCGGTTTGCTCGCAATGCAACCGGCGCCCCTCATTACTTCAGGGTCGCAGATCTCCATCTCGACCTTGAACTCCCTTTCATCATTAGTTTCATGAAGAAAGCGTCTAGCGCTACTTCGAAACTGCCTCCCAACACCCCAACCCATTGATAGCCCGCGCTGTCAATTACACCCCGCGGATCGACGCCCGGGGCTTCCGGCACAGACCGCGAAATTCACTCTTTGATCCCGATGATCGCATTACTGTTGCGAACGCCCCCTACCTCTACCCCTCCAACCCCAACACTCCAGACACACACCGCGCTCGGCGGATCCGGGCGCGAAGAGTAAGGACTTCTGCGCGATACACCAGGTACCGACTAGCCCAGGTACCTGGGCGCCTCTCTCCGTAAGGCCCTTCAGGCACGAACCCGCGTATTCGATTAGATTCGCCAACGACGTCCTGAGCCGAGGTTCGACCCCTCTCGGGGGCCCTTAGGCTGTCGTTTTTACTTAGTTTGCTAGGCTGTGGCGCCTCACGCCCGCCTCTTTAGTCCGGTGACGTAGTCAGGTCAAAAAAAAAAAGGCTACGCCGTGCTTAATACCGCACGCACCGTGCGCTGTTGCGCTTCCGCTCGTAATAATTTGTACGTGTACCTACCTACTTTAACTACAAATTCGTAGAGATGGCTAAAAAGTAAAGTTTTTTTTTAGTATCAAATGTGTAATCTGTACAGATAAATAAAATTGGAGTGTCTGTTTGTAATATTAAAATAACCGCTTTTTACTAAATGCATATGGATATATACACGGTGTGTATATGTATACCAAATAGAATATTTTTACAATTTTTGTCTGCCTGTCTGTCTGTTTGTTCCGGCTAATCTCTGAAATGGCTGGACCGATTTTGACGGGACTTTCACTGGTAGGTAGACGACTGTTCAGAGCACAATATAAGGTACTTTTTTCCCCGTAAATATTTAGGGTTCCTGCGTAAAATATGAAAAACTGTTAAAATTAGGGGGACTTTGCACTTTTGTTTTTATTATTTTCACAGAATACGTATTTTTTGTGACATAAAATAACTACGCATTTATATATATATATATATAATAACATAATATGTACTAATATAATAATAATCTTCCATGCAGATAAATAAAATTGGAGTGTCTGTTTGTAATATTAAAATAACCGCTTTTTACTAATTGCATAGGGATGTATACACAGTACATTTACCAAAATGAATATTTTTACAATTATTGTCTGTCTGTCCGGCTAATCTCTGAAACGGCTGGACCGATTTTGACGGGACTTTCACTGGCAGATAGCTGATGTAATAAGGAGTAACTTAGGCTACCTTTATTTTAGAAAATTTATTTATTTTCATTAATATAAATAAATAATAAAAACTATTCCGCGCGGACGAAGTCGCGGGCACAGCTAGTTTTGTTATAAAATCACAAATTTCCTACAGAAAAAAGTATTTTTAATGCCTATCATTTTAGGTTACTGTTCAAATATTAAATTTCCGAATATAAAGATTATAATTTTGACAAGTGCAGTAAATGAAATTGTAAAAAATAGTTTAGAGTAAAAAAATGGGTCCGTGTACTTATGTACGCGCGTGAGAAGTTATACTTCTCTGGCATCATTAAATAACAATTCCCTGGAGGGTTGTTGTGTTCATGCTAGTGAGTGACGTTACTACCTCACGGAAAACTGCAGTCTATAACAATTTCCTGGAGGGTTGTTGTGTTCATGCTAGTGAGTGACGTTACTACCTCACGGAAAACTGCAGTAATACGCGAGGCGTACTTAATGTATTGCAAGCGTAAACAGCTACAGTGACCGCTTTAAATTGGGTGGATCGTATGCTTGTTTGTTCATGCGAGTGAGTGACGTTACCACCGCACAGATATCTGCAGCCAAATAACAATTCGCTGGACAGATGTTGCGTTCATGCGAGTGAGTGACGTTACTACCTCACGAAAAATATGCTCAAAACTGCAGCCGAATAACCTTTTAAATAATAATTCCCTGGAGGATTGTTGTGTTCATGCGAGTGAGTGACGTTAACGCCTCACAGAAATCTGCAGCCAAATAACAATTTCCTGGACGGTTGTTGTGTTATGTGTATGTTGTAACGTCACTCACTTACATGAACACAATAATCCTCCAGAGAATTGTTATTTGGCTGCAGCTTTGAGCATATTTTTCGTGACTTAATGAGCGATTTAGCGGGCAGCTTCAACCTGTTACTTTTGTTTTACAGTATCTTAAAATTTCACTCATCATTTTTTCATAACGCGCCTAAAGGAGTATATAACTTCAATACAATAGTCAGCTCCTGGTCTATGTATAAAAAATAATTAAGAAAAACTTTGTATTATAGATCCCTGATGATTCACCTACAGGGGAAAATTGTTTTGTATATAGATAGACTATGCATTTTTGACGATTGCATAAACTATAAGCGACATCCCTACGTGTTTAGGCAATTATCCTTCGCTCAGGGGTCGAGTTGGCCTACTTGTTTGATTTTACTATGACCAAGACTAACCTACCATGACCATATAGGTCGTCTATTATCAGAAGGTCAAGAGCCGGCGAGCATGCATGAAAAAAGCTATGAATTTTATAGAAGCGAGTGAAGTGTGTAAGGAACGCGTCTTATGGCGCTCGGTTCTCTCTGCCTACCCCGCAAGGGACCTGGCGTGAAGATATACATACAAATTTCTTAACTTCCACATATATAAAGTTGTTTAAAAAAACACAAAGTGCGCCTTATTATGTAAGATAGATAAAGGTTATAAGAATATGTACCTCTCATATTAGACACGATCATTAGAATGAATTAAGAGAGCTACGGTGCGGACTGGGGAAATACTCCACCTCACAGAAAACAATAGCCAAACAAATGACAACGTCTAAGACGATTGTTGTGTTAGGTAGGTACTGCGAGCGAGTGAGGTTACCAGTAAACTCCCAAGGAGTTATACTTGCACCAATATTATCATCTAGCGAGCGATACTTATTACATTGCAAGACAACGGTATTCACTTTACATCAGGTGGGCCGTATGCTTGTATGTCTCCTGACGTATAAAAACACATTTCATTGTAAAGTGTACAATGAACATATACCTACCTAAAAATAGCACACTGGATGGAACAGCGTGTTACGACGGCGGAGGACGCCAACTGATGTATCTACTTGTAATAGATATGGGTCACTGAACAGGAAACTACTGAACTCATTTTCTTACCTAAATCGATCAATATGTGTGGTGAGTTTATTAATATCAGGAAGGTATTCAAAAGAAATCGTTGGGACCCTGAACACTACGAGGTTTGTAAGAGACAGAATAATGAAAAATACTTCATTTCTGGCTTCACTCCACACCATAATCGACCAATGTCGCTAGATACGGCTTAGCGATATTAGATCGGGTACAACTGACTACTATAAAGAATAGCCTCTATCTTACATAAGTTGGCAATCATATAACAACTTCATAACGGCTTCTTGTGTTCCTGCGAGTAAGAAATTTCAGTACTTCGTTAGCAGCAAATCGAATCAAATATATTTGTTTGCATGGTGTACATTCATAGGTACAACATAGCAAGCATATTAACTGGTAAGCAAATATTGTATCTTATTATTGTAATTTATTAATTATCTATATAATTATAAATATAATTTGTCAATTTGCTAAAAATAAATTAATTTAATGATTTATATTAAGAATTCATAAATACCTATAATTTTCAGAAAGTAGGTAAGTTCATGTTAGAATAAGTTAATTATCAATATCTAAGATATTATAAGATATTGATAATTGACTTATTCTAACATTGTTCGTATTAACTATAAATGAAATTTTCGAAAAGTAGGTAATTTATATAATGATTTTAAAAATAAATGAAAGGCAATTCTCAAATGGAGTCTGGTAAGCAATTATATGTATGATACAATCGACATGTTGTAGCTGTTTCTTTCTAAACAGACGGGACTATGCGAAGGGCCAACCAGTCTGTTTGAATGCCTTGCAAGAAAGGTAATTACTTTCATTTTACTTAGTGTACAGGCAGGGGCATAACTATAGGGTGGCAGGGCTGGCAAAATGCCACGGGCCCCCGACCCAAGGGGGCCCCGGCCCAAGAGGCCGCGAGCTCAGAAATAACCTAACATTTTTAACAAAATTTTGTACCTAAATACTTAAAAATTATATTTTTTTAAGTACTTAAAATCAATCAAAGTGGGGCACACACAATTAAAGACCACATACAAATTGAAACTAATCGTATTGTCTTAGGTTTTCGCTATTGTTACACATTGAAATTAAATATTTTTTAACGGAAGTATCAGGTGTTTTATTTATTTTGCCGAACCTAACGTTTCGAACGCTTTCAATAAAATAAATAAAACACGCGATACTTCCGTTAAAAATTGTTTAATTTCAATTCAAACTAATCATTAAAATTTCAACACATTCAAAACTGTTAAATAGTAAATAAGATGGAAGAAATGAAGCCATTTCACTCAAGAAGAAGGTAGAGAACTATAATTTCATTATGTTATTGGTTTTCCATTGCAAAATTCTACAAACTATCGATGCAGCCTCTAAAGCTCTTCTTTTTTTTTTATACAACGTTGGGAGGCGTACAAGCATACGGTCTACCTGATGTAAAGCAGTTACCGTAGCCTATTAACGCTTGCAACATATATCACTCGCGCGATGCCTCCTCTGCTGCTTACACAGCAACTTCTTAAGAGCTTACTGGTGACCTCACTCACATGGAGGAACACAACAACCCTCTAGGGAGTTGTTACCGCATAGCCTGCCTTGTGCCATAGAGTTTCTTAAATAGGTTTTTATTAATTTTAGTTTCGAAAATGATCGTTCAGCACTAGCTGTAGTCACAGGAATTGTAACAAATAACATTAATGCAGTACATATTTCAGGAAAGCTGCATGACATAAAATAAATAATAATCCCTCCAGATCCCAATATTTTTCAACACATTCGCAATAGTCCCAATAGCTGCCCGTGACCTACTCATAGATATATGGTTCTATAGATTTTTTAAGACCGGGTCTCGGTGGGTGTACAACATTACACGAATCTTCTCAAAAGGGCCTCTACGTGTTGGATCCATATCCCCGTGCACGACTATCAAATGACCAGGACAATACCCGTGAGAATAATAGAATTTATAATAAAATTATTAGATAGTATTAAGGAACTAAGAGGTTAAAGTATGAAATTGCCGATTTGTACCTACTGTAAAAATTAAAACTCGTTTTTAGGGTTCCGTACCCAAAGGGTAAAACGGAACCCTATTACTGAGGCTCCGCTGTCCGTCCGTCCGTCTGTCACCAGGCTGTATCTCATGAACCGTGATAGATAGTTGCAATTTTCACAGATGATGTATTTCTGTTGCCGCTATAACAACAAATACTAAAAAATTTAATATAATAAATATTTAAGGGGGCTCCCATACAACAAACGTGATTTTTTTGCTAATTTTTGCTCGATATTGATAACGGCAACAGGTAGACGCTTGAAATATTCACAGAATATTTAGTTATATATTCACTTTAAGAATAAATAATTAAATTAAAATAAAACAAATATTTAAGGGGGGCTCCCATACAACAAACGTGTTTTTTTTTTGCGGCTTTTATAGATAATGGTACGGAACCCTTCGTGAGCGAGTCCGACTCGCACTTGGCCGATTTTTTTTTTCTAAGATGTAACATATTTTTTTTCATTATCATTAGAAATTTATTTATGCCTTTATGATCTAGATTCGACAAACTGTGTGAAAGCATTTTGTAATGCCTCCTGGGAAGAAATTTTTTTACCACGAAAATAAATGGTCCAAATCACGAAAAAATGGTAGTCAGTTGGAGCAAGGTCTGGCGAGTACGTATGGTTTCTAACTGCAGCTCCTGTAGAGTTACAACGGTTTGTAGTGCAGTGTGAGGTCTTGCGTTATCATGGAGCAATAATGGTGAAGATTGATTAACAAGTCGAGGCTGTTTCACTGCCACTTTCGCCATCATTGTTTGAAGTTCGGCACAGTAAACATCTGCTGTTATTGCTTGACCACACCTGAGAAAGTTATAGTGAATAACGCCATGAAGAGACGATCAAACAGTTACTATTAACTTTTTATTGGCAAGCTTTGCTTTAGGGCACTGTTGCGGCGTTTGAGCTGGGGTCAGCCATTGCATTTTTCGCTTATCGTAAAGAATCCACTTTTTTCCACATGTCACAATTCAATGCAATATTCCTTCATTTCTGTACCGATTCAACAAAGCAACACATCTTTCAACACGCGTTTCTTTCTGCAGATCAGTCAAATCATGAGGCACCCATTTTTCTATCTATCTATCTATAACTTCACGCCAAATCCCTTGCGGGGTAGGCAGAGAGAACCGAGCGCCACGTGACTCGATCCTTACATATCTCACTCGCTTCTTTAACATTCATTGCTCTTCTCATGCACGCTCGCCGGTTTCTAGGGCTCCTGACATCACCTTCTGATAGAACACGACCAATTTGGTCATGGTAGGTAAGTCTTGGCCTTCCCCGGCTCCTACATCCACTTTTGCATTGTATATCTGCTTCGTCATTCTTTCATCTTGCATTCTTTCTCCATGTCCGAACCATCGGAGCATGCCTCTTCTTATTTTAACACCGACGCTCTCTTTCATACCAACTCTGTTTCTAACATCATCATTGCGAATACGGTCTACAAGCCTTACGCCACAAATTTTGCGTAGCGCTCGCATTTCAACCGCGTTTATTCTACTTTCATGCTCTTTCTGCCATACCCAGCTCTCGCTTCCATAAGTTAGCGTTGGGACCAACACTGCATTGTGTATAGCGAGTTGTGCCTTCTGGCTCAGGGTTTTACTGCCAAGAAGTTTTCCCAACGCTCCATTCACACTATTCCCAGCACTCACTCGTTTTTCCACATCTGCGGTGTACCTTCCATCCCTGCTGAAAGCGCATCCAAGATATACAAACTCATCCACTTGTTCCAACACTTCATCATCAATCGTAATCCTTACATTAGTTCTGGATTCTTCTCTTTCAAATACCATTATCTTTGTTTTCTTCGCATTCAGTAGTAAGCCTTTCTCCATACATTCGTCTTTCATCGTTGTGACCAGTGTTTGCAGTTTAGATGGTGTATCTGCTAATAGCACGGCATCGTCTGCATACAGCAGACAGTTCACCACTAGGTCACCCATGCGCAATCCCACATTCGTTGACCTTATTCTCTGCAGACAGCTAACTGCAGATAACCCATTTTTCATATTTTTTTATCTTATTGATTTGATGCAAATGAGTCAATGTAGGTAAGTGGGTGTAGGTACCCAAGGTAAAGTCACATAGATAAAATTAAATACATATATTTAATTTTATTACGTAGTAGTATTTATTTTAAGCTATAATTTTATGTTATAGTAGTATTAATAAGTATTTAACTGTAAATATGTATTTTTTTGTGTTTTAATATTATTCATGCACTTTTTGTATTCGCTGCTTTACAAAATGCTGTCACGACTGGCTGAAAGAGATCTCTGATAAGTTAGCCTTTGCAAACTCAAATATTATTATGTTAACAGATAAGATAAAGATAAAAATTCTTTATTTGCCTTTAGACCCTCACGGCCACTTAGACACGTCTTACATTTTTTTTTTTAAGTTTTTCTCTTTTTAATCTACCAGCATTTCAAATGACCATTGGCAAAGAAAAAATGCCAAAAGAAACTTGCCAATATAGGTCTTTTTTTTCCTAATCATCTTATACATATTACAATGAATATAATGATATGAGTGTATATATACCTAGTGATATCAAGTGATACAATTAAAGTTATATTAATTCATGTGCTGAATAATTTCCATACATCTCTATCAGTTAGATATTCATCGATTCTATAATAACCCTTCTTACATAGAGTATTTTTGATGTGTATTTGAACATATTGTCAGGCAAGGACAGAACTGTTTCAGGTAATTTATTATAGAATGGAATACAATTTACAACAAAAGATCTATTAGTCTTAGCAAGCCGATGTACTGGCATACGCAATCTATTCCTGCTTCTAAGATTTTCAGTACCTACATTTTGAAAACGAATTTATATTTTTACGAGCATACATTATGTTCTCATAACTTACCTATGTTCAATAAAGTATATACATATAGTGTAGTTTGCTACTTACAAACTACACTATATGTATATTGATGAACACGGTCAAAATGGCCGAAAAGGATAAAAAAAAGAATTAAAGTTCCTCTGTCAATGCAAGCTTGCGCATTCTCAACTGATTTTGTTTGCAAATAACTAACCCAGCCAGAGCTTATTCAGTCTAGTGCGAGTAATGGCTCACCCTATGAGTATACCAAAATGCTTTTCCAGTCTATAAAACTGACAACTTCACCGAACTTCTTTATACACCGAATCTTTCATAGATGAAAGATCGGTAAAGTTGCCAGTTTTATATGTACGTATATATATTAATTTAGGGTCGGTAACGCACGAGTGACACCCCTGGTGTTGCATATGTTCATAGACTACGGTAGCTGTTTACCCATCATGCAGGCCATACGATTGTAGCCCACCTTAATGGTATAAAAAATCAAATATCACGTAAGTAATTATATATAGCTATGTTTAATGGCCCAAATAATGACGTCTTACATGTAAGAGTAACAAAAATAATAATCCTTTCATATGCGTATTTACGACCTCCTCTTCTTCTAATCCATTAGGATTGGCAGGGTCCGCTATCTAAGCCTAAGGATTTGGCGAAAATGTTGATTTTTGAGACTGTTTAATAAAAAGTTGTAATTTTGACTCGCATCAGCATTCTATACAGAATATCCAAATGTCAAGCCCACATGTCATTGCCTGACATTCGGATATTTTGCAGTCATCTACGCCGTAAACGGTTTCGTTTACGATAGAGATAAGTGTCATACGAACCGTTGGACAACAGTGTCATTAACAAGGTAATAGAGAAGTCTCTGAATCTCTCTAAATCGATTTTGGAACGAAAATTTGGAACGGTTTAATTGTCATGAAATTTCAAAAATTTAACATTAATTATAAAATAAAACAAAGAATAAATACAATTACCAACATTTTATTGAAATCCTACTCTAAGTTGCATAGTAATAAAATCATATAATAAAAAAAATAGATATAATCCTTTCAGACTTGTACAATTAATACCCTTAACGAAATGCCTAATTATTAACAAATAAAGCAATAGTGCAATGTTGTGTTAAAATTAAATAAATTATTGCAGTATTATATTTACTAATACATTTTTTTAATATGCCGGGATAAGAGATAAAGGAAAGGCCGTACATAGGTGTATTGCTTAGGCCCTGTAAATATAGTAGTCCTCGCCCTACCGCCCCTCGTCTTGACTGTGTACAGTCGAGGTCACGTCATGTATGCCACTTTGACACTATGTGGTCTTTATTTCGCAAACAAAAGGTAACTTAACAGTAGCAGTCAACCATGGAGTGCTCTTTACCTTAACTGTAGTGTATAGTCAATATTAAAATTATATTGTCAATTTACAGCTTTGTCACATTTTCATAAATCATAGTTATAAAAAAGTTACAATGTTTCGTTTTCGAACAAAACAACGACACACTAAAAGAAATAATAAAATAAAGACGTAGAGAAAAACTGTCAATGAAAGTTTTTTAAAATACTTATTATATTTGGGGTCGACTTCAGAATACAACATCGATTAAACGATAACTTGAGCAGTTTCTGAGATATCGGAGATATTCAAAAAAAGTAAATATACTTAAAGTGTGTGACAGAGGCATGCTATCAAAGTGTCAAACTTGATGCGGTCTTGACTTGACAAGTCTGAGGCCAATATCAAATTATCAATTAAGTATATCATTTTTCACTCTTGCAAATGCAGCTTTTCCACACAAACGTAACGAAATTCACAAACATTTGTTTACTAAGTTGGGATTGACTAAGTCGCGCGCCCTAATTGTGTACCTACGGTATATTATTTCTTCAGTACGAACATTTCAACTGTTTTAAACGTCTAGTTATGGAATAAGTAATATTTTTGTATTAAGTACATTACGCCGACTCAGAATAATCCTTTACTTAGTATCTGCATGCCACTTATAATGCAGTGTTTAATCTATATACATACCTACTTTTAATGAGGTTTTAATAATTGCCTAGCTCCAAATGGTATTTATTCTTGCTAGGTAAGCACTGCTAGTAATATGTGAAAATAAAAAAAAACGCGTACATATTCTTACCGCAGAATTAAAATTTATTAAGATTTCATATGAAGAATTAAGAAATGAAATTTATTAAGAATTATGATATGCACGCACAGACACAAATTGCAAAAGTTAATGTGAAACACTATTCACATTAGGAAAAAAAAGGTCACAACGAGAAAGAAATTTTCGTAATATCAACAAGTTCATAATAAAAAATAAATTTATTAGACAAAAATAAATATTTAAATTCAATTTGATAAAAACTCTGGACATTTTCGTAAAAAAGTAATTCCTATACAATGATTGCTCCTTGATATTTTTACTAGCAGGATTATTTGCAAAAATGAACACCACTTTTCAACCTATGAGTTATAGACTACACAAATCATTTATATAAATGCTATGGCACAATAAATAAACGCACAAATTGAACGAGACATCGTGACTCCTATAGACTACCATAGAGCTACAACAAAACTGACCGATGAAAAATACTGAGTTGGGCCGGAAAAAATGGAGATCACTCGAAGCAAACCTGCATAGTCTCCATCAAGCGCCAGTTTGTAGAAAAATTGTCGAATGTGACTTCTTTGTGACTATAGCTTTATGGCTCATAATTAATAAACAATTCAAAATATGTATGTGATTACTTGAATGTTAGAAGAACTTCCAACTTCGATTTTAGCATAACAAAAAACAAATGTCGAAAATTGGAACAAAATACTGAAAATATAAAAATAATACTGTATTATTCAAACTGTCATAAATGACCGATATACTTTTTGTAAATTTATTAAATTTTAATATAAAGTTTTTTGTTCGTAAAATATGTATTAAATTACTTAAGCAACAAACCTTGTATGAAGTAGTAATATATCTAATTATTTACAAACATTAGTATACACTATCGTGATCGACTGAAACAAATTTGTTAACTATTTGGTGCCCAAAAATGATTATTAAAAATTACTTTTTATTAATTAAATTAATAAATTTGCAATTTTTTAAATACCACCAAGGGTATCCCTAGTCAGATGGGTTTGTTTGATGGATCTGCCGACGTCTTTTGAGACTTAGATCAGAACTAGTGGCCTTTCTTAGATTCGCTGCAGTCAGAGTATGTATAGACCTTTAAAAGAATAATTATAAGTAGGATTAACCATTTAGGATGTGTCCACGGATTTGGGATATAAAAAAGGTAAAATAAGAATATGTTCCTTGAGTTCTTTCATGTGATATCCCACAGGAAAGAACTAGATACACTTGATGAATTTATCAGGGACGGTTTTGAGATAAATTCGGGACGGAGTATGCGTTAGACACATTTATAGGAAAGAATTAAGGATGGTTTTGGGACGTAAAGGGGATGTACAGTATTGGGGTGTGTTAGGGATGAATGATGTGTTGCTAATGGTTTTTGGATATGCTAGGAGATAAAAGTACACATGAGATGTTAAAAATAGTTGAATATGTTAAAGAATACTGGAGGATGTATTTCTTCAAAAAAAAATAACTTACATGTTCACGTTAAAGTGATACACTGCCGTTCAATTAAGGAAAATTGGACTTGTTACTCATAGATAACAAATCGGAAGCCATTTAGAGGTAACCAAGGAGATAACCATATACGTAATTAAGTCACGAATGTACTCGTAGTTCTGCCATTTTTATAATGCCGTATGCCCCTAGCGGTAGCATGTGAATTTTTTAAATTGAATTGTAAAATTTTATACTTCTATTATTATAATTCAAGGTTTTCAACTTTCAAATAAATATTAAACATCTCTTACACATTCCAATGCTGAATCCGAATACTAGATTATTGAAATCTGACCAAGGTCATAAAAGAAATCGTAGCCAGAACAATCTATCAACACGATCTGACTACGCCCCCTACACATGAAATAAATTTACCCGTGTGATAAGCTTTTCTAAAGTTTAAGTTCAAGTAAGTACATAAGAATGTTATTGCGCAATACAAGCCTTGCTTAGGTAAATAAATTCGGAGAATCTTCTATCCTTTTACATTATGGACAAGTAAATTTATGTAATAAATATTATTTAGTTATATTGTCTATGACATTAATAATTATGTTGATACCGTTTATTTGTTCGTGTATTCACAATAATTTATAGAATTACAAAAATATAGAACTAAACGTTAATACATAGTTACAAGAAAATACAATGATAAATGATATGTTTTAGGTTTCAGTCTTCAGAAAATGTAGCGTTTTGGTATAATTAGTAGTCGACATTAAAATTAGTTTAAAGACTGTGACATTATGTAAAACATAAGTAGGTATGAAATAAAACATTTACATCCTCGCCAGTACTAATGTAGAAACGTCGGATTTTATATAAAATATTGGGCCGAATTTTATATAAAATTCGGTAAGATACGAAATGCACTATAAAAGTACTTGACTGCCGCCTTTGATCGCTGCAGCTCGCTGTATTATGGGCAAGCTGTGTTATAGGCAAGAATGAAAATGTTAAAATTAATTTACAAAAGGAAAAGGCATAAACCTATGTTTAAAAACATTGTTAAATAATTACAATGTATTAATGTATCCTTACTTTAAATGGAAGTAGGTCTCGTATTTACAAAGTATAAATGGCATTTACTAAGTTAGAAACCTCATCGTTAACAATAACATACATAATTATTTTACTTTATTAGTAAATAAGATGATACGCGGACGCATAACACCATCGTAAATGTTCACAAATTTTAACAGATAAGACATATTTCCATCTCAAATTGTTATAGAAGATACATGTTATAGAAATTCGTGTATGAATAGAAACAAGTAGGTACAATTTTGTCGTCTTAATGTGGTCCCAATATTTAATATTTCGGTACAGTAGTAACACGTTTATACGTTAGGAACGTCATGTTCCGACAGTTTATCTAAAAGTGTCTGTAGAAAAAGTAGGGATTAAAAAGAGAACGTATTCGTAAGTGAGAAAATGCAGAGGTACTGACGCCATAAGAAAGCAAATTAGGTCAAACTTTCCGCTACCATAGCAAAAACAATACTGTTGTCATATTATATTCCTGACGTTAAAACCATATGATTATTTTTCAGAAATTATGTATAAAATAGGCTCATGAAATTTAGTAAGAAACAATGTCTCATGGTCATGGCACGGCATGGCAAGGAATACTCTAAAATCGACATCATCTTGTTGAAATTAAGATTGAATTTGGAGATAATGATTATACATAGACAAAAATCATTTATATATTGGCATGCATGTGTTGGCATCAGCTCTCAAATCCGAATAAATCGATGCTCTGACTTTAATGAAATTTGTAGGTTTTAGTATGTAAGAAATATGCATTTTAAATGATAGTACAGTACACATGGGGAGCAAGTCCGTTTCGCACTTGAGCGGGTTTTATCATTAGATAAAACAATTCAAATTAGTGTGAAGCCTTAAAGGTTAACTAGGTGATAAAAAAGCCTCATACTTGCAAGTACGACTTCTCTTCGTTCACAAACCATGATTTCCTAATGGTGGCACTAGTTCAATCGAGTAAGTGCTTTAACATAATAAACGTGGTACTAATGTGAAATTATCATAAAAATGTGCTTCTTTAAATAAGTTACTTAACTGTATATTGACTAGAATATTTTTTAAAACTATTGGATAAAATACATCATTATTACTTTATTAATGAATAATTAATATAACTTACGTATGTGATTTTAAACCAGCATCACAGTTTGAGCGACATGTAAAATAAGAAATTAAAAATACAGTAATATGTATTTAACAGGTCAAATGCCAAACACGTGACGAAAATACCTCGTTGAGGAATATTGTTACTATTTAATAGGTGTGGCAATTATTGATCTTCGGATTTTGACAATATCTGCATATCGTCAGTCAACGTCTTCGTTATTGTAAGACATTAAAAGGAAAGCTAACTTAAAGAACTAAAGGCGTATGTAAAAAATATTGCCTTAAAAATATTATTTGTGAATATACGTACATTAAAAGTTCTAGATAAGTATACAGGCACCGCTGTGAGACATTCGCACTAAAGAATAAACAATATGTTAGACTGAATAAAATGCTTTGGTACATTGGATGCAAGTAGCATCTGTTGGCAATACTTTACTTTGTTTATTGGCTCCAAAGCATTATTTGAGTATATACAACTCCGATATTTGAGCATTATCGTTCACGTCTTTATTTTGTTCTGTTACTTGTGATTTTAATTTTTGTATACTTCCTAATATGTTCATAGATCACTTGTTATTTTTTTTTGTAATATAGTAATAATAGGTAACATTAAGAAAGAAAAATTAAGTATAATCAAGATGAAAATAATAATTACGAAATGTAATTAGTTACAATAAATATCTATGCGCAAATTGGTACAAATCCTCAATAGTAACGATATACGTTGTATGGTTATTTTTAATAGAACAATTTACTATTGTGGCGTTTTCGAAATCATTGTTAGAATTAAATTTAAATCATTTAGAGTTACAAGTACCTATTACTTATATAATTATTATATTTTAGTATCTCATGTAACTGACAACAACATAATGCAATATTGTACATGCTTAACAGAACGATGCCATGGGTACTTCTGCACTTTTATGGCTGTTAGGATACTTGTATTAGTAAACCCTGTGTGTATCCGTGTAAATACCATATAATTGATAAAGTATATAGTCACATTTTAAAATGATGTACTCATAGACGACGACGATAAAATATATACCTATGATATAGTATACGATAATTTAGTAATAATAACAAATATTTCTTTGTTTTATTAACAATAGATGGCATGGTATGTTTACGAAGTTATCTTTATACATATTTACCAATGATATTTACCTACTACAATTGAAAAAGGCAATAATTAAACCATCCTAATGATTTATCTTTTTAAATAAAAATATGTTATTCAAAATAGACAGTTAAACCTATAAAATCAAATTAACAACAAAATGAAGAATTCTATAATGCAAATGAATTTTTGTATATATGTATATCTTCACATGAGTAGGCAGAGAACCGAGCGCCATAAGACGCGATCCTTACATACTTCACTCGCTTCTCTAACAATCATAGCTCTTTTCATGCACGCTCGCCGGTTCCTAGGGCTGCAGACATCACCTGATAAAACACGACCAATTTGGTTACGGTAGGTTAGTCTCCATCTTATATTAGTTATTCATAGATAGTATCTTATTTTTAATTGAAAAGACCTATCTAATGCTATTGTTATTGGAAGGTTGTACCAGGTTCCAAACATTTTTGCGCATTGTTCTATATTTAAACGGATACTATTTTGTTGCAAATGAAAAAAAAAAATTGACATATAGTAAAATACGCAGACAAGATTCGTACTCATGTTTCACTGGTTCGTACATTAATCCCACCAGATGACAACATGTACCGATTTCATAAGTAATCACTAAGTATTGCTATCAGCAAATATTATAGTTTATTTTGGTAAAGTATCTACCAAAAAAACGCGTACTAAGTGCAGCTAGTTCACAAGTGGTTTTTATCACGCCTGTATACTTATCTTATTCTTCCATAAATAATGTAATTGGCGTAAATGTTTCTACATTTATACCAATTTTCACGACACGACAGATAAGAATAGGCATAGGTGAATGATCAAGTACAAAGGACGGGTATCTCACTTCTCCACATCAAACATTTTGTGGTCTTACTACTTTTACATGTCACACGTCGATTATAAAATGGTCGTTATAGCACTCAAAGAGAGTCATTATTGAAAAACAAACAATTCCTGAACAAAGTTAATAAAAATAATGAGAAAGTTTCCTTTTGTCTCAAATACAATATGGTGTTAAAACTGCGATTTTACCTATGGTCGCGTTACACAAATACAATACACATGGTTATTTGAGTTATATTATAATTATTGTATTTGATCAAAAGAAACATGCTCATTATAGCTGTTGACTTAGTTCAGCAGTTATGATTTTTATTAACCGTGGCTCTATTTTAGTGTTATAATCATGTTAATCAAATTTTAAATGACACATTAATTTAAATAACGACGAACCATCATCTCCCCCATAACATTTACCTTATTTAAATGTGAATATAAAATATTTAAAGCCGCGTGTTCGCTGGGAGCATTTGCTCATAAAAAAACATTAGAAAACATAAATTGCGACGTAATATCGGTAGAAGCTTCCGGCTCAACAAAGATAGGTGCAATCGAGTCCGAGACTATACCTAAAAGTCGCACAAAAAGTATCCGAATGCTTTTAAAATATTTAACATAAAAATAGAGAGCAGCTGAATTTATCAGCTCATTTTATACAAAAATAGGTATTAATTACTGTTCTTTCAAAAGCAAGCATATATTTGCTTTCGATGGAACAATAATACCCATTTTTGTTCAATAATTGTGTTTAACCTAAAAGACTATAATATTTTACTTGTTAAGAGGGTTTTCTTAGTAATTGTTTTACTTAGAAGTACCGTTATACTTCCATAGTGCACTTTTTTAGAATCGACTCCGACAGTTGTAAAAATTTACTACACTAATAAGTTCATAATTGCTATTAAAACTTTGCTATTTTATCGCTTTACTTTATTTCAAGACTTTCATCAGTCACTTCACTCAATTTTACCAGTTATCATCTTCACATGTATTAACATTATGGACAAAGCATTTAACGTTTGGCGTTTTTAGTATTTAATTCACAGTAAGAGTTTTTATGCCTTTAATACTGAGTCGTTTCTACAAAAAGTGCACTATTTGAAAAGGACATGTATGATTATATTGATGATGCATGTATATACATCATCAGACTTTACAAATACCAAGCTAATTTGAAACGTATTTTGAAGCCAGCATGTAAATATAAACATTTCACCTGTTTTATTTCCGAAACAATTGAAGAGATTAGTGTATAAATGTCATATTTGTTATATATCATTTTCATCATGTTATACAATAATTAAAATAAAAAAGCAAATGTTATAACATTTATCCACATATGTTTCCATATACATTTAATGAGTACTTATGTATCAATAAACTTATAAAAAAGGAGGACACCAAAATTGTATTTTCATATAAATATCTCGAAATATACTCAAATATATATGGGGTACATCTGGGGTGAGAAAATAGGAGCAAATATGGGGATTTATGAGATGTTAGTTGTGTCTATATCCACTCTCTGGTCTATCATTCATCTTCGTAACGTTATGTCGTTTCTTAATCCGTCAAAATATGCGAGGAAAGATTTTGACATGGATATATGTATAAGAGAGGTAGAGCGCATCAAAGCAGCCCCCGTCTGGGGAAGTACCTCCACCTCACAGTAAAGCGCAGCCAAATAACAACTCCTTAGAGGGTTGTTGTGTTCCTGTGTGAGTGAAGTCACCAGTAAGCTCCTAAGGAGTTGCTGTGTAAACAGCAGAGAAGGCATCGCGCGAGTGACACTTAATATATTAAATGTGTTAATAGGCTACGGTAACTGCTTTACTTCAGGGGGGGGGGCGTATGCTTGAATGCCTCCCGACGTTGTATATATATATATATATATATGTATTTGGAAAATATGAAACGAGAACAAGCACACAGATTAAAGATGATATAATCCTAGAACAAGAGAATGGGACTATATATCATTGACGGGATGTGATGTGGCATAGAAGATACACCACTGACATAGAGAAACTAGGACAGGAAACAGGGTGAATGGAACAATAACAAAATTACTAGGCAATGAAAAGTTCCAAGATTCCAGAAGTCACAGTTGGGAAGTAAGAGATGAGTAGGGTAAGATTCATTCATGTACTCTTCTATGTACAACTTACAACACTAACACCTAAATAGTTTGGCAACTTTAGTGTTGTCAAAAAGTTACCCATCTTTTTTATAAGTTTACTCTTATTAGTAATCATTCTAAAATGTATTTATACAATATACAAAACAACATGCAAAATGAATTGTTATTTAAGATTGCTCTATTACAAAGTAAAATACCACTAGCTAAGTTAAACTGACAAACGGGACCATTATCAAATAATGCAAGAAAACCCGTTGTTACTGGAATTGGCTAACAACATTAGTCAGGCCTAAGGTTTCATTAGCCAAAGCCTAGCACCATGAACTCTGTGTTTAGACTATAACAGATCAACCAATTGATATTATTGCTGTGTTAAACCATATAAGTGCATATTGTAATTGTTGATAAAATTGATGATGCATGTATATACATCATACATACTGCACATACATTACATGTTATGCTGAATATTGCCTTATAAAAGTATCCCAAACAAGAACCAATATTACATGCAGTTTTGCTAATCAAGACTATACTACTAAATGTACAGCAGTAATTAGGTATACAGTAAAAAATATATACATAATACAAATTGATCAAGTGTCCAAATACAGTAAATAGTAGTAATAGATGAAAAAGCATTGAACCCATCACAGACTATAATATACCATCTGTATTTTTCCTGTTTCAGCATGTACCATATGCCTAGCTAGAGTAACACATGTTATATTACAATATATTATAGCTACGTCTGTGACAGGCTTTAATATACTGCAACTTAAGTTGTTCCTGAACATAAATAGGTAATGGATATAAGTGCGATAAAGTGAAAGTCAAATCCCTGTATTACAATTTGATCAAATCCCTTTGTGATACATGAGACACTTTGCTGCCACGGCCAGTCCCATCAGGCTGGTCCTAGTATCTAGTATCTAAATAATCAGAATAAAAACACACAAAATAGAATAAATCAAATTGCAATTCACATGATCTCTATTTTCTAAATATTTCCACTGTTAAAAGCATTCGCACACAAGCATCACCAAAGAAAAAGGTTATAGTACTCACAAGAAGATAAAAACCTTATTTATACAACATTTTGAATGTGTGTTATACTGCCATGATACCTCCACAAGCCACAGGGAAGACCAGACTCTCTTTCTTGGACCAGATCTTTCGAAATATAATTTTTTGGA
Source organism: Pyralis farinalis (assembly GCA_947507595.1). Classification (NCBI taxonomy): domain Eukaryota; kingdom Metazoa; phylum Arthropoda; class Insecta; order Lepidoptera; family Pyralidae; genus Pyralis; species Pyralis farinalis. The sequence goes on from OX382272.1 coordinate 17,513,832, forward strand.
CATGCTGATTTTCTCACAATGTTTTCTTTCACCAATCAGCAACTGACAATAACAATATGTACTATCAACAAAGTTCATGGTTGACTACCTTAAAGGCTATTTTAGCTTACAGTATTTAATAATGTCCACCAATAGCATTCACGTGTTATAAAACTAAAGACTTTGTTATGGACCAAACCAAGTATGTCTTCGGTTTTTATTGTATTGTATTAAGTGTAAGTGGACACTCACAATGGGTCCTGTACCACGGTAATAAAAAAAATGTAGAAAAAAATATATTGGTTTTTTGATGATTTATTTAATTTCACTAAAATAAGTGATATGAGAATTTGCGATATTATGGTAGGTTGTTTTTTTTTTCAAAACACAAATATAAAGCATTTAGAGTGTTTAATTTTTTGTTGAACTTTATATCACTTTAATAATTCAAGTATCTACCTGTTGCATTTCAAAAGAACAGCTTGAGACAGACAAACGGACAAATGGATAGACAGGCAAACAGTGGAGCGGTTCCATTGTTACTTTGTTTATGGAAACCTAAAAATACTGGAAAAAAAGAAAGAGACCAAGAAATGGTTTCGAGTTATTGTTGTATTATTGTATGAATATTAACATTTATTGATCTTTATTAGATGTGGTGAAAGTTTGAAACTACAAGTTTAATGACCATAACAGTAGTCTTACCTTATTGGTTATAAAATAAAGGGATGGGTTAGCTATGAAAACATGTACAAGGGAGGTTTATTGTCAAAGGGTCAACCGCAAACATTGTCAATAGTACATAAATCCAAAAACACAAATTTAAATTTAGTGGTACATGCCCACACCAGGATTTGATCTGTACAATAGCTTGATTCTTTATCCACTGGGCTGTCACTGCTCAATATAATAAAACAATGTATATTAACCGGTATAATAAACTTTGATTCATTTGGGATGCTGTTGCAAGTAATTTGTCCAGAAAATATATTTATTTAAAATGTTGGCTAGATGAAATACTAGCATACATTTATTTTTCCGAAATTTTCCGAGTTAATTAATTTTTATTTTCCTCCATCAGCTCAAACTTATAGTTCCAAGCATAAATATTATAAGTCCATAATGTTTATGTAAAAACGTCACGGGAAGTTGACAATTTTGAACAGGAGCATATGTTATTGTGTGCATGTATGTGGTATGTGTCACATATAATATGTCTTAAATTTTACATCATATGCAATTTATTATAAAAGTAATGATAGTAAGTAAAGAAACTGTATACATTCACACAGACAACTTATTTTAATAACAATATTGTTTTATCATTCATATATAATAGTAACATTATTTTTTGTACATTTTGAAATTTCTATATTTGGGTTGTCTGCATCATCATGTAGAGATGCAGATTACTCTTATAATAATTCAATTTATTAATATCTCATTATCTTCTATAACATTATGGAACAACATAGTTGTTACAAACCGTACTTAAATCAGTACCTACGAATCTATACTCTAAATAATATTTTTTGCCACAATGCCTTCCAAAATTTCAGACAATTACTTAGGTAAATTCAGATTTTTTAGTAACTTCAACCCTTCTGTAAAATATCTCTCTGACAAGTATTCCAATTCCAACAATATGATCCATCTCTTAGCACCTTATAATTTACTTTCAAGTACAACTTTATTACATATATCACATTTAAATTGCACATCCATAAACAAACTGAAGTGTAGAAAGATATTAAACTATACTATTTTAAGTACTAATAGCGTTCATAAGAATGCACTCTATGCAGGAAACACTTCTGTTTTCCTTGTATGTGCCGTCACTATCCTCCAGTACCATTAAAATATTGGGCATGCTTGGTATAGGGAGCTGCAATATGGTATGGTGGTGGCTGGCCTCGACCGTACACCGGCTCTGACACACCACTGGGGCTATGTTGGTGACTCACAACACTTGGAGTGTTTGATGTAGCTGGTATTGCATCATATAAATCAAACATGTTTTGACTAGTAGGAGAATGTACATGGCTGTAGCTTCCATCATCGGATATGAGAGGTGTGTTTGTCATGCGATAAGGGTTAGTAGAGTTTGTATGACCCGTTGGTGAATACAATTCTGGTGACTGAGAAGACACATATGTCGGGCTTGCAGGTACACCATAAACATTAGCATTTGGTGTTGGTGTCTGATGTACTGACAGTGGATAACGTGGACTTTCCATGCCAGATCCTGGATACATGTTATTGTAATTACTTAAATTTGGCATTGTTGTAGAACTAACTACGTGACTGACTGTATGAATCCTAGGATTTGTTAGATCATGACTGCCATGAGGATGATAGTTATATGAGTCATAATGTCGTTGACCATACGTTTTCTCCTTAGTACGAGCATATGTCTCACCACTATCATATACACTGTCTCTGTAATTGCCTTCTGATAAAGTATGACAAGCAACATGATCTTTTCTGGCATATATAGGCTCAAACACTGGTACATTCTTTATTACAGTTCTTTGATTATAAGCTTCTTCAAAATGAGGGGACAATATTGTCTCATTATTAGAGCGTCTTTCATGAGAACTTATACTAAGTCTTTGTAAACGGTTACGAGTCTCGTCTAAACTGCTTCTGTAATTGTTTTCATTTGTCACTGGATAATTTTTTTGTTCTGCATTATGAGTTCCATAAACATTTTGGGGATGTGGAACGTTTGTTCTATCTATATCTTGCCTAGATGAATACTTTTCATTTGATTTTGTACTATAATGTCTCTGTGATAAAACATAATGATCAACATTTTCACTTTTAAACTCTGAATTTGCATCACCATTGTTCTCAGCATATAAAGCATGATCTACACTTTTGTATGTTGCATCTTTTTCATAAGATAAATCTAAAGGTTTGTCATATGAGTTATCAGGAAGATTATCATAAACAGAAATTTTCATAGGATCTTGAGTTATTTCATCTAATTTATCTTTTCCAATGTCTACTCCTTTTTTGTTGTCTGATGCAAATCTTTGTTGTAGTGTAGGTGTAATTTTAGCTGCTTTTATATGAACTGCATTTTGCATTGGTGGAGATACATCTTGTGTGCCATCTTTGTGTATGTTCCTTGCATGTTTTGCTAATGCTCTTAATTCCTTGGGATATGGAGTTGGAGCTCTTCTAAGCTGACCAGGCTTCTCTGGTACTTTTGGAAGAGCTTTCATGTCTACAAAACTTATGTGTCGTGAAGATGGCTGTACATCAGCATTTTGAGATTTATCATTGTCAGGCATCATTTCCATGGGGGTTAAAGGCACTTGTGGAAACAGGAAACACGTGAGGACTTGCTCATAAGTATGAGGATCAACTTCAGAATGCATAGGCACTAAAGGTTTGCTTTGATTTTCAGACAGCCAGAGGGCTACTAAATTATCACAATTTAACAAAGATTGGGGAAGACAACTAAGAGAGTTTCGTACCAAGTTCAAAACTCTCAGGGAAGATAAATGGCCAATTTCTGGAGGGATTTTTGTGAGCTTGTTTGCTCGAAGTGACAACACAGACAACTTTGAACAGCTCCCTATTTCTGGAGGTATCATTCTTAACATATTGTCATCTATATTAAGATACTGCAGTTTTCTAAGTAAGCCAATAGAAGATGGTATTTTGTCTAAATAGTTGCACATTAACATAAGTTCCTCTAAATTGCTAAGTTGTCCTATGCTCTCTGGTATGGCATATAACCTGTTGTTGTCAAGTTTAATAGTAGTCAAGTTGCTTAACTGTCCAATTGTATCTGGAAGCTGGGTCAAACTGTTGATAGACAGGCTTATGTCAACCAATTTTGTACAATACCCAATCTCAGGGGCTAACTCTTCTATCATGTTATTGCTAGCCTCAAGATGTATCAAGTTCTCCAAGGGTTTTATTGCAGCAGGGATACTTGTCAAACTGTTACTATCCATCCACAGTTCTCTCAATTTTGTAAACCTACCAATTACCTCTGGAAACAGTTGGAATTCGTTTTGACCTATGTCTAGTCTTAATAATTCTGTGGAACGAGATAAGGACTTTGGCAAAATCATCAAATAATTATCTCTCAATTCAAGAATACGTAAACTTGCAAGCCGTCCAAAGTTTCCAGGGAGATACTCAAGATAGGTATCATTAAGGTATAATTCTTGCAAAGCAATGAGGTTCGTTATGGCATCTGGAAGTTTTTCCAAAGGATTCACACTCAGATCTAAAAACACTAAAAACTTCAATGCTTTCATTGTATCTGGTATAGAGGCCAGAGTGTTTCTACTGATGTTAAAGTGGTGTAGATTTACCAATGATGATATGGCTGTCGGTATGGCTTGCAGCTCGTTGTCGCTGAGATCGAGGTGCTTCAATCCATGGCACATGAACAGCTGACGCGGCAACTCAGTAATTCGATTGCTGTGGCAGTATAATATTTCGAGAGTCCTCTCGTACACAAACACTTCGGTTGGCACATCGGCCAAAGATTGATGTGAATAATCCAATTCCAATACATCTTCCACGCCAGGCCTCACACAACACAAGAAGTCGAAAGGCATTGTAAAATACACAATTTAGTAAAACAAACATCAATCGCACTGCATCTAATATTAGTACAAATATTTATCGAATAAAGTTAATGTTCGCTTTCATGGTTTTTAATTTTAATATAAATGTTAAACTAAAAAATTACTCAGTGAATCACTCAAACAAACTCGACACAGATTAACTAAAATAGATTAGATAATAAACTATAAAAGAAAGAAATCACCCGGGATCATGGCTGGAAATGGAAGCCACACACAGTCTATCCAGCAAAAATCTATTTATTACATTTCGTTTTGACAGAGTTTAACAAAAGGTATTACATGTGAACTAGTTTGAATGAAAATGACAGATATAACACCGTTTAGCCGATTAACATTTTCACACTTATATTTCATTTCACAATAAAAAATCAAAGAGATATCATCAGCAAATTGATATATAATTATTCGTGTATACAGACCTAGCGGTTCTAGTAATGGAGGATACTTTAAGAAAAGTTTTCATAGGTAAGATTTTTAAATTTATTTAAATAATTTAATTTGCAAAATCTAATATCTTTTAAAATTGAGTGTATATCAATAATAAAATTGGCGACTGACCTTGAGATCATTACGGTCAGTTGGTATTATATCAACGTTCGAAGAACACAGATTTAAAAAGTCACTTATTGTGTAGACCACTGACTACAAACTAATTTATTAAGTACAACAATATATTGGGGGGCAGGTTGCCTTCATTGGATTACTCTGTAGACAACCCTGACTAGTTATACACAAACTTGTCTGTAAAAAATATTCTCAAAAGTAAACAGGTTAATACCACAAATAAATTTAAGTTTAATGAATGGGTAACTGCAGGTATATTAATAAGTAGAAACAAAATGTTTGAATTAGTTATGTAAAAAACCCAGATTTCATCCAGGGAGACTGTGTTAAATATGTTAAAGTTACTCCAAAAATTTCAAATTGTTTGCAAAGTTGCAAAATCTATGTACTCGTATATAAAAAACAAAATTAAGCAGTCGATAAATAAAATAAACGCAGTATGGGACATTGTTGAAAAGAAACAGGTAAAGATAATCCACGCGATAATGAGTATTCTATTAAACATAATAATCAAACTGTAACACCTGCTAAACAAATAACAAATATATTTGATGACTACTCCACTAATATCTCTTACAGTACTACTAACTCCACATGCTGCTGCTGAGTTAACAGGAGAATATACAACCAATGGTAGAGTTTTTTAAATTTACACATATTCAGTCAAGCGAAAGTATTAAAACTTTTAAACAATTGAAGATTAAAACATCAGAGGATCATTGAGGAACATCCATCAAAGTATTTTATTGTAAGTATTATTGAATCAATAGCTCCACACTTGGCACTTATTTTTAATCAATGTATAGATATGGGTGTGTTCCCAGACTTAATGTTGAGTAAATTAATTCCAATGAAAATTTTCATAATTCAAAATTCGGATTTACGGAACCACTACAGATGCAGGGGTAGCATTGGTCAAGCATGTTCTTAGCGCATGGGAGAGATCCCAGTACGCTATTGGGGTTTTCTGTGATCTTTCCAAAGCTTTTAATTGTGTCGACCATTGGACATTATTGCTTAAGCTGTATCATTATGGAGATAGAGGTAAAGCCCATAATTTGATTGCTTATGTAATATATTATATTTAAGTAACAGAATACAGACTGTTGATATAAATGGGGTCAAATCTGAAGGCACCAATGTTAATATTGGGGTGCCCCAGGGCTCTATATTGGGGTCCTTTTTATTATATGTGAATGATCTGCCCTACATGGTACAGAAAATTACGTTTGCTGTTTGCTGATGATTCTTCTTTACTTTTTAATGTTACTTACCGGTGCGAAAATATTGACAAGGTAAATAGTATTCTATCTGCTATTCTAAATTGGTTCCCATGTAGTAATCTTTTATTAATCTTAAGTAAAACCAAATGTATAAAATTTAGTCTATCAAATGTGGCTTCTGCCAATATAGTAGTTCTCATTGACAATAATGTACTAGAATTTTGATACTGTATTTCTTGAAATTACAATAGACTCCAAATTGCAGTGGGGGCTGGCCAGTAAGCTCATCTCCGCCGCATATGCAGTTAGGAGAATTAGACAATTGGCAGATGTGGCTACTGCGCATTTAGTTTATTTCAGCTACTTTCACAGTATAAATAAATAAATAAATATTGTCGGCCAAATTACACAGCGCCATCTAGCCCCAAAGTAAGCGAAGCTTGTGTTATGGGTACTAGACAACCGATAAACATATGTAAATACATTTTATTTTTTTTGTAAATACATACTTATTATTCAGAGATCGGAATAGGTAGAGCTATTTTGGTTCATTGACCGCAAACGTAGATGTTAATATGAACATGTCCCGGGATTTTGACTCAATCCCGCAATTTACATAAAAACAAAAAAATTGTTAGGTAATTAAGATAACAAGAAAATAGCTTAATAAAACGTGCAAATAAAACAGTTCATAGCATGTTCTCTGAGAGATCAACCGAGTAAGTGCGAGAGAGAACTTCTCTCTCGCACTTACTCGGTTGATGTGTGACGTCACAAGGACGAAGAGATGCGCGTTGTTTGATTCCGTATGTTTATCGATAACAAAGAATTTAAAGTAGGGTGTTTTAAATTAAAAAAAAAATGTTTATGAGTACCTAGTACTTATTTATGAATAATTCTTAGAAAAGAATATTTGAGGCTAATCAAGAACTTTAATGGGGTGTTTGTACACATTTGTGCAGCGATGATTCACGCACACTGCATTTTAACGACATTCCAAGAAATTAGCACCTGCGCGTCCCTGTATCACTATATGATTTATAGCACCGTCTGCCTCGAGTCTTTGTGCTTATTACAGCAATAAATCGGTAGGTCACTCACTTACTTCGGTTCGTAGAGTGCGCTCGTTTGCTTTCTGTTATGTTTTGTGTGGTGAATCCTGTTTGACCCTGGCTTGTTTATTGGATTCTGGAACCTGCCTAATACGACTATTTCGGCGTTCATTAACGGACTTTGATTTTACCTTACTGTATGATTGGATATTTGAAGTTGGTGATCTATTTGGTAAGTTAATTGATTATTTTTTTTAATTAAATTTTCATTAAATCTAAATATTCCGGGTGTAGAATGTTTTTTCGTTTTTTTTTTATGAAAATTTGTATTGTTTTACTAAAGAGGTTTTTTGATACAATCACAATAAAGTAGCAATGATTTCAACTGCTAAAAGCTGAACATACTTTTTTTTAATACATCGTATTTTTATTTAAATTGTATAAGTTAGTATTTGTTAGATATTTAATGTGAGGTTTTATTTTTCTTTTTTAGCTTTAAATTAATTAATTAATGTTTACATTGTAATATTATTATTATGAAAACTTCTATTATAGACCGTTCTTGTACTTTTGGCACAAAGATATTTTATAGTACGGTAAGGTGCACATAACGAGCGCATAACGAGCATGTCGAGAATTAACACTCGCAATTCAATATTAACACTTATGCAAATGGCATAAGGTCGTAATAAAGTTCAAAACATAGAGTTTGGCGCGCTCTTGGCTGTACTTATTTATATGGATGTATCTTTCTTTGACAGATTGAATTTACCGTCTCCGATTTGGCATTCTTGGCTCGGAAGATTGGATATTTGAAGTTATTTTTTCTGGTGATCTTTTGGCTAAACCACTCAGATATGACTTCGGTCAAGGCTGAAACAGTTCAGAAGTGGATATGCAATTATTCTGAGTTGATTTACAACCCCGCTAGCCGTACAATATACTGCAGTAAGTGTGAAAGCCATATATCAACTAAAAAGTCCAATGTAAAAAGTCATATTGAAGACGCAGTACATCAAGGGACCTATAAACTGCCTCAAGAGGATTTTTACTTTGACCTCATAGTTTTTAATTATATGCAACATTCCGTGGTCACAAATGAAAAACACTGTATTCAAGGACTTTTTTCAAAAATATATGTGCTGTGTTTGTTGTTGCACGTGCAATAATAAGAAAATGCCTGACGAATCACTGTCACGAAAAGTGTATTTGGACAGTTTTTATAAAAATAAGATTGCATCAATTTATCAAACCGCCAAGGATGAGAAATTGTGGATATCGCTGGACGAGACAACGGACTGTTTAGGCCGTTATATTGTTCATTAAACCACTTGACCGTTTATTAGAAGCTTATAATAATGAGATAGGCACTTCCGTTTTCCGTTGTATTTCTCTTTCTTTCTACCCTATTGCGTGGATTTTACCGTCTCTTTCGCACCTTCCCGCCTTTTTCACTAGGCGTGGGGATCTGTTGCGAGGTTTTGAGAAGCCAACAGAGCCCTTGTTCGTCATTGGCGTGAAATTTTCCGTTGTGATAACATCTACAAAGTATCGTTACTTTGATAAGTGGTTAAAAGTGTTAAAAACCACGTAAGTTGCACATAACATATATCTTTCTGGTCTTATAACATTTAACGGCTTAACCGTTCGTTCTTGTTTTTTATTTTTATTAATATGAATATATCATTTCTTACATCGAATTAAGAAAGTACCTACACTCAGCCATTAATTCGTTAACTAGATATATTTTGATGCATTTTGCTTGCATTTTGGAAACAGTTTATCATTAATGATTTGTTAACAATTGTTTTATTATCTACCCTCCAGTTGCAGCATTATTTGAAATTTTCATATTCCAGTGTTAAAATAAATTAAAGAATTCGTAATGGATAACGAAAGTGAACCTGTCACGATTACCGCAAGAACCTCTAAGGCAACTCAAGTCCGTAAATCACGTTCACGTGAGAGGCGGGCGAGAAATGCATCCTCCAGTAGTAGTAGTAGTAACAGTAGCTCGACATCTTCGTCAAGTTCCTCCGAATCCCCGCAGGATTCGAAGAAAAATAAAAAACGAAAACGTCGAGCTCATTACAAAAAACAAAAACGTGAACGTCGCCTTTTAGAGAAGTTATCGAAAGAAGTGGGCGAATTAAAAAATATGGTTAAATATGATTATTGCCCCGAAAATGAAAATCAATCGTTAATCTCGGATGTTAGTGGCGAACTTTATAATAGCTGCTGTGCTCCCGGTTCAATGGAGGTTGTTTCAGCACAGTGTGAGCCAGGGCCGAGCTCTGAGATTAAGAATATAACTTTTAATATAGAAACTAAAACTAAGGACCCAGCTGTGCCACCAACGCCTCAGGAATATCTAAATGCTTTAAATAATATACAACGCTTTGGTAGTAATGCGTGGTCCGATGTGCGATATTCTGATACTCAGAAATTATATAATCATTCGCCGGGCTTCATCGAGCTTGAAACGAATGAAGAACTGAAGGCATATGATGTTAATACCCGCCATTTAATTTATTCAGATAAGTCTTATGCCGCTATAACTTTTTGTATTCTAAAACAAAAAGAAGTATTCCTTAATAGCTTCCGTAATCTAATTGCATGGTCTAGATCATCCGACGCCTCGTTATCTCATTTGAATGAAAAGATTGATGAACTATTTCTTAGAGGTGATTTTCATAAAGTCTCCGCGGATCTTTTACAAATAGCTTGCGGACACAGAGCGGAGGCTATAGAAATGCGGAGGGACAGTATACTAAAGTGGGTTCGCGACCCACTAGTAAAGAGTGCTATTAATAAAATTCCTCCAACGAACACTCATATTTTTAATCATGAGGCTCTTATGTCGGTTCTGGAACGAGCTGGTGGAGTGAGGAAGGCTCTCTGGTCAATAAAAGAGGCTAATGGGAATACTTCGCGAGTAAAACCCATTAATACAGCTCGGGGCCCCTCGCAGGGGCGTCCATATCGCAATGTGCCATCGCGTGGTACTACAGGAAGTAGTGGCCAATGTTGCGAATACGGTCTAAGCGCACAACATTGCCACCACAATACATCCTCGCAGGTTGGTTATAGGTCCTATGGTAATACCAATAAAGAACCACGTAATTACAATCCCAATAACAGAACCTCTTCCTTTCGGTCTCGCGGATCAAGGACAAGAGCAGTATCACAAAGGGGGCAGAAGCGTTCGGGCTCACCCTATGGCAACAGAAATTGCAAAAAACAGAAATATTGACTACCAACATTTTCAGGCAGGACGGTTAGCACATTATGCCAGCCGTTGGAAGAGGACAGGAGCTCCAGATTTTATTTTGAAAATAATAACAGGGTATCGCATACCATTTCAAAACAAGCCACCTTTGAAAAAACCCGACCTGAAGAGTCATCGGCATCGCACGCCGGAATCCAACGTAATGACGTTTGTCATAGAGCAAATGAAACGTCAGGGTGTCTTGGAAGCGGTTGCTCCCTCTCCAAGTTTCATTTCCCCTGTGTTCCTCGTACCAAAAAGCGATGGTTCGAAACGGCCAATTTTCAATCTGCGGTTACTCAATCAGTATGTGCAGACAGATCACTTTCGACTCATAAATATGCATCGCATACCAGATTTCATCCAATCTCAGGACTGGATGTGCAAGGTAGATCTCTCCCAAGCGTATTACAATCTACCGATAGCTGTGTCGCACAGACCATTTCTGCGGCTCATATACAAAAGCGAATTGCTACAGATGACGTGTCTACCATTCGGACTGAGTACGGCACCAAAAGTGTTCGCATGCCTTTCGAATTGGATTGCTCAAAAATTACGAGATCAAGGCGTGAGGGTAATCGTATACCTCGACGATTATTTACTTGCAAACCAAAATCCGGAGGTTGTAAAAAATCATGCGAGTCTACTAGTAGAGACCTTGAAATATCTAGGTTTCCAGATAAATTACGAGAAGTCTGTTTTAACTCCCCAAAAACGTATAACTTTTCTGGGAATAATTTGGGATCCTTGGATAAACTGCAAGCTCTTACCTGCAGACAAAGCGGCTGCTATAACTCAAAAAGCGTCGCACGCTTTACAAATCCGCAAGATATCGTTGAAAGACCTGCAAAGTCTGATAGGCTTACTAAATTTTGCAAGTTTTGTAGTACCTCGAGGAAGATTGAACCATCGAGCAGCTCTCCGCTTCTTAAACAGGTTACCTGCGCATTCACCAACGGCAAAATACTCTCTCCCGGTACAAGTACAAGAAGAGTTGAAATGGTGGCTACAAAATTGCAACCGTTCAACGTTGATTCATGTGCCTCCACCAACTCATTTTCTTACCACCGATGCTTCGGACATAGCGTGGGGAGCGCAACTCAACAATCTCCCAATGTCTGGCACTTGGAACCTCGAAGAACAGCAATTACACTGCAACATAAAAGAAATGCTAGCCATCTTGAAGGCCCTTCAGTTACATGTACAAAATATGGAGCAGGCATCGATTCTGATACAGTCCGACAACCTATCTGCAGTAGCCTATCTCCGCAACGAGGGGGGAACGAAATCTCAATCGCTCATGAACATTACCCATCAAATCTTTCAGCTAATCGACAAACACCAGATAAATTTCAGAATTTACCATCTTCCCGGCAAGTTAAACAACTACGCGGACAGCCTATCCAGGCACCGCAGAATTCCAGAATGGCACTTACTCCCACATTGCACGAAGAAGGTTTTTGCGAAAATGGGAACGCCAGTAATCGACCTGTTTGCATCGAGAACAGCTCATGTGTTGCCAATTTATGCAACTCTAGATCTCAGCGACTCCAGAGCAATGATTCACGATGCTTTCAGCGTAACCTGGAACTTCCCACTAGCATGGATCTTTCCTCCTCCGCCTCTAATCCCTCGGGTTTTAATGCATCTGAATCAAGCCACAGGAATTTACCTAATAGTGGTTCCACTTTGGAAAAAGGTTTACTGGAGAGCGGATCTCAAATCGCGAGCAATAGCACCGCCGTTCACGTTGACGAACCTGAAACGCTTTCTAATAGACACGGCAACAGGACTGCCACCGCCCAAAGTTCAAGACATAATATTAGAGATCTGGAAATGTGGGGGTGGTCAGAAAAAATAGAAACTTGGAATTCTGAACAGAAATCCTTACTCAAATCCTCCTGGCGGCCTTCAACGTGGAGAACTTACAAAGTGGCTTGGGATCGTTGGTTAGCGTGGGCAGACCAGCATGGTGTAGATCCAATGCATCCTACTGGGCCTGAGTTAGCTCGATTTCTAGCAGATCTGTATTTAATCAATAATTTATCATATAATACAATTCTTCTTCATAAATCTGTAGTTGCAACACTTAGCAACGCAGAGTCTTCTAGCAAATTGAGTAGCGACGTAATAGTCAAACACATATTAAAGTCGATTTCCTTGAAGCTACCTAAAATAACAAAACCACCTATATGGGATATCGAAGTTCTTACCACTTACTTAAGGACTTACAATGTAAAGGGTGATAACATTTTCCAAACAGTTCGCCATACAGCAGCGTTATTAGCGCTGTGCTCTGGTCGCAGAATTCATGATCTAAGCTTACTAAGAGTAGACAGCAATCACTGTATAGTTAATAATGATTTTATAATATTATGGCCAGAGTTTGGATCAAAAACAGATTGTAGTGAATACAGACAATCAGGATGGAAAATATTAGTAAACTCAGAATGTCAAAATCTGAACCCAGTATTCTGGGTGAATCAAACTGTATCATTACTAAATGAAAGGCGTGTTAGTTCTGGGTCAAATAATTTATTCATAAACTTACGAGGAAAGCCTTCTCCAGCTTCTAGTACATTGATAGCTGGCTGGATAAAATCTCTTATGAAGGAAGCAGGCATTTCTGCAACTCCAGGAAGCGTACGTTCCGCGGTAGCTTCTAGAAATTGGATTAATAATTTTCCTCTAGATGATATTCTAGCTAGAGGAAACTGGAAATCTGCAAAGACTTTTCAAAATTTCTATCGTCGTGAAGTAATGGTTTCCACTTCCATTAACTCCGGCATTACCCAGCTTTTTAATCCAATTAATTAATTTGAAACCGTAATAAGTGAAATAATGTTTGTAATTAAACTTAATGTATCTTTCTTATTCTTTAATGAGCTTTGAAAACTTAATAATAGTTAGCAACTATATTAAGCCAATTTATATGTTTTCAGAGGATTGAAAACGTGATTTGTTTTTCTAGTATAAGAAATTGCTGACGGCAAACATTTTAATTTAGGCATTAGTAATTGTTGCTTGGTTGCTGTAATCAATAACAACTGTGTTTTGTCTTTACTATACTTTCAAAGTAGCATATTTATACAAATTTAACAAATTTATATGCCTTATGTTTGTAATGAAACTAATTTTTTCTTTATAATAATAATATTTTTTTTTTTTTTTTCGCACCTGACTTTATAAATAATTAACTAAATTACAATAGTAATATAATATTTTTCGCATGGCTGCTAAATAGTTCACTCGGCTTTAATTTAGTTATCAACTTATACATACTTCTAATGGTAACCTAGTCACATTGGCGTCTATTTTTCACCAGGCGATAACAAACAAGTCTCATTATTATAAGCTTCTAATAAACGGTCAAGTGGTTTAATAGACGCGTTTTACCTGAAATAAAACGCATATTAAACTACTTACCTTTATTAGAAGCTTAATTTCTATTTCTGCCTGGTGCATAATAATTTCGACACAATGACGAACAAGGGCTCTGTTGGCTTCTCAAAACCTCGCAACAGATCCCCACGCCTAGTGAAAAAGGCGGGAAGGTGCGAAAGAGACGGTAAAATCCACGCAATAGGGTAGAAAGAAAGAGAAATACAACGGAAAACGGAAGTGCCTATCTCATTATTATAAGCTTCTAATAAAGGTAAGTAGTTTAATATGCGTTTTATTTCAGGTAAAACGCGTCTATTTTCTGATAAAACCCTTAAATGGAAACTTTTCAGGTCAACCGTATTTGATAGCATGTAAAATGCTTGAGGTAGTGAATGGACATACCATAGCAAATTTTGTAATCGAGTGTTTAGAAAATCTATGGCAAGACTCGTTCGAAACAAAAGTTAACAATGTCTTGGTATTATGTACCGATAGTGTAGCATATATGTTAGCTGCGGGTCGTAAACTGAAAAACTATTTACCACAATTAAAACATGTGACCTGTTTGGCACATGCTCTTCATCGTGTATCTGAGCAAATACGAGCAGAATACCATGAAGTAGACATGTTAATAGCAAATGTAAAAAAAATATTTTTAAAAGCCCCAAGTAGAGTTAAAATTTTGAAAGAAATGTATCCCAATTTACCTCTGCCTCCGCAACCAGTCATAACTAGGTGGAGCACGTGGCTGGAGGCGGCATCCTACTACTCAAAATATTTTCATGAAATCAAATATGTTTTGTCTCATTTACGCAGCTCCGATTCAATGGCAATCCGAAACGCGAAAATGATATTAGAAAAAGACCATATACAAGAGCAGTTAACATACATAGAAGAATATTTTATGATCATTCCATTTTCCATAAAAGAATTACAAAAACAAAATTTAACAATTACTGAATCACTATTAGTATTTGACCAAGTCAGGGCTGCAATAAATGAGTGTAATTTGAATAAAATAAAAGACAAAATTGAAAATATCATGAATAGAAATCCAGACTTTGATACAATAAGGGAATACAGTGAAACATTATCGAGTAATGAAATAAATAATGAATTTTCGCCTTACAAATTAGCACCTTTAGCCTCCACAGATGTTGAACGCTCATTTTCTTTATATAAATGGATATTAGATGTGAAAAGAAATAGACTAAAATTAGAAAACATAGAAAAACTTATTGTTATTTATTTCAATTACTCGGGACATCGTTCAACTTTCAGTGAAGCCGAAGACGAAAACGAGGAACCACAATAAATGAAGAATGAATAAAATTTATGCCATTTCCTAGTTAGTTTCCGTAAGTGCTCACTTAAAGAAAAGTACTCGCCTACGCGTACCCATTATTTAAAAAATATTAATTATTTACAGAATTTATTAATGAAATTATTTTATCAGTAAAATAAATTTAACTTTTTTACTATTACATGTGTAGTCCTTCCAAAAGATTTCGAGTAGTTGTACCACTATTAATGTGGAAGTACTGGTCTAAACCGTATAATAAATATTGTACGTGATGGTTTTTAATATATTGAAATTCTAAGAGATTTTAAATGAAAAATTTAGTTTTTAGTTGCGACAGATTGTGTTTTCATCTAATTATCAACCTTGTGCGGTATGTGGCTTAACTTCCTAACAATTAACCGGCTGTTTATAAAATAATTTCCAGCTCATATGAAATCCCGATATCAGTATTTAAAATTCCGGACTTCGGGCATGTCCACATTATTACAACATATCACAAGTACCAAAAATAGCTCTACTAATTCCGATCTCTCCTGCACTGCAACTGCGCTGGAACTGCGCGTATCCTGCAAGTAAACTACTTAAAACCTGAAATGTTGCCATATTTCAATCTAATAAAACTGAATTTTTATTTAATGTTGACTCCTATAGTTTCACTATTGACCTTGGTAGCCGGAGTGGAGGTATTTCTAACCGAAAAGAAGCTTTACTTAATTATTTTTATCCACAAACATCTCCCAAAACAAAGCAAATATAATTCACCGCCTCAGAATATTAATTTCACTTCGCAAAAGTTGCTCAAGAGTAACGTTAACAAAACTGCAAGTAAACTCCTTCAAAACATCTGTCACCGGTATACAAATGTCAAAACAATTTATCAGAATACGATGACTGGCCCTCTTCTAGTCCAGATTTAAACCCACTGGACTACAAGATATGGCAACATTTGGAGGGGAAAGTCTGCGCCAAACCTCATTAGAATATGGAGTCTCGCCGAGCATCTCTGGTTTAAGCAGCGGCAGAAATGGATATAAATGTGGTGCGTGTTGCGATCGATAACTGCCCGCGTCGATGTATTCAAAATGAAGAAGGGCATTTCGAATACTGTAAATAAAATTTAATTGTACATTTAATTACCTTTCATTTCATATATATCTTTTACATAATTATCAAAAAGTGTATCATTAATTACATCAAAAGTTTTTGCCAGAACTTTGTACCTGACTAGGTTAATTTCAATATTTAAAAAAAGACCCATATTGCCAAGTTTCTTTTAGTATATCTTCTTCGCCAATGGTAATTTTCAAAATGCTGGTAGATTAAAACTATAAAAAATTAATAAGTTACAATATGATTTAATTTAAATAATGTAACGTGACGAGTCAAAGTGGCCGGAAGGGCCTAATGGCAAATAAATGATTTTTATCTTTTAATATTTTCATTATTTTGTAATAAGGTATATATTCATAAAATCGGTATAAGATCGAAAGATAGGTACCGCACTAAAAACGTACATACTTACTTGCAAATATTATGCATATTTATTGTATCTGCAATAAAACAAAAAATAAGAGGGGTAGGGCGTATCGAAGTGTCCGTCTGGGGAAGTAACTCAAGCTCACAGAAAACCATAGCCAAATAACAAGTCCCTAGACTCTAGGGCCTAGAGAATTGTTATTTTCTTGTGTGTGAGGTCACCAGTAAGGAGTTGCTATGTTTTAGCAGCAGAGGCACATCGCGCGAGTGATGCTCGACCCATTGCGTGCCGAGCGGTTTGATCGAACCATGCACGTTATGGCAACAGGTATATAACGTTTGACGGATTAATGTATTGCAAGCGTTTATAGGGTACGGTAACTGCTTTACATCAGGTGGGCCGTATGCTTGTATGGCACCCAACGTCGTATAAAAAAATTTTCATGACCCTAAGAGTCGCAGATCCGGTAGACATATTACATCCCTGTAGCTACATTTCTATCATATTCCCAAAACTCGACAATAAATGTGAAGATTATTAGATCTATGGAAATTTGCGTTGCGACCGAGTTCCAACCATGAATTAAATAGATTTGAAAAATAAAAATTGATAGGTTAATTGATTTTGTTGGGAGTGGATGTCAAAAAAGTGAAGATGGCCAATCAAAAAAGTGATTCCCTCCAACTTTACTTTTTTGAAATCTACTCACAGCACAATAAACCAATCAATTCTCACTTATTTCGTTTAGAAAATTCCACATTCGGAGTGGTAAAAATAAAAAGAAAAATAGTATACAAAAATGTTTGTCGTATTTATTCAAATATGTACATATGTAATTATAACACTATTAATTATTATTGTATTGTATTGCCAGATTTGAAAAATAAAAATTGATTGGTTAATTAATTGATTTTGCTGAGAGTGGATGTCAAAAAAGTGAAGTTGGCCAATCAAAAAAGTGATTCCCTCCAAATTTACTTTTTTGAAATCTACTCACAGCACAATGAACCAATCAATTCTCACTTATTTCATTTAGAAAATTCCCCATTCGGCGTGGTAAAAATAAAAAGAAAAATAGTATACAAAAATGTTTGTCGTATTTATTCAAATATGTAATTATAACACTATTAATTATTATTGTATTGTGTCTAGTTGTTTGTGTCTTCTTCCCGCGCTTTTGACGAGTGACATTGTTGGCTTACTTGAAATTTTTACAATTCAGTATAAAATTAGTTTTATGTGACAATTTTGATAGTTTTTTGTAACATAAGTGCTAGTGAATTTATACAGTAATGAAAAAACTCAAATATAACACGTTTATGCACTTTTTGAAAGACGTGAATAAGTTCATCAAGGACACCTTGTAAAGATCACTATCGTTTTACGGGTGGTATTTAAACTGGGTTGATTGGGTCTAGGTACCCTTCCCAAGTATTTTTTCAGCACAGTTCCTGAAGCTGGAACATAGAATTAAGATTTTCAAATGGTTCTAAACTGATGACTTGGCTGTATGGGCTAGATCCCTTTGCCTTTCCCCTCGGGGATAAAAAAAAAAAAAAGAACTTATTGTATTGTATTGCCAGTCTCGATACGTTGTACGAATATGGAATATATGAAAGTATTTACAAGTAACAGTCGCCGAGCTTCTTAAAATATTATCTGCCTACATTGATAGGTAAAGTCAAGCCAACATTTTAGTTCTTCACTATCGAAAGCAGATAAATTTTCGTAGAGCACCGCGAATTGAGAACCCCACTTTTTTTATACTACGTCGGGAGGCATACAAGCATACGGTCCACATGATGTAAAGCGGGTACGCTTGAGATATAAGTATGACTCGTGCGATGCCTCCTCTGCTGCGTACACAGCAACTCCTTTGGAGCTTACTGGTGACCTCACTCACACGCAGGAACACAACAACCCTCTAGGAAATTTGATATTTGGCTGCGGTTTTCTGTGAGGTGGAGGTACTTCCCCAGACGGGCTGCTTGGATGCGCCCTACCTCTCTTAATTTTTTTTGCCACGCCAACGAAGACCCCCATCGAGTCTCCCATGGACCCCTGGGCCCCCACCTGGACCACATTGGGATCTAAGGCCCTAAACGAACTATATAATGTACATTGAACGCTATTTCCGTCGTGGATATAACGTCACTTTTTTTAATACAACATAGGAAGGCTACAAGCATACGACCCACCTGATATAAAGCGGTTAACGTAGCCTATGAACGCTTGTAATCAGCTTGTAATACATTAAGTATCACTCGCGCGATGCCTCCTTTGCTGCTAACTCACTCACACGCAGAGGAACACAACAAGCCTCTAGGGAGTTATTTGGCTGCGGTTTTTCTATGAGGTGGAGGTACTTCCTTAGGCGGACTGCTTTGGTGCGCCCTACCTCTCTTAAAACATCCAGAGACCAAGACAAACATACATGTTCATGCACACAAATGTTTGTCTTGTGTGGGAATCGAACCCACGAGCGTTGGTGTCAAAGTCGCGTCATTCACATATATATATATATGTGAATGACGCGACATATAGATAATTTCTTTGATATTAATAATTTCGTTCATAATTATAATTTAATTGTAGTTGCTTATTACCAAGGTAAGATGTTAGACATCAAATGCGTTAACTGTAAGGTTCGCTCGTTTATTGTTGGACAAACATTTAGTTTTTGACGATTTCTTTATTATCTATGTATTGTAGTGTTTCACAGTAAGCGGTGCTGCCAGAAGAATATGCGTTGTCACTACTTGCAATAGAGGAATCAAGAGTCCTCTCTGTAAAAAGGCTTAATATAGAATTGATGAATATGTAACTGACAAAGATGTCTGGAAATAATTCTTCTTAATCTTAATTTTTAATTCTACAGTTTGATATCATTATTGTACACATATACTAATGGGAATTTATTGTAATATCTAATTGTCAATTTTAAAAGAGACCTATATTGGCAAGTTTCTTTCGACAATTCTTCTTCGCCAATATTCAATTCGCCAAATTAATTTCCGAAATAAAAAAGAAAATCGTAAAATAAGAGAATTGAATAAGATACAATAAGACTATATCTCAAAAATGTAAGACGTGTCTAAGTGTTCACGAGAGCCCAATGGCAAATAAAACATTTTTATGTTTATCTTATCTTTATCTTTAATATAAATATAGAACACTATCAAGGGAAATAAGCAGACACTGGAGTAACTCGGTAGGTAGGTCGTGCTGACTTTTTTTCTCTGTAATCCACTTTAGGTAAAATGTTAGTCTTATTTTCTTTTCCTTTCTTTTTGCTCTGAGTATCAGCTGACTGTCCTTGTTTCTCTGAAATTGAATAATATGTGATCGATCTAGAGCAGAATTGATCAGGATTATTTGTAAAAGTATTGGATATACACTTGTACTATTTCTAAAGGACTCTGCAGAGTCCCATTTAAATATATTCTCGAACAAATATTTGACGAGCTCGGTGGCGCAGTGGTGAAACGCGTTGTTACGCTTCTTTGACACCAACGCTCGTGGGTTCGATTCCCACACAGTACAAACATTCGTGTGCATGAACATGTCTGTTTGTCTTGGTCTGGGTATTTTCTATGTATAACTAACAAGTATGTATTTACGTATGTTTATCAGTTGTCTAGTACCCATAACACAAGCCTCGCTTACTTTGGGGCTAGATAGTGCTGTGTTATTTGTACGACAATTGAAATAATACACTTCATGTATATTATATAGTACCACATTATAAGAACGTTATAAGAATTTTAAAGATAAACCATTTCATATTATATATATTGTTGCCTATGATCAATAAATTATCTAAATTTATCTCTATAAATCAATAACTTTTTCATTCATTTATGAACTGAAAATAAGTGTTTTTAGTCTAAGGGGCGAATGAAATTATTTGATAATTTATTGAATGGTAAATTGATGGCCGATGGGGCAGAAAGATTTTCGATGGTGACCACGAACGGAAAAACGCACCGCAGGACGGTACCCGCACACGTTAGACCTACGATCTTGTGAAGATCGCAGGGAACCAATAGATAGGTACAAGCGACACAGGACTAACTGCTGTGGAAATCTAAGAGAGAGGCCTATATTCGGCTAAAATGATGATGATGAAATTTAATTAACATACCTTCGGTGTCTTTCACTTTATCATTCGCAGGCTTTAAATATTTTGGATCCAACCCAATTTTATTATTTTCGTCTTGATTATTTGAGTCTTCAGTGTTAGACCTAGCATAAAGAAATGATAAATCATTAGTAAGTACATTTAAGCACTATCATGAATTCAATAAATACTTACTTTTATAGACATAAACGATTATGTAAAAATTTGGTTTGCGTTCAAAATTATTTAGGTTTATATTCTGAATAATTTTGAATGTAAACCAAATTTTAGTATAATCGTTGATGTTCATAAAATAAGTAAGTAAGATAAGATAATTTATTTGCTTAAACATAAACATAAGTGTTTTCATTAAAAACATTTTTGTATTCCTTTCATAATAAACACCAATAATCGTTTTTATATGTTTTTAAAAAGAAAAGCACACCACACGCTTCCAGTGCCATGTATTGGAACAATCGACAAATTGACAATGAACAGTTAAGTTCATTGTAGACGTGGGGCTAATACAATGGCTAACAGTGAGATTTGATTTTATTGCTTGGCATTGTGAAAGAAAGTAATAAATATGACAATATGGCCCGATATCATTATATCGACCCAGAACACAATGTTAAATAAGGTAGGTTCGTCATTTGCAAACCAGAGCAGTAACCCTAAAATAAGAGTTGTTGCTCTCATTGACACAAAAAATGGATACTTCATACACGGGCTATACAAAAAGTTTTGCACTCCTGGCTGCTCATAACTGTTTTGAATTTCGAATTCGAAATCACATTTTTTAAATATAATATTCAAAAAAGGTATAAGTCATATGTATATATTAGGTCCTTACATATGAAATTGGCGTTTTGTCAAACTGGCAACTTTGATCTCAAATATCTGGCGTTTGATTGAATTCCAAATTCAAATTTATTTCAAATTTAGGCTTATCTATTTGTGTTTCGAATTTAGCGATTCATTTGTATTTACGTCATTTGATTTTTCTTTGACATCGGTCTGTTCACAATATGGAAAACTTAAAATATATATAATAAATTTACGAATACGGTTCCACCATGGCACCAACGCCGCAGAAACAGCTCGAAGGATTAATGATGTGTATGGGGAAGTTACTGTGAAAGAAAACATGGTCCATATTTGGTTCCAAAGCTTTCGTTCTGGTAATTTTGATCAAAGTCAAAGTCAAAATCTTTTTATTCCGTAAAAATGGCTACATTTGTTTGGAATCGTCACAATTTTTTTCCCTACTGTGCAGTTCATGACTAGGTGAGCACTGATAAAAATACTGCCAAAAAACTCAGGCATCCCTCTTTTGGTATCCAAACAAATTTACATAATTTATTAATTACATTATAATTGGATCGACTCAATCCCAGGCATTTTTATCATTAATATAGTCAGATACTTTATAATATGCCCTGCTACACAATTTGGCTTTAATAGTAGTTTTAAATTTGTTTATTGACAATTCTCTTATATTGCTGGGAAGTTTGTTATAGAACCGTATACATTGCCCCATAAAAGAATTACTTATTTTGTGGAGACGGCTTGCATGTAACACAAGATTATGCTTATATCTAGTATTTATATTATGAGTATCACTCTTTTTACAAAATGAGTCTATCTATCTACAGAACTATCTATCTACAGATCTACAGAACAAACCCAGTGGACGATGGAGACCCTAGTTGACAATGAAGAGTTAAAGGTGATCGTGGAAGCAGATCCATCGCAAACCACGTCAGAGTGAGCGGCAGGCTTCGGTGTGCGCGACAAAACAGGCAAAGTGAAAAAGAAGCACACCAACAAACACGCATTAAGTGCTGCATTACATTACTCAATCGTCACAATAACGAGGGAATTTTGAATTGTATTGTTACTAGCTATGAATAAACAATAAGTCAGGAAATGTAACTGCACTCAAAAAATGACTCCACGAAAATCGTGTATAAGTGGGCAGGGCTTAAAAATCGTGTACACGCGTCACTTAGTCGAACATTTTTCACGCAAGCGAGCACATGTCAAATTTTTGTGTACGTTTTCCTTTTTATCACTGTAAATCAACTAAAAATCATCATGCTAGGTTGTGTTGTGAAGTGGTGCAGTAGCCATACAAGATTTAAATGTCCTGGGATCACTTTTCACTAGTAATAGTTGCTCAAATATAATTATAATCAAATACGCTATCAAATCGAGATGGTCAAAATTATGCCAAATGAAGTCAGTCAATTTTAGACTTTAGTAGGATCTTTTTTTCCTCTGGATAAAATATTTAAAAAGATAAAATATTTTTTTTTTAACTAATACATTTTGCTTATTTCGTTTACTTTTAATTTTTCTACCGATATTATTCGTCAAAATAACTGGATAGCTGCAGTCAGGCTAGAAAGACGTCAGACGTCAGCTACAGAGGTCAGACCATAGATAACAGAAGGGTCAGACGGTAGTCTCTCCAATATAAGGTGGACTCTCATCACATCAAGATGTAACCACTCCAGGGACTCCAGGCTCCGTAGTGGATGCAACCGCTATTTACCCCTTAAGAAGAAGGATATTTAAACTCATCGTTCAAATAATACTTAGCCGGGAATCAAACCCAGGACCTATGCGCAGAAGATAGCTACACTGCTAACTAGGCTATACGGGTTGTCAAAATAATATTGTCATAAAAAAATATTCGTAGTGGAATTCCTATCAATTATGTTACGTTATGGCTGGCATGTAGGGAGATAAGTCCGCCATTGAATTTAAATTATATTGTTTAATTAGTTCTGTTTATTTTGTGCAATAAATTGATTACATACATACATATTATGGCCTGATCATTTCACTTTTCTATTTAAATACTAATTTAGAAGCCATTTGTATGTATAACAACTTAACATATAATTGTAATTAAAACATAACAAAAAAAATCTATTTATTTTATAGCATGAAAAATATTATTTTATTATATTTCCTTTTCACTTATAGCATAACATCGTCCACGCCGCTATGACTCAACTGCTACCATTGGCATTGCAGTCTGCGCGCGAACCAATCTATTTTCTTGTTTTGAATTTAAACCAATCACTAGGCACGTGTATTAGTGTAACCTAATTGATTCGTAATTTGAACATACGTCGTTTTGGTTTCACGTAGCGCCACTTTTTGTGTCGAATTTGTTCTGAGTTAGAGTTCCTGACTTAAGTTACTGACTATTTATTCGTAGGTTACTTGTGATGAAAAATGGATCTTGTACGATAATCGGAAATGCTCATCACAGTCCGGGTTAAACCCAAGAGAACCGGCTAAATCTTGTCCCAATCTAAAGTTGTCTCAGAAAAAGGTACTGGTGAGTGTTTAGTGGACCAGTGCTGGTTTACAATGCAATACAGTATCTTAAAATCTGGCCAGACGATTATGGGATATCTGTATTGTCAACAGTTGTAAACCATGATGGAAAAGCTCGCTATTCAACAACCGAGACTGGTCAATTAATCTAGCCCACTGTTGCTCCAGGACAACGCTAGACCTCACACTTCACGACAGACGGTCGCTAAAATAGAGGAGCTGCGATTGGAATGTCTCCAACACCCACCATACTTCACAGACCTTGCTCCAACAGATTATCAGTTTTTTCGCAATTTGGACAACTACTTGCAAGGAAAAAAATCAATTCCGATGGGGCAGCGCAGTCCAATCGGCTTCAAAGATTTTATTGATTTTCGCGCCCACAATTTTTGCAGCAATGAAATCAATGTAAAATAACATTAAAATAACTACCTATAAAATGGCGAAAGTGCATAGATAATAATGGTACCTACATATTTCGATTGATTAAATATATAATTTCGTATATTTGTTTTTGTTTCACTTTTTCCGTATAAAATGCCAATTTCATATGTAAGGACCTAATATACTCGTAAATGTTTTTTTTAAAGTACTCTTTGTACGTAAGTTTGTTTTGTTCATCGTGAAATTATACTCAATAAGTAATGATTCTAAAGTGCGTTCAGGCAGCCGAGATAAAGAATGTATCAAGACATATCAGGGGCTCGCAACATATTTTATCGAGCAAAGTAGTCTTCTCCCTCATAACATTTCTACTCTTTCATTTAATGTAACTTATATACTTAATTATGTGACCAGTCAGAACCCGTTATATACGTTTTCTCATACATTTCGCGGTCATATATGACCACCCGGGTTTCGAAGGGTTAAAGTTGAAAACTAAAACCCGTCTAATATAAAATTAAGCATATTTTTATTATAAATAAAGGCCGAAGTGTTTACCATTTTTATCTCGTCTCGTTGAACGCCCTTTAGGTCAGTCGAAAAATGTGGGTAAAAATTATTGCGTATTTCTCCCGTGCGGGTTCCATTTGCATAGTCCCACTTAAAGATCAAAGAAGGGTGAAGGCCATTTGATACGCCACTATTTGTTTACCCAGTATCTTAAAGCACAAAAAAAAATGTATTTTCCTCACGACGCACGGCCCGACTGATAAATTATATTGTTAAGCCCATTTTAACTATTTTCTAAATTATTTATATGTAATTAATAAAAGCGCAATAAGCGCGCCAATTTTAAACTTACAATTTATAAAAGTTTATAGAGTCGTCAGTTATAGCTTGTGATGAATCTGAATAGCTTCTCCCAGGAATGAAGTAGGGCGTTGACGCTTGCCGCAAACCTGGCTTCCGTTTATTTTGCAATGCGTCCGTCGGGTCAAATGTACCTTCTATCTTCTTATGTAGCCATTGAATAACTGTGAAATGTCAATATTTTATACTACACCTGTTCGCTTCTTGCTTCTTCAAAAACAAAGCTAGTAGTTAACCATAGATTGACAACAACAAGTAAAATAACAGCTACAGCTGTCAGCTACAGTTCATAGATCTATAAATAACTTAACAATTAAATAAAGTATTCGTATTCTTGTCTCGAATAATACAAATATCCTGAAACTAAATGCAAATATTTTTTTTTTCCACCATTAGTTTACATAATGAGTAGCTTGTTACAAAGAGATCCGTAGGTTGGGTGGACTGGAGCCCAAACTAGGAAATAATCTGTATTTTAGGGCTCCAGTATACTCGCCCGCGGCGTGAATACAGTTAGAATACTTATAACCTATACGAAAAAACAATAGTAAAGATGACATATTATATATTATTGATGAGCAGACCTAAACATCTCTCATGTGTGCGTGTGTATGTGTTCAAACAAAGTTTATCTTAGTATTGTAATAAGATTTAATTTCGTCATAATTTAATTTTTTGCATTCACGTGATGTTTTGGGGTACATATTTAAGTGTTAGTTAATTTTATAAGTATGGGGTCAAGAAGCATGATTTTCGCCTGCAAAATGGTGTATTATATATATTTGATAAATTTACATATTCTATTTTTTCTTCGTGATGATATGCTCGGGTCATAAGTTAGTGTTGCATGTTTATGTACCATACGTACGTTATGTGCCATATAAACAGTTGTCTCAAGGACATAATTGTTCTCCTTTTTCAGCATTTGATCTAGCTTTAGCCCAGGTCTCTCCCTCGAATATGAACGCAGTGTCTTCTGTATACTAGAAAATTATCCCTTTTGGAGGTGACAATTACAAAATTGACAGAGTTCGTTTATGTAAATTAGGAAGAGACTTGGGCCAAGAACGCTACCTTGTGGAACGCCGCAGTTGACTGGCAGGGGGTTTCTGATATGATCTCCTATTTTAGTAGATTGTGTTCTGTTGCTTAGAAAGTTCTTGAAAAGTGGAAAAGGTAAGCTACGGACACAAACCATTTCCAGTTTCGATAGGAGTATGCTGAATAGAAACTGTATCGAATGAGCGGGCAAAATCGAGAAACTAAGTTTTTCTATTGAACATTCTCACAACACACTCACACTCTGAGCTATATCGTATAATAATTATAACAGCGCTGAGCAGGAAATAAACTTACATGATAATCCTCCACTAAACCAGTATGTTTATTTAATTTGAGTAGCCGTAGAAAATAGCCAAAGTATTGTCTACGCCAGTTGGGATACAAGTGGTTCACTTCATCTTTCATGCAAAACTAGCCATCGCCAGTTTAACTATCGCCTGCCTTTGCTTTATCAGTGGCACCAAAGTACACAACTGGGACGCAGCAGGGGCAACATAAAATTGCTGCATATTTTTAAAGTCTTCTTCTTCTAAGCGTTATCCCGTTTCCTAATCGAAATTTACGGTCTTAAATTATGTTAAAGTTAGCTCTACTAAATCTAAAATGCCATAGCGTACGATATCCGTATCGGTAATACTACGTCGAGATGGTTATGACACTACACTAGTTACACGAGCCGGAAAAAAAGAGACAGAGCTATTTACAATTGCATGTAAACGAACGAGACACTTAAAACTGACAAATCATTAAATCACATCAATAATTGCCTGTATTTTCTGCATATTATAATCAAACTAGGCATACTTGTGAAATGTAATATTATCTATTGCATAGTTGAAGGACTTGCTATTTTTGCCACACCATTTTATCAAAAAGTAAGGCGTGTTTTATATCTATTTTAACAGTTATTCGAAGAGAAACATTGGCAGCGCAAAATCATACTCACTTTGAAGCGGAAGCGTATTTAGCGCTAAAAGACGTAAGTTTTGGCGAACGAGGGGTAGTTAATGTGCAGTCAAGAGGTTAATTAGTTTATGCTTTTGACAATTGATATAAAAAAATATTTGACAACATACCCATGTTATTATTCTTGATAGTTTCGTCTCGGTCTTTAAGCATTTTTTCATTACATTCATTTTTTTCTTTATAACTATGTAAATCTTCGTCAAGTTTCTGAATGTCCTTGTTTAACTTAACAATTTGTACTTTTAACTCTTCCAACTCGCTGCTATTACATTCTATCACCTTTTCCTGTTCTAATGCGATAGCTGTTCTACATAAAAGCTAAAACAAATAAATCGCTAAAAAAAATGTCTTCTTAGCATTAGCCCATTTCCTAATACATTAGGATTGGCAGGGTCCGCTACCTAAGCCTAAGGATTTAGCAAAGATACTGATTTTTACATGACCTCCACAACCCAAAAGAAAATCAGATTGTTATCACAAGGGAGATTCTTTATCCACTAGGCTATCACTGATTGTTATAAAAATGTATACTAAATAAAAAAATCACGGCAGTGAAAAATAAGCCTACGGTTCGCAGTAAGCAGTAACTGTAGTAGTGTTAACTCCTAAGTAGTGATGTAGCCTATGGACGCTTATGACACGAACGAATAAATTTCCTAAGAGGTTTTTGTTTGTTTTTATAAGTCAGATACTAGTAAGTGCGCTAGGTATTGCTGCGTTAGCAGCGGTAGTAACGCGCGATAAATAATTATTGTGTTACAAACCTTCATAAAGAAACAATAACTGACAAGCCCTAGTATAGGCTTGTCAGTTATTGTTTCCTTATGAAGGTCAGTCATCTAATATTGTATAAATAAAAGAAACTTACTAAGGTCTATAAGGTTTTTAGTGCATTTCTCATGCAATTAAAACATAATTCACTACAAAGGTATAAAATTTCAATTTTATGTGGGAATATAGTTGGGAGCGCTATTTTTTTTATACAACTAGATGGCAAACAAGCATGCGGCCCGCATCGGATGGTAAGCGGACACCGCAGCCTATTGACGCTCCCAACATGATGATGTTACTCGCGCGCTGCTAATCTTGTGACCTAAGGATGTTTTGTCACAGTACCCAGTAATTTCTCTGCCATATATCACCCTTCAAACCGGAACACGGCTATATAAATATAGCTGTTTGGCGGTAGAAATAGGTGAGACAGAGGTACCCATGCAGACGACTTTTGTACAAAATCTTCCTCTGTTGTGAACCTCCTCTCCTCTTGTCTTCTGACCATGTCATACCCAATGAAAAAGAACTTTCGAAAGATATTTCCACCATGGTGTAATATTATTATAGAAAAATCTACCGACGAATTGAAAACTTCTGCCTTTATTATAGTCGCTTAAAAATATAATGTGCACCTTCTCTTTCAGGTCTATAAGGTCAGCGTTCTGCTTGCATATAATTTGATTGGCCTTTAGAAGTTGTTCGGATGTTGCGTGGGCAGCTTCATTGTTCTTGTTTACTAGAGATTCGCTAATGGCGAGACGTTCTACTAAGCTGACCTGTAAAAAATAATAGAAAATTTAAATATACAAGTGAATCAGACTTTATTGAAGTCGACGTCTCTGTACATAGATTTAATCTATAGTGAAGTCTTTCAATAAACATACACGACAAAACCTCCTCTTTGTCGGAGTCAATAAAAAGTTCTTCTATTGACAAAATTTGCATGACTAATTGCATCTAGTTTTTCATACTCTTTCGCTTTCGCTACTAAGCGAAAGATACGATGCGCAGCACGTGGCACAGTTTATCACATATCTGGGCAATATGTACCCGAGATTCTTTCGCACAACCCTGTCAAATGCTTTTTGAAGATGAAGAAAATCGTAGAAAATCTAGTCAGCCAGATGCTTCTTCACCGCATCCAGGACGCTGGATAGGCCAAGGCTACGATAGGCATGCTCCTAATACAGAATCTCATGTATAGAACAGATACTCGCGATAAAACGCGCAGTGAAACGCGATAATAAAGTGGAATGGAACTCGAACTTGCATTGCTTTAAAACCTGCGGTTACTTGGGAGAATACGAAGATCGGAAGGCAGAGGGCGCGGTGGAGAAAGTATCATATTATTACCACGCGCGTGCCGTCCCGGTGGCAGACTGTGCTGTATAATGTTAGAATGAAGTGAACTAAGCCTGTAACTGTGGTTTCACAGATTAGCCGTAGGCTACTCATACTTTGCCACCTCTACCGATCTTGACAATTATTTAATTCGAGTCACAATTTTTTTGTCAATGAAATAATTTCTAGTTGCAGACTACGCAAATTGTACAAATAATATTTAATTTGGTAAAACATATATCATGTTGAATTGTTTATGTAAAACTGTAACATTTAGGTATGATAAACATGAATCTTTTTAATTTCAAGACATAAACTGTTGCCCCTAAATTTGCCGCCCAATGCTCCACCCGCCTATTCAGCCTGCTGCTAAATCCGCCACTGGGCTTGAATTTTATATACTGAATGAAAAAAAGACACGAAGAAAAAACGAAAGTAGTAAGTTTACTTTCGTTTTTTCTTCGTGACTTTTTTATACATAGATTCGGTAACAACTACATAACTAGAAATGAGCACAATGTCATGGAAGAAAGCCGGAGAGTGATAAAAGTTCCGAATCGATCGAAGATAATACCAACAGCCCCTCCAGATCCAGTTGTCTATTGTGGTATAAGATATAAGATCTCTTTACCAAAACTCTTTATTAATGCTTCAGGGGTTTGACATCAATAAACGACGAAACATTGTTGCTTTCGCATTTATATATTAGTGTGGATTAGTTACTATATATTTCGTGTAAAGGTATAATTTTGATGACGAGATTTTAACCTAACCATATTATTGGACTATCATTTGGATATTTGCTCTCCCTACTAGCGAAATTTATGTTACATCAAAAGCACGCCACCAACCAAAATAAATTATGCTACAGATTCAGTATTAAACAATTTTATTTCTTTGTATAATCTAATTTCATTTTAGTATTAAAAGTGTCCATAGGCTGTGGTAATTGATTACCATGTAAGGTATCGCATGCTTGTCTACCACAACGCTGGGCAAAATGTAACTCAACTTACCTTTTCTTTCTTAATTATTAGTAAAGTTCCATTTAAGTCCTTAATCATTTCTGCATTGTCCTTAGTCAACTGCAACAAGTTTTATTTGTATATTAGAAAAACTGATTAAGTAGAATTCGGAATCGAGCTCCGAGCAATGCAAAAAATGATTTTTGATTGTTCGCGAGAGAAAAATACTGGATGAAAGTGCGCCAGTGGCGAAGAGTAAAAAAAAAAGTAAAAAGTAAAAAAAAAAGTAAGAAAAACTCGATTCCCATCGGCTTTCTTTTTGGAAATTGGTGAATAATGGCTACATGGGCTTATTTAGATAAACCGCATTAAAAAATATATATATTCCGCCATTTACGGTACGCTGTGTACTGTGTTCAATAGTTTTGAATTTACTTAACGCCTGCTACTACTACACCAAACCTAACTTATCCCACTGCAGAGATACGGGTCTCCCCTTTTAACCGAAACTGCGGAGGCTTTAACGACTGTCATCTATCGACAACAATCGGGACCAGGGTCGGAGGCTTAACGTACCTTCCGAATTTCGGAGAAGCTCGAGATATATAACCCCATCTATAGACAACGACGCCATCGAGCTATCTCAACTTAAGGCCGACACTCTTTAAATTAGCAACATCAAGTCGATAAATACCGGCCTGCTTCCGTTGCATGGGGAATTTTATTGCTTCCATTATCCATTTTTTCCAATTCCCTAATAAATCGAACACATTCGGTATCAATTAGCCACACACGAATTTTATCCGAAAATAAGCCGGTGACATACGCTTTATAACGTAGCAAACACGACCAAGCGATAAAAAAGCGATTGAAATGGCCACGTGCGAGTAATGACTGTAAAAGTAAAAGAAAAATCCTGATTGCACTTAAAAATAAAACAAAATGGGGATATATATATTAGGAATGATTACAATTTATGTTGATGGTATATATTCTTTTCGTAAACATTTAAAAGAAACTGTTTTTAGCATATCAATGCTTCCATATATGATGAAAGTGCGGTTTTTTCCTCACGAAAACATTAGTGATAGTGAAGGATATCGTGGACTGGTGCGCTTTCCCCTTTTTATCCACCCTTCGCCACTGAAGTATGATGGTATAAATTTAACTGTGTGTAATTAATGTACATTTTTTTAAATTTTGTTTTGTACATAGAAAACACCCAGAACAAAACAAGCAGACATGTTTATACACACAAATGTTTGTCTTGAGTCGGGATCCAACCCATAAATTTTGGTGTTAAACTAGCCAAATACTCTGCACATAGTTGTCTCTGTCTATTGTATCGACCTCCTGATTTTGATGGTCTCGTATTTAGATAGATATGTAAGAAAAGTAAGTACCACCAATTGAAACTTATTATTTTACATAGTTTTTTTTATGTATTTACAGACAGACATATTACGTCATATCTATAATGGTGACATTTGCATGGTTTGTATAGATTGAGCTGTCGTCGTGTTTGTACAGTTTGTACGCATAAACAAAGCCCGTATCCAATTGACTTTAACTTTAATTTGAATCGTTTTTTTACATTAATATCAAGAGAAAAATAAATTGCCGGTACTAAACCTGTTTTCACGTAGACATACACGCATCAGAATGTGTTAGTAGCTTGCACTAATGTATGTTGAATTTTGAAACGGTTTTAAATTTAATACTTATACCTAGTCCGGCCTTAAGTTCTGTTACAAATGATTACATTTTTAAATGAAGTAATCTTAATAAAATTTATATGTACATATTTACAGAAGTCCCAGCAAAAAATAAAAAAAATAATTCTATTCTAGTGCTCCTGACATCACTTTCTGATAGAACACGATCAATTTAGCCATGGTAGGTAAGTCTTGGCCTTCCTCGGTTCCTACATCCTTCCACTTTTGCGTTCTATATCTACTTCGTCATTCTTTCATCCTGCTTACTTTCTACGTGTCCGAACCAACGGAGCATGCCTCTTCTTATTTTAACACCGACTCTCTCTTTCAGGTCAACTCTATTTCTAATATCATCATTAGGAATACGGTCAACAAGCGTTACGCCACAAATTTTGCGCAACATTCGCATTTCCACCGAGTTTATCCTACTTTCATGCTCTCTCTCTGCCATACCCAGCTCTTGTTTACATAAGTAAGCGTTGGGACCAGCACTACATTGTGCATAGCGAATTGTGCCTTCTGGCTCAAGTTTTTGCTGCCAAGAAATTTTCCCAACGCTCCATTCACACTATTCCCAGCATTCATTCGCCTTTCTACATCAGCAGTATACTTTCCATTCCTGCTAAAAGCGCATCCATAATATACAATCTCATCCACTTGTTCCAACACTTCATCATTAACCGTAATCCTTACATTGGTTCTGGTTTTTTCTCTTTCAAATACCATTATTTGTTTTCTTCGCATTCAATAGTAAGCCTTTTTCCATACAACCGTCATTCATTATTGTGACCAGAGTTTGCAGTTCAGATGGCGTTTCTGCTAATATCACGGCATCATGTGCATACAGCAGACAGTTCACCAGTAGGTCACCCATGCGCAATCCTACATTCGATGACCTTATTCTCTGCAGACAACTATGGAGATACAGAATAAACGGTCTAGCAGATAGCATACAACCTTGTGGACACCAATTTTGACATCAAACCAGGGAGGGTGACATGCTACCATCTATCTGCACACAATCCTTGTAAGTCACAGCACGGAGCAGTGAACCGTAATCCCATATCCCGGCAATATGTCCCACAGTTCCTTTCTCGCAACCCTATGAAATGCTTTCTCAAGATCCACAAAACCACAGAAAACCTTCTGGTCTATGGCCAGATGCTTCTCCACGATATTGTGGAGCGAGAAAACTTGATCAATACATCCCCTTCCATTACTGAATCCTCCCTGTGCCTCCCACAGCATTCCATCGGATTTCACCCTCATTCTCCTTTCAATTATCTTTCCATATATTTTTGATGCTAAGATGATAATCTGATGGCCCTATAGCTGGCGCAGTCCAAGCGTGACCCCTTGCCTTTATAAAAGGGCACGATGACTGCGCGTCTCCAGTACATTGGGACCCTTCTAGTTCTCCAGCACAGATTGCTTAAGTACCAGAAGGCGTCCCGGACGTAAGTTCGTGGAGTAAGAACCAGTTTTAGTTTTTATCTTATTCATTCTGGATGCCGTTGAACCACTCCTAGACTACTTTACTACTCTCCAAATGAGTTTGGTGTTAGCCTAGAAGTTTTTCGACAGCCTATCTTCCTCATTCATAATTTGTCTTTCACGCTTCTCTTTCACTAAAGCCTTGGTTTCATTCTTGCATAGACAGTACATTTCTTTCTTCTTCTCTGTCCTATTTTCATTTAGAGGTAAAGATGATACATAATCCAGCCATGCTTTCCTCTTTCTTTCTACGGAGGATTCAACCTCTGCATCCCACCAGGCATCTCCTTTCAATGTTTTATGCCTCTTTGTACATCGAAATTACAAGAACATACATAAAAATACAATAAACAACGTACCTATTTTCAATTTAATTACGTGTATAATGTCCGTCCCAAAGTAGGATTTATATAACATTTTAAAATGTACCTTTAGTTCTCTGTTAGGTTAAATTACACTACCTTTTAGTCAATAGAAAAATTCTTCACTACTTTACCTGTTCTAAGTAATTACATCTAGAATTTAATTGGCTGTACTGTTTGTCCTTCTCAATTATATCTTTATCCAGATTTGAATTCTTGGCTTTTAAAGTTGCCGCTTCAATGTGTGACTTCTGAACTTCGTTTTCTAATAAATTCATGCGTTGAGATTTCTCACTGCAAACAAATTGATCCCAATTATATCATAGATAAGGTTATTAAGCGTACATATGTTTAGTAGCCAAATACCTGCCCAACCCACCATTGAATGTTAATGTTATTTATTAGAATGTGTGATTCCATACAACATTATCGATTCAAAAGTGCCACACGAGAATAGGAAAACGATATATTAGCTGGAAGTTTGTATTATCTTTTTTATATAACGTAGCCAAACAAGCGTGCGGCCACCTGATTTGAAGTGTATATCACTCCGACATTGCCACCCTCGCTGTCACACAACTTGTTAGGACCTTACTGGTGAGCTTACCTAACTGACTCAGAGCAACACTACAGACTTCCAGGGAGTTGTTAATTGACTGCAGCCTTCTGTGAGACGGAGATACTACCCCACTTCGTGCGCTCTACCTTCTCAAAATACATCGAATGTCTATTTTAGCAGCAGTGGTGGCAACGCCCGAGCAAGACTTCCTATATGGCAAACTTTCATAAGCCACAATAATTCCTTTACATCAGATAGACTGTATGGTTGTATGTTGTTATAATAAAAAAAACATATTTTAACACATGGTTTTCCACAATGCAAATGTTTAAATGAAGTGTGCAATAAATCATTCAAGTGTAGAAATCTAATCTATGAGTATTAAAAAATGCTTAACTTTTCTTACAATTTAAATAATAGCGTGCGTACGTAAATACGTAATCAACATTTATTACGCAACCATGTTCACGCGTATTTTTATTAATTATATATGTAACGAACCAAAATGTGCTTAATATCATCCACATATGGAATTATAAAGCGTTGAAATACTTCAATTGTTTTGAATAACAAGTTCAGTAGATATATATTGTTCATGGATATCGATGTTCACCATACTAAGTTTCTTTGGCGTCTGCACATATTATATTATATACGATTAGGCCTATAATAGCGTGTGTTGTTGATGATATTTAGCATTAGTTCAATGATGTGAGATTTCAAATATCAGCGTTTGCTTAAATTCCGTTACTGCTTTCAGAATGTTAAACTATTATTAATTGTTCTTATTAAAACTTGTATGTAAAGTACTTCGATGTACTTGCTTTTCTAATTATATTTTCAAAAATTGTGGTGGCTCCTATTGAAAATATAATTAGAAAATCAAGTACAACGAAGTACTTTGGCGATGTACTAGGGAGATGTGAGATATCAGGCAACGCGTTGTGCAAAGAGGATTGCGGTAAACTCAAACATATGGTGATGTATAGAGCATTCGCGGACAGGCGTATTTGTGTAGGTATGTTTGATATGTAGCGTCGCATGCGACGGCGATGACGCGGTTGATATGTCACTCTTTTATCAACTTCTATCATTAGCAACACAGTGCTCACGTTTATCTTTAGAGGTCGTTGTAGAAGGGCGTCCTTCGCTCAAATCATCAGTGAGCTCGCGCCGACTAAGTTTGAACTCATACTAGTGATTATTGCTTACCTTATCTGATTTTCTAACAGTGCTATATTATCTCGTAATTGCTTACACATGCAATTTAATTCTTCTATTTGTTTATCTTTCCTAATTATATTTTCTTGAAAAGTTGAAAATTGCGCTTTTGTCGTCAAATCTGTAGTTTTGTGCCACTGTAGACGTTCCTGAAAACAATTATGAGGAACCAAGTTATCTTCAATAAGCTTCCAAGATCAAATTAGGTTAAGGGTAGATAGGGATGAGAAAGGGCTTCTATTAAATTCCAACTAATTCGTATATAATAAAGAAAAATCTCTCTATGCGATATCTATATCAATCTGATTGTATATTAATGATTTCTGAATCAGGAGGGCTCTCAGTACTGAAGCTAGAAACACGAAATTTGAACAATTAACGGATTATATATTAATAGGCTCTGAATTAGGCGAGCTCTCAGTACTGAAGCATAAAGGTCCAAAGTTTTTATGGAAAAAAAAATCTTGCGTCGTTTAAAACGAAACTTGAATATTTACACTAAGTTTCGTGTACAAATCCTAAGGCTTTTAAATCCCAAAAGAAATGAAATTGTAATAATACATTTTGTACTCTATTTAATTATGATAATG
Source organism: Pyralis farinalis (assembly GCA_947507595.1). NCBI lineage: Eukaryota > Metazoa > Arthropoda > Insecta > Lepidoptera > Pyralidae > Pyralis > Pyralis farinalis. The sequence goes on from OX382272.1 coordinate 17,550,475, forward strand.
TACGAGTACATTATGTACGCGGGCGAGAAGTTCGAAGAAGAGGTTTAATCTCCACTGTCAACAAGTGAGATTTGCGTGCATAGCATAGATACACACTCACAATGAACATCTCATCTTTATTATAATCAGTCACTTGATTTTAATATTGTCCATTTTTGCGAACTACTTACTGAAGAGTGCAGTATACAGAAAAGCTTTGTAAGTTCATGTTTCTGCTGCATAAATAACAATATTATGTTTAAGATAAATAAATAAAAATAGAAAAATTATACAAAAGTCCCTACTCTGCTAATTCGTTGTAATTATCCCGCGCCTAAATTTCGCACTTCTATTTGTCGTAGTTGTTGATTTTATCAAATTTTAGTAGTTGATAAAATCAACTTTTTGCAAATAGTAACAATATTGTAACGATGAACTCCGCGTTAACCGTTAAAAAGGAGTACAGGATGAGCGGGGTAGACGACAAAGGCAACAAGAAAATTAAGAGAAAGGGAAAAGTAGTTAAAATAGTGATTAAACATGGAAACATGAAAATGGTACATGATTTGAGGGATCAGAAAACCAAACCTGTGCTAATCTATCTTTTTCTTTACTCAAATTCTCCTGGTATTCAGTTTCCCGCCTCAGTTTGTCTTCTTCCATTTTAGTTATGGCTAATGACAAGTCATGAACTTTTCTCTCCAAATTGGTACATTTATCATTCCATAAAGTATCGGAACTCGAAGCCGAACTTTTAACTGATGACAACATTTTCTGCAAAAAGTAAAATTTTGAACATCATAAACAACATAAATTGATAACTACCGTTAGAAGCACAACAAAAGGACTTTTAGCGTGAGATCTAAGTATTTAAAATTCGAACTCAAGTATGACCTGGTCTCAACCGTCAAGCACCCATAAGCTATGGCAACTGCTCACCATCAGGCAGGCTTTAAATAATAATAAATTGTTTCTCAAGTAATATAACAAGTTTTTTGTGAATTTAACTACTAAACTAATATTCATACATATGTGATAGTAAAGCTTTTTGTAATCAGTGAGTGGTAAGAACCCCGACCTCTTAGTCTAGTTTAGTCTGAGCAACTTAGTATTTCTAATAACGCGGACTTACGATGGTTGTGTAATGAAAACTCATTCAAACACTTCAAGTAAATTGATCACGGAAGTCAATCAGGGATGCCTAATGTATTAAAACTAGGGCAAATTCTTGCTTACGAGATATTAAACGGTGTTTATAGCTTATATTTTATCAAATTACAATTATTAGAATTTTTTTATTCATAAAACACGTTTTATATTACATAAAAAATGCGTAGTTATTTTATGTTACAAAAATACGTATTCTATGAAAATAATAAAAATAAAATTGCAAAGTCCCCCGAAGGGGAAGATATTTCACCCTAATTTTAACAGTTTTTCATTTTTTACGCAGGAACCCTAAATATTTACGGAATAAAAAGTAACCTATATTCTGCTCTGAACAGTCCTCTACCTACCAGTGAAAGTTCCGTTAAAATCGGTTCAGCCATTTCGAAGATTAGCCCGGACAAACAAACAGACAGACAGACAAAAAAGTTAAAAATGCGTATTTAGGCTTTGGTAACGTGAAAATAATAATATGAGCTTAACCCTTTAACCGCCGTCACCGTAATATTTCGGGATATGAAAAATGTGCACCACGCGCCACAGACGTAATTTCATGTCAAGTTTATAAATTGTTTATTGGTGCATTTATATTAAACATTAAGTTGCAATAAACGTTGTACATTACAATCCGGGATGTATTCTTAATAATTAACAAATTTTGCTGTGTTTCATTATGATATTTATAGCAAATTGCGAAGATGATTATGTAGTATTCGTTGTAAGGTGTTACTTAGTACCAACATGAATCGCCAATATCGTGATATTACGTGCACTAGGGATGAGCAAATCAACGTAATCTAAACGAAACTTTATTGAATAATCATGGTGTGAAAGCAAAAATATTGCATTGAAATCCAAATTATTTCGTCAAACTCGAAGCATGAATAGTCGTACTAAGTAGAAGCATGTTAAAACAATAAAAATGTTTATTTTAATGTGTGTTAAATATTAGAGATAATTTATTGTTTCGATAAATAATCGATAACTGAGAACTTCACTAGTTCAGATTATCTCCGATCGGCCGTCACCGTGATTTTACATGCGGCTCAAGGTCAAACGACGCCATATTTGTATCTTGATGGCTGTTGCTCAGGCGCCGTCACCGTAATAACACGTTCCTTGTACAAATTAGTGTTGTTCCCTTGCCATGTTAGAAGACTACGAATTATTAAATATTTTAGAAGGAAATAATGACTGTGGTACGATCAGAATTAGATAATATGAAAATTATTATTGATAAATCAAGCTCGAATGAATCGAATCGATGCATCTCGCATCAGAAAACGAAGATGTTAAACTAGATTCATTGCTAGAATATTGATTGAAACGTGCTAAATAAAGTAATTTTTTTTATACCACTAAGGTAGCAAACAAGCTTACGGCCTGCCTGATGGTAAGCAGTTACCGTAGCCTATGGACATTTGCAACACCAGGGGTGTCACTCTTGCGTTGCCGACCCTGTAAGAACCTCTTCACGCCTTTCTTGAATAACCCCATACTGTAGTCCCTTGATACTTGACTAATAAAGACTGATTTAATATTAATTAAATTTTAACTTTTATTAATTTAAACTAATCGATAACACTATTTCTCAACCCTATTTGAAATTACGCCGACAGGCCGTTGGCGTTAGGGTGTATGATGATGTAACAAAATATGGCGGTTAAAGGGTTAAGATAAAGGCTTTATTTTGAAATCACAGACAGACACTTCAATTTTATTTATATGTATAGATAAACATTTTTTGCAGTACTTACTTTTAAGTTATCAATAGTTTCAGCCATATGTTGTTTAATATCAGCATCAGTAGCGGGGCCTGTACTAAGTGATAAATGCACTAATTTTTTAAACTCATTGTGTTCAACAATTTCGAAATAATATTGTATGGGGTTAGCCTGTTGCATTATCATAAACCTGGAAACAACAATAATACAAGTACAATGTCTGATGGGTAATAAATTAATAATAAATGTACGCCATATTTGATATGAAGCATGTACCATTGATGCACTGTCAGTACCATCTTCGCTACTAACACCGCATCTTCTTAGAAGCTTTCTAGTAACTTCACTAACACGCACAACAATGCGTTAGATATGGTTATTAATTTCTGTTGATAGCGAAGGCACTTCAACTATCTAGCTGCTCATGATTCCCTGGCCTTATAACTTTGTGTAAATACAGCTGAAGTTACTGTGGTGTCAGACAACAAATGATAGAATCGGAAATAGGACACACGACCTTTTTCTTATGCTATGTCGGGAGTATGACCCAATCACATGACATTGCATAAAGACACTACTCGCTCACCAAACATAGTATTTTACCGATTCGAGCCTACTAACCAATGGGAGAATATTTTAACCAATAAGCTGATAGGTGACATGATGTTAATCCGTGAACTAGGAAATAAGAGCTGCGCATTTTACTCTACCCCCCAACTCGTAGTGGTGAGTTTTCTACTATGTAAAATCTTGTCATCAAATTATTTCCCTAAGGGAGGTAAAGCAGCATATTGCTCATCTGATGGCTATAAATAAAATAGGCTTCTAATATAATAAATACTTCCCCAGACATGCGCGCTGATATGCCCTACCTGTCTTAAAACACCCAGGCCAAGAAAAACAGACATGTTCATGCACGCAGATGTTTGTCCTGCATAGGAATCAAACCCACAAACATTGGTGTCAACTTTGGTGGTGTGTAACTGCCATATAATCACAAATTATTATTCAATTGTCATTAAATGATTACAACTGATGAAAACGATTACAGAATTAAGGAGCAATGTACCCCTGAAGTCAAAAGGCTCAGTGATCTATTGAAATCAAGATGGAGATTTGAAAACAAAAGTATTCTGTGACATTGATCTATTTATTTCACTTACTCTTTAATAGGTCATAACAATATTACGAGGCTCTTCATAAAATCATTAAAAAGAGATGGGCTGTTATTTGCACACAATTACCTGTAAGCTCATTCTATTAAATGACTGAAGGTCCACTGCTGTGCAACATGTGACTTTACATAAACTTGGGACGATTCATTACTCTGAGTGATCCTGCTGCAGCAACATTGTAGCAGTGCTGTAGCAAATGAGTGTCAAAAACCTTGACTGCATCTATAGATTTACTGCAATGTATTCTGATAAATGGTTTTATCATTTGATAGCACATTGACAGAAGTTTCCAAAAAGTTCTCTAAAATAACTAATATTCTAAAGAAGAGATTTATATTCTAATGTATATCTTGTTGTGGGAGTGGAGAAGTCAAACAAAGAAGTTCCCAGGTTCAATCGCAAATGAGCTCAATGAGGGAACCAAGGGCAATGGGGCTTGACCCCTTTGGTCTAACTTTTTTTTCAACGTCTAAGGTATTCAAGCATACGACCCACCTGATGTAAAGGGGTTGCTGTAGCCTATGAACGTTTGTAATCATTAAGTAACACTCGCGTGATGCCTCCTCTGCTGCTAACACAGCAACTCCTTAGGAGCTTACTGGTGACTTCACTCACACGCAGGAACACAATAACCCTCTGGGGAGTTGTTATTTGGCTGCGGTTTTCTGTGAGGTGCAGGTACTTTACCAGATGGGCTGCTTTGATGCCTCTTAAAACATCCAGACCAAGACAAACAGACATGTTCATGCACACAAATGTTTGCCTTGTGTGGGAACCAAAGCCACGAGCGTTGGTGTAAAAGATGTGTCATTCACGACTGCACCACTGAGCTGTTGAACTGACTTTTGTAGATAGCATTTATCATAGGTAACATGCAGTCAGTTAGTTAATTTGTAAGACAGGCACAATTTCTCAAGGAAGTAACTACAGGAAAACGTTTACCACCAATAATGTTCGTAATGAAGACGTGAGAGAAAGAATTGGTCTAAAAGAGTGTCGGTGTTGAGATAAGAAAGGGCATGCTACGTTGGTTCGGACATGTAGAAAGAATGCGGGACGAAAGAATGACGAAACAGATATACAATGCAAAAGTGGAAGGATGTAGGAGCCGAGGAAGGCCGAGACTAACCTACCATGACCAAATTGGTCGTGTTTTATCAGAAGGTGATGTCAGAAGCCCCAGGAACCGGCGAGCGTGCATGAAAAGAGCTATGAATGTGACAGAAGCGAGTGAAGTATGCATGGACCGCGTCTTATGGCGCTCGGTTCTCTCTGCCTACCCCGCAAGGGACTTGGCGTGAAGATATACATACATACATATACGTTTACCACCAGGCAGCCTGTATGCTTATTGAAAAATCGTAATACAGTTTATAGAAATAAATAAAATAAACTTACATGTTATTTGCAGCACATTGCTGAAATAGTCTGACAAGTTGTGATGGAAAGTTGTCAAAATCTATTAAAAGACCTTGTTGCTTTTTCAAATCTTCATAATCAAGGCGTGTTATGTTTAAAATGTACAGAAAGCTTGGATCCTCCTCATCTGATAAGCATATTCTCTGTAAAAGGTTGGTTTTAAGAATAATGTGCAAGACAATAATGTAACTGAAAAATGTCTAGCTACCAAGATATTAAAAAGTTAGAATGTACATGAGAAGGTCACCTTACTAAAGCAAAGTAAGAAATGACTTAATAAATTTTCTACTAACCAAACTATCAATCTCAAAAAGTTTGTCAACAGACACAGTAATATCCTTTTTATAGTCTTCAAATCCACGTTTAAATGTGACATAATATTTTCCTTTGTGGAATGTTTTTCCAGCCATATTCAGAAATTCCTATACACAATTGGCTAAATTATAATAATTACAAGAGACAATACAATTTGTAGGTATGTCACTCCATGATCTAAAACAACACAGACATAGATAGATTTAGTATAGTATATATAGGAAAATAAAAGATGATATAACATGAATAATGTGACAAAACCAAAATAAATGTTACAAGATTTTACAAAAAGATGTGACCTGTGACTTTCCCTTTTAAAATATATTCATGATCATGAGACAAACTATAAATATGACTGAGATGTAACCTAATAATATGAGATGTAGGCTTGTAACAAGCCTACATTGACAGTATTTAAATGGCATGATTTCATTGAACAGTGATTTGTGGTTACATTTTGGAAATAAAATTTTATGGTATCCATATCTCTACTATAGCCCATCCCATTCTCTCTTTTTCTACCATATTAGCCAGCAATGTGAGGTCTCTGAAAATGCTTATGTAGGCTGCGGTGACAGTTTACCATCTAACGCGGGACCGCATGCTTATTTGCCAATCTAGTTGTATAAAAAACTTCTCAAAACCAAAATGGAAATCTTCAATAGCAACATATAATAGCATTAGGGAAGCAAGAGCTGGGTATGGCAGAGACAGGGCAAGAAAGTAGGTTTAATGCAGTCAACATATAAGAATTGTGCAAAATGAATGTCATTGGGATTAGGATATTTACCTAAAGTTAATTTTTAGCAATGAAATATAGAAATGGCTTATTATAATAATTTATTTGGAGAAGTTAAAAATGGTGAAAATCTCCCTTTACTGTTACTGTCTAAATTTGGCAAAATAATGCCTGAATCTATTAACTATAAAAGATATGGTTATGGATTACCAACAAGTGATATGAGCCAAAACAGGAATTGTTTATAAATATGAAGGAAGTTGTTATTGTCTACATGAGAGGTGAATGATATTTATTTATATATATCAGGCAGGAGAAATTTTCAACATGATCAACCTTCCTTGTAGCTCAAATGCTTGTATAAACAGTCGTCTAAAAATCAAACTACAATACAAACAGAGTCAGCTTTATCTTTTTATACCACTAAACTATATACAAGCATACGACCTGCCCGATGGTAAGCAAGTACGTACTATGACAATTGAACACCGGATGCATCTCTCTGGTTGCCTAGTGCCTACTAGGCAGTACATGGCACTTAGGCTTTCTCCATAATGAAGGGCAAGAACAAGAAATGTTACTATTTGAACACTCTCTCACCGGCCCAAAACAGCTCCAAAATAAAACTGACCGAAAAACGCAATAAAACACGAATTTTAATATCAATCACAGCAAAGTTATTCAAAAGACTACAAATAAAGAACGTATAAATTGTAGGAAATTATATTCTCTTTGAAAGCAAGTAAGTTAAATCAACAAAACAAACATTAACGAACAACTTCATTTTTTTTTTGGTTCTTTTTATCCCCGAGGGGAAAGGCAAAGGGATCTAGCCCATACAGCCAAGTCATCAGTTTAGAACCATTTGAAAATCTTAATTCTATGTTCCAGCTTCAGGAACTGTGCTCAAAAAATACTTGAGAAGGGTACTTCGACCTAATCAACCCAGTTTAAATACCACCCGTAAAACGATAGGAATTTTACAAGGTTTTCTTGATGAACTTGTTTACGTCTTTCAAAAAGGCATAAACGTGTTATATTTGAGTTTTTTCATTATTGTATAATTGCACTAGCACTTATGTTATAAAACACTATCGAAATTGTCACATAAAACTAATTTTACACTGAATTGTAAAAATTTCAAGTATAAGAACAATGTCACTAGTCAAAAGCGCGGGAAGAAGTCCACGAAAGACTTCACTGACTTGTATACAGACAAGGTTACCAACTCCTAAAAGTAATAAAAAAGTATTAAAAGTGATTAACCCTAAAAACCCCTAAAATGTTCTAGTTATTTTCATAACCTCTCTTGCAGCCAGACACCTTGACCTAGATCGTCGTCTATTTATTTATCTATTTTTGTCTCTATTTCATCATCCGTTTTGTACCTGTGTGCGGTATTTGAAAAGGGTTATGTGTCATAGTTTTTTCTCTAATTAGACATATAAGATTAGTGCTAACCTACCATCTGGAATCATTTACTGAGTAGAATTACTAGGTATTTTCTTTGTGTCTCTGTTGTAATATTTTTATTTTGTCTTGTGTTCGACTCTCTTTTGACATTATTTTTGTTATTTAAATGCTATAAGTGGAAATCTTGTTATTGGCCATATGCCATTATATGAATATAATGATTGTTTTGCTCACGGAATAGAAAAAACAAGTGGAAGTGCTAAGTAGGCGTGGCGCGCGTGCCACAAGTAAGCGTTGTTACGCATACCTACGCTTATTTGATTCCAGTCGCGTTCTAACATTGTCTTCGGCAACATTCTCGTGACATTCTATAATTTTCTATAATTATGCCGTATTGTTCCATTTTAGAATGCAAGAACGATAGTACTAGAATAAACCTTAGTATTGGAGGTGTTTCGTACCATCGATAAGTACGATTTTACTTGTTTTCTTTAAAAATCTTATTTATTTAATTTTACTAATAATTTAATAAAACGTCTAATTAATATCAACCTTATCACACTGTAATAAAGTCTACTTTGGATTGATTGCACTGGTTTTTTTCTCGAAAGTTCTTCGCTACTCTGCCTGAGTAGCGAAGCTAGTGTTGCGTCGATTCCAATACAAATTTATCGATAAATAATATGGCATATTATTTTATCTATAACACACAACGGCCCACCTGATGTAAAGCGGGTACCGTAGCCCATTAACGCTTGCGATATATTAAGTATCACTCGCGTGATGCCTCCTCTGCTGCTTCCACAGCAACTCCTTGGAAGCTTACTGGTGACCTCACTCTCACGCAGGAACACAACAACCCTCTAGGGAGTTGTTATTTTGCTGCGGTTTTCTGTGAGGTGGAGGTACTTCCCCAGACGGGCTGCTTTAATGCGACCTACCTCTCTTAAAACATCCAGACCAAGACAAACAGACATGTTCATGCACACAAAATGTTTGCCTTGTGTGGGAATCGAACACACGAGCGTTGGTGTCAAAGTCGCATCGTTCACGACTGAGCCACCGAGCTCGTCAAAATTGTAGAATATCATGGCATTCTTTAAACAGATTTGCTTTTACTGAATTCCCAATGTCTTAATTTGTTGAATAAGTACTAAGGTATCTATCGATAATGTAATTCGATGTACACAATTGAAGCTGCACTGGTCGAGTAGCAATACAAATGGGGCAGAAGACGCAAATGTTAAACTTATGACTAATATGAATTAAGTTTATAATTGTATCCACGGATACCACCGCCATCTATCGTCGAGTAACAGTATTTGCTCGATAATCAAACTCAGTCTGACTTGAAATTGCAAAACATCGTAAATACATTCTGCACTCTAGCAAAATATACTCTATTCGACATTGTGAACGTATATTTTCCAATGTAGCATTTGTTGATTTCAGCTACTTTTGACTAAAACAAAAACGACCAATCATAGCTATTGTTTATTTGTAGTGCAATATAGGATAATCGGTTTACTAGTGTGAGTTTGGCGACAACGGTTTCTGTACCAACTTTGTCACTTAGCACTTCCACTTGTTTTTTCTATTCCGTGGTTTTGCTAGACATAAATTTTCCGAAAACAATAAAATAAAATAAATAAAACACGGCATCGTGTGCATTCAGCAGACAGTTCACCGCTTGGTCACCATGCGCAATCCCACATTCGTTGCGCCTATTCTCTCCAGACATTTATCGAGATACAAGATACACAGCCTAGCAGATAGCACGCAACCCTGTTTGATACCAATTTTGACACCATACAAGGGTGACATGCCATCATCTATCCGCACATATGCTGAGCAATCCTTTGTAAGTGGACAGCACAGCACGGAACAGTGAACCGTCAATCCCATATCTCGGCAATATGTACCACAGTTCCTTTCGCACAACTCTATCAAATGCTTTCTCAAGATCCACAAAACCACAGAAAACCTTCTTGTCTACGGCTAGATGCATCTCTACGATATTGTAGAGCGAGAAAACTTGAGCCGTACATCCCCTTCCATTTCGGAATCCTCCCTGTGCCTCCCACAGCATTTCATCGGATGTCACCCTCATTCTCCTTTCAATCGCTTTTCCATATATATTTGCTGCTAAGCTAATCAATCTGATGGTCCTATAGCTGGTGCAGTCCATGCGTGAGCCATTACCTTTATACAAGGGCACGATGACTGCGCGTCTCTAGTCCATTGGAACCAGTTCTCCAGCATAGATTGCGTACCAGAACTATAGAGTCCCAGAAGGCGTCCCGGAAGTAAGTGTCACCTAGTTTGATCATCTCAGCTGTGATTAGATCGACTCAAATCAGGCGAGGTTGGGACCAAGACTAAGCGCAAACCCATACAATTAAAAATATAATAATTACCCTCAATAGAAACCCGGTATCAGGACAAGGACACTGACCCTAAGCTAAGATGAGATTAAGTGAAGAGCAATCATTGCAGCAGAGCAGAGCGCTTTTTGAGCAATAAAATCTGTGCGCTTTAAAAAACCTTAAAATATTTTGACAGTTTGAGGACCGCACTCCAGAGAGTGTCGAGTTCATCCTACGACACACGAATGAACTGTAAAGCTATGAACGGAAGGAGATTAGCTCTTCTCTGAGTGGTTAGTTAGTTATATCGAACCTGCCAAATGTAAACCACTCAAATCATTATAAAATTAATATTGATTTTGTGGGACCGACACAGTGCATACCAACAACTGTGCAATAACTGCTGTAGTAGTACTAATACTACATCATTTTTAAATATTGCCGTAACGTTACCACTTGCGTCTATTTGCGACATCTGTTCCTACTGCCTTCAAAATCCGTTTGCTCAGAACACTTTACTGCAATCGGAGCCTTTTTATGCAATTTGTCTGCTAATGGAGTCTATAATATACTCTAATTATGAAAATATTTTTAAACTTGGAAACAATGTTATTCGAGAGAAGGATCCGGTGCCAAAACGAAGTGGTGGTGGAAGTGAACATTAAATGTCAAACGACTTCTTCCCGCGCTTTTGACGAGTGACATTGTTCTTATACTTGAAATTTTTACAATTCAGTATGAAATTAGTTTTATGTGACAATTTCGATAGTGTTTTGTAACATAAGTGTTAGTGCAATTATACAATAATGAAAAAACTCAAATATAACACGTTTATGCACTTTTTGGAAGACGTAAACAAGTTCATCAAGAAAACCTTGTAAAATTCCTATCGTTTTACAGGTGGTATTTAAACTGGGTTGATTGGGTCGAAGTACCCTTCCCAAGTATTTTTTGAGCACAGTTCCTGAAGCTGGAACATAGAATTAAGATTTACAAATGGTTCTAAACTGATGACTTGGCTGTATGGGCTAGATCCCTTTGCCTTTCCCCTCGGGGATAAAATCAACCAAAAAAAAAAACTAAATGTCAAACGTCAAACTACTCAAAGTTCAAACAAAAAAAACTTTCATTTTATTTCTCCCGCCCGTTTATTAATTTTCTCAATTTGTAAAGATTTTCCATTATATAGATTGACTTCTAAGTAATCGATTTGTTTTGTAGGTGAAAAAATGTGGAACGGTTTGTTAGATTTTCAGTTTTATTTATTTAACAATTGAGTAAAATAACTTAATGTAGAATTATTATTGACTTCCAGATCAATCTGTTGCTGGTGGCTTTTTTAATTCTCCAAATCAATTTGGCAATGCTGCTACGCCAAATCAAGCCCAGAAAACGGTAGGAACTTAATTTAAGTTTCTGAATAAACAAAGATATGGTAAAGAGATAATGTTGCATGCAAGTGGCCTTGGCGCATGTTTACAGCCAAAAATCGGCACGTCTCTGTATCCTTTGTTAACTAACAAGGATCTCGCGAAGAGGGACGTTAATTTTCTCCTATCAGGCGATCTATCCAATATCTATTGGGTAGACAAATATAAGGGGGAGGTCTATGTTCAGCAGTGGACGTCTTTCGACTGATATGAGACAAATATGAAACCATGTCTGGTGTGATTAAGTTCAGCTTAGTCCAAATATGTCTAAATTACGTCGAGATACAACTACTCTAAAAATTGGTTTAAGGAAAAACATACACACATATCTTTCTTTATAAAAAAACCAAGCCAATAGTTTGCACTTGTAGACATCAACAAAATTAGAATTCCGATATTTGCCGAACTTACAGGAAATTGCCTAAACGACATTAATACATATAAATTATTGGAAATTCAACGATAATAGTAATGATAATTATAGAAATTTAACAAAATGAAATGAATGATTTTACAGTAATTTGTTTACAGCCACAGAGTGACAAGCTGAAACTATACAATTGTTTGACACATATGTGAATAACGTAATAATGTAGTTGCGTTCCTTCTCCTTCTCTAATTACATGGAATACTTCCAGGGTCGCAGAGCATCACGGACAGCTCCAATTGTTATCAGACAAGCTTTACACTGTGGAGACGACGGTGTAAAAATCTGGGGGACTGATATTCAGATAGTATCTGTAGTAGCTCGTGTGAGAAATATTAGAATCCAAAGTACTAAAATTACATACACAATTCAGGACATCACAGGAAGGATGAGAGCAGTTCTCTGGCTGGACCAGGAAGCTATGGATGAAGATGTAAGGATAATATATTAATAATTTGCTGCAGTGATATTTTCTATATCTTACAATTTCTTTTGTATCTTTAAAATAAAAATGACATTCATAGATATTTATTATTAAAAATATGACATATTCCAAGTAATTTTACTATGATTATGTAATAAATGTTATGATTTTTAAGATAATCAGATATATTCAGAATTATAGGCTTACAAATGTCTTACTTAAAAATACAATAGAAAATATACTTAGATAAACTGAAACTATTAAAAGCCTAAAAGTTGTGTTAAGTGTAAAAGGCGTGTTTTTTTAAGCTAATTTATATTATAGGTATTTATATTATATTAATATAAGAGCTTTCACACTAGGGCCTAGATGGTTAAAGAACCTCCTATTAACTAGTACTGGGACTACTAAATTAGTCTTTTTGGGTTTATGTACATATTTGTAATTATCACTTGCTCAACCTAATAGTATAATGATAGCAATAGTATAGAAGTTGTAAGGCCTGTACTGTAGTTCAAATTGAATTTCGAAGCAATGCTGTTTGAAGTTGTATAAAAAAAAAACGCAAATAAAATGGGACTCAATACTGAGCCTTTTTATAGACACTCATTATTGAATCCTAAATGAGTCAGTTTTTATTATTGAAATGATTAAGGTGAGAACTAAGAAGGTACGATATATAAACGAAAAAAATATACTAGTTTGTATTGTTTTTTTATTTCATGTCAAGAGCGTGCAAGTATACAGCCCACTTGATGTAGTGATTACCGTAGCCTATAAACGCTTGAAATACAGGAAGTATCACTTGTTTGTTGCTACCCCTGCCACTAACTAATACAGCAAATCCTTAGGAGCTTACTGGTAACCTCACTCGCAGGAATATAGTAACCCTCTAGTCTAGAAAGTTGTTAACTGGCAGTGATGGTCAGTTTTCTGTGAGATTGAGGTACTTCCCCAGTTGAGCTATTTTGATAGGTAGGTATCTCTTAAAAACACCCAGCCCAAGACAAATAGATATGTTCACTTCAAGCATACTTTTCATCATTTACTTTTATACTGATTTCAGCAGTATAAACACGATTTTGTTGACTTTACCTCCATCATGTTTATAGATGGCGTCGAATTTAGTTTCTTCATTGCCATTCTGTCAGTCTGAGCTAACCATAAATATCTTAAGTTGCCTATGTGTGCCAGCTTACAATATACTAATGACAAGATGTTTATTTGCAGGATAAATCCATGCCAAAAGTGCAAACAAATGATTATGTTCAAATTTATGGTAATGTTAAAACAAACAAAGGAAAGAAAGTTCTCATGGCATTCAAAATTATGCCCATCACTGATGTCAATGCTATCACATTCCACTACTTACAATGTATAAATAACAAAGTTAAGATGGAAGCGGATTCAAAGAAGGTATCTCATTATTATTACATTCTTAGTATGTATATTAATTTAACATCATGAGAGTGTTTGTTCCGTATACTATAGAACTACCAGTTAAAAAATAAACTCATTTACATCAGGCGGGCTGTATGCTTATTTGTATACCAGAGATACAAAATATTTCTTTTTTTCAATGTCAGTGTACTATCAGATATCAGATGCAGCGTGCAATATAAATGGTCTTTACAGCTACAGTAATAATAAAACGGGCAGTATACACACAGAATAATCTTCATTATACTCCAATACTGATAATCTACTACATTCAATAGAGTTACCTACGACATTTATAAATAGATGCATACAAAATAATTTACTCTTTCTTGCAGTCACGACGTTTATATGAGGTTCATTAAAAATTGCATTGCTATTATGCGCCTATATGATCCCAGAACGGAATCTTTTAGAAATTTGTTAGTTCAGTAGTAGCTGTATTGAAAGTAATAAGATTAGCAGTATTACTGAAGATTTAAGTTTGTGACAATTTTTTAGTACCTATAATCCAAGAAAAAAAGATTTAATCTATACAGATAAAAAAAATTGGAGTGTCTGTTTGTAATATCGAAATAACCGCTTTTTATTAAAAGCATGTGGATGTATACACGGTACATACTTATACCAATAAATATTTTTTTTACAATTTTTGTCCGTCTGTCTGTTTGTTCCGGGTAATCTCTGAAACGGTTGGACGGATTTTGACGGGACTTTCACTGGCAGATTAGCTGATGTAATAAGGAGTAACTTGGTTACTTTTATTTTTGAAATTTTATTTATTTTTATTAGGTACTATAAATAAATAATAAAAAAATAACTATTCAAACGATTTCGATCGACGAAGTCGCGGGCACAGCTAGTTCATTATAAAACCTGTGTGTAAATTTAAGCTATGATTTTTTTCCAGGAGAAAATAGTCAGTAATAATATTTCATCAGCAAGTGGACTGCCAGCAAACTCATTGGTTGGCATGACAGATAGTGGTGGATCAGTTAATGGACTAAATCCCAGGCAAATGATGGTCTTTAACCTAATCAGAGCTTCTACCTTGGAGCAGGGAATCAGTAAAGATGATATGTATGCCACATTGAAAGATCGGATGTCACAAATTGAATTTAAGTAAGTTTATTAGCAACAGTATGTTATATGTTTGCGATTCTCATATAGTATCCATTATTCATCACAAATGAAAACTAATTCAGAATGTTTTCATTGCATGCATAAAAGAAGTTAAGTCAAGTTTGATGCAATTTTATTGTTGTACATCGAGTATGGTTATATGGTACCCACTTTCTGAGTTCTGGGTATATATTCATATATATGTACTGTACTGTTGTGTATATAATATATATACATGTACAGTTGTGTATATATATATATATAAACGTTCTCGTGCAGTGGCGAATTTACTAATTGGCTGAGTAGATTGAAACCAAGGGCAGCATATTTTAGGGACGGCAGACGAATGTTTACAAATGTTACTCCCTAATATTTTTTTATATAATTTGCGTAGTCTCATTTGGATGTGGTGCGGGAACGAGTGACATGATACACATAGTGCATAACTCATGAGGTTACAATTTCGTTTACAAAAAATATGAAATTAATATAATTGTGAACTAGAGTACTGAATTGCAGATGTCAGTAGGGGCGGCAAAATCTGAATAGCCCATTGGCGGTCAATGTGATCCACCACTGTAATGACGCTGACTTTAAGTTAAAATAATCAGGAAAAGATGATTATATTCAGTCCAGCAAATACTCGTTTGGTGCAATCGCGAAACGTCCTCACCGCCACGATTACAAAAAACGATATTCTCAAACGTAATGTCACCAAAATAATTATTGTAAGATTTGATGAGATAATACTGCTTCCTACTACTATACTTTAACGTTCGAAGTGAACCTTAAAGTATAGTCGGGTGAAGATCAGTCCATCAAGCGTTGCATCGAACCAGCGATACATGTATGACTATAAAATTAATATTGACCGTAAAAAGGGACGGTCCGCCCTTTATTAAGTCTCTATCGATCCGGCGACACATGACCAACAGTAAAAATAACCAATACAGCGCGACGTCGCACCGGCGACGCGAACCAGTTTCTTCTGCCAATATTTTTAGTGAAGTACCAACATCATTGATTGTTAATTGTTTTAGAATCTAAAAAACAAACAAAAGGTTGATGTAAAATTTAGGTCAAACTTTTGTTTTGTTCTATGTTAGTCAGTATCAAAAATCCGCAATTTCAAAGGTAAGGAAAAGGACTAATATAATATGCTGCTACTTACTTGAAAGTAATTTTCTAGGCCCAAACAACCTTGTCTTAGGATTCACAATCAAAGTCAACTTAAATTAAGATCGTAGCGGTTATAATTTCATAGGATCGCTTAACGCGTTTTCAATGAGATGCGCGAAACGAGGCAGAGTATGGCGACCATAAGCAGGCAACTAAAGCGACTGCACACGTTGCTGCCGTCGCGCGCTTTCATACGTTCCGTTTATTCGCCTCACGTGGCAGCCGTCGGTAGCTATTTTGCTTTATCATTATCAGCATCATCATTTCAGGTTAAAAATGTCCAACGCCAAGTGGTTACCGTAGTCTATGAACTCTTGTAATACAAGAATTGCTCGCGTGATACTACCCCTGCTGCTACTCACAGCAACTCCTTAGGAGTTTGTTACTTGACTGCGATTTCCTATGAGGTAGAAGTATTTCCACAGTTGGGCTTTGATGAGCCCTACCTCTCTTAAAAACCACCCCCAATAAATTTCCATAGTCTTATGGTATTTACATTCATCGGCTTTCTGCGATCTTCGCCCAGGTCGTCGGTCTATCGTATGTGGGATCGTCCTACGCTGCGTTTACCGATTTATGATAGTCATTCAACAACAACATGTCTGTTTCTGGTCTGGATGTTTTAAGAGAGATAGGGCGAATCAAAGCAGCCCGTCTGGGGAAGTACCTCCTCACAGAAAACGGCAACCAAATAACAACTCGTGATACTTAATATATCGCAAGCATTATGTTGTATGTCTCCCGGCATTAAATAAAAACTAAAAATAACATAAAAACAAACTTTCTGCTCCAACGGTCATCGAGATATGCGGCCTGCCCACTGTCACTTGAGCGAACTGATCCTTAGGGCCACGTCGGTAATTCTAGTTCTACTATGAATGAAATAAACAATTACTGAAACTACCTCACAGAGAAACAGTGGTTCTCCGTTACACGCCGTGCAATCGTTAGCTTCCGTTTGAGGCCCATAGTAAGGGACCACGTTTCTGTGCCATAAGTCATCACTATTAACACAAACTGATCAAAGACTTTCGTCTCGAGACATTGAGGTATCTCAAGAATCGTCAACAATTTCGAGAACTAAACTCCCAACTGATATTGCAGTGGGTGCAACATGTACATTCGAAATAATCTTCATTCAGTCCATGTTCATCTTAAGACCCATTCGTTATTATACCCTGTCAAGGTGTTGGAGCATTGTGACCAGGTACCAGGTGGGCCATGTACTTCAGTGATTCCGTCATGAGCTATATCATCGATATATCGAAGGAGTTATATATGTTCGCCGTTGATACCGTATCCTTTCCAGTCCAGTAGCTGAAAACGTCTTACAATGAACAGTTTCCGATATTTACTCTACTTTCACATCTGTCTGCAGTTGTATAGGTTTCGTACTCTAGTCCTATAGTCGTATCGACAAGATCGCGTTTTCGTATATAATCAGTGCTACACCACAGACAGACTAAAACACCTTTGAGTTATGCTCTAACATAACTTTCATCAACAGTCAGTCGTCGTATGCATGTTAAATCGCAGGGCGGCGTCCCCTTCCCTGCCCCCTCTCGGTAAAGGTGATGACAACCATTATACACTGTCAGTGCCAAGTAGTATGAGCTTCTCAGTTAGGTATTTGTGTTAACTCTTTATATTAAATAAAACTCTGGATTAATATATGTAATTTGTGCAATTTTACCTATTAGTAAAAAGGCACTAAGACACACAGAGTTTAGAATTACGCTTAATTAGCTTTATTAACGCTGTATTCACACGAGCAATAGCACAAAACCGAGCAATAGCACAAAACCGGCTGCAAACATCACGCGTCACGTGTACGGCGAGAGAACGACGCGTTACATTGTTTAATTTTTCGTTACGCGCTTAATTAATAAACTATGACCTGATTTAAATAAAAATCTTGTTAGGAATAATATAAAATATAAATTAAAAAGTACGTTTTGGACAATTTAAGTAGTCAAAACAATTTAATTTCACTTAAGAACTTGAAAACTAATTATACTACATGATTATTGTTATTACCTGCAATAAAATAAATCTTAATTAAATTATAATTCATATTTACCGTATACTTAGTTGCTTATTGTATGTGTATGTATTATTTATGTTACTCACTTATGTCCTAATATATGTCTTCGAACGTACTTGCCCGGTCACCAATGAATCTCATTGTTGTGTTAAGTATGCAGTATTCTATACTATTCTTATTTTACATTGTAGGTAATTTTACATTACAACTAATTATTACATGACTGTGTCTTGATGTAGTGATATCATTGCATTTGCGTCAAACCTCAGTGGTTTATAAAATGCGTTAATATTGTTTTTATATTTTTTTTATGTAAACTGGTGTAATAAATAAATAAATAGAAACATAGCTCTTTCACTTTCTGTTTGAATGCTATGTTAGCAGTGTGGGATTGTTACTTTTTATATTGCAAACTGTATGCTTGCTTGTTTTATAAGGAAAAAATGTTCGTACACCTAGCAACACAAATGTCACATAACTGACTAAATGCCTCTTATACTACCTAACATTACAAATTATTTACCCTTACAATATATATTTTCAGTAATATATTGGAGTGGATGTGTGGAGAAGGCCATATTTATTCAACAATTGATGAAGAACATTTCCGTGCTACTGATGCCTTCTAAAAAGGTATAAATTCCCATCCAATCAAGACTCCATACTTGAAATAAAACTACAAGTAAGATTTTGTTTTATATTAAATAAAAATAAGTTCATAAAAAATAAAGGTTTTATTTCCTTAGCTATGTAAATGACTGATTTTATGCAACTGAACTAAAGATTGAGATTAGAATTCCCTGAATCCTCCTAAACGTGATTATAGTTCATCACGTACAGCTTTGTTCTTTACATCAGACTTTTTCCCTGTGTATGTTTGACTCTCTAACTGCACATCTTTCAGTTCTTCCTGTTCCAACAGAAACTCTTTAGCGGTCCACGCCTGAGAACCATCTTTGAACATGAATATAGCTCTGTCGTCATCTATCAAATACCTGAAATTAATATTGGTACAATCATTTTCTGGATTATTTTGTTAACCATTGTAACCCAAAACAATAGGCCATACTGGATAAAAGTATAAAAATTATACCACATCTTATCAAAGTATAAATTTACACATAATAGGAAGACTTAGTTTAACTTTGTCAGGTCATGCAAATAGAATCTTTATTCCCCTATATCCCCTTGAGAAAGTATTTGCTTTTAAGGAGTAAATGCAAGATTTTGGGTTACATTGTCCATTCAAAGCTGATTAACTTAAAATTAAGTAAAATTTTAAGTTCACCAGATAATAACAGATTTATATTTGTCTGCTTGCATACCTAATAGAGATAAAAAAGTAACATTAATATATTAGAGGTCAATCCTTCTATAAAGATAACCTTTATGATATACTCGTAATATATGTATTTAACGCGAAAAAAGTAGGTATACAATTAACATTATGGCAACTTTTAATCACCATTCCCACCCACTATGCAACTTTAAAATATTTTATTTCGTCACACATTTTATTTCATCATAAGGTGATTAATAAATCACAGTTGTTTGATAGGCGTGTGTACTCAGTTGTTTGTTAGAGCAGTAATAGCCCAGTGGATAAGGAACTAGCCTATTCATCAACAGGTCCCCGGTTCGAATCCTTGTGGGGCATGTACCACTAAATTCGTGTTTTCGGATTTATGGACATATTTACCACTTGGCGGCGGCGGCTCGGCGGTGAAGGTAAACATCGTAAGGAAACCCACATGTCGAGAATGTGTCATTTAACCTAAGATATATCTGGTTTTCCCTCTGGGTTTTGGAGGTCTGATGGCAGTTGCTCCATGTAAAAATCTGTATCTTCGCCAAATCCTTATACTAATGTAGCGGACGCCGCCAATCCTAATGAATAGTCCTATCCTAATGGATGTATGTTGATTTATGTGAAACAACCATTAAGTATACTAAGTAATATTCTACACCATGTATAATGAAATAAAAGTTGTTTGCTATTACAAAACAAAGATTTGACAAAATAGATGTAAGCCATGGAGATGTTTAGTAAATAACTGGAGAAGACTGCAGCCAAATAATGCCATGGTGGGAGTTATTGTGATTCTATAAGAGGCAGAAGTTAGGAGTAAGTATATATATAAAAGAGACAGGACATAGAGCCCTAAACATATTTTTTGAATGCAGTACCTTTCTGCTTGTATATGGTTACTCCAAAGTCCTGCTTGCCATATTTTAGTCAACTCATCAGATCGTGCCCGTGAAGGTTTATTGGCCACTGTGACAAACATCATTACAGTTTGCCCCTTTTTAGTAGCCTGCAAGACTTCTTCTGGATTTTTCATGTCCATTTTAGTCAAGTCTATGGCAGGAGGTTTCCTTAAATGTTCGGGTAACTCGTCTTCCGGTAATGGATCTTCATCTTCTTCCCATTGGTCAAACAACCTAAAATAAAATAAGTATATTTTCATTATGTAATAGTTATTAAGTTAAGAAATATTTTTTTACATATAACGCCCAATTATTAGGAAGGTTAGCCTATTCAACTTTACGATAAGACCCTTAGAAACTGAGATAAAAAGAAGACAGGAATAGCCATATGTGATACACGGATACTTGTCAACGAAGTTGCAGGGTTCAGCTAGTATGTTCTCAGATAATGAGTCCAGTCATTTTATAACTTAATCCTCTAATTTATACATTAATTATTATGCAAATGTTGTTATTTTGCGAAAGTAGCAGTGATATAGCTTAGATACGATCTGACCTATCATGAGACAGTCCCTAGTTTGAATTCTGGTGTTTGCATGTAATGATAGATTCATAGAAAAGGTATGGTTTTCCCTCTAGGTTTGGAGATCTGATGGCAGTCACTCCATGTCAAAACCTCGCCAATCCTAATGGATTAGGAAATGGTAAATGCTTTTATCAGAATAAGCTAATATTAAAATAGCAGAATAACATTAGTATTCTTTTAGCTTTAGACACACATTTCCAAGAAATGTAATATTATAAATAAGGAAAACTGGGAAACAATATATGTAGTGGTCAAGAAGTTTAAATAAAACCTTTTAAAAAAATAAAATTGCAAATTCAAATTTATTCATGAATAGTTTGACCTACTAAACACGCCATATCATTATCAAGACTGTAAAGTAAATCAACCAGTATATATATTTAGATTACTTTATGTTTAGGTTATAACCCATTACAATGTTTTATCGATTTTGTGACATTTTTAGGTAGGTAGCTTGTATTTTTATGGATGGATAAAAAAAGGTACTAAAATCCAAAAACTATTGTATCACGAGATAAATAAAACATAGTTTACAAGAAATAAGTAAGCACTGTTTTAAAAATATATATAATATGTTAAACAATACTATTTTTTTACCTTCAAAGTGAGCAGTGTAATAAAGCAAAAATTTGAGCCTTTTTTATTGACTTACGATAAACTTTGCACAAAATTCACCTTTCCATGTCTGCATCCGAGTAGTCCCTTATATCCTTCTTTGCCCATACCGGCTTTTCTTCATCTTTGTACTTTTTACCGACGCCACAGCAAATACAAATGGTTAATATAAGCAAAACCTTAAGCATTGTTCAAATAATAGCAATCCTATTATTTCGCGTGATTGCACAAAAGCATAAATATTATACCTCTGTACAAGAAAATGTAATACACTCTTCTTTATGGAAGCACTGTATGTAAGGTAGTGTGGTCTTTGAATTGTGCCAACTATATATCAAGACAAGAAACTCAAAAAAACTTCAAACTTGTAAAACCACGTAGGTAAGTAATGCACTGTACTTATTTTTACGAAGTGACAACACTGACCTTTTTTTTTTTTGTTCTTTTTATCCCCGAGGGGAAAGGCAAAGGATCTATCCCATACAGCCAAGTCATCAGTTTAGAACCATTTGAAAATCTTAATTCTATGTTCCAGCTTCAGGAACTATACTGAAAAAATACTTGGGAAGAGTACCTAGACCCAATCAACCCAATTTAAATAGCACCCGTAAAACGATAGTGACTTTTACAAGGTTTTCTTCATGAACTTATTCACGTCTTCCAAAAAGTGCATAAACGTGTTATATTCGAGTTTTCTCATTACTGTATAATTTCACTAGCACTTATGTTACAAAATACTATCGAAATTGTCGCACAAAACTAATTTTATACTAAATTGTAAAAAATTCAAGTAAAACAACAATGTCACTCGTCAGAAGCGCGGGAAGAAGTCACCGACAAAACTGATCTTGTCAAAAAATAATGCCGTAGTGGAAAGGGACTTCTTCCCACGGTTTTGACGACTTACATTATTGTTATTCTGTATACAATTAGTTTTAAGTGACAATTTTGATAGTATCTTATAACATAGTGCTAGTGAAATTATACAGGAATGAAAAATGTCAAATATAACACTTTTATCCACTTTTGGAAGGCGTGATTAAGTTCTCAGACCTTTCAACAAAAGGACGCGTCGTACGCGTGATTCTGTTAGTAAATAATTCTGCCATTTTTGACTGGGGACGAGGTATGTAACTACTACATAGAAACGATTACAACGCGTAAAAACATTTTGTGTTGTCATGAACGCACCCATGAAAAATGTTTAACACTAGGTCATTTTACGCACACTACTAAAATATTCACGACAACATGCTAGCAAAATTCACTATAACGTTATAAAAGTAATAGGGATTGACAAATATCGATATCATAATTTCAAAATATCGATATTTACAACGACAACAAAGCTGAACATATAAATATTCTATACTAAACTTGGGCCCTCGCGGCAGAGACATGTTACTAAAGGACCAGCCTCGTAGGATCATTCCCCTCTGTCATGGTACAAGATATTATGATCCATTGCGCGCATAAATACTTCGTGCGCAATCGATTCTCTAACAGTCTTGTAATCGTTATCGCTCAGGTAACATCATAAAGTGTTACACTAAAAATGCCAAACTGTGCAGTTATGTCATGCAAAAAAGATCAAACACTTCTAGTTTGCAAAAATATTGAGTTACCTTTCACATGCAAGTATTATTTTATTTGCTTTCATATAAAAGAAATTAAAATGGTGTGATAACGATTAATACATGAGAAATCGATTCAGTAATCGAGTACTGATGCAATCGAATCATATTCCGCGACTTTGGTCGCATATCTCCTATCCCAAATTAGCGTAAATTATACAAACTGCAAAACAAAACAGTCCTTCATGCTGTATAATAGAGTTCATTTAGCTAAAGACAAAAAAAGTGTCATATCTGAACGTTACCTTGGCAACGGTTGTGATTATAATTGACACATTCAAATAAATACATTTGTGATTTTTCATGGAATAATTTATTTAATAAAAAAGTATATAAGACGTTTCGTGATTTTAAATCTACTAGCTTCGATTTACGAAGAAGTTCAGCTATTCTACAACAGATGGCAGGCAGCGGTAAGAAAATAACTTTGAACTGTAGGTGCCTCGAAATATGATTGACATTTCCTTAAACCATTATTTTCGTTTCTATGTAGTAGTTACCTCGTCCCCCGTCAAAAATGGCAGAATTATTTACTAACAGAATCACGCGTATGGCGAGTCCTTTAGTAACATGTCTTTGATGTCACCGGAGCTATAACGATTACAAGACTGTTAGAGAATCGATTACGCAAGTAGTTTTTATACGTGTAATGGATCACATTCTCTACATCTTGTACAATGACAGAGGGGAATGATCCTACGAGACTGGTCCTTTTGTTGAAAGGTCTCAGGATTAAGTTCATGAAGAAAACCTTGTAAAATTCATTATTATTTTACGGGTGATATTTAAACTGCTGGATTTGGTCTTGGTACTTGCAGGATTGAGTCTGGGTATTTTTCGAAGTATTTTTTTAACACAGTTCCTGAAGCTTATCTAGAATTAAGAATTTGAATTGGTTCTGAACTAACGACATGGGTGTATAAGCCAGATCCCTTTTCTCCTCTGTGAGAATAAGAACAAAAAGAGGACTTCTTCCCGCGCCTTTGATGAGTGACATTGTTGTTTTACTTGAAATTTTTACAATTCAGTATAAAATTTGTTTTGTGTGACAATTTCGACAGTATTTTGTAACGTAAGTGCTAGTGAAATTATACAGTAATGAAAAAACTCAAATATAACACGTTTATGCACTTTTTGGAAGACGTGAATAAGTTCATGAAGAAAACCTTTTAAAGATCACTATCGTTTTACGGGTGGTATTTAAATTGGGTTGATTGGGTCTAGGTACCCTTCCCAAGTATTTTTTCAGCACAGTTCCTGAAGCTGGAACATAGAATTAAGATTTTCAATTGGTTCTAAACTGATGACTTGGCTGTATGGGCTAGATCCCTTTGCCTTTCCCCTCGGGGATAAAAAGAACCAAAAAAAAAATGTACGGGACGTCACCATTACGTCAGTTCAGTCAGTCAAGCCACGGTCATCGCTGTCGTTAGACTTTTCAGTGGCTCTTTCCCTTTTATATATAGCGTTCGTATGTTCATCAAAAATAACAGTAGCACTTCGTTCTAATTTTATAAATAATGTTTTAAATACCAATTTGAAACATTTATAATACATACATAGTATCAAATTATTGCGACCAGGTTTATTAGTTCTCATGTTACTATAATTTGTTTTATAAATGTAAATTACTTGTGTTTGACGAAACATCCCATTTCTGTTCTGAAAAAGAAAGCAGTAACGTGTAGAACCATACGACAGACTTGAAGTGCAGTGTGGACACAATGGACCAAAGTAACATAACTCCAAATACTTCTAATCAGGAGTTGGTGTTGAACGGTGACAATGACTCTGCAACAGCGCTGCTGCACGAGAAGCAAGTCAGGGGACGGAATAGTATGAGAGATGTCACATTCACTGAATACATGACCGTGGGAATATTGTGCTTCGTTAACCTCATCAATTATATGGATAGGTTTACAATTGCAGGTGAGTTAACTCTTTTGCTATAGTTTTCGTTAACAATTTTATAATATGAATGCCATTTATCATCTAAGCTTCAACTTATCTATTTAGGCACATACTGTAACACTCACAAAAAACAACATCACACACAATCGGTGCAGCCATTTAGCAGGAGTTAAGTGATGTACATAAGAATAATATACCTAAAAATAAATAACAATCTTTTGACTTATTGTACAAGCTTAGTTTTAGTTTTGAACTGTATTTACTCTAGGTTCTGAGGCTCTGATCTTAGTCTAGGAAACTGATGTTATAAAAGTATCATCAATACTTGTCTAATATTATTAAATACGAAAGAAATCATACAAGCGAATACATATTTTTGGTCAGTTTTAACATAAGTCTAAATCTTTATTATTTGAGAAATGAAAACCTCTTTTGTTATGTTGAAGGTCAAAAAAGGTAAGCATGTATGTAATCTCATGCAGATTGCAGAGGTTAATTAGTGTAACTACTGTCTTGATAACTCTTAATTTTGCCGCTATATAGTGGATAATTGGAACTTATCTCATAGCATGTTTGTCTTAACCCCGGTCCTTTGATATATGTATGCAGCGATATGAATCCAACATGTAAAGGTTCCTTTGAGAGGATCGATGTAATTTTAAAATGAGTTATATTATAAAAGTGCCTTTGAGACACGTATTTAATATTAAAGCATTTATACAAGCAAATGCATATTTTTAAGTCGGTAGGTGTGCTGCCTACTACACAAGTGATTTAGTGTGAAGATATAGATTGATAGATCTTATAAATATTTTAATGATAAAGTTAATTTGACACTGCTATGTGTCAACTGTGAAATAATATGAGATGATTTTTAATTAAAATATTTGACAGTTGGCCGAATGTCTTGTTAAAAATTCAATATTATATACCATATATATGTTACTGTAAAAGCCCAAACTATGGTAAATCTTAGGTTTCTCCAATAAATCTTAAGATTTGCCAGCATGAGTTGGTAAATATTATTTATTAATAATAAAAATGCGATCAATTTTCAAACATTAGACACTGGTACATGGTAGGTTTTACCAGAGGCGGTTGGTAAATGTTAGAAATGGGAAGAAAACAATAAGTACTTTTTCTTTATTTATTTCAATTAACAATCAGCAATCAACAAAGTAATTATTAATCATATTACCAATCAGTCAAATCCATAACTATATAAAAATATTATTATTTGCTTTTCTTATTATTTAGTATTTAACAAACAAAAATAAAGACAATTTATCTATTATCACTGACTAGTAAGTATGTAGTAAATAAATTTACGTTAAAATTGCAAATTGGCATTTAGAATTGCAAAGTAATCCTGATGACTTGCAAGCACACTTCTTCGACAGCCATTTTTTGAGAGTAATATTTTTGAATCCTTGTCCTCCAGCCAACAACAACTTTCCGATAACTTCTCGAAGACTTCTTTATCTCTAACAAACATCTATCTTTATAAAATCTTCTGAGTATGAAGTAAATTGGTTCCGAGTGCAAAGCTGCTTTAGTATTCCAATTTTGGCACCAAGTTCCTAATCTTTAAATGCCAAGAGCGGTGTGAGGGTATGAGCCATACAGATCCCCAAAGTATAAATATAAATGTACGAATTACGTCTGCGTCAGTTTTCTCCAATTAACTGCTTAATAGTAATCACGTTTTCCCACGTGGTGGCAATTGCAGACTCTCGTCGTCTTTGCGAGGACCATGTTCTGGTACTCTGGTACAACGTTTCGTGGTGGTGGCCATCTCAGGTGAGGTACTTCCCTTCCAAAAGCGTTCTGAAAACTAATAGTAATCTTGCCGAGAAGGCCATTTTGAAAACATAATGAATCTCGGAAATCTTTGCCTTGGAAACATTTCTCGTTAATTACATTTCAAAACTACGGACGACAAAAGTCAGTGCATGGTTGAACAATTTTCGGCCATTTAAAATAAACAAACACTATTTTATGTGTACACACATAATATCCTTAATAATAATACATAATAATAATACACTATTTTTCAAGATATGTAGGGCGTATCAAAGCAGCCCGTCTGGGGAAGTACCTCCACCTCACAGAAAACCGCAGCCAAATAACGACTCCCTAGAGGGTTGTTGTGTTTCTGCGTGTGAGTGAGGTCACTCATCAGTAAGCTCCCTAGGAGTTGCTGTGTAAGCAGCAGAGGAGCCGTTGCATCAGGTGGGCCGTATGCTTGTATGCTTCCCGATGTAGTATAAAAAAAATGTGTAAACCCGGCGAACATTGTTCTAACATGTGAATAATTTCTTATTAATTTTTTCTAATTATTTTTTGTTATGAATTTTTTTTATGCAATATACTTTACGACCTATTCTTATACCTACGGAATATACATAAAAAAAATCATAAAAATCGGTCGTGCGGTTTCGTAGGAGTCCGACCACAAACACCGTGACACGAGATTTTTATATATTATACTAACTGTGCCCGCGACTCCGTCCGCGCGGAATACATAGTTATTTATTTATTATATATTTATATTAATAAAAATAAATAAAATTTCTAAAATAAAAGTAGCCCAATTTACTCCTTATTACATCAGCTATCTGCCAGTGAAAGTCCCGTCAAAATCGGCCCAGCCGTTTCAAAGATTAGCCCGAACAAACAGACAGACAGACCGACAAAAATGGTAAAAAAAATATTTTGGTATATGTACGGTGTATACATCCATATGCATTTAATAAAAAGCGGTTATTTTAATATTACAAACAGACACTCGAATTTTATTTATCTGTATATGTATAGATAATATTTGAGAAACATGTTCGAAATTATAATATTTTTCGCCGTGCATGTTGCGAGTTATATAACGCATTCAGCGGAAGGTTGCACGCCAGTTAAC
This sequence comes from Pyralis farinalis, assembly GCA_947507595.1. Classification (NCBI taxonomy): domain Eukaryota; kingdom Metazoa; phylum Arthropoda; class Insecta; order Lepidoptera; family Pyralidae; genus Pyralis; species Pyralis farinalis. The sequence continues at coordinate 17,578,703 of OX382272.1, forward strand.
GTTCGTTTTCTGGCCAGCCAGTCTGTCTCCAGTCGAATGGCTGACCTTGTCTCACTGCGATAGCGCTACTTTTATTTGTTTGTGCATGCAGAAATGCAGCACTACATTTTAATTAGTTATATGAAAATGTATGTCTCACTGTTCGTTCTACAAAATCTTCATTCAATATTTATCTATGTATACAAATATTGATGAATGAATGAAGATAATAAATATAATCCTTTTTTGTATCACTAATGTGGAAACAAACACCTGATAGCAATGAGTTACCGGCCTATTATTGCTTTCAGCACCAGGATTTTCACTTGTTGTCTACCCTGAAGATGAAACATGTAGAGAAAAATATTTATAAGCCATGAAGCCCTTGTGGATACGGACATGACTATTTTTCATGCTTATATTTCAGATAAAATATATAAGCACACTTCTATCATATAATATATGATCGGTCATATAAGAAAAGTAGTCTGAGATCATAACACAAGTAAAACTGTATTTTATTCCTATGTTTTAAAATATACATTACTGCATGGAATCTTCAGTGGGTTTTACTTACATTTGTATTTTTTTTTTAATATTAAGTACACTTCAAATTTATAGCGTTGGGTTAATATTGGATTCAATATAAATTTGTCCCTTCATTTCATACACATTCCTCTACTATGTATGTATGAGGATAGAAGTCTAAATTAAGACTAATATTATCATAACAAGGTACCCGCAGAAGATGATGTTATTGACCCTTCAGAAGATGGATTCATTAATCCTTAGCAGAACTATTACATTCTTGTTTTATTATAACTGTTTAAAAATAGACAGGAATACATTCATGCTTTTATTTTGGTCTCATATTAGGGACATTTGGATCGCGAGGATGTGTGTACGCGGATTTTTTTTAATCTAGCAAGTTATAGAATAGAATTTTTATTTTATGTACGACTGAAGTCAAAACTGTCAACTATCCTGTAGGAAAAGTTTTCAGCATACGACCCACCTGGTGTAGAATGGCTATGGTCGAACGCTAGCAATATGTAAAGTTTCGCTAGCACGTTCTCAGACCACCGATTAGCTTACTGATTCTTAGGAGCCAAGTCTATCTCCGATGCGTCATAGTATGCATTAGTAGTCATTTACATCTTATCTCAAATTGGTATAGCCCGACATGCATGAATAAGCCGCCAGATATAGTTACTCCTGTATAGATATACGGGCGAATAATACGTTTGAGCTCTGGGTAGGACAATGCAGCGGAACTGTATTACGTTGCTATGTTCAAATAATATCTTCTTTTCCTAGTGTTACCCCGTTCCACTCAGATCCCGTTATATACTTTCCGCCGTACGCGCATTACTGATATCAGTCTGTCGGGGTTTGAATCCATTAGGATCCGCGGGGTCCGCTGCCTAAGCTTAAGAGTCGGATATAGACATAGCCCCACAAAGAAAACCAGGCCTTTCAGTTAGGTCACACGATTTATGGAATATAATTTCTTGGATGTGCGAGTATCCTCACAATGTTTTCCTTCACCGCCGAGCAAGTGGTAATTAGTAATTACAAATATATACTTAAATCCGAAAATACTAATTTAGTGGTTCAACATGTCTCAGCCAGTATTCGAACCATGTACCGTCGGCTAATGGACTGATTCTTTATCCACTGGACTATCACTGCTCTTAAATATGCTATGTTCTAGTAACATATACATATATATTTATAAGTCGGCGGCGGCGCAACGGATCTGACGTGAACATAGTCGTATACATAGGATGTATAGGTGTTGTCTATAAAGGTTTTAAACCCTTGTATCTAACTTCAACTACGTAACTTTCATCAAACTTGTATGGGACTTCAATGAACTGTAACTAACTTAAATACCAATAGAACGCTTACACATTCTTATTTATTGTACCTAACAATAAATAAGGATTTTCAAAATCGGTTCACAATTATCGAAAATATCGTCTAGCACACACATAAAAACATATGACTCGAATCGAGCTTCTTCCTTTTCGAAGTCGGTCAAAAATAAAAACTCACGTGGGTTTCAAACTCTGGAAATTACACGTCAAAATTATGGACAATTTAATAATCTTTACTAAGAGTTATTAATTTGAATTTTGAATATCCAGACAAGAATATGCTTTGGTTCATGATGCTGTGATCTTCTGTATTATCAATTTCTTTTCGCAATTCTTCGTCGCCAATGGATATTACCGAAATTCTGGTAAATTAAAAAAAAACAGAATAATAAAATGAGAAATGTATAAAAATACAAAATAGTTAGATAACAATTTATTTAAAAAATACAAACGTCTCACGTTTCTTACATAAAATCTTAATGTGTTAACGAGAGAACTGTCATCTTTTTGGTCTTCTTTTATTAAGTCTGCAGTATCGTAAGTCTTTCTAAATTACCAGTAACGAATAAAATGAGCGTGATTTTTACTAAAATAGTGTAACTATATATAATATAATTTAAACACATACTTACGGTACATCTTTGGTGCGATAATGAGTTATTAAAGTCATGCTAGATTAGCCATATATGCTGATTTAATGATTGATTAATAATCTGTTGAATACAGATAAAAATAACGTCGCTCACAGTATACCGCACTGATTTTACAATACCTACTGTATATACAGATTATCTTTGGTACGCGATGAGTTATATGCCGGCATTAATGAGTGATTAGTGTTGTGATGAAATGCAGATAAAAATTACTTCATTTTAAGGCCCGTGTCGTGTTGCAATAAAGTCATATTCGGTAGGTTTAGTAGGATTATGTCGCGTTTACACTCTTCTTTTATCTCTGCATGAGCCATATAATGTTACAAGATCAAAGCCTGTTACGTAATCAGTAGATATACGTAATTTATGCGGTTAAGACCCTACTGCATAAGACGCATAAAGCATAAATCAGACGAATTACGTTTTAGCAAGCGTTTATTTGCTTTTTTTATTTTTTAACTTAAATCGTTCTGTACCATCCTTCTTTAGTCACTGCTGTGAAAACTTGGCACCCGTAGATGCCACCTCTTGGCAGATATCAGCTCTTTATATTGCTGACATTCCCCACGCTCGTTCTTACCGAACTTGGCCCCATTTTCACGTTAATGTTTTGATTTTGTTGGAATTTATATGACACTAGCAATTTCCTGCAACTTCGTACTTATTATAGTTCACGGACAACGTTCAGATATCGTGAGTCTCGTTTTGTACGATCCTATAGTACGAAGAGGTCATGTCTACTGAACGGATGGAAATTAAATATTAATTGTCGACGGAAACGTAAAGGTAGTTAGTAACGTAAACGTGTGTAAAACTCGCAATCTGACTACCGAATCTATTAACTAAAACATACTATATGCCAAACGTAAATTAAGTGTCATCAAAGTAGTAAATATGATATACTTATTCACCTAGATAATTTTGCCTGACCTGTGTTCTAATAGAAAAAATACGTTTACAGATCCGCACGTTTCCCATGTTCATCTTTGAGTCGACGAGGTACGATTTATGGGCAATTCACGGCTTTACTGGCTATTGAACATGACGTGAGAGAGCGCACTTTGTCGGGCTTAAGTTAAATTGTTTTCGACTACGATGTGTTAATGGAATGCAATGGCAGCAAGGGTTATTACCAGTCGTTTCGTCGTCCATCGTAATTCTATAATTGAATTGACGCACCTGTACAAAATAGAAAAGTTGAGTGTGTTGACGAGACAGACGGCGGAGTGGTTAGCGTTACTACTTTAAAACCAACGCTCGTGTGTTCAATTTTTGATTTCGATGACGAACATTTTTGCATGAACATTCTGTTTGTCTTGGCTTGGATGTTTTCAAGAGAGTTAGGACGCTTCAAAGCCGCCGTACTGAGGACGTAAACACCTCATAGAAAATTGCGGCCAAATAACTCTCTGAAGAATTCTCGAGACTGCGAATTAATGGGGCTTCCAGTAAGCTCATAAGGAGCTTTTTTGTTATTAGCGGAGGAGGCAATGCGCTAGTGATACTTCCTGTATTGCAAGCGTTCATAGGCTCCGGTAGCCACTTTGTGTATGCCTCCCATAAAGGAAATAACCTATGGAAACCCGATTAAACTTTGCCTAGGAACTGAATTCACCGCTACGGGTCAGGGGGGTAAAATTGAACGCGCAGATCTTATTGACTAGTTCACGGATCAACATATAACGGCATTTATTGGCTTTTTGGTTAAAATAACCTGCCATTGGTGAGTACGCTGAGTTTATTGATTTGTGATGCCTTCCGACGTTGTATAAAAAAAGTACTAATGCCTTTTCTACGGTATCTAACTGGTCGTATAATAGTCAAGATATGTTAAAAGCTGTACATCAATATGCATTAATGAATTTTGAACACCCAAGAAGGGTCGACGTCACGTAATCGGAGAACTAATCTCCAGTGTCTACTCACGTGCGTAGGCCCGCTACATATTCCTATCTGAATACAATGTCTCCTTTTATATATGGGAAAAGAATAACGCACTGTTGATCCATGCTACGATTGAAATGCACTCGATAAATCTTGCTTAAATAAATGTATGGTTACTTTCTATGGTCGAATAGGGAGCGTGATGTGGAATAACACACGTAGATAAAAAGTTTTAAGTAATGTATAGTAGCATTTACACAATTTTCTCACGTCGTACCTTACACATATTACATTTTGTTCTCTAACTCATATCGTAGTTGGATACTCTACCTACTTGACTATTTCACATGAACATTTTTTAATCTTAATTGTGTGTGTCAGTAGTGATAACTCAGTGGATAAAGAAACGACCCATTATCTGACGGTCCCGGGTTTGAATCCTGTTGTGGGCATGTACTCCACTAAATTTGTGTTTTCAGATTTATAATAACTACATTTTAGTAATAGTTGGTCGGCGGTGAAGGAAAACATTGTAAGGAAGCCCGCATGTCCAAGAAATTATATTTCGAAAGACGTATGACTTAACCTAGGAAAGGTCCAGTTTTCACTCTGGGTTGTTGAGGTCTGATAGCCTTGTCGTCAGGTCGTGTGTAAACAGAATGTGTCAGGAATCCCAGCAACCGGAGAGTGTGCATGAAAAGAGCTATGAATGTTATAGAAGCGAGTGAGGTGTGTAAGGATCGAGTCATGTAGCGTTCGGTTCTCTAGCTCATTCGCTAGCTCATTCTCTAGCTACCTACCCTCAAAAGACTTAGCGTGAAGACCGATAGACTTATTTTATATAATGCTATGTATGATATACTCCATAGAAAGTTTTTAAAATTAAAGCGGTTTTTACCATGATATAACAATTTCGTCTGGATAACTTCCGTGTAAGTATTTCTTATTATTCGAAATTGAGACAGATTATATTAATTCTATCACATACTTAGATTATATAAATATCGTCATAAATTTTCTTAATACTCAAGTAATAATAAAATAGGTATGCAAAGTGGTATTAATTTTTTCAAAAAGGCCTCTTCGTGTTGGAGTAGTATCGCATCGGATAAGTATTAGACTTCCAATAGCAAGAAAATTTTCATAATCAGCTTACAGTTGGCAAAGTAATTATACTTAAGTATAGATAAAAAATCTAGCTGAAAACCTTTTTGAAATCGGCAAAAAAATATCATTATTCATGTGGTAGATATTAGACAGGATTATTAGAATGTTTACATCGTCTCGGTTCTTATCTGAGGGGTTGATTTCCCAAGGGGGCGATCAACAAGTTGCCACTGCCGTAATACGATCCCCACTGCCGTTATCTCGATTAAAATCTTTATGTAATCAAAAGCCTGTTTTGCAAACGCAGCTGCAGGTTTTCATCATGTTATGATTATGTCTACATAATAATGAATATAGTTTAATGCAAAAAACGATGTAATAGACAGATGCACATGCGTCATGTTTATGTATACAGTAAATGGGTGATCGAGCTTCGCTCGCCGATATTAGTGTAATTTTTACCTGACTGACTCAAAAGGAGGGTAATGTTTTTCGCCCGCATTAATGTATGCATGAATGTCCGTTCCATTGCAACCTCCTGTAGCCTTTAACAGCTCGACCGATTTTGAAGAGCGAGTGTCATTAAATTTGTATTCTTCCCCCGCGTGTCATAGGTTATATGACATCAGCTACAAATCAATGTAGCGGACGTAAACCTACATCCCCGGAGTGTGCATAGCTAATATATAATCAGTCGTGTTTTTTAAATTAACTTTTACTTGTTATAAAATCGCATATTCTCAGGAAAGACATAGCTATAAAGAGCAATATCTTATAAATTATCTTATATGTTTTTGAGCATACTCCACCTCGCTGCTCAAATGCGGATTGGTGGAGGCCAGTGTTTTCAAGCCGCCCGAGGGCCTCTGACTTAGCTTAACGACGGTCATCCATCGACTCCCTGGAGGGTTGTTCTGTTTCTCCGTGTGAGTGAGGTCACCACCAACTCCTAAGGAGTTCCTGTGCTAGCAGCAGAGGTGGTATCTCGCGGGTGATACTTAATGTGTTACGAGCGTTGATAGGCTACGGTAACCGCTTTCCATCAGAAGGGCCGTATGCTGGTACGCCTCCCGACGTAGTGTAAAAAAAAGCTCAAGTAATAAGATTTCTTCAGTTGGGAGTTTGTAACATAGAGGTATCGCTCGCACGTTGCTATCACCGCTGCTCGCATACCGCTGCAAAGCAACTCCTTACCTTTCTGGTGACGTTGTTTACTCACAAGAAGCGGCCCTCCTGCCCCATCTCTCTTCCTCCAATTGTTATGATGGTTATGGATATGGTTTTGATCTTTAAACAACCGAACGAATCTTATGTAAGTATATCTCTTCCGTATATTCGTTTTTTGTTACTTGAAGTTCTTATGAATTTTGTTTTTCTTTGTCTAACAATAGCACAGTCACGACTAATCGCTTTTAAAGAAGATAACATAGTAATGTTTAAAAATAGTTCATTGTCATTTAGTTTTGATTGTACTAAGTTATTTCGGATAAGTTTCCGATAATAAATCTAGATAACAACGTGGGTACAAGGAAAATAACTAACTGTTGATACATTTTTGCAATATTTTGAAGATAATAAATAAATATGCCACAAGTGTTGTCTTTAAACGGGAGTAGTAGATAAGGAAACCATTATTATCTGCCGTACATTTTATCGGTATTTAGATGTAATGGCTGAGTGACTAACCCTTACTTCGCACGAACATTACCCGGTAAATAAAAACAAAAAAAATTGTTGCATATCCCTCTACAATCCTCCACATCAGCACTTAATGGAAGAAATTATGTCAATTTATTGCTTCAGGAATATTATTCATTTTAAAACCTTGGCGTTAACTTTTAATAAAAAAATGATGCTGTTGGTTGACAGAATGATCTTTTGCACTTCGTTACTTCCAACTTCCCTACAGTTACCACTCCCATTTTAAGGCTTGGATTTTTATGAATACTTTCAGTAAAAACTATTTAAACATTATATATAACATAGCGTTATCTCTTTTCCTTTTTCTTTAGGATTGGTCCGCTACCTAAGCTTAATGACTTGGCGAAGATACTGATTTTTACACGTAGCGACTGCCATTAGGTATCCATAACCCGGTGGGAAAACCAAAACGACGTCACATCCTTCGAAATATAATTTCTTGGATTTAGAGGAAACCTTCCTCGCGTATTTTTTCTTTAGCGCCGAGAAATAAATCCGAAAACTACTTAAACATTGCTCAGTAATATTTACATATACCAACTACAACATACGAGAGTGTTAAATTTATTATTGTACATGAAATGTACATAATAACCCCTGCGGGACCTGTTCATGAAACTGCATTGTCATGCTTGTCATGCAACGTGTCTACGTGCTTTGGAGCGAACGTTTGTCATCCTCCATTCTATAATAATTATATTTTTTGTTGTGTTGTGTTAACAAGGGAATGGACGTCAATTAATACTACATTACTGCGTACTGCAGAGACAGGGAAGTTAGTGATTAAAAAACAAGTATGTGCTAGCAGGACAAGACGCTAGGCGAGCCTATCCAACCCCATCCGCAATCGTGTGTCTATTCAACAGGTTAATTCAAGATCGATGCGATTTATTGGTGTTTCCGTTTTATCTTTCCAATTTTATGTAACTTAATCAGCACATGCATTTTTATTCTGTACGTTGTTGGCTGCTGCTAATTCCCTTTAACTAATTAATTTAACGTTGTAAGAGATGAATATGCTTCATGAACGTCGTTGATATTTCGTGACGTCTATGCTGCGTTCGTACCAGAAAAAATGGAGTTTGGAATAGCCTACTATATAATTTATTTAGTACTATAAATTTTTGTACATCCGCGATGACCGTGAAGGCCTTGAGATGTGTTCGTGAATCTCAAGATAGGAACTCTGCATTTCAAAGTCTTGAGTAATTATCATCACGTAGACATCGAACTCTGCTATTATAGATATGCTTTTATTAGGTCGATTTGTATAACTGTGCAATGGAATATAAGTAACAAATTTTAAGCATTTCTAATTGTTGCGTCATCGTGAACCATGACAATTGAGTCTAGTACCTACGAATAAATAATTATTTATTCGTAGTCTAGTACTGATGACATGAAATAATATTATGATACCGTCGACCAGCGAGGAGGTGACTATAGATACTTCTCAACGGTTAACAAGGCTATCTAATTTGATTTCGTTTATTTAAATCTATTTGGTTTTGTATCGTTTATTTAAGTATATATAGTTTACTTTCGTATATTTAAGTCCGCGTATGTATGTATATCTTCACGCCAGGTCCCTTGCGGGGTAGGCAGAGAGAACCGAGAGCCATAAGACGCGGTCCTTTCACACTTCACTCGCTTCTTTCACAATCATAGCTCTTTTCATGCACGCTCGCCGGTTCCTAAGGCTCCTGACATCACCTTCTGATAAAACACGACCAATTTGGTCATGGTAGGTTAGTCTTGGTCTTCCTCGGCTCCTACATCCTTCCACTTTCGTATTGTATATCTGTTTCGTCATTCTTTCATCTTGCATTCTTTCTACATGTCCGAACCAGCGGAGCATGCCCTTTCTTATCTTAACACCGACACTCTCTTTCAGTCCAACTCTCTTTCGTACGTCATCATTTCAAACGCGGTCAGCAAGCGTTATGCTACAAATTTTTCGTAGTGCTCGCATCTCGACCGCATTTATTCTACTTTCATGCTCTTTCTGCCATACCCAGCTCTCACTTTCATAAGTTAGCGTTGGGATTAACACCGCGTTGTATACAGCGAGCTGTGCCTTCTGGCTTAGATTTCGGCTGCCAAACAGTTTACCCAACGCTCCATTCACGCTATTCCCTGCACACACTCGTCTCTCCACATCAGCGGTGTACCTTCCATCGCTTCTAAAAGCGCTTCCAAGATATACAAACTCATCCACTTGCTCCAACACTACGTCATCAACCGTAGTCCTAGTAATTCCGCGTGTAGTGTGGATTCGTTTCTTTAGTGAGCTCTTTGGCAGTATTGTTTGGCACTTGGCAGTAATGTTTTTTTAGTTGTTAAACTAGATTTATTTTACTTGAGGAGTGTAAGTGGCATACGAATTGTTAAAGCCAAAGCTAATCTCACGTGCACATGGTGCTTCCTGATAATTAACAAATTAGGCCCTGGCGAAGAAGAGGTATAGCGTGCATCAAATCAGTTTGATTGGGGAAAGTACCTCCACCACACATATGACTATATCCAAATGACAACTACATGGAGGGTTGTTGTGATCCTGCATGTGAACGAGTGAGTATCTGTAAGTTCCCGAGGAGTTGCTGTATTAGCAGCGTGGGTGGCAACGCGCGAGCTATACTTATATTGCAAGCGTTCATACGGTAAACACTTTACATCAGGTGGGCGGTATGCTCGTCTGCCTCCGGATGTTGTTTAAAAATCTCATTGCAGACTATGTATATGATTTAAATAATAATAAAAGTTGGCTGGCAAGCGATATTTGTTGATTGTATACAGTATCCTTTTCTTTAGTTACATTATATATACAGTCACAACTTTACTCACTACTTTGAATACATTATTGACGTCGACACCCAGCCCACCAATAAAATGGTGGAACGTATAATCACATACTATCGTATGTTATGCAAATTTGCTCTACAGATGACGAAGTAAAACAGTTCAAGGTTTATAAAATTGTATTGACTAGCATGAAATGATGTAAATGACTCTTTGATCTTCATTGTTTAGGTTGTTGACCGTACAAGTAGCTTGGGTTTAATCATGCTGAATGAGGAAATCTGTAGGGTCCCTTACTCAAAGCACGAACAAGCCTCGTTTACGTCTACGCGGCCGGACGTCGTGTCGGCTTGTATTTCCCCGTCGCCGCCCGAACCACGGGTCCGGTTTTTAGGATACATCGGGACATGGTATAAATGAGTATCAGCTATGGGAACAGACCTAAGATGGTACCGAGTGGGCCAGGTATCTGCGCGCTTCTCTCCTGCAGGGAATAAATCTCGAATCTTCAGGGATAAAACCGCGTATTTATCCCACGCTACGCCCTAAAACGAGGTCCAACTACTGTCGGGGATCCTTTTCGCCGATCGCCGCTTGTCCTTTTTCCTTGGTGCTTGGCGCTCGTCTCTTGAATCCGGTGACCCAGTAACGGCCCCTGTTGGCCTGGTGCTGTCGCCCAACTGCACGATCGTATTATACTGAAAATATACGAGTATTTTGTAATATTACTACATGTTTTCAGTATGAACGTGTAATAGATTAAAACATTTGATATCTCCTAGGATTTCGAGGTTTTACTTTCGGGATTTCATGAAGCTCTAAGATCCTAGTTTCCTTGCGACATGTCTATAATTCTGTGGACGATTATCATCTATGTAGATAATAATCTGAGTTAAATTTGCCAAGTTACATCTATGTACTCATAATATATTTAGGAAATTACATAAAAGATCACGCTTTTTAATACGGTTCATTAAACTTAGTAACATTTTTGTTAACCCTATTTCGGCCTAACCAAACAAATGAAAATGGTCCCCTCCCTATTTTGTTCAGTAAATTGTTATGGGACCGAGTGAGTACTTAAATGAATAAAATATGTGAAAGTTTAGGCCGCGCCTGCCGCGCCGCTCCCAGTATGGGGTTAAATATGCGGTAGGTGACAAGGGTGCTACTTTGAACAATATTTGTTCACTCAAATGGTTTCCATTCACTGTGTAAACTTTTTGTTCTTGCTATGTTCAATGCTGCATCGTCTCATTTTGTTGTTCTCTGAAAAAAGTTTCAGAGTATCCGCTTTACATAGTTCCTTGTCATTAGTTAATATTTATCCACCAAAAAAGGAGGAGACTTTTTTACCGGAAACTGAGTTCTGTTATATTGAAATTTGTTATATCCTATAGTTTCAGTGCAGTTGTTGTTTTAGATTCCGTACGTCTTTGTTTTGTTTATTTGTGTTATCGCTTGAATTTATAATGAAGATGAGTTAAGAAGTCTACCGATTGTACAACGGGTTGTGTTCTGAAGAGTTGTTCGAAATGATGCCGACAGCTACTTTTTATAACCGCACCGCTCGCCGACGGCGGGGAGTTCACCCTCACACACTGGAACCGCAATGGTCGCGTACTGTGCGGTTCCAGAGAACTTTTCTTCCGAGAACTCGCAAGCTGTGGAATGAGCCCAGCCGAGGTTTTTCCAAGGGACTACAGCATAGAGTTCTTCAAGAAATGCGTGAAGAGGTTTTTAGAGGGTCGATAACGCATGAGTGTTGCAAATGTCCAAGGCTACGGTGACTGTTTACCATCAGGCAGGCCGTATGCTTGATTGCCACCTTAGTGGTATAAAAAAAGTTATAAAATAGGTTCAATGCTGCATCGTCTCATTTTGTTGTTCTCTGAAAAAAGTTTCAGAGTATCCGCTTTACATAGTTCCTTGTCATTAGTTAATATTTATCCACCAAAAAAGGAGGAGACTTTTTTACCGGAAACTGAGTTCTGTTATATTGAAATTTGTTATATCCTATAGTTTCAGTGCAGTTGTTGTTTTAGATTCCGTACGTCTTTGTTTTGTTTATTTGTGTTATCGCTTGAATTTATAATGAAGATGAGTTAAGAAGTCTACCGATTGTACAACGGGTTGTGTTCTGAAGAGTTGTTCGAAATGATGCCGACAGCTACTTTTTATAACCGCACCGCTCGCCGACGGCGGGGAGTTCACCCTCACACACTGGAACCGCAATGGTCGCGTACTGTGCGGTTCCAGAGAACTTTTCTTCCGAGAACTCGCAAGCTGTGGAATGAGCCCAGCCGAGGTTTTTCCAAGGGACTACAGCATAGAGTTCTTCAAGAAATGCGTGAAGAGGTTTTTAGAGGGTCGATAACGCATGAGTGTTGCAAATGTCCAAGGCTACGGTGACTGTTTACCATCAGGCAGGCCGTATGCTTGATTGCCACCTTAGTGGTATAAAAAAAGTTATAAAATAGGTAGTTATAAAAGAAAAATTTAAATCGACTTGTGTGACACAAAGCTTCTAAATGTAGACACCATGGTGAATAAGTGTCGGGTTCAATGTAGCCGGTTTCACTTTTTTAACGTTTTTATTTGTTGAAAATAAATATGTTCTGTGTTGCTAATTGATAAACTTTCACTAGTGGTTCTAGCGTGGAGCCGGTGTGGTGGAGATCGTGTTGGAGTTCGAAAGAGTAAAATAACTGTCGTTCTCCCACTTTTTGGTGCAATTCGTCTAAATCTAATTTTAACTGATAAGCAGTGTGTTTGTTGTTAATGATCATTGCTGTAAGTAAATCAAGTACTTTATACGTGCAAAATACATAATTTACAAGTAGGTACATCTATCAGTATCTATAGAATTTCATTCGCCCTATAAATACATTTTTATAAGAGCGTTCTTACGTGTGACTTGATTGGAACTTACATTTTTATTTTTTTATATTTATATATGAAGACATATGCAACCCATATATTTTTTAAATGTACTCATTTGTTAACATACGACGAATGGTTTAGGAAATATGCGTAACAGATCAATATACCTACATAGCCTGCTAAAATCACAATCCTGCTTTTGACTTTGCCGTAGTCGGGTAAAAATATACCTAATTTATACTCCGTACACTATAAATTATAGAAATTAGTCATGCCATCTGCACGATATTAGGTATATACTTTACAGAGAGTAAATATGCGTTGAACATAGAACTTTCTACTTTGAGGTCGGTTAATTACATTTTATGGGTAAGTTAACCCTAATTAACCGAACAAGCGCGTGGGATCTAAACATTCTCAACCACAATATATCATAAGAGGATCAAATAGGATCATGACTAAAATATGGCGTTCGCTACTCACCCACACTAAGGATTAAGAGATTAATATTAGCGTTTTATGTAATATCTCAGTCAGGAATTTTGGGACAATCGTAATTGATATCCCAAACCCATGGGTTGAGGTTATCTCAAACGACGAAACAAGTATTAGAGCGGGAATCTGGCCGTAGCATTATTATATGAGACTCCAGACATGTTGATTCATTTTGGGTGGTCCAAGTTACAGAGCTACGTTTTAAGAAGTTCATGTGCATTCAAATTTTACACTTATGACGATAATATGTAACAGACGCAAATAAATTTTGTTAGGTAACTTGTATGTGATGTCTTAACTGACATTTTTGACTATTTACTGTTCTGTTACATAATTTTAAATGTCGAAGTTGATATTCTGTTACTAACAATTCATTCAGAGCGCTTGCTGTTTCAAGTCATATGCTAATAGGGTTACCATCTGTAAAGAAAGCTAGGTACCTCTTATTTATATAATATTGCGTGATTTTCACAAAATTACACAAATTGAAAAATAACGATAATTAAGATATATACGGCCCCCCTGATGTGAAGACCTCTTATTTATATAATATTGCGTGATTTTCACAAAATTACACAAATTGAAAAATAACGATAATTAAGATATATACGGCCCCCCTGATGTGAAGTGGTTACCGTAGCCTATGAACGCTTGCAATATATTAAGTATTGCTCGCTCGATGCCACCTCTGCTGCTAGCACAGCAACTCCTTGGGAGCTTACTGGTGACTTCACTCACACGCAGGAACATAACAACCCTCTAGGCGCCACCAGGCTTGTCATGTGTTACATATTTTTCTGTACATTCAGTGTCTATTACTATATAATATTTTTTGATAATGCAAACTGAATTTTATGTCAGTTTGCATGCATGTCTGGAGTCTCATATACACGAAAAATTGTGCAAATGACTGGCGTATGGTAACCCTAGTTGCAACAGTGATGGCTTTGATCAGACTCAAATCATTCGGTGCAGCTGTTCGCTGGAAGGTAAAGCTTATCGTTGTATGCACCGGTTACCGGCTCGAGTGCCCCTTGAGACCTGCAGGCTGCACTTGGAGCCAATTAGTTCCGCTGGCAAATTAATGTACTTGAAACAATGGTAGAAAGCTCTTAACCTATGTGAAAAATAAAATATAAAATAAAATATTGTCGGACAAATTACACAGCGCCACCTAGCCCCAAAGTAAGCGAAGCTTGTATTATGGGTGCTAGACAACTTATAAACATACGTAAATACATTTTTTTCTATTTTTTAAATACATACTTATTATACATAGAAAATACCCAGACCAAGACAAACAGACATGTTCATGCACACAAATGTTTGCCTTGTGTGGGAATCGAACCCACGAGCGTTGGTGTCAAAGTCGCGTCATTCACGACTGAGCCACCGAGCTCGTCATGAGCATAACATTCACCTGATCAATTTATGTACATGTAAATAATTTAAGTAACAATAATACTCTAACTATAATATAATCGCAGCTTTCATATTATACGGTGAGATTCAGACCCATGTTTTTTAGAGTGGTGATTCAATTACTAAAAGAAAACAAAAATATTCTTAACGATTCCATTGGATGTAATTGGAGTAATATAAGTAATTAACTTAAAAATAAATAGGCCACCTTTAAAAAGGTCACAGTTTGTGTTTAAGTATTATTGCTTTTTAAATTGGATTGTAAATGTACAGGGCACGGCATTATATTCGGCTCATAATACTGAGCATTGTAGCAGAAGACCGCAGAGAAGCAACAGTGAACTAAAATATCAGTCTTCTTTAGACCTTGGAATAAGATTCACTTTTTAAGCTCTTTGTCATGTAAGAGACAACAATGAAAATCATTAATATTAATAAATGTTCGACTTTGGCTCACCATTTTATACAAAATAACTATGGAGTAGTTACATATTAATGGACAGAGAGCTACTGAGCTTTATGCGCCTCATGTGCACTTTAGACACGGAGTCCTAAAAATTTAAACGTACGCACGAACATCGAACACGAAAATTTGGTTCGTCCGTATGCACGCAAAGAATAGCTAACAAATGTTCACCAACCGTCTATTTAAATCGCCACGAACATTCTTTACTAAGACAGCGTTTGATGTTTTTTAGTGTTGCGTTTCATAAAATTCGTCAAATTCATTCGTTTGTGCCTTCACACCTTATGAGATTAACGGAATAGCAAAACACGCTTAATCTTATCTCCTTGCAAAAAGTTATCCAAACACAACGTTCCATCGCTATCAAACGTTGCATCATGCACCTATATATTATGCAGCGTTGACAAGTGTATGTTAACTATAGATATGAACACTCGTATACTAGTGATAAATACTTATCAATTTGAGTAGTAGTAAATAGTAAAGTTGTGGTAATGGTTTGTCTACAGCGGTCACGGCTGGTTCAAAGCAAGAGGTCTATGCACTCGACGTTGACCCAGAAATTACTCCACCATTATGTTTAACATTAATGTTGAAAATTTTATTGCTGTACTAAATGGTTGATAAGGATCCAACAATCTGGCTGTTACGAGTTACGTAACATGAGTAGAGAATATGATTATTTTTCGGGTGTAAGTGATTTACTACCTTTAAAGCCAGAGCCAAATATAACTTCACGCAGTACACCGCACTAACAAACGAGTCTCTGGCAAAAGTATCTTGTAGAATACAGCGTTATCTAATAAGGTGTAGTCCGACTGGGGAAGTAGCTCCACCACTCTTTGAAAACTAGGTGCTACTTGGCGAACAGGCGATACGCTGTCTGTCCTCCAGATAAACGAGATATATGACAAAAAGATGTTTGTCTAGTAGAACCATAAACAAAATATACTAATATGAACAATATGATAGTATTATCATAAATCATGGGAACTGGGGAGAGTTAAAAGAGCATTAAAAGAGCTTTGAATGTTGAAGCCTCAGAATACAGGTTTTTTTTTGAGGTTTCTGAGGGTTTTTTCTGATTCTGAGGTTGAAGCGTGTAAGGTGTGTAATGACAGTCATGTGGCGCTTCGTGCCCTCTGCCTATCCTGCAAGGGACTAGTAGACATACCTAAATATTTATAGATAGTTAAGCATCGGTACAATTTATGTATGTAGGCAAGGCAATAAATACTGTGCTGATTTTAGTATGTAACCGTAACCGTAAAACAATACTCGCCCTGTTAAAACTGTCACTCGCTTATGTGTAACCGATTTCAAGATATACCTACTGACCTCACACAAAAGTTGTCTCTAATTACTTTGTGCGCATTTTCGTAATCGCTACCTTGTATGCAAAGAAATGTGAATAGCATCTTTTCGTACATTGTAAGACCTAAGCCCAGATTGTTTGTGGTAATAACTCAATGAGCTCATTGTATGTATCAGTGAGCAGTGATAGTTCAGTGGATATAGAACCAGCGTATCAACCTGCGGTCTCTTGTTCGAATCCTGGCATGTGCCACAAAATTCGTCTTTTCGGATTTATGGTGGTACATATTTGTAATTATCACTTGCTCTTCGGTGAAGGAAAACCATCGTGAGGAAACCCGCACGTCCAAGAAATTATATTTCAAAAGACATGTGATAACCTAAGAAAGATCTGCCATGCAATTCTGTAAGAGCAAACATCCTTACATCCTCGGAAACATCGGCTGTTATAGCCTTTAACACAAATTGCAATTCCTTAGTGTCGCTTTTCATGGTTGTGCGACACTAGCGCCGCAAGGATGCGTTTGGAATTGGAATTCTACAAGGCAAACAGCCTCGCGTACGCTTACAGCCTTATAGAATACCAAATAATTTAGCCGTGATCGCAGTAGACGATGTTAAAGCTGTGACATCTGTGATCACAGCGACGCACACAGCCATTACGAGTCGCTTAGAGAATTGCATGGCTGGTCTACGCTGTGGATGTTGAGGTCTGATGGTAGTCGTTCCATGTATAAATCAGTATCTTCTTAAAATTATTAGGCTTAGTAGACCTTAGTATAGGAACCCGGCAATCCTAATGGATTAGGAAAACAGGATGACGTTAGGAAGAAGAACCCAGTAAGCTCATTACAAGCCAACCTATGGGTGTAATCCTCGGGGTATCTGTGAAGGAATATCTAGTATCCTCAAAATAAAGTTCTTGCCAAGTCTCATTGCCCTTTACTGCATAATACACGCATTGCAAGAGATTTATATAGCGTTTCCGATCTGTTAGTAAACTGTAGCATTGTTCAGTAAAAGGCAATGAGACTTGGCAAGAACTTTATTTTGAGGTTGCATTTAAGAGTGCTTTCGGTGGACGCATCTGTATATAAAAAGGAAAAGACAAAGACAATTCAGTACATTTTTCTTCTCTGATACCCGATTTTCTTCGTTTAGTAGCTATTGAGGAACTTTAGTGTTATCAATAAAAGTATTAGAAAACGGTAGATACACAATTGGAAATATGCAAATTCGTATAAGTTCCAATTCAATTCTACCTCCATTATGGTTGAATTTCTAACATAGAGGCGATCGCTAGTTAACTTACTTATAGCATCAAATGTTGATTCGCAAGTTTTTAAAATTAGGTAGATACTACGTGGAAATATGACAAGTTTATATATCTTATATGTTTAAACAAGCAATTCTTTTTTTTTTTATACTACGTCGGAAGCATACGGCCCACCTGATATAAAGCAGGTACCGTAGCCTATTAACGCTTGCAATATATTAATTATCACTCGCGCGATGGCTCCTCTGTTGCTTACACAGCAACTCCTTGGGAGCTTACTGGTGACCTCACTTACACGCAGGTACACAACAACCCTCTAGGGAGTTGTTATATGGCTGCGGTTTTCTCCGACGCGCCCTACCTCTCTTGTATATATATTTAAATACATTACGTGTATCTTTAACGATTTGGATTTAATTTTGTGTTTAGATAAGGTTTTGTTTTTAAGTTTATCTGTATAGGTGACTTTCATGAAAATATAAAAAAATTGGCAACATCTTACGGCGAGCTTCAATTAAAACTTATTTCAAGCCCCATAAGAAGATCAGTCAATTTCTAAGACCTATCAAGTCTAATATCCCCCTACAAGATGCAGGAGTATACAAATTAGACTGCGAATGTGGTTTATCATACATAGGGCAAACAAAGAGAAGCGTAGGTACTCGTGTGAAAGAACACATTGCTGATATGAAGAATAGGCGCGATAAAAACTCTGCAGTATGTGAACATACACTGGACCAACCAAACCATTACATCCGGTTCGATAAACCACAAATCCTCGCCAAGGAGAATCGCTACATGCCGAGAATGTTGCGCGAGGCTATTGAAATAAGAAAACACCCCAATTTCAATAGAGAAGATGGTTGGCAAGTACCACCTGCTTGGGATCCAGTCCTAAAAATAATCAAGTCACAAATCCAAAGATGTACTAAAAATGTTCGGACACTGTGAGCGATTTTTGTGTGAATCGGAACATATATAATTAATCCATCCATGTCGGTAGATGTAATAATTGAATAACTAATGTAAGACAAATACCACCTTAGTCTTTCCTGCGACCACGGACGCTGCAAAGCGTTCGAAACGTCAGGTTTCAACAAAATAAATAAAACACGCGATACTTCCGTTAAAAATAGTTTAATTTCAATGTGTAACAATCGCGAAAACCTAAGACAATACTATATAATAGTTTATAGAAAAAAAACATCGTCCGCTCAGGTACTATATTTTAAATGAGACTTGATCGAGTTACTCTCATAACAAGTCCGAGGCCTAAATCTGCCATTCTTCTTTAAACTTGTTTTTTATATTATGTTGGATAGTAAACAAGTATACGCATAAGAAGTTTCCGTAATCCCTCAACGCTGTTAATACAACAAGCGGTATCCTCCGCGCGTTGTTATGCTGCTAGCATACCAAATCTTTAGGAGTTTAATTGGTGCTTATTTTATTAGTATGCTTATGTAGACGTTTTAGCATGGATATCTGAGTTTTGCTCATGATATGAATCACGCTTAATTATTCATCGTCTGACTTTAGCCGTTGATGTTTATCAAAATATAGTATGACTTAGTGATTACGCAATTCTTCTTCGTAGCGTTAATCCGTTTCCTAATCACTACTGATTTTGACAAGAAACAACTGACGTCAGACCTCCATGACCCAGAAGCCAAGCGTTCGTCACGATGTGTTCTTTTACCGCCAAGCAATGACAATTATAAATATGTACTCTACTTCTTAGCGTTATCCCGTTTAACACTTCCGGTTCTCGGAATCCCGGTAATTTGTCGTATGCAGAATAACAGAATAATCACAATATCCAAAATGGTCGGAGATGAGTAAGTTATCCAAATGTGAACTTGATATAACTGTTCAGACGACTTCGCCTTTTTCTGACTCACTCAACATTATCATATCTTATCATTGATTCATCTGTAGATAAATTTTATCTTAACAGACGACATTAAGCCGGTCTACCAAGATGTTGCCGCAACTAAGAAAACATTTTGTCTAAAGAGAAAAACAAAATGAGATACGATAAAGTACCAGGGTGAATCAGATAAAGGGAAAGCTATCTGTACTATATGGATATGGCCGTAATATACAGCATTCAAAATAATTCCAACGCAAGTTATGCAATTCTGTCTATACTTAGGTAGAGGTCATACATACTAGAATAATGCTTGATTTAGGTAGGTAAACACTGTACCCATTTTGGTCCCATGATTGTTGAAATTAGCGAGCTAATGCAGACATTTAGAATTGCTTTCATACTTTGTAAACTATGTAAAACAGCTTTTAACGAGTAGGTAGATCAAAAATTTAAATATTCACATTAAGACTAAAAATAAATCTTTGTTAGTAGTTAATTCTTATAATTAACATAGGAATTATTATTGTCGTATGTTGGCATTTCTGACATCATTCCTGTTTTGTATAGTTATTTTAGAACGGACGGGTCTATTTTGTCCGTGGATCTACAGAACGGGTGTTTTGCAATAAAAACGCCATTCAATTCGGCACAACCATTTTTCAAATGCGCGGTTTAATGTAAAATATTTTATCGATGAGAATACGGAACATGTGTGATGATCACTGCCTACCTCGATGAGAAACGGGAGTGATGATATGTATGTCGATTCGGTTTCTCTTCGATGCGAGAGGTGAGGTGCTTTCCGCCGATACTTTTTTAAATACATTTTTTAAAACTCTCCCTTGCCTATTATATAAAATGTGGATAAAAGATGTATATACTTAAAATTCGTGTAAAGAGTCCTTTCATGTGTTATCCTATCTTTATTGTAAGGATTGTAAAAAATATCACTGAGATAAAAGTGTGTTTTATCTTAAATTCACTTTTTTATACTACGATACAAGTTATAAATTACAATTAATAAGTTCTTGTTCCGAGATCCAAAAAAAATGAGTAAAATAACAGATAGCTTTACACTTTAACACATCAAAGTGAACATCGAATTATATTTTTTCAATAAACACTGCAATATCATATATCATACAAAATGTCATACAACTTCTAAATTGTGTCGTACTGTAATTAATTCTTCGAGCTCGGCGGCTCAGTCGTGAATGACGCGACTTTGACACCAGTGCTGGTGGGTTCGATTCCCACACAAGACAAACATTGTGTGCATGAACATGTCTGTTTGTCTTGGTCTGGATGTTTTAAGAGAGGTAGGGCGCATCAAAGCAGCCCGTCTGGGGAAGTACGTTCACCTCACAGAAAACCTCGCAGCCAAATAACAACTCACTAGAGGATTGTTGTGTTCCTGCGTGTGAGTGAGGTCACCAGTAAGCTCCTAAGGAGTTGCTGTGTAAGCAGCAGATGAGGCATCGCTGCGAGTGATACTTAATGACAAGCATTAATAGGCTACGGCTGCTGCTTTACATCAGGTTGGCCGTATGCTTGTATGCCTCCCAACGTTGTATAAAAAAATACCTATATCATAAGATGTCAAATATCTTAATCTCAAGGATTAACGACCATCAAGGGGTTTCGACGATTTGAGATAAGTAATAAAAAATCACACGCGCGAAAAGCAATCTGAAAATAAACGCGTGTTCTCACTCTTCTGCCTGGCAAAATAACGCGCGAAAATAACCCTCGTGCTGTCAGGTATAAAAGGGTACGTTCTAGGAAAATACATTGCTAGTCTATGCCATGATAATACACTGCCTCTATAGAGGTCACCAATTATTGTTTTAAATTTATTTTACTACTGTAGGTATCGTGAGATGAATCGCATCTAAAAATACTCTACTCGTAGAGAGAGTGTACTAAAATGGTCTAACTAAGTTTTATAACTTCTAAATATCAAAACTCCGGAAGCAGTTTTTTAAGAGGGTTATAAAAATAACGTCTGCCAGGACGCTCTTGCTTGGATGACTTGTTTGTTTTTATACCAAAGAATCTTTTATTTATCTTTAGAGTAAGAGGAAAAAATAATATCAACGCAACGATAGTTCCAGATCGTTAAACATAAACTTTCATGGTTATTTAAACATATTACTTCTGTATGTACGGGACCTACGGCGCTTTGTTTTTATATGTTCCCGGTATTGCGGCGACGTTGATGACTACTAAACATCTCGTGACCACGGCGTCTGTAATATCGGCAAAATATAAAAATAAATCGCGGTAAGTCCCGTACCTACAACAGTGTTTAAATAACCGTCAAAGTTTAACATTTTTTGGAATAAACTTATCAAATCCATCAAACAGGTAAAATAAAAACAGTAGTTTATAACGATTTAATAATAAAGTGTAGTAAATATAAAAATAACAATAGCTAATCTGCAACTGCAATGATATTATATTTGTAAGCTCATTGTGCAACTGTATCAGTTGCAGATTAGCTATTGTTATTTTTATATTAACTACTGTTTTTATTTTACCTGTTTGATGGATTTGATAAGTTTATTCCATCAAACAAGTTCTAAATATATTCCTGGTGATTTTAGTGTATACTTTGTATTTAATTGTTTGTAAACTAATCGGTACCCACGGCGAATTAATAGAATTCTAAGACAAACAGTGCAAGCTTGGATTCACAAAAGTACCCGTAAGTAAATTTGCTTTGAGTCTAAACACTAGTTGACACTACGTTCCTGGAACAGTTTTGTATCGAGTTACACAATATGGTATGTGACGGTGTGACATGTGTATGTATTTTATATTTGTTATCTTTATTGCATTCATCTTTGCTCCTTAAACTTTTCATTCGGGCGTGATTTCTATTTTATTATATTTTCTACGAGTAATGTGTACCTGGATAACATTAAATTAAAATACATAAGTCTTCGTTTACGTACGTTAATATAGTCTGCAAAAACTATCAGTATTAAGACGACACAAATATGTTGAACATGTGAAAAGTAACTATTGACCACAATGTTTGACTGTTGTCAACAGTTACTTGGAATTGAAAAAAAGAACGAATCTATATATAAGGATCGCTGGTACACTTGAATAAAAGAATTGACATAAATGTCACAAATTTATCATACGTCCATGGCTCTAGTAAGCTGAATCTGCGTTAAATAAAATTTTCAGTGTTTCTTGTCTTGTCGGGATTGATACTAACAAATGTTAGTACTAAACTTAATCTTATACAACACAATGAGTTTGAAACGAAAGCTTGAAGTATGTTTTTGCCTTCCAACTGTTTTGACACCTATGTTAATTGCACTTACAAGAAGTCGTCAGTGTCATCACATACTGACTGGCTAATTAAGTTCAAAAGACAGTTTAAACCACTGACTTATGAAAAAACTTTAGTATAATAAGTGTAGGTGGAATATGAAGGACTTTTAGAAAGTCAAATTCTGGTGCAAACTTTGTTGACAAAATTATTTGTAAATAAAAAAAAATGGCAGACGCTAATATCAATTGATAATATCAGTATACTGGCACCGACTCCAAAAGTCGTAAGTAATTGTTACCAATTATTTTTCGCTCTTTAGTTCCTGGGATTTTTGAAGGCGGTTTTATTTATTTAAAAATTTATTTTTTTTGCTTTTTAGTGTAAGTAAAAAAAAAACCAGAAATTGAAAGTCTTCATCAAAAACTTGTGCCGAAGGGAACCACAAAGCAAAACATTATCCGTGTATATATATTTTGGTATTTATTGATTTTCTCAAAAAGCGCTGAATCAATTTCAATAAAATTTATGTGGGACTACCTCTGAAGTTATGACCTACCAAACAAAAAAGAATCATCAAAATCAATTCATAATAAGTGGAATGATCGCGTAACAAACATACAAAAAAAAAATACATTCGAATTGAGAAACTCCTCGTTTTTTGAAGTCGGTTAAAAATATGTAGTAGAGTTATAATAAAAAAGTTTATTTCCAATTGCTCGTATTTTCTCTCGTCTCAAGGAATGCCTCTACTTTCTATTTTTTTTTTTTTTGCCAGCGCGCGCTTCTAGCGGAGGAAATTCATGCGCGCATTATAAAAATATCTAATTACTTCTCTCACACTCGTATTCCTAACGAAATGGAATCATCGGGAGTTGTCAGCGTCTTAATAATAAATGTGATCACTATGTCAGAATTATATATGATTGCGTGATTGTTATCACGTGCAATAATTCTAGTTATCTTCGTTCTAATCATGATTAAATAGTGTCATTCATTCATTCATTCTGCTCTAGGACCGTGTAAAATACCTGGCACGTCATTACGTGAGCTCATTAGTTCCACATTAAAAGAAAGTTTAGTGATTAAACGAGTTCATCTTTTATAAGTCCAAGTGCTTCATTTTGTATTAGTAACCTTTTATTTTGTTATGTTATAACATTACAAATAAATGAGTTACGAAGCCAAGATAATTATTAACACTTGCCTAGTTAGATAAAATGTTACATAATCGTTAGTCGAGTGTGACATACTTTTGTCTCGCTGTATGCACAGTACTCTACATACACTCTTGGCAAACAACCTGGGTTCTAAACACGTCACGAGTCAATGCGAATTAAAAATATCCAACGTACATATAACTCACTTTTGACGATAGCTACAAATGAATACGACACGTATCACTGAGTTATTAAAGATGCTATAAATAAGATTATTAATAGTACCATTAACCTTTTCAATATCATCCAACCGAGATATGGAGAAAAGCGCAGCTGCCACTGCTATCGTGTTCTCTGTAAAGAACACGCCTAGTTACATAATATACACTGCAATCGTATCTTTTGCTTGACATAGTGTGGAATAGATATATTGCTGCCAACGCTTCACATACTTTTGATCACAAATATATATGTGCATTTGAACTTACGAGATTTAGCAAGTTGAAATTACTGTCCATAAACAAAAATAACCGCACTGATTGATGTATCAACGTGCATCAGAAGAGCTTTTTTCATGAAACGGTGAGAAGAGGCATCCTCCGTTGGTTCGGACCTGTAGAAGAATTCAAAAAGAAAAAAGTTTTCATGAAAATTTCTTCAGTGAGGTATCCGTTTAGTAAGAATTTGTGATATTTCCCACACGATTTCGTATAAGCTGGTGCGAATTGCGGATAACCTATATTTAAAAATTAAATAATGCATATAATCTACGTATATCTCCACGCATAGCCTCTTGCGGGATAGAGTGAGAGAATCAATTTTACTAGTTCTGAGTTATAAACATTGTATCCGATGACTATTACACTAGATTCCAGACTTGTCTCGTGATAACCATTTAGCTATTGATTTTTATTTTCACGCACGCACACACACACATATCCCAAGGGTACACACTAGATTGCTTGCTCGTTACGATAGATTACAATGAAAGCCATTGTACCCGCATAGTATCTTGGTAGTGTACAAGTAATTGAGTAAATACTTTCCTTAGCAACCGGTTGGAAATCTAATTTACGTTCAGTTGATGTAGTTTAGTCATCGTCTTATCAAATTAATTACGTAATAGAAGTAGACATAATAATATGTCTACTCCCAAACCCCAGTGCAGTAGTAAAGATGATAAAAATAACATAAACTTGTCTCGGATTTTATCACTCCGAAAGACTCCGAGACAATGTCTAAGTTCTTTTATCATAAATAATAACTGTTAATGACACACGAAATATAATAGTAGGTACAAATACAACCGGTCTGGCTTTTGGATTATGAGATTATCGAAGATTGATAAGGTATTGTTAAATATGTTAACCCATGTATTATGCCTTAGTAATAATATAGAAGTGAGATAGTTTCCGTTTTCGTTACAATATTGCAAAGTTATTGCATTTTTATCGGAAACATTTTATTTACCTCCGTTTGTGTGTCCAAACCAAACCCCCGGGGTGATCTGTCATCCACAGCAAACGAAGCCCCTTTTGCCGGAAATGAGACGGGCGTGTTCGTACCTACATCCCATTTTCCAATGGTGCGGTGATTATGCTACCGTCATGGAAAATCTCATTATATGCTGTGATTGGCATTTTATTACCACCCTCACCAGTAGGCGCAAGGGTGACAAATCGCTCTGAATATCAATAGGAAACAATATAATAATGATGTCGGTTTCAGGTTTGTTGTATTTTGCCTTTTTAGATTTCCCATAGCTCACCTTCATTTTAGCTAGACTATGTATAATTGTATAGCTATACCTGCGTGCAAAAATTGATTATCATTATGAAGCTACTTTACTATCTAATCTATGAGAATGGAATATAGGTACAAAAGTTATCGTTATCATGACAGAAAATACCGCATTGGCGCGTCACGGCGGCTGTTTCGTTTCGCGCCACAAACCTCGAACGCTTATTGGCCCGCTCGGGTGGCGTGATGTCTTGAAATCGGCATGCGCCCGCGACGCCCTGTTTGCGCTCGTGGTTGGTAACGTATCATGCCTCCACGCCATCAGCGACGGTGCTGCCACCTTAGCAGTTACAGCGATGACGTAACCGTCGCGACGTTGCTTTCGTCTCGTGCTCGTGGTGTGAGTTGACCGCCGCGGTGTGTACACTCATACTCACGCGCGACATGACGCCCTGCTTGTGCTGAAGGTTACCGCTCGTACGATATTTGTCAGCAGATGATAATGATATAGATTATGATAATCAAAGATAGGGAGAATCCTAAACAACAATATGAGTAATGTGTCATATAGGTACCACATTTATCTTTTAATTTAGATAGCAATGCTTCCTGTTGAATATGTAGGTAAACTATCCATATTCTTCTAGGATCACATGATTATACTAGACTAGCAGAATGATGAAACATCAGCACAACTGACTAAATAATATCAATTTCAAAGTACGTTAAAATTCGGTAATGATCGTCTTTTCATACAAATTTGATAAATATTTCTAATAATATTAATGTCACAATTACTTTCCACGGCACATGCGCGCACTTTGCGATGTATATCATTCTCTTTTTATCAGTTTTTACTTTCACCTTCGCCTCTCAAAAGCTTTCCTAAGTAATGTTACTGACCTGCGGTACATGATTATTGTCGCGCAGGTGTATAATACGCACTTCCTCTACGTAAAACAACCGAGTCATACAATGTACTTAAAATGTTACCATGGTCAGCGAAGTTCTAATAGTGCGTAAGTCATTTTTTGGCAGTTTCAAGACTGCTGCCGTTGTGACTAGTTGGATTATTGAAACATCGCTTTTGAATGACAAAATGTGGTGCAAATTATCATTGATTTTTTTCATAGATAATATTTTAAATACGTTTTCCATTTTTTCCAATAAGTATACGCTTCCAATGTCGACTATATTTAATTTTGACGACCTCGGTGGGGCAGTGGTGAAACGCGCTGTTACGTTACTTTATCAACGCTCGTGGGTTCGATCCCCACAAACATTTGTTTGCGTGAACATGTCAGTTTCTCTTGGTCTGGGTGTAGTTAAGAGAGGTAGGGCGCATCAAAGCAGCCCGTCTGGGGATCTCCTCACAGAAATCCGCGCCTAAATAACAACTCCATTTTTTGCTGTCCAGTAAAGTTTTGACTTACGCACAGTTTAGTACTACTGACGATATTTGCTGTAAAATAAGTTGTAAGTGAACAGATATAGATGTCAATTAAATTGTTCTCGAGTATAGGCAGTCTAAACTTTTTATAGTTTGAAACAGAGTTAAGAGTTTGTAATTTGCATTTCTGTTTGTGCGCGTGACCGACCGTGAACTGACCGTGAATGATAGATTATGTTTGCGTCACTGATCACACCACCGTTGCATCGACCGGACGTAATAGCTCATTATAACCCATACCAATAAGTAAATCGTTCATTAAAACCCAAAGCTGGGCATAAAGCGCTTACCCGTTAATAGTAGAAAGATATAGGGATAGCTCATAAGAAACTTACGTAATCGTCGTGGTCACACAGATTTGCGCCGTCACACAATTCTATGCGGAGTTGGCAGTCAATCTGACGCGACTGGTGCGTGAAAACGAGTAGTGCGGTCAGTTTTTACGTTCTGTGGTCACACATTTCATCGTGCAATCAGTGAGCAGCGTGATACACAGAACGTTAAACGTATACTATCTTTCTATCTATAACTTCACGCCAAATCCCTTGCGGTGTAGGCAGAGAGAACCGAGCGCATATTAGAAGCTATATAAAATCACTGTAATTATTATGAAAGAATATTGTAATAAGGCGGTCAAGGAAACAATCCTTGCTCTATGTAGGTTTCGTAAAGCTTTCTTTCTGTCTTCTTGCATTGAAATTATGTTTCCTTGCGTTAGTCACAGTTTGTAAATTATTTTATTGTGTGTGTGTATCGTTTACAGCTTTCGTTGTTTAAACATAATAACGTTGACACAAAAATTAAAAAATAATATTATAAACCTTAGGTACTTTGTTAAACTGTTATTGTGTAACATTCTCGTATGCCACGGACTAAATTAAAATTTCTAACTCTTTTCGTTTACAAGTTTAGATAGGTACACTCTCAGACCTTAACCCGAGACAACGGACGTACAGACAGCACTACAGCACTTAGCAATAGAGTTCATATTTTACCCTTCAGGTAAGGAACACACAGCCAGATGATGGGAAAAAAATAAAAGCACTTAAAACGAACACTGAATACAATGCTGGGGATTCAACAAATAACGGCGGAGCAAACAATAGGGAGCGAGTAATAAAAGATATGATTTATTAAAGTGTCAAAATGATACGATGGACCCTATGGGGAAAACGTTTTGTATGCGTAGTATTTATTATTAGTTATTAGATGAAATAAATATCGTTATAGTGGAATTTAAAAATAGGACCGCTGCTGTGCTAACAAACAATATATCTGTTTTTGCACTTATATAACTAATATAACGCAGTAGGTACTGCCCAAACCGTTGGGTCATAGAACTTGATATTTTAAATGGAACTTCCTTAGTGCTTCAAACTAACCTAGCGGTTATAAGCAGATTAGAGTTACCCGGCTGTGTTAGCAGCAGCATAAGTAGCATCTTGCGAGCTATAACTTAATGTATATTAAGTATAGCTAAGGTATTTAGTTAAATCTTATAAGTGAAGACTTGTTATTGGCTCTCTGTTATTTATAAGTTTTTTAATGTAATTTGTTTTAAAAAGCTGTTGGTCTTCCAAATAAATAAATAAATATCAGGCGTTCATGTGGCCCGTATGCTTGTATGCCCTCCGTTGTATAAAAACAAGATAAGTTGTTTTATTAGCAGGAAGGTTTTTGGGAATACCCGTAGATATGCGCAGACAAATATGCGGTTAACCGCCGAGGAAGCCCAATACTCACCTACATGATCGTAATGTTAGTGTTTTATCAGAAGACTAGCTGTGCCCGGCACCGCTTTGCTGGGCGTTTATTTTCCTTTTTTTATATCTCTAAACCTTCTCGGTAATGTTGAATATAATCCAGAAGTTTCATCACAATCGGATGAATGGTTTCAGAGTCTATAACGGACATAGGTACAAACATTTTTTGTGTTTTATGTATCTATTAAGATAAAGATGTCAGAAGTCGAGCATAAATGAAAAGAGCTACGAATGTTAAAGAAGCTAGTGAAGCGTGTAAGCACCGTGCACGTGATGATCGATCCCTTCCTCCCTCAACTTTTTGACTTTCCCGTAAGGGACTTTGTGTGAAGATGTCGATAGATACGGTGTATATTAAGTATGACTATTAAACATTTAGGGAAATAACTTTTTATTGGTTGTTGTAAGTTGCTGATAATATTTAGTATCAAGTGTAAGAAAAATAAAATAATTCTGAGAATAATATTAAGTTTGTTATCACGGAACGACTCAAAATGGCTATACCTACATGTTAGTATGTATTGTCGGCATATTTGGTTAGTATTATCAGCGTTGTCAACAAGACCCGAATTGGCTGACCACACCTTTTGAACATTTTCAATAAGTAGGTAATGTTAATAAATTTATCGTTATTTACCTACATTGCAGCACACAGAATACACGGGTTCGACATGACTGCATCAAAAAAACCTACCGACAGTTTTGGTATTATATACTTATACGGTTGTTTATTTACACTGATGAAGTGCCCGTGGCTGCGACTTTCTTCGCGCGAAGTTTCTCTGAATATACAGTTGTATGTTTGTATGTATACCTACGAAAAATATTACAAAAAAATCTACACGTGAGAGTGTACCAATATACAATCCCACTTAAGCCTAACAACATAGACTGTGCTAACTACTGGATTACCTACTATATAGTGGTTATGAAACCTCAAAACGACCTAGTCAAGCCCACCCAGACGGAGCTAATACTTAAACTGCAAAGCAGCACCTATGTCCATCCTGAGTCACTTCTAAACCAGACCTAAATTGAAACTAAAGCGATCCTGACGTAAACCCGACATAAAACGAATCCGAAACCGACTTAAACGCGACCTCAATCCGACTTATACCCATCTAAACCCGGCTTAAACTGAACATACTTACCTAAAAAGACAGATAACCCAAGCGTAGCCCAAATCTGAAATGACTGTGTTAACTTATGTATCGATAGGAGATTCCAGTTGGGTCGTTTTTCAAAAATCCATGTAAAAAATCGATGCCGTTACGTATGTGTTGATTACAGGGTGACAATCAAATTTATATTACTATGTATTGTCGTAGTATTAGTATGGAAAATTTATCTCAAACCTAGTTCCATGCAAATTTATCGACGTAAAACTGTAAACTGCTATTTAAAATGTATTTTTGACAGAGTTAAAAAAGGAATCAGAACATCTTTCTCACAGGATATATAGGAATATTAGGATACCTACGTATTTTGTTTGTATACACAAGCAAAATATGTATCCTAATCCTACGATAATAACGATATCTTCGTCAATTGCGAAATGATTTAGAAACTTATTTTTTTTATTTAGAAAGCCATAGGGTCGGATTGATTTTAGGAGCTTTTAATTTTACTAATTATTCATAATTTACCAACACCAAACTTAGGACCAAAGGAAACTTAAAAGATTCCTAATTACGACTCTGTTTGAAGTAGGTTTTCAAGGTGTATAAACCAACTTTAAATAGGGGGAGGTTCTGAATTAGACTGTATGTTTATTGCGTGTTACGCGATCTTTGACAAATGTGACACGATTTAGAAAAAAATATATTCATATTCGAGAACGTTGTAGTATCTAATTGTTCCCATATAGTTTTGGCGAAGTTACAATTTCATTGAAGTCGTTTACACTGTTTTAAACCTAATATTATTCCGCACGCGCACGAATACTTATGAGCATGCAATTCAACACCGCGATATAATCAAAAGCTCGGAGCCCCTTCTGGGCACGTTTCGGCTGCTCACAATTGGCTAATGTACGGGCCACTCACCTTCACAAGGCCATTTTTTAACATGGCGGGTCAGTGTTCAGACATCTTGGTCTGTATCAATATAGTTCCGGTTTGTCCGTCTTGTACTCAAAAACATTGATTTGATTTTTCCATTAAAAATATTGCCGGCTATGTTGCTCTTCTACCAATAACAGAATACACATTATACGGGGTATTTCATTTATACACACCGCAGATTAAACCCCCAGTTTCTTATTTTCCTGAAGTCAGCTAAAGTGGAGTAGTATCGCCAGTAAACTTTAAAAAACCTTTAAAAAACTTTTTTAACTTTAAAACTTTTTTAAACCTTTCCTACAGATATCTGGTGGTTATACTTTGTTTGTTTTGTTTTTTTCCAGGTTTAGTCTCATTGGACTGTGGTGGGTTCTCCTATATATGCGGTAGTATTCCCTATAGTCCGGGCTTTTCCGGTTGGCTTTTAGCGTTGATAAATGGTTAAATTCTGTGCTCATCTAGAGTAACATGATTGTGCATTGCTTGTTAGAGAACATTAATGTCCTTTCAATATTTATTTAGCTTTCTCGTTCAAAGTCTTAAATACTGTTAATACGAATTTACATCACGGTACAAGGTCAATTAATTAAAAAATATTAGGCATTACATAAACATAATATCAGTACCTACATAACATGTGAAAATTAAACAGGCTATATCTGTGGATCTTCGGGTAGTAAAATAATAAAAATCATAAATTATAATTGGTTAATTTAGAGTGACCTTATTTCATAACCTTGCTCTGTTGCAATTTGTAATTAAAACGTGCACAAGACTAGCTATCATCACGCCAATCAATTGATGTTTGAGTAATCGTGAATACTAGACTGTCGTTCCATGTGTTATTTTGTGATTTCAAAATATACAGGGTCCGTTTTGTAAAATTGCAAAAAGTTCACCATTGCCTTTTCCCATTTAACTTTTTTAGTGTTCATTTGGGTAGATATAATAAGGGGTAATAGCTACCCAATGGAACTGTTAAAGTGAATGCTAAATATAAGCGAGTAGGCTCCTAGGACACTTTGTAGTTTTGGGTAGCACGCTTATTTTTTAACGCGGTTTTTAAATTTTGGTTATACGATTGAGATGATTGAATATTGTAAAATACTTTATTAACTCTTCCAAATGATAGCGCATGTGACAACTTTATTTAAATATTGTTTTTGACACCAGCGTATACATTCTGTGTACTAAGTATCGGGAATTTGTCAATAAAACAAAAAATACAAATTATTCATCTAAATTTATTTTATCGCCTTCAAAGTAGGCCCCATCGCTTGCAATACAACATCTCCACCGCTTCACCCAGTCTTCCATACATTTTTCATAGGCTATTTGCGGTATGGCCTTTAGCTCATTCAGCGAATTTTCTTTTATGGCTTCTATCGACTCAAAACGTTTTCCTCGAAGTGGTAATTTTAACTTGGGAAATAAAAAAAAGTCAGACGGAGCCATATCAGGTGAATACGGTGCTTGGTCGAAAACTTTTGTTGAATTTTTCGCTAAAAACTCTTTCACTATAATGGCTGTGTGTGATGGTGCATTATCATGGTGCAGCATCCATGAGTTGTGTTGCCACAAATCTGGACGTTTTCGGCGGATACTCTCACGCAAACGCTTCATGACGCCTAAATAATATTCTTTATTCACTGTTTCTCCCTCTGGAAGGAATTCGGAGTGAACCACACCACGGTAGTCAAAAAAAACTGTCAGCATCACCTTGATTTTGGAGCGACTTTGCCGCGGTTTTTTGGGTTTCGGCTCGTTTTCGAGACGCCATTCTGAAGACTGTTGGCTTGTTTGCATGTCGTACTCATAAACCCATGTCTCGTCGCCAGTTATTATACGTTTCATAAAGGTCGGATCCGTAGAAGCTCGGGAAACCATGTCTTCAGCGACATGCTTTCGCTGCGCTTTTTGAACAAAATTGAGCTCTTTTGGAACTAGTCGAGCGGCGACGCGTTTCATGCCTAAAATGTCAATGAGAATGTTGTGGACGGACTTAAAAGATATGTTCACCTCACTAGCCAACTCTCTCAGACTCATACGTCGATTTTCGAGCACTAGCTTCTTGATTCTGTCGATGTTTTCTCTGGTCGTAGCGGTTGAAGGTCTACCAGAACGAGGCAAGTCTACTACTACTTCTCGGCCTTCTTTAAAAGCCTTATACCATTCATAAGCCCTTGTTTTCGATATACACGATTCGCCGTAGGTATTTCGCAACATTTTTAGTGATTCACCACATGAAATATCATTTGAAACACAAAATTTAAGGCACACTCTTTGTTCAACAATATTTTCCATTGTAAAAATCGCCGAGGACTCAAAACTATGACCAACAAAAAGTGTAGTTTAAAACAAATTAAATGACAGATCCCGCTCAAATTTTGCGCGCTAAATCAGTACAGTGCTACCAACATGCAGTAAAAAAATTAGAACGACCTCTTTTACGCGGGTCTTTTTATTGACATATTCCCGATACTTTTTACACAGAGTAGTACACATTTACGATTTTATAAAATACGTAAAGATAATAGTTATTTTAAGGTGCGCGTCATTAAAATCTATCGTTATGTCGAATTTCAAGTTATACGATTGGATGGACTTTTGAGTGGATCTTACAAGGCCTTCGTTTTTTCCTCTTAAAGAATGGGAAACAACCTTTAAAAAGCACTATGGAATTATAAAATAGCGGGATGCGATAGGTACTTGACAGGTTTTTTATTAATACCGTAGTACCTATTCCATACCGTTACGATTGATACGAGTATTATTAGCAGACTGTACATACAAACAAAATGTACATACAAGCATCCTTATTAAAATGTTATTTAAAAAAATCACATACAGTACCTATAAACTTTACACAGAATATGACATATTGACGGTTAGACAGTTATTCGTTTTAAATTGTGTCCTCAAAGTTCATAAAACTACATCACCTGATCAGAATACTCTTAGAAATCGAAACCCTTATAATGTTGTATTCTACTATATTGGTAAAACTACCAATTACAGTTTAAAAGTACTTTTGTATATAACAAATTAAATAGAATTCTTAACTACTACACTAAGTCCCAATTTGAATGCAAAAAGCTGGTCACTGCATGGTTGAAAAAACTTGACTATGAAGGAACGGAAGCCATATTACATTCAAACAACTGACAATATTTTTACTACAGGTAATTCTCATTAAGTACCCACGAGTATAGCACCTCAACCCATTCAACCATACCTTATATTTTTATTGTATGTATTTGTTAGTGATGCAATAAGGAGTGTTCTATTCTATTATTATGTTGCGATATAACATTGAGAATATTTATAATCATATATAAAACATTACACAAATTATACCAAATGTCCCTAACATTACAATTATACAATTATTGGTATTATATATTTTTTCTTGCTTATAATTATGTACAGATGCAATATAGTATTTATTGGCAGAGCTGCGATAGCCAGCGGAGCCACATTACCCTCAAAATTGTCGTTTGGGGTAGACTGATGTCATCCAGCTAGCGTTTAGACGGTAATAGTGAGAAACTCCAAAATCGACACACTAATAGCTAACATATTGTAGTTTTGTATCCTTTAATTTGAAATTTAAATGTTCGTTGGTGAGGAAGAACGGTCCAAAATCGTTCCAATTAGAAAAAAAAACATGGGAAAACGTATGGCCGGCCACTCTGCAGTGCAGAGTCTGCACTGCACTCCCATCAACAGAAAAAGTAACAGCACTCGTCGCTAGATGTCGTACAGGGTTCCATATATTTTTAAAAAATAAAAAAATTAAAAGTAAAATATTTTTTAAATTTTAAAAATATCAGCTCTGCCTACACAGCTTGCTGTTATTTACTAGTATATATAGTATACATTTCACAACCCCCCTATAGTATACGTTTAACAACCCTCTTAATTTTTTTTATTTGTCTTTCCAGGAGTGCTGGGTGAAGTCAAACTAGAATTCGGCATCGGCGATGACGAAGCTGGTCTTCTCCAGACTGTGTTTGTGGTGGCGTACATGGTGTTCGCACCCATCTTCGGCTACCTCGGGGACCGGCACTCGAGGCGGGCTCTCATGGCCTTCGGGGTCGCCCTGTGGTGTATCACCACATTCGCAGGATCATTTATTGGGGTTAGTATACTCAGTAAAATTATCAATCTATGTAGATATTTATCTGAAGTAGCTTGTAGGTACAGAGAATCGAGCCGAGTAATATAATCGTATGAATTACCTCCTTCTCTATCATTTAACTCTTTTCAAAAACTTTTTAATTTTTTTGTTAATATTCGTTATTAGTCATCTAAAAAGTATTATGTTGAAGTATTCATATAGGTAAACGAAGAGTCACAAATTATATCACTTCAATTAAATATTGCATCTTATTATCGGAAGTGCATTATTTTTTACGACAACTTTTTTCTGTTGATACTTTTCTTAAATCAAAATAAGTGTGTTTTTCAAGTTGCGTCTTTATATATGAAATAAATAAACGAAATGCAGTATTTATCTATATTTTCGGTTAATTAATCTGTGATAAAGCATCTAACTATGAATACGTGACCTACACATCCATAATGAAGCTAAACTATGAAAGTATAGTATAGTATTTTAATTACTTCATATAATTATTTTTAACTGTTATTTATACTACAGGAAAAGTTATGTCCATGTTAAACAAATATATTGTATGGGTTTTCACTATTATCTACACACAATGAAGTAATACATTAATAACAGCACTTGGTATAGGTTTGTTGTACACATTACGGGAAAAATAGAACAATGTTAATTAAGCTGGGCATAGTAGATAATTTAGTGGAAAACGTCAAAAAAATACCATTTCCTTGTTAATAAAAATAATAATAATTGTTATTGAATAAAATATTATAACACTCATATGTTTAACAAACATATAGGTGTACTAATGTAAATTGCCTATTGGTCTACAGATTCTTTTAAGCTGTTTAGTGGTTGCGTTTTCCCAACATTCCGGAATGTTATGTGAATATTGGACATATTCCCGATATGTCCAATATTACCGGGAACTTTAGGTGTATACCGAATGACATCTTTAAATTCACCTCCTATTGTCTTGTAAGTTGTATACAGCTAAAAGCCGATCAGTGTTGACACTCGAGTGCCATAGTATCTTTTATTAAGCACGGCACAATAACCATACAAAGGTCTGTGTCAAGATTGATGTGCACTAAAAACACAAAACAGCTATACTAAAAATACCATGTTTAATTTCAGAATTACGGCTTATTCGCATTTTTCCGGGGCCTGGTCGGTATCGGCGAGGCGTCGTACTCCACCATCGCCCCGACCATCATAAGCGACTTGTTTGTCGCCAACGTGCGTTCCAAGATGCTAGCCCTGTTTTACTTCGCTATACCGGTTGGCAGGTGAGGTATTTTTTATACTATTACTTTGGTAATAAATAAGCATGCGGCACCGATGATGTGAAGCGGTTGCAGTATCATCCCGTCCGTTTAGATGAGATATTTTTTTCTTGTTCAGTGGGTAGCGCTTTAGAATAAATTATTCAAAAATGTATATAATTAACTAATTTTATTCTTATTTTTTTTTCACAAATCATGTACATTTACAAATTTAAGTATTGTATAAATAATGGAAAGCGTGTTTTATAATTTCCTTGTATATTCATTTTTATTTCTCATTTAAAGCAATTTTTCATATTATAACATAATTTTACCACGATGTATGTGCGTACTTATTAATATCATAGAAAATAAAGTTGAATCCGCACAGCGGGCGATGGGGAGAGCTCCGAGATGGATGCAGTGGTGGGAAGTATTAAATCTAAACCAAGCAGAGAATATGCGATGATGATAATAGAAACAATGTCCACATCATGTTAAGAATCCGTATTTATATTTATGTAGGTATGTGGTTACTTCCGTAAAAAATACTAACACGATTTGAATAATTTATGAATAAGTGAACTCACTTGTAGTTTGCTCTGACTTGATTATTAGTGCCATACCGTACCTTTATTAACATGTATATAACTATATACATATATATAAATTACACTTACTTCTACAAAACACGTGGTTTCCGTACAAGGTTCTAAGAGTAAACATATGACTTCCATTAAGAAACATAAGTGGCTCGCCATTATCTTTAGAGTTAAAATTTCATTTGCACGTGGTTCACCATGCTTTAACAACTCACGTAATCCATTTTATGTGTTTTACAACGTCTGGTGGCAAACAAACATTCGGCCAACTTATGTAAGTAAACTAGCCTATTGTTGTAACGCCCGTACGATGTTTTGAAAGAAGTAAAGTTATGCTGGCAGCGGAAACAGCAACGCGTGAGTAATACTTATTGTGTTGCAAGTGCCCATTTGTCCATATAATAATTTATATCGTAAGTTATTATCGTCTCTATCACGCATACGCCGTTTTCTCTGGACACAATACCACTCGCAGCATCACACGCGTAACCGACCCTGCAAAACATCTTGCCGCTTTTACTGTGGCAAGCTCGTCACATAATCGTATGCTTGTTTGCCACCAGACGTTGTAAAACACATAAATCGGCACGACAGCAAGTTATTGAAATGTTTCTGTAAATATATCACCCTCTTCAAGCCGGAGACGATCACAAAAAAAGGTATAATGACCATAACGTGCTCGGCGGGGGATTTAACTAATCAATGAAGTATTTATCTGCTCACTGACCGGCAACACAATAAAATAAATTATATATGCAACGTCAAATATGATCATAGAGAATAGCGATTATCTTCTTTTTGATTAAATGGCACGATGGAGTAAAA
Organism: Pyralis farinalis; assembly: GCA_947507595.1. Taxonomy (NCBI): domain Eukaryota; kingdom Metazoa; phylum Arthropoda; class Insecta; order Lepidoptera; family Pyralidae; genus Pyralis; species Pyralis farinalis. Next base: position 17,616,712 of record OX382272.1, read on the forward strand.
AGTAAATACTGACTTTTATTGTGTTTTTAATAATTACGGAGAATTAAATTTTAATTTAGAAATCGAGCTCTATCCTGTCCACAGTACATTTGAGGCGTAATAAACACAAAATACATATATGCATTATCTATATACAATATTTTTATTTAGGTCGTTTTTAAGTAAAGCGTAAATAAATACTTTGGAAAAATCGATACCGATACCTATTCACATCGTTGTATTATATTCACTAGTACTCGTACCAACTTCAATGAAATCAATTTCGTTTTTTATTTTTAAGTTTTTTTAGGGTTCCGTACTCAAAGGGTAAAACGGAACCCTATTACTGAGACTCCGCTGTCCGTCCGTCCGTCTGTCACCAGGCTGTATCTCACGAACCGTGACAGTTAGACAGCTGAAATTTTCCCAAATGATGTATTTCTGTTAACGCTATACTATAACGCTGTTGCCGCTATAACAACAAATCCTAAAAAATAGAATAACATAAATATTTAAGGGGCTCCCATAAAACATAATATTTGATAACGCCAACAGGTAGACGCTTGAAATATTCATAGAATATTTAGTTATATATCCACTTTAAAAATAAATAATTAAATTAAAATAAATCAAATATTTAAGGGGAGCTCCCATACAACAAACGTGATTTATTTTGCCGTTTTTATAGATAATGGTACCGAACCCTTCGTGTGCGAGTCCGACTCGCACTTGGCCAGTTTTTTTGATTAAAATTTTCATAACAAGAAGAGTTCACGAACGCTACGTGAGATTATCAAAGGACTACTCACATTAAAGAAAAATTTAATTCGAAGACATATAAAGTCTATAATTGAAAATAAGTTTTTAAACAATCAACAAACTTCATAAAATTTATATGAGACTAAATTCGGATACACCTAATCAGAATATTATTAGAGGTATGCAAATGTGTTCCCGATAAATATCGGTGAATATACATAAAAAATAATAAACAACTAACATGGAACCTCCTCTGTTGTGAAGTTAAACATGACTTGTAATATTAATTTATGAACATGTCTAGTTCTAAGGATATTAACAATATTTTTTTTGTAACTAATATTATATTTGTTCATACTAGCGGCACACTCTAAAGAGGGTAATGGTATAAGGGGTTTAAAAATGAAACTCTATTTTTATGTATGCGGAGATGATAAGCAGGCGCGGCGGGGATAAACGTGCTCTAATAAAATGATATTACCTCTACAAAGTTTGTAAATGATACAATGATGATGTTAGAAATAGAGTTGGTCTGAAAGAGAGCGTCGGTGTTAAAATAAGACGAGGCATGCTCCGATGGTTCGGGCATGTAGAAAGAATGCAAGATGAAAGAATGACGAAGCAGATATACAATGCAAAAGTGGAAGGATGTAGGAGCCGGGGAAGGCCAAGACTTACCTATCATGACCAAATTGGTCATGTTTTATCAGAAGGTGATGTCAGGAGCCCTAGAAACCGGCGTGCGTGCATGAGAAGAGCAATGAATGTTAAAGAAGCGAGTGAGATATGTAAGGATCGAGTCACGTGGCGCTCGGTTCTCTCTGCCTACCCCGCAAGGGATTTGGCGTGAAGTTATAGATAGAAGTTTGTAAATTTGTGGGCGTAATGTGAATGTTGTATCCATTACAGAAAACATACGTATTTTACTAAATAAACGTGACACAGAAGGCAATTGCTCAATTGACGTTCAGGTGAGCGTTGGCCATTGGTTGTTGACCTTTCGTGATACATTTATTGACAACAAAATAAAAATGATTTCGTCACAACATATACCCTACATTGCAAAGTTTGTTGACTTAATTTTGTAAGATTCTACATTTAAAGTCAATTTCTTAATAAGAAAGGAATACGGGAACGGAATGGAATGAAGCAACGTTTTTATCATATACCCTATTCTCAAAATAAACAGCTTTTAAGATTTTAGAAAAACAAAACTAACTAGTTTCTCTTTCGCTCATATTCAGGGCGAGAGTAATGCACAGACTCATCAAACATACTCTCGGCGAAAAGCCTTAATAATAATAATAATTGATGAATGTGTAACTGATAAGGATGCCTGGAAATTATTCAGCACAACCTTAATAATATTTAGGTCTACGACTTAACATCATTACAGTTGGGCCAATATGCTGACATAGAATTATAGTAATATCTAATTGATGATTTGAAAAGAGACCTATATCGACAAGTGTCTTCCGGAATTTCATCACCAATGGTTATTTCCGGATTGCTTGTGCATGTACATAGATTAAAAAGGAAAATAATAACTAAGAGAATTGAATAAGTTACAATAAGATTATGTGTAAAAAAATATAATGTACCTAAGACGTGTAAGTGCCCGCGAGAGCGGATTGGCAAATAAAGAATTATTATTTTTTCACTCAGCTTTATCGGGAGTTGTCAGGTCTTTCAACCTTATTTGTATACAAGACGAATGAGTGACATTTAAGTGAACTATACATATAACATGTAGCCGAGTTTGGCCTTTGAACTATACTCATGATTCGCGGTGATCTCATCAGAATACAACGTGCATTGATCTTGCAGACGAGCATGTTACTGTTAATTATATTTGATTGAATAAATCAATAAAATGCTTTGCCTTCAGCACGGAAAGTATACTTACTGTTAGTGTATGTGTAGTTTTTTATAGTTATTTTCGATACTACTTGCCAGGAAATTCGTAAATATTACAACAATGAAAATTTCACCCCTAAAATTCGTTGGTGATAGTAATCGAATCAGATTTTGATATTGAACCCGTAATTTTTATCTAGAGTATCACATAGAAATAAACAAAAGTAAAAGTGATATTTATTATTTGTTGGTTTTACGCGTTTACCTAACAACTATCTCAATAAGTTTTATTCAAATTAAAACTTGACCGCACTTTCTTTGTCTCCGAAGTTTGCAGGTTTCAAAATGTAAAACAAACATACTGCTGTAGTTTTGGCAGTGGTTTAGTAATTTACCATCTAAAGCATGGGATTTCTTATTATGCTTTATAGGAAAAGTATTGGTAATGGTAGAACGCTTTTTAATAGGCCTTGAAAAAAAATTATTAGTATTCTTATTATGTGTCTGTATACGTCTATCAGTGCACAACCCGTACTTTGACCGTTTTTCATCTTCTTTCACATGTTTGTTAGTAAACCTGGCATCAAAAAAATCCCTTCTAATGTAATATTTCTATGTCATTTCAGTGGCTTGGGATACATAGTGGGATCAACAACGGGAGCCGCCGCTGGTAACTGGCGGTGGGGCCTCCGGGTGACCCCATTCCTAGGTGCGATAGCTGTAGTCCTCATCATGTGGTTCATGCAGGACCCAGAGCGAGGTCAGGCGGAGGAGAGCCAGATAAAGGCCACATCGTACCGGGATGACTTGCGTGCCCTTATTAGGAAGTAAGTAACAATATTTATGTTAAAGCTTGATGGTTTACTGCAGTTCGAAATTAGTTTGAACTAAAATATTACGCATATTAGTGATTGTGTGCAATATAGGTGGTTCCAGTTCAAAATACGCAAGTAAATGAGATAGCATATTGCCCATATTAAGGCCTTTTATTGGCTCAGTACCACGGAGGGCTGGGGTAATTGACGCCAATAGCAGATTCAGTTTTGCGTTCTATAAAAGTGGAAAGGCTTGGCTGCTTTTGCCCATGACGTTATGCACTTTTTGCTTGTTATGGCGCTTTTATTCTATTTTACCATGAAAAAGAACTATTTCATTGAAGAAAGTTGTCACTGCGGTGCTGTGTAAGTAGTGTAAATAATCCGTTGGCTTAACCTGACAGCTCACGAGGAAACTAGGGGACATCGTCGTTACTATTAAGAGACCCATATTGCCACCCAATAGATAAATTTCATTCGGCTATGCCATCATAAGTAGAACTTCTGCATTCTAGAACTAGACATATAAGACACTTTGAAAATGGCGCAATCTTATTACAATTCAAGTGATATCTCATTGCTAAAGCTCAACTGGAGAAGGAGTGCAGAAAGAGAAAATATGTATAATATGATAAATTACTAATAATGTTCAATCTTAACAAATCAATTACGTTCAAATTTCGACCACTGGCTGACCATCATTGTAAATAGATGTGCTATATCTAATACACAATTTCCTTCAACAATGTCCTGATGTTTTTCAATGGCTTTTGTTTGTCATTTGTGTTCCCCGTTAACTACAGTCAAATCAGTCTACCAATTTCTAATCAGTTAGCTGTCCTGGACTGCGTGGAGAGAATAAGGGGAAACCGAATGATTTAGGATATCATCGTCTTCAAGGTCTTGAAAGTCGTTGTTTATAATTTCCAGTCCATCGTTTATGCTGACAACGCTGGCCTTCACATGCGTAGCGTTCGTGACGGGAGCCCTGGCGTGGTGGGGCCCGCAGTTCATATACCTAGGACTCACTCTGCAACCAGATGTCAACGTTACTATTGAGAGGTGAGAACACACGCTAATAGCTATCAGATTTTGAAATTTGTAAGATTTATTTGTTATCGTGGAAAGAATGAAACACAATTTAATCAATTCATAAGTTTTACAATAACGAAGGTCGTCACTAGTATAAGAAATAAAATAATTATTCAAGTAAATTACAATAAATATTATCACACAATATGTTTGTGTCTTCAGCGACCTACTTTGTTGTATGTTATACACATATTTGAAAGTAAACAAGTTTTCTTAGTAGTACTGTGTACTAAGTGTACATACACACTTACCTTAAAAAATACTAACATCTTGTTCATTACTTGATGTGTACCATTCGATTCCATAAGTACACTCTTATTCCCTTTTGTTAATTAATTAAAAGTACATTTGAGAAACACCCACAATGTCGGTGATCATACTTAACATGCTCTTCTCACTCCGATCCTACACATAATGCAAAAATGTATTCCGTGGGAAAATTTGAAGTATATTGAACCTTATTACAAGATTAAATATGTATATCGTAAAGACTTGAGCTTATGCGTGAGATCGGGGCTTAAAAATCAAGCTACCGACGTAAATAGTCGGTTACATAGTAAAGCATTAGTCATTAAGAATGGTGTAATACTATAAATAAATCGCCGTAAGTTTGATCCTCTTTGTGGTTCGCTGGATGTTGGGCAAGGGCGGGTGCGGACTTGGCCAATGAGGGACACGAATACCAAACCGTGTTGCCAACACAGCGCACACGACATTTAGGTTTTGTCATAGATTTGATCGAGCCTTCTAATATAATTGTTATATTTAATAACAGCTTTATTATGAAGATGTCATATTATCATAATGTGTCGTACATGTTATTTATATACTATTTGATGACTACACACGAAAACGCAAGGGGGTTGCAAGAGTCAAACAAGCATACGACCTATTAGATGGTAAGTAATTATAGGTTACGATAACTACTTACCATCTAATAGGTCGTACGCTTGTTTGCCACCCTAGGGGTATACAAAATACTATAGATGATGATCGAAGTGAATAATATACTATAACACTACAGAGTATGTGCACTATTTATTGCCTCCAGGGGCAATGTATAAACGGCGTTACATGTCAGCGCAAATGTACGAAGTGTCGAGTGCGTCACCAACGCCAAGTCCCGCGAACCATAAAGAGTGCCAAATTCTATGGCGGGTTATCTATAAATGTGAGTCCACGCCAGCGTGTCGTACAAGTTCGGGCTGGTGGGTATGTTCGCGGGCGCGCTGGGCGTGCCACTGGGCTCGGCGCTGGCCCTGCGGCTGCGGCCCCGCGTGCCGGAGTGTGACCCTATCATCTGTGGGTTCGCGCTGCTCGCCTCTGCGCCCCTCGTCTACCTCGGGCTTGTGACCGTGGACGCACACGTCGCGCTCACCTACCTCCTCATATTCCTCGGAATGGTCACACTCAACCTCACGTGGTCGATCGTCGCCGACGTGATTCTGGTGAGCGCTTTCTGATGACGTCATGCTCGCATGAGATAATGGTCACGGACGTGCTTCGGATGTGGTTTAATTTTATGTTCCAAAAGACTTTCAACCTTTTAGCCTCAAAGTTAATACCCTCGAGCTCTTAATGGGAGGAGTCAGTTACCTTTTTTAAAAATAATAACGAATTAAGAAGCCGCTGTCGTGGAGAAAATAAACTTTAGTTAAATATGCATTCGATTATTCGATCACTGATTTCAGTCTTAGTTTTGATAGTTCAAAAGAGGATAAAATGTTTTGTAGTTTCAACATCTTTTTAAGAGATTAGTTTGATTTATTATAGATTACGAGTTTCAAGAGCCTGGGTTATTAACGAGATCTAGGCTAATATAGTGCATAAAAAAAGCATAATTTCTTTTGGAATAGTCTAAATACAGTGAGTAAAACAACATCTAAACAATATATTGTGTAATAACGGGTGATCTTTCGTATAACATTATTAAATGCGAGCATTACTCCCAAACAGAAACGTCCACCGGTGCGAATCTAAGCAAATTTGTTCCAATGAGATAATGACATTTGCACGACAACATACCTAACGCGGTTCCTCACGGTCATCTCATCGTGGTGCTATATTTATAGAGAATGCCGCTTTTTATGTAACCAATTATCGTGAAGCTCATTTTAATTTAAGAAACACATATTTATTATATTCAAAGCATGGTAACGAATACAGATTTAGAGTAGGTTAGACTACCGTCGCCATTTAATTAAATTAGTACGCTTGCGCAGTACGCTTTTTGAGACATTTTCTACCACCTACGGTGAAATTGTGGAATGAACTACCCTTAGCGGTGTTCCCGAACAAATACGATATGGGTGCCTTCAAGAAAAGAGCCTTTATTTCCCTAAAAAGGCTGGCAACTGATCAGTGACCTTAGGTGTTGCTGATGTCTATGGGCGGTGGTGACCACTTACCATCAGGTGACTCACATACTCGTTTGCCCTTTTAATATAAAAAAAATGTCTAATTGAATGGCGCCCACTTTGGTAACACGCTCGGGTATCTAGCCTACTCTACATGTGTGAGACGATCCCGTACCATAACCACCCCAGCGGTGCCCCCGTTTCGACAACACGAGCGAAGAATAAGATGGTTGGTGTTGCACGAAGGTTGTCGCTAATCTTCGGCGTGGTGACGATGGTGTCTGGGCTGGTGGGAGTGGCGATGGGCACGTGGCTGGGCGCCGCGCTAGTGAAGCGGTTCCCCCGAGCCCATCCTGTCATCTGCGGCGGCGGTTTGCTCCTGTCGGCCCCCGCCATGGCGCTCGCTATGCTCCTCACCGAGTCCTATTTCATGTTGCCGTTCGCCATCATCTTGTTCGCCCAAATCACATTGAATCTCAACTGGGCAATAGTGGCCGATATGTCCCTGGTAAGAGCCGCCTACAGCGGGACGACCAACGCGCCCCCGCCTGTTGGATGCTTTTTTATTATTTATTTAGATTAGCGGTTATTGATGCATGTTAGCATGATGTAATCGGTGATGCAGGGGTCCCTAGTTTTACGTTTATTTGATATTAGTCCATAACAAAATCTCATAAGTAGCGATTAACGGAATGTACTTATTATCAATTCTAATAGTCGTAAAAGCCGCCCGTCTGGGAAAGTACCTCCACTTTATTGAAAACCACAGCCAAATAACAACTCCAAGGAGAGAATTCTGTTCCTGTGTTTGATTGACGTCACCAGTAAGCTCCAAAGAAGTTGCTGTATTAACTAGCAGAGATATGGCATCGCGCGGGTGATACTTATTGTATTGTAAGCGTTCATAGGCTGTGGTAAGGTGGGCTGTATGCTTGTATGCGTTCCGATGTTGTATATTAAAAAAAAACAGCAATAGCAAATTAATATTCTGATTACGAAACTAAGGATTCTTACTAAGCGAATGTTTGCGACAAATATTATTATATGAATTAGATTATAAATTTAGAAATAAATGTAACAAACAGCTAAAGTTGTGACATGTGATTAATAACTGGCGATTATATAAACGTAAAACAGAAAGCCCTGAACTACGCATCACTAGATTCAAGCTTCATCTAATCTATTAATGCTTTATATTATAATATGCTTAGATTTGAATTCAGTCACCTATTAGTGCATGAGGGGTCACTATTGCCTGGTTGTATAATTCATGTACAGAAAGTGTCGTTATCTCATTAATCTTATTATCTCATTGGATTAAATTTTGCATATAGTTTCAACTGGGAGGACTGATTTCATTTCTTTTAAAATTAGCGACATCTATTGGTATCTGTAGTAAATACGTAGTGTATTAACTCTTGCATGTGCTATTAATTCCGTAGTATTTGCGTAGATGGCGTCATTGCATGAAATGGCGCCATTTTTAAATGTGAAGAAAATTGTATATGTGTGACTTATTTTAAAAACATATTTAGATCAAATGGATCTATGGGAGTGGTACAACAATCTCATATTTTTTTTGTAGTTTTTATATATTATTATTTGTAGAGAATTAACTAATGTGTTTATTTTTACAACTAAGGTGTAAATAAACGTAATATACTTGATGGTTGGCTGTTTCGTTACCTATACATAGCATAAAAAGTTTACAACTTTACCAATGACGTCAGAAATTTAAAGTCTACTGAATACTGCAACTTACAAGAGAATAACTATAAATCAGATCAAATGTTATTTACAAGACTTGTAAAAAGCAATAATTATGAAATTTGAATAAATAATAACTTTTGTGTGTAAATTCCGTTGCTTCAATACGAGTATAAGCCTCTTTCGAGTACGGTCGTGTGTACTGTAGCTCAGTAAAAATGATCTTTAATTTTTTCTCACACTAAAGTGGAATATTTTTTTTTCATATTTTTGCTCTTATTCGGCTCTATTAAGTGCATAACAACAAACGTGAATTAATCTTGTAAACGCGCTACTGTCATGAATATCCAATACTCATAAGTTAATATGTAGTCTTTTTTACTTACACGTGGTATTTATTTCAGTATGTTGTTATTCCGCCGCGACGATCAACTGCGGAAGCATTCCAGATTTTGATTTCCCATATGTTCGGAGACGCTGGCAGCCCTTACTTAGTTGGAGTAGTAAGTATTCCATCACTTACACCCAAAACAATACTTATTAAAATTAAATATTGATTATCTGCTTAATGAAAATGATTTCAATGGTTTTAAAAATACATTGGGTAAAGGCTGAATTAATATTCTGATAAATATTGTTTTCCATGCCAGAACTGCATAATACCTACATGTGTTCAACTTTTTCACCGTCACGTCAAATACTTACACGTTAAGCCTGTTTGACGTAATACGCCGATAATTGGTGTTATTTTATTTATTTAAAGTGTATAATAGAAAATAATGAATATAAACGCGGGTTACACATCTATTGTACAAGGAAAATGTTACACCTGTTTATCTTATTAAACTGAAGTATAGTTTTTACGGACTCGTTTCCAAAGAAGTATATATCAATCGTTGGCAATGAAAAGGTTAAACGTGCAAGCTTATTACTTGAGTATTCATTTTTTTTTTACAGATATCGGAAAGTCTGAAAAGAAAACTATCGTCTGATGTACAAGAGCAGCCTTCGGTGGAAGTACAGTTTCGTTCGTTGCAGTATGCGCTTTTTGTCATGTGCTTCGTTGAGGTTTTAGGAGGCATTTTCTTCCTTCTAACCTCGATGTACATTGTCAGGGATAAATCGAAAGTGGACAGAGCCATTGCTGGTGAGTTTAATATAAGATTTAGGCATTAGGTGTCCAATATATGTGTTGTTAGTATTTCATATTATATATTATACGAAACAAAGTAAGGGCCGCTTAGTTTTTACACTGTAATTTAATAAAACACGACACGTAAACTTTATAGTTCATAAAAATATATATATTTTTTATGAACTATAAGGTTTAGTAAACAAATCAACTGTAAAGCCCGTCACAAACGCACCTGTAATATATCGTCAGATAACATGCTGTCTCGCTCTAATTATATGAAACAAGGGGAATCTGTATTTCTCCTGTTTTAACGTATTACATAAATACAGTGTAAGACAGCATGTTATCTTACGATATTATAGCTACGTCTGTGGTGGGCTTAAAAGTTGTTTATTTTTATTCACTAATGCTTTACCCTTAAATACAAAATGAGAACCTTAAAGTGGCACCTATTTTGTTGCGAGTAGTAAAGTATGTGTTAGTAACCTTTAGATAGTAAACACTTGTTGAAATCTCGCTTTTTGTCCTGTGAAACTATCTTCACATTGTTTCAGTTACGTCAAAAATTATTTAATGCCTAATATAGGTGAGTTGCACATTCAAATGCTTACTGTGCACGTATACTAATAGTTTAAACTTACTAAAACACGTATATATAATGTAGGGCGCACAACACATTCAACAACAATATTAGTAGATATTAGGGGTTAATGTATGAAATTGCCGATTTGTACTGAAAAATTAAAACTCGTTTTTTTCTAAGATGTAACATATTAATTTAATCAAAATATTTACCCTCTTTATCTATACATTGCCGCCATCGGAAGTTTATTTATGTGCGATAGAACTCTGGGGGTCTACATTCGACAAACTGTGTGAAAGCATTTTGTACTGCCTTCTGGGAAGAAATTTTTTTACCACATAGAACATTGTCTAAATCACAAAAAAGTGTGAGGTCTTGGGTTATCATGGGACAGTAATGGTGAAGATCGATTCACGAGTCGGGCCTGTTTCAGTCAGTTCATTGCCAGTTTCGCCATCATTGTTCGAAGTTCGGCGCAGCAAACATCTACTGTTATTGCTTGACTAGACCTGAGAAAACTATAGTGAATAACGCCATGAAGAGACCACCAAACAGTTAACATTACTTTTTTATTGGTAAGCTTTGCTTTGCGGCACTGTTGCGGCGAAAATCCACTTTTCGTCACATGTCACGATTCGATCCAATATTCCTTCATTTCATGTCAATACTGTAGGTAACGTTAAACGTTAAGATTATTCTTGGGTAGTTTGACTCGGATCGGCTTCCACTATCTCCTTGAATTCAGCATTATTCACCTGTGTGGGCGGTCTTCTACGTGGTTCGTCTTCAAGTCGAAGTTTCCATTACGAAAGCGTTTAAACCAAAAACGCACGATGCGTTCATTAGCAGTCTTCTCTCCAAACACGGCATTGATATTGCGAGATGTTTCTGCCGCGTTAGTTCCGCGTCGGAACTCGTATTCAAAAATTACCCGGATTTTCGAAGTCTTACTTCCTCATTTAAGCTGAATAAAAAAAATAATTGAAGTTCGAAAATCAAATGTTGCACATTTTTTAAAAGAAAAATCTGGTAGGTATCATGTGAAAAAGTTTCACTAGAAAATGTACCACCATGAAGGTTTAAACACAAAGTATCTATTACTATAAAACGGCAATTTCATACTTTAACCCCTATTATTAATTTTAGACCAGACATTAATCTAGTTACAGGCACTTGGACCTAAATTGAGGTGAATATTTTTTTATCTTTATATACACAATTCTTCGGTCCTCGTGTATGTCGCAGAACTCGTACTAAACTACTGGACCGATTTTGATGTAATTTTACATGTCCCAGTCCCGCCACGTGACGAACAGCGTTCCGCCTCACCCTGGACGAGGCCCAAATTTTACACAAACACACTTGTCAAATTGTTTATTCACAATAAAGATTATTAATACATATGTTGGTTTACAGAAGCTGAACAACAAAACATAGAGCCGTCGCATATGGCAGCCCAGGAAGAGCACCAAGGAGAGAATATAGAAAGAACATAATTATTAATGCATAGTGATCTAACTCGAAAAGTAGATCTGTGAGGGAATTCAATACTTTCACAAGAGGAGTTTGTGTTCCAATCGAATAAATTTTTACTGTAGAAATTCTATAGCAAATCAAATTTAAAGTTACGCTTCTTTCGTCACTAATAAAAAAATATACTTATATTCCTGCTTATAGGTTATTGGACAAATTCAGTGGGAAGCTTGTATATATAATATTTATATAGTAATTTGATTGGAACATGTAGAAAGACTGAAACTTAATGCATAGGGTGCAAACGAAGAGTGGGCTATGATTATGATAGATAATGTGCGTGGGTTGAATGTATGGGTTTAAACATTAGAGATAAGGCATCACAGTACATACTGTTAATTACCTACTTAAACGTGCCTATTAAGTTAATCGGTAGAATTAATTATGAAGAGGATCATTTCCAAGACAAAAATAAGGCACACCTGATTCAAAGTAACGGTACAATCAAGTAGAAATTTTGTTGAACATTTTTACATGCATTCTGTTTTAATTATATTTATTTTTTTAAATAATTATCGTTTTGTTGATACTGGTTTTATTAATAACAAGATAATTGTTAATTATCACCATTTTATTTAACAAATTTTAGTATGTATAATTCGAAATATAATTTATTGATTGTAATATGTAGATTGTTCTTCCACTAAAGACGAACACAGTTTAACATATTATCAGTTTTCTATAAAGTTCCTATGTGTGGAGAAAAGTGTGAAATAGCATTTCGTATTGTTACAACTAGAGGTATAAATCCACAGTCCCGTGTACTATATGTGGTACTTATCGATGTAACTATTAGGGATAGTGTAATACTATGACAATATAATGTTGGTTGCGGATGTTCCTTCTGAGGAAAAGGATTACGAGTGCGGTATATTATGCGTGGTTACTATTTATTGTGCACTTTAAGTTAAACTGTATTGTATTGAATATAAATGGAAGACTGAATTAATTCAATGTTGAATTAGATTGCTCCCTAATAGAAGTTACAGTCTAATGCCTTTGTAAATATATAGAAAATGTCAAGGAATTGAAAGAAGGAAAAATATAATTTATTTTAACAATAGTAGTTTCATTGAAAAACAGTCCCGAGTATTCGTTCAACAATTTAAAATGATTATAATTTCACGTCAGTCTCCTATTGGGTAGGCAGATTATGGAATGCTACGTGCACCGAGCCAAAGATACTTCTTTCGTTTCTTCCACATTCATCAACCTCTTCATACATGCTCGTCGGTTTCGGGTGATTTTGATTTGGTCCTTTTTCGGCACATCACCTATTTGATCGATTTGTGTGCGTCTAGGGCGGCCCCTACAGACTCTCCATTCACTTTACTCTTGTTGACGTAATTCATTCATTCTTTCTAAATGCCCAAACCTTCTCAGTATCTATTGTTCTCTTATCGGGCTATTTCTTACTCTATCAATCTCCCTAATTCCACGCATACTCCTCAGCGCTCTCACTTCTACAGCATTCAGCCTACTTTTCTGCTTCTTTTGCCATACAAGTGTCACTTCTATACATCAATATTGGCATAACGATGACATTAACCAAATTTGAGAATTAAAATGAACGAAACATATAATATGGCACAAAATTCAGTGGGATCACGGAACTTGTTGATTTGAAAATTTTTTTATTTGAATATTCGTTACATAATGTCTTTGTACACATATATAATAAATATAGGAAATGTCAACGAACTGAAAGAAAATATATAATTTATTTTAACAAGTAGTTTTATTAAAAAATCAATCGAGTATTCGTTACAACAATTAAGATTAATGAGAATTACAATGAATAAACATGATGAAATGTCACAAAATTCGGTGGGATCACGGCACATATAGAATTGGAAATCTTATTATTCGAGAATTTGTTACAATTTAGATAATATTGAACGAATTAAACAGAACAAAACATGATAGTCACAAAATTCGGTAGCAGTGGAATATTCAATTTAACTTATTTATTAGGTACCAAATTATCACTTAATTCTTACTAGTCGAGATTATACAATTTTATGTAGCTAACTAGAAGATGTATCTTCGTTCGTTGCATATAACAATAACGAATTAAAAATTAACATTAACAAATTATACTAAAACCATGACTTGAATTATTTAAATATTATTTAAAAATCAATAAAATCACTGTTCATTTGTTAAGCCTATCAACTATTGATTAGATTACATTCTCACTGAAACAGCTCAGAGGACAAAGTAATTACACAACTTAAAAAAAATGTACGATACAAAATACGACAGATAAATTTTGCATTTCGCATTGTTGGTTAAAACAATTATCACAAGACAACCTTAAAAGATCTATATTATCTTCGATGAAATACTCATAGAGTTTTAGATTACTGAAATGGCTACAAGTGCAGCGTGCACTTGTAATACTTGGCTCATTTTCTTTGCCGCGCATTCGTAGTTTTAATTAAATGCTGTAATGAAAATCTTTTGTACTATACACCATTATCTACTCTGTGATATTGCGCTACTAGAAAGACTAAAACAATCCTACTTCAATGCTCTAACTTAAAGCTTATTATAAAAACTAAATAATTTTGCTTGCTGAGCCGACTAGTCATTTCAAACATATTTTCTGGTAACTTGGCACTAGAGTAAAAAATTGTAATACTGTATCAATATCTCAAAGGTCCCTTTTCTGTCTAAACTTAACATAAAAAAATAATCTTAACGTAAAATAGTTCTTACACTCAGTTATGATGCTTGTGGTTGCTTGCTTTCCCATATTTAAGCGTCTTGATAAATTAAGAATATTCAAACACAATATTTTAAGTAAGCCATAGTACTTACCCGAATACTACCTACTGGCAATGTTGTATATACTTTTAATATAAAATTTTAATGTAGTAAAATAAACTTTAAAAATGACAACCCAAGACAAAAAAATCTCTTTACAACATAACCCCAATGAAATTAATGGGTAGAGATATCCCATTAAAATTGTCATGGGACTATTCATCAACAACTTACGTAGAATAAAGGACATGTCAAACTTAGCACACTATAAAAATACATTAGAACGAGACACTGCTACAGTCGAGACGCTCTTACGCCGTTTTTATACAAATTTCGAGCGGTGTATCTTCGCTGGGAGACAGGCGTAAAAACTTTGTACTTAAATATTCAATTCTCAGACTCGTAGCTGTTTGTCGATCTTGTATCATTATTGTTTGTTTCTATTTCAATTCTCAACTTCTTTGGCATTGGTTCGCACGAGTTGTAACTGTCGCTCAAGGCACGTTTGCCTGTCGCTACTAGTCTTATAACTGTAATGTTATCAGCGTTGCTGTTGTTTTCATCAGAAGTAGATGAAATTGTAAACTCGTCAAGCGCCTTCATCTGAGCAGTGTGTGATAGCAGTTTTTCTACACTCAATATTACTTCAGCATCCTGAAATAATTAAGGTAAATTAGGTTAAATTTTAATATGGAAAAAGTTTACTTGTAGTATTTAATATATGGAATATCAAGAAAGGCCATTCTCAATTTTGAAACAATCATTGCTTCACACAAAGTCTCTATGCAAACTTGTACATGACTATTAATTACATGCATTGTAATGTAACCAGCTAATTAGCTGATCAGGTCCTAGTTCAAACCCTGGTGTGGGCATGCATACCACTCAATTCGTGTTTTTGGATTTATAAACATATTTGTAATTATCACTTGCTCGGCGGTGAAGGAAAACATCGTGAGAAAACCCGCACGTCGAAGAAATTATATTTAGAAAGGCTTGTGACTTAACCTAAGAAAGGTCTGATGTTCTCTTAGGTTTGTGGAGGTAATGATAGCAGTTGCCCCACGTCAAAATTAGTATCTCCGCCAAATCCTTAGGTTTAGGTAGTCCCAATAGATTAGGACTACTAAATGCTTTTTTACTACTATGTCGGTTCGAAACAAGCATACACCTGCCTTGCGTAAAGCGGCTAGA
This sequence comes from Pyralis farinalis, assembly GCA_947507595.1. Lineage (NCBI taxonomy): Eukaryota > Metazoa > Arthropoda > Insecta > Lepidoptera > Pyralidae > Pyralis > Pyralis farinalis. The sequence continues at coordinate 17,632,492 of OX382272.1, forward strand.
AGTATTACTCGCTCGGGGTCACTCTTTATTCTAACACAGCAACCCTTCAGGACCTTATTATATTTTGGTGCCCGTCTTACTATCATATATAGAGGCAAAGCCAAGCTCGCTTGCACTTGGTGCATCCGGTATAAAAAATAGTTCTTCCTGCAAATGACTAGAAAAAAGGGCAGAGAATAGGAGGTAGTGAGGTGACAGCGAGCTAGTGATGCGAATGGATTATACGCGTTTATATGTAGATGCGATAGCAGCCGGTTAATTCCAGACTGGTCTAGTGTATATTTACAAATCAAAGTATTATTAAAGAGTTGTACACATGGATGAAGTTAGAGTACAGACCAAATGTAATAGCGTCGAAAATAGGTTACAGATCAGTCATTGCGAGGGAGTGAGGACATAGACACCTCGGTGGAAAGGCTCTGTGGTAGCTTTGTCCTATTACAAATTATGTGGACCCCAGTTTGAATTCGGTTTTTAAGAGGTAGGGCGCATTAAAGCATCCCATTTGGGGAAGTACCCCCACTTTACAGAAAGTTGTTCTGTTCCTACTCGTGAGTGAGGTCACCAGTAAGGTCCTAAGGAGTTGCTGTGTTAGCAGCAGAGGCGGCATTGCGCAAGTGATGCTTAATGTATTGCGAGCGTTCATAGGCTACGTTAACAGCTTTACATCAGGTAGGCCGCATGCATACCAACGTAGTAAAAAAATATCTGGCAAATTGATGTTTTCGGATTTATGAATATTTGTATATCACTTGCACGGCAGTGAAGGAAAACATCGTGAAGAAATTATAATTCGAAAGACATGCGACCTTTCCTAAGAAATGTCTGGGTTGTGGAGGTCTGCAATCACTCTATAAAAATAAGCATCTTCACCAAATCCTTAGGTTTAGGCAGCGGTTCCGGCGAATCCTACAATAGGAAATAGCATAATGCTAAGAAGTGTATTATTTGTTATGCTAATGTAGCCAAAATAATATATTAACAACATTACCTGCATCCATGGATGATTGAGAATTTCATCAAGTGTTATTCGTCTGTCTGCGCGCACTGTTAGCATCTGTCTCATAAGTTGTTTGGCCTGCAAACTGATGCCCTTCCAGTGTTCCTGGGAGTATCTGAAGTTCCCATTCATAATCTGCTCTTTCAATGATAAGCCTTTATAGCCGGACGAAAACGGCAAGTAGGCGACAAGACTGCAAAAATTAGGATTATAATACATTAAGCAACAAAAAATACTAACTGTTCATCTAAAATATTGAAATGCACATCAGATTATTGATTTGACGTGCATTTTAGTATTTTTAGCTGTAAACTCAGTATTTTCGTAGGTTAGGTTTAGAGTTAAGAAAAAGCATGCTCCGTTGGTTCGGACATGTACAAATAATGCAGGATGAAAGATTAGTGAAACAGTTATATAATGCAAAAGTGGAAGGATGTAGGAGGCGAGGAAGACCAAGACTAACTTACCACAAGCAAATTGGCCGTGTTTTATCAGAACGTGATGTCAAGAGTCCTAGAAACCGGCGGGCGTGCTTGAAAAGAGTTATGAATGTTAAGCGAGTGAAGTGTGTAAGGACTGCGTCTTATGGCGCTCGGTTCTTTCTGCCTATCTCGCAAGGGATTTGGCGTGAAGTTATAGATAGATAGGTTAGGTTTAGTATGTTGACCAATACAATCCAAAAAATACTCGCATGCTATTTGGCTGCGGTTTTCTGTGAGGTAGAGGTACTACCAGTGGGGCTTTTTTGATGCGATACTTCTCTTAAAACATCCAGACCAAGACAAAACACATGTTCACGTACACAAATGTTTGCCTTATGTGGGAATCGAACCCACGAGCGTTGGTGTCAATGTAGCGTTACTAATCACTGCGCCACCGAGTTCATCAAAGTCAACATAGCAACTAACTTACCAAACAAAGAACACTACACCCAGGCTCCAAACGTCAACTTCCGGACCATAGGACCTTTGTCCATTCGCCCGCAGCACTTCTGGGGCCAAATAAATTGGCGTTCCACACATCGTTTTCATAAAACTGTCTTCACCAACAAATTTACTCAAACCAAAGTCAGTTATTTTGACGAGCGTGTGCTCATCGTTACTCAGTAACAATACGTTCTCAGGCTGTAAAATAATACCATATGTATTAGAATAAACAGTATCATAATAGGGAATATGCATGAAAATTATTTTTATGAGAAAATTAGTTTTAAATCACACAATTGTCATATAAAAAGTAAATTAAATGTCTTTTATTTCAGAACAAATTATCCATATAATTAACATTATTATTATAAATTGATTAATATTTCAGATGTCAAAAATTATGATAACAGATAGTCATTAATGAATACATTTTAAGTCCAAAAATAGCAAAATAATACAAATAAAGTTATATATCATCATTTTTGACATCTACCTATTCCACTAGGGGGCAATGGAGGCGCATGCATGTCACTGTAACATTGAAACACCGGTCCGTGCAATTTGTCAGCTACCGTCTTCAGGAGGCTGTTGGAACTGCCACGCACCCGCCTTATCAGGGAGGCGACCCTTTTACGCATAATGCAATAAAAGTCATCTACCCGATTTTCAGCAAACATCCCTGACGCACTGCAATGTCGTGGCAGCCCCAACAGCGCCCTGAACATGTTGTTATATTGTACACGCAGGACGCCACGCGCCCTCTGAGTAAAGTTGACCCACAGGCTGCAAGTGTAGAAGGTCTGACAATATGCTCTAAACAAAGTAATTTTCACACTATTTGTACACTTTGCAAACCTTCGAATCAACATATTACCCCGGACTGCTAGCGCCTTGCGTTCCCGCTCAATGTCTACATCATCATTTAGTTTTTCGGTGACCCAGTGCCCCAGGTACTTGACCTGTATGACAAATTTAAGTGAAACTCTACAGAGTGCCACTGGTGGTATATGGGGATAATATTTAGTACCAGCCTTAAACAGCATACACTCACTCTTCACAGGATTATACCTGAGGCCATGAGTCTCCGCGTATCGTTCACAGGTAGATATCAGCTTCCTGAGTAAAACAAAAATCATTTTTTTTTTGTAGTTTAGTTTTTTTAGTTTAGGTGTTAAAAATCGTAAAAAAATCAAACAGTTTATAATAATAAAAATTTCATAATTTAAATCATTGTCATATTTTACTATGACAGCATCAATGTGAATGCTTGAATACAGCCAATATTAAGATTAAATCCATTCACTTGTTCATAGCCTTTTTTCATAGGCTTTGACGTCATCTGCCGTGGCCTTTTAGTATGAAGTGTTTTCAGGTCACGTGATGAAATGCCACTTTCTTTTAAAATCCGTCCTAAATGTTTTTCATGCATATTCCCTATTTCGTTTATGATAGTATAGCGGGGCGTATATTAGTACTATTGCCACCGCCGTTGCTAACACAGCAACTTCTCAGCAGAGCTTACTGATTACCTCACTCATTGGCAGGAACACAACAAAGGGGGGGGGGGGGGGGGGATGTGGATGTGCATGAATTTGGAACATTACAATGCGATCATTTAGCCATAGTTATGTTATGAAACTGTGATAGTGCAGTATAAAAGTTTGGTATACAAACAAGAACAAAGTGTGTTTGTTTTTAGAATACTATACATTTTTCAAAACATAAGGACCAATGATTGGTGCGTGCGTTCGAAATAAAAACAATTTTTACAAACATGTTCCCTGCCTTTTGTTGGTCTCGCTTTCGATTTATAAGACTGGTGTTTTTCCCTTCTGAACTTTCGTCATTTATGTTGTTTGTGGTCTGCTATGGAAAGGTTCTTTTTAATGATATGATCATCAGCTCAGTCTATCCGTAAGTTTTTTGGTAATAGGTGCAACTTTGAAACTCTCCCTCTTCATACGATAAAAAACAAACGATTTTTTATTGTATGAATAAACCAGTTAGATAAAAAAATATGAACGTAGCAACACAGCAAGAACTCTCTTTTTATCTATTTGCTACTAAATCTTAAAAACGGTTTTCTTACCTTTAAATCTCTGTGCGTGATGCCTTGAGAGTGTAGATACTTCACAGCCAACACCATTTGTCTAAAATAATACCTAGTAAGTTTTTCTGACAGTTGACCATGTTTAGTAATCCTTTCAAAAAGCTCTCCTCCTTGCATCAATTCTAACACAATGTACACTGCATGTCGAGAATCAAATACTTCCTCTGTTGAAATTATGCAAGGCTGAAAAAAAAACCATTATATTGCCGTTAGCTGTGTTTGCGACGTCAGGGATATGTTGTTGGTTAAACTCCCTTCCTTCTTTCAGGGACCCGGCCGCTTCAATTTCGTATTTCTATCTTTCCTCCCTCTTACTTCAGTTTTACCTTTCTCCTTTGCTGCGTCTGATTTTTTTTTTCAATACAAAGCCGGGGGCATATAAGCATACCTTCCGATAGACTAGTCTATAAATACTTGCAATAAAAAGAGTATAGCTTGCGTGTTGCCAGTCCCGATGTTAAATAGCAACTCCTCAGAATCTTACAACTACCAGCATCTCACTCACTCGTAAGAACACAAAAATACTCGAGGGACTTGTCTTCACTCCCTTCCAAATGTCAATTTTAACACTGTATGCTCAAATATTGTGGTCAGTACTTTGCATTTATGATAAAATGTATATCCCAACTTTAGACCAATAAGGCTTAAAGAAACAAAAACCAGACAAACCAACCCATGAGAGTTTAGTGCATGTTACATGCATAAGCTTTTGCACATTTGGTTGCCCAATAAAAACAAGTCTTTCCAAGTGAGACGCGTAGCGAGACGGTTTCGTATGTTCCTTGGATGGGAGATTGCTAAAAAAATATGGAAGTCAGAAACACTATTACATTTTTCTTTATATTATTATAAAAAGAGCTAAACCCGATTCAAGTCTCACCCAAACTTCAAAGTCAAGTGAGAGTCTACTTTTAACAGGATAAGGATCAAGCCATTTTTAAGGATTTTTGCCAAAATATATTGACTGTATATTGATAAATGATAATTTTATTAAGCTATTGCTGCTGGTCAGTTATTAGATTGAATAATATAATTATTTTAAAAAAATATTTTGTTTTTCCCAGCGGTCCATTGGACCAGTTAGTTGGCCAGTTATTAATGTTCGTCTTCTTCGGTCTCAATTTGGCGGTCCTCGGAAAGGGCGGAGAATGAAACTAAATTCGCACTGAATGCAGCGTTTCGGTTCATTCTACTATTGTGTCCTTAACCTGTTAAACATTTGTTTGTAAAGGAAAATACTGTACAAACAAATATGGTTTTTGTGTCAGGATATTTAATGATTTCTAAGAAACTATCTTATAAACATCATCCAGAATGCTCCTGAAAAGCGTTAACAACTGGGGTGACAACGCGCGAGTGACACTTCTATTGCAAGCGTAAATAGGGAACTATAACTACTTTACATCAGGCGAGCCATATACTTGTTTACCACCCGATGTGTGTATAAAATATCACTAAGATACAGGCGATGTCACGTCAGACGTTGAAATGTTGATTTGGAGACAGTCTCTAGATTTTTTTGTAATTTGTACGTACATATTTACACCTCAATTTCTTTTTTTCAAATAAAAAAAAAAACTAGAGAATGGTTAATTTTTTATTGATCTGTAAATATCTGTATTTCAAATATCAATCCATTTTTTACTATTATAATTACGTAAACCTTTATAAACTGTAATTATTTTAGATTTTCTCTTTTCAGACTTCAGAAATAAAGGAAGGGGGACGATATGTTACTTATGGAGGATTTTTATGAATTCCAAAAACTGTGCAACGCTAACTTATGGAAGTGAGAGCTGGGTATGGCAGAGAGAGTATGAAAGTATAAACGCGGTCGAGATCCGAGCACTGCGCAAAATTTGTGGCATAACGCTTGCTGACCGCGTTCGAAATGATGACGTACGAAAGACAATTGGTCTGAAAGAGAGTGTCGCTGTTAAGATAAGAATTTGAAAGGTTCGGACATGTAGAAATAATGCAAGATGAAAGAATGACGAAACAGATATACAATGTGCGAAAGTGCAAGGAGGTAGGAGCCGAGGAAGACCAAGACTAACCTACCATGACCAAATTGGTCGTGTTTTATCAGAAGGTGATGTCAGGAGCCTTAGGAACCGGCGAGCGTGCATGAAAAGAGCTATGAATGTGAGAGAAGCGAGTGAAGTGTGCAAGGACCGCGTATTATGGCGCTCGGTTCTCTCTGTCTACCCCGCAAGGGACCTGGCGTGAAGATATACATACAAAAACTGTGTTAGTCACATTTACGCAATGTAGATAAAAAAAAACACTAGTTTTCTTAAAATATAAATATGTTTTATATACTTACATGTGTCAGGGCTTTCATAATATTAATTTCATTCATTATTTTCTTAGGATCATTTAAATCATTAGTTTGTCCGTTAGTCAGTCTACTCTTTTTGATTATTTTCATAGCATGCTTAGAACATTTCATCTGAAATACAAATTTATAAAATTCATCTTTGTCAATAAATCAGAATACATTTATTGTAAATCACAGGTACAACATAGTGGAATAATATTTACAATTCAGTTCAACTGTATTCTACTGCGTGGGCATACAATATAAGCGTACAGATGACGTCAAGTTCATTAATAACAAATCGGATTCATGTAACATTTCATTTATCATATGATAGCGAGAAAATCATTTAAACTAGTAACATTTATCTGTCAATAAGTCATGGAATTTCTTTTTGAAAATAATTATTTAAGTTTTTTTATGTATGGCTATTGGAACTTTGTTGCAGAAACGAGGAGCATTACAGAAGAAATGTTTACTTAAAAGGCTGTCTTGGAAGGAACCTTACGTATTATATACTTGTGTAGTTCACGCGCCCGGCTAATTAAGTAGCTCTTGTTTACACTTAATGAATATAGCCCATTCAAATTATACTGGCATGGTAATGTTAATATTTTAGATTTCCTAATGAAAGGCATGCACTTACAACTTACTTGAAGTTGATTGTAATTTATACATCGCTCTAATGCATCGCTTTTGAGTTCGATAAGCGTTGATTTTATCGGTGGAGTTTCTCCAAAATAATAAACCGTACGAAGCGTTGAAGAAACGTAACCGTGATAGGCAGTCAGTAGTGTTGACTCATTAACAAATTTTTCAAGTTTGACAATGCATAAGAAAATTGGTTTAACTTGGAACATATTTGTTGGATATGTAGTTTCCAGTTTACTTTGTTATCAATATATAATCCTAGGAATTTAGTATGTTTCGTATCACCATTTGATTTGCCGCAGTAATATATATTAAGTTGCCTTGTGATATCAGTCCTTTGTCTAAAATTCATTATTTTAGTTTAATCTATGTTGATTTTTAAATTATAATTATTATTTATTTCTGTCAAAGTTACATTAAGATCATTTTTAAGGTATTGAAATTATTAACAAATAAAATAGTGCTATCTATCTGCCTACAATGCCATGTGATGCTTCGTTACCGTAGGTAAGTCATTAATATAGATTAAAAATAAAAGAGGTCCTAAAATACTGCCCTGTGGGATACCATATTTTACTTCGCTTAAATCAGATTGACATACTATGTCATTTTTTGTTTCAAAATTCTGTTAATCACCGTAGCTTGGCTGCCTCCCTGTTAGATATGACTTTGTGAATGTTTCCAATAAACCCATATGCATACAATTTATTGAGCAGAATATTATGTTCTACACAATCAAGCCTTAAACAAAAAGGTATATATGTACTGCTAAATTGATTGATTTGGTTTTTCTGAAACCATATTGTTGAGGAACAAGAATATTGTTGGTTTCGAAAAATGTGTACAAGTTGTTGTAAATAACGCTTTCAAATATAGTAATATAGATCAGTGCCACTGGTCTATAATTATTAATATTAGTTCTATCTTCCTTTTCGATAACGGCATTATGATGGATATTTTTAATTTAACTGGAAATGTACCTCTCAATACATAAGTTAATAATGATTGTGATGTTACTGCAGAAACATCCTTGACTATCATAATAACATACCCTGCACTACTAGTATTTTTAAGGGTTTGTATTATTTGGTGAATATCATATGGAGTGATGGGAGTTATAAAAACGGAATTTTAATTTGTATATGGTTTTGTTATCATTTTCTTGTTCACTATTAACTGCATTATATTTTCTTTCGGGTAATTAGGTTTTGTTTTATTAATAATCTTCCAGGTAGCTTTACTCTTCTGTTTACTATTCTTGATTTAAAAGTCGTTTGGTGATTTTTGAGTCAATTTTAAAATTATTTTGTAATGTTTCACATATCGTTTAAAAGTGTCTTTATTATTTGCATTAGGGAGAGTTTGATAATTCTATAGTAATTGCCTTTTAAGTTTACTGCAAGTAATCCATTTAAGTCTTTCATTACAATAAACTTTCTGTTTTATAACTGGAAAACATAATTCATAAAACTGTTTGAATTAATTATGAAAACGATTGAATGCGTCATTAGGCTCATTAGTTTCATAAACGTCAGAGAAGCTCAGTTGATTTAAACATTCAATAATTTAGTTCTATTTTCAACTGAGTAGACGCGCTTTTTTTTTGTGTACCTACCGAAACTTTAGTATACAACTTTTTTTCATAAGATATTTTAGAAGCTGTGGTGTATGATACGAAATAGCAAAGTCAATTGCCTCACCTTAACATCCTTTGATGTTATGTGCCATGTTATCGATGCACATATTCCTTACTAGATGAATAGGTTGTTTGAATTGACATTTCAGATTATAACCATACAGCAAATTAAAAAATTTAATGGATAATTTAGTCTCGTTTAAAATGTCGATATTAAAATCTCTACATAATACGTTTTCGTTCTTAAAAGGATACTTATAAGGAATTATATTACTATATAGTCATTGCCATTTGGTATATAATTCCTTAAAAAACCTTGCCTAAAACTAAGGTTCTGAACCATTGATTATTAACAATATGAATGCATTATTATAATACAGAATACTTTCTGATGCTGTTGAGTGTAAGCTTTGCTTCTGTCATGGTAATGCCTATTAGCAGATTTAGAAGGAAACATCAAAATGGCATATCAAATGTTAATTACAACACCAAAGCTTTCTTCCCAGAACCAATATGCGAAGTAATCTTCTAACATGAGTTTGCCTCTTTAGATTTCCAGTTTTGAGAAATTCCCAAATTACTACACTATTCTAACATTGTTGTGTATTATTTTGTGTTTGTAATAAGGCAAATTTTCTAGAGAAAAATAAATCATAGATCATAAAAGTCACCTTGTCATAAACTAATTTAACAACACCACATGCTCCTTGACCAAGTGTTCTTGAAATGTAATATTTCTCTGATATTTCTTTGGGTACTTGGTCTTGTTCATTTTTTTGTAAGTCTTTAAATACAAAAACTGAAAATAAAAAAATGAAGAAACAAAAATATTAATAAAAATCTTCTTTGGTTACTTCTTGTTACTTTTTTTAATAAATCATTAAATACAAAAACTGAAAAAAAAAAGATGATACAAAATGATTAATAATAAAAATAACATTTAGAGTAACAAACAGTATTTCATACTTGACAGACACAGTTTAATTGTAACGTCCACCACAGACTTTATTTTTATTATATTGGCTGTAAAATTACATACAAAGAAATTCAGTTATCTTTACAAAAATGGGGTGGTATAATTTTCTTTTGATTAAAAATAAATCATTGAAAATAGCTGAATAAGTAGACTTTTTTTTTTAAACTATCAAATAATTTAGAAGAATACTTACTTTTCATAACTGGATGTGTAATAGATATTACATCATTATCATCCAGAACTCGGCTGTTGCCTTTTCCTATTTTGATGCCATTTACAAATGTGCCGTTGTAGGATAAATCAGTAATAATAGCAGGGTTCAGGGTCTCCCTGTAAATGTTGTTAATAAGTTTACATTACATGTTTTTTCGGAATAAAAAGGCATTTTGACCTTTATATCTGAAGACTCATATTTAAAAAAAACATGTTTCGAACAAATTGAAAATTGGTTCTAAATGCATACTCTTAGCAATTACTAAGATTGTATTTAGGGAATAACGAATTATGAAGGCGAGGCCTGTAATTTCACTATTCTGATTGGTGTGCTGGAGTGCAGAAGTCAGCGTGACAGTATGGGACCACTACATTACAATGTGGCGTAATGACTTGCACACTGTCCATTGACATCTTTATTTGGGTGGCCTGACATAGTAGGAGTATGGAACAGGAAGATCTATTATCACTACTGTTCACTCAACATTTTAAATAAAAACATGTTAAGGAAATGGTGGTTACTCTGACTCTATGATGAGATTTCAATAAATACAAACTGATTTTAAGAAATAAAGATAAAAGAAACATGGTTTGTTTTAAAGTAGTTTGAAAAAACAGTAAGTGCCCGACATTGTCAAACTTATGCACATTAGCAACAATGACACCCTTACAAATTGGCGCAAGTGCGAGGTTGCTAATTCTCAATCGCAAATGTGCGGCGTTGCCACACTTGGGTTTCACAAGTTAGTTTACAAATAATTCGTAACGTTCTTAAGTATTTTGAATTATAAAGGAGAAAAAGGAGCAACAATTTTCAGCTAACATGATGTTATAGAGCGTTTATGAATAATTCGTAAGACATGTTTATACTTACATGTTCAAACGCTGTTACAAAAACAATAAATATATTTTAAAGAATAATGTTACTATTTATTTCCCTAACTCCAAAACCGTAGTTTTTATAATTAGAGGGGGCAGGGGAAATGAGAGCAGGTTCCTCCTCTCCCTAAGACCACGAACAGCATTGTAGGCATAGATAATAGTCAATTTCATAAGGTACAATTTAAATACTGGGATTCCAGCCATGTCTATTTTACAATGTATCACAAGTACCAAAAATAGCTCTACCAACTCTGATCACTGGTAATCACATATAACACAAATATATTTACTTTTTTGCTAACAATACAGAGCAACCACTGTCACAGAATAGGAACACAAGTTTTAATGTAAAAAAACCCATGCTGTATTTGGGTGTCAGTGGCTCAAAATGCATGTGGAGCACTCTGCCAATTTTCAAAGAAAGTTCTGAAAAGAGACAGATGTGACACTTGTACAGTCACAACAGAACAGAAGCGTAACACTTTGTCCTTATGTCTTACACAGTATTAATGACTTAGCAGTATAACGAAGATGAAACGAGAATTCCTCAAGAGACTACTGCACAGGGTTCGTCAAAAAGAGCGTCAAGAGGTTTTACAGGGTACAATGAACAAAACATGCAAGACGCGTGTATGCCACCATAGATACATAAAACTCTGACAAATAATTTGTGATTATCAGTAACTACCTACTATAGTGTAGTACTTACATTAAATCCCTCTTTATAAGGAAATGTTGTTTGCTCACATTTTTAATAATATTCTCATTAATGACTTCTCTTCGCATAACGTAAGTGCAGTCAAAAGATCTCCCTAGTGAAAATTCAGATTGAATAAGGTCTGAAAAAAATAATAACCGAAATTATTAAAAGTATTTGTTGACGAACTTTTTATAAAGTTTTGTTTAGATGTTATACTTTGATAACGTGTTCATGTTACTTACCATAATATTCAAAATTTTTCATGTTTTTCCAACAATTTTGTGCATTTAATGAAATTTTTGTAGGATACAATCTTCCCCAAATATTCGGTATAAAAGATGGAGTGTTTTGTTGACTCCAGTCAATTTGAGAATTTTGTGATTGGGTTTGAGTTTGTGCATTTTCATCTTGATGCATTTTATATGTTTCTGGAATTTTTAAAGCACGGTCTGTAAAAAGTTTCGTGTAATTTGTTTCAATTCACAACATCACAGTCTCTTAAAATATAACGGGCCTCAAGTCAAGTCAAGGCGTTAAACAACAATTCAGAGACAGGACGTTATTACCAGTGTTACAAGATTAAAAAATAAATTACTAAAACGTCAGTATAAAAATACGGAGGAAAAGCGCGTGAAATGTTGGGCTAGGCGGAAGTTTTTGTAATTCAAATTCACATTTTATTTTAAACTTGTGTGAAAGATCAGTCTGATATAACCATTCCATCCAACAACTTCTATTCGTTATATTTGTATATATATTATAGCATTATTGGTACGTTTTGTATAATTTTTAGTGCGTAAAATTGTGGAACTCTCGGATAGTAAATACGTTGTGGGTATTTTCTTGGACATTTCAGGTGCCTTCGATAATGCTTGGAGGCCAATGTTGTTGCTGAAACTAAAAGCGAGAGGTTGCCATAGCAACATATACTCCCTTATTCGATCGTACTTTTTTTATGGTAAATCTAAATTAAAACTTGGCCATTATGCTGCTTCAAAGGTGCTTACACGGGGCTGTCCTCAGGGTTCGGTGTTAGGGCCGTATCTTTGGAATATCGGTTTTGATGACTTTCTTAGCCTACCCTTACCGGAAGGGCGCTTGTTAACTGGCTACGCCGATGACGGCCTCTTATTAATAAAAGCTATTTCCAGATTAAGTATAGAAAAACTAGCCATTATTTGCCTTGGCCTCATTTCATACTAGGGTTCGAGTAATCGTCTCGATTTCGCACCCCACAAAACATACCAGCTCTTGCTTAAGGGAAATTTGAAGGTTCCGCCGCGATTTCATTTCAGTGGAGTAACAGTTGCAAATAAAAACTCGGTTTGTTACTTGGGATTACTGTTGGACAAAGGTTTTAATTACATTGAACACATAAAGCAGATTGGAGAAAAAGCCAAAAAGAACTTTTATGCATTAACTCGAATTTCCACCTCGGCGTGGGGCTTAACTTTTATAACGTTAATAATTATTTACATAGCCACATACCTATTTAGGATGTATTACATACGGTTCACCTGCATGGGCTGATAGGGCTACCATAAGTGCTGCGCGTCGTAAGTTACTGCAAAGTCAGCGTCTTGCTTTAATATTTCTATATAAATCGTATAGAACTGTGAGCACCGAGGCACTACCAGTGCTGGCAGGCGTATTACCGGTTGACTTAGAAATTTAACGCCAGGCTTCAATGTACTACACATCTAAAAACATACACCCTGACTTTCTAAAACACCGCGATATGGACAAAATACTTAGATTATTCAAACCAATTGACGAGGTATTTGAAACTTTGTAAGATGGGAAACTTCTACTAAAGGACGAAACTTGTATCTGTTCTTTCAATCAGTGCGAGACAGATTAAATAAAGAGTGGTTAGAATGGTAGAGTCGATCATCATGTTGCGCAATTTTTAACTGGTCATGGAAACTTTAAAGCTAAGCTCTTTTCGTTTAGACTTGTGCCATCGCCTTTATGCGAGTGTTCTACGAAAAAATAATGAATTCGAACAAACAGTACATCATGTTCTCTGGGAGTGCGATCTCTGGCGTCGGGAGCGGGACGATATGTTAAATTCCTTGCATGTCACATCCGGGGTAGTATACTATTCTGATTTGGTGCCAACAAGGGAGAATTACCGGGCGTTTAGGCGGTTCTGCAATCTATATAATTGGAATCGATGCGTTAGGTAACAACTCACAGTTTAGGTCCCAATAGTGTTAGATATTTGATAAACCGTGGTGCACGGCAGTTGAGCTTCTCTTGACTAGCCATTTCTTTGAGGTTTTTAAATGCCTTTTTTGTCATATTGCTGTCTCTCACTTTGCCAAGAAGGGAAGTCAATTCTAAAACTTCCTACTCTTACAAATTTCTTCTGATTAAATTCGTTGTGAGTTCCAAGGCAGCTGTAGTTTAACCCCCAGGACGGCAGTGAACTTCACTGTTCATTGCCTTTTTGTTGGTCGCCGTTGTTAATTCTGCCTACACAGGAGACACAGTGGTACGAGTGGTGGGCCGGTCCCGTTATCCTTTCATGGTCTCCGAAAGGGATTCGCACTCGTCAGTGCCTCCACTTCTTGAAAAGTCTCACAAACCGGCTTACCACCAGGTACCAGGTGGTCCGTTTCAAGAGTGGGACCTCTTGTATCCATTATAGTATTTCGGAGACGTCTATATATTCAAATCAATCACACTTTTATGGTCATTCCGTCTCCATGTATACGTGTGAATATCCTTGTGGTGAAATAAAGTATTCGACACGAGGAGGTTTCGTTCCATACATAAACCTAGAATTGACTTACCTGTTTCGTTCACTCTTTTATCTTAATTCGGACCAAATACAGCTTCATAGCTGTCTCGCTTGGTCCTAACCCATCCATTCAAATCTCCACACATAATCACTCTTTCATTCCCTTCGGCCAAATCCAGTACATCCCTCACAGTCTCCTAAAACCTATCTTGTTCTTAAGCGCACGCTGAGCTTACTGGAGCGTATACTGCAACCAGAAATACTCGCGTGATGCACAATTTATACGAAATCAGAGAAGTCTAGTCTACCCTACCAATTTAGCCGGTGGTAGTATAAATACCCGCCTGGTTGGCTACCACCGTATACGCAGCGAAACACCCGTGAAGTGGCGTACCTATGAGGACGTCGCGTTTCCGGATCAGCTGGTGTATAACCAATGCTCGGGGGATTGTTGATGTGATATTGCGGGAACAGTGGTGGATTCTTCTATTCATTGTCAAGAGGACTAAGCTGATCCGTCTGCCAGGGAGACCCGTTGAAACGGTTGTTCCGCCGGCCGCCCGCGGTATAGTACAGGGGCCTAATCAAGTCTAACCACATTGAGAGGCTGCCCTTTCATACCGCGCATAATCTCGGGGTAGATCGTCGTGCCGTGCTTTTGTTGATATCGACATAATGGTTTTCTTAACATCTTCATTCGCAATACTACAAAAAGCGAATGTAGTATAATTAGGTCGTGGCGTATTGCGCAGCGTACATTAATACTCTTTGTGTTGCATTTTGTCTATGCGTTAATGCAGCCTGAAATATAACTACTCTTGAGTTTTATTAAAGAAGACAGTATATCTGTAGCTACTGGTGATAACTTGCGCTATAATACACTTTTGTATATATTGAAACGGAATAGGTAAGGTTTTGGATTCAGGGTAGGTACGTGTAAGTACCATGAAACACGTGTTTGTGCGCCTCGCTACCAGCCAGTTGCGTGGTCATTCCAATTAAAAGTTTGAAATGTTTGAAGTTATAAAGCCACTTCTCTATATAGATTTCAAAAATAGTCATTAGTACAGGTCGGATTTTGTGTAATAAAAAAAATTTAGAATATACATAAAAATGCATAAAGGGGTGCATTGAAATATATATCATTAGAAAAAAAAAATGTAGTAGAAAAATCGTTAGTAGAACCTCAATATTTTAATGTTTGTTGTGTGAAGTTTAAGAGTGGTAGGGCGCATCGAAGCAGCCTGTCTGGGGAAGTACCTCCACCTCACAGAAAACCGCAGCAAAATAACAACTCCCTAGAGGGTTGTTGTGTTCCTGCGTATGAGTGAAGTCACCGGTAAGCTCCTATGGAGTTGCTGTTTTTTTTTCATTTATTTTATTTATGATAGGTACATGTTTTCATAATACAGTATTATGCCAAACTGTAAAACAGTTTGTTGGCATGGTATGCGCTCTTAACATTGGTTTATTTATACTAAGGGTTTGACGCCGGTGTTGTAGGCAACAGAGGTGGCATCGCGCGAGTGATACTCAATGTATTGCAAGCGTGCATAGGCTACGGTAACCGCTTTACATCTGGTGGGCCGTATGCTTGCATGCCTCCTGACGTTGTATAAAAAAAATACATAAAACCTATGTTTTGCATGGAATCTCCTATACTGTTGCTTGCAGCTTCGCCTCCTTAGAGTTCGGCTTCTCAATATACGAGCTATAAACATAGATGTGGTTGGTATGTACAAGATACACAATAGCAGCTCAGAAACGAGACCTAAAATTAAATTTATATGTGATTGTCTATTTGTGAGTTAAAAATGTTGTTCACGATTCACTTTTACATTGTCGATAAAATTTCTAGATAGGTATATATTACAATCTCGTTCCTTAATATCTTATTTCTAGCGTTATTTCGTTACCTAATCCATTGGGATTAGCAGGGTCCGCTACCTAAGCCTAAGGGCGTTTGTCCACTGCCGCCGTCACCGGTACGTCACCGAGAACGAGATTATTTCGGGCCGAGTTTAAGATGACGTGACGGCGATTGTGTGTCCACCGCGCCGATATATCGATCGCTCAGTTCTAGAGCTTCGTCGTGCGTGGTAGTCGCGTTTGCCTTTTTAGTAGAACAAAACAAACTAGGAGGATGGCTAGTTTCAACCGGCTACAATTGCTTCTTCTGCTTTTGTACGTTCGAAGGCGTAGGCGATGTAAAGAATTTTGGATTCATCCGCTAATACGTGAACGATACATCACAGGAGCGTTTTATGTACTTCACGACAAATTGCGGCAGTATGAACACAAGATTTTTAACTACTATAGGATGACCACGACTACGTGCGATTATATACTATGCCACATAAAAGGTGCCATCACACTCCAAAACACGAACTACAGGGCATGCATACCACCAACTGAAATGTTGGGCTCCAAAAAGACGCAAACTTCGCGCCACGCATTTTTTCTCAAAATTTTATCTTTGAACACATCATTTGTTTTATCCCACAAACAGTCTTTACTCTCTACAACTTCAATTAATGTATAAATATCGTATTTGAATTTCTTGGCTATTTTTTACAAATTTTGTGATAGACAAGACAAAAACCGGCCGAACGGCGCGGTGCGACGGTAGTGTGTGGACAAGAACAAACGTGTTTTGTATTGCCGGCACATCGGCCCGTCATAAAACCGTGCCGAGTTCTAGCGGTCACGCCGAACTACTCGAAACATCGGCGGCCGGGATGACGGCGCTCGGGTGACGGGCGTGCGGTGGACACATGGCTATATTCAATGTATGTATCGCTAAATCGGCGCCATCATCTCGTTCTCGGTGACGTCCCGGTGACGGCGGCGGTGGACAAACGCCCTAAGGGTTTGACGACGATCCTTATTTTTACAACCGTCAGACCTCCAGAACTCAAAGGAAACGACTTACGTATTCTTCTTCTTCGATCTTATGTTTTTTTAACAATGTAGGGAGGCATACAAGCATACGGCTCACCTGATGCAAAGCGATTACCTAAACGTATGAACGATTGTAATGCATTAAGTAACACACGCGCGATACCACCTCTTCTGCTAACATAGCAATTCCTTAGGAGCTTACTGGTGACATTCACTCACACACAGGAACACAACAAACCTCTATAGAGTTGTTATTTGGCTGCGGTTTTCAGTGAGGTGGAGGTACTCCCGCAGACGGGCTGCTTTGATGCGCCCTACATCTCGTCAATTTTTGAACATGCATTCCTTCATCGCCGAGCAAGTGATTATTACAAATGTACATAAATTCGAAAGCATGAAATTAGCGGTACATACCAGGATTCGAACCGGGGACCAGTTGGTCAATAGGCCGGTTCTTTATCATCTGGGCTATCACTGCTTCCTTGCATAATATGTGATCTAATAATTGGAAATCGTTGATAGAAAACATGATGAGAAAATCTTGTCGCTGAAAAAATCGAAAATCAATCATAGAGTAGAATTAACAGACCAGGATCGATCCTATATGTGCAGTTTTTTACACACGCTTATTTACGAGTATATTGATCGATTTTCGAATATCATACTGTAAAGTAGCTCATTATCTGTCTATCTCACATGAGAAGATCTGTAATAGATAGTAGTAGCTTATAAAACCTGTCTTCGGCCTGCAGTAGAATGATTGAGGCAACAAAATTATACACGTACCTATACTGGTTACATTTATTTGTATACTTATTTATTGCTCACGAAATACTACAGATTTTTAAGTGTGTTCGTAAAGCTACCCTGTCAAAGTTTAACAATTTGTTCTCATGCTTTAATTGGAAATGAAAAGATTTTCCCTTGGGCTCGGTACTAGATTAAAGGGAGCAAGCAATGGTGCCGTAAGCGAAGATATAAGTTTAATATCATTATTGACATATGAAGATATCGATCTTCATCCTGGTAGTTGAATCTGTAAACAATGTGTAAGTGTTCTATTATAAAGTCATTTTTAGTCTCTACAGCTGTAGCAGCCTCTTCTCTGGCCTGCCGGGTCCGAGAGGTCAGATTATTTTTTAAAGATCAGAGTTGGAGTGGTTCTATTCCGCTCTTCTAGAAACAAACGCGGATACTTTCTATAGCAATATTTTTTCAAGATTTTATAGACCTGCATACTATTTCGTGAATATACGGTGATGTTTTTTTGTTACGGTGTAAAGCTACACTTCCATGTCATTTGCTAATGTTGGTACTGCTAGCGTCTTTGACTCATCATATTGGCAACGTGTAGTCGTCATATTTTATTAGAATAGATTTGGTTTGACAGGAAAATTCCAGCTTGGCGGGAGGCCAGGCGCTGTCTCGGCCCATTTTTTCATTTGAGAAACATGTAAAAATTTATTTCTTGGAGTCATAGAGGACTCGGCCATACAATATGGGGTTTAAACTAATAAGTTAACACGAGGTTGTACCCTTAAGATTAAAGACATATCAAAATCTCAAGCGAGAAGCATGGCGTTATCGCGTCACCTACAAAATTAGCTGACCTTTCAACCTTCAAGACCGAACTAAGGTTCGGTCGTAATTCACCGTCGTAATCACCGTCGCAATTCATCGTTGTAATTCACAGACGCAATGCTAACTCGCTGGCTGTTCGCGGACCGCAGTCCTTGGTATGCAGCTCCTGGTCGTCTACATATATATACATGAGAGTTGCAATGCAGTGCATGAGAGGTCTTAAGTTTATCTTTTAGAAAAGTTGACCTTTATAGAAAATTCTGAACATTAGAATAATCACCTGATTGTTAGCGGGGCATCGGGTATTATGACAAGAAGCGCTGGTTTCTTCCTGTCACAATACCTGATACCCCGCCTGATACCCTGATTGTTAATCAGGTGATCGTTCTAATGTTTCGAAATTTTCTATAAAGGTCAACTTTTCTAAAAGATAAACATTTTGGCCCAATAATGCACTCAAAAAGTAATTAGATCTGTATAAATGAGTCCGGACCCGTGCTTCACCTAGGTTCTCCACCTGAAATAAAAAGTGCATTCTTTTGCTAATCTCATTGACGTGAGCAGATCAAGATAAATTACGGTCCAGGATAAGGCCCAAGATTTTCGATTTACGAGTGTGCAGTATGTCGGTGCCATTGTATACAATTTTTGGCAATAATCCTGGTTTAGGCGTTATCCGGCTGCTGCCAATAATCACCGATTATGATTTTAGCGAGTTTACTAGTAGACCAAACGATGCAGCTCAGTCCTTAACAGCATCAAGATTCGAATTTACAGATTGGACTGCTAAGCACATATTTCATGGTATAAAATTGCGATATAATTGTACCTAAGTCATCTGTAATTTGATTAATAAAAATCGAGGAAAGAAGTCGTAATAATACGCCGGCCCTGTGGTACACCGACTTTGAAGATGGTCAACTTGAAAAGTTGTCATCAATTTTGATGCACTGTTGTCGATCTCGAAAACAGGAATCAAACCATGAGATTGCGGTAGGAGAAACGTTAAGTGCAATAACAGTAAATTCTTGCTTGTCCATAGCATTACGTATATCTTCTGTAATATGAAGCAAAGCACTGACAGTACTGTATGAGAAACGAAATCCAGATTGAAATAGGCTGAGAAGATCATTTGCAGCTAAATATCAATGATGTTGCTTGTGGACAGCGTCTTCTAAAACTTTAGAGAGAATAGGAAGAATAGATATAGGGCGATACTCTGAAAGAGGAGAAGGCTTTTTCTATGCCGTTTGATAGATATTTGATGCCAAGGAGAAATTAAGTATGTCTGTAATATCCGGCAAAATATCATACAAGACGAGTAAACGCATATTAAGTCTCACGTTATCGCTGCCCACAGCTTTTGTTGATATCGACATAATGGTTTTCTTAACATCTTCATTCACAATACTACAAAAAGCGAATGTAGTATAATTAGGTCGTGGCGTATTGGGCAGCGTACGGAGGGATGAATTACCCTTTAGTGGTATCATCTAGAACTATAGTAGGTTCTGAGAAGTGACAGTTTAAGGTATGCTAATCTTGAATTATCTTACTCGAAGTAGAATTATTAATCATGCCAATTGACCTCAAAAATTTCCAAAGTTGTGTGGTTGATTTATTACGAAGAGTTGTATGAATATGACGATGTTTTTTATCCCTACACAACCTGTTGCAGATGTTTCGCAGTTTTTTATAGTTAGTGAGGTTGTTGTCGGTGGGTTTTCCCTTGTACGAAGCTTTAGCTCTGTCTCTCCGCTTCATCATTTTATCGATAGCCAGGGTGCCGGAAAATGTTTTATTCGTACAGGTTTAACAGGTGCATGGATATTATAAAAATCGGCCAAGTGCGAGTCGGACTCGCGCACGAAGGGTTCCGTACCATTATCTATAAACGCGGCAAAAAAACCACGTTTGTTGTATGGGAGCCCCCCTTAAATATTTGTTTTAATTTAATTTAATTATTTATTCTTAAAGTGAATATATAACTAAATATTCTGTGAATATTTCAAGCGTCTACCAGTTGCCGTTATTAATATCGAGCAAAAATGAGCAAAAAATCGGCCAAGTGCGAGTCGGACTCGCGCACTAAGGGTTCCGTACCACTATCTATAAAAACGGCAAAAAAATCACGTTTGTTGTATGGGAGCCCCCCTTAAATATTTGTTTTATTTTAATTTAATTATATATTCTTAAAGCGAATATATAACTAAATATTCTGTGAATATTTCAAGCGTCTATCTATTGCCGTTATCAATATCGAGCAAAAACGAGCAAATAAATCACGTTTGTTGTATGGGAGCCCCCTTAAATATTTATGCTATTCTATTTATTAGTATTTGTTGTTATAGCGGCAATAGAAATACATCATCTGTGAAAATTTCAACTGTCTAACTATCACGGTTCGTGAGATACAGCCTGGTGACAGACGGACGGACGGACAGCGAAGTCTCAGTAATAGGGTTCCATTTTACCTTGGGGTACGGAACCCTAAAAATCACATTTGTTGTATGGGAGCCCCCTTAAATATTTATTATATTCTATTTTTTAGTATTTGTTGTTATAGCGGCAACAGAAATACATCATCTGTGAAAATTTCAACTCTCGAACTATCACGGTTCATGAGATACAGCCTGGTGACAGACGGACGGACGGACGGACAGCGGAGCCTCAGTAATAGGGTCCCGTTTTACCCTTTGGGTACGGAACCCTAAAAATCAATATGCAGTCGTGTGAAGATCTCAAATTTTGAATATACATCATCAGAAGTCCAGACCTGCGCCCAGTTAACGCAGCTCACGTTCTCTCTCTAGCGTTCCAGATCAATATTTTTAACATCATGCTGAAAAATAAGTTTACGTTTATGTTTTGAAGAATGCATATTATACGATAGAAAAAGAAGGCGTGAAAAAGGAGCAGTCAGTTGTCCGTGAACGTTGACAAGTTCCGGCTTATTAGAAATTATTACGTCAAGTAGAGCAGGTCTAGAATTAGGAGCGTGATGAGTAACTGAAAGAGATGACATGCACAAATTTAGCGAGGATACTATGGCATCAAGAGACCGTGATTTAAAATCATCCTTCAGGAGATAAGTATTGAGATCACCCATAACGACGACATGATCATAACAGGGAGAAAGACTTTCAATGACAGTTTCAAAGTGATTAAAGTAATTAAACCGTATTGTTAGGAATGTACGTGACCCCAAGAAGAATTCTTGTATGGTGTAGCGCAGCTTCGAGGAAAAAATATTCAATAGACCCGCAGTAGTCATTAGGTAATTGGGCAACAATTGTGCAGGGAATGTAGCCACGAATATACATTCGTATATACATACACCGCCACCTCTAGCCCCAACACGGCTATTACGAAAAAGTTTATAGCCAGAAAGAGAACAAAGAGCGAAGAGTTGAAGGAAGTGATGGTTTTAGTCATGATCCAGAGATAAGGTTGCAATCGACTACGCCATCTTCGAATGTTGAAAAATTATTAAGGCTGAAGAAAGGAGCAAACAATGAAAACAATGCAAATTTATTAACAATTAATGGTGTTAAAAGGGCAAAAGGTTTGACAACAATACGGATTAAAGTTTTTGATATAGAAAAAAAGAATGGATGTTTATATTGAAGACGGAAAGGACTATAAGTATGATTTCCTAATTGGACTAGATATGATCAAAGAGTTTAATTTGATTCAGAATGAAAATTTGGAAGTCACGCAAAAAGACAAGAAAATTTTAGTAGTGAGAAATTACTTAATATGAAAAATATCATATGTAAAAATGAAGAGAAGAAAAACTTGATTCGGTAAATTTTAATGAACATGTTAATGCAGAAGAATTTACAATGGATCAGAGTCATTTAAATAATCAACAGAAAGCTGAAATAAATAAACTAATTGAGAAATATAAATCTAGCTTTGCAAGGGATAAATATGATATCAGAACAGTAAAAGACTATGAAGCACACATTGATCTGCTTGTGGACAAATACTGTAGTAAAAGACCTTACAGATGTTCAATAGAGTATAAGTTAGAGATAGAAGAACAAGTGGGAAAATTACTAGAAAGAAATCTTATAGAAGAATCATACAGTCCTTTTGCAGCACCGGTAACCTTAGCTTTTAGAAAAGAAGACGATAGGAAAACCAGATTGTGTATTGATTTCAGAGATTTAAATAAAATAGTGGCCACCCAGGCTCAACCGTTCCTTTTGATTAAAGACTTAGATACAAAAACCAGAAACTGTAAGTATTTTTCAACATTAGATATAAACTCTGCGTTTTGATCCATTCACTTGCGAATTGAAGATAAAAAGAAAACTGCCTTTGTAACACATGAAGGCCATTACCAGTGGACATGTTTACCCTTTGGACTATAGACCTCTACAGCCACATTTCAGAGGATATTAAGTAACATACTAAGAAAGAACAAATTAACAGAATTTGCAGTAAATTTCATCGATGATATTTTAATATATTCAAAATCTTATTCGGAGCACATAGAACATATATCATGACTTTTGGAGGCGATTAAAAAAGAAGGTTTCAGGCTAAAGTTCACAAAATGTACATTTGCTGAAAAATCTATAAAATATCTTGGTCACATTATACTAAATAACACAGTTAGACCAGTGAGAGATAATTTAATTTCAATAAGGGATTTCCCAACACCAAAAAACTCGAAAAAATATAAGACAGCTTCTGGGAAAAATATATTTTTATCGGGAATACATACCGAACAGCTCAATAATATTAGAAACACTTCATAATTTACTAAGGAAAAATAAAAAGTTTATTTGGTCCACGGACTGTCAAGATGCTTTTGAGAAAATAAAACAACTGCTGTGCTCACAACCGATCTTAGAAATTTTTGATGTTGAATACTTGCCGGTAAATATATACACTGACTCGTCATTACACGGTATTGGAGCAATTTTAAAGCAAATACAGCCAAATGGAAATGAAAAACCGGTAACATACTTCTCAAAAAAATTAAACGAAGTTCAAAAGTAAAAGAAGGCTATTTACTTGGAGTGTTTGGCTAATAAGGAAGCAATAAGGTACTGGCAATACTGGCTTATAGAGAAACCTTTCACTGTATATTTAGACCACAAACCGTTAGAGAATTTAAATATAAAGACGAGAACAGACGAAAACTTTGGAGAATTATCATATTATCTATCACAATATGATTTTAAAATAAAATATGCCCCAGGAAGAGAGAATGTAGAGGCAGATTGTTTAAGTAGAAATCCTGTACTAGAAGCAAATAAAGATATAGATGAACAATTAAAGATAGTAAATTTAATAACATTAGATGAAATAGTATTAGATCAAGGGAAACATGAGGATATAAGGAAATAAAGGGTATAAGGATATAAGGACAATTTAATACATAAACACAAAATATATTACAAGAGAGTAAATAAACAAGAAAAAATTTTATTGTCAGAGGAATTCAGTAAAAAAATGATTAAACAAATATATGAAAATATGTGCCATATAGGTATAAAACAAATGCAGAAGAAAATACGAAAATTGTAAATAGCATAGAATTTAACAAGAAATATTAATGATATATGTAAAAAATATGAAATATGTATGAAGAATAAGACAAGAGGACAAATCAAATACGGTCTAATGTCGCACTTAGGCCCTGCTTCAAAACCATTGGAAATTGTCTCAATAGACACAATTGGAGGTTTTGGCGGCTCTCTGTCTACAACAAGATACTTACACCTTTTAGTAGACCATTTTACCCGATATTCATATATAGTAACCTCGAAGACACAGAGTGTAAAATCTTTATAAAGCTAATCAATAATGTACCAAATTGTAATGAATTGGCATAGTTCTCACCGATCAATATCCTGGAATAAACTCAAAAGAATTTAAAGTTTTTCTTAATGAAAGATCAATTAAGCTAATCTTCACTTCAGTAAAATCGTCATTTTCAAAGGGTCTTAATGAACGATTGAACCAGACACTTGTGAACAAGATAAGATGCAAAATAAATGAAAAACCAAATACATCAGCATGGACAACTATTACTCATAACTGTGTGGATAAATATAATAATACTGAACATACTGTCACAGGCTTTGCTCCGAGATACCTGTTGGACGGTACGGATGTTTCGATTTTACCAACTGAACTTAAACTAGGAAAAGAAGCTGCTGTCTGGATTAAAGACAGAAAAATAACATTGGAAAGATCAATTAAGTCACATGAATATAACAAAATGATAAATGATAGGTATACAACACATCATACTTTTAATACAGGTGATATGGTATATGTTGAAAATGGTCACAAACTAAACAGAAGAAAACTAGACAAGCTAAGAATAGGACCTTATAAAATCGAAGAAAAAGTATCAGAATCAATTTATGAGATTAATACGGACCATAAGAAATTGAAGTCAAATCTATTTCTTATTACTAAACTTATTCCTGTCCTTAAACTTATTTTCTGAACTAGGGGGGGAAGATGTAAAGGATTAGAATTACTTTTTGTTTTTATATTTGGCGCAGGGCGCGCCTATTCGATTACGATTGTTTCTTGGTCAGAGACGGTGCTAGCTGTCGCAGAAATAGAGAATAGTGTTTCTCTCCAAGATGGTGACATTTCACTGAAGCATAGCTGTTTTCAAAATATAATTATTGTTGATTGTGTTAAGGAATAAATTTTAAATGTCGTTTCTGTGTTTTTTCAGGTAGGCTATCTTTGACTTATAATGTTCATATGTTATTTTGTGTGTTTGTACAGAAAATAAAATAAACTGTGTTTTTTCAGAGCAGCGCATGGTTTTAATTCTAATGGACAATCAATAAAAGTATAGAAATAGTTTTATGGTATATAGTCCTATATATATATATATATATCATTGAAATTTGTTAAGAATATCCACGAGATCTGCTTAACTCCTCCATATTGTAGGATTCCATACAAGATGTGATATCTACTCGAACTAACTACGCAAGCGACGTCGCGGAATTCACGAAAAACTGATAGTACTGGCGCAAATATTCCGCTAACAATATTTAATTTCAGTCGAAAGGTCGTTAGATATGCGAAGTTTTTGATATGAAATCAAATTTTGTGTCCTCTCGCTAGGAAATGAACTGATGAAAACTGACACCAGAAACTGCGTAAATCCTATAGGTACTTTTGAGCCTTTTATAAAGGATAATCACCATCAGTTGGTTCCACTGCTAGCCTTTAAGGAAATATATTTAAAGGCCAGCAGTGCTCTAAAGTTCATTTACCATCCAAGTGCTTGACGTTAATGTATAATCAGTTGAGAAATGTATAAACAAACATTGGTCTACACATCCCGGCTCAGTGGAAACTGGCTCCTAATATTTCCATCATTTGCGAGCTTTCCGCATTCAAATCCAATCACCTCCGGTCGCGTGTTTAAGTTCATCGGTCCTTCGTCGTACCACATGCGATCCCCACCTCTAAGTTAAAACAGGATCGGATTTTGTACTTTTCCCTTGCTTTCTTTTATCCTTGTTGACTTTTCTATTTCTTTCTTTCAATCCTTGTCGAAAGGTAACTACTTTTTTTTAGTTATAACAGTTACGGTCAATCAATGCAACCTTTTTTTTATACTAACCATTAAGGTGGAAAACTAGCATATGGCTTGCGTGATGGTAAACAGTCACCGTAGCCTACGGTCAATTGCAACACCAGGGGTGTCACTCAAGTCAATCTGCAAAATTTCATTCAACTAATATATTAAAGATTAAAGTAAGTAATTCATATTATGCTATTTCATTAGGATTTGTTGCCGACAGCTTATTTTGAACGATGACAATGTAAATCTGAAAACGAAATGTATAATCCCTCTTCCTAAGTATCGTCATGATGACATAAGCTCAGCAAAATGTCAAACTTTGCGAGTAACTTTTCTAATTCCACTATGGCATGAAATATTACACATAATATTCAGGCAAAATGAGGATTCTTTTGGTACAAAAATGCAATTTATTCACACAAAAGATTTCCTGTACTTCCTTTTCTATATTATTAAATATCTTGTAATGCATGTAAAATTAACTACTTATCCAAATAAATAGGTAGGCAAGTACAAGCTTTTACTTCGCACCGGATATTAGAAAATTTGTAGACGTTCAAATGAAGCAGAAATATGTCGTTTACGTGTAAACTTATATATATGTGTGAAACAAATTTCCCTAAAATAAAGATAAAACTATGAATTCATTAACAGTATTGACGTTACATTGGTTTTTTTTTTAAACGTTTATTTCTACTTTAATATTTCCAAACATTATATGCAACCATCAAAATAATGTTATAATATTAATGACTATGATAATGACATAAATACAACATTGACTAATATTTTATACTGGCTTGAAATTAACAACTTGAAAATTAATTTGCAAAAAACTCATATCATTCAATTTCAACAAAGAATACGCACCCCCGACATTAAAGTACAACATAACGGGCAAATTAAAGAAAATGTACATGTAACAAAATTTTCAGGATTGATGATAATTCCAAGCACAACATATCTGCTCTCTCACTCAGCAGCCTATGTCTTGTACAATAAGTCACAAAAAGTAAAACCTGAGGCACTATTAGTTGCTAATCATGGTATTGTATCGCCGGTGTTGAGGTATGGCGTGATTTTTTGGGGTAACTCCAGTGAAAGAGAAAGCATTTTCAAATCTCAAAAAAGATGTTGAGATCAATGTGTGGACTAAACACCACAGAAAGCTGCGAGCCACAGCTCAAGTCCCTAAACATATTAACCTTACCTTCACTGTATATACTGGAAATGTGTAGTTTTGTCAAAATAAATCAACAGTTGTTTCTAAAAAGGTCACAGTTAAGAAACAGAGAAATACAGTTACGATCACAATATGTATACAAACTTCGAAATGTTGATCACAACACAGCACTGTTACGTAAGAGCGTAATTAGAATGGGAATAAAATATAGTGATGAAAATCACTATATTTTAAATTTTTGCATATCTTATCGAAGGCGAAATGTACTAGGGCCTATCTAT
Source organism: Pyralis farinalis (assembly GCA_947507595.1). NCBI lineage: Eukaryota > Metazoa > Arthropoda > Insecta > Lepidoptera > Pyralidae > Pyralis > Pyralis farinalis. Next base: position 17,660,180 of record OX382272.1, read on the forward strand.
ACACGTATCATCCGTTATTTTGTACCTACATTTCTCGCATATAAATATTTATGATTATGATTATATGATTATTATATATTACGTAAACAATTCCCCTCTATTAAATATATTTTCACTCACACCATCCACCCCCACCCTCAGTTCAATATAAGGGACGGCACTACGATGGATTTGTCACTTGTAGCATGTTGACCAATGAACAAGTTCTAAAAAAAAGGCTAATACTTATTTTATGTCCCACATATGATCAGACATCTAACACATGATACATTCGATCTCTAAGGAACATGACATGTTAATATACATATTTAATCAAGTATGCTCGCTAAAATTAAAGGCGTTTTCAAATTTCAATGAAAATCTTAGAAGTAGACATAAGTTGTATATGCCGGTACATCGGCTTGCTAGGATTGATAGGGGTTTTATTTTAAATTATATTGGATATAAATTGCCTGGAACAGTTGTGTCCTTTCCTTACAATGTATCCAAAAGATACATCAAAAATACTCTTTGTATAAAGGCTCAATATAGAATTGATGAATATGTAACTGACAAAGATGTCTGGAAATAAGCTGAAGCTAAAGGTTGCACAGCCAACCTTTTCTTAATAATATTTAATTCTACAACTTGACGTCATCATTATTGTACCAATATGCTGATATGAATTTGTTGTGGCAAGTCTTTTCGGCATATCATTCATCGTATTCATCGTCGCGATTTCCGAAATGCTGGTGAATTAAAAAAGAAAGATAGGGAGAAGATTGGGAGAATTAAATAGGATACAATAAGTTTATTAGACACAATTTTTATCTTTCACTTGGTTGTTTGACGCAGAAAGCCCATTATTCAATTCAACGAGAATTCGAATAAATAATAAGGAAACAGCATAACATAATCAGTACATGTATAAGGATTCTAATCACCTTTTCAACGACAACATACCCATGCTGAGAAAATTACTGAACCGTTCATTGCGTTACATTTTCGTAAACAACGATATATACATATACTAACTTATACTCACGGTGTTGCTTACGTGGACTAAATACTATCAGTAAGGGAAATGCTATATTTCTATAACGGTGACTTTATTATTTCTCGTATGTTTATTCGTCCTTTCTTCGTCCCGATCACGTGATCGTAGAGACATAGTCAGGTCAGTTTTTAAGTCTAATGTACTTAAGTTTATAATGTTTTATTTTCCACATCTTACTCTGTTTTACACTTATTTCTCAATTTAATGACCAATATTTTTTGTACTAAGATCTTTCACGACATTCAGTCTGTTTTATTGGTATATCCCTTGAATATCATTTGAATCTATCTATTACTACAAGTTTTTCCCTATTGTTAGGTTTATTTAGGGCCACGTGACCAAAGGAGCCTCTATTTCCTTAGTATAGAACAAGGTGTTATTCTACTTACTAACTAAAATAACAATATTCCATCGTATTTTTCCTGGCATTTTGCACCAGTACTAAATCTAGAATGTACTTATCTATTCTGAAACTAGTGTGTATGTTTGTACGTCCCTGTCTGTGTAAGCATATTGGATTATGGAGAAGAAATGGGTTCACATCTGTTTGGTTTTCGTCTTGTGATTGATATTGATACTAACATGGAGAGACGGGGGGAGATTTGGAAGAGCTGTTCTTCCAAATCTATTCCAATCTCTACGTGTTAGTAACGTCATTACTGGTTATTAATAATCCTAGACAAACAAATGACTGGACGATCTCAAAGTAACACAGTTAATGAATATACGAGAGACTTCCAGAGCTATCAATACAAAGACACAGGTAGAGAAAAAAAAACAACAATCGATGGCATCGAGTCAGGGTTTGTGTAAATGCTATTTTTTTTGTAAATATTTTCAATGTTTAGACACGTTACAGTTTTATAATATTGTAAATTTAGAGAGACTGAGATCAATAACATGTCAACATATACAAAGAAATATGTTCGTAGTATATGATATGACACGTGTAACTTACCGTGCGTAATCGCCCGAAACTCATTTATAAAGTTGTATCCAACACCAAGTTAATCATCTCAATTTACGTAACCTCTGGGGTATTTTAGACGTGACCACGTTATACAATTCAACCCCCGATGATCAGAGAGTGACCGTAACAGAAATATCCGTTCCAACCATTGAGTTATTGTACCATGTACACTATGTACAGTAGTACATTTAGCCGGTGGTAGGGCAAATACCCGCCTGGTTGGCTACCACCGTACACGCGGCGAAACACCCGTGAAGTGGCGTACCTATGAGTACGTCGCGTTTCGGGATCAGCTGGTGTATAACCAGTGCTCGGGGGATTGTTGATGCGATATTGGAGAACAGTGGTGGATTCTGTCTAGGGCCTGTTCCGTCCGACAAATCAGTGCAGCTCCTCTGTCGACAAACTAATGGAGAAACAGTCCACCGCACTTCTTCTCCAATATCGTGGCAATTCTCTCCCGCTTCACGCTTCCATTTTCTACCAGCGCATATAGGAAAAGACGGTTTTACAGCGGTGCACTCCCCCACTACTCTGTTCAAGGTTGAGTTCTCTAACATCCGCGGACTCCACTCTAACCACAATGCCGTCCACCAACACCTTGAGACGGTACGGCCCGCCATGCTCTTCCTGACGGAGGCACAAATCCAGCGTCCAGCGGACACGTCCTACCTTCTGTACCCCGGCTACGTGCTTGAGGAGAATTTCCTCGCGAAAGCCGGGGTCTGACTATTTGCCCGCTCGGATATATGTTGTCAGCGTCTGCGCTGCCTAGCGGATTCCTCCTTTTCTATCCTCTGGGTGCATGTAAACCTGGGCCTTCAGAGCCGTATTTACATGTGCCTATACCAACCCCATACTAGGGACACGGAGACAACTCGGCTCTTTGAGTACTTGAGCCGGGCGCTAGATGAAGCGCAGGAGCGGTACCCTACTGCTGAGATGGTATGTTTGGGGGACTTTAACTCTCACCACATCTCCTGGTTGGGATCCTCCATAACTAACCATGCAGGAAGGACCGCCCACGCGTTCGCTCTTTCGCACAGCCTGACGCAACTGGCAGACCAACCTACCAGAATACCAGATGTCGTTGGCCAGGAGCCCTCTCTACTAGACCTACTGCTGACTTCCCACCCTGCTGGCTACCGGGTTGAGGTTAGGGCGCCCTTGGGCACCACTGCCTAGTGTCCAGCACAGTGCCAAGCACGGAGCCACCACAACCCACTGCGGTTAAGCGTCGTGTCTGGCACTAGTCGTCAGCAGATTGGGACGGCATGCGCGACTACTTTGCTTCCGTCCCATGGGGGCAGCGCTGTTTCAGTGAGAAAGATCTTGGCGAGAGATCAGGCGAGTGCTGCGGCTATTGTTGACGATCGAAGTTGGAATGGAATACTACATCCCTATCTCCGATGTCCTCATCAAAAGCCGGAGACGCCCTTGGTTTAATCGTGAGTGCGCTGAAGCTGTTAGTAACAAGCAGGCGGCGTATCACGCTTGGACCAGGGGTCGCGCCCTCAAAGATCCGAATATTAACTTGCTGAAATCAGCCTATAATACTGCCACCAAGGTCTGCAAGAGGGCATACATAAGAGCGGACACCCAGCGCGTTACACGAGTCGGCACGGAACTAGTGGCGCACCCTACTGGGTCGCGTAATTACTGGCGACTAGTTAAAACCGTGCAGGCTAACTTCTGCCAGCCCTGCCTCCGCTGAGATGCCCTGATGGCTCACTGGCACATCAGCCGCAGGAGAAAGCCGATCTTATGGTCAGTCTCTTTGCGGCTAACTCCCGGATCGATGACTGTAGCAAGCAACCACCATCGATACCCTCCTGTGGTTCCGTTATGCCAGAAATTCACATCAGACAGCGAGATGTCCGTTTTGAGCTACAGTCAATTGATGTCCGTAAAGCCAGTGGTCCTGAAAGTATCCCAGCGATTGTTCTGAAAAAATGTTGATGCTAATGTGCAACCGGTACCCAAAAAGGGAGACCGTTCAGACCCATCAAATTACCACCCCATTGCCGTAACTTCAGTGTTGTGCAAAGTCATGGAACGGATCCTTAACAATCAGTTGATCCGTTACCTAGAAGATCACTCCTTAATTAATGATCGTCAATAGGCTTTAGACCGAAACGATCGACGGGTGATCTCCTAGCGTATGTGACGCACCTCTGCGGGGAGGCAATTGATAAACATGGTGAATCTATGGCAGTCAGCTTAGACATCGCCAAGGTATTTGATCGGGTTTGGCATAAAGCACTTCTCTCCAAACTTATACGGTCTGCCCCTCCAGCTTTGTAAGTGGATTACTAGCTTCCTGCATGAACGTAGAATCCGCGTCCTTGCAGATGGATGCGCTTCGCGGTTCATGTCAGTGAATGCCGGTGTCCCACAGGGCTCCGTCCTGATGCCCACACTCTTTTTTCTGCATATCAATGACATGCTACCACTTGGTAATATTCATTGCTATGCAGATGACGGTACGGTCCATGGGCGATATTTCGGGCGGCCTAATGCTGGTCGGGCGGAAATCGGTGAGAGGCGTGAGAATCTTGTCATTGAGCTTAATCGGGTTTTGGACCTCATTAGTAAATTGGGTTCCAATAACCTGGTTGAGTTTAATGCCAGGAAAACTCAGGTGTGCGTGTTCACAACAAAAATGTCCCCACTCCACTCCCAGTCTTCAGGGCGCTACCCTCAATATGCGCGATAGTCTGAATATGCTGGGCATGGATATTCGTTGCGACCTAAACCCACGAAATTACATAGAGAGCCTCATTTTAACAGTTTCAAAGAAACTCGGAGTCCTGAACAGAGTGCGCCGGTTCTTCACGCTGGACCAGCTTTGTCTTCTTTATAAGACTCAAGCGGGCCTGCGTGGAGTATTGCTCGCATCTCTGGGACGGCTCCGCATAGTATCTTCTCGAGGCTCTCGACAGGTTGCAGCGACGGGCTATCCGCATAATCGACGACGAAGAGGTCACAAATCACCTAGAACCTCTGCAACTTCGTAGGGACATAGGATCCCTAAGTACATTTTACCGCCTCTACCATGGTGAGTGCTCTGAAGAACTATTTTGCCTTATCCCACCCTCTCCCTTCCGTCATAGAACCACACGTGCAGGCTTGCGATGTCATCATTCCACTGTTGAGGACATTAGTTCTCGTACTAAAAAGTTCGGCAACTCGTATCTCTGTCGAACTATTAAAAAGTGGAACGCCTTGCCTGCACATGTGTTTCCTCCTTCCTGCAACATGGGATCCTTCAAACGAAGCGTGAAGAAGCACCTTGCGGGCCAGCATGGTAGCGTCAACTGACAGGACACTGTAGTCCTTGTCAGTTGCCGCTGAAATTTGGGCTCCTCTTTTCGCTTACCAACAGGCGAAGAGAAGTCACTATGCTGAGCCAATATAAAAAAAAAACATACTTCAATGGTTCCAACTAAATGTTAAATTTAAGCAGTACGTTAAATTAATGAAGGTGTTATAAGGTACCATAATATGACGTATATTCCGACTTTGTGATAAACTCAAGAATTATCCTTTAAAAGGTAATATTATTGAGTTAGAAAGCCGTTCTTTTCTAACTCAATAGACATAGATATTATTTGTCAATAATGTAACAGTCAAGTAATGCGTATCTAAATCCGAAAGAAATCGAATGATTTGTCGAAACGTATTTCTTAGATTCGATTGACTATATGTTCTACAGACATTTGTTTACAAGAGGAGAGAAGAAATTGGATTTATGTGCATATTCGTAATTATCACTTGGTCGGTGGTGAAGAAAAATATCCATAAGAAATCCGCATTAAAAGACGTGTGACCTATTTAAGATCTGGTTTTCCCCCTGGATTGTGAAGGTCTGACGGCAGGCTCTATGTAAAAATCAGTATCTTTGTCAAATCCTCAGGTTTAGATAGCGGAGCCCGCCAATCCTAAAATATTAGGAAACGGGAGAATGGTAGGAAGGAGATAAGAAGTAATCAGAACTATTGCATTGTAATTTATGAAGAAGTAGAACTTTATCTTTAATATAGCGCGCCTGTATGAATATATTGACGATATTGAGAATATTAAATGGAATATATTAATTATATTTTTTAACATTATATGTCTTCGAATTACAGTAGATTCCAAATTGCATTATGCATTCAAGACATACATATGCATTAAGGAAAATTAGATAATTCACGGATTAACGCGCGTCTGGTCTATTACAGCTACTTTCAAAGCTTTAGGTAATATGAAACTTGAGGTGCTCAATGGCATCGATGCGCGTGACAAAGTAATCGAAAACGCAAGTTAATCAGCATCGACCCCAGACTGACTATAGATGGGTTTACTCAGTCAGCTGTTTTTGATAGTGGACAGTTAATGGCGGTAATCTCGAATTTCGATTTCGTTTCGCTTTTTAATACAATGTCAGATACGTTTTTTATACAATGTCAGAAGACATACGCATACGGCCCACCCAATATAAAGCGGTTACCGTAGCCTATGAACGTTTGTAATACATTAAGTATCACTCTCGCGATGCCTTCTCTGCTGGTAACACAGCAACTCCTTAGGGACTTATTGGTGACCTCACTCACACACAGGAGCACATCAATTCTCTAGGGAGTTGTAATGTGGCAGCGGTTTTCTGCGAGGTGGTGGTACCTCTCCAGACAGGATGCTTTGACGAGCTGCCCTACCTCTCTTAAAATCTCTATTTTACCGAAACAACGTTAAAAATGTCGAGCGAGCTTGGTCGACCAGTTATCTTTATAAAAGAGAGCCATTCTATTTATAACAAAAGGGCCCCAGGGAGTTACCCAGGAAACTGTAACTCCCTGGTCAAAGAAATATCCTCACCTTTTAGTATATTTAATAAAACTTAAATATACTCGTAAAAATAAAGTCATTTTCAAAATTCTACTATACCTTTTAAGAAGCAGAAATATATAAGTTGCCGCTACACCGACTTGCTAGGACCGAGAGGAGGAGAGCTATTCTAAATTTTATGTTAATCACAAAATGTTAAAGTTGATATCTTTGAATATTTCCAGTACTTTTGCTCGTTACCAAATTTCATGATCCTTGAAATTTATTGAAAATTTCTACTATTTCTTAAAGTTTGTCCGTTTTTTAAAGATTCAGATAACTGTTTTTACGTAATGGCCATTATTTGATACAAGCTTTTGCCCGCGGCTTCGCACGCGTTGATTTTGGTATTTCGGCAGTTTTACTTATTTTTAGTTTACTTTTTATTTTTAAGTACAGTCTGCTAAATAGTTAGTAAAAGTACCAAATATCTTTCTTTGTGTAGTAATGAAGATATATCACAATCTGTTCGGTGTTCATTAACCATTTGAAACTAACTGTATACACCCAAAGTACCTCTTTGTACATAATATTGCCTATTTTAAAAACATAAAAGTTCCAAATCACTAACTTCAAAAAATATTTCTGCTCTACTACTAAATGTGGTATTTTGAAAAATGCTGAAATTACTTTTTTGACGTCTTAATTTAAGAGTATATTTATAAAGTCTCGTCGTCTGAAATAACTTTTTTTTCTTTTTTGATTCTAGAGAGTATTTGTACAAACTTTCAAGTTGACTTTCAACTTGAAAAAATATTTCTTATCCATACAAACTGTCAATCCACTTTTCAGCCCCTAAAAGGTTTCCGCTTTGAATTTCAAAAAATCCTTTCTTATCTCACGTGAGCATTACAAAAGTAACCTCTACGCAAAATTTGAGCTTTCTGGGTTCAAGGGCCTCGGCGTTGATGAGTCAGTGAATTAGTCAGGATCTCCATTTTTATTAATATAGATTTCCATTGTTCAGTTCTATGAGATGTGACTTTTTACCAAATTTCTCTATAACTCTAAATATAATTTCTAATTTAGATTTGTATATTTACTTGAAAAAGAGACAGTCAATGTGACAAAACTAAATATACTCGTACTAAAAATAAGGTGGCATTTGGATTTATAGCCCTACAGGATCATGATTCCTGCGTGACTTTTTGTCTTTTTTACAAGCTTTTATTGTTACACGCATTGCTTTGCTACACACATTGCTTCGCCACGCGTATTGCTTTGCTACACGCATTGCTTCGACACACGTATTGCTTTACAGTTAGTGTCAGGTACTATTTCACAACATTAACGTGGGTCGGTGTATACAACCGAAAGACCCATATGCGGTGCATAACATAGATGTTGTTTTGGTACCATCGCTGCTACTTTGTTGCTAGCTAGCTGTACGTGGCACTTGTATACCATATTTATGAAATTGGATTGGCAAACATGCATGCGGCCCGCATAGGATGGTAAGCGGTCACCGCAGCCTATTGTCGCTCGCAACACCACGGGGATATTACTCGCGCGTTGCCGCCGATCTCGTGGCCTAAGGATGTTTAGTCACAGAACCCAATAATTTCTCTGCTATATCTCGTCCTTCAAACCTGAATATAGCTATATAAATATAGCTGATTGGCGGTAGAAATAGGTGAGACAGGTATCCATGCATACGACTTTTGTACAAAGTCTCTCTCTGGTGGATATATATATACTTGAGGATTTACAAATTGTACAAAGAGTGTGTTGTCGAAAGCGAGATGTATGCTTTGACCTCGATTAAAGAGGAGTTACGTGCGTGGAATGCTTCAAAATATACAAATACAAGAGCGCGACTAATTTGTATGCTTCGACTGGCGGTGAATCCTATTCACTGATGATATCCATTGCTTTGACAGGCAAGGATTTCTCCAAAGACCACTAAATGTATTGCTGCGCGATACGTCTATCATCGTTGTGTCAAACTCAACGATCACGAGAATTTTTTTTAAAACGATAATAAGAATAAATAGTTTAGGAAAATATTAATAAATATACTTTATTGCATCAGCATATTTTTATTTATTTATAGTGTATATTATACTTATGAACTAAAGTACAACAGGCAGTCTTATCGCTAAGCGATCTTCCAGACAACCTTTAGCTGAGAGAGAACAATAAAAATTTAATAAAACAGGTAGGTGACGCTGAGTAAATTGCCTTACACAAATATGGAATAATATATATATATGTCGAATCTGAAAGATGGCGCCACCGGATGTCAACGATTATTAGCGTTTGCAATTAATTATTTCTGAGCAAATATCAATGAATCTTATGTTACTTAAACTTAAGTAATCTTATTTTAAGTTATTTTGTTTAACGTTGTAAGCAGATGGCGCTGTACGTTGGACCTACTATAGATTTAGTAGGTCCAACGTACAGCGCCATAGAGTAGTTTCAGTCTATGATTATTGTTTCATGTTGGTAATGTTTCCTTTTAGATCAAAGACAATGACTTCGGTTAACCAATCATATTTGAGAATTCTGTATTGTTATGTTGGAATAATGTTATGTGGAAACGCAGGCGCGCATTTCTCCCGCGCCTGGGCATGACTCTTGGCGGGGACGCAACACCACTTTTGAGGCGGGAAGACAATGTTGCAAGATTATTATTCGAGCCGAGATTCTTCGAGATTCTTATTAGCCGAGAGACTTGTCAGTTTCCATCTAATTATATAATCATAACGCGTACTGTAATTATTTGTAATTGCTAAATTAAATTATCGTACCGAGTTATAAGTTATAGTGACTTTATAATATCGTGTGCATAGAAATAAAGCTGAAGTGTGTAACTTTCAATCGGATTTTATTTCATCTACCGTCGGTGTTCATCTACCATGTCTGATACCCATGAGTGCTCACATTTACCCGCTCCAGCCACACAGGACAGGATACGACATATATATACTTATTTAGCGGAATAATACGTACTTAGCAGACCCGAGTTCCGAGCTTAGGACGCTCGGATAATGATGATGAATACAATACTTCTTAATTTGCATTTTAAACTTGCTTGAAAATTTTCATATGATTGAAAATATTTAATACTTACAGTGCTTCTCTTTGCACTTCTTATTATACAAGTGGCGTATCCACAATCAGGTTAGTACGAGTATATAGGTGGTGGAAAAGATGACTTTTTCGGTATTTCAGTTCATAAGTTATAGAATGAGTCCTTTGGTAATGAAAGAGTATGTTCTCTAAAGAACTTATGAACCGAGATTACCGAAAAAGTCATGAATTTTATAACATCCAACACAAGAGCACAAAATTTACAGGTTTGTAAGTCATAATTGACTAACATTTAAAAATAAAAAAAAAATTGATACATGCTTATTAACCTTTGAGAACCCAGGCTGCCCGCGGCGCGCGAAAGGTCTTTAAGTATAAAATATGTTTTTAAGCCACTTGTATGTAACTACTAAAAGCTTCGGGCGCTCAGGTTTTATATGTTTAATACCTTCTTAGCGTTATCCCGTTGACTAATACATTAGGATTAGCGGGGTCCGCTATCTAAGTCTAATATTTGGCGAAGATACTGATTTTTACAGGTTTTATAATGTGTATATGCTATAAAAAATCGGTAATAAAGATTACAATATGAACATACTACCTAAATATTACCAATTAATTTAATAATTTCGGTACACATTAATTGCATTTTTTAGATAACCTTGGTATCAATAATTTACAAAAACTTCGGAATACTAAACAGTTTTATAGGTTCTGTTATTAGGTTATGTAAAACAATACTCTACAAAATAAACCAATTGTGTTATGCCATGTTGAATACTGTATTAGCGTATTAGAAAATACATATAATAAAGAAATAAGACAAAGTGAAATACAATTACTGCCATCGATGAATCAAGATTCGTAAAATACTCAAATCTGAGCGCCCCAAGCTTTTACTTGTAGTTACCAATGATATTATAGTAAGTATAAAATCATTGGTACTCGTAGTTACGTACAAATGGGTTAAAAAAATATTTTGTACTTTTCAGTTATATTTGAAACTGCTTACATTTATGTAATAAAAGCTTGTATATTCAGGAACACCGTTCCTATATGAATCTATATGTTTGTCTATGCGTTTTTCTGTGTGTATGCTGTCAATTTTTTTCGAATATTCGAATTTTGACTTCAAATTCGGATTCGAATTCAGCATAAAAAAGTAGAATAGGAATGTTCAGGAACACCGTTCCTATATCTTAAGGAACATGGTCAAAATGACCGACAAATTAAAAAAAAATGTTGAATTGTTATATAATTGACGAGCCAGGTGTTCCTCTGGCAATGCATCTTGCGCATTCTCAACTGGTAATTTTTTTTTATTTTTTATTTGACAATAGATTCCACTGATAGTTCTTCTAAATTGGAATGATGAGGTCAGTACAAATTACAAACGTTATAACATCTCAAAGAATAAGTTTTAGTGTTCTCTTTGATAATATACTACTCTGTGTAAAAAGTATCGGGAATATGTCAATAAAAAGACCCGCGTAAAAGAGGTCGTTCTAATTTTTTTACTGCATGTTGGTAGCACTGTACTGATTTAGCGCGCAAAATTTGAGCGGGATCTGTCATTTAATTTGTTTTAAACTACACTTTTTGTTGGTCATAGTTTTGAGTCCTCGGCGATTTTTACAATGGAAAATATTGTTGAACAAAGAGTGTGCCTTAAATTTTGTGTTTCAAATGATATTTCATGTGGTGAATCACTAAAAATGTTGCGAAATACCTACGGCGAATCGTGTATATCGAAAACAAGGGCTTATGAATGGTATAAGGCTTTTAAAGAAGGCCGAGAAGTAGTAGTAGACTTGCCTCGTTCTGGTAGACCTTCAACCGCTACGACCAGAGAAAACATCGACAGAATCAAGAAGCTAGTGCTCGAAAATCGACGTATGAGTCTGAGAGAGTTGGCTAGTGAGGTGAACATATCTTTTAAGTCCGTCCACAATATTCTCATTGACATTTTAGGCATGAAACGCGTCGCCGCTCGACTAGTTCCAAAAGAGCTCAATTTTGTTCAAAAAGCGCAGCGAAAGCATGTCGCTGAAGACATGGTTTCCCGAGCTTCTACGGATCCGACCTTTATGAAACGTATAATAACTGGCGACGAGACATGGGTTTATGAGTACGACATGCAAACAAGCCAACAGTCTTCAGAATGGCGTCTCGAAAACGAGCCGAAACCCAAAAAACCGCGGCAAAGTCGCTCCAAAATCAAGGTGATGCTGACAGTTTTTTTTGACTACCGTGGTGTGGTTCACTCCGAATTCCTTCCAGAGGGAGAAACAGTGAATAAAGAATATTATTTAGGCGTCATGAAGCGTTTGCGTGAGAGTATCCGCCGAAAACGTCCAGATTTGTGGCAACACAACTCATGGATGCTGCACCATGATAATGCACCATCACACACAGCCATTATAGTGAAAGAGTTTTTAGCGAAAAATTCAACAAAAGTTCTCGACCAAGCACCGTATTCACCTGATATGGCTCCGTCTGACTTTTTTTTATTTCCCAAGTTAAAATTACCACTTCGAGGAAAACGTTTTGAGTCGATAGAAGCCATAAAAGAAAATTCGCTGAATGAGCTAAAGGCCATACCGCAAATAGCCTATGAAAAATGTATGGAAGACTGGGTGAAGCGGTGGAGATGTTGTATTGCAAGCGATGGGGCCTACTTTGAAGGCGATAAAATAAATTTAGATGAATAATTTGTATTTTTTGTTTTATTGACAAATTCCCGATACTTAGTACACAGAATGTATATTTCCGAAATGTAAACACAATAAGAGATGTACATATAATAATTATTATTTGTGTTGCTGTCAACTATTAATTTTTAAGAGTTATATATATATTGTTTATCAAAATGACGAAACCCAAACAAGGCAAGGTTCCTGTCAAGGCAAATCGTTCAAATCCGTTTGACTTCAAAATCTTTAGAATTTTCGGAGAAAATTTTGTTGAACGACTATTGAATTTTATAGTATAACAATGAAATACATTCTGTGTACTAAGTATCGGGAATTTGTCAATAAAACAAAAAATACAAATTATTCATCTAAATTTATTTTATCGCCTTCAAAGTAGGCCCCATCGCTTGCAATACAACATCTCCACCGCTTCACCCAGTCTTCCATACATTTTTCATAGGCTATTTGCGGTATGTCCTTTAGCTCATTCAGCGAATTTTCTTTTATGGCTTCTATCGACTCAAAACGTTTTCCTCGAAGTGGTAATTTTAACTTGGGAAATAAAAAAAAGTCAGACGGAGCCATATCAGGTGAATACGGTGCTTGGTCGAGAACTTTTGTTGAATTTTTCGCTAAAAACTCTTTCACTATAATGGCTGTGTGTGATGGTGCATTATCATGGTGCAGCATCCATGAGTTGTGTTGCCACAAATCTGGACGTTTTCGGCGGATACTCTCACGCAAACGCTTCATGACGCCTAAATAATATTCTTTATTCACTGTTTCTCCCTCTGGAAGGAATTCGGAGTGAACCACACCACGGTAGTCAAAAAAAACTGTCAGCATCACCTTGATTTTGGAGCGACTTTGCCGCGGTTTTTTGGGTTTCGGCTCGTTTTCGAGACGCCATTCTGAAGACTGTTGGCTTGTTTGCATGTCGTACTCATAAACCCATGTCTCGTCGCCAGTTATTATACGTTTCATAAAGGTCGGATCCGTAGAAGCTCGGGAAACCATGTCTTCAGCGACATGCTTTCGCTGCGCTTTTTGAACAAAATTGAGCTCTTTTGGAACTAGTCGAGCGGCGACGCGTTTCATGCCTAAAATGTCAATGAGAATGTTGTGGACGGACTTAAAAGATATGTTCACCTCACTAGCCAACTCTCTCAGACTCATACGTCGATTTTCGAGCACTAGCTTCTTGATTCTGTCGATGTTTTCTCTGGTCGTAGCGGTTGAAGGTCTACCAGAACGAGGCAAGTCTACTACTACTTCTCGGCCTTCTTTAAAAGCCTTATACCATTCATAAGCCCTTGTTTTCGATATACACGATTCGCCGTAGGTATTTCGCAACATTTTTAGTGATTCACCACATGAAATATCATTTGAAACACAAAATTTAAGGCACACTCTTTGTTCAACAATATTTTCCATTGTAAAAATCGCCGAGGACTCAAAACTATGACCAACAAAAAGTGTAGTTTAAAACAAATTAAATGACAGATCCCGCTCAAATTTTGCGCGCTAAATCAGTACAGTGCTCCCAACATGCAGTAAAAAAATTAGAACGACCTCTTTTACGCGGGTCTTTTTATTGACATATTCCCGATACTTTTTACACAGAGTAGTACATTCGCCGAAGTTTCCTAAGGTTCTGCAAAAGTAAAAAAAAGGCGGGTAAAAGGTCAGCGTCCAGGTGTTTCAAACATTTATAGTCTACGTTAATTGCTTACCAGTCAAAGCCATGCTTCTACTTTTGTAGTATAAAAATATTTATAGGGTTTATCATGACAAGCTCGGTGGCGCAGTGGTGAAACGCGCTGTTACGCTACTTTGACACCAACGCTCGTGGGTTCGATTCCCACACAGTACAAACATTTGTGTGCATGAACATGTCTGTTTCTATGGGTCTGGGTATTTTCTATGTATAATAAGTATGTATTTACAAAAAAAACATGTATTTACGTATGTTTATCAGTTGTCTAGTGCCCATAACACAAGCTTCGCTTACTTTGGGGCTAGGTGGTGCTGTGTAATTTGTCCCACAGTATTTATTTATTTATCATAGGATTCCAGCCACGAGTGAAAATCTCTAGTACATGTATAGTAAAAATGTTTCGGAAGGCTAAAGAACAATTAATTTCTATTTATCGCGTTTATTTTCAGTATAATAACCACTTTACCGTCCTTTAACGAGTCTAGTAACTAGGTATCCGGTGGATTTACAAAATGGCTATCTAATATTACAACCTGAGAACGTTGCACCAGATAGTTAGTTTTAACATACAATCATAACTCGTTTAAATTTTTTTACAACTAAGGTTTTAAAATCGATTGTTAAAACCACGTCTTGGGCGTTTAGCAATACGGCCGTTTAACAACGTTTTAGCAAAATGAATATTTATTATAATAATAATATTTTAATAAATTTATTATAATATTTATTATAACACATTTCACTTCTTAAAGCTCCGGCCATGGAACTGCTATACCTACGTATAATGGTCAGACGCAGATGGACGGAAAAATTATAACATAGTTCTGGTATAGAATATTATATCACCTTTGTTCCCAGTACACTGTGGTGCTGTTCTGCTCAATTTTATATATTTTTTATTAGGGTTCCGTACCCAAAGGGTAAAACGGAACCCTACTACTGAGACTTCGCTGTCCGTCCGTCCGTCCGTCCGTCTGTCACCAGTGATAGTTAGACAGTTGAAATTTTCACAGATGATGTATTTCTGTTGCCGCTATAACAACAAATACTAAAAAATCGAATAAAATAAATTATTAAATTTTTTAGTATTTAAATTATTTAAGGGGCTCCCATACAACAAACGTGATTTTTTTGCTCGTTTTTGCTCGATATTGATAACGGAAACAGGTAGACGCTTATATATTCACTTTAAGAATAAATAATTAAATAAAAAAAAAACAATATTTAAGGGGGGCTCCCATACAACAAACGTGATTTTTTTGCCGTTTTTATAGATAGTGGTACGGAACCCTTCGTGCGCGAGTCCGACTCGCACTTACCCGATTTTTTTGTGCAATGTCGGTTGGAATACAAGCATACGGCGCACCTGATGTAAAGCGGTTACCGTAGCTTCCGAATGCTTGCAATACATTAAGTATCACTCGCCCGATGCACCTTTGCTGCGAGCACAGCAACTCCTGAGGAGCATACTGGTGACTTCATTCACATGCAGGAACAACGCTTGCGATATATTAAGTATGCGATGCCTCCTCAGCTGCTTACACAGCTACTCCTTGGGAGCTTACTGGTGACCTCACTCACACGCAGGAACACAAAACCCTCCAGGGTGTTGTTATTTGGCTGCAGTTTTCTGTGTGGTGTAGCTACATACCCAGACGGGCTGCTTTGATGCACCCTACGTCTATTAAAAATACCCAGACCAAGACAAACAGACATGTTATGCACACAAATGTTTGCCATGTGTGGGAATCGAACTCACGAGCGTTGGTGTCAAAGTAATGTAACAGCGTATTTCGCCACTGCGCCACCGAGCTCGTCAAAATCGAGAAGGCCATAATAAAATTATTTCTCTCGCTATGAATTAACAGATCTTTTTTGGGATTAGATAAGCAAGAATGCTGTAACGTGATTACGTCCTATTATTATTATATCGTTTGAATCATATATCCGCACCCCTTTTTTGGCAGCAAAGCTACTACCAAAAAAAAATTTTTCAAGATTGTATTCCACCGCTTTGTCAGCATGGTTACTATGAATATACATGCCAAACTACAGCTTTCTAGTCTCAAGCGTCTCTGAGTTTCTCTCTCTCTCTCTCTCGTCTCAGGCGGACCTGTCAGTAGCCTGTCTGACAGACAGATGGACGTGGAGAAACTATAAAGGTTCCTTGTTTACTACGGACGTTTTCCACGTGTGGGAATTGAACTTAGAATTCTTGGTGTTAAAGCAGTCAGTGTTAAGCACTTGATCACCGGGCACGGCAAATTACTACAATTATGTCTAATTTACAATAAAACGCAGTGTATAATATAATAATTCTATAGAGGAATTGTAACAGATGGCAGGACACGTTGCAGGTGCTGCAAGACAGCAAAAGCACCAGAATGCTGCAAAGAGGTACATTAGTTGCGATATTAGAAGTAGCAATGTGAAATGTGTTTCACACTATTTGACAGCTGTATATTTACTGCACATAATAACGCACGTCATACCTAATTGATTGGTAAACATGGCCTTCCTTATAATAAATTGAGTTATGTTCTCAAAGGGCTAAACACAAGTTCGCCATGAGCTAGATGACCCCGCTTCGAGTGGATATAATTCACTTGACTAGACGAAATTCAATTTTAAACTTAGTGATTCTGGTGGTGGTTTGAAAACACTGGTTCCTGCGAATTTAGCATTATAGATGGAGTACGCACTAAACATACTCAGTTGAAAGGCGAGAATTCTAGCAATGGAATGAGTGCGATTTCATATGAAAGGAACATTATATTAGGTAGTTATACCTTATTTGAAGTTAATGAGTCTTACGGAGAAAAAAGGCGAATGCCAGTAGCATCATTCTTAAGTAGGTTCGTAGTACGTTGGTCTAATGATTATCAGCAGCACCTGAGGATACCTCCTAGAGAAGCGAAATACTCGTAAGTGTCGCAGTGACGGGCAGTACACAGCCGTGCCAATAATCGTTAAAGAAAGAACCTTATTAGAGTTTCCACTTGAAAACATGGTCGACTTTCTTCTGCTGGGCGTCCGCTAGTCAGTTTTTAATGAAGTATAAATATTTCTTGACACACCATGCTGACAGAAGTGCCCTAAATGATTTTAACTGAGGTTCCAATTACTTTTTGAAGTAATTTGCTATAAATTTGAAAAGTTTTTTTTTGCTAAAGATAAAGATTTGCTAAAGATTGTGGACACTGGCAGAAATGATCACAGCAGCTATGTCGGTTGCGTGCATCTTCAGTGATAGTTGTCAGATAACCAGAGTAACCATGACGGCAACGACATGCGTCTACTAATTGTAGCTGGCGAGTGCCGCGTGGCTCTATTTCACATGAACTTACTAGTGGCTGGTTGAAGTGCACATAATTTGGTTTCTATAAAAACAAAAACAAACATCTGAAAATCATTCTCATGAGAAACTCTTAATTAGATTACTGTAATGTAGCTAAAATTGGGTGTGTTTTTTAATGGGATACAATCATTGGATACAATTTACTAACAACTATTTAGCCGTAGTTGTTTACGTGACTAGGCGTAATATTTTTTAACCGACTTAGTAATTATTTTGGTGAGTCCGGTGGTCGACGGGTTAGCAATATCTTAAAGTAGTCAACGCCACGAGCATTTGGGTGCAGGAGCAGGTTCGATTCTCGCACAGGAAAATCATTTGTAGGCATGAACATGTCTGTTAGTCTTTGTTTTGATGTTTCAAAAGAGGTAGCAAAGCATCAAAGCAGCCAGACTGGATAAGTTCCTATCTCCACTTCACAGAAAACCGTAAACAAATGATAACTCCTTGGAGGGTTGTTGTGTTCCGGCAGATTGATTGAGGTTACCAGTAAGTTAATAAAGAGTAGCCGTGTTAGCAACAGGGGTAGCGTACATCGAGTCAGCGACATTTCTGTATTGTAAGCGGTTATACGCTACGGTATCAACTTTACATCAAAGTGGACCAATCCATCACGCCTTATATGCCTCACCACTTAATTAATAAAACATCTAATAAGTAAACTGCACTTTGTCCACCAAGTTATGCCATTTTTGACAGTTGTATATTTAATGAGTGATATAGAGTTATAAGTTATACTACATAAACGTAAAATTGTTGGTTTTTTGCACGACAATCGTTTTGATTCGTTTCACACAGATAAAGAGTATAACAGCTATACGGGTGATAGACAAGTGCAATAGGTCACTTCTTCCACGGAAAATATCTGATTCTTGACAAAATATCTTTTTATGACTAAGACGGGTATATCAATCCGAACCTGGAAGTTTTTACCTAGTGATCAAACAACTATGCTAAGAGATTGATTTTGATGTAGATAAAATTAACATTGCCATACAATTGCTTAATCAATTGATCACCACTTGTGGGGAGATTTTTGACGATTTCCGCCATACCCTTGATGTAACCTTTTTTCATCCTTGTACATCTTTAATCTGAAAGAAATAGTTGTAACGTGTAATATTTGAAAATCAGGGCGTAGAAGATCCTCGTTTATCCATTGGTGTGCATATTATGACTATTTATCCTACTCGTACTATGATAGTTGCGATTTTCAAATATTTTAAACTTGCTAACTTAACAAAAGCCGCTTTACCAGAGGGAGACTTTGTACAAAAGTCGTCTGCGTGGTTACCTCTGTCTCACCTATTTCCACCGCCAAGCAGCTGTGTTCCGGTTTGAAAGGTGAGATGTGGCAGAGAAATTACTGGGTACTGTGGCGAAACAGCCTTAGGTCACAAGATTGGCAGCGCGTGAGTAACATCCCCGTGGTGTTGCGAGCGCTTACCATCTAATGCAGGCCGCATGCTCATTTGCCAGTCTAGTTGTATAAAAAACTTTAAAAGCTTGCATATCACTAATGGCTAACTGCGGCTCTGCCCGCGTGGAGTTTGGCATTTAAAGTTTACTAGAGAATCGCATATTCACAAGATAATGTGTTCATCCGAAATGTAGTTCTATTTCAGCACTATTTCAAACATGAATTTTAGTCGTATATGCGTGAGTGAGTCACAAACATCCATGTATTTACATATCCAAACATTGTCACAAGCGTTCACATTCGTCATACATTTAATCACTTAAGCGGCCACTTACATAAATAGGTTTAGAAGCGGCGCGTTTCGTCAATGAACGAACAACGATAATTAACGAATAATTGCCGTTCCATTTTAGCATTGCGATTGTTCATAGACTTTTTTTTATAATATAGGGGGACAAACGGGTACGTTAGGCACTTTATCGTAAGTTATCGCCGTCTTCTATAGGCTTTAACAATACCGGAGGGCTAGCGATTCGTTGCCAACCTTTTAAAGGAAATATTTTTTTTTATACTACGTCGGGAGGCATACAAGCATACAGCCCACCTGATGTAAAGCGGGTACCGTAGTCTACTAACGGTCTGTGTGAGAATCGAACTCACGAGCGTTGGTGTCAAAGTCGCGTTATTAACCGCTGCGTCCCTTGGCCCATCTATTTTAATTTTTGGTGAGTGGTATGACAGCCAGAGTCAGCGGCTGATATTAAATCAAAGAGTTCTTTCGAATATTCTCCAAATGAGGATTTAATAGTTGATAGTTGAAATAAATAATTAATAGTTGAAAGCAATGTCCCCGGATATAGAATCGTCTTGCTCTTTGCAGTTGGACTAAATTCCGTCTATCCCAGTTCGAAACTGGTCTAAGTAATGCATTGTTTTCACATTATATAATATTATTATCTTTTAAAGGTTTCTTGTTCATAATTGCAATCTCAAGAGATCATAATAGGATTTACCTCCGGAAAGTACATTAAATATTCACATGCTGGCAAATGTGTATGTACTGCCTGACGGAACATTTTCTCTCGTAGAAAAGCCTTAGTTCAAGAAATGAAGCTTGCTATTGGATCTGTCAATTAACAATATAACTGAAATTTGATCCGAGCTACTTAAAGTAATAATCTATTGGAAATGTCAAATACTTGGTATATCTCAAGACATCTATGTAGGGCCCAATAATTATTATTTATTTACAGGTTCTTGCCTAATGGACCCGATTAAAAGGTTAACCTAAAGCCATACGTTCCTTTTATAGTTCCTTAGTAAAAGGTATCAACGGAAGCCTATTGCTAAGGCTTCGCGGTTTTTTTTTATACTACGTCGGGTGACATACAAGCATACGGCCTACCTGATGTAAAGCGGGTACCGTAGCCTATTAACGCTTGCGATATATTAAGTATCACTCGCGCGATGCCTCCTCTGCTGCTTACACAGCAACTCCTTGGGAGCTGCTGGTGACCTCACTCACACACAGGAACACAAGAACCCTCTAAGGAGTTGTTATTTGGCTGCGGTTTTCTGTGAGGTGGAGGTACTTCCCCAGTTGAGCTGCTTTGATGCGCCCTATCTCTTTTAAAACTCCAGGCTAAAACAAACAGGCATGTTCATGCACACAAATGTTTGCCTTGTGTGGGAATCGAACCCACGAGCGTTTGTGCCAAAGTCGCGTCATTCATGACTGAGCCACCGAGCTCGTCAAAAGTGTCTGACCTTCTGTCGTCACATTCATTGGGCTATATCTTTTGAACTGTAACAGGTAGAGACATAACATTGAATTATGACCGATGTAATAACAAAAAAAAATTAAAAATACAGTAAACGTGCTTTCTCGTCATTTATTCTACACCAGGGATTCCCAAAGCGGTCGATATCGACCCCAAATAGTCGATTCCCAGGGATCGACATGAACGAAAACTGATTTTGGGGGTCGACGAGGTCTAAAAATCGATCTCTATTAATTAACAGAAGTTCTTATTTGAAACTTTCAAGATACTGTATGATTTTTTTATACCACTAAAGTGCCAATCAAGCGTACGGCCTGCCTGATGGTAAACAGTCACCGTAGCATATGGACATTTGCAACACCAGGGGTGTCACCCATGCGATGCCGACCCTTAAAAAAAGTTGTGTTACGTGTACCAACTTGTTATAAGAATGACTAATAGTTTAGTAGGAAGTATCATTGTTGTACTTTAAAAAGAACGAGAGATAGGCTTTTTAAAGTAATTTGGCTATGAGGGTCTGTGGTTGATTTTGGAAAAGGAGTCTCTTGCCCAAAACAGTTTGGGAATCTCTGTTCTACACGGTACTCCGGCCAGTGTGAGACAACTTAGTCTTATTTACCTATGGTACTTGGCTGGTTTTTATTACACTACATGGGGGAGCAAACAAGCATACAACTCGTGTGATGTGAAGTGGTTACCGTAGCTAATGGACGCTTGCAACGCAAAGAATAACTAACGCAGGCAATCGTAACCAGCTTGATCGCTATCTTACCTACTCATAAAACACTACAAGGATTGTTACGGAGTTCCTGTAAGGTGGCGGCACTTCCTTAGTTCTTAACCTAATTTTTAACGACTTTATACGCCCGGAGCAGCCAGGTCAGCAATGGTAAGGCGTGCATACGGTTCATGTTTCAGATGGCGGGCGTTCGCAGAAACGATCGCAGCAGGCGAAGGCAGAGACAACCGGAGCAACCATGGTAGCGACGGCATGCAGCTAATTGTATGTCTAAAGTCTTGGTAACAATATGCTACTGGGAATATGTTTCACACAGTGTGCCGGCGCGAGTCGGCCTCGCGCAAAAAGGGATCTGTCGTCGTAAGATAAGAAGTTTTATTTACTACGGTGGAAACAAGCGTAAGGTCAGTCTGATGGTAAGCAGTTACCCAAACCAATGGCCACTTGGTTTCAGAGGCGCCACTCGAACGTGGAAAAACCTATTCGCGCTTTTTTTAAGAATCGTGTAAAAAACGTCTCCGGTACCGAACAGTACGTGGAAACAATTACGGATCTAGTGTGTGGCTGACTGAAGGGCTCAATTCCTATGTAACTTGTTATTAGAAAACTATTTCAATCTTTCTACACCTGTAAGGTATGTAATCCATCCCCTTAAACTTCTGTAAATAATGAAATAAGAAAAAAAGGAAACATGTAATACATATTACAAAAATCTTTTGCATATCCGATTGTATACGATGTTTATAAAAGTAGGTATTAATATTTCAGTTTCAATTACTGTTATTAGAACCTCGCAAAGTAACAAACTATTAAAACCTTGTAAAACCAATAGGTTTAGTATCAAAATATACTGTTTTAGCATTTAGAGGAAGTACCTATAGACACATAATATAAAAAAGAAAATACCCCTAAACTTCAATATTTACGAGTAGTAAACAATCATTATGTAGGTATGTTTTAGATATTATAAAACTTCCCCGTATTTCTAAATAAAAAAAATTTTTTAGCCTCGGAGTGGCAATTTTATTTTTATATTTTTACTTGGATGGCTAAACTATAAAAGTTTCGTTTTTACCCCGAAACCGAAGAAACAAACTAGAATGGAATCAAATGCATTGTAAAACAAAAGAAATGAATCTCTGAACGTTTAATGTCGTTTAGAGCCATTTGAAAATGCTGAGCGTCATTTGAATTTTGCGGCTTACGAGCTCAGAGCGGATATTTGTGTTGCTAATGTGATCCCAGGGCTGACGCATTATTAGCGCCCGTGATACCACCCGCCTACAGGGAAATCAATATACGAATGAACATTATAAAACTTACTTTTGCAATTGTCATTTTGCTAACTTATGGAAGCGAGAGCTGGGTATGCCAGAGGAAATACAAAAGTAGAATAATCACAGTCGAAATGCGAGCAGTTAAGCCAGAAGACACAGCTCGCTGTACATAACGCAGTGCGGTTTTCTCAGCATTAACTTCTGGAAGTGAAAGTTGGGGATGGCAGAAAGAGCATGAAAGTAGAATAAATGCGATCAAGATGCAAGCGTACTATAAAGTTTCTTAGAGAAAGAAAGATGTTTCTTTCGCAGATCCTCAGAGAAGTTGTGTTGTGAAAAAACTTCTTAGAAGTCTACATGGGTAAATGGGATTCTTCAGAAAGGCAAGAACATTTTGTGGAACCTCCAACCTATGAGTGTAAGCGATTGCTGTGACTGCTTACTATCTCGCGGGAACACATGGAACCGTCGATACTCGACTCCCGATTAGACTTACCAGCTTGGATTGGTTAATATCAACTCTGTCTCACTTCCGTGATCGTAAAGCTTTAACGGAATTTACGGTATTTAGTTAGCTTATGTCGTTGCTACAAAGAAGCAGTTAGATGCTAGTCTGATTTACGCTAACATTATAAATGCGGATGTAGCTCCGGTTAACGGTAATTGGTGAAACCGGAGTGAAATCTCCGGTTCACAAAAGCAATAGCGTTATAGGTAATTAATTAACTTTGAATGTAGTTTTTTGAATAGAAATGATATTTACAAATAGTCATATACTTATATATCTTTAAAAAATTCTATATGGGTTACGTGAGTAAGTATTTGTGATCTGAATAATCACACACTGCACTGTACTGCAGTGTAGACGCTAGGTATTCAGCGATTGAAACATTATTAGATTTTTATAAGCAATTATTTCAGTCTAACTCTTATTAGAATTAAATGATTATGAGAAATATGGTGCGTGTACTTCTGGTTTTATCATGAAGAAAATTACGCATGGAGAACTGATGAGACGATTTAGCATAGTAACTTAGTTCACCGGTACCCCTACCAGTCAGACTGTCAGACTGTCGGCCAGTGGGGCAGCTATTATTATCTAGTTCACGGTTTAACATTGCGTCAGTTGAAATAGCCTCCTATTGGCTCAGAAGCTTAGTAAGGTCGAATTGCTAATATGTTTAGGCGCTAAAACTTATGTTTTTGGGAGTGAGGTGTGCCTTTATACGCCGTCTATTGGTTATTGGTTTGTAGGGTTTATCAACGATTCATTACCCTTTCACGACTGACTCCTCAATCGATCGTATGAAATTTGGTACTTATTCCTTGTCCATCAAAATGATAAGACTAAGTGACACAATCAGATTAAAATGCCACCGATATGCAATGTGTTTTGGTTATATTCGAGCCTACCTGGAATTATTTGGTACCTACAGATACCAGACACATAAAATAAAGAGAGTGGTCAGTCACTCCAGCATCTGGCTCGTGAATGGCTTTCTGTACTTTGCGCCTTCAATTGCAAATTTCTATTTATAGTTATGAAATTGATAGATACTTATTTCCTTTTTAGATGTTGGTAATTTTGTAAAATTCTTTTACAGTTGTATCTAGATTGGTAAAAGAATTTGACAAAATCTAGATACAAAGCGGCATATAATTTATTTCAGGTTATGAACTTTTAGGTTTAGCGTGGTTTAGGTTATATACGAGTACCTCTTCGAAAACTTGTAGTTTTATAACATTACTAGCTATGCCCGCGACATTAAACATGCAAATCTGGGGTAAAAGGTAGTCCATGCCGTCCCCTGAGATTCAAATTATCTTAATAGGAAATTTCATCCAAATCGTTTAAGCAGTTCTGGAGATTCTTTGCTTTCAGCTGTTGTGAACCGACATGAAAAAGCAAGTAAAAAAACTCTTATCCTAAATATTTATACAAATAATCCCGTCAATCAACCCAGAGCTGAAATAATGGATAAAACTCATGTCAAGGTTTACTTGGAAGACTATAAAGTGGGGTTCTTCAAAAGAGGCGTCAAGAACTTTTTACAGAGTTAGCAGCGTGCGTGTGATTAGATTTGCATTAGATATTGTAAGCGTCCAGAGACTACGTTAACTGCAGTACCATCATGCTTGTTTACAATCACAACGGTTTAAATATAGTTGGGTGGTTCATAAATATACGGGCGTGTACGGGCTGATCATAAGCGAAGATCACCTATGTAGGCTTGCGTCACTGTTACCGTTGCTACTTAGGAGCTTACTGTTAGTGAGGAACCTCACTCTCCGGCAAGGATATAACCCCTTCGGGGAGCTGTTATTTGGGTGTCGTTTTGTGTAACATGAAGGTGCTTCACCACACGGACTGCTTTCCACCCTACCGCTCTTTAAAACATTTCACCGGCCTGGACCTAATGACCACCGAACACTTAAATAAGAAAGCAGACAAATAATTTTTCGCGTAGGTAAGCAGGTATCTTATACACAAGTATAATATACGCAAGTATAATAAATATTTAGTTGTTTAACTTATCACTCCTCCAATCGAGCCATTTCATAAAAAACTCTCTCATTTTAAACAGAATATTCCAGTGGTTAAGAGGATACCTCGAGGTGCGAGGTACTCTGTAGCTCACTCTTTGACTCAACTTTCATCAAACTGCACTGCACTGAAAATAACACGACAGATGACTGGGAAAAATTGCTACCATTTGCATATCCTATTGCTTCTATTGGCAATAAACAAACATCCCTTATCCAAAAAATGAAAGACAATTGTACTCACTTGGTAATACCCTCCATAAGCACAAACAATAGTAAACGTGATTCTCACAATAAACTAAAAAAGTCGAGCAAAAAATTAGCGACGGAGATTTAAAAGGCGCTGCGCTGCGTGCATAAAGACCTGTTGAAAATCAAAAATAAATTTCAATCGATTGGTCTAGAACTAAATTTTGATAAATGTGAACTATATATTCAATGTATGTATGTATATCTTCACGCCAGGCCCCTTGCAGGGTAGGCAGATAGAACCGAGCGCCATAAGACGCGGTCCTTACAGACTTCACTCGCTTCTCTAACATTCATAGCTTTTTTCATGCACGCTCAAAATTTTAATTATGCTAAAATTATCTATATATTCAATAAAAACGTAGACAAAATTATTCAAAATTTTATTGACTTGACTCCTAACATAAAAATTGTTAATTAAACATCTCTGTCTCCTAGGGTCCATGAAGCATTTCCGGATTTTATCTATACATCTATACAGATAAATAAAATTGGAGTGTCTGTTTGTAATATTAAAATAACCGCTTTTTATTAAATGCATATGGATGTATACACGGTACATATACCAAAATATTTTTTTTTACAATTTTTGTCTCTCTGTCTGTTTGTTCCAGGTAATCTCTGAAACGGCTGGATCGTTTTGACGGGACTTTCACTGGCAGATAGTTGATGTATTAAGGAATAACTTAAGCTACTTTTATTTTAGAAATTTTATTTATTTTTATTAATATAAATAAATAATAAAAAATAACTATTCCGCGCGTACGAAGTTGCGGGCACAACTACTAAATAATATGATATGATATGTTCTGAACCGCCTATTGGAAATTGATTCCCATTCCGCTCTTTACATTTAAAAATTTTGTCTTTTCGTTCTAAAATTAATGTATATACTTCGTAGAAGCTGTGACTTTAAGGGAATATGTAAATTTACTCACTCCTTTAGACACTATGTTGTATGAATATCTACTGTAGAACGTATTTTTAACATACAGCTAAGCGAAGAATCTTGGTCACAAGCTTCCCTTCTCATTCGCCACGGTGGAGTTTGGACACTACGGACTTTCTTGTCAAAAAAGTGCAGGTCTCTGCATTTTAGCGCATTAGACCTGCGATTCAGCGCGGAAATGCTGCCAGCATCATTGGTAGAATGTCGCGGCGGCCACACTTTTTAGGTTTATTAGGTATAATTTTGTTTTATCAAGGAGTCACAAAGCTTCATTTTTGTGAAAAAGGAGTGACTTTATAAGAGCTGAAGACTGGCCCTCGTCTAGCTCAGAACCCCTTAGACCACAAATTATGGTCAGTTTTAGAGGACACGGCTCAAAACAACACGCCGACACCTAAATCCCTTGCGGGGTAGGCAGAGAGGATCGTACGCCACATGACCCGATTCTTACATACCCCACTCGCTTCTTTAATATTAATTGCTCTTCTCATGCAAGCTCGCCGGTTTCTAAGGCTCCTGTCATCACCTTCTGATTAATATAAATTACTTATTTACTAATTGAAAAATTAAAATGAACATTTTGCAATATTCTTACTATATCAATTGGTTGATTGAAATTTTTAACTAAGATTCGGTATAAAATTTATATGCTACATTTTGTCTGTATAAATTTATGCAAGAATGGAATTCACGTCGCTGTATCGTTTTCTTTTTGAAAAATTCATTTTTACTACATTTAATTCCGAATATAATATTTAATGGGTTAGAAAAATATTTTTAG
Organism: Pyralis farinalis; assembly: GCA_947507595.1. Taxonomy (NCBI): domain Eukaryota; kingdom Metazoa; phylum Arthropoda; class Insecta; order Lepidoptera; family Pyralidae; genus Pyralis; species Pyralis farinalis. The sequence goes on from OX382272.1 coordinate 17,687,596, forward strand.
TTGTAATTTTTTATACATTGTTAAAAAAAAATTAAGACTATTAATAGGTATGTGTTCCAAGGCTAAATAACAATATAAAAAAAAAACTCTGAAGGTCCTAAGTACGGAAAACAGAACTAGTGGTCAGCAATCTAGGTGTCAGAATGTCTGCCCACTGTGTTAATATAATCTCACTATACGCTACCAAATAGATCCAAGTAGGATCAAATACGTAATGAATCTCGGTGACATTTTAACTTGATTAATTTGATGAAAGTTGCAGGCAGAAGATCTGACAGTTTCTGACATTAATAACATTCAAGTCGAAATTATGCAATAGGAAAGTTTTCCAAGGAGCGGAGGCCGAGAGTCAAGTGTACACGTGTATGCTAAGGTGGCATATTGTCGGCATGTCGTCTCGTCGTTATAATGTTCCGCTTCAAAGTGGCAATAAATATTGTGATGCAATTGCAATTTAATATTATACTCGGGAAATGCGTAGTAGGTATATTAGATTGTATCGTTACATGACTACAAAATGAGAGAATAACTTTTGTATTCCATTTTTAAATGCCAGTTTAAAGGTCGGTTCTCGAGTCACTTTGGAACTGATCTTCACTGCAGACTTTGAGACCAAGAAATGTTCTCGGTATTATTAAAAGGTGTTTAGAGTCATAGTATGTGAGATTCTCTTATTGGTGAAAGATGTGAATTGAATCTTGGTTGGGTAAAATTGAACCATTTCAATCATCAATGACTCTAGTCAGATTAATCTAGATACATGTCCATAAAGGAACGGGGATGTTAGCATCACCGGTATGGAATTCTCCTCCCGCTTCCGTGCGTGTCGGGTACATTTATTGCTAGTTTAAATATTTTACTTCGTTGTTATTGTAAAGTGTGTATATTTCGTTAAAGTTGGTTTTCTGTGATATAAATCTATAAATTTCGTGTCGATTCTCGTTTTAATTAAGGTTTAATTTGTAATGTTCATGGCAGTGATTAATAAATCAAGAAAGTAGTAGGGAGTATGCATGTGCCGTCGCGTCGCCCACAATCTTTGCAAAAGCAGATTTGCCCCGTTGAAAAGTAAGTAATTATTCGACATTTTGTTTACTATATTATTGAAAAGCATATTTAAGATTAATGAAAAAAAAATATTTTTATGCTGGTGGCATTAAAATATTAAAAGCGTATATATGATAAATTTAAATAAATTTAATGGAACGAAATCTCCTTGTGTCGAACACGCTCTTCGATCACAAAGATATTCCATTTACACATGGAGACGGAATGAACAGAAAAGTTTCATTGATTTGATTTTCATAGATGTACGTCTCCGAAAGTCAGCAACAACTGAAATGAAGCTTGCTGTAACAGAACGCGATTTGCAAATTAGAAGCAAAAAATAACCCTGTAGCACCTGTGGCTAAAACTGGTGAATCATATTCAGATAAATTGAAACTTCGTCTGCCCAAGCAAATTAAACCCGTTCAAACTCGCGAACTAATGCCTTGCATTGTGGCATATCTATATATAGTTACTTATATTATATGATATATATAAAGAGTAGTCAGAAGTCGATCATCCCCTTGCGCAATTTTTAACTATATCATTATTTTACTGTACATATAGCTGCTGTGCATAGTATCATATTATCATTAAATCAGCATTCCTAATGATTGGTTAGTTAATAAACAACGAGACCATTTTGAACAGTTCTACGTACTAAAGACATCCAGATAAATCGCCATAATGTCGTTTACGTAAGTGATGTACACACAATTGGTACTAAACCAGCTATCCTAACGATAGTTAAATCAATCCGTTGTCACCTATTTATTAAAACTATTGTGTTTGTATCCAGAGTTTGACGAGCTCGGTGACGCAGTGGCTAATAACGCGACTTTAACATCAACGCTTGCAGATTCGATTTCCACACGGGACAAACATTTGTGTGCATGAATATGTCTGTTTGTCTTGGTCTGGGTGTTTTTAAGAGAGGTAAGGCGAATCAAAGCAGCCAATCTGCGAAGTACCTCCACCTCCTAGAAAATTGCAGCCAAATAACTCTTTAGAGGGTTGTTATGATCCTGCGTGTGAGAGCTCCTAAGGAGTTGATGTGTTAGCAGCAGAGGTGTCATTGCGCGAGTGATACTTAATGTATATATGTATATGTATATATATATATATATATATAAATAATAATAAATAAATAAATAAATATTGTCGGACAAATTACACAGCGCCATCTAGCCCCAAAGTAAGCAAAGCTTGTATTATGGGTACTAGACAACTGATAAACATACGTAAATACATTTTTTTTTTGTAAATACATACTTATTATACATAGAAAATACCCAGACCAAGACAAACAGACATGTTCATGCACACAAATGTTTGTCCTGTGTGGGAATCGAACCCACGAGCGTTGGTGTCAAAGTAGCGTAACAGCGCGTTCCACCACTGCGCCACCGAGCTCGTCAAAATATATATATATATAGGTACTTTGAATTGACATTAAACCTTCACGGTGTGAGATTTTCGAGTCAAACTTTATACATGATACCTATGACGTTTTTCTTTTTAAAAATGTGCAACATTTTGATTTTAGAATTTCAATCGATTTTTATTCAGCTTAGACGGGAAAGATGCATACTTCGAAAATCCGAGTAATTTTTAAAAACGAGTACCGACGCGAAAATAACGCAGCAGAAATGGCTCGCAATATTAATGCTGCGTTTGGAGAGGAGACTGCTAAAGAACACGCTTTCGTAATGGAAACTTTGACTTGAAGAACGAATCACGTTGAAGACACAGGTGAATAACGCTGAATTGAAGATGGTGGAAGCCGATCCGAGTCAAACTTGTGTATTCTTGTGTTGCCTTGTTGAATCGGTACAGAAATGAAGGAATATGGGATCGAATTGTGACATGTGACGAAAAGTTAATTCTTTACGATTACCGTCAGTGAAAAATGCAATGGCTGACCCCAGGTCAAATGCTGCAACAGTGCCCTAAAGCAGAGCTTACCAATAAAAAGATAATGGTAACTGTTTGAAGGTCTCTTCGTGGTCTACATGGAGTATAGCTTTCTCAGGTCTGGTCAAGCAATAACAGCAGATATTTACTGTGCCGAACGTCGAACAATGATGGCGAAACTGGCAGTGAAATAGCCTCGACTCGTGAATCGATCTTCACCATTATTGCTCCATGAGAACGCAAGACCCACACTGCACGAGAAACCGTTGGAACTCTACAGGAGCTGCAGTTAGATACCATAGCCCCAAAAACCATACGTCATCCTCCGTACTCGCCAGACCTTGCTCCAACTGACTAACATTTTTCGTGATTTGGTCAATTTTCGACGTGGGAAAAAAATTTATTACCAGAAAGTAGTCACAGTTTGTCGAATCTAGATCTCCAGAGTTCTATCGCAAAGGCATAAATAAACTTCCGATTAGATGGCAGCAATGTAATGAGGGTAATATTTTGATTAAATAAATATGTAACATCTCAGAAAAAAACGAGTTTTAATTTTTCAGTACAAATCGGCAATTTCATACTTTAACCCTTAATACTACTTCCTTTATTTGTTATACCTGTAAAGAAACGTCTAAAATATAACAAACTCTACTCCACATACTTAATTCGTATTTAAATATCTATAAGAATTCAGATTTTCTAGTTCTACGGTAGGTCTACGGTTTACGTACGTATCTCGTAGACATTGTATACGGCGTAGGTGTCGTAGACTTACGTAGGGCTACGGCGGCGTAGACGTCTTCGTAAGTTTACTTTCCTTTTACTGTGAAGTCTTTGTTTTTTTACCACCATACGGCTTGCCTGATGGTAAACTGTCACCGTAGCCTATGGACATTTGTAACACCAGGCGTGTCACTCATACGTTGCTGATCCTCTAAAAACCTCTTCACACATTTCTTGACGAATCCTATGCTGTAGTCCCTTGAAAAGCCTCGGCTGGGAGCTCATTTCACAGCTTGAGATTTCTCGGAAGAAAACTTCTCTGGAATCGCGTAGTACGCGACGATTTCGGTTCCAGCATGTGAGGGTGAACTCCCCGCCGTCGGCAAGCGGTGCGGTTATAAAAAGTAGCTATCGGCATCATATCGAACAATTCTTCAGAACATAACCCGTTGTATAATTGGTGTAATACACAAAGGGAGGCAAAATCTCTCCTTAAACTTAAGGGTTCAATACCGTGTGTAAGCTTAGGATTGTCGACAATCTCATAGCTCGTCTCCGAATCGAATCACTTGATCCAAGGTGGTATCCAGGTGCTCCCGCCCAAAGGTGACTGCAGTACTCCAAGTGCGGTCTGACCTGAGACTTATATAATATATAAAATAGTTTTGCTCTGTTAAGCACACCAAGTTTTATTGACGCCAGCTTGACTTGACTTGACTTGAGACCTCGACGTCAAGCATCCTAATAATAGGGGTTAAAGCACGAAATTGCCGTTTTATAGTAATACATAGATACTTTGAATTGATATTAAACCTTCATGGGAGATGTTCGAATTAAACTTTTTTCGCAGATACCTATGAGGTTTTCTTTTAAAACATATGCAACATTTGATTTTAGAATTTCAATTGTTCTTTAGCTTTCGTCTGGTCAAGCAATAACGGCAGATGTTTTCTGTGCCGAATTTCGAACAATGATGGCGAAACTGGCAGTGAAACAGCCCCGACTCGTGAATCGATCTTCGCCATTATTGCTCCATAATAACGCAAGACCTCACACTGCATGAGCAACCGTTGTAACTCTACAGGAGCTACAGTTAGAAACCATACGTCATCCCCGTACTCGCCAGACCTTGCTCCAACTGACTAACATTTTTTTCGTGATTTGGACAATTTTCTACGTGGTAAAAAATTTTCTTCTCAGGAGGCAGTACAAAATGCTTTCATATAATTTGTCGAATCTAGATCCCCAGTGTTCTATCGCAAAGGCATAAATAAACTTCCGATTAGATGGCAGCAATATATAGATAATGAGGGTAAATACTTTGAATAAATAAATATGTTACATCGTAGAAAAAAAGAGTTTTAATTTTTCAGTACAAATCATCAATTTCATACTTTAACCGCTTTTAGAAATTTAGGAACAACAGCAAATGGAGTTTTCGTAGAGGAGGATGCGCAGACTGGTGTGTTCTTGGGGTTGAATTAGACCAAATTAAGCTGCCCCCAGTTAGATACTTTAGTCAAAATACCATTCATTTCAGACACAAGTTATCGCGGCTTTACTCTACAAGGAAACGAGGGATGTTAGCACGGCCTGAATAACAAGTGTGCCCGGTGCTGTAGTCCGCATAACAATTAAAGGCATCAATTGACAACATATCATTGATATGCAGCAGAAGTAGTCTTCCATGAAGTCGGGACTTGTCCGGTGGAGCAGGAAAGCACAAAAAGGCACGTTAGTACAGAACATAACTCAGGAGCACACACCTCAGCACCACTGCCAGTATACCATCTGGCCCAGTCAATTTATGACAGCTGAGAAAGAGTAATGCCCGGCGGAGATCTCGCTGGGTACTGGAGATCCAGCATTGAGCTACCGCACCACGGGATGGTGGCACAGCCCTCGTCATTCATATTCGGGCTTTAGACGAAAGGAGATTACCGAGTAAATCGGCTTTGTCCTTGGCGCTATGGGCCAACCTGCCATCCCGTTTCTGCAGTGGTGGCATGGACGATTGACAGAAATTTTCCTCGGCAGCTTTAGCGAGCGAAAGAAAGCTCTCAGAGGGAGGGCTCGCGCGAATTTTGTTCTAGCAACCACAATTTTACTGGACCCCGAGACAGTTAAAATTGTTACTGCATTTTAGGCTGCAGTGTTACTTGTGTATAATAAAACTTACATTTTAAAGGTATAATGCATGGCTCGAATCTTCGATCTGTGAGCAAAACAAAAAATAAAAAAAAGGCAATTACGTTGACCCGTCTCACAATTTAAACACAAAAGAAGGGCATATGTATTCATATTCACTTTTGCAATCTTAATACAGAAAGTGCTACGGATATAAGAAATGAAAAATGTAGAGTGGCTAATAAGAGACGAAACAAGATACGATTTGAAAAGTTATATTTTCATATAATTGCTACTGGAAATCTTTAGCGAAATATTATCTACTACTTTTATGTACCAATTAAAACATATGTTAACTAATATATATACTAATATATCTCGATATATATCACGTTAAAATTAATATTTTTATATACGCTATGGTTTTTTAACCATAGCGTCATACACAAAGAATAAAACAGCAAATGTACATAAACAGTTTTATTCCATCGATTAGATTTGTTAACCAATAGATTATTCCTTATTTAAACATATGTAACATGTACCTACAATAAAAACATTTAAATATTGCCAGCTCTTTTATTTAAACAAAGAAAATTGAACAATGTACCGCTTATAAATTGAAATGACTTATTACAGCACTGATGACAAGCAAAAGATAGGGCTACGATAAGATTAGTACACTGATATCCATGTAATAATTGCATATTTTAGAAATAAAATTAACTTCGCTAGTCAAGAATAGAATACTGGAAAACACGCGATTAATATTTTTTTTATTTTAAACTAGGTATACAAATACTTGACCTCTAATAAATACATTTAAATTTATTTAAGGAAGTTACTAGCCTCTATGTCTACAAGCTTTATTTAATTAATTTTTATTTACAGTTTAATAATATTCTCATTGTTATAAAAACTCTAAATAAAATATTATTAGTAGATATTGCACTGTTGAAATTGTATTGTATTATGCAGCAGTAAAAATAATATTGAGTTAAAAGCCCGACTTAAACTGGGGCCAACGTTGCATTAGAATATGACAGAAACTATTGCGTGACACATATTATTTTCCAAAACTTTGACATCAAAACGTAACTTTTCCTTATATATTTTAAGTGTTGAAAAGATAAATTATCTATCCAAAATTTCTATGACTGCACATAAGAACAATGTAATCTGGAAGTTAAATGTTAGTGATTTGATGGCGATACGTCGTTTGGCACTGCTGTGGAGTCATGACTTGTTCACTTGCGGAAACAAGAGATCGGATTGAAGTAACACTGGCGGAAGCGGACTTGCCTTTTGTCGGCTCGCCACTGTCGTGCTAGTCGACCATCTATGTTCCGCAGACCCCAACCGCGGGGCTCCGTTTGAGGCCACGTGCGGCTTACGCGTCCCATCCTGCTGTAATAAAAAAATCATTTTATTTGTAAACAACATTAAATGGATACATCGCAATACACGAATCAGAATATTAATCCCTGCAACTTCAAGTAACGAGTGTTCAAGTCAGTGAACACTTTTACCTATTGGAAAGGTGAATTTGGATCAAAACGGTTAACAAATATGAGGTGTAAAAATAGTAAATAAATATTTTTGGAGGACATTGGTTGGGATTGGTGCATATATTAGTCTAATCGCGAACCCAATCACCCCTACGTAGCTTGTTTGTTTCTGTCGGGTTATTAAGCCATCGGATTGTATTAAAAGTAATCCATCTAAGTACATAAAATTGACACTTAAAAGTCGAAAAGATCAGGCTTATTACATTAGATTAAATTGTAAGCAGTCTATTCTTACGAGTATCTTAAGAGTGAAATTGAATCTTATAGTAAAAGAGACTGTGGTAATAGGAGAAGTAAGGTATAGCGATACTAAACAAGCGTCCCATTTGGGAAAGTACCTTTACTACGTAGGAGACCATAGCCAATTAACAACAAAGACACCCCTTCACATAAACATAATCATTGTACAGAGGCGACGGGAACAAAACCCCGTTTATTAATGTAACTATACGTTTAAAATTACATAATACTTACTACCTTTTCAATCAGCGTTGGGTTTAGGATACTCAACACTGACTAGGAAAGTTAGCACAATTAACCTGAACAAGTTCAATGAAATAACCCAAAAAAGTATTGAAATCTTAACTATACAGATACATCTTGATCAGTGCAGCACGAAAGCGTGAAAACACGACTCAGTCAATACATAGTCACAAATTTCACACTTCAGTACTGCGCCACAAAACTTACACTGCATTGGGACCACGGTAGGTTATTTTGCTCGAGTTATTGCTTTCTTACAGAACCTCGAGGCAGCATTCAATTTGTGTTTTAACTCACAGACATTAGGATATCTATTAACACGCACCGTGGCCCAGTTAGAAAGAATAGTTTATCCAAGAGGCCAATTAAACGACTGATTCTATTTTGCCCCCGTAGCAGCCACCAGCCGATTAGAATCTAGCATTTCTTGCCTTTCACAATCGCCCAGTTACTGAGATTACGTAGGAGTCAGTGTCCACTGATTTGAAAAAACTGCCCCTACTGCCTGTAGACGTAGACGTATCACGCAATCCTTCTCAGTCTGTTGACTTATTTGTGTCTCTCGTCATCCGGTACGCCGAGTGCATCATGTCAAGCACGGTGAATGAAGTGACGCATCCATTAAGATTTTATATTCATCCGGACGTGTAGTCAACAGAAGATTAAGCACAGAGTTTCTTGGTCCTCTATATCTGTTATTTTCATTAGCCAATGACTCAGCCAATAGCAACCATAGATCTAACACATATACTTAAAATGTCCATAGGCTACGGTGACTATTTACCATCAGGCAGGCCGTATGCTTGATTGCCACCTTAATGGTATAAAAAAATATATACATAAAACGAATATAGGAGTTAATTTCTGCATGCTGTCAGTGAATTGAGAGCCAAGCTATTAGCATAAGATTATTTAGCATTGCAGTTTCTCAAAATCACTCACCCCGGCCTGCACACATCATGTATCTAGAGGCATTTGATGAAGTTTAACACGCTGATAGCTTACACTTATAGGGCCTTTATCCTTGGTTCCCTCTGCCTACCCCGCAAGGGATTTAGCGTGAAGTTATTACTATTATTATCCCCGAAAAGTTTAGGATCTTATGTAAAACTCGAAAAATTCTTAGCACTCAACTAGTGTTCAACAAAGAACAATAATTATCCGAATATTATATTTTGCAGTATCATATGTAATATCTATGTAAAGGCTAATGGTCTCGGTTCGTCCTCATCCCGACCTCTAACTGATGGGTCCAGACGATCCCTTTCCCCATTAACGCAGACTAGAACTATGAAATTGGAACCATAATAGAGGTAGGCATCTCATGGTAGAAATGTTCTTACGTGGATTTAACGTGTTGGTATAAACAACATGACAAAAACATGTGTACATTTTATGAAAGTTACATAACAATGTTTCCATTTAGCATGCAATAGTGAGCCCCACTCTATAATGTTTATAGTTACTTAAAGCCATACAACTGTTACATTCGTTGCTGTTAATTAACGACTGCTCGTGTAATGTTGTTAGTAGATATGTTATTTAATCAATATTACATGCATTATTTATCAATTGTATGTATACAGATATCTTAAACATCCATAGTGTGCAACTAATTGCGATAGGTAATTCGTTATATGAAATTATATATGAATACGTTATGTGAAATTTCAACAACAGTGCTTTTTAAACTGTGTCACGAAGTAATCAATTTTTAAGAATATATTTAGGAAAATTAAACCTAATACATTAATATAAAACTGAATACACGAGATTAATAAGGGTTACTTAAAAAGTTGGATGGAAGATGGAAATCCATGGAGTCTAATTCAATAAAGGGCTTAGGAAAAATGCTTCTCTCTCATCGTTGTTAATGCTAATGTTGTGCTCGCCGAGATCCTTTGGTTGCAAATTGCTTACGGAGCTTGTCCTCTTTGTAGAAACAGCGAAGCTAGTTCACGCCTCACATAATTACCGAGACACCAGCACTGCTCAGATTAGTACGCTAATCACTAAGCAAGTCGAGACTTGAAATTACTTGTTCAAAAGCCGTGTAGTTTTACAATTTCGCTAGCATTTTCTTTACAGGTTTTAATTAAAATTTATACAACGTTTTCAATAAATCTTAATTTAAACTATTTTGTATCAACTTTACATTGTGTTCATATTTCTAGCAATAGTTGATTTTGTTGACATCATACATAATGCTTTCAGACACATGGTTTTGATATATTTTTTTAAGCCAATATAAAACTGAACCCGTCAAAGTGTGAGGCGAAAATACGGAAGAAAGGATTCCGTAGTCGTATAGGTAACATAATATAATTTATATAACAAAATATTTTTCTGTTACAGTAGCGTACAACTTGTAAAAAATCAAAGGGAAGGGAACCTCTCTGATTACTGCATCCCTATCAGTGGGTGGTGAAAAATTGATAATTATAACGAGTCTTAGACTTCAAAAATGTTTTTTTTTATACAACGTATACACAACCGAGCCTATAAACGCTTGCAATACAGAAAGTAGCACTCGCGCGTAGCCGTTTCTGTTGCTAACACAACAGCTTCTGAGGAGTAACCACACTCACTTGCAGGTACAGAACAATCGTCCAGTGAGTCGTTATTTGCTGTGGTTTTCTGTGCGGTGGGGGTACTTCTCCAGGCAGGATAATTTGAAGGAAAATAATCCTATCTCCATTAATGTATACCTTTTTTATACCACTTAGGTGATAAACAAGCATACGGCCTGTCTGATAATAGTTAGCGTAGTCTATGACATACACATCAATCAACGCTCGTAGGTTCGATTCCCACATAGGAAACATTTGTGCATGAATGTCTGCTTGTCTTGGACTGAGTGTTTTTAAACGAGGTAGGGTGCATCAAAGCAGCCCGTCTAGGGAAGTACTTCCACCTCACAGAAAACTGCAGCTAAATAATAACTCTCTGGAGAGTTGTTGAGTTCCTGCGTGTGAGTGAGGTCACCAGTAAGTTTCTAAGGAGTCGCGCGCGAGTGATACTCAAAGTATTACAAGCGTTCATAGGCTACAGTAACCGCTTTGCAATACGCGTGCCGTATGCTTGTACGCCTCCCGACGTTGTATAAAAAAAATATTGTGATAAAACTTAGGCAGATTAGGAGATATTCTCAAAACTAAATGATTGGATAATGTCGACTATGGTAGAAAATATTACACCTGATTTCGGCGTCGAGCTGCAGGAGGAGTTTGCGAAGTGCTGCTGTGTCCATAGCATCCAACGTCCCTGGCAAATACAGCTCATTGTCAGGATGTGCAACCAGAGTATTTTCTAACTCCTCTTCGTCGGAATCCTATGGGATAGTAACGGAAATACATTAAAAAGTGATTTCAATGAAGTATATCGGACCTATCGAATATAGGTTGTATTGTATCGTATTATACGGAGAATTTACTTACCACGGGCGCGGCGAATGTTGTTACGAATAGTAGAACGAATGTGCTCATTATTATTACCAAACTGGTATTGTGTGCACTCGGTACTTTCATTGTGGATGTTTGCTTATCTGTTAAAATGAAAAGCCAATATTAATTTCATTCTTTAGAGATAAAACGCTACCCACTGTTACATTGTCCCTTCTACAGCTTAAGTTTCTTAATATTGCTATACATGTCTAGGAGAGGAAGTAATCTATACAGAATATATATAAGTTTCTGGTAAGTGTGACAAGTCCGTAAACAAGTATAAAACTATACTTTACTACTAGTTGCTGCGGTTATATGTATATCAATACATTAAATGTGATAGAGGAGACTGTAACCTAGATTATTTTATGATTTACTTTTGAATAGTGTTATTTCAGATCAAGTATTTTGGTCTGAACAAGTTATAAGCAAAAATAAACTTAAGTAATATACAATTTATAGAAAGGGGAAATTGCGAAAAGTCTAGGTTTCTTGTCTTGGTCATAGTGCTTGATATAGTAGTGGATTGTAATTGTACAAGTGGAAAGAAAGTTGAAAAAATTACTTATTTCAATTTACAAGTAAAAGTTTAGATATTATAAAAGTGGAAAGTTGCGTCACATGTAGTCTTATCCTGAAAGCCTAGTCGATAAAAAACTATATAGAAATAAAATTTATGATAATTTCAAATGTTCGACGAAACTGCCATAAAGAAAACATACAATAAGATATATTTCTGAAATAACAATATAATTCTTATTAGTGAAGTCAATAAAACTGTAAATAATTACACTGCCACAGTAACTATTATAGAATATTACAAATAGTCGTCGTGCGTAACCAAAGTTGTAGACCGACATTAAGTAGTATGTGTCAGTAGCTATGTTGTTAATTAATGTGTATTCTACAATATAGGTTACTAGTGAATCAGTCATAAGCTTACTCGCAGTGGCACAGAATTCCCGAAAATATTCACTCCACCATTCTAATACTTAATAGTGTTACAAACAAATAACGATGAAGAATATATAAACAATGACGCTATATGAACAACATACAAGGATATATAAGTCCTTCAATATTTCAATGGTGAAATATTCTGTACCATCGTTTCAAACTGTTAGTGTTAGTCGTCTCTACGACATGTGTTTAGCCTTTTCACGCCGCATAGTCCGCTGTGGATGTAATTCATCATTTGAAAAATATGCTATGTCTGACAAATTCATCATGTCAAGGGACGTCATCACTTCTATATAGGAGGAAGTGGAAGAAGTTCACAGATAACCGCAGCCAAAGAACAACTCCCTAGAGGGTTGTTGTCTTCCTGCGTGTGAGTGAGATCACCAGTAAGTTTCCAAGGAGTTGCTGTGTAAGCAGCAGTGGAGACATCGCGCGAATGATACTTAATATATCGCAAGCGTTAATAGCCTACGGTACCCGTTTTACATCAGGTGGGCCTTATGCTTGTATGCCTCCCGACGTAGCATAAAAAATATATAAAAAAAAACATATTGAATTTGAACTGACGAAGTTTATAATAATATTTTCTCATATTGAAATTTAACGGCAAATGTTTAAAGATTTAATTTTACTTCGTGACCATTATGATATACGCTATTTAAGCAAATATTAAACGTTGATTTTACCATTTGTGTCTTTGTGTCAAATATTTTTTTGGTGTTTGTTATCAAATTATAATATGGAATAGGGTATTAAAGGTAATGGAATTGCAGTGATTGCCTTGCACAAAGCCGTCGGTCATGTTCAAAAATTCAAAAGCTTGATATCAGCCGTATGTTAGTATATCGTACTATCGACAGATATATTAACGCTTCCTCTGTTGAAAACTGAAGACCGAAGTCCCAATACGCCGGTGAAAGGCACAGAAATATCTTTTTTACTAATGAAAAATATTGCACGATTAAAGAGCATTACAACAAGTAAAATGACAAAGAGTATGCACACAGTGCTAAAGAAGCTGCCCAAGTGGTCGGAAAGGTACAACGTGGTCATCATCCTGCTGTAATGGTTTGGTGGAGGATGTCTTATTAAGGCAAAGCTTTATTTTTATGAAAAAGGAGTGAAGACTCCAGCCAAAGTGTATCAACAGACTGTCTTAGATGTTGTGAAATCTCTCAGCAACACACTTTTTAAAAATGTACCGTGGTCTTTCCAGCAAGCCTTTGCACCTGGTCACAAGACACGAACTACCCAAGCCTGGTTCGAAACCATCGTTCTGGACTTTATTAGAGCTAAAGACTGGCCCTTGTCTAGCTCTGATCTGAACCCCTTGGACTACAAATTATGGTCAGTTTTAGAGGACTTGGCCTGCTCGAAACGACACGCCGACACTGTGTCTTTTAAAAAATCTCTGGAGCAAGCAGTGGCTAAATTTCACATGAAAACCGTGCGTAAATCAATAGATTCGTGGTCAGACAGATTAAAGGCCTGTGTCAATGCCAAAGTTGACCATTTCGAAAATAATTTTATTTTTTATTTTTTGCTGAGACTTTCATAAACATGTACATATACGTTTAAGATTACATTACTTCATAAAAATAAATGCATATTCATTTGTAACAGAACTTATGGCCGGACTAGGTATACAATTAATTAGCCATTTAAATGTACATTCAAATCTTTATACTTTTATTTTATTTATTTATAAATCTTTGTATTCAGAAGTTCGGAATCAAAAAATATTTCTATCACTTATCGCCAGTGCCTTGCGGAATAGGTAAACAGAGGGTCCGCTACCTAAGCCTAAAGATTTGGCGACGATACTAAAGTTTACAAAGAGCGACTGTCATCAGACTTCTAAAACCCAGAGAACAAAAAAGAGAAAACCAGATATTTTCTTAGGTGTGTGTTAGGTGTAGGTTTCCTCACGTCATTTTCTTTCACTGCCATGTAAGTGTTAATTACCAATATGTACAAAAATCTGAACACACAAATTTAGTGATTACACTCTAGGATTCAAATCGGGGACCAGTTCGTCAATAGGCCGGTTCTTCATACATGCCAACTGGGCTATGCCTGCTCACCAAACTTTCTTAATACAGATGGTATTCGATCGATAAATGTTAATATGTTGTGTGTATGTATACCTTCACGCCAAGTCCCTTGCGGGGTAGGCAGAGAGAACCGAGCGCCATAAGACGCGGTCCTTACATACTTTACTCGCTTCTGTGACATTCATAGCCCTTTTCATGCACGCTCGCCGGTTCCAGGGACTCCTGACATCACCTTTTGATAAAACACGACCAATTTGGTCATGGTAGGTTAGTCTCGGTCTTCCTCGGCTCCTACATCCTTCCACTTTTGCACTGTATATCTGTTTCGTCATTCTTTCGTCCCGCATTCTTTCTACATGTCCAAACCAACGGAGCATGCCCTTTTTTTATGCCCATGTTAATATGTTACGCCATAAATTCTGCGAAATGCTCTCATCTCAACCGCTTTTATTCTGCTGTCATGATATCTCTACCACACCCAGCTCTTGCTTTCATACGTTAAAGTTGGAATCAGCACCACGTAATGCCTTTAGGTTTAATCGGCGTTCATTTCAATATGGCGAGCTGTGCCTATAGTCTAGTCTTTTTGCTGCCAGCAAATTTTCCAACGCTTTATTCTGCCAGTCACTTGTCTCATCAGTGATTTAATAATCATCTTACATTATTGTAACTAGTATTTGTAGTCTAGATTATGTTTGCTAGTGAGACAGTATAAGATAGTTGCTCATGAAGCTAATAGTTGGTGTACGAATCCAACATTCGTAAATCTCGTAAAATGCAACCCTGTTTGACACCAACATCGATGTCAAACATGACTGACAAACTGCCGTACTATCGCACAATAATTATATCCTGTTTATTATACGTAATTCACAACATTATAATATTAGTGCCTACAATGATTGCAAATCAATTTGTATATAAAAAGGCAAAGACAAAGAATTCAGTATTATTTTCTTCTCTGTTTCTTATTTTGACGAGCTTTAGTGTTTTAGTTATACCAGTAAAAATCTTTTGGAACAAGTAGAAAAAACGTAATATGAAGTAAGTAATAGCAGCATAAGCATTTTCAAAGTATTTGTTTTCCCAAAAATTAAATAATGATTATGGCCGAATTTCGACCATTGAGATGAATATTAGTAATAATAACATTTAGTAATCTTTTTATATTTTCGTTTGTAGTCAGTGCCTTAATTATTATTTTTGCTCGTTCCGTTACGTGTCTTCGCTCATGTTTGCAAGTTCTTTCCTTTGCGTATGGCAGATTTTGGTAAGGATAACAGTCAAAACTGTCGACACAGCTTGCTTAATTTGTAACGACCGTCTAGCCGCCGGCGTCTTGGAAATTACTTTATTAAACTTCTAACAGACAATCCTAAGAACACAACTGTCAAAAACAGAAGATCTTATTCAGTACTAATCAATTTCGAGTTTATTCGTTATAAATAAAAGCATGGCCTTTAGTTGCTTATTTATACAACAGATAGACGTGGTCGTCAATAGTTGTTTAAGATTTAATAGTTGAAAAATGTAGTGTTTTGTTTGTCAGAACGTTACAAATCAAAGATGGCTGCTACTATTTCTACAGAATAAATGGTAGGTACTATCAAAACTGTGCCGGCTTATGCCGGTATCATCATCAATATATTAATACGTGACGCAAAAACTGTGTACACCTTTTTACGAAAATTAGGCGAATATTTTTTTTTATAATAAAGCTTGGAAAATACATTATATTAATAAAAAAGACATTACACACGCTACCATGCGTTTGATACACAAACACATAATATACCGTAGATAGAGAAAATTTAAATAAATTAAAAATTAAATAGAGATCGTCGGTGTTAAAATAAGAAGAGGCATGCTCTGTTGGTTCGGACATGTAGAAAGAATGCAGGATGAAAAAATGACGAAGCAGACACACAATGCAAAAGTGGAAGGATGTAGGAGCCGGGGAAGGCCAAGACTTACCTACCATGATCAAATTGGTCGTGTTCTATCAGAAGGTGATGTCAGGATTGTATTTTCAGATAGAATAGGTTCTAATCTAGGCCCTTTGTTAAATAACCACGTTAAAGGCATTATTATTAATTATTGTATGCCATATGCAACATATAGCCAAATTATAGACAAAACTATGAATATATAGGTGAATGACGAAACTACTATTCTTCTTTTAATTGGAAATAGTATAGAAATTAAAAAAAGATGTAACCAGTGGATTGGATAAACTGTCCCATTTAAAAGTAAATAGGATATTGTTATGCGCACTACCTTATACATATTGCCAGACACTAAAATTGAATACTAAGATATACAATATTAATAACCTATACCATTTGATATATTGTCATAATGACATGTTATATTTTTTGACACAAATAATTTTATAAGTGATTTTTATTTGACAAAAGATATATTAATATATCTTTCAAATAAATCTATAATTAAGAGGTCACACAGCCACTTTAGTGGCTTATAATGTTAATAGTCTTTAACAGTTTACATTGTAAACGACAAACTAAAACTAATTTTATCGATTTGACTGCAGGATTAAACTGCTCAATGAAACAAAAGGAAAGCAAAACTTAAATCTTGTGCACCAAAATATTCAAAGCTGTGAAAATGTAGTACAATTGTTTATGGAAAAATACAACATTGATATTTTATGTTTGGCTGAACATTGCTTAAATGAGCGAAATTTCCATTAGTATTAGTACTTATAAAATAGTAGTAATAGACAGTCTTCAATAAGAGGGGGTTAAAAAATTACCAAAAAGCCAAAGAACGTTTGTATATTGTTAGGCTCTCTATTGACTGCACTATCGAGGTGCCATGTGGTAATTAGAAAATAATATAATTATTTGTGTATATAGCGGTTGTGTACCTAGCGGCGATTATTTGCTATTTTAGCAAGAAAAGTTTCTTTTTTAAAACTTTTTTTTTTAATTTCTACATTGATATGTTAGTAGAAACACAAACAAGTAGTAAATTTATTTAACTCCTTTGATCTAGAAAATCTCTTTCTGGAACCTACGCGTATAACGACCACATCTACAACTTGTCTTGTCTTGTCTTTTTTGTAATTGTGACCGTATAAATAAAGTGGTGGTGGAGGCCGCCACCCACCAGGCAACGCCTATCCCGGCGGGTCGAGGAGAGCTGAGTGTCGTATAGGCACATGTAATGTGAGAGGTGGTCTAAAAGATAAGATGAATGAGTTGATAGATATAATGAACGTGAGATGCCTAGATAGCTTTGTGTGTGTCAGAGACCAAGCGAAAGGGAAGCGACACCGAAGATCTCCCCGGTGGCATGATGGCCCTGTGGTCCGGGGTGGACCAGGACGTTTATGCCAGCGCTGGCGTAGGTGTCGTGCTTTCATCTCGCTTGGCCGCTGGTGTGAAAGATTACGATTTAGTAGGTCCAAGACTTCTCTGGATTAAGATAAAACTGGGGATTACGCGAGTGTATTTAGTTGCAGCAAATGCTCCTGTGAGCTCGAGAAGTTTTGGGAGACTGTAAGGGGTATTCTGGATTTGGCCGAAGCGAATGAACGGATAATTATGTGTGGTGTTCTGAATGGATGGGTTGGGATCAAGCGAAGCAGTTATGAGGCTGTGCTTGGTCCATACGAAGATAAGAGAGTGAACGATGCTGGTAAGTTACTTTTAGACGTATGTATGGAACGAAACCTCCTTGTGTGAACACGCTCTTCCATCACAAGGATATACACACTTACACATGGAGACGGAATGAACAGAAAAGCGTGATTGATTTGATTTTGATATATGGACGTCTCCGAAAGTCGTTAATGGATACAAGAGCATTCAGAGGTCCCACTCTTGAAACGGATAAGCCGATTTGTGGGCCTTATCAAGAAGTGGAGGCACTGGCGAGTGCGTATTCCTTTCGGAGACCATGAAAGAATAAGAAGTGAAAAATTGGAAGATGAAAGTGTGAGGAGTACGTATGTACGTCTAATCAGTGAAAGACTTGCGGTCTTTCCGACTCAGATGTAGACGAATGTTGGAAAGTTCTGAAAGAAAGTATGGTGGACAGTGCGAAAGAAGCATGTGGATGCGCAAAGAGACGTAGAACACTAAGAGGAGATGCCTGGTGGGATGCATCAATCCTCCGTGGAAAAAAAGAGGAAAGCGTGGCTGGATTACGTATCATCTTTGCACCAGAGTGATGGTATGAAAGAAATGAAGAAAGTAACATACCGTCGATGCAAGAATGACTCCAAAGCTTTAGTGAAAGAGAAGCGTGAAAGACTACATATGAGTGAGGAAGAGAAGCTGACGAAGAACTTCGAGGCAAATACCAAACTCTTCTGGAGAGAGGTAAAGAAGTCTCGAAGTGGTTCGTCAGCATCCAGAATGGACAAGATAAGATGTAAAGCTGGTGGCATTCTTGCTAACACTCAGGAAGTGTTAGAACGGTGGAGTGAATATTTTAGAGAAATGTATGATTATATCCGGAGGACGCCTTCTGGTTTTTGAGCAAATTATGCTGGAGAACCGGAAGGGTCCCGAGCGATTGGAGACGCGCAGTCATCGTGCCCTTGTATAAAGGCAATGGCTCACGTATGGACTACGCCAACTATAGGGTCATCAGTTTGATCAGCTTAGCAGCTAAAGTGTATGGAAAAATCATTGAAAGGAGAATGAGGGTGAAATCCGATGGAATGTTTTGGGAAGCACAGGGTGGATTTCGAAGCGGCAGAGGATGTACGGATCAAGTATTTTCACTCCGCAACATCGTGGAGAAGCATCTGGCTTTGGACTAGAAGGTTTTCTGCGGTTTTGTGGACTTTGAGAAAGCATTTGATAGAGTCGTGCGAAAGAATCTCTGGAACATTTTGCCCGGATATGGGGTTGACGGTGACCTACTCCGTGCTGTGCAGTCCACTTATGAGGATTGTACAGCATGTGTGCGGGTGGACGGCAGCTTGTCGCCCTGGTTTGATGTCAACATTGGTGTTAGACAGGGATGCGTGAAGTCGGCTCGGCTGTTCATCCTGTATCTGGACAATTGTCTTCAGAGAATAAGAAATATGAATGTGGGAATGCGAATGGGTGACTCAGTGGTCAACTGCCTGCTTTATGCAGATGATGCGGCATTAATAGCAGAATCACCATCCGAACTGCAAACACTAGTTACAACAATGAAAGATGATTGTATGAAGAAAGGTTTACAATTGAATGCGAAGAAAACCAAGATAATGGTATTTGAAATAGAGACAACCAGAACGAACACTAGGATTATGGTTGATGATACAGTATTGGAGCAAGTGAATGAGATTGTATATCTTGGAAGAGCTTTTAGCAGCAATGGCAGGTACACCGCTGATGTGGAAAGACGAGTGAGTGCCGGGAATAGGGTGAATGGAGCGTTGAGTAAACTTCTAGGCAGCCGAAATCTAAGCCAGAAGGTACAACTCGCTGTACACAACGCGGTACTAATTCCAACGCTAACTTATGGAAGTGAGAGCTGGGTATGGCAGAGAGAGCATGAAAGTAGAATAAATGCGGTCGAGATGAGAGCATTGCGCAAAATTTGTGGCATAACGCTTGCTGACCGCGTTCGTAATGAAGACGTGAGAGAAAGAGTTGATCTAAAAGAGAGTGTCGGTGTTAAGATAAGAAAGGGCATGCTCCGTTGGTTCGGACATGTAGAAAGAATGCGGGACGAAAGAATGACGAAACAGATATACAATGCAAAAGTGGAAGGATGTAGGAGCCGAGGAAGGCTGAGACTAACCTACCATGATCGAATTGGTCGTGTTTTATCAGAAGCCCCAGGAACCGGCGAGCGTGCATGAAAAGAGCTATAAATGTCATAGAAGCGAGTGAAGTATGCAAGGACCGCGTCTTATGGCGCTCAGTTGTCTCTGCCTACCCCGCATGGGACTTGACGTGAAGATATACGATATACGAATAATTGGTAACTTGCCTTCAGATCATTACGGTCAGTTAGTGGTTCATCAAGGTTCATATAATACATATATAATATATATATATATATATAATATAGATTTAAGAAGTCATCTCTTGTATATACCAATGATCAGAAACAAATTTATTAGATACGATAGTGTAGTGGAAGACAGGTTGCAATTGTTGGATTACACAGTAGACGATCCGGATTTTCTTTATACTGGATATAGCATGAAACAGATTTCATGCTATATCTAGTGAATATCAGAAAATATTCAAATGCAAGAAATTGATATTCCAAATAAATTTTAGTTTAATGATTGTGCAACTACAGGTATTCTGCTAAGTAGAAACAAAATATATGATTTGTAAGCAGAAAAGTGTTACAGATTTGACCCAGTTTTTGTCAATTATGTCAAGAACTATTAAAAATATTTAAAAATGTTTGCAGAGAAGCAAAGTTTAAGTATATTAAAAACACAAAATGCAATTGTCAAATAAAATTAAGGCTGTACGATATTGTTAGTAAATAAACAGGTTTTTATCCTAACTAAAATCTTTTAAGTATAAAATAAAAACAAGCATTTACAAGTAAAGCTTGGGGCGCTTAGGTTTTATATGTTTAATATATCATAAAATAAGAGTGGTAAAAAAGATGACAATATGAACATACTTCCTAAATATTGCTAATTAATTCAGTAATTTCTTTACCTACACATTAATTGCGTTTATTAGATAATCTTGGTATCAACTAACTAAGCAACTAAAAATAACTTTACAAAAATAAAAAAATACAATTGTGTTTTGACATGTTAACTTCTGTATGTATGTAACTTATAAAAAAAACATATAATAAAAGAAATAAGATAAAGTGAAATACAATTTCTGCCATTAAAATACTCAAAATTGAACGCCTCGAGCTTTGACTTGTACTTGCATACAAGTAGGTTAAAAAAATATTTTGTTCTTTTCAGTTCATTTTGAGACTGCTTATTAAACATTTTTATTTCTTACATTTATTTAATAAAAGCTTGTATAAAAAGATATTGTTTTTATTTCAATTTAAAATATCTCAACGCTCGCAACCTACGGCAACGACGCCTGAAACTTTCGTTTGACTTTCGGAGACAATATTTATTAAATGTTGCAACCTGTCTAAAAGGAGAGAGGTTTTGAGCAGTGATTGCCCAGTGGATAAAAACCGGCCTAGTGACCAACAGGTCCCCACAAATTTGTGTTTTCGGATTTATGTACATATTTGTAACTATCACTTGCTCGGTGGTGAAGGAAAAATATCGTGAGGAAACTCTCACCTCCGAGAAATAATATTTCGAAAGACGTGGCCTTACCTAAGAATGATCTGGATTTCCCTCTGGGTTGTGGAGGTCTGACGGTAGTCGCTCCATGTAAATCAGTATCTTCGCCAAAACCTTAGGCTTAGGTAGCGGAGCTCGCCACTACTAACGGATTTGGAAACGGAATAACACTAAGTAGAAGAAGTTATAAACTGTCGAAAGGACTAGCTAGAAATATGGTTACGTGACAGGTGTTAATTCGTTTGTACGATACGCACATTTGCAGCGCCGTTGTGCGGCCGCTGCAGTGCAATTTTTTTTAATAGAATACGTGTATTGGTACTGCACTAGTCCGGCATTATTCAAATGATAAGGGCAGACTAGCAGCAGCAGTTTTCTAGTAGAATTGGCTTACTGGCATTAAGATACATAAATGCTAGCTACCAAGTTTTCATTTCCACAACTAACACGGTAATTAAAAAATAAAATAACATGTGATTCTAAAAAAATACTCGTTACTAAATCAGTCTAAGTTCAGTTTGGTTTTAATATATTTAGGTACAAGTAATTCAAGTATGTATATCTTCACTTGAATCTCTGCCTACACCGCATGGGACCTGGCCTATGCGGTGTCGACAGAGAGATCCGAGCGCCATAAGTAATTCATAACCGTTATAAAGTGCCCATAAAAGTAATATATTTGAATTACCAACACCTCCTTATTTAATCTCTGCAGCCAAGCATGTAGATTTCTTATATAGCTAAAAATATCTAACTAAACACGAAACAACGCGTTTTTTCATATTGAATGAATTTGGCGTTTTATTCAAATACGATCTCATGATAAAAGAATTTCATATTACACAGCCCTTTTCTCGGTTCACAAAGGATACATTAATGGTGAGATTTTTTTGTTATGTGCATTACTTATATTATAATTCTGAAAAACGCTTGTAATACGCTGCATTCGTTGCTGTCATCGCAATTCCTAGAAGCTAAGTGATAAGCTTGTTCTTGCAGGAAAACGACAAACTTCCTGGAAGCTGGTATTTACAATTATCTGTAAGGTGTATGTTTCCCATGCCTGTTTTTCTTTTGGTCAGAGTCCTTCTTCCCAGTTGGCGGAGTTTAAATGAAGTTGGCTTTGGCTATATAGATGATGCAACAATGTTCACAATAAATATACCTTTGCTCACAACAACTTTCATTGAACTATAAAAAAATGTAATAATGTTAACTTCCATTTGTACACACATAACCATTAGTTCAAAAGTAGTATATAAATAGGGGTTAAAGTATGAAATTGCCGTTTTCTAGTAATAGATACTTTGAATTGACATTAAACCTGTGCATTGTATAATATATATGTGAATTAATCACTCTTTTGTTTCCTGCTTTTCTTAGACGACTATAGGTTTTAACAAAATTATTATGACATATTTAATTATTACATATAACAATAAATAACCTTAAATTAAAAGCGCGAATGTATATGCATACGTTAGGTTGGTTAATTTAACAAGCTGTTTCCAACAAAATTCACGAAAAGTAGAGTGATGTCAGAGAACTATATAATGAATGGTATCAAAAAAGACACGTTATTAATCTTAATAAAGCCCATTATGGTACAATGCCGCGGAGGTTTCACTTTTTAGATTTATTAGGCATTATCTAATTTTAGATGTAATTTAGTTTCAGTTTTATAATGCATTTATTTGATTTTTGCTTAGTTCTATTACCTTTAGTGTTATTAGGTATATATTCATATATTAAATAGCTAAATGACCATCTGAACTGCAAACACTTGTTACAACAATGAAAGACAAATGTATGAAAAAAGGCTTATAATTGAATGTGAAGAAAACCAAGATAATGGTATTTGAAAGAAACACAACTAGAACGAACACTAGGATTACGGTTGATGTCGTAGTGTTGGAGCAAGTGGATGAGATTGTATATTTTGGAAGGGCTTTTAGCAGCGATGGGAGGTACACCTCTGATGTGGAGAGATGAGTGAGTGCAGGGAACAGCGTGAATGGAGCGTTGGGTACACTTCTATGCAGCTGAAATCTAAGACAGAAGGCACAGCTCATTGTACACAACGCGGTGCTAATCCCAATGCTAATTTATGGAAGTGAAAGCTGGGAATGGCTGAGAGAGCATGAAAGTAGAATAAATGCGGTCGAGATGAGAGCATTGCGTAAAATTTGTGACGTAACGCTTGCTGACCGCGTTCGTAATGATGACATAAGAAAGAGAGTTGGTCTTAATGAGAGTGTCGGTGTTAGATAAGAAAAGGTATGCTCCGTTGGTTCGGCCATGTAGAAAGGATGCAGGATGAGAAAACGACGAAACAGATATACCTACAATGCGAAATTGGAAGGTATGTATGTAGGAATAGTCAAGGAAGACCAAGACTAACCTACCATGACTAAATTGGTCATGTTTTATCAGAAGGTGATGTCAGGAGTCCTAGAAACCGGCGAGCGTGTATGAAAAGAACTATGAATGTTAAAGAAGCGAGTGACGTGTATAAGGACCGCGTCTTATGGTGCTCGGTTGTCTCTGCCTACCCCGCAAGGAGCTTGTCGTGAAGATGTATTACATACATGTATTACATTATTACTGGAACGTCTATTTATTAATAAATTGATGATTAGAGCGTGCATGAGCAACTTTGACTGTGGGTCGGTGGCGGCCGGAAATTGATAAGTCCATACTAGAGCATCCTTCGACGAAACTTGTAAATTAAAATCTACGAGTACTTACTAACATAGAAACAACATTGTAAATTCATTATGGATTTTGGAACATTGGTCGCAACGTGGTTACTTAGCATCCATCTTGATAACTTTGAACTAAATGTAAAGGTATTCAGTATGCTTCTAAACATAGCTAAGTAGAGTTCACTAACATAATTAAAAGTGAACAAATATATTTGAATACGGTTAGACACCGCCTTATTTCGGAGTTCGATTTTCAAGTCCAAATACTCAAAATGTCTTCTAACTAGTGAAATAATTCTGAAAATTTTTAGTTCTAGATAACCCTCTACTTCTAAACAAACAAACGATACATATACAGGTAATAGAAACTTTCTTTAACGCAGTTGTATTCTCGTGGGTGAGTGATATTCTGAATTTCCTGAGGCGTTTATGATAGCCGCTGGTATAACAACACGATAGCGATAGCGACCTTGTACACAGGCAGGCCTTCGACGTCGTATAAAGTGATTAATTTCGCTGTGATTAAATAATTACGAGTATATTCCTAATAATAACAACTCTTTTCTGACTACTCATGCAATGAAAAGAGTTCGCTGGAAGTCTTTTCACTAGACGTAAAAAAATAGAACCGGCGATTGCCATCTTAAGGGCATGCCCGAATCGAAGTCAGTATTTCTTTTTTATTAATTGTGATTTTTATAGAATAAATCATTATAAATTAATTACATGAGTATAATCTCAACTTAACCAGCTAATTAGATTTCCGCAACTTTGTTCGCGCGTAGCCCGGCATTCCAAGATATTTTTAGCGCAATCTGCTACGTCCCCCAAGGAACTTCCATTCAAAAGTTCCTCTACAACAGGGTTCCTTAACCCTGGGGTCTATTGACCTCTACGGGGTCATGTATACATAAAGACATAGGTATTAAAAGTTGTAATTTTCACCTATCTTGTTATTTTCTCCTACAATTAAGCTTGGAAGGGGTCGTTAGCATATTGATCCGTATATCGACCACCGTCGGCCGGCAATATGTTTTTGAAAGTTTGCTCTACAAAGGTATGGTGAAAACGATTATGATGACATGAAAATGGTGAATACGGTAAATGTGATGAAAACGATGAAAAATAAAATTTACAAATGCGGACTTATTCTTATGAGAAATCTTTTCCAATCAACCTTGGAGTGTCTAATTGGAAAAAAACTTGCCTATTACTTGCCTAAAATGAAGTAGACTTATTCATAATAAATAAAATATTGTATAGTAATTAACAAAAAAAAATATTAATAGCATAACAATATGAAGAAACTCAGCTATAACATTAGAAAAGAAAAAAAATATAAAAATATCTTAATTTATTTCCCTCTCGCCCAGGATTAATATCCAGAATATCTATTTATATTTAGTTCAAGGCACTAAGATAATCGTGGGAGTTCTTCAGGACCAATTTGAATGATCATGTGGTGGTAGACAACATAATGTTTAAGGAGAGTTCCTCCACAGTTTTACAGTGTGCGCCGTATAGGTAGGCGCCGTAGGTATTACTTATGTGCCTCAGAATATCCACTAAAGGGGCCATGGACGAAAGCAATCACGACTATCAGTGTCATGAAATTGAAACCTTTCATGTCTGCATTCTGAAGCAGGCGAAGATAGTTAACGTCGGCCTTTGAAGTATGATCCAAACCAAGCGAGTAGAATTGGAGAAATATCAAAGGTAACACAATAATAATAACACCTAGTAAAATATCGTAATGAAATCAGTTGAAGGCGCTAGTGAAAACTAGCCGAGAGGGAGAAAAAGGAGATTCTTTATGTTATATCGTATGCCATTAATTATTTTGACCCGAGAGCAAACACTATACTACGAGTACTATGTACTATATAACGTTGATGATCATAGATCACAAAAGCTCCAAGACTTTCAACAGGTTTAGATTTTATCGAATCGATCATATCCAATTAGGTGATATCCTTGTCAACAGTACTAGACTTGATTACACTATTTTCACAAGGTTTTTATTCGGTATTTGGTTCAGGTATTATAAACATTAAGTTCCAATTGAGGAAAAATAGGTTGAGTATTTTTTATGGGTACTACCTACCGTGTCACTCAATTCTAATTCAGAAAATGCTGGATGAACAGCATGGTGGGTTAATTAGAGGAGGGGGTGGGGTATTTTTATAATTCTGAAGTCGGGATTGTAATCAGCGACCCCAAGAACCCCCGAGTCCACCTTTTCATCCAGTTCTGATGGATATTTTCAAAAAATACTGGATGAACACATGGGGGGGTTAATTAGCGAAGGGGAAAGAGGAATTTGGGAAATCTGACGACGGAATCGTGATCAGCGACACTAAAAACCCTTTAAAAAGTTGACATTTTCAGGCCTATTCGGAAGTATTATTCAATTATTTTCTTAATTTTTATGTATTGGGGGGGATAAGTTGTGGACAAAAATAATTTGGGGTCATTTTATCTGCATATTTTTCCCCATCGAATGCATCCTGTTTCAGCCTGATCGGTTGTTATTCAAAAAAATTTAAAAATCGACTTATTTTTGTACTATGTTGACTGCACTATTAAGCGAGATTATATATAAATGTTATAATAAAATAAAAACATTCCATTTTAATGAATCTAAGTTAGATAGTGCTCCTTTATAGAATAAAATTTCCACCTGTTTTCTTAAATATGTTCATAACGAAATTACAGTTATTACTCATAACTCTCATTAGCTAACATTTGTTTTTAAAAAGAAATTATTTCTCTACAATACTATCGTTACTGTCATACACGAGAATGGAGATAGAAATGATGTAGTAATTACAGATCCACATCGGTACTCACTGTTTTGGCAAACATTTTGGAAAAGACATATAGCATAACTTATGACCGTTGTTCCAATATATTTTTTTATCATTTACTGTTTTGTCTTTCTTGTTTACCTATGAAGTATTTTAAGTATTTGTTACGGCCTTTAATGTATATAGTTAAATTCAACTTATTTCATGAATTACTATAACAGACATAGAAATGGTACTATGAGAATTGCAATTTTGTATTCGAACACATATGTAAAAATAAATGCTCTAAACTTTTTTTATAGACACAGATGCACTAATAATTTCGACTTTTATTTAGTAAAGAATATTATAGTATAAAATTATTCATAAGTTCATATCGTGTCAACATCGAAATTAGAAATATAGTATCTAAATAAATAAATATGAACCAAAATAAAGTAAATAAATAGAAGTAAATAACTATATCAATTTAAAATTTTAACCAAGAATTGTTATAACGAAGCAAAGGTCTCGCGCTCCGTATGTTAGTTGGACAGTATCACTAAATTTTATGTGTATAACTTTTAATGATTTCTATTCCAATCAGATCCAGATTGACCAAAACATACCAAAATCTAAGTAAAACCTGATCTATATCTTACACAAGTCTAACCCAAACCTTAAGGTAGAAATTAAAAGCAAAGACGTATCTTCCATCAACGGCATAAATAACCTTGTTTGTAAAGAAAAAATCTACAAACAAACAAAATTTTATAGTTAACAGTTTCAAGCGTTATTTAGCGATAGTCAAATTACCTGCAGATAACATTTTATTTTTCCTGTCATATTTATCAAACTTTACCGGATAGGAGAGAGAGAGGGGGAGGTTGCGACAGTCAGACAGATAGATTGAGTCACCATAAAGGTTTCTATTTTGCCTTAAAGGTACAGATTCCTAATAACTGAACGAACACACAAGGCAGATAAATAATGTTATTCATTTCACACGCGGCAAATTTGCTCATTTCCCTTGAGAAGTCCCAGACGGTTTGTGACCCAAGAGTTCTGATCATGAAAATAAGTATAAATGTAAGGGCAATTTTTAGGTACTTCTGTTATTTAATACAAAACAATTGACTAACTTACTATGAATTATGTGACACTACACATAGCTTAAAAAGAAATATATAGAAATAATTTTATTACTATGTTTGAATTACTAAAATAACAATAGATTAACGCAGCATTACTAACCTTTTTACATTTTTCGAAGTAATACATAATTCTATACTACGAGTATATTTAACACCTTTATGAAAACTAAGATTAACCGCAGTCACATGATCGAAGGTGTTATAACTTCATCAAGTGAAGAAAATGGTTCATGTATATTTTATACCTGCTTGAGACGCTCTAAAGTTTCTACGAAGCTACTTTAACTTGTTATTAATAAAGTTGCTAGTTGTTTACGATCCACAACATTAACTATATCTCTTATAAACCTCATTATAAGGTATCGATTAAATTTACATATTTATTTCTTTCTAAACTAATCGTGCTTAATGTAAAGGATAACAGTTTTCAAACTTTTAAAATATTGAAGAATGAGTCCTACGTACGGCGAGAAAATAAATATTCATTTTAATTTAAATGGTATAGCTGGTATACTCAAGCTCGGTTGGCTCAGTCGTGAATGACACGACTTTCGCACCAACGCCCGTGAGTTCGAATCCCACACAAGGCAAACATTTGTGTGCATGAACATGTCTGTTTGTCTTGGTCTGGATGTTTTAAGAGGGGTAGGGCGCATCAAAGCAGCCCGTCGGGGAAGTACCTCCACCTCAGAGAAAACTGCAGCTAAACAACAACTCCATAGAGGAGGCATCGCGCGAGTGATAATTAATATATCGCAAGTGTTAATCGGCTACGGTACCCGCTTTACATCAAAAAATATCGCATGATAATTAATATTTGTTTTCATAAACAGGATACCTAGTGAATAAAGAACCTGCCTATCAACGGACGGTCCCAGTTTGCAACTGGTGTGGCATGTACGTCTTAAATCGTTTTTTTTTCGGATTTATGTTTGTATGCCTCCCAACGTAGTAAAAAAAGAGAAATCGGAGATTATATTTGTTGCTGTAGATTAGTCGGACAAACAGACAGACAGACAAATATTGTAAAATATTCATTTTGGTATATGTACCGTGTATACATCCATATGCATTTAGTAAAAAGCGGTTATTTTAATATTACAAACAGACACTCTAATTTTATTTATCTGTATAGATATGAAATACGCGTTTACGTGTGTGGTTATATTAGAATATCATATATGTGCCTGTAAAGTTGCAATCATCTAGTTTTTTGGTGAAGTTTAATTGCACCTTATACTAGTTACTATTTAATTTGCAATTAACATAATTTCTTAGTAAACGGCGTTCGAAACTTTGTCCTACCGCGGAGATATTTCTTCTGCCCAGGCTTTTCGAACTCGATTTGATGTGAATGACGGATGAAGTATTTTTGACGAGCTTGATGGCACAGTGTTTAATAGCGCTTCTTTTATATTAGGGCTCGACGAGGGTTTGAACCCCACACAGGACAAACATTAGTTGCATGAATATGTCTGTTTGTCTCGGTCTGGGTTTTTTTAAAAGGGAGGTAGGGCGCATCAAACAAGTCCGTCTAGGGAAGTAGAAAAAGGAGGGTTATGTGTTTCTGAGAATGAGTGAAGTTACAAGTAAGCTCCTAAGGAGGTGGTGTTGCTACAGCAGAGGTAGCATCGCGAGAGCGATACTTAATGTATTGCAAGTGCTCATTATAAACCGCTTACAACGCAACTAAGCTACGGTCGTAGCTGGGTCGTACGGGTACAGCAGACCCGCAGCCGCGGCGGGCGCGGAGGAAAATCACTCTTTGATAGATAGATAAAAGTTTATTCGCATCAAAGAACACACTTGTAAAACAAAGAGATTGAGTTTTTACAAAGTATAGGGTCCTAGATTAAAAAAAAACTATTAACAATTAAACAAAATAGGTACAGTACAATGTACAGTGATGTTCAAGCATGTGTGTCACTGTGATACAAATAGGCAGCAGCTCAGTGGGTTGTCTCGTCGAGGAGCAAACACTGATTTTTAGATGCAATCTAATGATACACGGCCACGATCAACATACTCGTACAACCATAATAATGAATAAGAATAAATATTATCGGACAAATTACACAGGGCCATCTAGCCCCAAAGTAAGCGAAACTTGTGTTTTATGGGTACTAAACAACTGATAAATATACGTAAATACATTTTTTTTTGTAAATATATACTTGTTATACATAGAAAATACCCAGACAAAGGTAGGACGCATCAAACCAGCCCGTCTGGGGAAGTACCTCCACCTCACAGAAACCCGCAGTCAAATAACAACTCTCTGGACGGTGAAGTGATGTGCGTGTGTGAGTGAGGTTACTAGTAAGATCCTATACATTTGTTTGTGTTAGTAGCAGAGATGAAATCACGCGAGTGATACTTAATGTGTTAAAACTGTTCATAGGCTATGATATCCACTTTAGATCAGGTGCTATGCCCCTATATGCATAGATTTATAATGTATGTATATAAAATATTGTGTACGTTAATATACTTGTAATATCATATCTACTTTAATGTGCATTATCAAATACGTATTAAGTTAAATATAAATCCATTATACTCATAGAACCACAGTTAAGGAAGGGTCTCAGTCGTTATTTTTAAAGATGTTATTGTAGACATATTGTATGTAAAATATATTAGATTATTTCGGTAGTGGCTTATTCAGGGTCGTGTAGGTTGGTTTTTGTACATGGAAAGGCAGGAAAAACTACATTATAAGGCAGGAAAAAAGTACACTAACCGTTTTTAGTGAACGTTTCACAAAGTCGAAGCGCATGGTTTTGAATATTCAAATTCGATAGGAGAACGATAGATGTTTTTGCTATCAAAATGGTAGCGATATTTTTTTATACAACATCGGGAGGTTACCGTGGCACATGAACGCTTGTTATACACCGCTCGCGCGTTACTATCGCTGTTGCTAACACGGCAAATCTTTAGGAGCTTACCAGTAATCTCACAGGAACACAACAATCGTCCAGGGAGTTGTTATTTGACTACGGTTTTCTGTGAGGTGGAGGTACTTCCCCAGACGGGCTCGTTTGATGCGCCCTGCCTTTCTTAAAAACACTAAGAAATACAGAAATGTTCATGCACATGAAGGTTTGTCCAGTGTGAGAATCGAACCAACGAGCCCTAATGTCAATGCAGCGTTATTAACCACTGCGCCACCGAGCTCATCAAAAAAAACTTCGTTCGTCATACACACCTAATTAAGACAAAAAAGTTTAGTAGGCAGAAACATTTCCCTAAATCACCTAGATCAAAACAAAAATATATGCAAATGTTTGTCCTGTGAGTGAATTGAATCCACAAGCCTTGATGTTACCCTATTACCAAGGTTTTGCTGTCTAACAATATTTTTGTCAACCAACCGATTGTCACAGGGCTGTAGTTTTTAGGCAGGTGCTTGAAATTTCAAATAAAATACAATGGTCGCTATATATATGTGTTCATATACATAAGAAAAAATATATTTTTGGCATTTATGACACGGTGGTACGTTATCATCGCGAATCGTGATTCGCTTGATTGCTTTTTATTCTTTGTAGTCGCATTATATGATGTCACAAATTTTATGAAGAGTATGTAGCGGCAATCAATAAAACAACAAAAATAAAATATAGCGACAAACTGCTAAACCTTTCGCGAGTTTTATCTCCTGTTATTTCTGTTGCATGTACATTTGTGAGAAGAAGTAAGATAATAAGTGAGTAAAGATAAATATCAATGTATATAAATAAGTATGTACTTATATCTTCACGCCAGGTCCCTTGCGGGATAGGCGGAGAGAAATAAATATCGTTATATAATAAAATGTAATGAATAGAAATTGGTTAAAAATATTTGAATTATTAGTATTTAAAAATATTTGAATACAATTACTCCGATTTTAATACAATTACTGAGTCTGTATAAATGCATGCCCTTTATAATAAATTGACTTCTAGCATGTAGGTATAAATTGTCTACAAGGTTTTAGGAGGTTTACGTATTAGGATTGCTATACTATTGCGTTGTTCCTGTGCACTGTCGTCAGTGAATTTATTAGTACGTAAGATGGATAATGAATGGCGTTGTTAGATTTTTTTTCTGGATCACGTTATGGTTTCACGTTTCGAAATTAATTACACCAAATATATTTTTATTGAACACATTGATTCTTAACAGTTCACGTTTTTTCGGAACCCTATTACTGAGACTTCGCTGTCCGTCCGTCAGTCCGTCTGTCACCAGGCTGTATCTCACGAACCGTGATAGTTAGACAATTGAAATTTTCACAGATGATGTATTTCTGTTGCCGCTATAACAACAAATACTAAAAAATAGAATATCATAAATATTTAAGGGGGCTCCCATACAACAAACGTGATTTTTAGGGTTCCGTACCCAAAGGGTAAAACGGAACCCTATTACTGAGGCTCCGCTGTCCGTCCGTCCGTCCGTCCGTCCGTCTGTCACCAGGCTGTATCTCATGAACCGTGATAGTTAGACAGTTGAAATTTTCACAGATGATGTATTTCTGTTGCCGCTATAACAACAAATACTAAAAAATTGAATAAAGTAATTATTTAAGGGGGCTCCCATACAACAAACGTGATTTTTTTACCGTTTTTATAGATAATGGTACGGAACCCTTCGTGCGCGAGTCCGACTCGCACTTGGCCGATTTTTTTGCTCGTTTTTGCTCAATATTGATAACGGCAACAGGTAGACGCTTGAAATATTCACAGAATATTTAGTTACATATTTACTTTGAGAATAAATGATTAAATTAAATTAAAATAACACAAATATTTAAGGGGGGCTCCCATACAACAGATGTTTTTTTTGCCGTTTTTAGGGTTCCGTACCCAAAGGGTAAAACGGAACCCTATTACTGAGGCTCCGCTGTCCGTCCGTCCGTCCGTCCGTCTGTCACCAGGCTGTATCTCATGAACCGTGATAGTTAGACAGTTGAAATTTTCACAGATGATGTATTTCTGTTGCCGCTATAACAACAAATACTAAAAAATGGAATAAAATAAATATTTAAGGGGGCTCCCATACAACAAACGTGATTTTTTGCCGTTTTTATAGATAATGGTTCGGAACCATTCGCGCGCGAGTCCGACTCGCACTTGGCCGATTTTTATAGATCGTGGTACGGAACCCTTCATGCGCGAGTCCAACTCGCACTTGGCCAATTTTTATAGATCGTGGTACGGAACCCTTCATGCGCTAGTCCAACTCGCACTTGGCCGATTTTTATTTATTTTACTTGGCTTGCTTATACTAAGCTTGAACAGAGTCAATACTTTAATTTCAATCTTCAAATATTTTATACGATAGTTTATCAGTTGTGTTACAATATCGCAAAAAAATAAGTTTAATGACTGTGAACCACAGATATGTTGAAATAAACAATTTTTAACGGAAGCAGATTTAATGATATTTAATTAACTGATATCATTACCTAAATCAGGGGAAAACTATAATAGATACGGACCAATATCCATTTTACCAGTTATACGTAAAATATTCGCAAGGGTAGTGCATAAACAATTACAACTCTATTTGTGGAGTGACATATGGTAATTAAGCATATCCTTAACACATCAATCCTGATGGGGTTTCCTGTGACCTTTTGAAAGCTTTCGATCGTTTCAATCATGCCACTGTGGAGTCAGAGGTGCAACCCACATGTTGATCGCACCTTATAAATGAATACAATTTAAATAATATGAAAATGAACAGAATGTTTTGACTTTCGGTCAGTAATTTCAGAGAAAAGGTGGGGTTGGGGGATTTTCATAACACTAAAAATATTTACTTTAAAATTGTAATAATAATCTCTATTTGAGTCAATGTAAATATGCCCTACGTACTAAATAAACTGAAATTAAATATTACAATTATCAAACAGCCATTCTAGCATGACGGCGATAAGCCACAACTATATATATATATATATAGTTTTAAGAGTGATTATGTGCCATAAAAGCACTTTATTAATGCAACGAACTGTTTTTGTGTCCAATTTGGATAGGTACCTTCACCTCACAGAAAACTGCATCCAAATAATAACTAGAGGGTTGCTGTGTTTCTGCGAGTGAGTGAGGTTAGTAGTGTTGGTTCCTAGGAGCTCCTGGGAGTTGGTGTGTTAGGGGTAGTTGTGGTAACACATTACATCAAGTGAGCCGCACACTTATATGCCCCTAGCGTTGTATAAAAATACTTAGAAAATTATTATTATCATTTTTAAGTTTCATTTTTAGGGTTTAAAAAAGGAAATGAATACAATCCTATAAGATCAGTCAATCTATGTCATTATGTCAGTCTATCGCAGGTTTTACAAAGTGTTTGACATATAAAGGCGAAGTTTTAATTTACATACGAGTAATATGATGAACGTACGCATTCTCGTATTCATTTCTTAAAAGTAATAAACTAAATGGATGACAATAATCAAAGTTAGGCTCCTAATTTTTAGAAATGTAATGTAACACCTATAGGGCACTCTCACTGTTTATCTACTACGATCTACGATGTTTGTAATTCTTTTTTTTTACACCATTGAGATCGGGAGGCATACAAGCATACTTAACACTTACATTCAGCGATTATAATCAGTCGTCCGATGCCACCTCTGCTGCTAACACAGTAACTCCTTAGGAGCTGACTGATGACCTCACTCACACGCAAAAACACAACAATCATCCATTTGGACACCAATATTTGTCCTGTGTGGGAATCAAACCCTCGATCTGTGGTGTCAACGTAGCGTAGGCTATTTTATATCATAAAGTACATCAGAGGCAACTATTGCTATGTACATAGCATCTCCATTTTTCTTTTTGTGCTGGTGCTAGTTACGACGTAATTATCTCCTTTAATATCGGTTACTAACACCCAGTCACCTCTTTAATATTACAATGAATCATTTTAGGAGTTATGGGAGCATATCTCGACAAAGTACCCAGACTCAGGCAGTACCTCTACCTCACAGAAAACCACAACTAAATACCAATTCCTGGAGGGTTGTTATATTCATGCGAGTAAGTGGATTACCGGTAAGATCCTGTGTTAGCAGTAGGGGTGTTCCCTATTGGGCGGCATTTCCTGTATGGCAAGCGTTCATAGGGTACGGTAACCACTTTACTTCAGGTATGTATGCTGGTATGCCTTGCGATGTTGTATAAAAAAACATTTTAAAACCAGTTGAGAATGCACAAGCTTGCATTGCCAGAGGAACACCTGGCTCGTCAATTATATAACAATTAATTTTTTTATTTTATTTGTCGGCTATTTTGACCATGTTCCCTAAGAGATAGGAACGGTGTTCCTGAACAATCCTATTCTACTTTTGTATGCCGAATCCGAATCAAAATTCGAATATTCCAAAAAAAACGACAGACAAACGCAAAGACAAACGCACGGACAATCGCACAGACAAACATATAGAATTTATATAGGAGCGGTGTTCCTGCACACACTGTTTGACATTGCTTTGTTAATGATTGCCATAGCTTATACACGTGTGTAATACTAAGGATATTACCCACGGATTGCCTTTTCTCAGCAAATACAGTACCTGATTCACTTTATTCATTTTCAAGAATACAGGACCCCATAGAGCTTTGGCCGTAAAATGAAGAGGAGGAACTTCTCATATTGAGTGAGTCCGATTGAAGAAGAAATGGAAAGGTATCTTTCCAAAGTATGTACTTGCTTTGATATAATAATTTCAAATATTGATACTGATTGTGAGCTTTGATTGAAATGTGGACTAATTATTTCGTTAATTGAAATTCAGGGTTTTGTTGATCGTGACCTGAAATAAATATTATTAGGTATATAATCGCTGAGGGGAATAATAACTGTTGGGTATTTGATATTGACATGATAACGTTGACCTTGGCAATTTAATTTTTTAAAGGAAATATGTTAAAGAATTTACCCACAAAATGAGTAACTAGATGTTTGAAATTACCAATGTATTTTTTCTATACGTAATAATAAATCTTAATAAGGTTGCGTTAGTATTCGCAATATTATTTCAGAAGTGACTAGATGTTCGAGCTTATTTATGTCTTTTTATATAGTTAACATTAGGATTGGCGGGATCCGCTACATAAGCCTGAGGATTTGACGAAGATATTGACTTTGACGAAGCGACTGCCATCAGACCTCAAATACAGATCTTTCTTAAGTTAGGTCACAAGTCTTTTTAAAATATAATTTCTTTGAAGTGCGGATTTCCTAACGATGTTTTCCATTACCGAAGAGCAAATAATAATTACCAATATGTACATAAATACGAAAAGACTAATTTGATAGTAGGTACATGCCAGGATTCGAACCAAGGACCGTAGTTTAATAGGCTGATTCTTTACTCCTATCACTGCTTCATTCCATGCAAATACAAAGCACGAAACAGTCTACAGAACATGATAAAAGACAGCCATTTTAAAATACTCAACTAAAATACAAAACTACCGAATGGATCGAAATTTACAGGGCTTATATCCTGTTCCAACTGTTAAGCTATTATAATATTTATTCCAGAAATACTTAATCCTCCTGTGTTAAATTTGAAAATATCGCAGACAGAGTCGCCGACAACTGCTAGTAATTAATATTTTTAGTTAGCCAAAAATCCGTATATTTATCTCAATTAATGTAAAATACGTACAACTGCTTGCTATCAAACATCTCTTAAAGAATATTCACATTTTATTATTTTAACATGTTTTAACATTATTTGCAATGCCACATGATTCAAGATTTGGCATAAAAATCATACAATATAATAACAGTTCAGAAAAATCTTCCGTATTTTTTATTCTTCTATAATTGTGAAGGTTTAAAAATAAATGCAGTATAATCACATAATGTGCTTAGATTATGTGCTTTGGTAATGAATAAATAATAAGAATTATCACAGGCGAAACAATCACGAATGATTATAAATAATTAAATGAGCCACATTAGGGGTAGTGATGAATTTAAACAATTTAAAAACTTACCTTCGACGATTAGAAGTAATTTTTCAGCGTAGTCCGGCTACCAAAACTGGATTTTAAACTTTTCGCGTCACTGTTCTTACGGCAGGTGTCGTTTCCGTGTTCGTCGCCGATGAGTTTCAAAAGCAATAGTCTTCTGTGTAAGCTGACGCGGCTTATATAGCTAACCGGTTGAGCTGGCCTCCCCTGCGTAAGTGATGGGGGCAGCGCGGCTCGCTACGAGATCTACGCCCCGTAGGGCTACGCATGTGTTTACGAGCACGTACTACTGGTAATACTGTGTTAATTTATTATTAGGCATGCTATGACATTTGTAAATAAAAAAAATACTTGGTAGTGAGTTTCTATGGGATCATACACACAATACAACGTAGATAAACACACATACAATGTTTTAGACGTAAACAAAATTAAAATAATATTAGTCCGCCGCTGTGACAAGCTTTTGGAAATTTTCAAAATATATACAGATAATTGGTGGATATTTATATAAAAATAAGAAGCAAAGATTCCCAATTTTTTTTTTTTGTGAAGTGTAAAAAAAGGTGAAGTTAATAATGTGAAAAGTTTTAATAAGTTATAAAAACTCTTGTTTCTTTTATTGCTCCTAGGACAAATATGTGATTAAGTGCTTGAAGTATTTATAATTTAGCGATAGACCTTAATTTTACGCTACTCTTGTTTCTGTTGATGATGAGAAGTTGTATTATCTATGACTTAGAACGTTCTATATTCATACGTAATTTTATCCAACTGCAGTACGTTAAAAGAGAGAATTTATTCGCGAGTTGTATGAATGCCAGATATTTCGTAATATTAATTAAATAGTTGAATAGATTTTATTTACATATAAAGTGTCATTAGAATCTAAAAATATTTTATCGCATAAATAATACATACAGTAAAACAAATGGTGAACTGTTTAAGATTTTTTCCAACTAATAGGGTTACAGTGAAAAAAAAATTTTAGAATAGAGTTAAAAATATTATGCAAGGCCCAGTGAATATAACGTAATCATTGATAGTGTATTTAACTATAACAGTTTTTTTCGTATAATTAACTAGTTTGGCCATAATACTGTTACAAAGAAACTTATCTTTTCCTTAATTTTTTAATTACGAGTATTTGGGATTAGAACGCGTTTATTATGTTATAAACTTCTTTCGGTTTCCCGCCGTTTTACATATTTTTTTCGTGTTTTTTAGCAATGCCACCTGCGCAAGTGAAACTTAATGTATTGTAAACGTTCATAGGCTACGGTTACCGCTTAACATCAGGCCGGTCATACGTTTGTATGCCTGTATGCCTCCCGACGTTGTATTTAAAAAAAAAGGTTAATGGTGACAAAATATTAACAAAATATCTCGATTCAGTGTCAAACTTTTCTTTTTTTCAACTATTTAATTATTTATTATGTTAAAAATTTCTTCGATTTCCCACCGTTTTACACATTTTTTTCGTGTTTATTATCAAATTCCAATATGGAATGGGGTGTTAAATAAAATAGGATTGCAGTGATTGCCTTGCACAAAGTGGGTATGGAGCCGTCGGTCATATTCAAGACACTTCAAAAGCTTGTTATCAGCCGCATGTTCGTATATCGTACTATCGAGAGAACACTTCGTCTGTTGAAGACGATAAAAGATCGGGGCGACCGCGTGCTGTTAGAACTACAAAGGCTGTTAATGCTGTTAAAGCCAGAATTCACCGAAACTCCATTAGGAAACAAAAAATCTTATCGTGAGAAATGAAGATTCTCGCTAGCTAGGACTCTATCGTGTACAATAAAAAAATACCTGAAGCTCGGCGTTTAGACTCGGGCTCCGGGGAATCACTTAGAGAACTATTCAAAGAAATAAATATCCTTACGGTTACTTCTCAGTACATTTATGAGAACACAATGTATGGTCGTAAAAATATAAATTCGTTTGCAAGATGTAGTGAAAATCTTAGAAGCAGGAATAGATTGCGTATGCCAGTACATCGGCTTTCTAAGACTAATAGATCTTTTCTTGTAAATTGTATTTGATTCTATAATAAATTACCTGAAACAGTTCTGTCCTTGCCTGACAATATGTTCAAAAGGCACATCAAAAATACTCTATGTAAGAAGGGTTATTATAGAATCGATGAATATCTAAGTGACAGAGATGTATGGAAATGATTCAGCACGTGAATTAATATAACTTTAATTGTACCACTCGATATCACTATATGTACACTCATATCATTATATTTATTGTAATATGTATACGATGATTTGGAAAAAAGACTTATATTGGCAAGATTCTTTTGGCATTTCTTCTTCGCCAATGGTCATTTGAAATGCTGGTAGATTAAAAAAGAGAAAACTTAAAAAAATAATAAGTTATAATATTGAAAAGGTAAGACGTGTTGTAATATTACTTATTGGAAAGAAAAAGGGGTTTCTTAAAAGGAATTATAAATTTATTAAGACTATTATTTACAGTATAAGATATATACCTAGTCTTGCCATAAATACCGAAACAAAGAAAAAAAAATTTTTCTATTGCAAATAACATTTATTACTTTTACAGTGTGTTAGTTTAATAGGTACATAAATATAAAACAATTTAAAATATAAAAAGCTTATTCGAAGTGGTCTCCATTGGCTGCCATACAGTCCTTTAAACGTTGAGGCCAGTTATCAATAGAAGCACGCACTCGTTCCATGGGAAAATTCTTCACTGCCAATCATACGGATTGTTTTAGGGACTCCAAATTATCATGGCGTTTAGAGCAAGCCGTACTCTCTAAAATTGACCATAAAGTATTGTCTTAGGTTTTCGCGATTGTTACACATTGACCATAAATCATAATCCAGCGGATTAAAATCGGGACTAGACGACGGCCAGTCTTCAGCTCTGATGAAGTCCGAAACGTTCGTTTCCAACCAAGGCTGCGTAGATCGAGCTTTATGACCCGGCGCCGAATCTTGCTGGAAGGACCATTCTTAGTTACTGAACATGGTGTTGTTAAGGGGCTTCACTACCTTCTCAAGAATGGTATTTTGATACACTTGTGCCGATGTTTTGATACCTTTTTCACAAAAGTATGGCTCAGTCACTCCTTTATAGCTACCAAACCATCACTGAAGTCGGATAGTGCCCACGTTGCACTCTGTCGACTAATTGGGAAGCTTCCTTAGAGCTTTGAGCATAAATACGGTCATTTTGTTTGTTAAAATGTTGCTCAATTGTAAAAATTGGCTCTATACCTACTTTGTGTAAAGCAATCACAGCGATTCGGATCTCTTTATCACCCCACTCCATTTTAAAATGCAGTGGGATGATAAAGAGAACCGAATCGCCAAAATAAGAAATACATTGTACAATATATAGTATATATATATATATATATATATATCTGTGGTTTTCTGTGAGGTGGAGGTACTTCTCCAGACGGGCTGCTTTGATGCGCCCTACCTCTCTTTAAAAACCTGAAACCTGATGCTCGCCTGATGGTGAGCTAAATATGAATGACCCACCAATTAAACAATTCATGGAAATGGTCTGATTTGTTTGCAATACTTACGTTTGCTAAGATAAGTTATCAATCCATAAGATTCCCTTTGACATTCAACTATAGTATTTATATCTATCAACTATATCTATAAACTATATCTATAAAATATATACCTGTTAACTTATCGCCTTACTTTCTTCATTTCGGTAGATTTTAACAAGAGTTTGTTTTAATGTTTTTTTATTACTTTAAATAGTCTTTTGTCTAAAAATGATTAGACATCTTTGTAAATACC
Organism: Pyralis farinalis; assembly: GCA_947507595.1. Lineage (NCBI taxonomy): Eukaryota > Metazoa > Arthropoda > Insecta > Lepidoptera > Pyralidae > Pyralis > Pyralis farinalis. The sequence continues at coordinate 17,728,614 of OX382272.1, forward strand.
ATGAAAATTCATGCATGCTTCCTACTCAAGGACTTAGGTCTTCTTCACAACACAGCAACTTGCGAGAGGTTACTCGCAGGAACGCAACAATCCTGAATTATGCGAGTACTTCTCCTGTCAGGGAGTTCCAACTTTGACGAGCTCGGTGGCGCCACGGTTATTAACGCGACTTTGACACCAATGCTTTAAACAAAATTTCAATATTCCTTTAAACTTTAAACACCAAACTCGTGGGTTCGATTCCTACACAGGTCAAACTTTTGTGTGCATGAACACTGTTTGTCTTGATCTGGGTGTTTTTAAGCGAGGTAGGGCGCATCAAAGCAGCCCGTCTAGGGAAGCACCCCCACTTCACAGAAAGCCGCAGCCAAATAACAATTTGGAGGGTTGTCGTGTTTCTGTGTGTGAGGTCACCAGTAAGCTCCTAAGGAGTTCTGGTGTTAGCAGCAGAGGTGGCATCGCGTAAGTGATACTCAAAGTATTACAAGCGTTAATAGGTAACGGTAACCGATTTACATCAGGTGGGTCGTATGCTTGTATGCCTCCTGACGTAGTATAAAAAAATGCCACATGTACTAATCAACATATATTACTATAAGTAATATAACTTTAGTTCTGTACTATTCCATCGTATTGTATAGCAATTATGACATCATCATAACACATCAATCGCCATACGTCAACGAAGGCTTTAATAACAATTTGCTATATATCGATTAGGCTTTGTCAAACAGGATCTAGATAACGGACAATTATAACTGATATTATTGCTTGTGTTAATCCTCCCTAGTTCGTGCACAATCACGCCCATAATCTCGATTCCCAGAAAATTATTATATTCCATTTTGGGGGTTATCAGTCGCCACTTGTCTAAAATGAACCACTTTCGCAGCCCGCGAAGACTTTAATATAACACTTGGATAAAATTATTTTTATTCTTATTTATCTTGTTCGATCAAGAATAAAATACTTTTTAAGACAATTATAAATACCTGACGAACTCCTTTTAAAATAGTTGTAGAAAGAGTACGGCTGGAAATATTGGCGGTAAGAGTACCTACCGAAAAAAAAAGATTCTTAAAAATCAATGTCCAGCTTAATGTTCGTAGATGATCGGCTCCAGTATATCATAATAAATTGTTGATAATATTGTATTGATAGTGATAGTAACGTTTTGGTCGTTATATTGAACTTAAAAAGAGAAGCTTGCTGTATTCTATTAGTACATACCCTTTGATAGTTATTTTTCAGGGATTGTCAAGAAAAAGGTCCGATACTTTTGTTAGACGCCATATCGGACTCATCATCAAACAGAATATTATGTTGTCTCCAAAACAAAGATGTTTGCAGAATTTCAACATGATCGCATATCAACAAGTGTCCGGAAAATCGAGCTCCAGATTTGTCCCAGACAAACAGAGTGGAAACTGAACAGGAAAGTCAAATAAAAACTAAAAAGATCCAGGTAAAATAAAACATCTGTGAGAATGTGAGTCGACTTCAGTAAAAGCAGTTTCTTTTTCATTTTTATATTATTTTTAACTTATTAGTTACTCTTCAAAGCTAGATGAAATCAAAATATATAACACCATTTCAGATTTATACTCATAAAATTAAATCAAAGTTAGATCATGAATGCCTATATAAACAAATGAAGGACGTCAGTTGATAAAAGACTTGACTCTGACATCAAGAAAGAAAATCTCGGGCGCGACGTGGCGAAGATAAGTTTCGAATATTGGTCCTTCCTCGCAGTTGTTTAAAACTAGCATTAGCATATAATTTTCTTTGAGTTAAACTACAAAGCACGATTCACTAGCGGTGCTCCCTGAAAATAAGCAAATAAGGCTTTGACAAAAAAACGTTGAAGTTAGCATTATTTAATATATCAAGTAGTTTGACGAAGTACTTCCACATTATAGAAGACTGCTGTCAAATAACAATTCTCTGCAAGATTGTTGTGTTCCTATGAATGAGTAAGGAGACCAGTAGCCTCCTGACATGTTATTGCCGTGTTCCTGAGTGTGACCTGTGGCTATTTTCTATGTATAATAAGTATGTATTTAAAAAAAAAACGTATGTTTATCAGTTGTCTAGTACCCATAACACAAGCTTCGCTTACTTTGGGGCTAGGTGGCGCTGTGTAATTTGTCCGGCAATATTTATTTATTTATTATTTATTGCGGTAGGATATTGTAATGTGCCCTGCCTCTCTTAAAAACCAAGACCAAGATAAAGAGACATTTTCATGCACACAAATGGTAGTCCTGTGTGGGAACTGAACCCACTAGCGTTACTGTCAAAGTAGCGTTGTTAACTACTGTGCTACTGAGTTTTTAAAATAAAAACTAAAATGATACAGGATATACTACTTTGTTTGCCGCCAGCTGGTACCTGCGAACTAACTTTGTATTTATAATTACAAAAAGTTAACTTCGTAGTTTTTAATTTTCTTTGCTGAATAATCAGGCTTTTCAATACGTATTGTGCATCATGATAAAATTCATTGGTCTTATAAAAGAGTTGCAATTGATCAAGCTTTCGAATATTTTACTCAAAACTGGCAGTATAGATATGGGTCTGTAATTTCCCAGCCCGCTCTTTTCCCCTGACTTGAATCAGGAACAAGTTTACTAAATTTAATTAAGTCTGGAAATACAGATATCTACGTATATATTAAAAATATGTGACCATAAAAAAGTTTTAATAGACATTCCCCAGTGATCCTGTGAGTTTTTAATGTTCCACTGTTTAAATGTTTTAATAATTTTAGTTGGTTCAATATGTGTAAACTGAAGAAGTTCCACACTAGGTTGTACATTTCTTAATAACGCAGCAGCACCATCTGGAGATGAATTAAGGGAGTTAGTGGTACGGTAAGGGATATTGATGATGTGGTCTTGAAATAGATCTTCTACTTGCTTAACGTCTGTAACACCTCGATTGTCATATTTAATAGAACACATTATATACACATAGCATTATCCCGTGGCTTATATTCACCTTTTTCTTTACTAACAATATCCCATACAGCCTTAATTTTATTTGATGATTGCTTTATTTTGTTTTCAATATACATAGACGTAGAGAAGCAAACATTTTTAAATATTTTGGAATAGATCTTGATATGATTGTCAAAAATTGGGTCAAATCTGTAGCCTTTTTCTGCCTACAAATCAAACATTTGATTCTACTTCGCAGAATACCTGTAGTTGCACAATCATTAAGCTCAAACAACAAACAACCGACAAGACTAGCTAGTAAAACCTGTATTGACAACTTTGCACATAATTTCAAATATAAATGTAAGACGGAGGTGTTGAAATTAGGCTTATCTGATCACACGGCGCAATTAATAAAGCTCCCTGTTAAAAAAATAATTAATTAAAGTTTTGGCGTAAAACCATACGAGATTACAGCATTGAAAATATACAAAAATTCAAAACATATATAAGTAGTTTATCATTCTCTGAAATGTACAATCACACTGACTCGACTACTGCATATCGTAGTTTTATTGAGTATTTCAAACTTTTATATGATTTATGCTTTCCCCAAAAACAAATTACGATACATGTCACTAAAAAACCAAAATGGATATCGCGTGGTATAAAAATCTGTAGCAATAATAAGAGATATTTATTATGGAAGTACAGGCTAAATCCCACAAAATATAATAAATTAAATTATAAGAACTATTCTAAATTACTTAAAAAAATTATATGTTTGACTAAACGCGCTCAAAACAATTATAAAATTCAAACCTCGGATAATAAATCGAAAACAATGTGGCAACTGATTAATAACTCAAGATTAAATGTACCAAAAGGACCTATATCAAGAATTAAGATTGAAAATGACTTTATCTCCAATCCAACTGAAATAGCAAATTCGTTTAATAATTATTTTATAGATAAAATTAATCCAGTTGACATTTTATATAAGAATCCGACTGCTCACCTTAAATATGGACTACAAATATCAATGTTTATGTTACCTAGTATACCACAAGACATTAAAAGAATAATAAAAAAAATAAAAAATACGAACAGTGACGGATATGATGGTTTCTCAACGAAAGTAATCAAGGCAGTTAATAGTAATATATGCCATCATCTGAGTCATATTCGTAATTTAAGTATAGAGACGGGCGACTTCCCTTCCGATCTCAGAATGACTATTGTGAAACCGTTGCTTAAAAAGGACAATAAAGAATTAATGGAGTCATATAGACCAATTGCACTTAACTCAATATTTTCTAAAATATTTGAAAAATATATATACAATGAGCTAAATACATATTTAGAAAATAACAACATTCTATGCAATGAACAAAAAGGTTTTCGTCGTAACAAAACAATAAACATGGCTATTTTTGTTTTTTTAAATGAGGTTATGACACAGGTGGATAAAACATCGCCTGTCTGCTCGATATTTTGTGACATGACGCAAGCATTCGATTATGTCAAACATTGTATCTTATTGATAAACTCGAATCTTGCGGAATAAGAGGCAATGTTTTGGGCTTGATCCAGTCATATCTAACTGATCGCCAGCAAATAACTGAAATTCAAAGTATTAATCCTGTAACAAAATATGAACAAACGTACAGATCAAATACGCTTAACGTAATGTATGGTGTCCCGCAAGGCAGGGTACTAGGGCCGCTCCTCTTTATAGTATATATTAACGATTTACCAAGTGCTGTTAATCAACCCATGACACTATTTGCTGACGATAGCACAGTGACCATAAAATGTAACAATATTAACTCTTATGTATCTGACATTAACACATCACTGACATCTGTAATTCAATGGCTTAATAGTAATAATTTAAAAATCAATTTAAATAAAACAAATATAATGCATTTTAATCAAAGACCTAGGGCTTCTTCTGACATTGTATTAGCATATCAAGACAATATTATTAACGAATGCGATACTGCTAGATTTCTTGATCTAATTATTGATAAAAGGCTGAATTGGAAAAGTCATATAGATGGGCTTACAAAAAAAGTTAGTGGCTTCGCGTATGGCTTATATAGACTGTCTTCTATGGTCAATATCAGTGGCGTGCACTCCATATAGGCAAAAAGACATTGCCTACCCTATCAATTTGATAAACATCCGATGTTTCTTAATTCTTAAACATAGTTTTTAACTAATATTTATAGTATAATATATATAATAGTATCAAACACAAAAAAAAAACAGGTCCATCTATCGGTATCGGTGCAAGTTGTTACATTTCATTAAGCAAGACTCATTAGTACCTACCCGCTACATCGATGTGCTACGCTAGCGCCGCAATGTGATGGGAGCTTAACGGCACAGGCACAAACTAATTCTGTCTAAATTTACGTATGTGTGCCGGGTTTTTATACGGATAGTGTTAGTGTGCATTCCTGTAATTACATTGCCCACAATAACATAAATAACGCACACAATCGCATATGATAGACAATGCCTTTTTACCCGAACCATGACGTAAATTACCGAAGTGTCACATTGCTATGTTTATTTTGTTTATATAAACTAGGCCGCCATTGCCCATTGTTTGTTTAGAAATGGTTTTGAATTGACTTGTGGTAGCAGTAGTAAAATAAGATTTTAAGTTTTACAGTTGATAAAAATGGATAATATTCACTGCGTAAGTTGTTCAAATGGTGTGTGTATAGGGAAAAAAAATTATGCGTTTTCAAAACTATCTTTCGGTGATAAAAAACAAGTGATTGAGAAAGGCCGCTGTACACCGGATTTGAAATTAAAACAAACTAAAGGCAAAGTTAATCGTAAGTATAATGCAAAACAAAATATGATTCACATTATTGGCTCACGGGTTGCGTACACAGCAACTGCTTGTTCTGTTAAAATAACATAAATACAATTTTTCCCGAAGTATTGCGTTTGGCAAAATTAATTGTTACTGTTCCCGCGAGCAGTGCTTCTACCGAAAGGTCATTCTCGTCGCTGAAACGTATACATACTTATCTAAGAAATACACAAGGCCAGCAACGACTTACCGATCTTTCGATGATTTCAATAGAAAAAAACATTCTTACGGAAATGAAACGCCTTCCCATCTTTTACGATTCCATATTACAGACATACTTACAGTAAGATAGATGTGTAGATTTAATATATAAATGAGACATTACCCAAAGTAACTTAATAAATTCATATAAGTACACACACCATCTTAACATGCTTGTTTAAATTGGTAACTTTTTGTTGCTATTGTTTGTAAATACAGAACGAGAACGTGACGAAAGGCCGCTTCGAATATCTGCAAATTGATATGTATATAAAATCAATCAATCTATACATATTTGAGGTGGCTAACCAATCACATACATCATTATTTCCACAAGACTGGGTAACCAAAATCAACATGCTGTATTTTTTTGGTAAGATAATAGCTTTAAAAAAATTCTGCCTACCCTGTCAAAAATCTCTGTGCACGCCACTGGTCAATATTAATATATTGCTTACAGCATATCATGGTCTTGTAGAATCTGCGTTAAGATACGGAGTTATTTTTTGGGGTAACTCGAGTAATGTAGACATGGTATTTAAAATGCAAAAACGATGCCTACGATCTATGTTCGGCCTTCAAACTACTGACAGCTGTAAGTCAGTATTTGCAAAGCATAAGATTCTTATACGCTCCCGTCGTTGTATATACTGGAGGTGGCACTATTTGTTAGAAGTAATTCATATCTATTCCCTCAATTAAAAGACAAAGTCATTCGAAATCTACGAAACAAAAATAGACTTTGGTTGCCGCCCGCCAAAACAACTATGCAACAAAAGAGTATAATGTGGATGGCTCCAAAAATTTATAATAAAATTCCTGAAACCTACAAAGAACTAAGTGCAAATGTATTTAAAGTGAGATTTAAAAGGTTACTTACTAGCAAATGCTATTATAACATAAATGAATACATGACAGATAAATTTTAGCTGATTAACTCTATATTATATTTTATTAAAACAAAATGAATTATTAACATTAATGTTACGGTTGAAATTTGCTTTCTAAATTTTGTAATGTATTAACATAGAATATTGACATTGGTATTATTAATTAATAATGACGCATATATTTGCATGCTGTATCACAGCAAGACATGTTGAACCTAGTTTTAAGCAGACTAACATCCATTGTACACCTTTGCACCTCTGTATCTGATGTATAACTTACACATGTTTAAGCAAATAAATTATCTTATCTTATCTTATCTCTGGGGGGTCATGTGCCAGAAGCGTGCTCGTTCGCGACCCCTGCCAATCAGTCGATTGCAATTCTGGACCGAGAGCGCACCGACGTGCGGATTAGGGCGTCCCCCGTAGGCGACGCGCACCGATCCGCCCCCGTCGGTGCGAATATAGCTGCATGCGGCGGTGGGGGCCGCCACCCACCACGCAGCGCTAATTCCGGCGGGACGAGGGGAGCCGAGTGCCGCATAGGCACGTGGAATGTGAGAGGTGGATTGAATGATAAGACGAATGAACTGATAGACGTAATGAATGATAGACGTTTGGATGCGTTATGTGTGACAGAGACTAAGCGCAAGGGGAGCGACACCGATGATCTGCCCGGTGGTATGATGGCCCTATGGTCTGGGGTAGACCGGGACGATCATGCCAGTGCTGGTGTAGGTGTCGTACTCTCCTCTCGCTTAGCCACTGGTGTAAGAGATTACAGTTTGGTAGGGCCTAGACTTCTCTGGGTTCGTATTAAACTGGGCATCACGCGAGTATTTTTGGTTGCAGCATACGCTCCCGTAAGCTCAGCGTGTGCTCAAGAACTGGAGAAGTTTTGGGAATCTGTGAGGGATGTTCTGGACTTAGCTGAAGGGAATGAAAGAGTGATTATGTGTGGAGATTTGAATGGATGGGTTGGGACCAAGCGATACAGCTATGAAGCTGTTCTTGGTCCTTATGGAGATAAGAGAGTGAACGAAGCAGGTAAGTCAATACTAGATTTATGTACGGAACGAGGCCTCCTCGTGTCGAATACTTTATTTCATCATAAGGATATTCACACGTATACATGGAGAAGGAATGACCAAAAAAGTGTGATTGATTTGATTTTAATAGATAGACGTCTCCGAAATGCTCTAATGGATACAAGAGCCTGTAGAGGCCCTACTCTTGAGACGGACCACTACCTGGTGGTAAGCCGGTTTGTGGGCCTTTTTAGGAAGTGGAGGCACTGGCGAGTGCGTATCCCTTTCGGAGATCATGAAAGGATAATGAGCGAAAAATTGCAAGATGAAAGTGTAAGGAGAATGTATGTGCATCTGGTAAGTGAGAGACTTGCAAATGCAAGCCTCTCCGACTTAGATGTGGATGATTGTTGGAAAGTTTTGGAAGAAAGTATGGTGGATAGTGCAAAAGAAGCTTGTGGATGCGCAAAGAGACGTAAAACAGCGAAAGGAGATGCCTGGTGGGATGCGGAGGTTGAATCCTCCGTAGCAAGAAAGAGGAAAGCGTGGCTGGATTACGTATCATCTTTGCCTTTAAATGAAAATATGAGAGAAAAGAAGAAAGAAATGTACCGTCTATGCAAGAATGAAACCAAGGCTTTAGTGAAAGAGAAGCGTGAAAGACAAATTATGAATGAGGAAGAGAGGCTGACGAAAAACTTCGAGGCAAATACCAAACTCTTTTGGAGAGAGGTAAAGAAGTCTCGGAGTGGTTCGTCGGCATCCAGAATGGATAAGATAAAGTCTAAAGCTGGTGTCATTCTTGCGAACACTCAGGAAGTGTTAGAACGGTGGAGTGAATATTTTGAGGAAATGTATGAGTATGCCTCGGACGCTGGCAATGAGAGTGAGTCGGATGCTTACTCCGTTGACGGCGTCCGACGAAGGCATAACTATGGATGAGATCGAATTGTCGATACGAAGCTTGAAAAATGGAAAATCAGCGGGAATTGATCTGACCACAGCTGAGATGATCAAATTAGGTGGCACTTACGTCCGGGACGCCTTCTGGTACCTATGCAACCTATGCTGGAGAACTGGAAGGGTCCCAATGGACTGGAGACGCGCAGTCATCGTGCCCTTGTATAAAGGTCACGCATGGACTGCGCCAACTATAGGGCCATCAGTTTGATCAGCTTAGCAGCAAAAGTATATGGAAAGGTGATTGAAAGGAGAATGAGGGTGAAATCCGATGAAATGCTGTGGGACGCACAAGGAGGTTTCCGAAATGGAAGGGGATGTACGGATCAAGTTTTCTCGCTCCGCAATATCGTAGAGAAGCATCTGGCCATAGACCGGAAGGTTTTCTGCGGTTTTGTGGATTTTGAGAAAGCCTTTGATAGGGTTGTGCGAAAGGAACTGTGGGACATATTGCCGAGATATGGGATTGACGGTTCACTGCTCCGTGCTGTGCAGTCCACTTACAAGGATTGCTCAGCATGTGTGCGGATAGACGGTGGCATGTCACCCTGGTTTAATGTCAAAATTGGTGTCAAACAGGGTTGCATGCTATCTGCTAAGCTGTTTATCCTGTATCTCGATAGTTGTCTGCAGAGAATAAGGTCAACGAATGTGGGATTGCGCATGGGTGACCAAGTGGTGAACTGGCAGCTGTATGCAGACGATGCCGTGCTATTAGCAGATACACCATCTAAACTGCAAACACTGGTCACAACGATGAAAGACGAATGTATGGAGAAAGGCTTACGACTGAATGCGAAGAAAACAAAGATAATGGTATTTGAAAGAGAAGAATCCAGAACTAATGTAAGGATTACGATTGACGATGAAGTGTTGGAGCAAGTGGATGAGTTTGTATATCTTGGGTGCGCTTTCAGCACGGATGGAAGGTACACCGCAGATGTGGAAAGACGAGTGAGTGCTGGGAATAGTGTGAATGGAGCGTTGGGAAAACTTCTTGGCAGTAAAAACCTGAGCCAGAAGGCACAACTCGCTATACACAATGCAGTGTTGGTCCCAACGCTAACTTATGGAAGCGAGAGCTGGGTATGACAGAAAGAGCATGAAAGTAGAATAAACGCGGTTGAAATGCGAGCGCTGCGCAAAATTTGTGGCGTAAGGCTTGTAGACCGTATTCGCAATGATGATGTTAGAAATAGAGTTGGTCTGAAAGAGAGCGTCGGTGTTAAAATAAGAAGAGGCATGCTCCGATGGTTCGGGCATGTAGAAAGAATGCAAGATGAAAGAATGACGAAGCAGATATACAATGCAAAAGTGGAAGGATGTAGGAGCCGGGGAAGGCCAAGACTTACCTACCATGACCAAATTGGTCGTGTTCTACAGAAGGTGATGTCAGGAGCCCTAGAAACCGGCGAGCGTGCATGAGAAGAGCAATGAATGTTAAAGAAGCGAGTGAGATATGTAAGGATCGAGTCACGTGGCGCTCGGTTCTCTCTGCCTACCCCGCAAGGGATTTGGCGTGAAGTTATAGATAGATAGATAGATCTTATCTCAAATTTATGTGTAATATCATTATTTTTGCGTTTAAATATTTTTTGATATTTACTGGATATAGCATGAAACAGATTGGTATAAAGAAAATCCGAATCAGTTACAGTGCAATTCAACAATTGCAACTTGTCCCCCAATACTTTATTGTATCTAATAAGTCTGTTTCTGGTCTGTACAAGAGATGATTTCTCAAATCTGTATTATATGAATCCTGGTAAACTACCAACTGACCGCAATGATCTGAGGGCAAGTTACCAATTATTGTTTTAACGCTTATCCGCGTTGGCTCCAGAAATAGGTTTTCTAGATGAAAGGATTTAAATAAATTTAAAAATCGAATACTTGTTTGAGTTTTTACTAATATATGAATGTTGAAATCACCGCAGACGATTATGTCTTTTCAGCTTTTGAAAACTTTTCTTAAAATATCCTCCATTACTTGCTCAAATAGGAAACAATCGCCACTAGGAGGTCTATATACATAAATAATTATATAATTTTCTAATTCAGCTCAAGATACCATGATAGTGCACTCAATAGAGAGCCTAACAATAGCATAAAAAGAAATGTAATATTTTTCCATAAAAAATTGTACTACATTTTCACAGCCAGGAAAGTCTTGAATATTTTGGTGTACAAGATTTAAGTTCTGCTTTCATTTTGTCTCATTGTGCAGTTTAAATCTGCAATCAAATCGATAAAATTAGTTTTAATTTGTAAACTATTGAGACTATTGACATTATAAGCCACTAAAGTGGCTGTGTGACATCTGAATTCTAGATTTACTTGAAAGATGTAATATATCTTTTGTCAAATAAAAATCACTAATAAAATTATTAGTGTCAAAAAATACAAAATTGTCATTATGACAACATGTCAAATGGTATAATTAGTTAAAGTTGTATATAGCGGCACGCTGTGAAGGCCGTTTTGACGTTTGTTCACTCATGAAGTTTCGTATTAATTAAAACTATATATATTAGGGTCCCGCGAACATTTTATTTTTATTTTTATAAGATTATAATTATTGGTGTACTTATTTACCACACAACTCGGCATTTGATTTTCGAAATAAAAATTTTTTAAAAATGAAATCTAATACGATCGTAAAATAGGATCGCTGGCCAGCACAACTACTACCTCCGGCAAACTCGCGTCAATGCTCAATGCAAAACAAAGCAGTTTCGACTTGACGTTGCTTCGAAAAGTACAAACTGTGAGTGCACTACGATTGTGATATAGTTTTGACCTGGTTTTGGATTTCGGATATTGTTACTGCATTGCTGTTGACCCTTGCTCGTTAATTTGGACTCTGTTAACGCCTTTTGTTGAGGATTTCGTCGATATGGCCGACAGTACGCAGAGAACTGTTCTAAACAGTCAGACACGTGAGTTCGTTATACGCCTTAGTAACTATTTCAATCGTGAATCTCAAAATGGAGGGCCTATTTTACCTATAACGTCAGTGGTTGAACGCGTAGCTGATATTGGACAACGAACTGTTAGACGAATAACTAAAGAAAAATATGGCGAGACTGGCACAGAAGAAAATAAACTTCACACACCAAAAAAGAGAAAACGAACAAAACCAGTCGTAGGCATCGATAGCTTTGATGCCGATGCCATCCGAAGACATGTGTACGTCTACTATTTACTGAAGGAGTATCCAACAAGAAAAAAGTTAGTGCAATCACTGAAGGACGCTGGATTATTCTTTGGTGGGGAAAGATCTTTAACGAAGATTTTGAAGACCGTTGGATTTCGATACAAACAATGTAACAAACGCAAAATATTGATGGAAAGATTTGATATCGTGATGGCAAGGTATACTTTTTTACGGCAAGTGAAAGAAATTGAAAATTGGCAAACTGTTGTGTTTTTGGATGAAACATGGCTAAATCCTAACCATACTGTAAGCCGCTCTTGGACCGATGATACTGCAGTATCTATGTCCAAAGTTCCTGTTGAAAAAGGATCGCGACTTCTAATTTGTCACGCCGGAACCATCAACGGGTTTGTTGAAGGTTCTCTCATGGCTTTTGCGTCAAAAACCACTGGAGACTATCATGAAGAAATGAATGGAAAAAAGTTTACTGAATGGTTTACCTCAACGTTGTGTAGCCTCCCTGAACCATCTATTATAATTATGGACAACGCCCCATACCACTCGATGCAAATTGACAAGCCACCTGCCCAATCCCAAAAGAAAGCTGACATCGTCGCATGGCTTCAAAAAAATGGCGTAGATGCAAACATAAATATATTAAAAGCGGAATTAGTACGTCTTTTAAAAGAAAACAAACCAACCAAGATCCCATACGTCATTGACGAAATAACGTTAGAACATGGGCACAGAGTTACACGGTTCCCGCCTTACCATTGTGAATATAATGCAATTGAGTTGGTGTGGGCTTAAATTAAGGGCTATGCTGCAAGACACAATACAGAACCCCCATTTACTACAACAAAAATGCTGAAAATATTAGAAGAACCTTGTGAACATGTGACCAAAGGAGACTGGGAAAAGGTTGTGAATAGAACTGTTAAATTAATAAGGGAAGATTATGAAAGAGATGTGAAAATAGATAATATTTTAGAAAACGAACTTATAATTAATGTAGGTGATGATAGCAGTGACGACAGTGAAAATAGCAGTATGGACGAATCTGATTAAATATGGCCTTTTGTGGCACCTTTTTGGTCTCTTTCTGTATTAATTTGTTTCTTGTATGCATATAAAGTATGTATATTCATTTTCATTCCAATATTCAGTTCGTTCAAATATATTAAGTAAACATTTATATTTTTATTTTATCTTTATATTTTTTTAATCAGGTACTACTTGCAACAAAAACTTGAGTATATTTTTTTCGAGAATAAATTTCACGTCACTATTGTAATATGTCAAAATGGCCATCATAGCGTGCCGCTACATTCGATTTTGGTGTCCGGCAACATGTATAAGATAGAGTGCATAACAATATCCTATTTACTTTTAAATGATGCAGTTTATCCAATCCACTGGATACATAGAAATCACTTTTATTTTCGTTTGTTCTGTATGAGAATCGAATCCCAACTACTTTGACACCAACGGTCATTGGAGTCAAAGTAGCGTTACTAACCACTATGCCACCGTGCTCGTCAATATGTTTCCATGTTTAAATTTGGTGTTTAATTTTGGTGTCTGGCAACATGTATAAGGTAGTGCGCATAACAATATCCTGTTTACTTTTAAATTGTGCAGTTTGTCCAATCCACTGGTTACATCCTTTTCAGGAACACTGCTCCTATATGAATTCTACATGTTTGTCTGTGCGTTTGTCTGTCGCTTTTTTTCGAATATTCGAATTTTGACTTCAGATTCGGGTTCAGCATAAAAAAGTAGAATAGGAATGTTCAGGAACATCGTTCCTCTTAAGGAACATGGTCAAAATGGGCGAAAAAAAAATTTTTTAATTGTTATATAATTGACGAGTCAGGTGTTCCTCTGGCAATGCAAGCTTGCGCATTCTCAACTGGTTTTGAATTCCTTTACATTTTCCTATTAAAATAACAATAGGTATTTCGTTTTCCACCTGTATATTCATAATTTTGTCTATAATTTGGCTATATGTTGCATATGGCATACAATAAAATAATACTATTGCTTTTAAAAAAAAAAACATGGTTATTTAATAAAGAGCCTAGATTAGAACCTATTCTATCTGAAAACGCAATGGTTTTGTTGTTTGAACCTGAGCTGCTGCCACAAATACCTAAATTTAAATTTTTAGATTTTTAGTTAGGATATCTATTGAAACGGACCGGGTGTCACTGACCACAGATATATTTACATTGCTACAAGTGCAGCGATTACTCAAAGATTCAAAGCGATCTATATTGTATTTACTCATGTCTATTAGTTCATCCAGTGCCAATTTTGTTCTTGTATTTTTCTTGGGGGTTAACTGTATTAGCTGTTAGGTCGTTAAGCGACCTAGCCAATGTTTCAATTTTTGATTGGTATTTTGTGTCAGCATCATATATTTGTTATCTTTCCATCAGTTGTGTTAGTTAAACTCGATGTGGAGTTTTACATTAGTTAATGAAATTTTAGTATTTTTAAAGTAATTATGATACCTATTTTTTAGTGAATATTTATAATTTTGGCACAGTTTTTTTTAACTTTTAGGTAGGTCTTTATATTACTATGTGACTTAATTAAGTTTTTAGACTCAGAAATGTTGTTGACTATTTCTTCATATAAATGTGTAATTCTCGTGGATTCACATTGCACTGCAACTTGTTGATATTGATTTATAAGCTTGTACGCCTCTTTCAACTCCAGTTCTAACTCAGTAATATGTCTGAGAGCTTCCTCATGTGTATCACTGCATTGGTGGAAAGTCTCAACAGATTTTTGAAGTTAATTTCCTTAACTATCGCGAAATACTATGTAGTAGCTTTGGTCATCTTTGTGAGTGCGTCGAGTTAGTATGTTTCTTTGAAAGTATCCCATCTCTTACGTCTCTTTACTGTACCATATCAGCCTCGAACTTTGACCTTGAAGTGTCTTGAAGTGGTTGAAATGCAGTCGGCAGGTCAATCTTATATAGTACTTGTAAAGGTAACATTTGTTTTGTGTAGCTCGAGCTGTCATTCTGTGTATACTTAGTACAGTCAAATAACAATTACTTGGAGAATTATCCAGTTCCTGCGAGTGAGTGAGTTTTACTTGTAATTTTCTGAGGAGTTTTTGTGTTAGCAACGCGAGTGTTATTATTTACGTTCCATGTACTTGCGGCTACGGTAATAACTTTATATCAGGGAGACGTATTATTGTACAAAAAATATATGCTCCACTTAAAAAAGCTTCAAATTAATGTTCAAAATCGCCGAATTGTACACAAGATCAATGGCATAGAAAAATACATACGTATTACTAATAATTTAATAAATATTTGAAGCAAGATATACTTATTTAAAGTGACATTTAGTTCCAAGGGATTTAGTATTGCTATTTCTATATACGATGTAGTTGATTTTTGTCTACATTTAATATAGACAGTGACTGGATTATAAAAACAAACGTTAGTATGGAAAATGTTTAAGTTAATTGTAACATACTTTAGTAGGTCTTTGACAGTAGTGATAGCCCAGTGGATAAAGAACCGCCCTTTTGATCAACTAGTCTCAAAAGTAATAAACAACAGTAACTCGAATACTGTCGAACCAGGGACTACTAAATTCATGTTTTCGTATTTATGTACCTATTTGTAATTATCACTAGCTCGGGGTGTAGGAAAACCGCACGTCAAAGAAAATATATTTCGAATGACGTGTGACCTTACCTTACCTTACCTCGGGTTGTGGAGGTCTGAAAGCAGTCTGTCCATGTAAAAATCCGTTTATTCGCCAAATGCCTAAAGTCCCTAGGTAGCGGATATTGCCAATCCTAATGAATTAGGAAACTGGGTGATGCTAAGAAGAAAAAGAAGAAGACTTTAGTACATTTATAATAACACTAAAATTGCTAACACGCCTGAAAATGAGCAGCGTTTTCTGCTTAGGTACCACCCATAATACCAGCGACATCACTCGTGCATTTCGATCCTCTGCTTATGTTTTCAAATATTCATACGAGTCAGGATACGGGAAGTTAAACGACTCATTTTGTAGACGTATTTTCTTAAAAAGACGCTCGCTTTAATATCTATATAAAGGAGCGGATAAAGTTAACGATCCTTCTCAGAGTCTTCAAAGAAATTTCAGATTTTATAATTAATTTTCAAAGTTAATATACCTATTTATAAGATACAGTAACTGAGCACGCTTGTATGCTCGTCTTCATTTTGGTAATAAAAGTAATTGTTGATCAAATTATTCTTGTATCATTATTTTGTTATGTTGAACCGTATAACGTATGTCTTGAAAATATTCAGAATTTATTATTTTAGCATTAGAGAGGACCAAACATAAGGACCGATATTTTAGGCAAAAACAGGAATGGTATGTAATATGTATATGATGAGTATAGTAGAGTAGAGAATACTCGAATTTTCCACGTATATAACGCGCAGTTTGTAAGACTTAAATCTTTCTTTTGTGTATATACCTAGTTAATATATAAGTTCTGTTACAAATGAATATGCATTTATTTTTTTATGTAGTAATGTAATCTTAATAAAACTTAACTGAACATATTTATGGAAGACTCAGCAAAAAAAAAAAATCTTTATCTCATGTCACGATTAAATTCGCTATTAAAAAAATGTCCTGTAGATGTTCGTTAACGCTGTAGTATGCTTTCGTAATTAATAGATCAAAAATCCTTCGTCTAACTATATGCGAGTTCTGTCTTAGAATATCCTTTGGGAAATAGTTGTATAGTTTTGGAGCTTAATACTTTTTGAAATTGAGCAGATCTGCTAGGGAGAAAAGCCACTTTATGTTGGTGTCTCTTACTATTAAATCTTTGTTACATGTGAATATTATTTCTTACAAACAATACACATTCAAATATGTACACATATGGTACAGTTAATATTTTTACTTTCGTATAATACAGTTTACAGCTATCTCTTTGTTGAAGCTTGCATATTGCCCTTACACATCTTATCTGTGCACTATAAACTACTTCTCGCTTAAAAGAATTTCCTCAGAATATTATACCATATCTGAGTGTAGATGCTACAAATGCATGATAGGACGTTAGAACTGCTGATGTATTGACGACTTTTCTTAGCATGTGCAGTGCATAGGTGTACTGGTTAAGTTTATTGCAAATATTTTGAACGTGTGAATTCCAGTTCAAGTCATTGTCGATATAGACACCTAAAATTTTGTGGCATCTACTTTGCTTACGTTTGTGCCTGAATTGTTTATTTGCCAATGGTTTTCAGTTGAACTATTTCTGAATCTCTTTATTTCGTTTTTTCTATATTAATGGTGAGATTATTTGACTATAACCATTTGATAACGCGTTCTGAAGCTTCATTTATTTCACTGTCAAAATACATACTATCTTTATCGACAAATGGTGCTGTACTATCTTCTGCAAATAACACACACACAAAATTGTGACTCATCATGAGTCACAATTTTAGGAAAATCATTAATATATATTATGAACATTAAGGGACCTAGAACACTTCCCTGTGGTACTCCGCATTACACTAATCTAGAGTTTGAAATAAGATACACCATCTTATTTCGATCTTTATTTTGGTACATGTTTTGGTTACTTGTGCTATCTGTTTCTTATTACTTAGGTACGATTTAATTAATTCTAGAGCGTTGCCCCTGATTCCATAAGCATAAAAATTATGTATTAGAATCATGATAATGATCTACGTGATCAAAAGCCTTTGTGAGATCCATGTACATTGCACAAACGGAATGTTTTTTTAGTCATAAGTTTTCACTCAGGAAATTATATATGGCAATATTAATTATCTTGTTTTCCTGAATCCTATTTGACTAATAGAATTAGAATATATTTTTCAAAGTATTCGTAGACAGATTTAAAGATAACTTTTCCAAAATTTCGATGGTCGATAGTATTTTTTTTTCTTGTTTTGTGTATTTCACGTTTCTTGTTTTGTGTATATCATAATCTGTAGTGTAGGTTTATAAATATTGAATTTAATGTAGATGTCACCTTAATATTACAAATGTCTTGATTTTGATTTTTTATTTGATCAATAAAAAAAACATTAAAGATTTTTGCTATTAGTGATGGATCATTCATCATTTTTTCCTTAATATTTATTTCTTCTAATTCCTCTCTCGGTGTATTATTTTTAAATTCATTTATGATTTGCCACGTGGCTTTCGCTTTGTTATGGGCTGAATGTATATAAAAGCTTTATGAGTCAATTTTATAATTTTATTAAGTCTTTTGGAATATGTCTTAAGACGGTCCTTATTAATGTGATTTTTGTTCAGCTTCAGCTTCTTCAGCTCTTATAAAGTTCGGAACGTTGGTTTCGAGCTAGGCTTGGGTAGTTCGTGCCTTGTGACCAGGTGGCAGAATCCTGCTATAAAGTCCAAGGTACGTTTTTAAAAAGTGTATTGTTGAGAGGTTTTACAACACTATCCAAGGCAGTCTCTTTATACACTTTGGCTGAAATCTTCGTTCCTTTTTCACAAAAATGAAGCTTTGTGACTCCTTGATAAGATACCTCTCACCAAACTATTACAGACGCAGGATGATGATCACGTTGTACCTTTCCGACCACTTGAGCAGCTTCTTTAGAAGTGTGTGCGTAAACTTTGTCATTTTGCTTGTTCTAGTGCCTTTCAATCGTGAAAATTTTTCATCAGTAAAGAGGATATTTCTGTGCCTTTCACACATGTATCGGGGCAGAAGGATCGATCGATTTTGATCGATCCACTCTCTTCAACTGTTGGGATTGATTTAGGGCATTTTCTGTATACTGTGACGATAAGCGCCGAGCTTCAAATCTTGTTTTATTATACACGACAGAGTCCTAGCGGAAACTTCATTTCTCGCGATAACATTTTTGGTTTCCTAATGGGGTTTCGGCGAATTCTGGCTGTAACTGCATTAACAGCCTTTGTAGTTCTAATAGCACGCGGTCGCCCCGATTTTTTATGGTCTTAAACAGAGGAAGTATTCGTATATCTGTCGATAGTAGCTCTTGTATACGGAGATAAGATAGTGAAGTAAGTTACTTTTAGACGTAAGTTAGTTTTATATGGACCAAGCACAGCCTCGATACTGCTTTGCTTGGCCCCAACTCATCCATTTAGATCTCCACACATAATTATCCGTTCATTCGCTTCAGCGAAATCAGAATACCCGATACGGTCTCCCAAAAGTTCTCGAGCTCCTGGGAATTAGTTGAGCTCACCGGAGCGAATGCTGCAACCAAAAAAACTCGCCTAGTCCCCAGTTTTATTTTAACCCACAAAAGTTTTTGACCTGGCTGAGAGGCTGTACAACGACCACTCATAGGTAGTACTGTGGATACTGATCCGGAGTTACCAACTCTGAGAGGGGTAGCCAAGGAGTGGGAGTTGTAGTGTCAAACAGAATAAACGACTGTGTGAAAGATTATGAATGCGTGAGTCCCAGGCTCCTCTGTATAAGGTTCAAACTTGGCCTGACAAAAGTATTTCTTCTTTGCGTTTACGCTCCGGATATGTCCAAGGCACAGAAAGTCACGGAGGAGTTCTGGTACAATACTCAAGATGATATCCGTGCTTCGGAGGGCACGTTAAGCCGTCGGTTAAGGTAAGTCGGTGGCCCTCAGGCGGCTTGAAAGCTCTGGCCTCCGCCAATCCACATTTGAACAGCATGGTGGAGTATGCTCTAAAAACCCCTCCGTTTGAAAGGAGACCCGTATCTCTGCAGTGGGATGAGTAAGGGTTGTTGTGGTGGTTCGCGATGAACTTGGAAAATGTGAAGAAAATGAGAGGATAATTATGCTAGGTGACTCTAATAGATGGGATGGGTGATGGATATGAAAGGATTTTAGGAAAGGGCGATATTGAAAGAAAAGTGAAAGCAGGAAACCGTATCAATGGTGCGTTGTAATCCTTGGTAACAAGCTATAATATATCGAGTAAAGCTCGCCTTGCGTATTCAGGGTATATTAACGCCAACATTATGTACGGCAGTGAAACATGGGTAAGGCCATGAAAGCAGGGTGAACGCCGTTGGAATGAGAGCGCTGAGGAGTATGTGTGGAGTGAGAATGGTGGATAGAATATAAATAGTACGATACGAGAACTTTGTGGACTGAAAGTAGATGTAGTGAGAAAAATTGAACAGGGTATACTGAGATGGTTTGGTCATTTAGAAAGAATGAATGACAAAAGAGTTACGAAAGAAGTTTATCAAGCAAGAGTGAATGGTGATGTCGGGAGGGGCCGCCCTAGATGCACACATATAGATCAAATTGGTGATGTGTTGAAAAAGGGCCAAATCAAAAGTACCCAAAACAGAAGAGCATGCATGAAGAGGTTGAAGTGTGTGGAAGAAGTGGGAGCGGTATGTTTGAATCGGCGTTCTATAGCCTCTGCCTACCCTAATGGAAGACAGGCGTGATGATATGTATGTATAGTGTAGACTAGAGGGAATTTTATTAAATAAATTTAAACTCAATAACGAGAACATTAATCGTGGAATTTAACAGTAACTAAGCAACCACCGATAATAGGAGATCAAATTCCCACTTCGAAAGGTAACGGACCTCCACGCAAATACATCAACATCAAGTGTACGATGCCCCCTGTTTGTTTAACCCCCACAAACGTAGGCGTAAGCACAGGTATACGCAATACGCAACCTTTATAATGTAAAACATTTTATAAACTCGCCAAGAGCTGATTTGTTTGAAATTAAAACTTCACAGGCAAAAAAAATCGGTATTTCAAATTGGGTCAGATTCTTATAAACTTGTACGCTTCGCTGGTTAGCGTAAGCATATGTACATGTGCTTGTTTATAGAAGGTGTGCTAATGGATTTTTTTTGTTATACTGGGTTAGGTGGCAACAAACATATATCCCAAAAAATGGGAAGCGATTACAACTAAGTATAACACGATTAGAACATGGACGCTTGCAATTTGCACCCTTGCTACTAACGTAGTGACACTCAGGAGTTAATATGTGGCCTCACTCACTTGTATGATAAATGTGTTAAAAGATTTGACGATATTAGGTATATTTATTTTTCTTTGTCATTTCCAACATGCTATTTCATTCTGTTCAACCTCCAGGACTTTGAAACATAAATCTTAACAGTTCCTTCAACACGGCCATTAGTCGTTTCGCTACTACATTAAATGGGGTGAAATTGCGTGACGAGCTTGGGACACGGTCCATAAACAGACTCTAACGAAAAGAGCGCATTGTCATGCGACCTTCTTGTCGATTAGATGTTTTTAGTGCCTCCCACAAGTGTTTATTTGATACTAGTTGAGCCCCGTCGCTTTAATTGTGTTATTCAGATTTTACGTAACAACTATAAACATTATCAAGAAAAAATATAAATAAAACAACAGAATACCATTGAACAGACAGACCAAGAATCTAAAAATTAGCTGTATTTATTGTCTTTCATACCTTAATAATCTAGATGCATCACTATTTCGAATATATTCCGTGTACAAACCTATTAAACTTTAGAGACGGGACAGCTTTAAGCATAATTCAAGATCTCCTTAAATTCTCAAGAGTAACAGCTCAGCGACCAGGAGTGACAAAGTAATCGAATTTCGAATACCCATTTGCGAACATTAGAAGGTCCTTTACTTGCTATCACATGTTCCTGTATAAAATAATTAAGTATTAAAATAATTATGTACTCAACGAGCATTGTAAGGAGTAAAGCGGCTCGCTATTAGTTGAACTTTTGAAATAAGACGAGACGAGACGGGAGAGCCGTCTCTAAGATTTCGTAGGTTTGTAGAATAGAATAGAATACACTTTATTGCACCAAAATCAATACATTAAAGGAACATGTTATTGCATGAGTACAAATGATATATCGAACGATGTCTATGATAATTATTATAAGAATTTCTTGTATATACGAGTATGTTGTATATGCGTGAGTAATCTACTCAATTATTGTCATTTTAAGAGGCATACCGGAAATAATTAGAAATATTTAATGTCAAATGTACAGTGAAGTCTCTCAAACTTTTTACAAATTCATTAATTTCAGCCTTACTAGTATATAAAAAAAAGGTTGAACATGCCTAAATTGTTCAGGTGGTGTATGGGATACCATTTATTTCATACTTCGATTGGGCATTATACAAAAATGTAAGTCAGGTAATATGTATAATCGACGATAGCGTAGTAGGAGAAAACGAAGGGGCGTGATTCTTACATTAAAAATGGCATCCGATCATCTATTTTGAGTGCCAAGGACAAACACTCGCCTCTTCTTTAATCTGCATTGTTGATGATCCTGTAAATGGTTCTGAAATTAATTACCATGATAGTATATGAGAATTTAAGAAGGCGTAGTTCGAAAGGTATCTGTCAAATAAAAGAGAAAAAAAAAGAAAAAGGTATGAGTAATCTAGACGTTTGGTATCGGTAAGATCGTAAGCCTTCAGAACCCGTTATATACCTTTTCCCATACATTTCGCGGTCATATATGACCACACGGGTTTCGAAGACCGTTAGATATTCAGATTTTAGGCATTTTAATGTTAGACATTTTGTGTGGGATGATGAATTTCCAGGCATCGCTCGGCGAGTGGTGCGATTGGAAAACCAGGCATCATATCGAATAACTCCTCGGGACCCAATCACACACAAAATAGTGTCAAGACAAAATCTCTCCTTAAACTTAATGGCTCAACGTCTGTCTTTGCACCGAATCATAAGCTTCTAGCCGGTATTCAGGTGCACATCAGGACCCATAGATGGCTACAGTACTCCATGTGCGCTCTGATTTGACTCTTGTATAACAAAAGTCTTTGTCTCGAGCTGAAGTACTTTCACTCTATTCAGAACATGTAGTTTCTTGGACGCCTTGATCTTTTCCTCAAGGTGACTTCGGAACTATACTTCGCTAGAGACCTAGACACCAAGTATCGTTATGCTATTGGTAATGGTAAGAGGCGTGTTCCGGAAGTCGAAGGAGGACAACAACAAGTGGGGTTTTAGCGGTAAACACGTAGACTTGTGTCTTATTATGATCAAATTGGACCAAGTTTAACCATCCCCAATCAGATAATTTAATCAAGGTACCCTCAATTTCAGACACAAGTTGTTCGCGACTTTCCTCCACAAAGGAACATAACAAGTGTCCCAATAGTACCAACCAAGTATAGCAATGAATGCTATCAATTGCCAGCATATCATTAATATGCAGTAGAAATAGCGTAGAGACTAACAAAGAGCCTTGTGGGACGCCAACATTGAAATCCATGCTATCGGAGTAGCAACCATTAATAACGGCTTTTAAGCATCAGCTGAATAAGAAACTGACAATCCATTTGCACAAATCTCGGCAGTTTGTACAACGGTAACGTTGACCGGTACCGGGTATACATTAGTTGTCTTACACGACGACGGACCTTGCCCAGTGTAGTATGAAAGCGTGACCAAGCACATCAATACAGAATACAACTCAGGAGCGCACAGCTTTAACACCAGCGTCGAAATGCCATCTGGCCTACTCGATTTATGAGTGTCGAGAGAGAGAGCAGTGCTAGGTATCTCCCTGAGTGACTGATATTTTCTGCATAGACCTTCCGCACCACGAGATGGCACAGCTTCTCCGTCATTCACATCCGAGTAAGAGGCAAAGAGATTACCGAGTAAATTGGTTTTCTCCTAAGCACTGCAGGCCAAATTGCCATCCGGTTTTCGCAGTGGTGTTGTCTGATCGACAAGTTTCCCTCAGCAGCCTTACCAAGCGACTAGAGTTATGGTTCCCAAAAGGAAGGCTCTTAAGCCGCTCACTAAATCTGCTGACGAAATCGAATTTCTCTCTAGTAATCACTCTCTTACTCAATTTCAAGGGAGCATTAGAATCTTCATTATTAGGTGCCGTGGTTAAGCTTTATAAGCAGCCTGTTTTAGAAAATTAGCTTCGTTATATTGCTGATTAAACCAGGATAGCTTTATAGGTCGCATAGTAGCAACATAATAGCGACGTGACATATATATAGATATGTAACGCAAAAGTGGAAGGATGTAGGAGCTGGGTAAGGCCAACCTTAAACTTACCTACCATAACTAAATTCATCGTGTCGTGTCGTCGTGAAACCGGTGAGCGTGCATGAGAAGAGCAATGAATGTTAAAGAAGTGAGTGAGGTGTAAAAGAGTCACGTGGCGCTCGGTTTTCTCTGTCTACAACGCAAAGGATTTGGCTTGAAGTTATAGTTAACATAATTATATCGTAGTCTGTCTTAATGTTGGCACCCACCCAATTATACATTTATAGACAAATAATATTTCAAATAATTCCAATACTTTGGATAGAATGTGCCAAGTCGGGTTTTTGTATGTGGTATCTCATATATCACCTGAATAATTTAGGCATTCTATACAATACCGGACAATACAGATTACCGGACAACATATTTGTTGTATCTCGGAACGGTCATATCTTGTATATTGGATAAATTTAGTACCTAGGCGGAGTACCGGAGTACCGGGTAACAATATATTAAATTAACTTTCTAAAAAAGTAAAACTTGAAATATTTAATTAGAAAAGTACGTATACGAATTTTTGTGAACACTCAGGTACTAGCTATAATATTTTAATAATTTCTATGAAAAGAAGTGTACAGCCTACCATAAGGTAGATAAGGTAAGTATTTCACGTAGCCTATGAACCTGTAAAGAACTCCATGCTGCAGTTTCTTAACAAAACCTTGGCAGATAGTTTATTCCGCATACCAATGGTTATAAAAAAAAACTCTTTTTGAACTGCACAAACCAGAAAGCAGAAGCTCATAAAATATGTCATGTAATTGTACAACAAAATCGCATTAAAGATTACCTTAACCTGTTGAATGAGCACATAAATGCAGGAATTCTGAACCTGACTGTCATTTGTGATTAAAAGTGGATTCTGTATGGCAATTTTTCAGATTCGGTAAATTAGTGCTGGATCCGGTAGCTGTCCCATCATACTGGATTAGTGGGATAATCGGATTCGGTTTTCCAAATTGCAATTCCTATTTGAAATGCAGCTTTAGAATTAAACGCCGTAAGCGGCGTTAGTCTTAGAGATCTTGGACATTTGAGAAACGGCCCCGTATTACGGTACTGCTTATGCATGTAGGAGTTAGAGAGGTCTCAGGTGTAGATCTAAATTGGGCTTGGTCGGTCTTGGTGGCTGGGCCGAGATTAACAACGTTTAGGAAGAAACTGATTTCTCTGCCATTTTTTTTCATTTCTGTAACTATAACATAGAATAAGACTATGTCTGGTTTTTCTCCATTTCACATACTAAGTTGCATAACAACTCTTTATACGAAAGTACTCTGTACGATTGTCATGTACTCGTATAAAAATTTTTTACATGCAATTTGATCTAACCTGCTTTGTGTGCTTCCGTCACCAATTAGTTTAAAAGTTTTTGTTTGTGATAGTATATCACTATTTGAACACGTGGGACATACCTGGTATTGCAAGCGGCTATGGTAGCCGCTTACGTTACGCTTATCATGCGGGCTGTATGGTTGATTTCCACCTTAGTGATACAAAAAAAAATGATTGAGAATTTTAAAGCGAGTTTATAAAGTTCCATTAAAACGAAAAATAATTTTGTCACAAGTAAATAAAGTACAACAACAATTTGCTACAAGTAAGTGAACCTAATACTTAGTAAAGGTACTTCCAAGTCTACCTCTCTTGAAAACATCCAGACCAAGGCAAACCGACATTTTCATGCATACAAATATTTGTCCTGTGTAGGAGTCGAACTCACGAGCATTAATGTTAACGTAGTATTGCTAAGTATTCCGCCACCGAGGTTTTAATAAGGTAAACTCGAACATAATGTTTCTACTTTAAGTTCACTTTTGTGTAAAGCAATGATTTTGTTATATAAATGAATGACGCTTTTTAAGGAGAATTCGCACTTTCCCTTTAGTTAAGGAAAAATGTGTATAAGAGCATAAAAGTGGATGCAGCGAGTATCCAACTTGTTGTTTTTGAAAAAATACTTCTTAATTGAGTGGCTCTATAATCACCTGCAATCCTTAAGGATGTAAATATGGTCTTGAATTGTAACAACTTTTGTTATAGGGTCAAGTTCTAAATCAGCAGAAATAAATCGTTACCCACTTAAAAATGATTAGCTGATCGACCAATTTGTATACTACACAATTTGATCTAAACTAATTTGTATGCTTCCGCTATTGATTAAATGGTGTGAATTAGAATCGACCGGCAGCCACTTAGTAACGTTAGTAGATGCATGCCGTCGCTGCCATGGCTGCTCTAGTTATCTCTGCCTTGGCTGCACTGACTAACATCTACAGCGAATGAGGATGCCTCGTGAATGCAATTTTTCGTTTTCAATGTTAGTTATCAGAGTAACATGCTACGAACTATTCGTAGCACGTTGTTTTCAGGACTTGCATAAACTAACACTAACAATATCACCTACAGTGCCTGACTTGTGAAGAGGCGAAAAACATGTTGCAGAGGCGACCGGAGCAGCCGGGACAACAACAGTGACTAATGCATGCGGTGTATGTTTCAGATGGTGGGCGTTCGTACAGACGATCGCAGCAGTCAAAGCAGAGACGACCAGAGCAGCCATGGCAGCATCTACTAACGGTAGTGGGTGGCTGACCCGCACTAGTTCGTATGAACTGATCGGTATCAGAAGCACACAAAGTAGTTTAAATCAAACTGCCTGTAAAGTTGATTTTCGCAAAATAACGCTCGAATGTTTAACTATTTCATTTGTATGCTAATCGCGATATCGAAAGCCCTCAAAAAGTTAGTTCAGTACATTCAGATATTTCACATTTATTTTAATAAACAAGTTCTATCATAATATTATGACGGGCGTTAGTAATAATAATAGCATGTATTACGGGATCCCAACTAAAGTAAACTAAGTGTATTACAGGTTCTTGAGTAGCATATTTCCTTCATCGACCACGGTCATATGATTGAGTCCATTACAATCCACTTTAGTATTTACGACTTGTAAAAACGATTCTCACATGCCTCCCTTGCTTTTCTGCGGGATATCGTTGGTGTGTTCTATTTGCGACCAATCATGTAATTCCTTCTAGGTAATTAATAATGAGATAATTTAAGATCAATTTCCGTTTCAAGTAAAAATGATTAAAACAAAAATGCTACACAGTATGTATCTGAAGCATAATATACTACAATTCAAAGCAACAATGTATTTCGCATGCAAAACCGCTACGCTAATGTGCGGTAGACCAAAGCATTATTTTATAGCAGGGATTAGATGAGGGATGGGGAAAAAGGTTTGCAGGAGAGCCTTATAAAATCATTAAAGTGTATATAAGCGTAATATTTTTTAAATCTCTGTAGCAAGGGAAACTTTGTGAGATTTATTTGTCAAAAACGTTCATAAAGAACAAACGTAGGTTTAATTTGAAGAACTTAACATGAAAAACACGTCACAGGCCGGATCAAATATTACCATCGTGGTTACACTTATGTATTCGAAATTAATTGCGTGGTTATCCATTTAAGCAGTGTGGCAAATAGAGACTCACGACACTGCTAAGCCAGCTTTAATAGTTTTTTCCTATCTTCAAAACCAAATCTAGCCTAATTTCATGTGTGGACTCCTTTACTCAATTAGTAAAAGATGCACTGATAAAAGCGGATTCTATATTACAGAAGAGTGTTGCACAACTATGTTTGTCTACTGTGATTGAGTGTAAGCAATAGGAATCCCATGTGGTGGTGTCATGTTGACAGCAGAGATGGCAACAGGCGAGCAATACTTTTTGTACCGCAAACTACTATACATTACGGTAACCGTTTTTTTTTTAGGTAAACCGTAGTACGAGTATATTTTTTGTACTATGAACTGTAATAGGTAGACAATTGAAATTTCTAAACAGTGTGTGTATTGCTATTGCCGCTATGATAAGAAATAATATAACTAGACCTAAATTTTAAAATTATAACGGACGAATAGACTTGCACTAGAGCGTAAGTAAAAGCGTGCCTACGAAAGTAACAAAAATAATTTTTAACCAGAAAAATGAACAAGTTTAAAATAGCATTGGATTGAATTGATTGGCGACAAATTTTAAGCACAGATAACTAAATAAATTCTAACTATGACTTATTTCTAAATGAAATCCAAAAAATTCTAGATAAATACATACTAAGAAAATGAGTAATCTTAAAACCCAGTATAATAACGAAATAGATAAGTAAGGGAATTAAAAAAGTAGTTATGAATTAACACAAAAGAATTTAAAACCTGCTCCTTACACAGTACGAAAAATCATACAGCAAGATACTAAAGAAGGTAATTGCAACAGAAAAACGGAAATTCGGTAGGTATACGTAGATTGATAAATCTAAAAACAAAGCGATGTGGAGTATAATAAAAGAAAAAACAAAATCTGACTGCAAAAATAGACACCAAAATATACATTTGACATGACAAAACGCTGACATGGCGAACTAAAATATCAAATTTATTTAATGAATATTTTCCCAGCATTATCAATAAAGGGAGTTTTAAGAGAGGTAGGTAGCATCAAAGCAGCTCGTCCTGGGAAGTACCTCCACCTCACAGATAAACCGCAGCCAAATAATAACTCTCTAGAGGGTTGTTGAGGTCACCAGGAAGCTTTTAAGGAGTTGCTGTGTTAAGAACAGAGGAGGCATCGCGCGAGTGATACTATGGCAACCGCTTTGCATCAAGTGGGTCGTATGCTTGTTAAGGCATACAAGCATACGACGTTTTATAAAAATAATAGTAAGTTTATCTGTTTCTAACTTGAAAAACAGTGAATAGCCTAACTCATTTTATTTGGATTCCGTATCGAAAACAGAGGTCAGGAAAACTATACTGAATTTAAAGAAAACAAACATGTGCGGACACGACGAGATCCTAGCTACGTTACTAGTATACTGTGTAGACAAATTCGTACCTTCACTGACGAGTGTAGTAAATCAGTCTTATGAAGAAGGCGAGTTGCCAGAAAGCTTGAAGTTGATGAAAATAATACCAATTTTCAACAAAAAAAAACTACCGACCTATTGCAATACTGCCAGTCTTTTTCCAAAATTTTCGAAAAGGTAGTGTGTCAAAGAATTTACAGGTTTCTAGAAAAAGTTAAAGTGTTTAATAATAATCAACACGGGTTTCGTAGTACTCTCCCGCGTCAGCCGTGCTTGACTGTACCTACCCTGGAGATATTAAATGCGTTAAATAAAAATAAGAGTGATGTAGTATTTTTTGTAGACATCTCCAAGGCAAACGATCGGGTTGTGCACGATATTCTGTTAAGAAAGCTAGAGTTACAGGGAATATGTGGATACACAAATAAGTGGCTCGCTATATACCCAAGGAATAGAAAGCAATTTGTACAGATCGCGCATTTAGACGAAGTTCTGGGATGTTTGCTGTTTTTATCGTACATAAATGGCCTTCCTTCGGCAGTGCCCAACTTTTGTTATATCTTCCGGCCAGAACTATTTGCGGGAACTACAAGACAAAATAACAATATCATTAAACTAAATAGCCAAACATTAAAAAAAAATGGCTCTAATCCTAAACATTGATAGATGAGAATAATGAAATTCCGACCGTATCAGAGACCAGCTAGGAAAGAAGATTAAAGTTGAAGACAAGTTAACAGTACTAGGCATCACCATGGACTCGACCTTCACATGGAAATCCCACGAATCGAATTGCGTATGTGTCCTAACGAGGAGTGTGCTCTGGCTGCATATCACAGTCACGGCATGGCCTGGATAAGGAACGGAATAGTGCTCTGGGGCAACCCAACTGATATGCAAGACGTAATAATTTCACAAAAACGTTGCTTACGAATAATAACATACACGCCACCAAGAGAGTCCTGTAGGTAGTAGTTCATAAAAAAGAAAATTCTTAGTCAGTGGGTTATACATATACGAATTGTGTCGACTTGTACGTAAAAGCCTACATTATTTTGAGCGAACTGGCGATGCGCCTACTCGTTATGTATCACATCGTGCAAACAACTTACGACAGGGCACACCTCATCTCGACCTATTTAAGAATGGACCGATTTCTATGGCTGTGAAATTATTTAACCATTTGAAAGATTCCTTAAAGACCCTCCAAAGTAGTAAATTTGAAACAACTGTGAAAAGACTACTTCTGGGTAAAGCTTATTATTCAGTCAACGAATACCTAGAGGATAAATTATAAAAAATATTAAGTATTTTGTCATATATTTTAAATTGTTATAGAACTATTAAATATTTGAAATTGACGTCGTTTGCATAATTGATATACGGATGACATATCATAATAAAAGCCATAATATCTCTGAACAATAAATCAACCGTAATTTGTCGTAAGTATATTTATATCGTAAATTCTCATAAATTTTATGAATGTAAGCTCAAATCATGTGTGCCTTGACAAGGCAAGGTAATTTATAACATATTGACCATCCCGTATACCACTTGTAATAGTACCTAATTAATGTTGTAAATTGATGTGATTATTAATGAACAAATAAATGAATAAGAGAACATCTGTAAAGGATTCTCCTATATTTTTTTTATAATTGCTTTCCATTTCTAAAGTACAAAGTATTTATTGGCTTCTTTTTCTAGACTTTCATGTGTGAGTCCGGCTCGCACTTGGCCGGGTTTATTGCGATAATAGTAGGTATATACAGCAGCGAGCAGAAAGTAGTACTAAAATCTTAAAAATAGAAATTACATGACATATATACATCCAACATTAGTACATATAAAACTATAGCAGTCATTGGTCTACCCGCATTGTAATTCTCATTTCGTTCATGCAAGATGGCAATTTCGGGATACAAAAAGTTCCCAACATATTTCCGGAGGCTACATGAAATGGGTATGACGACGAGCGCTTCGAATTATGACCGATAAAACTAAACGCATACCGCAATAAATATAAAGGATGTCGAAACCACACTATAGTAAGCTATAGTATAATGAGCTATAATACACACTACCTATATTACAGGGAGGATTTTTTGTAACCTTCGGCATATTATACATGTATATTTTCACATATGTGAGAATATGTAATTAGTCTACAGTTTTCTATTTAGTTATTATTTCAGACTGTATATTCTCCGAATAAAATAAAATAAAAAAAAATTGTACAATAACTGTGTTATTGATTATGACTCCTACTATACTTTTTAAATTCCAGGTCTTAAGGTCACTTGTACTTTTTAGCCGATTTCAAAACAGGAGGAGCTTCTATGTTTATAGTGTTGTATTTTCAGTGCCTGCAATTCGCGAATGAAAAAAACCGATTTGGATAGATTAAATTGAATTCAATTAAGGTATATCTAAAGTTTAAAGGTTTCTTACAAATCTGATGGACATTAAATGTTTTAAAAATATATAGTTATAAAAAGCATTATATTTCTGAATATATAATAGAGTGCCTAAGCTCAAACTACGAAATACAAGGGTTTTTAGTATTGTAATGTTTTAATGTATTGTATGTATGCGTAAATATTTTTTTATAACAACGCCAGGAAGCATGCAAGCATACGGTCCAATTAATGTAAAGTGGTTAGCGTAGCCTATGAAAACTTGCGTTACAGGTAGTATTGTTCCCACATATAACCTTTCAACTAATAATACAATAACTTTTAGGGAGCTTACCGATTATCTCACTCATTCGCAGACATACAACGATCCTAAGAGGAGTTATTATTTGGCTTCGGTGTTCTGTGAGGTGGAGGTACTTCCCCAATCCAGCTTTGTTGTGCACCAGCTCTTTTAAAAACAACCCGACCAAAACAAACATACATGTTATGTACCTATGTATGTAACTGAGATTCATGTTGTTTGTTGTTCGCCTGTTTTTAAACCACAAAGGTGGCCCACAAGCATACGACTGTGTAATGGTAAGATGTCACTCGTACCTTGCCCACCATATTTTATATATGTGGGAATCGAATCAACAAACCTTGGAGTTAAAGTAGTCACTCGATCGTAGGGCTCCTTGATTATTCTCAATTATAATAATTATTTTATAAGCCTTCTCTTGTGACAATTGGAAGGGATCTCGGTTCTCTCTCTGCTTACCCCGCAGGCAGAGAGAACCAAGCACCACATGACTCGGTCCTTACACACCGTACTCGCTTCTTTAATATTCATAGCCATTTCATAACACACGATTAATTTAGTCGTGTTTTATCAAAAAGAAATTGTATAAATATCCTTTAAAAAAGATCCTAAACATTATAGGAATAACGCGATGTGCCTTTAATTAAATTTCTGTTATCCACTTTTAATTGCATCATTTACTTCGGTCATTCATTCATATATAATCATATAATACATGAATACTCGTAAACGGGGCGAAAGTGATCATATGCGTGGGGCGTAAAAAGCAACGAGTAACCCTAATAATGCGACTCCCGACTCACCCTTAAGTTTTTATTATATATCTTTATCATAACATAGTTGTCGTGTGTTTGTGTGTAAGTGTTGAGCAATGATGGTCCAGTAGATAAATAACTAGCCTATTAACCTATGGTCCATGTTTCCAATCCTGGCGTGGGCATGTACAGCTCAATTGGTGTTTTCGGATTTATGTACATGTGTATTTATAATTATCATTTGCTCAGTGGTGAAGGACAACGTCGTGAGGATACCAGCACGTTTACGTTTACAATTTTTATATTTCAAATGAAGTGCAACTCAAAATCTGATTTTCACTCTTTTTTTTTCATACCGCTAAGGTGGCAATCAAGCATACGGCCTGCCTGATGGTAAACAGTCACTGTAGCCTATGGACATTTGCAACACCAGGGGTGTCACTCATGCGTTGCCGACCCTTCAAAAACCACTTTACGCATTTTTTTAAGAACTCTCGCTTGTATAGGCCAAATTTAGTGTATTCACCAAATGCTTGGGCTTAGGTAGTGGACCCCGCCAATCCTAATGGCTTAGGAAACGGGATTATGCTAGGAAGAAGAAGAATTGTTGTAAGCGATGTTACCCACCGACGCTCTAACAGTGTCTTTTTTATACTACGACGGATAACAAACAATACGGTCCGTCTGATATAAAGCGGTTACCGTAGACTATGAACGCTAGCAACAAAAAGAATGTAGCTAGCGCGTTGGCAACTCCACTGTCAACACAGCAATTCCTCGTCTTCTGGTGAAGGAAGTCACAGAAACACGACAAACCTCCAGGGAGTTGATATTTGGCTGCCGTCTTCTATTAGGTGGAGGTACTTTCCCAGTCGGCCAAACATCACGCCCTACCTCTCTTCCGCCAGAGCCTCGTCTGTTGATAAGCAGGGTGCACCACGTGCAGGTGACGTTGGCTTTTCTCTAAAGGTAACGTTAAGCCACTTACACCACAGCGTCACATAACGTGAAAATATTTTATTTATGGTAATACGTGAGATATCGAAATATTGCCAAAAAGAAAATAATAAATATCCATCAACTAATGGAGAGGCCGATGCTGTTGTTCATACTGTATTTTATACAGGGGACAAGTTATATGCAATATGTTACGTAAGCAAGCAATACAAGCAATTAACTAGAATACATACTAGTTAAAGGTAAAGGCACCATTTATACATTTCGGCCGTAAACGACTTTGAATATCCACTGGGATATACTAGTATGTAAAACTAATTGCTTTAGGCACATATAGCTAAATTTATAATTAACAAACAGTGACATATTGACCTTCGTATTGGAATTGCTTTCCATTCCCAAAGTGCAAAAACTTGATTAATATCAAAACACCATCCAATATATGGAACGTATAAAATTAAGCCAAGTCAAATTTCCATGCCATAAAAAATTCATGATGACTGAACTCATTATTTTTTGAAATACTTTTGAATTATCTATATAACTAGTCTGGCCATAAACACTGTTACACAGAAACTTTTATGTTTTCAACGATTTATTATTTTGAATTTGGAACGCGTTTATTTTTGTAAAAACTTCTTTAGATTTCCTAGCGTTTAACATATTTTTTTCTATCTATCTCTCTATAATATATATCCTTATAATATATTAATGACTTCCCACAGTCCACAAATAATCAAATGTATCTATTTGCTGAAGACAGCACTGTAGTTTATAATAATGGAAACTTAGATGACATTGATAATAATATAAACGATTGTTTAGTATTAATTATTGACTGGCTTAATAAAAATTATTTAACATTAAATATTAATAAAACAAACATAATGAATTTTGAATTAAGACAAAAAAATACTAGGACATTAAATATAAACCATGAAGATGAAAACGTAAAAGAAACAAAAACGTAAAACGTAAAAAAATGTTACAAATTTCTTAGGACTCTACATTGATAGTGACATGTCATGGAGAACTCAACTTGACCATGTTTGTATAAAACTGAATCAGTTTTCATATGCCTTATACATATTATGCAAGGTGGCTAATCTTACTGCCCTTGTAACAGTTGCCTATCATGGTTACGTCGCCTCGACTCTACGGTATGGCATTATATTTTGGGGTAATGCCACAAATATTCATGAATGCTTTATGAATTTTTGTGGCATTATCCCATCATCTTAGCACAGAAGAAATGTTTACGGACTATGTGCAAATTAAAACCGTCTGATTCATGCAAACCACACTTTCAGGAACTGAAACTATTAACTCTACCCTCGCTGTATATTTATGAGGTTGTAATAATTGTGAGAAATAATATTCACTTGTTTCAAAATGTGGAAAGTAGACGTCGCTATGGTAAATTACATCTAACTCAATGCAAAACTACTTTTTTACATAAAAGTGTCTATGCAATGGCACTTAAATTATATAATAAACTGCCAGAACAAATTAGGAATATTAAAAATTTACATATATTCAAGCGAAATGTATTTAGATTACTCATTGACAAAGCATACTACTCAGTTAACGAATATCTAAGTGATAATGTATAATGGAGAAATAATCATCATTATTACTATTTATTTTTATTTCAAATTTTAAATTGACATTATAAATTCTTTTTTATTATTATCATCTATAAAATTGACATTGTTCATTGACATTATCATAGAGAAATTTAAATTGACGTTAGTTCACGATTGTTGTTCATTAAATTGACAATATTAATTACCATTGTATTCTATTTCATTTTTAACTTACACTTTAATGAATTTTGTATGCCTTTTGGCGGGACATAGAGCTACACATCTATATATTGTATGTATATCTTGAATATCAACTATGTTCACAAAATAAATAAATTGAATTGAATTGAACTTCTAGCGGGGTAGGCAGAGAGAACATGACTCGATCCTTACACGCCTTACTCGTTACTTTAACATTTATCATCATAATTTGGCTTATATATATATATATTCTAAACTTTTACTAAACTATCATATGGTTAACAATAAAAAAAGCGAAGTACCAAAAAACTAAGGCTATGTGTTTCCGCCCATGTCAAAAAATAGCTTAGATTCAACAATAGGTATAATACAAGGTTAGAGGGTGGTCACACCTAGAAGGACCATGAAGTATAAATTTGTTCGACAATGCCCAATATTGCATATACATTTCGAGAATCAAAGTTTTATGTACATGATTATGCTTGGATCAGTTATGCAGTTACCCTTTGACGAAACAATACCGATGCGCCAAAAATTCTCACTTCACTCTCCTTTTATAACGCTAATAAAAATATACTTTAAAAGCAAAAATAGACAACTAATAACTAGTTTCCCAAAATATTTTTTTTGCATGAAAAACTGTTAAATAAGGAATATATAGAAAATAAAAATGTAGAATTCTCATTTTTTTATGTACAGAATAAAATTTATATTAAAATTGCATATAAATGATATCAATTTTGTAATATAATTTAGGACTGTAATAATTAGATACATGTTTTAAAAGTAATATAATTTTAAATATAACTGTTATAATCATTAAGTAATTCATATTAAGGTTGTTTTGCATCGGAGTTGATGCTTGGAATACATATATTACATATTAACAACTATTGTTAAACCTTGAAAGTAACCAATGAAGTCAATTTTGGATGTTTGAAAAATTGTATACAAAGATTTAAAAAAAAAACACGTTACTCGTGAATAAAACTCAGTTTTTTTGAGAAAAAATATCTGGTCAAAATTGATGAAGAAATTGATAGCGTATGAATAAAATAAGCCCCTGGCAACAATGAAAATAATAGTAGTTCATTATTTTAATCTATTTCGAAATTCAGGTTATCAATTACCATTCCTATTATTAATTACACTTAAACAATTGTCTGAACGATCCACAAACGATGAATTACTTATAACCGTTAGGTATTCCTTATTTAAACAAGTATTTGATTATACCTATCGTTGTATAGGTAGGTCCCAGTACAAAATTGAAAATGTATTACTGAATGTGAACTACCGGCTAAAATTGAAAAAACCACTAAAACCACAATAGTAGTTTCTGTATTTATAAGGTTGAAATTTATAACACCAGGTATGGCCCGTGTATATTTTACAGCGCCCATGGCAGGCATCTTGACACAAATTAATTATTTGAAAATGTTGAAAGGAATTAAAATATCATTGTCTAAAAGAGATACCTGTCTTGTCTATAAGAATTCTGATGAGCTCTGTGGCGCAGAGATGAAACGCACTATTACGTTACTTTAACACCAACACTCGTGGGTTAGATTCCCACACAGGACAAACATTTGTTTACATGAAGATGTATGTTTGTCCTGGTCTGGATGTTTTTAAGAAAGGTAGGGTGCATCAAATCTTATTGATTTGACGCAAATGAGTCAATATTGTAGGTAAGGTAACGTTAAACCATGCCGCTAATACCTGAGTAGTTTGACTCATATCGGGTTCCACTATCTCCTTCAATTCAGCGTTATTCATCTCGTGGGTGGTCTTCCACGTGGTTCGTTCTTCAAGTCGAAGTTTCCATGACGAAAGCGTTTAAACCAAAAACGCACGGTGCGTTTATTAGCAGTCTCCTCTCCAAACGCAACAATGATATCGCGAGCCGTTTCTACCGCTTTAGCACCGCGTCGGAACTCGTATTCAAAAATTACTCAGATTTTCGAAATCTTTCTCGTCTAAGCTGAATAAAAAAAACAATTGAAATTCGAAAATCAAATGTAGCACATTATTTAAAAGAAAAACCTCAAAAAAAAGGTATCATGTGAAAAAAGTTTCACTCGAAAATCTCACACCATGAAGGTTTAATGTCAATTCAAAGTACCTATCTATTACTATGAAACGGCAATTTCATACTTGAACCCCTATTATATTGATATTATTCAGCATTTTATTTTGACTGTAGACACAGGATGTTTCAGTTACACCGATTTCCTTCAACGGTATATATTATTTCATTAAGATTATATCTTAATGAAATAATATAGACTTATTTTTCTGTAAATGATTGGGTTCATATAGTTAATTTAGACTTATATAAGTATTTCTTTAAGTTATTAATGGAGTTTTTCTTGTCTGTAAATTCTACGACTTGGTTTCTAAGAACATATTAAACACTTCATCTCTCAAGAAGTCTTAATTTGATAATTTCCTATACTGACCGTACTCAATGGTAGACCCTAATTATATGTAAAAGTAGATGGGATTAGTAGCGTAATTTATATACAACGTCGGGAGGCATAAAAGCATACATCCTACCTGATGTAAAGCGGTTTCCGTAGCCGATAACCGCTTGCAATACATTAAGTATCACTCACGCTCTGGTTTTACCAGAGGTAGACTTTCTACAAAAGTCGTCTGCTTGGGTACCTCTGTCTCACCTATTTCTACCGCCTAATAGCTATATTTATATAGCTGTGTTCCGGTTCGAAGGGTGAGACATGGCAGAGAAATTACTGGGTACTGTGACGAAACATCCTTAGGTCACAAAATTACCAGCGCGCGAGTAACATCCCCGTGTATTGCGAGCGTAAATAGGTTGCGGCTACCGGTTACCATCTGATGCGGGCCGCATAACAAGCATGCCAATCTAGTTGTATAAAAAAATACCTAAATCACTCGCAAGAATACAACAACCCGTCAGGGAGTTGTCATTTGTATGCAATATAATCTAACCTGCTTTGTGTGATTCCGCTTCCAATTAGTTCATGCGGACTAGATTAGTTCATGCGCCGGCCGCATGAATTAACGCAGCTATGGCGTCAGCATGTTGCATCTACTAACGGTAGTGGGTGGGTGCCGGCTGGCGCTAGTCTGCATGTACTAATTGGTGGCAGAAGCGCACAAAGCTGGTTAGATCAAATTACATGTAAATTTGACTTTCGAAAATAACGCCTGAATTTATTAACTAGTTGTTATTTGGCTGCGGTTTTGTGTAAGGTGGAGGTACATTCTCTTATAAACACCTTGTCCAAGACAAACAGACGTATGCACGCACACAAATGTTTTTTCTGTATGGGAATCGTACCCATGAGCGTTGTTGTTAAAGTAGCGTTACCACTGTGCTACCGAGCTCGTCAAACTACTCATATGAATAAAGTATAATTAAAATTAAGAACATTAGTAGAAGTATTACTAAATATGTATCTTATTTAAACAGCCATAGATCATAGAAATGCCGTCACAAAATTTGCGGTTCAACGAAAATTCCTCCTTTTACTTTGGCTTCAGATAACATAGGGAATTTCTACTTATTTTACTTATTTGTTATTTCAATTAATGCCAAGCGCGTATGAAAACAGCTATGAATGTTGAAGACCGAGTCATTTCGCGCTCGGTTCTCTCTGCCTACCTCGAGAAAAGAATTGACGTGAAGATATAGAAAGTTAGACAAAGTGGTGGTAGGTTAGTTGGAATCGTGGACACCGAAGAAATAAATAGAGAGACGTTTATTGAATAAACTTTTTTAACTCTGTAATGATTCAGGATAACCGTTCTTCATCGGATCAATCCGTTCTTAAATTTTCAATGTCGAAAAAATTACGGTCACACATGCAAACT
This sequence comes from Pyralis farinalis, assembly GCA_947507595.1. Classification (NCBI taxonomy): domain Eukaryota; kingdom Metazoa; phylum Arthropoda; class Insecta; order Lepidoptera; family Pyralidae; genus Pyralis; species Pyralis farinalis. The sequence continues at coordinate 17,767,734 of OX382272.1, forward strand.
TTTTTTTATTAATTATTTTGTAGTTACACGTGCGGATCACGTTGCCGTGCCAGCGGTCGACGAGTATCAAGGAGTATCGCATCACTCAATCAGCGCGACGATCAAATGACAACCCGCCCCGCCTCGAGTGCATCCTCCGTCGGTAATTGACATCGAACACCTTTATCACTTACAAGCTCCTGTTTACGTAAAGTTCACGTAATAAATATTACTTATAGATATCTGATTTTATAAGGGCTGTGTTTTTTTCTAAAGTGAGCATTTGATACAAATTTTTACTTTAATTGTTACACTTATAATTTTTTAGGCAAAGTTTTATGCATACATAACATACATAACATAGTTCTCAATAATGTACCGCCCATGTTACATGCGAGTTTATGTTGCCAAGGATGTTTGAATAACGCATGGCACAGCGTATAAATCAATGGTTCACCGTTTGATGTGCGGTCCATAAAGTAAGTATAATTACAACAAAGAAATAGAATGATAATCAGTTCGCAAAATCAAACATTTACGCCGAATTAACCATCGACAAATTATTGACTAAAAGAGGAGATGAGGATCATCATCATGATCTGAGTTTTATTCTCGGTTGCGCCTTACGCTTTCACTTTGGAGCACGGCAGGGTCCGCTCAGAGAGGAGATAAGAATATTCTTGATAAATGACTATAAGGGGTTCCAATTTTTTTTTATACCACGTCGGGAGGTATACAAGCATACGGTCAACCTGATGTAAAGCAGCTACCGTAGCCTATTAACGCTTGCAACACATATCATCGCGCCTCCTCTGCTGCTTACACAGCAACTCCTTAGAAGCTTACTGGTGTCCTCACTCACACGCAGGCACACAACAACCCCATAGGGAGTTGTTATTTGGCTGCGGTTTTCTGTAAGGTGGAGGTACTTCCCCAGGCGGGCTGCTTTGATTTGCCCTACCTCTCTTAAAACATCCAGACCAAGACAGACAGACATGTTCATGCACACAAATATTTGTCTTGTGTGGGAATCGAATCCACGAGCGTTGGTGTCAAAGTCGCGACTTTCATGACTGAGCCACCGAGCTAGCCAAAATTTTTGAGTTTGTCACAACGAGGAAAAAATACTGACAAATTGGTAACATAATTATTTAGAAAAAAATAATAACATATGTACACATTGCTTTTAAAACATAAAATTGACTCTAATCACTTCGTAACAGTAAAAATAAGATCCCGCCATAAATTGTTCTGCGTTGACTGTGACATGTTTACGACGGTCAAACTGATCGCAAATTAAAAATAATTTATCCATCACTAACACTTTCATGAAGAGAAATCTAAGCGGATAAGTCAATTCTAGATTTATGTATGGAATAGAACCTCCTCGTCGAATACTTTATTTCATCATAAGGATACATACGTATACATAGAGATGGAATTACCAAAAAAATGAGATTTATTTGATTCTGATGTATAAACGTTTTCGAAATACTGTAACGGCTACAAGGGCTTTTATAGACCTTTCGATAATTGTCTGGAGAAGATAAGGTCAGCGAATGTAGGATTGCCTATGGCTAAGCAAGTGATGAACTGTTTGCTTTATGCAGACGATGCCGTATTATCCGACAAAACACCATGTAAACTGCAAACACTAGTCATAATAATGACCAATCGCTATACTGCTCCAATATCGTACCTTGTAACTTCTGTATGATTCCTAAAATTCAAGACAGACTTAGAGGTACACCTTCCAACCCTGAATAAACGGTATATGCGTTCTACAAAGCCTTTGAAGAGGTCCTTAAGGAAGACTGGTCCAACAGCTTTTAAAATTGTTCTAGCGAATACAAAAATGTATAAATTTTGAGAGCATATACTTCGATAAACAATGAACATCTAATATTTGGTATTATTTATCAGAATCGAGAAACTTTCAGTATGACCTATGTAAGATCTAATGGCGTTGTGAGCAAATTTTTTGTACAACGTCGGGAAGCATACAAGCATACGGCCCATATGATGAAAAGTGCTCGCCGTAGCCTAAGAACACACAGTTGTTTGTCCAGTGTCGGAATCGAAAATACGAGGTTGGGTATTAAAATAACCATTGTTAATATGGCGACCATCGTCCTCGTCATTTTATACTACAGTACATGTTCTTTCTCACAGCCGAAAATATTATTCATAATAAAAGCAAAAATACGAGTTTTAGAAAAAGGGCCAACCAAAATGTTATTTAAGGACTAGGATTACATGGAGTTTAAGCGCACTAAAAACGGTCAAGCTACATGTGTTTATTTAATTTTTGGACTAATTAGAGTTTTGGAATATTTTTTAGTCAGTACAATATTTGCATTTGTTTTGTAAACTTAAGTAACTTTTTAATATAAAATCAACATTATTATTTCAAATGTTTTATAAAAAACAATAATCACAACATGTGTACCCGTGTAGCTCAGGGCAATAACTGAATGTTTTCTGAGGTCACGTTCTCACTGGTCCTGAGCAGTGGTTGTCTAGTGGTTAAAGAATCGGCCTTTTCACCGACTTGTTCCTAGTTCGAGTCCTAGTGTGGGCAGGTACAGTGGCAGGTAACAATGCTGACAATGAGAGCGTGACGGATGCATACTCCACGTTGACGGTGTCCGACGAAGGCATAACTATGGATGAGATCGAATGGTCGATACGAAGCTTGAAAAATGGAAAATCAGCGGGAATTGATCTGATCACAGCTGAGATGATCAAATTAGGTGGCACTTACGTCCGGGACGCCTTCTGGTACTTATGCAACCTATGCTGGAGAACTGGTCCCAATGGACTGGAGATGCGCAGTCATCGTGCCCTTGTATAAAAGCAAGGGGTCACGACTGCGCCAGCTATAGGGCCATCAGTTTGATCAGCTTAGCAGCAAAAGTATATGGAAAGGTGATTGAAAGGAGAATGAGGGTGAAATCCGATGAAATGCTGTGGGACGCACAAGGACGTTTCCGAAATGGAAGAGGATGTACGGATCAAGTTTTCTCGCTTCGCAATATCGTGGAGAAGCATGATAACTATCTGATTTTAATAATATGTAATACAGTGTATTATTTACTAAACGACGTTAACACGTAATGACTGTTATAATATAGTACCTACCTAAGGCCAGTCGGCGCCAGGCCAAAATATTCCTTGGAAAAATGCTTCAGGACCATGGCAGAACCCAAAAAGAAAAATGAGTACTCAATGGCGCGATGTAACTAATAAAATTGACCATTACTAACAAACACTTGGGAAGTAGTTAAAACTATGTGTAATATATTAAATAGTTAATAGATTCAGGCGTTATTTTGCAAAAGTCAAATTTACATGCAATTTGATCTAACCTGATTTGTGTGCTTCCGCCACCAATTAGTTCATGCGGTCTAGCGCCGGCGGGCTGTAGATGTTAATCGTAAGAATAAAATGCTACAAGTGACAAATCCATCGCATTCGCCGAACATCTCATAGACAAAGGACCTACTTTATCCCCCACTAACACATATCAAATTTTACACACCATAGACAAAGGTTTAAAACTAAAGATTAGGGAATAATTAGAAATTATTAAACATAAAAATTCTAAAATTACACTCATGAACAAACAAACTGACGTAAACAATTCCCCTCTATTAAATATCTTTTCACTCACACCATTCACCAGTGGCGTGCACTCCATATAGGCAAAAAGATATAAATATATATATTGTCGGACAAATTACACAGCGCCACCTAGCCCCAAAGTAAGCGAAGCTTGTGTTATGGGTACTAGACAACTGATAAACATACGTAAATTTTTTTTTTTTTGTAAATACATACTTATTATACATTGAAAATACCCAGACCAATACAAACAGACATGTTCATGCACACAAATGTTTGTATTGTGTGGGAATCGAACCCACGAGCGTTGGTGTCAAAGTAGCGTAACAGCGCGTTCCTGAGACAAAGACATTGCCTACCCTATCAATTTGATAAATACCATCCGATGTTTCATTCTTAAACATAGTTTTTAACTAATATTTCGTATCAAAAACAAAAAATTAAAAACAGCTCCATCTATCGGTATCGGTGCAAGTTATTAAAATCATCGCTAGTCATATTCAAATCGCTGCTAGGCGCTACACTACACTAGCGCCGCATTGACAGCTTTTAACGGCAGAGACACAAACTATTTCTGTCTAAATTTACGTATGCTGCCGTGTTGTTAATACAAATACTGCAATGTGCATTCCTATAAATACATTGCCCACAATAACACAAATAACGCACAAAATCGCATAGTATAGACAATGTCTTTTCAGCTGAACTATAACGTAAATTACCGAAGTGTCGCGAACATTGCTACGTAACTATTTTAAAAAGTAGTTTGCTGCATATAATTATAGTGAAAGATATTGCCATTTCTTTTTTTCGTATACAATTGATGTTAAATTTTATTTTGATTTTAAAACGGCCGCCATTGTTTTTGTTTTGAATCGATTGACTGGTAGCAGTAAAAATAAGATTTTAAAGTTTTAAAGTTGATAAATATGGATGATATTCACTGCGAAAGTTGTTCATGTGGTGTGTGTAGCGAATATAAAAATGATGCGTTTTCAAAACTATCAAAAAAACAAGTGATCACAAAAATCATTATTTCCACAAGACTGGGTAACCAAAATCAAGATTCTGTATTTTTTGGTAAGTTAATAGCTTTAAAAAAATTCTGCCTACCCTGTCAAAAATCTCTGTGCACGCCACTGATCCACCCCCACCCTCAGTTCAATATAAGGGACGGCACTGCGATGGATTTGTCACTTGCAGCATGTTATTCTTACGATTAATATCTACCGCGCCTGATGATGCCTCGTGGAGAGGCGAGACACGTGTCGCAGCGACGGCGGTGGTGGGGGCATGCGGATTCTGTTCCAGATGGCGGACGACTGCAGCAGCCAAGGCAGAGACTACCGGAGCAGCCATGGCAGCGTCGGCATGTTGCATCGACTAACAGTAGTGGGTGGGTGCTGGCCGGCGCTAGGCCGCATAAACTAATTGGTAGCAGAAGCACACAAAGCAGGTTAGATTAAATTGCATGTAATATATTAAATGTGATTTCATAGTTAAGAACTTGTAAATTAGTGCCATGTAATTTAAAAGTACGTAAACACATAAAAATTATTAAAAAAACGCAAGAATAGTGTAAGCCAATAGTTACATTGGGTATTTATTTATAGTTTTTTATACCACCAAAGTGGCAAACAAGCATACGGCCTACCTGATGGTAAACAGTCACCGTAGCCTATGGACATTTGCAATACCAGGTGTGTCACTCATGCGTTGCCGACCCTCTAAAAATATCTTCGCGCCTTTATTGAAGACCCTCATGCTGTAGTCCCTTGGGAAAACCTCGGCTGGAAGTTCATTCCACAACTTGAGAGTTCTCGGAAGAAAACTTCTCTGGAACTGAACAGTACGTGACCATTGCGGTTCCAGCATGTGAGGGTGAACTTCCCGCCGTCGGCAAGCGGTGCCGTTATAAAAAGTAGCTGTCTGCTCATATCAAAAGGGTTCAATACCGTGTGTAAGCTTAGGATCGTCTACAACTCTCTCAGCTCGTCTCTGAATGGAGTCACACGGTTCACGCTGGTATCCAGGTGCTCCCACTCAAAGATGACTACAGTACTCCATGTGCGGTCTGACTTGAGACTTATATAACAAAAGTCTTTGCCCCGCACTGTAGTATAGCTTTGCTCTGTTGAGCGCACCAAGTTTTTTGGACGCCAGCTTGACCTTTTCCTCTAGGTGACTTCTATATTTAACATCACTGGAGATCTCGACACCAAGCATCCTGATGCTGTTGGTGATGGTAAGAGGTGTGTTCTGGAATTTAGGAACCACAGCAAATGGGGTTTTCTTAGCGGTGAACGCACAAACTTGTGTCTTCGTGGGATTGAATTCGACCAAGTTAGGTCGCCCCCAGTCAGATACTTTAGCCAAAGTACCCTCCATTTCAGACACAAATTTATCACGGCTTTCCTCCACAAGGGAACGAGGGATGTTAGCCCGGCGCCTGTTTAACAACTGTCCCCGGTGCTGTCATCCGCATAACAATGAATGCCATCAATTGACAACATATCATTGATATGCAGCAAAAACAGCGTCGGGGACAGTACAGAGCGCTGTGGGACGCCAGCATTGATATCCATGCTATTGGGGCAACTACCGCCAACCACGACTTTGATGCATCTGCTGGATAAGAAGCTGGCAACCCATTTGCACAAACTCTCGGGCAGCCCGTATGATGGTAACTTCGATAGAAGACCCCGATGCCAGACCCGATCGAATGTCTTCGCCATATCTAGGCTGACCAAGCCCAACGGTGTGTTAGATACACTAGAAGATCAGCAGTCGAACGACCATGACGGAAGCCGTATTAACGGTCGCTGATCAAATCGTGATTTTCTAGGTATGTCAGGAGTCGTGTGTTTATCACACGCTCCATCACCTTGGAGAGAAGGGAGGTTATGGCAATAGGCCTGTAATTCGATGGATCTGATCAATCGCCCTTTTTGGGCACTGGATGCACATTGACGGTCTTCCATGAAGACGGGACTTGTCCATGGAGTACGAAAGCACGAAAAGTCGCGTTAGAACAGAACACAACTCAGGAGCACACAGCTTTAGCACCACTTCCGGTATACCATCTGGCCCATTCGGCTTATGAATGTCGAGGAAGAGCCACGCACGCCGGACATCTTGCTGGGTAATTATGATTTCCGGCAATGAGCTACTGCACCTCGGGATGTTAGGTGGGACGGCTCACCCACGATGACATCTGGATCTCCTTTAGCACGCGCTGTGGTCCAAGTCTCGTAAGCAGCCTGCTTAAGAAAGTTGGCTTCCTTACGATGCCGAATAAACCACGGCCTCTTTTTAGCCTGCGCAGTAGCCATTAGACGATTGGGAATGTAACATTCCATGCCATCCAATATCGCCGCAGCCACTACGGTGGCACAGGATTCGATATCCTCTGATTTGAAACACAGCTGCCTCCACGGGTATGATGCGTAGAATTCTCGCAATCCATCCCAGTTTGCTGACCTATAGCGCCATATACGACGCCATCTTGGGTCCTGATGAGTAAGTGATCCGACGAGCCAAGCGGCGCATTCACTGAGATGTTATATCCGGCTTGCATGACCCTCTATATCTGATATTCTCGTGGGCGAATGAACCAGCTGAAGAATAGTTTGTATAATAAGACAACACAATTTTCAATTAAAAATAAAGTAATTATGTTTTTACGTTAGTTTCACATACCAAATAAAAATAATAAAAAATTGTTTTTTTATAATTCCAAATAAAGTAGACAGCAATATTAAATTAATATAAATTAAAACAAAAAAACGTCATCAGTCTTTGTAATTCTAATTCAAGAAATTAGCAATATCAAAACAATATAAGCTTCTATTATTTAAGATTTAATTTAAGGTATGTATCTATGGACCCGTGTTGTAAAACCTGTTGTCTGAAATAAATGATTATATAAATATATATATATTCGGTAAGCAAGTAAACTATATATACTGTATATATATATAGTTTACTTGCTTACCGAAAATCAACTACGCACGAATAGCGTGCAATCCACTCGCGCGATGCCACCTCTACTGGTAACACAGCAAATCCTTAGGAGCATACTGGTGACCTCACTTACACGCAGGAAGACATAACCTTCTAGAGAGTTGCTATTTAGCCGCAGTTATGTATGAAGTGGAGGTACTTCCCCAGACGGGCTGCTTTGATGTTTATCCTGTGTGGGAATCGAACCCACGTCTAAATAGCGTTACTAACCACTGCGCCACCGAGCTCGTCAAAATTATTGGAACTTGTGGCGTTCAGTTCTCTCTTCCTACCCCGAAAGGAATCGGCCGTGCACATATAGATAGGAAATTATAATACTCACGCCGATGTACATCATTACAAATAGAGGAATTACTTTTCTTGCCGAAATTATTCACAGTAAATTTAGTTGACATCGGCGAGGCTGATATTGTTTACGGTAATTTTGTATGTATTGTTTACATTAATTTTAGGCGGAAATGCGTGTCAGTATTGAATTGCATGAAATATGTCATGGTGATTGAACTTAATTATTATCATATCTAATTTCCGAATTTCACGTCAGCTTTAATACGTTGCTGTTCGCAAACAAGTAAATTTACTTCGACTGCTATGTTTTCATTAACCTCTTAAGTACGGAACTACTTATGATGGAAACGATAAGTGTTTCCAAACTGACAATTGTGTTAATGGTATTACGAAAGTCGTAGTATTTACTAATGTAGAAAAATTGTTATATTTGAACGAGCGAGATATTCAAACCGACCTGGTGCAAACCGCCTCCTCCGAGGGAAGGATTTATTGGGAGATGTTCGAAGGTGTAACAGGGCCGATACCACGAAATATCTATTCTCTTCTTTTATTCTGTTCTCAGCCATTTTAGTAACTTCATTATATGTAATGATCGATACACAAAAACATATGAAGATGTTCTTGCAATGCGCCTCAAGTTAAACTAGGCACGAAGGTTTCTGCCTATTGGTAAGGTGCAAACATTACGAGAACGAGAAATATTCAGAACGTTCCTTTTCACAAACAGTTCTTTTTTAAGAATAAGTATTTAAAATTTTTTGCTTGTAAATAAACGCATTATATTTTCTAGTTAGTTTCAAGAAAATAAATGTGTACGTAGGTTATATGTATATAATAAAATACTATACCAACTTATTCCAAATTTTATCAAACCTCTATTCTACGCTGCGCAAACAATTAATCAAACCTTAAGAATTCCTCAAAAACGTTTATTCATTATATAATATGGTGTACGATATAGTAATAATTATATATATAATTAGTGATGAATATCACAATATTAGTTATTAGTAGTCTCTAGAGAATATTGTATGTGACATTACGTAATCCTGATATTTAATACTCGTATATTCAGTTATGCAAATGCGACTTTGTGCGGGAGGAAACTTTTAGGGCAAAAGTTAATAGTTTTCTTTTATAGTAATTTTACCGCTAAATGGTAAAATTTTGAAATTTCGCAGTCAATATTATTATAGGATGGGTATATTAAGGTAAACATTTAAATATTTGTTTAAAATTATATATACGGAATAATATTATATCAAGCTTTGTCTATTGTACTAAAATGTAGTACAACGTCATTATATCACATGCAAATAGAATTCCCAAAAAAAATGTGCCAGCGTACACCACATTGTAATGTAAATCATACAATGTCAATATCTTTTGACAGGAGCTTTTGCAGGATGACGGTCGAATTGATTTAGAGTCGCGGAAAAATTTTTCTATTTCACGATATTTCGCGATTTGATTTCTAAGGTCGTAGGCGTACGACATTAGAAATGCAAAACGTATTGTCAATAATATCTGTACCATGCTAGCACTAAAATTGTGCACCTTAAACTAATGACCTTCTACTCTAATAAATTATAATTATAGTTCAACGGATAAAGTCTGATTTTAATGATTTCAATTCAATTTATTTATTTTGTGAACATAGGTGATTATCAAGATGTACATACAATATATAGATGTGTAGATGTATGTCTAGTGTACGTCTCACGAGATGATCGTCATAGGCCTAGTTTATCCATACTTGGCTCTGAATTTATAAGTAAGTATACCTATAGTTAGACAAATCTGATTGTATATCTAATGGCTACGAATAAATAATTCTAATGATAATAAATATAATTAGACTTTGTACGTTTGACTTTCCTTTGGATAAAAACCTATTAGAACTTGTTTCGGTTAATGTTATCTAAAAGAAACATTTTCATACAACGCGTTCAATTATGTACAATTATCTATAATTTGGACCAATCAATACATAAAAGGTATAATTTAGGAACTTTGACATCTGACGCTGCCCAGTACTGCCGAGATCGTGACTATAGAAACTATTGAAAGCACTGCGTTTGATTCAACATACCTTAGGTCAAATGGTATATTTCATTTTTTTTGTTCTATTCTCAATAATTATGGGTATTGATAGCTTGTAAGAATGTCTAGCAATCTTAGAATCATCGAGCCCAGAAGACTTACCCAAACTTTTGAGCAAGTCACCATTTTGAAGAAGAGAGTAATATTGTATGAAGAATATAGAACTACTACGAACAACTCACTGATTGCCTGCATTTAATTCAATACTTATGACTTAATTCAATAATTGTTGCTATGCAGGTAACGGTAAAATACGTGTATTTTCAAAATGTGTAATGTATTTTACCCGCTGTGACCTTCTCCAAGGGATATCAATGGGAGAATATACCCATTTATTATTATTATCATATTTTATACATAATAGTGTCTAACTCACTGGCTATCGGTGAGGCTCTTAAAAATATAATTTTGGTAAGTACTTAAACTTTATTTAAATATCCTAATACAAATACAGCTGGCGTATTTGTAGGGTTGTAAGGATATTTAAATAAATTGGAGCGATTGGAGCGTCGCAAACAGTGAGTATTATTTATTACTTTTCTTTCACAGCACTTCACTCGTACAGCATTTTCCCTTAATTGATTGATACGCAGAAAGCTGAAAATCGATGATGTCGCAATAGTGTCCTGGTATTATTATAATGCTGGAGGATTATAACCCGTAGCACGTAAATTGTTCGCTTTTATAAAGGCTTTAATTTATTTCACCTGAAAGTAGCTGTGGAATAAAATTTAATCAAGAACTATTACGTCTATTCATGTTAACTCTACGTTAATACGAGTTTACCTCTGCAATTTCACGTCCGCAAAGCGGAACCGTTTGGCCTGTAATTACAAACATAATTGTATTGCTAGCATTTACATTGAAATTCAACAGCATAAACGGTGCAAAGGTTAATTATAGGTATTGATTAGGAAATAAGTATTGTCTTGACAATATGTGTTCGGTTTAGATACAAATCGATTATAAGATCATCTGTCATCTAACAAGCGGTGATTATCTCAACGTTACGTAATTTGAATACAAATCTGTTGCTTAAGTCAAAGATTCATGTAGGTAATTCGAAAACTAAGATCAATTTGTTCGGATTTAATAGATTGTTTACACACGTACTGAGAGAAAATACGACGAATGATACTTCTATGTATAATTTCTATCTAATAGAAATTGAATCTGATTGGTACTGTTATAGGTCGCCCTCGGAAAAGGTTTTAAAAAAAAGATTTTGAACGGCTATAAGTTTTAATTGATATAATTGATGAGCGACCCTTGGGCAACCTCGCGTTAATAAAATCGGAACCGGACTAAAGCGTAGCGCGCTATGCAATCCGGACTCTGACTAAGTTGCTGACTAAGCAAGTCATGAGGACGGCATTATAATATACATTGCTTACTTATAACAGTACTAAAACATGCACTGAGTTACGGTTGTAGTCTCATATTGTCAGTCGATTTCGAGCGACGGACAGTTGAAGATCGTGGTGTAAAGGCGCGAAAGTTATGGTTTACACGCTAGGAGCCGCAAGACCTAAAAAAAAATCACAAACTTACATGACTTGTTGGTTTGAAAGTGACTTTCTGTAGCAGGGACACAGATGCTAATTGTATATAACAAATTTTATTCATCTATGTTAAAGTATATTGTTTGGTTTTAATAGGTATAGATAATACAGATGATTGCAAAAACTAATTTCATCATTGCTAGACACTTTCTCAGAGGAGTGAATTTTCATGAAAAATGATTAACTTATATAATAGTAGCAAATCTAAAGTTTGTACGATAATGTTATTACGGTACTATTTCAAAATCTTTTGTTAACAGTCAGGTCAATTCAAAGGGCGAAACATCTCTCAGACTAGAGAATAGTTCCAAGAATAGTTGACAAGGTTCTTCAAAAAGGACCATTGTAATAATTATAGACCTATTAGCATACTTTCGTGCATAGCAAAGTTGTTCGAGAGTGTCGTATACGATTCGCTTTATAATCATGTCAAGCTCTTCTTGCACTCTCAACAGCATGGATTTATATCAGGCAAATCTACAACATCTAATCTGCTTGAATATAAGAATTATTTGTGCGGCTCTTTTGCTAAGAGACTTCAAGTGGACTCAATCTACACGGATTTTTCTAAGGCGTTTGACAAAGTTAATCATGGAGTACTTCGAAATAAATTAGCTTTTTTCGGTGTTCACGGCAGTTTACTCCGCTGGTTTGAATCTTATTTGAGTCGGAGGAGTCAGCTAGTGGCAGTAAAGGGTCATCTCTCTAAACCGGTTACAGTTACATCTGGAGTGCCACAAGGTAGTCATTTGGGTCCAATCCTGTTCTTGGTATTCATAAATGATTTAATCGACACCTTGTCTTGTCCTTGCCTACTCTATGCGGATGACCTTAAAATATTTACCACAGTGAGCAACTGTACCGACGCTTTGAAGTTACAAACTGACTTGAATTTACTCTCTGAATGGTGCCGCCGCAATTATATGCAGCTTAACATTAGTAAATGTTTTGTAATATCCTTTACCAAGAAAATCAACAAGATCCTTGCCGACTATTCCATTGGGGGTGAAGTTTTAACTCGCAGAACTGTCGCAAAAGATTTGGGTGTTCTTTTTGACTCCGAGCTAACATTTCGAAGCCACTATGATTACATAGTTGAGCGTAGCTCACGTCTACTCGGTTTTATTTCGAGATCTACAAAACAATTTCGGCAAACTAAAAGCTTTATACATATTTATTATTCCCTCGTAAGAAGTGTTCTCGAATATAACTGTGCAATTTGGTCTCCCTTCTATAAGGTCCACAGTGATAGAATTGAAAGTGTTCAGAAGCGATGTTTAAAAATTGTTAGCTATAGATCTGGTATGGGACGAAAACTTAACTCCTATGAAGAACGTCTTGAGCACTTTAATATGACACCTCTAAACATACGACGTCACAACAGTGACCTAATTTTGCTTTATAAGATTATACATAGTTTCTTGGACTCTGCTAATCTTCTTTCCCTGTTAAACTTTAACACTCGATTTAGAGCACGAAATCGTAATTTCAATATTTTTAGTCTCCAAGTTTTCACGAACAATACATCTTATTATAATCCCATTGTCAGGATGTGCCGCCTATACAACGAGATCCTTGTCTCCAATAGAGACATTGATATTTTTCATCTTACACTGCCACAGTTCCGGAGGCGAATAAATAACCTATCCATTCAACCATAAGAATTTGTTTACTGGTCTATATATATATATATATATATTTTTTGTGTTTCATTTTATATTGTTAATTAGTATTACTAAATAATACAAATGTATAACTCGTCATTTCTAGCACTCTCTAGCGTGTAATTAATCTTAAGATGTAACGCTGTTAGGCATACATACTTTTGGATTATGATTTTGATCAAAACTACTTATATATTTATGTACATTGTTTATAACGATTGTAATCTGTTTTGTATGCTAAATAAATAAATAAATAAATAAATAAAAAAGGGCTTTAAGAGATTTTACGGGGTCGACAAAGCACGAGTGACTAGTTAGATGTTGCAAGTGTCAATAGCTTATCTTAACTGCTTACCATCAGGCAGGTTGTATCTCAGTAGTATATAAAAAATAGATGACCGAGATTTATTAATGTAATAAGTTTTTCTTTCCCACTCCAAATCGAAAGAAATAAATTATAACATGACACTATAGTGCATATAATGTGTTCATAAGATTTATTTTTAATATATAAATAAATAAAATGTCCACTTTACACTCTACTAAAGGGTTCATGACGTAATGTTCTTTCAAATTACCAAATTTGGAACTCACATTTAACTGTAAGTAAAAACACAGTTATCTTTAGAGCCAAACAGAAAACTGGTTGTCCTGCACTTCAAGTTACTTGGGAAAACGTCCACTTTACGAGTCGCCAGCCAAATTCCATGTATTCCATGTTGCATTTCATCGAGCGAGAAAAATCAACAAGATGCAACGTATGATATGGTCGACTTCTTGTCTAAGTTACCATACTAGGCAAAAAAATCTTAAAATTTGCTCGATTTCCACCTGGCGTGATACCTACTGTAGCGGATATGTCAATACTCTTTTATTTGCCATTGAGATCTCGTGGGTACTTAAGCACCCATTATATTTCCAAAATAGAATATTACTGTATTTTATCCACGTCTCTTAGCTATTATTTTTCTGTTTTAATCTACTAGCATTTCGGAAATGACAGAGAAGAAATGCCGAAAGAAACTTGCCAATATCTCTCTTTTCTAGTCGTGAATTTGATATTACAAAAAAAAAAAAACAATAAATTTATGTCAGCATCTTAGTAAAATAATACAGATGTCAAGTGGTAGAATTAAATGTTGTAGTAGCCTGTGCCGATTTATTTCTAAAGATTCTTGTCAGCTACATATTCATTCATCAATTCGACGAATAAGGCAAATTGGGTAAGGTATATTAAGTATGTATGTCATCACGCCAGGTCCGTTGCGGGGTAAGCAGAGAAAACTGAGCGCCATTAGACGCGGTCCTTACACACCTCATTCGCTTCTTTAACATTCATAGCTCTTTTCATGCACGCTGGCCGGTTCCTGGGGCTCCTGACATCACTTTTTGATAAAACACGACCACTTTGGTAATGGTATATTAAGTAATAACGTTATATGTCTTTTTCATTTATATCCGTTGACAAATAAAAAAACTCTCATGTAGCTCGGAACGGCTCTAACGATTTTAATCAAATTTTGTATTTAGATATGGTTGAATTTTATAGGTATTTCCATAAAAACACAGTTCTTCTTCTTGAAAATATATTTCGGGTATCTCAGAGATGGCTCTAACGATTTGAATCATTTTTTAGATAAGATAACTTTTAAGTTTTTATCTAAATAAGTTTTTATCTAAATAAGCCTTGAAAAATGCCGAACGAAGCTCGATCGCCAAGTTAATAATAAAATGCGAATATTGCCATGAACAATGCAAAAGATCCTTTGTGACATGCATATTCGAACGCGGACTTAATGTTTATATCAAAAAATAAATTGCTACACAAGGAGGAGTGGAAAAATAACATGAAGTGGCGTTTAATTTACTTTCTATAATGGAATCACGATCGAAAGAAGTGCACGTAAGTTTTTCCTAGAATATGAAACGATGGTCGACTTATCTCATGTTTTACGTATATCTTTAATATTTAAATATTATCTTCTTCTAACAGGTCGTAATTTATTGATTAGTAGTTGCCGGCTCGCATCTCCGTCGGTGTGATTTTTTTGCGTATGTTTCTTTTTTGTACAATTTTATTGCTAAGACCTACATATGCTTATGAAATTACCATATCGAAAATTCGATCGTTTTTGTTATTAAAATGATATTAATCAAAGAAAAATTTAATAAAAAAAAAATTGTGTTAGCCATTATTGTTGTTGTTATTGACATGCTCATTTGCCATTTTAATGGATGTTTATTGCTACTATACAAAAAAATATTGAGCTTTAAAAAGAAATATCATAACTTTGGCAAAAACAAAAATTGTAGAATGCTAAGAAAAATAATAACTTTGATATTAGTATTCGATATGCGCTGTTACGCTACTTTGACACTAACGCTCGTGGGTTCGATTCTCATACAGGACAAACATTTGTGTGCATGAACATGTCTGTTTGTCTTGGTTGCGTATTTTCTATGTGTAATATGTATGTATTCACAAAAAAAAATGTATAAACGTATGTTTATCAGTTGCCTAACGTACCTATAACACAAGCTTCGCTTACTTTGGGGCTAGATGTGTAATTTGCTCGACAATGTTTATATTAATTTAATACTCAGTACTATAAATAATATTTATTTATAGTATTGAGCATTAAATACCGGAAAAAATGTAATAAAAATTCATAGGCATAGGATCTATACAAAATATAGTGTACCTACTAATACATTATGAATATATTAATTAATTATGAATAGAAGATTCATATTGTATTATGTATTTTGAATATATAATAAATACAATGTGAATCTTCGCAAAATTTACACGAGGCTAATGTTTAGGCTCATATAAATTTGGCGAAGATATGATGACGATTGGAGTTTGTGTACAACTCGGACACATTATATTCGGACATTTTTCCCAATCGATACATTTTAATTTTAATATTTTTTCACTGACGATTCGGACACTATCAAAATATTGAAGCTGTTTTGTACATTCAGATAAAAAAATTTAAAATCTTGTAATATTAGAAAAAGTCTGTTACCAAAACTGGCTATTTTAGAATAGTTTAAAGCGGCATCTTTTCGTAATACATTTCTCTGTGTACGTGTTACTGTAAGTCACCACAATTAGACTGTAATAGTCTAAAATGGTGATTTAATTACTTTGAAAAAAAAAACTAAAATCCTTAATTCAAAACATATATTTAGTATATAAATCAACAACTTAAGAATATTACAACAAAATACATGTAATATAAATGTGAAGAATGACATTTGTATTTTTTTAAGGAAGTTTTACATGTATATGTATATGGCAATAGTGTTGCTACTTTATGCCAGTGTCAAAATCTTCAGTTTAGAACCATTTCAAAATCTTAATTCTATGTTCCAGCTTCAGGAACTGTGCTGAAAAAATACTTGAGAAAGGTACCTAGGTACCCAATCAACCCACTTTAAATACCACCCGTAAAACGCTAGTGATTTTTACAAGGTTTTCTTGATGAACTTTTTCACGTCTTCCAAAAAGTGCATAAATGTGCTACGAGTATATTTGAGTTTTCTCATCACTGTATAATTTCACTAGCACTTATGTTACAAAATACTATCAAAATTGTCACACAAACCTAATTTTATATTGAATTGTAAAAATTTCAAGTATAACAACAATGTCACTCGTCAAAAGCGCGGGAAGAAGTCAAAGGAAGTTTCCTTAGAATGTTTAAAAATCACAGATAATAATCAAGTAGGTTAGGGTAGGTAAGGGTAGGTTAGGTTAGATTTTTATTGCGTATTTGAACTGATTATTATCTGTGATTTTTTTTCAACATAAATAAGTCACCATTGAATTAACCAATTTTGAACGGAAGTATCGCGTGTTTGATTTATTTTGTTGAACCTGACGTTTCGAATGCTTTGCTGCATCCGTGGTCGCAGGATGACTAAGGTTACATCTACCGACATGGATGGATTAATTATATATGTTCCGATTCACACAAAAATCGCTCACGGTGTCCGAACATTTTTGAGTAGATCTCTGAGTTTATGACTTTGTGTTTGACAAAGATCTATTCAAAAACGTGTAATAATTGAATAACCAATGTAAGACAAATGTCACCTTAGTCTTCCTGCGACCACGGATGCTGCAAAGCATTCGTAACATCAGGCTCAACAAAATAAATAAAACACGCGATACTTCCGTTAAAAAATGTTTAATTCCACGTATAACAATCGCGAAAACCTAAGACAATACTAATAAGTCACCACATTAGACTATTACAGTCTAATTGTGGTGGCTTACAGTGATTCACGTTCATAGAGAGATTTATTACCAAAAGATGCCTCTTTAAACTATCCTAAAATAGTCAGTTTGTGTAAGTCTTTTTCAACGTATTATATTTTAAAACTTTTTATCTGACTGTACAAAACAGCTTCAATATTTTTATTAAAAAATTGTACTAACTTTTTCGTAATTAAAACGAATAATAATTGAGAAAAATAAATACCATTTGCTATCACAAGGAAAAATCTGATGTTAGTGTTTTGAATTAGTTAAACCTGACCTTCAGGCCATATTTAACACTATCAGCAGAGCTTGAGGGTTTATATATTATCAACCACCGTAACTTAAACTATATCTTCAGACAATGTAAACAAAAGAGAGTCCTTCTCAGGTATGAACATAATATAATATCAAACATTATCATTCACTTCACCAGTCCTAAAAGCGGTACAGAATACTCATTGTGCAAACCCCAACTCATACCTGACAGGTTTATTTTTAACGAGGCATTAGTAAGTTGTCATTACAATACTTTCACGAAATTAAAACAGGTAAAATCCATATTTCGATTATATGCCCACGTTTTCCCGAACTACCAAAGTGATATAGCATTTTTTTACGGTGGGTTGTGATATTATTTGAATTAATATTGATTGATTATAATAGGCCCTGATTAGATTATAATAGGGCCACTAGTTTTGTACCAATTTAAGATAACATGAATTTAAGAAGAAAACAAAGTACTTAATAAAAGGAATGTTTCGTAAGTTGACAATAGGCAAAATTCCATCGCGACTAGTTTGTTTTTAAATTAATTAAAAATTTAATATAATGAAAAAAAAAATCCCACTAATATATATTAGAAATACAAATCCATTTGTGTTTTGATAGAGGCATTGTCATTATCACAACCGCCATGTTGGCGCGTCCACTGTTCTGCTACTTTTGTTCGTTAGCATAAAGAAACCGGTACTTGTCACGGTTGAAATGGCCATCGACAAGCGTCGCACCGCACTTTTGTCATCGCGTTACGCAACGCTACATTATATCTTCATTAAAACTTCATTACGGTGATATCTAATATTAAGATTAAATTTTTTAAGATTTTAATACATGTTTTCTTAAGGTTTACGTACTGTGAAAGATATAGGTAGAAAGGTTTCAATACCTAGAAAACGGATTTTAATGAGGTCGTAACTTT
This sequence comes from Pyralis farinalis, assembly GCA_947507595.1. NCBI lineage: Eukaryota > Metazoa > Arthropoda > Insecta > Lepidoptera > Pyralidae > Pyralis > Pyralis farinalis. The sequence goes on from OX382272.1 coordinate 17,786,451, forward strand.
ACCAAAATTATATGGGGGCCAACCAAACGGTAGAAGCTTCCCAATAAAAACAAACTTTGGAAATTGGTTCACTATTACAAATAGGAACACACACAAATAGGAACTTATAGGATCACCTTGATGGCCACCAGTGTATGACTGTGTAACGAGAAACAAAATCCTATGAGATATTTACTTCTATTCTACGTCACTTAATTGTTGCGAGTTGTGTTCCGAGTTGTTGGATGTGATGACAATAATTTCCTTCTACAACCGCACTGAACCGAACTGAATACATCTCCACATACCGAAAGTGAGATGTTTGCGTACTTTGCTGTTCCAGAGAAATTTTCTTCCGAGAACTCTTAGACATAAATAGATAAAAAATATTGATATGCCATTGGTCCTTCATGGGCACTTGGCGAGTTGACCATGGTTATCCTAAGCAAGTAAACAATGACATTACTCAAAAAGGGGTTTAAAAAGGTTTTTACAAGATACAGCAACATACTATTTACATCCCTGGGTGTCGTAAATGTCTATTTTTGCAGTAACTGATTACTTTGACTATTTTATATATATGCCATTTTGTATGATAACTTGTTCTCATGTTGTAGGTAGTAATAAAATAATCCCATTGTTGTAGTACAGTAAGATATATTATTAGAATTTTTACATTGTTAGAAATTTTGGGACTTCTGATCGAAAAACTGCGACAAATAGTTTTGATAGTCCTTGCTCGATGTTAACTTAATACTACCTAAAGAATTCTGAAGAGATCGAAACAGGTGAAAATCTGAGGGTGCAAGGTCAGGGCTACATGGTGAACGCATTAACATTTCGTACACGACTACACGAATCATTAGGTTACTTTCAGTGAGCTCTTGTGGCACCCAAATATCAAGTTTTTGAAGTAAGACTGCTTTACGCACGCTTGGCTAGCTGGTGAATGCGTGACAAGAGCGTTACGAAAAATGTGATCGGGCGAGGCGAACGGAAGTTGAGAGGGAGATTGGAGCTGTAAAAATTTAATCTGACAACGCAATCAAAAATTACGACCGTTTGGAATGCCTCATTTTTTAAATTTAACACATAGCACATAAATATATATACAATACGTGGCATTGATCAAGAGTTATGAAAGTTGGTTGGCAATTAGTACAACTAAAAGGAAAAAGTCCGAAAATCACTCAATTATAATTATATTATATGAAAAAAAAATTAGTAACTTAGGTACTTTGGAGCGACGACATAAGTACGAGTATATAAATATATATTTTATTCTTGCATCGCCGGTATATTTCTTTTATATTCTTACTTTGGTGCAAAGATGATACATAATCCAACCACGCTTTCCTATTTTCTGCCACGAAGGATTCATCCTCTGCATCCCACCAGACATTACCTTTAAATGGTCTTTAAAAGATACTCATAGGACTAAAAATTCTATGAGTACCTATGTTAGCCAATTTTAAGATCAATTTTAAGATCACACACACAAAATTTTTTCGTAGTATTTATTTTTATATTCAACTTGTTACCTCTGTATTAGAGACAGACAAGCGATGACGTGATTCTGTAGGAAAGCGATACGGAATCCTAAAAGATACTGATATACTGGTTGTCACGCTACGTGTGGTTACCCGAATCAAGTTTAACTACTTTTTAATTTTAAAGCAGGAACCCTTAATATTTCCTATAAGAAAGTAGCATAACTATTATTTTAGAATTATAAGTTCAATTTGTCTGCGTGATGTGTGAATAACAAACAGACATTTTTTAAATGAATATATAAGCAAGGTATGCCGCTTATGGCACGAGAAGAGCGAGCGCCGGGAACACTATGACTGGAACGTTAGGAAAAGTGGACCACAACTATATCCAATAAATTATTATTTAGCTGCGGTTTGTTTTCTGTAAGGTGAAGGAATTTCTTCGGTTAGGCTGCTTATTAAATCTCTTCCTTCCTCTCTCCAGTTGCTGTTTCTCTTGCAGGCTGCTCTAAACATGATAGTGTACACCACAAGTTAAAAAAAACCATAACTGTTTTCTCACACTCAAGTCAACCCATAATGCAGCTCACTCGCTTTCACAAACAATATTCATTGTTTCCTGGCACACAGAAATAACAGTTAGAAAGGCCTGACTTTTCTATATACCTAATAAATCCCTGTATGCTATATAAATATATTTACGTAGCCTTGTAATATTTAAATACCTGCAAATTTTCCATATTTAAAAAGTGCCTCAAGTATGTATTCAAAAATGTCCTATATATATCAGGGATTCAAGTAGAAATTGCCGATTTGTACTGAAAAATTAACACTCGTTTTTTCCTAAGATGCAACATATTTATTTAATCAAAATATTTACCCTCATTATCTATACATTGCTGCCATCTAATCGGAAGTTTATTTATGCCTTTGCGATAGAACTCTGGGGATCTAGATTCGACAAACTGTGTGAAAGCATTTTGTACTGCCTCCTGGGAAGAACATTTTTACCGCGTAGAAAATTGTCCAAATCACGAAAAAATATGGCAGTTAGTTGGAACAAGGTCTGGCGAGTACGGAGGATGACGTATGGTTTCTAACTGCAGCTCCTGTAGAGTTACAACGGTTTCTCGTGCAGTGTGAGGTCTTGCGTTATCATGGAGCAATAATGGTGAAGAGCCATTCACGGGTCGGGGCTGTTTCTCTGCCAGTTTCGCCATCATTGTTCGAAGTTCGGTACAGTAAACATCTGCTGTTATTGCTTGACCAGACCTGAAAAAGCTACGGTGAATAACACCATGAAGTGACACCTTTTTATTGTGAAGCTTTGCTTTAGGGCCCTGTTGCGGCGTTTGACATGGGGTCAGCCATTGTATTTTCCGCTTACGGTTATCGTAAAGAATTCACTTTTCGTCTCATGTCAAAATCGATCCAATATTCCTTCATTTCTGTACCGATTCAACAAAGCAATACACGTTTCAACCTGCGTTTCTTTCTGCAGATTAATAAAATCATGAGGCACCCATTTTTTATAGTTTTTTTCTTATTGATTTGATGCAAATGAGTCAATATTGTATGTAAGGTAACGTTAAACCATGCCGCCAATTCCTGGGTAGTTCGAGTCCTTCAATTCAGCGTTATTCACCTGTGTGGGCGGTCATCCACGTGGTTCCTTCTTCAAGTCGGAAGTTTCCATTACGAAAGCGTTTAAACCGAAAATGCACGGTGCGTTCTTTACCAGTCTCATCTTCAAACGCAGCATTGATATTGGAGCCGTTTCTGCCACGTTAGTTTCGCGTCAGAACTCGCATACTCGTATTTTCGAAGTATCCATCTTTCCCGTCTAAGTTGAATAAAAAAAAACAATTGAATGTCAATTCAAAGAATCTATTACTATAAAACGGCAATGTCATATTTTAACCCCTATTATATATATATTTTATATTTCATTTTATAGTGAATATCTTTTTGTAAACCTGTAACTTCACAACCTTCTGCGTTCAAATTCAAGAATGAGGCCCTGATGAACCTCTTCGGTGCCGGGGTGATTGCAACAACAGATTCCAGAGACCTTCTGCTAATAGGCCATCTCTCACTTCCGTACATCGACCGGGATAACCGTTTTAATAATACATCAGACCAAATGCCGTTACAACCATCGACAAAGAACTTCTCTACACCAACAAAAATCCCATGGACGTTGCGTATGCCCTGAACGAGATCTTCTTTTTTATACCTTTTATTTAACCTGCCCTAGACATATTCGTCAACAACTTTGAGCTTAGTGCTTCCAACCGTGACCAGCAAAAGTTCACCTATGGACATTCGACATGATCTTAGTCTTGTCCATTTTTTTTCCAAACATGTGGGTATGTATAAAATATATGTCAGTATATATGTCACTATATTTTATAACATAGCGTTGATGACGAAATCTCTGGAGGATTTGGGCACAACGCTCCCATCCCACGCTCCCATCCCATCGCATCCCACTAGTGGGTCTTACTTAACATGAACAAGGACAAAAGGAATATTATGTCGAATGTACATGTTGTTCCCACTCCAGTTACAGTTGAGAGTTGTTGACGAGTATATCTACCTGAGATAAACAGGGAAGTTAGGTAGGGTTAACTTCGAAAAAGAGGTCTCTTGTCGAATACATCTCGGATAGGCAGTGTTTGAGAAATTACGTAGACTCTTCTTGTCCAAAATACCTCAATGTCTCTAGACGAACATCTTTGACAAGCGTGTGTTGCCAGTATAAACTCGGCAATGAGTATAACTGTAGTCTTCTACAGACGTACTCATTCCTGAATGTATCTAATAACTACAGTTATAGTTGTGGCTCTAAGGATCCAAGGCAAAGTGGCAATGGACAGGCTACATAACCCGAAGAACCGATGACAGCTGGGTTCGAAAGGTTCTAGAATGGCGACCACAAACTGGAAAACTGTGAAGATCGCTGGGAGCCGAATATCGTAACCGGCACAGTACTTGATAGGACCGATCGTTGTGGAAGTCTAATGGGGAGGTCTATGATAAGAAGTTGACGTTCTTTACCTAAAGTGATGAGGTACGTACATATGCCGTTAATAAACAACAGGACTTTAGAAAATAGCAATTTCATATGTAATGTCGTCGTATCACATACAAACTTTTATGTCTTTCATTTTCCCTATTTAATATTAATATTAATTATTTGTAGTAGGTCATCAGTAAAATCATAGTTAATAGGTAGATTTAAGAGACTAAGGGTGCATCGAAGCAGCTCGAGAAGTATCTCCTCTCAGAAAACCGCAGGCAAATAACAACACCCTGAATAGTTCATGTGTTCCAGTCAGTGTTTATAGTAATGGGAGTAACTCGCTGCTATGCTATGCTGTATTGCAAGCATCCGTAGCCTATGGACGCTACCACTATACATCAATTTGATCATAATGGCAATACGTAAAAGTAGTTAAAATAATGTAAAAGATGCTACTAATAGTAGTAGCGTAGGCAATCTGCAGACAGCTGCACAGCAACAATTTTTACCTGCTGTAGTCAACCCAATGCAGTGCCAACTCACGCACTGATCATCGGTGTAGTTCACACACACGTGTGTAGCCAAGTAGGATGCACTCGTTCCGTACATTTTAAAACACGTAACGGCTTAATGGTAACAGTATGATAATACAATAGTTTGTAATAAAACTTTCTTTCTTATTCATATATTATAAGGATATTGGAACGAATTACCACTGTCGAATTAGTGAAACTCGTCACAGGTCATCATCCAGCGACAACAACCTCCAGCCACCGAATGACATGTATGAAACATTATCCTGACATAATCAAATCCATCTTAAGGCATTCAAACTAAACGTTGCCTAACTTGCATTTTCTATCAGTCTACCGTTGAATTTCTTTTATCAGTCATTTTACGCCATCTATTAAATAGTAAAGTAAATAAAGAGCAATATTTCGTATTTCACTTGCTAAACCTAGCGATTAAACCTTGAATCATGTAAAGCCTGATACGTTTAGGTTTGTTCAGAAAACAGCCACTAGATGTCGATAAAAACGTTAAGTTAACAGTTTAACTTATTTAATAATTTTATATAGTTTGGCTTCGCGAAGTCAATTATTATTTCTTGCTTTTTTACATCAAGTCGGACAGCAATCAAGCATACAACTCACCTAATGAGAAAACGAGAAAGGTTACCGTCGCCTTGCGACACCATTGATAAAGTGATAACTGTTGTAAACAAAAACAATTTAATTAAGGAATCAATTTCTGAAACATATGATAGCCACTTCAATCCTCCTCTATGCTATGCTAATTGCATTATTATTTTATCAAATATACGAATTTAAGTATATACACTTCTATTTTCAAAGGTTGAACACTGAAAAATGCTAGAACATGTATTTTATTAGGCACCTATCGTACACTCCGAATTAGTATTTTAAGCTTTCTACTTTTTTTAAATTTTTAACTTTTTCTTCGTGCATATGTGTGGCTTAATTATATAAATTAAAAATATTTTCTTCTTCAAGTATATACAAGTCTCTGTAGCGAATGAGCGCGCGTTCGCTATATTTACGTTGCTGTTTTTAGGTTTTTAATAATAATACTTCTGTTAGATAGATAGATAAGCCTTTTATTTGTTTTGTTGTCGGAAATTCTTTATGACACACAACAGTAAATATTAGCAGGTAAACAATGAATAATCACCAAATACAATAGTAATTGTACAATCAATTGTGTGTCGCAGTGATACAAAAAGGCAGCGGCTCAGTGCATTATTTGCTCAAAGAGCAAACCACTGATTTTCAGCAGCTCGGCTCGGTTTCGACGAGCTCGGTAGCGCAGTGGTGAAACGCGTTGTTACACTACTTTGACACCAACGCTCGTGGGTTCGATTCCCACACAGTACAAACATTTGTGTGCATGAACATGTCTGTTTGTCTCGGTCTGGGTATTTTCTATGTACGATAAGTATGTATTTACAAAAAAAAAATGTATTTACGTATGTTTATCAGTTGTCTAGTAGGTACCCATAACACAAGCTTCGCTTACTTTGGGGCTAGATGGCGCTGTGTAATTTGTCCGACAATATTTATTATTTATTTATTATAGCTGCCTGAAAATTAAGGAGATGCACGCAGGAATTACACCACGGATGTTATGTTATGTTTTATATATACATATATATATACATATATATAGTCTATATATGAGTGTGAAAATGGATTAATATAATTAAAACCATAATATTAAAACTATTAAAGTTCTTCTCCTTCCTGGCGTTATCCCGTTTCCTAATCTATTAGGATTGACGAAGATCGCTACCTAAGGGCTTGGCGAAGATACTGATTTTGACATATAGCGACTGTCCTCAGATCTCTACACCCCAGAGGAAAAACCAGACCTTTCTTAGGTTAAGACACACGTCTTGCGAAATATAATTTCTTGTACATACAGGTTCCCTCGCGATGTTTGTTTTTATACAACGCCGGAAGGCATTAAAGCACCCCACCTGACGTAAAGCGGTTACCGTAGCCTATGAACGCTAGCAACAGATTAAGTATATCACTCACACGATGCCACATATGTTGCTAACACAGCAACTCCTTAGGAGCTTACTGGTAACCTCACTTACACGCATGAATACAACAACCCTCTAGGGAGTTGTTATTTGGCTGCGGTTTTTTGTGAGGTGGAGGTACTTCACCATACGGTCTACTTAGATGCGCCTTACCTCAAAAACGTTTACGTTAGATGTAAGGTAGCATACGCGGGCGTAGGGTTACGTTACGTTTTCCGTCACCGAGTGATAATTAGAAACCTATATATATAAAAATGAATGTTTGTCTGTATGTCCTCTATGGATTCAAAAACGGCTGGGCAGATTTTGATGAAATTTTCCGTGAATCTTCAGGTTAGCTCAGCAGGTGATCCTGTGAAGTTTGGTAGCGATCATATCACCCGTGCGAAGCCGAGGCGGATAGATAGATAGTATATACATAAATTCAAAAATACTAATTTAGTGGTTCCTGCCCACAACAGTATTTGAACCAGGCATCGGTCGGTTAATTGACTGGTTCGTTATCCACTAGGCTATCCTATCACTGTTCTGTAGATATTAATGTTAACGAGCTCTATTGTTATACCTACATATTTGTTTGCCATAATTTTATTTTTATTGATATTTCCGAATATAATTTCTTATCCAAACAAGTATCTGGGATTAATTTGACTGTGCATTTATTATCAGTCAGTCTTGGTACTTTTTATAGGTATAAAAAGATACGTCATTGCTTCCATCACGCATCGAGTGGACTTGATACGGGTATTTTTACCTTAAACGTAACATTTACAGTACAATAAAGTGTATTTTTTGTATATATCAATAATTAGCTTAGAAACATAGCAGGAAGTTTACTTGTTACCAATATAGAATAGGTTAAGGCAGGGTTTCTTAAATTTACGGCCCCACTTTATTTCTTTTCATCAATGTTAATGTGATTTCAAATTGCGACAAAAAAACAAGCGCTCCTTTGTTTTTTTTTGTCGCAATTGTATCAACTGTAGGAGTAATTTTTGAGAATTTTAACCTTAATTCTGTCTCAGCATGAAGTCGATTTCTGTATATCGCTTTTATAATAACCAGTTGTGCAAACCCATCTGCAACATACGTTCCTCACTTCCTCACATGTATGCTAGTCATCATTACGTAAATCTTGTCGTGTAGGTACTCTCTGCCGACGAATGATGAATCCCTAGGGGTTCGCGTACCCCACTGTGATAAAGAAACCCTGGGTTAAGGGAAACGGAGACGTAAAAATAATTAACTGAACATATTTGTAAAACGTTGTTTAATATATCTATATTATTGGTACATATACGTGAAATTAAAGCTGAATCAATAAATTATCCACTTTTGTACATAACACCGCAGTACTGAATGGCAACTAAACGTGGTATGTGTAGTGGCATGGCGGGAATAGTTTAGAAGCAGGTAACCGCATTAAAATAGCACCGTAGTACGCGGCCGCGACTTGAGGCCGCCTGTCCACGCCGCTGCGGAGTAGTCTGTGAACAAGTAAACTAATATTGAAGTATACAATTGCTGATTGTACTTACGTCGCATTGACGATGCATATATTTATAACAAATACAACAGATTCCCATATAAAAATCCAGGAATAGGTTGCATACCAAATATGACTGCTGTAAATGATTCTTGCGCCTGTAAGTTATTGAAAGTCATCAGGTCGCTGTTGCAAAAAGCTACTGCAAAAATAATATAGGGTTCTTTCATTTCATTTCATTTTACGGTACATTGTGTATTAAGTACATTTAGCCTGAGACTGAATTCTGGGCGAGTTTACAATTTCTGTACCGTCCGTGTTACACACATTGTTTTTCGACATATTTGCGAGAAACTAAAAGGGGAAAATTATTAAACACATTTTACAAACTTTACACTTTACTTTACTTTTTTACATGACACACATAAGTAATATAATACTCGTAGATGGCTAATTATCTTATTATCTATCTTTATATCTTCGCTAGTAGTAAGTTTAAAATTATTATTTATGCCCAATAATAAGTAAACAGCTGATCAATATTGTATTTTTATATAAAAGTTGTTAATAAACTTACCAAAAACCTATATGGCGTTAACCTTAATTACATTAACGGCGGCACCGAGAATAGTATAATTATGAAGGGCCCCAATGACTAACAGGTTGCCGACAGATATTAGTTAATCGTAATAGGTCACAGACGTGCAGGTTTGCTTCACGATGTGGGACTGACAGTTTGTGGCGCTCGATGATATAGTCAAAGTCAAAGTCAAAATCTTTTTATTCCGTAAAAATGGCTACATTTGTTTGGAATCGTCACAATTTTTTTCCCTACCGTGCAGTTCATGACTAGGTGAGCACTGATAAAAATACTGCCAAAAAACTCAGGCATCCCTCTTTTGGTATCCAAACAAATTTACATAATTTATTAATTACATTATAATTGGATCGACTCAATCCCAGGCATTTTTATCATTAATATAGTCAGATACTTTATAATATGCCCTGCTACACAATTTGGCTTTAATAGTAGTTTTAAACTTGTTTATTGACAATTCTCTTATATTGCTGGGAAGTTTGTTATAGAACCGTATACATTGCCCCATAAAAGAATTACTTATTTTGTGGAGACGGCTTGCATGTAACACAAGATTATGCTTATATCTAGTATTTATGTTATGAGTATCACTCTTTTTACAAAATGAGTCTATGTTTTTATGGACATACAAAAGATTTTCATAGATATATTGCGATGCGACTGTTAGAATATTTATTTCTTTGAATTTTTCTCTAAGGCTCTCACGGGGACCAAGTTTGTAGATAGCTCTTATGGCTCTCTTTTGCAATAAAAAGATGGTGTTAATGTCCGCGGAGTTACCCCAAAGAAGAATTCCGTATGACATAATACTATGAAAGTAGCTGAAATAAACTATTCTAGCCGTATCAACATCAGTGAGCCGTCTAATAGTTTTCACTGCATAGGCTGCAGAACTTAGTTTTCCTGATAATTTTTCAATTTGTGGGCCCCATTGTAGTTTGGAGTCAATTGTTATACCCAAGAACACAGTTGTCTCCACTGGGGCTAAATTAGTTCCATTAACATGTACATTGGTAGTCACCTGTCTTACATTAGGTGTTGAGAACTTAATTACTTTAGTCTTTTTATCATTTAAAAGCAGATTATTAACATTAAACCAATGCATAACTTTAGAGAGAGCATCGTTAACTTCGTCATAATTACCTAACTGTCTATTAATTTTGAATGTCAAAGAGGTATCATCCGCAAACAATACAATCTCATGTTTATCCTTTACATAATAAGGTAAGTCATTTATATACACTAAAAATAAGAATAGATAAGATATAGATTTATCTGTCAGGTACTGGCCCGATAGTATATCACCAATTAGAGAGAACCCACATTTGCAAGCTGGCGGCCTGGCGGTTGTCGTTGTTCGTCAGCCTACCGCCTTCAGTTCTACCGTTTTCAACATTACACAACTTTTTGGTTAAACAGACAACACGCACAATGTTTGGGCTTGAATTAGGGACTGCCGTAGGCTAGTATGTTAACGGTGATACTCGTAGTTAAAGAGCCGATATCTAGCCAATAATAGCGTAAGGGAATGAGCTATAGAGACCTAGGATGGTAGTAAGGCCAGGGGTTGCAGCTGAACTGCTGTTCAACGGTTGTCACCCGTTAAAGGCAATGCATCTCGAGGGAAACCTTCAATTATGCAAGTATTGTTGTTTTTATGCAACAATAAATATCTTTTTCAAGTGAAAACGTCTTTAGCGTCGTTTGGATTTGATTTGTTTGTAACAAATTTACACACAATTGGGACGATCGTTTTATATGAAGAGTTTTCAAGCTTTTGTCAAAAAGGTTGGATTTATTATACCTATTTTCTCTGCCTTGTTAAATGCGTTGGTAAAAGATAAAAATTCTGTATTTGTCACTGGGATTGAGCACACGCGGGAAATTAGACACGTATTTTTTTTTTATTTAATCATTTTGTTTCTTGTTCAATTCCCCCTAGTTAATATTTTTATTTTTTAACTCTACTAGAATTTCGGAAATAATCATTGATGAATAAGAGATGCCGAAAGAAACTTACTACTAAAGGTCTCTTTTCAAATCGTCAATTAGATGTTACAATAAATTTATGTCAGCATATTCGAACATAATAATGATGTTAAGTGTCAGAATTTAAGATTATTAAAAAAAGGTTGCCTGTGTTGAATCACTTCCAGACATATTTGTCAATTACATATTCATCAATTCTATATAATAATAATCCTTTCTAAGTAGACACCCACCATCGGTACTAGCAAGCCGATTTATCGGCATTTAATATTTTGATTAAGATTTTGATAGAGATAATTAAATACGGCGGTTATCTTCATACAATTATATGAACTCAGTTAACTGCTGTCAATAACAAGTTTGTTTAGAGTAAATACTAAGTTAATATAACATTAAAACGTATGTATAGAAAGGAAAGAAGGAAACACAATGTTGAAAATATTTACATAACGATGACATTATTTGAGCTACTCGTACTATAAATAATAGGGGTTAAAGTATGAAATTGCCGTTTTATAATAATAGATACTTTGAATTGGCATTAAACCTTCATGGTGTGAGAGTTTCTTCACACGATACCTATGAGGTTTTTCTTTTAAAAAATGTGCAACATTTGATTTTCGAATTTGAATTGTTTTTTTATTCAGATTATACGGGAAAGATATCCATCTTTCCCGTATAATCTGAATAAAAAAATTCAGATGTTTTTTTATTCAGATTATACGGGAAAGATATCCATCTTTCCCGTATAATCTGAATAAAAAAACAATTCAAATTCGAAAATCAAATGTTGCACATTTTTTAAAAGAAAAACCTCATAAATTTGTTACACTTCGAAAATCCGAGTAATTCTTGAATACGAGTTCCGACGCGGAACTAACGCGGCAGTAACGGCTCGCAATATCAATGCTGCGTTTGGAGACGAGACTGCTATTGAACGCACCGTGCGTTTTTGATTTAAACGCTTTCGTAATGGAAGAAGTTTCCATTACGAAAGCGACTTGAAGAACGAACCACGTGGAAGACCGCTCACACAGGTGAATAACGCTGAATTGAAGGAGATGGTGGAAGATGATTCGCGTCAAACTACTCAGAAATTACGGGCATGGTTTAACGTTACGTTACCTACCTACATCATTGACTCATTCGCATCAAATCAATAAGATAAAAAAAAAATGGATGCCTCATGATTTGACTGATCTGCAGGAAGAAACACGTGTTGAAACTTGTGTCGCCTTGTTGAATCGGTACAGAAATGAAGGAATATTGTATCGAATTGTGTCATGTGACGAAAAGTGGATTCGTTACGATAACCGTAAGTGAAAAATGCAATGGCTTACCCCAGGTCAAACGCCGCAACAGTGCCCAGTGCCCAGTGCCAGTAAAGCAAAGCTTACCAATAAAAAGGTAATGGTAATTGTTTGTTGGTCTCTTCATGGTGTTATTCACTATAGTTTTCTCTCTCTATTCAACCAATAATAGCAGATGTTTACTGTGCCGAACTTCGAACAATGATGGCGAAACTAGCAATGAAACAGCCCCGGCTCGTGAATCGGTCTTCATTTCTATTATTACTCCATGAATACGCAAGACCTACGCGAGAAACCGTTGTAACTCTACAGGAGCTCCGGTTAGAAACCATACGTCATCCTTCGTACTCGCCAGACCTTGCTCCAACTGACTACCATTGTTTTCAAAATTTGGACAATTTTCAACTTGGTAAAAAATTGTCTTCCCAGGAACAGTACAAAATGCTATCACACAGTTTGTCGAATCTAGATCCCCAGAGTTCTATTGCAAAGGCATAAATAAACTTCCGATTAGATGGCAGCAATGTATAGATAATAAGGATAATTTTTTTGATTAAATAAATATGTTACATCTTAGAAAAAAACGAGTTATATTTTTTCAGTACAAATCGGCAATTTCATATTTTAAACCTTATTTTTAAACGCGCGACATTAGTGCACATTAAAATAAAAACATCAGTGTAAATACTAAACGAATTAGTAAAGCAAAGAAACTCCATAGAAATTAAGTCTCTTTGCAATACAGAATATTAAAGTACCATATCAGCTAGTTCGCAAAACTACACATAAACTCACATATGTTTTTCACAACCACAATTTTATTATAGAATTTGCGCAAAGCTATGTTTGAAGCATGACATTAACGAAAAGATGATGCTTTACTGGTTTCTGTAAAATAGTACCTACATTACGATATAATTACTTACATACATTATATAAATAGTGGTATTGTTTAGTCCTGACGTCTACATGCACCTGGAATATTGAACCGATTGGATATTTGTTATAAATTAACGCGTAAACCGCTGGATGGCCATAGATGGAACTTGGCACACAGATAGACCAATACCCTGATTAAGACATAGGATACTTAATATGCTGATAATATTTTTAACGCAGGCGAAACCACGGATAAAAGATAACATTTTATTATATTAATAACTAGTTCAAAAGACTTTTGTCACCAGATACTGATCATACGAAGCATCTTTAAGAAACTTTTCTATATTATTTGGTGACTCAACTTTAGATTTCCAACTGTTGCAAACGTCTGAGCATCTCTTCAGAAAGGAAGTCAGGTCGAAATTCAACTTGAAGTCAGTTTAATTTTTGAACTGGGTAACACTTTATAACTTGGAATAAATGTTCGTATCCTTATATTTGTTTGCCAGTTAATTGAAGTAGGCCAAAAATACATTTTCGTAGAACGATTTGGTATTTTTGTTATTTTTTCATTGCAACAGGCCAACAGACTATCATTTTGTGTCACGTTTAGTAATTTGGGCGGCGAACTAAATATTTTTGAAATTAGTTGCGAAATACAGCTATGAATTAATTTATCTGTAAAAATGGTGGGAAAAATTCTGTTTTTCGCACGTTGTAGTTCTGGTTGCCAAGTTATACATGCATGCGCAGGTAGAAATCGAGACATTGGATGAACTTGCCATACCTACAGCCTAATATCAAAAATATAAAAAGCACAAGTACGTTAATGTAATAATGCAGCACATAAAACACGCGCACGCGTGTTTATTTGCTGCATTATGGCCCTAAGGCAGCTGCAATACGGGTCACTTTACAAGCAAGTGTGATGAAAATACATTTTTACTGAAGCGAAATCGGTATATACACGTAAAGCGGCCCGATTACATTGATTTAAGCTTTTGAGCTTATTTAAGCTACTGAAATAGTCACCAGGCCGTTATCATCATCATGGGTGAAGCGTAGGGGCACGACGGAGACATCGCGTTCCGGATACTCAAAACTCAGCGGCCTGACCTCCTCGAAAGCTTCCCTCTGTAACGCGACCACAAGTAAAAAAATGCTCATACGCGACTTGTGATGCAAATAACTGCACTATTAGGCGTTCCATTAGAACATTTGATGAAGAAATTAAGTATACGCCGACTATGATTGAAGCGCTGCGATTACATAGACGATGAAAGACAATACTAAATACTTCTTAATAATGCAGTAGGATTGAATGGATAGTAGTATCAAACGAGAGAATAACTGAGCACTTTAAGCAGGATCAATTTAAGGATCAATATACATTTTTTTCCATACACAATCCAAGTATAGTCATTGAAGTCTTAAAGTAGCAGTATTAATCTTTTTATTTAATTTTCGTAAATGTGCATATGATTGTGATATTAAAATAGTTATTTTAAAAATTCAAGTTTAGAAAAGTACTATTAAGTATATTTACATCACTATTAGCTCTATAGTACATTTGACTGATGGAGTTTAAATTTAATAATCAGACTAGTGTATTAAATGTTAATACTCGTAGAATTCACTTTCACAATTAACTTAACAATAAATTAAATTTAACATGCGTAAGGCGGTAAGGCATACAAAAACAAAAAAGTTTTTTTTTTATCGGGACATGCCCACCACTGTGTCTCCTGTGTAGCCAGAATTACCAGCGGCAACCACAAAAAAGGTAATGAACAGTGAAGTCCATTGCTGTCCCGGGGGTTAAACTACAGCTGCCTTGGACAACGAATTTAATCAGAAGAAATTTGTAGGAGTAGGAAGTTTTGGAGTTGACTTCCCCTCTTGGCAAAGTGAGAGACAGCAATATGACAAATAAGGCATTTAAAACCTCAAAGATATGGCTAGTCAAGTGAAGCTCAACTGCCGTGCACCACGGATTATCAAATATCTAACACTATCGGGACCTAAACTGTGAGTTGTTACCTAACACATCGATTCCAATAATAGTGCTGAACCGTCTAAACGCCTGGTAATTCTCCCTTGTTGCCACCAAATCAGAATAGTATACTACCCCGGATGTGACACGCAAGGAATTTAACATATCGTCCCGCTCCCGATGCCAGAGATCGCGCTCCCAGAGAACATGATGTGATGTTTGCTCGAATTCATGATTTGTCGTACACTCACATAAAGGCGATAACACAAGTCTAAACGAAAAGAGCTTCGCCCTAAAGTTTCCATGCCCTGTTAAAAATTGCGCAACAGGATGATCGACTTCTAACCACTCTTTACTTAATCTGTCTCGTACTGATTGAAAGAACAGATACAAGTGGCGTCCTTTAGTAGAAGTTTCCCATCTTTCTTGCCATTCTGACAGTAAAGTTTCAAATACCTCGTCAATTGGTTTGAACAATGTAAGTATTTTGTCAATATCGCGGTGTTTTAGAACAACAGAAAAGTTAGCACATGCCGTTTCAATTAACGTTATACAGTTTTCATTTTCAAAAGACAAATGGAATTCATAAAAAATTTAACGTAAAAAAACCGACTCCATAGATAGTTTTGTCAGGCAACAAATTATTGAAACGGCCACACGACGACAGATCATTGGTGGAAATGATAAAGCTACGCAATCTGTCTTCGGCTCAACATTGAAAAGTTTCGATGGCCATCTTTATCAGCTCTATTTAACAAAAAAATAAATTTAAATACTTCTGAATGCGAACTCTCGATATATTTTTTTGTTTGCTATAAATACCGAAATCGTTATATGTGTGCCTATGATATTTGAGGAGTTTTCTCAAATCTTCATGAACCCCACTATCAGAACTGAATTTTATGAAATGAAAAAAATGGGACCAGTCTGGAAGTATATATTCTTTCAAATAAAAAAAGTTTTTTCATATCGGTTTATAAATGACAGAGTTATGAAGTAACAAACATTAAAAAAAATACAGCCGAATTGAGAACTCCTCCTTTTTTGGAGTCGGTTAAAAATATTCAAAATATGGGAGAGAATCGATTTAAATGAAATATTTTTTGTCATCTTAATAACAATAATTGCATTACCCGTCATAAATTGCAAAATAGTAGATATAATAATATTTTAACGCTAATAATATTTTTAATTGTCGCTTAATTCGGTCGGCGCCGGCGCGCCGGTCACATTAACCGGGAGTTCTTTCAAGGACTTTGGCAACCTGTTGTAAATTTTGGGTACCATACAAAATATACTGTCGTATATTAATTTAGTATTCCATATTATACATAATTTTCTGTTATACCGCCAATTTCGTTTAGTAACAGGTTACTGTTGGGTATTCTATGTCTTAAAACAAGGCGTACAGCCACCAGTAGTTTTTAGATTGAACATAGCTATTAGCCACCTCTTTTGAACTTAAAAAAAATATTTTTTAATTGTTGGGTTTCCCCAAAATACATGCTATTATTCACCAGTGGGGGCTAGTATATGTAAAGCATACGCAGACGAGTATAACTTCTTGCATAGTTTTTCTATTTGGGGTTTCGAATTAGATTTTTTTTTATCAATTATGACCCCTAAAAATTTTGTCTTGTCAACTTCTTGAGTTTTATTTTTTTGATAGCAGATATTGATGTTCAAGCTATCAGATATTCTTTAGCATTTTTTTTTATATTAGAGGGGGGCAAAGGAGCATGTGGGTCACCTGATGTTACCATCAGGTGAGCCACAAGCTCCTTCACCTCCGCCCATAGACATCAGCAACACCAAAGGGTTACTGATTTGTTGCCAGCCTTTTCCGGGAAACATATACTCTTTTTTTGAAGGCACCCATATCGTATTTATTCGAGAACACCGCTAAGGGTAACTTATTCCACAATTTCACCGTACGTAGAAAATGCATCAAAAAGCGCACTGCAGTGGTTGCCTCTCATCAAGATGGTGAGGGTGAAATTTAAGTTTATGGCGAGTAGTACGATAGTGGAACATAGGGACTGGTATTAAGTTGAACAGCTCTTCCGTACACTCCCCGTCATACAATTTGTACAGTATACACAGAGAAGCAACATCTCTTCGTGTACAAAGCGAATCCAGCCGAGCAGACATCACTGGATTGCCGACCAAGTAAGCAAATATTGTGGCGCGCCGGCCCACAGATGTGAACTGTATTCCATGTCAGGACGGACCTGGGCCTTATAAAGTTGAAGGCGATGTTGAGGTGTAAAGTATTGCTTAGCTCTATTGATCACACCAATCTTCTTGGACGTCAACTTAGTCTAGCTCACCAGATGACCGCGAAACTGTACATCGCTCGGTATGACGACACCCAGGATACCGATGCTAGGCGAAACGCTTAGGAGTATTCCTTCTAATCGAGGAGCTACGATAAATGGGGAGTTTTCCGCGGTAGATGTGACACATTTGTCTTTAGGGGATTAAGCTGAACTAAATTCAGTCTACCCCAATCCGAGACCTGTTCTAGTGATGTCTCAATTTCAGACACAACTGCGATCGGCACTAATTGACGCAATCCCGAGAGATATTGGCTTGACTAGTGAATCTTGCGTCTACTGTACTGTCATCCGCATAGCAATGAATGTTACGCACGTGCAACAAGTCATCGATATCCAGAAGGAACAGAGTGGGAGACAACACACAGCCTTGTGGGACGCCCGCTTTCAGGGGCAATGGATCCGAGCACGCACCGTCAACTACAGCCTTGATGCTCCCCCTAATGAGAAAACTGGCAACCCATGCACAAAATTTTTCCGCTTTATGCCACACCCGATCGAAGGCCAAAGTATGTATGTCCAAACTAACAGCTAAAGCCTCGCCTTTGCTTTCTACTGACTCCGTTCAGTGGTGGATCAAGTATACCAGAAGATCGCCAGCCGAGCGGCCACGGCGGCGGAAGCCGTATTGACGATCACTTATCAGCTGGCGATCCTCTAAGTAGTCTAAAAGTTGCTGGTTGATGATATTTTCCAGGACTTTGGAAAATATCTTTGGATAATATAAATAACGGAGAGCCAATAACAAGTCTTCACTTATAAGATTTAGACTAAATACACATAACACGAACATAAATAATACACAGCTTAACAACATTTTTCTTTTAAGTATATATATATATATAAATATATATTTCTTCTCTTCACCGTTTTCCGATCTACCGAGTATAATATAAGGTTTACAATATGATAGAAAAGTACACATATTACTACATTACTAGTTTACGTATTTTTCGAAAAAAAGAACACACTACTTAGCAGCCCTCTCACCGCCGGTACACTCGTATTGAATATGTCAAGATTTAGTTGACGGTTTAGTTTATAAAATTTGCTATAGGCCTAGGTTGGACGGATCCGAACAAGCACCTTTTTTAGGGATCGGGTGCACCAAAGCCTCGTTCCATGAGCTGGGAACCACGCCAAGCGAGGAGTATCGAAAGAGGCGTGTTAGAATCGTAGCTAACTCCGGAGCACACATCTTAAACACAATGGGTGGAATTCCATCCGGCCCACTCGACTTATGAATGCCCAGGGAGATAAGGGCTCTACAGACAGCTTTTTGCGAGAAATAAATTTCAAGCATAGAGCTCTCACACCGCGGCATGGTCGGTGGTGTTCCTCCCTGGTCATCGAGGGTCGAGTTGGATGCAAAAGGAGAGCCCAGAGCCCAGAGATCGGCTTTCTCCTTTACAGTATAGGATAGGCCAATGATTCGTCCACTTTGCGTAACGGAGGAAACGAGGACTGACAGAAGTTATACTGAACAGCTTTGGCGAGAGACTAAAACGCACGAATCCCGAAAGACAAGCGTACGAGTCTCTCGCCAATAAAAATATATAAAATGCATTATACTATCTTCTTATTTAAATTTATTTTGAAATTAACCGTTGAATAATGTCTGCTATTGTTTGCTTAATATCGTTTTGATACATATCATGATATTCGCACTCTATAGTGACTGTACTATCTTCCGCAAAGAAAGGCATAAGATGATTCTTCTCTCAGGCAAATCATTAACATAAATTATAAATAACAATGAACCCAAGACACTTTCTTGAGGAACACCATATGAAATTACGCACTGGTCCAACATGCACAATTCATCAATTATTGTTTTGCAATTTAGCTTGGTCACCTGAGTGCATTGTTTCCTATCTTTTGGATATAACACTAATAAGTCCAATATGTTTCCGCGAATACCATATGCTTCGAATGCTTTTCTGTATAAAATTTTGTGGTCTACATAATCAAATACTTGTGTCATATTACAGTACACAAAGAATACGCGTGTTCTCTTATAGATGTTGCTTACTACATCCACCTCTTGTCATACACACGTTCGTTAAATGAGTAGTGTGAGCAATGATGACAGGCTATCATCTTAAAAACAGCGGATATAAATAAATAATAAATAAAATATAGAGTCCATTAATCGACTGATCCCCAGTTCAAATACAATTAAATTCATAATTTCGGATTAATGGACACATTTGTAATTATCACTTACGCGGCGGTGAAGGAAAAAATCGTGAGTAAACCCACGCGCCCAAGAAATTATATTTCACAAAGAGACACGTTTTTTATGCTCCCCTTCCTTTAATCTTTAACTTTATTTGATACGTTTAGCAGTCTGTGAAAAATATCAAGTATCTATCGATTACGGTTTAAAAAATACAGCTCTGTGGGAGATAGATCTACAGACAGATAAGCAGAGAACGGAGTATTAGTAATAGTGTTCCGTTAGCCGAGTTCCTCTTTGGGTATGGAACCTTAAAAATCAACTCAATGGCTTCAGAAATTCGCTAAAAGACTAAATGCAAACTTTTTTTTACGTACTCGCGGATATTAAGTGAGGAGGTTTAAACTGTAGTTATACGAATAAAATTTTAATTTCGACTTTTGTGACAATTATAACTTCCTACCCTAGAATAAGAAGTTAAAAATAACACTCCAGCAAAGAACTATGCAATTTTTTTCCTCTTCTTGAAGTGTCGAATATACAACATTCCGTTAAGATCTGTTCACCACTTAGCTAAACATTACAAAATATATTACTTCGATAGCTTAGTCCTCCTTGTGGTTAATTGTGCCCATTTGTGAATATTCCCTTATTTATTTTATGATAACCATTTGTGTGAGTGAAAAACGCTAAGAATTCTGGAGCCACTTTATTTGTACTAAAAATATAACTTTCTGAAAAATTTAAAAATAACATCCTAAAAATACGTATGTATTAATTATAGTAATAATTATTTTATTTATTGTACAGTAAGTACAGCGGTATCTTTTTTCACAGGAAAGGTTTTTACATTTTTATGTATTCAGCACTCGCAACAGCAGCGAGTGATACCCTGGGTGCAAGTGTCCACAGGTTGCCGTAAAGGCTTACTATCAGACGGGTCATATGCTACTTTTGTGGTATAAAAAAATAGAGTGTGATTAATAATGGTATTATCAAATAAGTATTACCAAGTTTTCGCCGAGTTCCGAGTCGATGCGAAGCGGTGCGGGGCGCGGCCAATCGCGACCTGCCTGGCCGCTCTGCTGCTGGTTGCTGTCCTCATGAAGAGCATTCTGAAGGGCTACCAGCAATCGATCTAACACTAACGCCGCTCTCTTTTGAGGCATTACTACCTAATAAAAAAAAGTAACAATATCATGTTTTAAATATTAATTTTACCAAGTTTAAGTTCTATCTGCGGAGATTAATGAATAAAAGAAAAAAATAACCGTTACGTGGATAAATAATAACCTAGTCACTGCTACAATACGCAACTGTGACTGACTGTCTGAGAGACGAAATCGTACTATAAGACCACAAGTAGGTGAAGAGTGCTAAGAACATTTATTTAACAACAATCATACATTATTATTACAGGCTTCCCCAATGTAACAATGTATCTAGTTAACATTACGATTTATTATTTGTACAATAACATAGGTTAAATAAAGTAGCCATTGTGAACTCAGTCAATGAGCAACAGAATAAGTCCACGGTATTAGCAACCACGTTAAGTGCCCACAGGGCTCTTGTAAATGGCGCCTGGTACCTACATGATGTTAATTCGGGCGCGCGGAATTGCAAACAGAGGAGCGCGAGCGACGTCGTCGAAGCACATACTAGTCCGGCTGAACACGCGACTCCGTAACAACTTGAACAAATATGTAGCAAGACTGCAAGACTAAGGCTACGTCTCACTTCTAGTGTATGTAGTCCACTATGCCGAGTACGAACAGCGTGGGGTACATTAACGGGTAAAAGGGATACACACCATATAATTTTAGACACATGAATCTAATTTATTTGTTCTGTATCCTTTCTAACATTAATTTATATTTAGTCTAATGTGGCGCCCAAATAAACGCGTTACATCCAGGTGACTTTTAACAAGTGCTTCATACAGGGCTCGCACCGGTAATTGAAGGACTGTCGCGCCAATGTGAAAGACATTACCAAGCACTTATTAACATTGAAGTATAAATGGTTCTAATGGCTACATTGTACCATGTTATCAATATCTGCTTCCAATCTATCGCAGTCCGATTAGTAACATGAAATAGAATTACAGGCATTACTCGGAAATTTTAAAAAATCGCAAAAACGGACGAACAAAAAAAAAGGTTTTTATCTTGTCACCCCTGCAAGCAGCTCAGGAGCTTTCTGATACTCACTCACAGGAACACAACAACCCTCAAGTACAAATAATAACAATTGGTATTTGGGTGTGATTTTCTGTGAAGCAAACGTACTTATCCAGTCCGGTTGTGCTCTACCTCCTTTGAATTTTGGATGTCTAGACGATGATTTTTATGTCTTAAAAATGCTTTCAGGACGGAAGTACCTCATCTCTCACCTGAGTATCGTTAGGCGTTGTTTTGTGTAATTTGAGAATAGAAAATTTTGAAATGCACATTTAGAAGTTATGAAACTCGGTTATTTTTGTATTCCTCACGAACTAACGCCAAAATAGAAACGAACTTATACTGCTTGCAACGCAAAGATGTTGCTAAAGTGGACATTCTGCAGTTGTTTACATTTTTTTCTACCGCACGGGTCCCGTTTGCACAATCCCACTTGAAGATAACTAAAACGTTAATGCTGAATGATACACTATTATTCCTTTACCATTGTTCTTAAAAAATATTTTTATTACTGTCAACAGTATTGTGTACAGCTATAACTACCTTCCCTCCATACATAAAAAAAATACAAGAAACCTATTTCTTAGTATGAACATTAGAGTAAGGAATTAGGAAATTAATATTCGTATACATAATTAATTGACAAGCGCACTTTAATGTTGAAATGACGTGAGCAAATATTGTCTACTACTACTACCAGGAATTCTGTTTGGGCAAAGTTTACGCCCTAAATTCAACTACACAACCCACGTCAAGTTAGCAAAAAAATGTATTGACGTACCAAATACGTCAATGAAAAAATGGTATAAAGTATGAATAGATTACTATAGAAGAGATAATGATGATATATTCTGAAAATTATATATTAGTGGTGACAACAAAGCTATCAGAGGAATACAAAGTATACCTAGTTGATCTTGATGAAAGTTGTACTGTTCTTAATGAAATAAGAAAGCCTAATTCATGATAATCGATTATCGATAGGAACATCCGTTGCAAATTTATGCAAAAACGTCGATAGGATACGTACCCTGTAATACATTCTGTGTACTAAGTATCGGGAATTTGTCAATAAAACAAAAAATACAAATTATTCATCTAAATTTATTTTATCGCCTTCAAAGTAGGCCCCATCGCTTGCAATACAACATCTCCACCGCTTCACCCAGTCTTCCATACATTTTTCATAGGCTATTTGCGGTATGGCCTTTAGCTCATTCAGCGAATTTTCTTTTATGGCTTCTATCGACTCAAAACGTTTTCCTCGAAGTGGTAATTTTAACTTGGGAAATAAAAAAAAGTCAGACGGAGCCATATCAGGTGAATACGGTGCTTGGTCGAGAACTTTTGTTGAATTTTTCGCTAAAAACTCTTTCACTATAATGGCTGTGTGTGATGGTGCATTATCATGGTGCAGCATCCATGAGTTGTGTTGCCACAAATCTGGACGTTTTCGGCGGATACTCTCACGCAAACGCTTCATGACGCCTAAATAATATTCTTTATTCACTGTTTCTCCCTCTGGAAGGAATTCGGAGTGAACCACACCACGGTAGTCAAAAAAACTGTCAGCATCACCTTGATTTTGGAGCGACTTTGCCGCGGTTTTTTGGGTTTCGGCTCGTTTTCGAGACGCCATTCTGAAGACTGTTGGCTTGTTTGCATGTCGTACTCATAAACCCATGTCTCGTCGCCAGTTATTATACGTTTCATAAAGGTCGGATCCGTAGAAGCTCGGGAAACCATGTCTTCAGCGACATGCTTTCGCTGCGCTTTTTGAACAAAATTGAGCTCTTTTGGAACTAGTCGAGCGGCGACGCGTTTCATGCCTAAAATGTCAATGAGAATGTTGTGGACGGACTTAAAAGATATGTTCACCTCACTAGCCAACTCTCTCAGACTCATACGTCGATTTTCGAGCACTAGCTTCTTGATTCTGTCGATGTTTTCTCTGGTCGTAGCGGTTGAAGGTCTACCAGAACGAGGCAAGTCTACTACTACTTCTCGGCCTTCTTTAAAAGCCTTATACCATTCATAAGCCCTTGTTTTCGATATACACGATTCGCCGTAGGTATTTCGCAACATTTTTAGTGATTCACCACATGAAATATCATTTGAAACACAAAATTTAAGGCACACTCTTTGTTCAACAATATTTTCCATTGTAAAAATCGCCGAGGACTCAAAACTATGACCAACAAAAAGTGTAGTTTAAAAAAAATTAAATGACAGATCCCGCTCAAATTTTGCGCGCTAAATCAGTACAGTGCTACCAACATGCAGTAAAAAAATTAGAACGACCTCTTTTACGCGGGTCTTTTTATTGACATATTCCCGATACTTTTTACACAGAGTAGTATATATATATATAGGTACATACCTTAACTAATAAAATTCGTCAACCATTTCGATAGTAGCTACAAGAGCGAAAAGAAACACACAAGTCTATAAGAATATGTAATGCGTCGATGCTCATGAAACACATACCTCTGCCTCTATTGTACTGTAGCGCTGTCGAGTAAACATTTACTTCGGAAAGCTACATACACATAATAGTTCTACGAAGATTCGTGAATAGTGCGTGGATTGCGCGCGGCTCTCAAGTTTGTTTTGTCGCTGCAATAAAAGGCATATTTTTTTTAATAAAAAGAAATATTTTTTATTTTATTGATATTGAGGTTGGTTGATGCTTAATTACATAATTATTTGAATTTTTCTATTTTCGACTTGTAGTTCATTTCTCCTTTTTATTCAAATGTCTGTATACGTATACTTTGTAAGGTTTTAGTACCTATACAATTATTTATTTTTAAATTAATTATAGAAAGTTATGTTTATTAAATATATATTTTAGTTTCATGAATGTGGGAATATTAGCTGCCTTACTAAGTTGTATTTAAACTTTTGAAATGTCTTTAGCATTATAATATAACGTTATGTGCTACATTTCACCAACATGCATTCAACCTTGAGAATTAATTAATTCACAATTCTAATCACATATTTTCACATAAGTTAACCATGAAATCAAAATCACTCTATTGTTTTTGGTCACAAATTGATTGGAAATTATTTCTTAATTATTATTGTACGCCCGGATAGACAAATTAAATAATTCTATTGTATTTTTAAATAATGTACATAAGTTACCGGCAATGTTTATAATCTAGACACTGTGTACAATACCTAGACAATATATACCTAGTCCGACCATAAGTTCTATTACAAATCTATACATCTATTCAGAGAAATAAAATTGGAGTGTCTGTTTGTAATATTGAAATAACCGCTTTTACTAAATGCATATGGATTTATACACGGTACATATACCAAAATGAACATTTTTACAATTTTTGTCTGTCTGTCTGTTCCGGCTAATCTCTGAAATGGCTGGACCGATTTTGACGGGACTTTCACTGGTAGATAGCGATGTAATAAGGAGTAAATTAAGCTACTTTTATTTTAGAAATTTTATTAATATAAATAAATAATATTCCACGCGGACGAAGTCGCGGGCACAACTAGTGATATATATTTATGGAAGTCTCAGCCAACAATAAAAAAATGATTCTATTCGCAATGGCCACCTTTGGTTTTGATATAGACGTTTAATGTTTCTGCCCACGAATCGATGGATTTACGCATGTTTCCATGGGAAAGGAGAATGCCCATTATTGTATGGAGTTTGGTTTCCATCTTATTTTTGTTGTGCAGAAATAAAACCTGCTGCAATCTGTAGAGCTTCTACTATCTATTCGAATAAAAGTTGTTGACGTTGTTTATAAATAGCTCCGGATTTACGAGAAAAACGCTAATAAAGTTCTTCATTTTAGATTATTTTTGACCGGTAATATCACCTACATTTTTCGGTTGGGTTACAGGTAGCTGCTATAAGTATATTGTTTTTGAGGCATAAATAAGTAAATAATTTTATTCTGCGGCTTCGCACGAATACCAGAGCATATACGTAGCTCCCTGTCGGAATGATATTTCGAAATCTTCAACAATCATCGTCATAATTCAGCCATATCATATATATGGTTATTATATTATTGTTATAATTCGAGAAGCTCAACTCGACGTATTACGACAAGAAATATGAAATGATATAAAGCATTCCAACAAAAGGGAAACGAAATATATGTAGGTACACTTTCGCATAGAACAGAACAAAAGCGGAAACATCAAATATCTTTCACATTTGTCAATTCAAGACACCCATCAATGGTGCCGTACGTTAATTCAAACGAGTTTCTCGATTTTTAAACTTATTATTCTTTTAAATACACGTCAGTAGTGAAAATATACATGAAGAGTTATCATTATCAGTTGTCACCGAAATATACGTAATTTTGCTCAATAAATGATTAATTGGGTTATAATTCTTTCTTTATTCATTCGGTTTCTTGGTATTCAGGTGACTGCCTTTATTCAGTTGAATACTTCATTTACCTGAGTACTGACAATAATTTCATTTCAATGGCGAATCGGAATTTGCGACTTACGTTATGACATTAAAGTATTGTTAATTTTATGCAATTTATTCTCCAGAGCAATTATGGCTTAATTTTTTAAGAGAAGTAGTGAATCATAATAATTTGATTTTTAATGTCAATCTTAACTGTGCACAACTTGAAACCATGAATAGGCATTCATTCTCCTTTAGCAACTGCATGCTCCAGAGTGAGGAGAACAGAGACCACGTTTTGTGGTCCTGTCCTAAGTATGCGGAACTGTGTGAGAGAATGATGAATGGGATTCAGCGCAGCGAAGAGTAATCGGGGGCGATGTACTTTGCGAATCTGATGACGTCGACGAGTAACTTTACGACCTTTTGCGGGTTCGCCCACGCATGGTTCGCCGATATGAATGCGGAAGAAGCAGCGCTAAGAGCTCAAGAGTGGGAGGGGGAAGAGCAGGGTTAGAACAATAATAGAGTACCCACGAGCGTCTTCAGACGGTAGCAAAGGCGTCTTTGTGTGCGTTGCCTCCCCAGAAGGGGGAGAATGACACATTGTGGAAAATAATTATATAAATTGTAGGGTGCCAAGCGTTTCCCACGGTACGAAAAGAGCAGACGAGCAGCAAGTGCCGTGCGCAACTCTCGCGATTCGGCTCATATGACCGAGAGGTCGTTGGGACCATGGAAAGGTGGTGGGACAATGTCTGCTTGCTCCAGAGATTTCTTAAGAGACCCAATGTAGGCGTGTCGTTTCTAAATCTGACCATAATTTATAGTCTAAGGGGTTCAGATCTGGGTTAGACGAGGGCCAATCTTCAGCTCTTATGAAGTCCGGAACGTTCGTTTCGAGTCAGGCTTGGGTAATTCGTGCCTTGTAACCAGGTACAGAGCTGCTGGAAAGCCCACGGTACATTTTTAAAAAGAGTATTGCTGAGAAGTTTCACAACACGATCCAAGACAGTCTCTTGATACACTTTGGCTGAAGTCTTCACTCCTTTTTCACAAAAATGAAGCTTTGTGACACCTTGATAAGACAGTCCCCACCATACCATTACAGTCGCAGGATGACGACCATGTTGTACCTTTCCAACCACTTGGGTGAATCTTTAGAACTATGTGCGTACACTTTATCATTTTGCTTATTGTAGTGCTCTTCAATCGTGAAAACTTTTTCATCAGTAAAGAGGATATTTCTGTACCTTTCACCTACGTATCGGGACAGAAGCCGTTTTAATCGATCCACTCTCTTCAACTCTAGGAGTTGATTTAGGACATGTCCTATATTTCGACGATAAGCACCAAGCTTCAGGTCCTGTTTTATTATACGCGACAGAGTCTTAGCGGGAATCTTATTTCCCGCGATAAGATTTTTTGTTTCCTAATGGGGTTTCGGCGAATTCTGGCTTTAACAGCCTTTGTAGTTCTAACAGCACGTGATCGCTCCGATCTATGATGGTCTTCAATAGAGGAAGTGTTGTTATATCTCTCGATAGTACGATATACGAGCATAAGGCTGATACCAAGCTTTTGAAGTATCTTGGCTCTATACCAATTTTGTGCAAGGCAATCGCTGCAATCCTATTTTCTTTAACACCCCATTCCACATTGTAATTTTCATAATACACACGATAAAAATATGTAAAACTGACTTTTTATTGCACTTGTTCTCGGCATCTCAAGGCTGCTGAAAATCAGTGGTTGCTCTTTCTGAGCGACATTACTCACTGAGCTTATAGCCCGTTTGCGCTAATGCAGCACACGCGTACCGTAACATAAGGTATCCTCATCACGGTATGTATATTCTTGTTTGTAACTTATTGTGTAAATTATAGTGTGTACGTGTGTGTTTTAGAAGCAAAATAAATAATTTATCTATCTATCTAAAACGGCGGGAAATCGAAAGAAGTTTTAACATAATATTTTTAACATAACTGGAAGAGATCCCAAATGGGATAAGTCCGCCATTGTACAGTATTATTTTTAGCCAAACCATGTACTTAATATTGTTATGTTAGTTATTGTACAATAAAGTTTTATACAAAAACAACAACATAATAAACGCGTTCCAAATTTAAAATAATTAAAGAGTTAAAAAAAGAAAGGCTTCTATATAACAGTATTTATGGCTAGACTATTCACAATACCGGAATCGTTCAGGCAATGTATGAAATCTGTCATGAATATCTTTATGTATTACATATTTCACCTAGATCTTCACCCAGGGATTGTACAGAATTGAACCACCGGCAATGTATGTAATAGGTTGATTGGAGCAAATCAATAAACCTCTTGATTGCGCCTGAAGGGCTCACCAGAACGACAAGACGTCATAATATTGATCGTCAATTAGCCAACAAGAGCTGAATATAGATCTAATGGCTCAAGATATTGAAAGTCATGATTAACAACATCAAAATGTAAAAATTCTAAATGGCTGTCGTATGCAATGGGTACCTATTACCATATCAAAAATTAGAGGTATAAGGTAGAAAAATTTGATCACAGTAGGTTCGTTAGAATCTTGTAGATCCCGGAAATAGGAGTTCCCTCTATTCGCTCTGGGTGACTCTTGTTCCACTACTCCTCTATATCCTCTTTTCAAAATAAACTTTTTAAATATTTGCATCATCAAACGATTGCTTATTATTCTCAGAAGGTAGATTTTGAAAGTTCATTAGCTTATCAATGATGTCAGAACTTAGGAAACTCGAGCGACACTCAAAATAGATGATCGGATATCATATCTCATGTAATAAAATCGGCCAAGGGCGAGTTGGACTCGCGCACGAAGGGTTCCGTACCACTATCTATAAAAAGGCAAAAAAATCACTTTTGTTGTATGGGAGCCCCCACTAAATATTTGTTTTATTTTAATTTAATTATTTATTCTTAACGTGAATATAAAACTAAATATTATGTGAATATTTCAAGCGTCTACCTGTTGCCGTTATAAATATCGAGCAAAAACGAGCAAAAAAATCACGTTTGTTGTATGGGAGCCCCCTTAAATATTTATGTTTTTCTATTTTTAGTATTTGTTGTCACAGCGGCAACAGAAATACATCATCTGTGAAAATTTCAACTGTCTAACTATCACGGTTCGTGAGATACAGCCTGGTGACAGACGGACGGACGGACAGCGAAGTCTCAGTAATAGGGTTCCGTTTTACCCTTTGGGTACGGAACCCTAAAAATCACGCCCACACTATTTCTCCTGTCACACTCCCGTCGATAACACATATTACCTGACACGTATTCGGTATTGTATATAATGTCTAAGCACGAAATAAGCGATATTTCATATATTACCTAACCCTTTAAGACATTCTATAGAATAATATCTAGGTATTGCATACAATACCGGATTATACAGATTGCCTGTAACATGCAAATGATGATATTAAATTTGTCCTGTGTAAGCATACTACATTTTTAATTTCATTTTTAAATGAATTCAAAATGTATTGATTCTCAAAACTGATTGTTTTCGATAGGCTAACATTACGGTTACAGATGAGTAAAAGATATATTTCGCAGACTAAACTTAAATTATAAAGGTAAATCGGTTAGGATACCTATAGAAATACGTGGAATATGAGTCATTGCAATAATATGTACATTATCTAACAAAATAAACTCGACTAACTTTGTAGGTATAATATACGAGTATAATAAGTTGTTCTTATTACGAAAAATTACAAGTTTTGTAAAAAGATGTGCCACTACAGGTCAATGTCCAGTGGCGTCAGCTGAACATCAGGCGCACGTTGGCCATTGACCAGCAAAATTAGGTTGACAAGCTTGGCAAGAAATGTGTCACGATACACGTTTATTACAAAGCTTGTCGACCTAATTTTATTAAATCATTTGCGAATCCAGTAGTTAGTACCTTATGGTATCTATACTAACTATATGTAATAAGTACAAAATACAAATTGGGTGTAATTTAAGGCAAACTGCTGTATTCGCACATGATGTAACAAAGTTTATCAAATAAATGAATTTCAGATCTGAAATGAAAACGTCTACTCTATTTAGAACTTAAATGACAGTTCCGGGACCCAAGTCTTTCACGTGCTGATACAGGATTTATATGTTTACCACATATTATTTTAGACTACAAATATACTAGTGGAGATTTTGACTTAAGGTAAGTTACTATTTAAATACATATTAAGTATCTATTACTCGCTACTCACATAAAGTTTGATTTTTTAAGCTTCTCGTCTAGCGTGAATATTTTCAGGATAAAAGGTAGCCTACACAAGACTCAACATATGAGCTATGACCGTGTAAAATCTCATCCTTTAGACTTCTGCACCTACCTATATTAGAAACCAGCTTCACCTCACTTGAAAAAACATATAACTCGACCCGACTCCGATTTTATTACACGATGATTTAATTATATGTGTGCATATATTTGTATTATAAATAGACTGCAATTGACGTAGCTTAATTTGCGTATTTGATTAGATTACGCGGCCCTGTTGTTGTTTTATACTTTTACTCTATTATCCCTATGTATCGAATATTTTTTTTTTTTACCACTTTTGGAGTGTAAGTCACCATCTTATGGAGCTCGGCTCCCTCTGTCTACCCCGTAAGGGACCTGGCGTAAAGTTATACATACATACGAGTCACCATCATCGCTAGAACCAGAGCCAACATCACCTGAACGTGCTGCACCAACTAGCAAAGGAGGCTTTGGCGAAAGAAAATAGAGCACAGCGATATAATATATCGCATTGCTCTATCTTCTATCTCGCTGTCATTGCCTAAAATATGCTGCCCGACAGGATAAGTACCTGCACATGAAAGAAAACCTTATATAACTACTCTATAGAGTGTTGTTGTATGAATGACTGAGGATAAAAATACGTCCTGGGCAGCTCCCTGGAGTACTGTTGTACGAGTGAGTGAGGATAACAACAACTCCGAACAATAAGTAGTAGCACCAGCTGTAGTCACAACGTGTAAGTAATGCTTGTTATATTGAAAGTGATGTAATGGCACGCTGTATACTTTTTGCTACCCGACGTATGGTAAAAGGTCATTATCAATTATAACTTACTAGGCCATTGTCAAACATGCTTGTAGGGGCGGCAAGCGTCGAAGACAGCACCAGCAACAGCAGCGGGACCGGTTTACACATCATCTTCTCTTGAACATCACACAGTGGACACCTGCAAGCATTATGAGACTGTTTACAGCGCGAGGAAATCACACACATTTCTTGGTTTCGGAAATCAATTTGATGATTCGACACTCTTCGCCGGATGCATGGAATTCATCCTTACGCGTTGAAACCATAATTTTTATGTACATTTCCAGAGAGATGTTCTCCAGGTTTTATGTTAAACTATTTTTTTATTGTTTGCGTACAGAAGTCTCAGAATTTTTAATTAACATAATTATGTATGTCAGATAAACATTTGTATGTAAAATTACTAAATCTGAAATGTTTTGCTCTCACCATATTCAGTTCAAAAAAGTTCTTCATATTTCAAATGACATATCATATCACTAACGTTTTATACAAAAATAAAACCACACTATTCACTTAGTTGTTAAGTTCCATGATAATTATAGTTAATGTCGGTTTTAGGGAAATATTTCGGTCTATTTTCATTACAACCTCCAAAATATATACGTTCTACCCTGCCAACCCTTCTTTCACCATAAACTTAATCTAATATTATAGAAAAAATAAACTATCTAGAACCATTTTTTTAAATTTTATTTGTTTTTTTCAGTTTTATTTTTTAAATTGTTTGAACAGAGATTCCAATCTCCTTACATTACATTACCTGGGAAGTTTCAGAAGTGAAAAATGTAAAATAGTTATAGAGTTAATAAATGGTTATTTTATACATATACGAGTATATTACAGAAAAATTAAATAAAGTTTCTAACTCGATAAAGTAAATAAAATGATCATATCTGTTGTAATTGGTCCAGGTCTTTTTGAAAGAGGTAGGGCGCATCAAAGAAGCGGGACTGGGGAAGTACCTCAGCCTCACCGAAAACCGCAGTCAAATAGCAACTCCCTGAAAGGTTGTTGCGTCCTTGCGTGTGAGTGAGTAAGCTCCTAAGAAGTTATCATGTTAGCAGCAGTGGTGGCAACCGGCAATTTTATTTTTTATGTAAGCTATATAATATTGGCTCCGCTTCGTCTGATGGTAAGCGAAAGAGGAGCCCAAATCGCAACGGCAACTGACAAAAGACTAGACAGTGTCCTGTTAATTGACGCTGCCGTGCTGGCCAAGATGCTTCTTCACGCTTCGTTTGAAGGATCCCATATTGTAGGATGGAGGAAACACACGTACAGGCAAGGCAATCCACTTTTTAATGGTACTACAGAGAAAGGAGTTACCGAACTTTTTGGTACGTGAAGAAATGTTCTCAACAGTGGAACAATGACAAGCCTGCACGTGGTGTTCCATGGCGGAAGGGAGATGGTGGGTGTCTGGGGGTTTTCTATGTATCATAAGTATGTATTTACAGAAAAAAAATGTATTCGCCTATTATCTAGTTGTCTAGTATCCATAACAGAAGATTTGCTTACTTTGGGGCTAGATGGCACTGTGTAATTTGCCCGACAATATATTTATATATGTATATTATATTAGGAGGACCACTGATTTACTTTTCTGGCAAAAGGGTAACTTAAATATAATAAAAAAATACTCACTGAAATAATAGGAAAACTGCGTAACTTACGAGTAAACCACTATACCAATGTACTATACTGAACAGATTTTAACAGCACAACATACAGACAAGCGAACTAAAATTTTAATAACGATTTTAGTGGCTTCTACATCGGTAGAGGAACCCAACTGCATTATTATTTCAAACATTATTTCATACGTATTCGAGCCTGTTACGATTGCATTAGATGAATGTAATAATAATAATGACTTAAAGTTGCTTACCAATGCTTTTGTTAGTTGTGATTCTGAGCTACGCTTCTAAGCTTTGCTACAAATGTAGATGTTTGTTCGCGTATCACGTACATAACTTACCGCGGAAAGTATTGGTAGAAAACAAAATACATGTAGAACAACCTGCAGTTTACTCTTAGCTTGTGTATATTGTGAACATTCACTTATGTGAATATAAGGTTATGCAAGACCTAGTTAATACTGAAATAATAATATGGCGTACCAGAAGCATGCCGCGATCCTGCCAATTCAACAAACCAGTGAATTTGCAATTCTGGACCACTACTACATCAGCACGCGAATTAGGGCGTCCCCCGTAGGCGACGCACACTGATCCGCCTTCATCGGTGCGAAAATAAGTGCATGCCTACCACGCAACGGGTCGAGGACAACTGAGTGCCGTATAAGCACATGGAAAGTGAGGGCTCGATAATAAGACAAGATGAATGAGGCAATAGATATATTAAGTAAAAGATGCCTAGACGCTCTGTGTGTATCAGAGACTAAACGGGAGGGAAGCGACAGCAAAGATCTTCCCGGTTGCATAATGGCCTTGTGGTCCAGGGTCAACCAGAACAACCATGCCAGCGCTGGTGTACGTGTCGTGTTCTCATCTCGTTTAACCTGTAGTGTGAAAGATTATAGTTTAGTAGACTGAAAAGATCTCTGGCTTGAAACAAAACCAGGAATTACGCTAATTGTTTTGGTTGCAGCATATGCTTGCGTGTACTCAACAAAACCCCATGAGCTCAAGAAGTTTTGGGAGACCGTAAAGGATATTCATCATTTGGCTGAAAAGAATGAACGGATAAATTATGTGTGGAGAACTAAATGGATGAATTGCACGGATTCCATCACAAGGATATTCATATATAGATATATACATGGAGACAGAAAGAACAGAAACGTGTAATTGATTTGATTCTGATAGATGAACATCTCCGAAATTCATTAATACAGGATACAAAGGTCCCACTCTTGAAACGCACCACTATCTGGTAGTAAGCCGGTTTGTGGGCCTTTTCAAGAAGTGGAGATACTGGCGAGTACGTATTCCTTTTGAAGATCAAGAAAGAATAAGAAGTGAAAAATTGGTTGTTTTTTTTAAATTTATTTATACCACTAAGGTGGGAATCAAGCATACGGCCTGCCTGATGGTAAACAGTCACCGTAGCTTATGGACATTTGCAACACCAGCGGCGTCACTCATGCGTTGCCGACCCTAAAACACAGCGGTTGCAGCTTAGATCATCAAATCAGGTGGTATCTACGTTCGGGACGTCTTCTAGTTTTTGAGCAATTTATGCTGGAAAACCGGAAGAGTCCCGACCGATTTGAGACTTGTATAAATGCAAGGGATCACGCGCCGACTGTGTCAACTATAGGGCCATCAGATTGATCAGTTTAGCAGCGTAAATTGTAAGGAAGAAATTATTAAACGAAGAATGAGTGTGACATCTGATGGAATGTTTTGAAACAACTACGTAATTATACATTATTTGTCAATGCTTGAACGTCTCCTGCATCTGCAGATGTTAATTCTTTCCTGTGCGTATATATTATGTAACTGCGCGCAAACTTCAAATTGCAGTAACGTGCTATATGTGTTTACCTCGCCTCCCCCAAAAAATGGGTATAATTTTGTTAGACGATTTTGCGCTTACCATCTCTAGTGTCGAAAGCTCTAAGGTTTAGTAGTTAGTAGTAGTTTATAAGTAGAAATATGAAGCAAATATTTGTCTCGTAAATTGAGAAAATACAATGTAATGTCAAATTATCTCGGGGATTGGGTCACTGTATTGAGTGTAGTGGTCTCTAACATTAAGCCCTGTTGACATGTGATTGATAAACTAGTAATCTCGATCTCGAGACAATAACGTTTTTGGGTTTCTTACCAAGGAGTACCACCGGAACCCTATAGCTAAAGTGCCGCTGTCGTCTACCAATCTGTCTGTCCGACCGTCTATCATAAGCCTATGTCTTTTAAATCGTAATACGTAGAGAGTTGTATTTTTCACATTGTATTTATTACTATGGCGGCTATAACAATAGATGATAAAATAAGTTAAAAATTTAAGTGTGTCCCAATAAACTATCTTTATAACGCTTTTTCTACATAGTGGAACGTACCCGTTCGTGTGCGAATACGACTTGTACTTGACCGGTTTTAGCTCTATATATTTTTACGCATAGTCTTTGGGGAGTAGACATAGAGCACTAAGCGCCACATGAATCAGTCCATCAGTCCTTACAAACCGAACTCTCGCTGATTACTTTGTGTTTGGTGTACGAGTATTGTGTACATACAGTACTAGATATATTTATGTTCTTAGTTTGTTTGTTTGGATCTTGAGGGTAATCTCTGCAATCACTGGTCCTATTCTGTAATCGATAGAGATTACCCCAACATAAAAACTAATATTAAATACGTAGGGTAATATATATCGTGAGGGATACATACAGATGTATATGCAAGCCATTGCAATCTCTGGATGCAGTCTGCCAGTGCTGTGCCAGTGATCGCGCAAAAATATCATCGACATATGTGCGGCTTATTTTATTTTGCCTTAATTCGATTGTAGTGTAATCCGTTATTTTATGTTTATATCATCTAAAACAAATAGTTCATTGTGTTTATTCATATTTTGCAATCGGATTCTTAAATACTCGTAGTTACTTCGGTCACTGGTTGATGACATTAATGCATTTTTGCAAAATGTATCAATATACGTACGATTCTAAAGCTGTTTTTTTAGTTAGTGATCTGATGTTGATATGAATAATTAATAGATTAAGTTTGATAGATATGTAAAAAAATATTAATACGAGTAGCAGCACAATTCCTTACGAAAGTGCTACTTACTTAAATACTCGTAAGTAACAACTCTCTGAGCTCAACCCTCGGCTGCTTGTCGGACGAACCTTAGCTCCCTCTAACACCATATTTGTTTAATTTTGTGTTTTCAGGTGTAACTAGCTCAGTGTGATCTTTACAGTAATAAAGTGATGGTCTCCTAAAGGTGATGTATTTTACTAATTAACAAAGAAAACTCAGTCGAGCGAGAGGTAAAATCGGACGCATCAAAGCAGTCCTGTTGGGGAATACGCCCACCTCATAGAAGATCCCAGGCAATAACACTTATTGGTGGGTTATTGTATTCCTGCGAGTGAGTACAAGTAGGTAAGTGAGCTACTTTAACCACTTAACTCAAGTGAGCTGAATACTTTCCCGAGTTTGTATGAAAAATATAATTTAGGATGTCACACTTTACAAAGTAAAATGCGTTAGATGTATTCATATAAATTGCAGTAACTTGTGTACCTTCATCCACTCCCCTCTTTATCCTAATTTAAGAATGTCGTGGAGAAAATCATAGATTGTCAAGTTGACATTTTTTTATCACATTTGTTCGCAAATAGTCGCGTAATATACCTACACGTAAAGCGGTCCCTTTGGCCTTTATAACGCCTGTGGGCGTAATAGTTGCCTGAATTTTTAAACGGTTTTATTTAGCTGTTTGGGCCAAATCGATTGAAATTTGACCTGTTGACAGATTTTTCTGAAATTTGGTACACACCTAATAGTTCTGGTGACAATACAATTAAATAAATTCTGTTTCATTGTAAATCCAAGATGGCCGCCGCTACAAAATGGCGGTTTACAAATTTTGTCACGACTACCTCAATATGTGTATCAAATGAAAGGGCTTGACTAGAAGATCACAGTTCACTATGAAAAAATTAAAATCAAAGATGGCCGCCGCTACAAAATGGTGGTTTACACATTTTGTTACGACTACCACTATATGGGTATCAAATGAAAGGTCTTGACTAGTAGAACACAGTTCACTATGAAAAATATTAAAATTCAAGATAACCGTCAACAAAATGACCGGTTACATATTTTCTCACAACAAAGTCTTTGGAAGGATTATGTATTGAGGAATTAGTTTGCAGCAAATTGTCAGGAAAGAAACCGTGTAATAATGAGGCACTAAATGAACTTAATAGAATGAGAAGTACTATGTAATGAAATTAAAAACTTCAAACTTGAAAATAAAAATAATGTAAAAAAAAAATATTTAAACGGTTTTATTGAAAATAATGTACTAAGGGCTAAAAAAATAATTCAGTAGGTTCCAGTCATCACACCCCTCTTCCTTATTAATCTAATATAAAATGGAAACACAGGCCCAACGATTTTTTTTTTTGACTGATCAATGCTTTTAGTACATTATTTTCAATAAAACCGTTTAAATTAAAAAAAAAATTACGGAATTTTTATTACAACAATTATACGTCAAACTCCAGGCAAAGGTTTTACATCAAAGAATACATATTTTCGTCCCAATGATGAATGACTATTATGTGGAGAATGCTTACAATGGAATGCGAAGAAAACAAAGATAATGGTACTTAAAAGAATGGACACCCGAACGAACAAAAGGATTACCAGTTGATGAAATAATGTTGGATTATATAAACGAGAATGTAGGTCTCGGATGCGCTTTTAATCAGTCTCATAACCCTGAAGTTACCTACTGCAGCTACTTATTAGTAGATTCGGGATTTAAAAATGTATAGTAAGGTTATTTGCATTTCCATTTACTGTTAAAATACAACAATTCTTCTTTTTGCTGCTTAGGCGGGGAAGTTTGTGATTGATGAATATTAGCAGAAGTGGGATGAACCACCGCCAGTTTGTCTGTGTGGCCGCATAAAAACTACCAAAATATATTTAATAAAATTCAACGGTTTTCAATGTCTAATATTCCGAGTTAAGTATATTATGACTTTGGTCGAGTGGTTAGCAATGGCTACTTTATACTTTAACACCAAGGCTTATGGGTTCAATTTCCACACAGTGTTAACATTTGTGGGCATGAATGTGTCTGTTTGTTTTGAACTATGTGTTTTAAGAGAGGTTAGGAAGTACCTCTGCCTCACAGAAATCCGCAGCTAAAAGACAACTTCTGCTGTGTTCCTGCGAATGAGTAAGGTTACGAGTAAGCTCCTAAGAAGTTTCCGTGTAAGCAGCAGGGGTGGCAACGCGCAAGTGATACTTCCTGGATAGCCTACAGTAACCTATCGATACAGAAGCCGAAAGTCTTTTTTTTTAATTTTGTTTGTCAGTTAATTTTGGGCTGTACACACATTATGTAAAACTTCTGAACAGAACTACTTTTTTCTTGGAATCATGGCGCCGCGGGCATCAGCTAGCCTCACACTAATTAATATGTAAAGCTCTCAGACCGACCAAGTGCAAGTTTGACGCAAACGTTTCCAATCGCCGTACACCAATTTAAAAAAAATACACTACCTATTTTTTTTTAAATCGTTTAGTAAAAAGAATCCGAGTAATACTTTTTCTTGTACACCCTTAAGTTGTTACCCCTACTAATGCAAGAACTCTTCAGGAATTTACTGGTAACCTCACTCACTCATAGGAACACAACAACTTTCCAAGGAGTTATTATTTATTGTGTGAGTCACTCACGTCCCAAATTGGTAGTTTTATTGCATTTCATAACTCATGATCAATTAACTAAGCCGATTAAAATCGCAAGGACACGGCTACCGTAAATGGATACCACTATGGAATATTAAAAAACAATAATGTCCTTTCAATAAATTAGCATCAATTACTTACCATCGGTAGACTTTCATAATACACAATAAATATGAATGGATTAAAAACTATTTACATATTAGGTTAGCAGTAGTAATCATATATTATTTTACAACTATTATTAACATCTACTGAAATATTTTTGTTACTATGTAAAATCAATTTTATCCAACTCAACGTTCAATCTAAAAGTTCCTCTAAAACTTCTTTTAACCTTTCTTTTTTCTTTTAAACCTAGAATAAATTTAAATTAATAATTTTATAATAATAAAACTGTTGAAGAAATATAGACATATCCCCTTTGGTGTTTATGTCTCTTCAACGAACAACGGCATCGGCTATCTATTGTTGTCAAAGTGCTATTAGATATTTATATTACCATACCATAACTACTATAACAATAACAGTTAATTCTTACAAACCCATACATAACGTAGAGGATACAATAATACTTATATTACAGAATACATAATACTTATATTACATAATAATTAATACTCACAGTAATCAAAAATCCAAATTTACGGATGTAATAGCTGCCTAAAATGCACTCTCGTATGGTTACTTTGCAAGGGATAGTTATAAGGAACGCCCGGCGTAGAGGATAGAAGCGGCACGCACCAGCTCGGGAGAATGTTTAGGGCGGGCGGGACCGCACCGCGGCTTTATAAACCCGGAGATTGCATGTGTCGGGAACCTATTGATACTATTATTTTTATAACTATGATTTTATACACACAAAAGAATTTGTGACAAAAATTTCTTTATACTTGCAGCTAAATCAAATCGAGTGTAAAAAACTTGTTTCAATGATTTGTATGATAACATTCAAAAATATTATGAAACGGCATGCCATTTGGTCTGCTGGATACTTCTTTTTATCTTGTATTTTTCGTCTTTCTTTAATGTAATCGATCGAAACTGGAAAAATAAGTGGATACCTACATTTTGTTCACTAACACATGTCTATAAATATTTTACGTTTACTATCTGGGGCAACTACATTTGCCTATGTTATAAAAAAATTCAATAAAAAAATTGACAAGTGCGATTTGCTATCGCACGGAAAGGGTTTCGTACGAGAATATTTCTGCCTTGTTTTTAAATTAGATCTAAATTATATATATATAGTATCTAAAAAAGTATATTTGTACAGGGGATATTGCTGAATTGTTAACAATAAAATGAATAACGAAAAATTTACATAGTAAAGGAAATATTTTTGTTCCTAAGAGGGACAGATCATCGAATCGGACAAGATAATAATA
This sequence comes from Pyralis farinalis, assembly GCA_947507595.1. Lineage (NCBI taxonomy): Eukaryota > Metazoa > Arthropoda > Insecta > Lepidoptera > Pyralidae > Pyralis > Pyralis farinalis. The sequence goes on from OX382272.1 coordinate 17,826,776, forward strand.
AATGTCAAGCCTAAACTTAATAAGAATATAATAAAGAATATGTTCCCCATACATTTCGACAGCAAATGTAAGTATGTACACAGTTCTTACACATTTTCTATAATGTTCGTGTAAAGAACCATGTTCTACGTTTTGTTTTTTTTTTCAAATGTTCAACAAATTTCATAAATACCAAAACTTACATCAAAAATAAAATATATCGTAATTCAAAATAAAATATAACCAAATAATGTTGTAACGGACCACAATGAAATAACATTGTTGCCGTCACAAATAAAAATAACCTTGCAATCATATGGATATATGTAGTCGAATTATGTATAAATTAACGACTAGGAATGTAGGTGCATCGTTCACTACTTTATTTAATAGGTCATTGTTGTTCATACTTGGTTTGAAGGGCGCATCACATAGTGTTCGATTCTCGCTGCCTGCCTCGCGGGCGAGCGGGCGTGATAATATGTTATTGAAGGTATCACGGCCGTATGCTTAGGAAAAATGTTAACTTGTAAGAGGGTAGACGTATACCAGACGAAGTGGCGTGATATTCTTGAACTACCAATTAGCGCGCGGTTGCTAGTCGTGGATGAAAAGTGTGTCGTGATTCGTAAACAGTATAAGCTACTTAAATGGAACGAAATAGATTCGAATATTGAATGACGAGTTGCTATAGAACATTCTAGAATATTTTGGAAAGAGAGACAGAGATACGCAGAGAGGGGTGAAGAGGCTTGATGGTAGGCGTATGATATAAAAACGGGTGGTTCGTTAGTTCATGGCTTTTTTAGTGTGAAATTTTAAGGTAATAAGACGTATCGATAATTGTTCGTGAAGGGCCTTTTTGTCGGTGTGAATCTCTGGGGTGATAGGCGTATCACTGATAAATCGCGGAACGGTTCTTTTATCATTAATTTTAATTTCTTGGTGTTAATATTGTGTTGAGAACGGCATTGATTCCTTGCCTTTGAGCTGCGTAGCGAGATATGGGACAATTAAGTTGTCTAATTGATCGTAACGTTAGGCTTGGGTATGGAATCAATGTAATTGTAGTTAACTTAATATTGAATAATCCGGTGTTTAATATTTCGCTAAAATTCAGGTTGATTGTTCAAATTGTGTGCAGCGTGGCCGGACATTGGGTGCTCAGGCTCCGATGGTGGTAGCGTGGCGCATGTTGAGCAATCAAAATGGCGCGGTTTTGTGATATGCAAATTCTAGGAATTGAAACGTAGCATTATTCGTCCGCGAAGGGGGTTTCTTTTATGGAATTTAACTTCTCGTGTTAATTTTGTTTAAGTATAGCGTTGATTCTTTATCTTGAGCATTGTGCATGGAATTGGCGGTACATCTGCCGATCTTCGTGACGCTGCGCTGGGATGTTGATTCAATGTGATCGCGTTTAAGTAATTAGATCATAAATCGGGTTCTAATATTTCATCGGATTTAGTGTTGGTTATTTGACTGTGTTGTACGAAGTGGCCAGAATTCCAAGGGTCACAGACCTTTGAGTATGGCGGCGGTACCTAGTTAACTAACCAACATTGTCAGGCGAGTTCTAACATCGACAAATTGGTTAAATAGGGTTTGTGGTTATTTCACACTGAAAAATTAGCTATCTTAGGGACGTAACTTCGTAAAAATATGAGACGGATACCTCACGGAGCCTACGAAGTCTCGTATAGCCTAGGCGTAGGGAGCTGGCTATGCCTTGAGACGGGCCAGCGACTGATTTTGCCCTTAAGGGATCAGTTACGTCTCCCAGGTGCTTGGGTTCGCGAGCTTTCAAAGTGGTAGGAGCTCGTCGAAGTGAATTCCGTCCAGCGTATGCGGGCCATGGAGATTGATCGCAACCCAACCATACTGGTCTCATTTATTTATATATGTATATATACACACACATTTATTTCCTCTGTTAGGAGTCATGGTTCGCGTCCCAATTAGGTTAGAACCATGACGTACACACAGTTATAGACAATAGACAAAGTCGAGGCTAACTACCTTGCATACCCTAGTTTCAATTAGCAAATCAACATTGCACATCGTTGATTTGGGCTTAGCCACCTTATACATCACACGTTTAACGTAATACAAACTCAAGAAGTCATTTTACACGAGTATCTTAGATTAGATATTGTAGGTACACATTTTATTAAGATCTAGTTAGGAGTTAGGTAGGTAGTCGTGATGAATATACGCGTTAGTTAACATACAGCGTGGTAGGCGCGTCAGACGACATTTATAGGGACAGTAGGTACAATTACTGATTAGTTCTTAAGCTAATCGCGACGTGCGTGATAGGTAGCAAGCGGTTACGCTAAGCGGTCGAATCAAGGGTTTCGTTCGGTAAAACGTCCGGGTGATCATATTATCCTACGGCGTGATGTTAGTACCTTTGCGGTGAGAATAAAGGAGTACGAGGGTAGGGCGTCGCGAGAATAGGCTAATATTTTAGTGGTTGTAGAGTCACGGTGGTGGGCAATAAATAATAGGCTGCATGTGTCTAGATAAAGTGTAGTCTCGGGGCCTGCAACTTAATTATAACATAGATATGCAGGTAGCCTGATTCTATGTTCATTGCATACTTCAAATTATTATTTTACCTCCTGACTGTGGTTACGAGTCGAAAGACATTTGGCTTAGAGATAAATAGTCGAATCTTTTTGAGGGTTACATGTTCAGAGCTCAAAGAGTGCTTTATTCTGGTCAGCCGATAAGTTTTATTCGTGGTTGCTATTTTTAACGTAGTATATTCGCCAGAATGTATCACTCTCCCTCATGTGTCGTTGTCGAGCGGCGATGAGTTAACACGCCTGAGTCTCCAGGACTAGTTAACACAACCAGCGGTTTCTATTAACGCTTTACCGTGAGACTATGTAGTTCCTTGAGGAAATGCGACGTCTGAGTTCGTTGGTGGCCCCGGGTGTCTAAAGTACGCCTAGCGAAACAGCAAAGTCTGTCGTGTCGGGAGTCTACTGGACGGCGAGGACTTGTAGTTTCTGGGGAGCAATACAATACCCGCGTTGAAGGGGGCGTTCGAGCGTCTGGTGATGCTGAGCGAAACAGGTTATGCTGTCGTGCCGGGTTCCTCAGTACGACAAGGGTTCCTCACCTGAAGCGTTATAAGCCTTGTAGAGACAACCTTGCAGTAGTTTAAGACGATCAAATGTTGGACGGTTCGGTCACAGTCAGAGTACCTATTTATTAATATACAAAACCAGCTTAATGCTTACCAATTAATAGAAAGTAGTATAAACATTTAAGTGAATTTCATGTTTTATATAGCCCAACCTAAGTGAACACTTTGTAGATTTATAAAGATTAATCTGCTCATTTGCGATTCATGCGATCTGGAAGACATTCGGTTTAGAGAAATTAGTCTAATCAGTTTTGTTTGTTACATGTTCAGAGCTCAAAGAGTGCTTTATTCTGGTCAGCCGATAAGTTTTATTCGTGGTTGCTATTTTTAACGTAGTATATTCGCCAGAATGTATCACTCTCTCTCATGTGTCGTTGTCGAGCGGCGATGAGTTAACACGCCTGAGTCTCCAGGACTAGTTAACACAACCAGCGGTTTCTATTAACGCTTTACCGTGAAACTATGTAGTTCCTTGAGGAAATGCGACGTCTGAGTTCGTTGGTGACCCCGGGTGTCTGAAGTACGCCTAGCGAAACAGCAAAGTCTGTCGTGTCGGGAGTCTACTGGACGGCGAGGACTTGTAGTTTCTGGGGAGCAATACAATACCCGCGTTGAAGGGGGCGTTCGAGCGTCTGGTGATGCTGAGCGAAACAGGTTATGCTGTCGTGCCGGGTTCCTCAGTACGACAAGGGTTCTTCACCTGAAGCGTTATAAGCCATGTAGAGTCAATCTCACGGTCGTTAAAGTCAACCGAATGTCGGACAGGACAATTGAACTGCCTTTAAGATTTAACCTAAATACTCATTATTGATTTCACTAGTCTGGCGGCTTTGCGTTCGGTCAGATTTAAGCCTAAACAGTTAGAGCAATATCCCGAAGCAACACACTGCAAATACCGTTACCAAACTTACTAACGTCTCTCAAGTGAGGAGACTTCACTACTGCCGGAAGAGCAGAAAACTTTACTTGATTAATTGTTGTCTATATTATTTAGAAGTCTGGGCAATAGACCCCGTGTAACAGTGGTGACTGAGAAAAGCGCCTGGCTGCTACCTTACAAGACTGACGAATGTATAGATGACGCTCACAGTACATTTTATTATAAACAAATACGTTATCTGTGGACACAACTGAGGGATTTGCCTTATTTGTAATAACTGATAGCGGTGGCATAGTGGTGATTTGACCGATTGCAATTCAGTTAGATTGTGCTCAATTAACCTTATACAATCTTTGTGTTCAGCTAGCGGACGAGAAGTTTAATACTTATATTATTGTAAATTAATGCTTGCTTTAAAATTGAAAAAAAAAATCAAACTAGTGATGGTTGAAATTGTAGAATTTGATATAGTGAATATTATCTAAAGTAGTTTGGAAAGGGAAAATCAGGAACATAGGTGGTTCTGGGGAAGGACCCATGTGATTATTCCTAAATTGCCTCAGATAAATTTAAAATTACAAAACAAATTTAATAAAAGACTGAGAAGTCGTTAGTTAAATTGTAAGAACAATTTTCTCATACTCACATATGTTACATACTCGTAAGATCAACGAGATGAATTGGGAATGGTCAGATGGAGGGGTGTTGTAGGCGGTCCTTCTCTTTCCTGCTTCTCCTTTTCACATATAGTGGGAGTGTTCTCTATGTTATGGTTGCATTCAGAGTAGTACATAGGGCGAACACTAGCATTCTCCAGTTACATAAAATTAACCGTAGGTAATATGCCACTGCCCCGTGAGACTAGCGCGAGCCAGAGCGTTCTCTATCTTATATTTGAGCTCTAAATTGAATATAGGTTGCTTACTAACCTTCCTCTTTTATATCATTTAATATAGAATATATGCCACTGCCCGAGGGGCTAGCGCAAGCAAGAGTGTTCTCTGTCTTATAATTGATTTCTAAATAGAATCTTGGTGGTGGGAACTAACATTATCTCACTACCGAAAATAACTATAGCCTGCCTAGTCATCGCCTTACGGAACCGTTAACTTGAACTGAACATCGAGATAGTAACAACATTCATTCTCACTACAAAGTGACTCCATAGGTTATTTCGCCACGGCCTTGTGAGTCCGATAGGAGCTGCGGTGTAAACAATCTAATCTTATACTTAATTCTGATTCGAATGTTGATGAGGAGTATAAATGCCTACTACATCGATAGCTAAACTATAGCTAAATCTAGGAGACTTACGTTCTAATTCTGAGGGTTCTCTTAAGATTCTAAAGTCCCTGCCTAGTGATAGGATATCATTAAATCAATTACAGTGTTATATGAATATGCATAGACATTAGTTATAATCCAATCAACGTCTAACTACGAGGGTCATCCGATTCTTCAGAATCTCCTTTGGTACGCGCGTCCACCTGTCAGAATGCTGGTCCTAAGCAATAAAGAACCAATCAAAATCCGATAGGGTGCGGTACAATTCTAACAGTCCAATTGAGATAGAGTGGTAAAGAAAAGCACACATTAAATCTTTGATATTTTATAATTTCCCCAAGCTAAGTAACCTAAACGTGGAGCGGACGATTGGATCTTCACATATATAAACATATTGAGTAGAGACAGGAAGATAACCTTAGGGAATAGTTACTCTTTAAAGTACTGCGGTGCTACGTTATTTAGGAAGCTTAACTGGTAGGGTTCTCGAATTGCTTAGTCATCTCAGCCACGAAAAGGACTCTGGGTTGCTGCTCACAATGTAGTTGCCACTAAAACGATCACTGCCAATAATTTAACTTGAGGGTCGATGTGACACAGTCCGAGACACCTAATTAATAAGTTTAGTTAAGTAGATTGATTTTTAGGTCAAGAAATAGTTACAATTAAAATCAGGGATTCTAGTACATATTTCGTCAATACACGAGTGGTAGTTCAGGTAAAGATTAGATACAGGAGTAGTTATGTGCGGGGTAAGGAGGTAGATAAACAAATTACTATGTTCAATACATGAACAGTTCTCAGTAGATATATTTCTATAAGAGTGGGGTTCACATAGGTAGGACCATTATATATATAAGTTAATAAACAAATAAAAGGAAACAGGAGGGTGAGACATATAAAGGTAGAATATAATATTATATAGAGTAGCTCTGTACTTAACATAAGTAGAGACATAATGTAGACGGGGTGGTAAGATGGAAATGAGTTAAGTAGTTAACACTAGAAGGCGGGGTTTAGTAGTACATAGGTACCTAGTCAGATATATATTTAAGCTATTTATATATAAGTAGTAATTAGAGTCTCCCCTCTGTAGCGCATAAATAAATAGCAAAAAAAAATACATACATAAAACAAATAGAGAAGGGGGGGGAAGTTACAATTTGGTGCCGTGACCAGGATATTCAAAATTACATCTTAACTTAGAATGAGAATAAATGAAAAATAGGTAAACTAGGTTATTAGAGTTGGTAGTTTAAATCGGTATTTATTCATCTAAATTAGGCTGTCTCGGAGGGTCATGTCGGCCACAATTTGTTGCCGCGAAAATGGATAGTGTCTTGAGTGACTAAGCATATGAGAAGTATTGATCTATAGAAAATTAGTGCGTTAGGTGTCTTGAGTAAGTGCTGTTAGGTTGCCGCGTAGTCTGTTGAATGATCAGCATCTTCCGTTGTCTCGTGTCTGCACGTGGATTATCTGCAAAAAGTTGAATTCAGTGTATCAGGTTATGAAGGAAACATAGTGTAAAGAAATGATACAGGAAAATTGTGAAAACGTAGATAGTATTAAATCAAGTTATCCAAATAGAATCAAGTTAGTGGTAAAATCTCCGGATAACCATCAGGTGCATTTAGTATTACATTCAAAATATAATTGTTAAATAGTAACAAGAAATAAACATCAGGCTTGTGGAAAAAAAATGATTGAGACGAGGAAATTGAAATTTTGAATTAATTTAATACATAATAAGGCATACATAATAATTGATTAAAGAGGTTGTATTGTGCGAGGCAGTTGAGTATACTTGTTAACTTCCACATAGCAGTTAGGTTAGGAGACATAAATTAGATAGTAAACAATAACAAGGAGAAAATTGTAATATTAGTAGCATATTGGTACAGTCTCAAATAGGTGTAATAAAGTAAATACATAGTTAAGGCTATCTATATAATAGTTATATCATCAGAGTATTAAATTAAAATTGCATACTTACTTCAGTAAAATGATGTTGATTGATGAGTTGCGTTGACTCTAGTAGGCATATGGTGACAGGTAGATAGAATTTCAAGCGATCAGGTAGAATTTCATTATGTGAGTGAATTAGCGCTTGAATGGTCGATCAAATCTGAAAGAGTTTAGTATTGCTGAGTGAGAGGATTATGTGAATCTAAGGTAGCATGCGTCTCAGGGCCAAGGTTATGGGGTCGTAGAGCTAACGGTTAAATAGTTGATCGGTTGTTACATCCTTAGGTACATAATATAACAATAATGTAAATTAAAATGCAACACATTAATAAGTATACCAATGCGGACTTATTCCTATAAGGAAGCTGTTCTAGTCAACCGTTGAGTGTCTAATTGGAACTTAGTAGCGAGTAGTGCGGTTGTATCACATAAACAAACTAGATCAGTATAATAATAAACAAAGTAATGAGGGTTCCATAAAGACATGTATATGTATTGGGTGAATAGGTTAGAAGGTTAGGTCAAACCGTTGTTGTATAGATTATTAAACTCAAGAGAATATGGTTAAATGATACGAACAATAGGTCAAAACACATAAGTAGGGGTATAAATAAAACTTACTAATTGTAGTTAGCGCAGGAATCCGGTACGGAACTAAGTTGTAAAGCGAGTCTCTGTAGGTTACAAGCGCACGGAATGGCGTTTTGTTTCCTCTTAGCACCTCACGTTGTCTCCCTAGGACGGCGAGGGGTTTGATTGTGCTTGAGAAGAATTGTCATAAATCTCGGACCACCACAACATAAATTAGTACATTTGTTGTTCCGTGGTTAAATAGCCTGAAAATTATAAATATCAACTCTTAACTTTCACAACTTCATTAACATAAATTAAATAGGATTACTATTAACGTGTAATTATTCAAAGTTTATTAGTTGGGCTAGTCTGCTTTGCAACTATCGATGGGCTACGGTGACTGCTTACTGTCGTACAGGCCGTATGTTGATTTCCATCATAATGGTATAGTGGTAGGTAAATGTGATTAGGTTCCTTAAGTCTTATTAGCAAAGAGCACTAGATGTGTATAAGGTTAGATAGTGTATGGTTATTAGTTCAAATTGAGTAATTGATTGAAACTTAATTCGACAATGTTAATTCAAAGGGTTTCACTTTTATTGGATTCTTAGAGATTTTGTTGTATTCACTAGTGTGTGACTAGATTAATAGTTGCCTTAGATAAGTTAAAGAGTAGGTACTATTGAATTCTCCACATACAAAATATCTGGAAGTTAATTTAAAGACTACTGAAGGGAAATAATGTACAATACATAAAGATAACATGTTAACTAGTAGGATTTGTTGTTAGAATCGATCTTAGGACTAGCACTGTTCTAACAAAATCACTTACTTATACATATACCAAAAGAACATTGTTTATAAACTAAGGTTATAATGTACGAATTTTGAGTTTTATAGATATACTATGTTAAATGGGTATACTTGAACGATATTATGCTAATATGATGTGATATGCACGTGAAAATTAAACAACTAGTCTCTAATGGTTATATTTAGTTACCTATATGAAATTAGTTCACTTCTAAAGAAAAAAACTAGTTGAGTACGTAATTGGAACCTTTAGCCGCTTTACATAAAACATTATAATAACACGTAACGTGTATAAAACTTTCACTTGTTAGCTTCATGATTCACAAACAAATTATCTACGCGGTTTTAATTAACAAACAGTAATTCCATAGAGTCGTTCTTCTTCTTAGTTGTAGTTGTTGGCTTTCAGTTGTACATTAAATGATAGGGCTGGCTAGGATTTATTCGGAGAAGGATTATTTGTACATTAATTATTATTCATAGTTCATATACTAAGATAATTTATAAGATAGGAAAGGAAAGTGAGATGAACAAATGAAATAAATGGGTGAATGAATTTTATATCGATGAATGGTAGGTCAAGAATTTTCTCATACTCTCTCATACGATTTCATACTCGGGTTTGAAATAAAATAAGCAAGATTTGGGGTCGGGTTTTCGGTTATGGGATGTTATTGAAATAATTGAATGCGGATTTTGTGATTAGAGCTAGAGATTGTTCGAAGTACTTGAAATGGTTTGAAATAAAATGAGTTAGATGCGGGGTCGGGTTCTCGAGTAGGAATTGGATAATGAAATGACTGAATGCGGATTTAGTGTTGAAATTAAATTTAGAAACTGCTCAAGGAACTTGAAATATTTCGGAATAAAATGTGCAAGATGGGGGGGTCGAGTCCTCGTGGTTTATTTAGGATAATCTGTTGTAGAAACAAACGTTCCAAACCTTACGTGGTGGAGACCCATGTTAACTAGAAATCAATAATTAGTGTCTAGCCAGGTTATAACACGGAATTAGCTCGGTTGATTTACTCCGGTTCACGGAATTCCTTAAATATTCAAGTCGCTCCTTGTAGAAGTATGATCGAATTAGGATATTGTTTAGAGATATACAGAACCTCACTACCTTCGTGTCGTCAAGTAAAATAGTGAAGGTAGAGTGATTCTGTTTAAGGTAGAGAGTGAAACAGTGACGTGAGAACGACGGTGAAAATTTGAATATTGGAAGTTTTGTTGGAACCAGTGTGAATATACGATGGAGAGACCAAGTCGTAAGAGAAGAGCGCCGGTTAGATATAGTGGTGTAAATAGTAGTGAAGAACATTTTATAGATAATAGTGGGAATACCAATTCATCAACGGTATCGGAATTGGGAGAGATGCCTTTGCGGAATAATATTCAAGAGAATACACTAGAAACGCACGCCGTGCGAACGAAACGACGTAAAGTAATACAAAAAGAAATCGGTAGAACTAAGGAGGGATCTAGGGTGTTGTTAAATAATTTAAGTAAAACCCTAGGAGCTTTGGCTAGGAAGGTAAATGTATTAAGCGAAGATGTAAGGAAAGTTCGCAAGGGTAACGAGGAGATTAGCACAAATCATGTAACTACTTTGGATAAGGTGTCGGAAATGCCGCATACGACTAGAGCCAGAGAAGGGAGCAACGGTCGGGATAATGGATTGATTGATAATGAAATGCTAGAAGTGTTGCCAACACAGAGTAAATCTATAAATTATAATATCAGGAATATTAGTTTCGAAAAACCAAAATTTGAAGATAAGAATGACACGCATCCAGTTACCTTCCTGGAAGATCTAGATACGTATTTAGGAAAAGTTGGACATAAAGGCAAGGAATTGGAATTAATATTGGAATGTTTGCAAGGAGGAGCGAGAGACTGGGCTAGGATCTACAAGGGTCGTTGGAAGGCTTTGCAGGACTTCAAGTTGGACTTTTTGGCCACTTATTGGGGAGAAAAGGAACAAAATGAGTTGAGGCGCGAAATAGTACAGGGAACTTGGAATCGTGGAGAGTCTCCCACCATGTTAGGGCATTTTTTGAGACTGACGGGACAAGCTCGAATGTTAAGCTTTAAGATTCCGGAAAAGCAATTAATAGCGGACATAATTAGGCAATTTCCTAAATACATCCAACAAGGGTGGTATACTTCGAACCCGGGAAATTTAATCGAGACAGCGGAATTTTTGAGGAAAATGGATGATATAGGGCGTCAGGAAAATTCGACAACCCCTGGCCTAGGAAGGAATAAGAAATTAGGAAAAAGGGAAGGGAAAAATAAGCGCCATTACCGGAATTGGGAGACACCACTAGGGAATCATGAACCAGTGGGACAATTACGACCGGGGCCGAGTAATGCTGAGGTAGCTGTAAAAGAACCAGTAGGGTTAAAACTGAAGGAAGTTGAGAGGAGGGTCCCCGATTCAGCTTCAATTACAGAAAACGATGCGTTAAATACTATGATAAAGAAGGGGTGGTGGTTAGGTCGGAAAGGGTTTGTAAGGGTTTTAGAAATTTTGTTAGAGTCGCTTTTGGAAGAGAATAACCTAAGTACAGTTCAGAGTAAATTAGATGAGGAGATTAGCGAGGGGGTGAACTTGGGCGTATTGACCGAAAATAGACAGAAGGAACAGTTAATGGTATTAATTAATAAAAATAAAAGATTATACTCTTCTAAGCTAGGGAGGGCAAATTGTTATCAACATGAGATAATCCTAAACTCTCAGACGCCAGTTATAAGAAAAAATTATCCAGTGCCATATGCGTATAGGGGAAAGGTCGAGGGAAAGTTAAGAGAAATGGAAGCACAAGGAATCATCAGTAGGTCATCCACACCGTATAGTAATCCGTTAACCTTCACTTTAGAGCAGGATGGATCCGTAAGGGTATTATTAGATGTTAGGGAAATTAACAAGTATCTGATTGCCGAGACAGAGAAACCGCCATTGCAAATAGACGTTATGAACTCGTTTCACGGAGCTAATTACATTAGTACTTTAGATTTAAATAATGCCTACTTTCAAATACCACTTACGCAGAATAGCAAAAAGTATACGGGGTTCACATTTAATGGGAAATCTTATGTGTATAATGTATTAACACAGGGGTTGAAAACATCGGTGGGGAGTTTCAACAGAGCTATGGACTTAATATTGGGGCATGAAGTTAGAGACTTTTGTGTAAACTATTTAGACAATTTAGCCATTATTTCGACAGGAACTTTTGAACGTCATTTAGAACATTTAGATATAGTCATGGGTAAGCTGTTAGCGGCAGGGTTAACGTGTAATCTTGAGAAATGCAAATTTTTCTGCGATGAAGTGCAAATGTTGGGCTATAGCATTTCTATCCGGGGACTGAAAGCAGACCCAAACAAGGTTACCGCTATTCAAGAGTTCCCTATACCTAAAAAGGTAAAACAAGTAAGGGCTTTTCTAGGGTTGTGTAGATTCTATCGGGGATTTATACCGGATTATACTAAGCAGACAAAGCCATTAAATGATTTATTAAGAAAACGGCATTTTTGGACGTGGGGAGAAGGAGAGCAGCAGGCCTTTGAAAAAATAAAATCCTTATTCATAAGCCCTATACTAATGCCTCGTCCCGAGTTTATTAAGCCATACTATTTACAAACGGACAGTTCTGGAGTAGGATTGGCAGGTGTGTTATATCAGATAGGCTGTAATGACGACATGAAGATTGTAGGGTTTCATAGCAAGGCATTGAGGGGCTCGCAGTTGAATTGGTCAATAACAGAGCAGGAATTTTATTCAATAATATGTTGTCTCGGAAAATTTGAAAGTTATTTAAGGGGGACTAAGGTTATAATTAGAACGAACCATGAGGCTTTAGCCTTTAGGAATTCCTGTAAGTTGTATAACGCCAGAGTAACTAAATGGTTTAGTTATTTAGAAAATTTCGATTATGAAATATGTAGAACATATTAAAGGGAGGTAAATTCAATACAATACATTTGTCAAAATAGTACTGTTGGATTGGAGTTGAATCGGGAACTAAAAAGGCGTAGTATAATTAAGAACCGTAGTTAAAGAGGTTAGTAGAAGGTAAAAATTAAAATTGTTAGAGTATAGATTAAATGATTAATTGTATAGTAGATAATTAATTGTATATTAGATACAATGTAAGTAAACTGTAGGTTAGATTTGATTGATAAAAGTGTTGAGTAAATTGTGATTTAGAATTGATTGGTAAAATTATAACGGTTATCTTGTGTATAGATAAAGGTTGTTTGTATAGCTAGTAGTAAGTAATTGTAGTCTTTAACATTAAAGTAATATGGAAGAGAAAACAGGGAAATTAGGCGGTTCTGGGGAGAGGCCCATGTGATGGTTCCGAAATTGTCTCGGATAAATATAAAATTACAAAACCAAATCTAAGACGGAGAAACCGTCAAATAAATTGTACGAAAGTTTCTCATATATTTCACACTCGTAAAATCAACGAGATGAATTGGGAATTGTCAGATGGAGGGGAGTGTCGGCGGTCTCTCTCTTCCCTTTTTTCTCTTTTTTTTTTCATATATAGTCCTAAAATGTAACCAAATGTCGTGGTGATGATGGCGAGTGGTTGCGTAAACGTTAGATTGAGAAACTAAAACTTTAAAATAAGCTATATCTATTCTATTCTATATCGTGCAGAGACGAGAGAATGGTGCTTGACTGATTACGTGGATAATTAGACTAGATCATAGAGGGTTTAGGAGAATTTTAAAATAATGATGGACATTAAGCGGTAGGTGATTCTCTAAACTAAAGATCAAGCTCGGATACTTAGAAAGTTGGTAGTCAAAGTCGAAGGGTAGTGTTCAGTGAAGAGGGATAAAGACAGGTTAAACCATCGAGGTTGAGAGTTAAGTGGAATGAGGTGGAGTTATTTTTATTTGTACTGAAATGAAATTGAAGGGAAAAACTTTGCTCCGGTTTAGTTTCACACACCTGTACAAAGTTTTGGGGTCGATTGTAACGGACCACAATGAAATAACATTGTTGCCGTCACAAATAAAAATAACCTTGCAATCATATGGATATATGTAGTCGAATTATGTATAAATTAACGACTAGGAATGTAGGTGCATCGTTCACTACTTTATTTAATAGGTCATTGTTGTTCATACTTGGTTTGAAGGGCGCATCACATAGTGTTCGATTCTCGCTGCCTGCCTCGCGGGCGAGCGGGCGTGATAATATGTTATTGAAGGTATCACGGCCGTATGCTTAGGAAAAATGTTAACTTGTAAGAGGGTAGACGTATACCAGACGAAGTGGCGTGATATTCTTGAACTACCAATTAGCGCGCGGTTGCTAGTCGTGGATGAAAAGTGTGTCGTGATTCGTAAACAGTATAAGCTACTTAAATGGAACGAAATAGATTCGAATATTGAATGACGAGTTGCTATAGAACATTCTAGAATATTTTGGAAAGAGAGACAGAGATACGCAGAGAGGGGTGAAGAGGCTTGATGGTAGGCGTATGATATAAAAACGGGTGGTTCGTTAGTTCATGGCTTTTTTAGTGTGAAATTTTAAGGTAATAAGACGTATCGATAATTGTTCGTGAAGGGCCTTTTTGTCGGTGTGAATCTCTGGGGTGATAGGCGTATCACTGATAAATCGCGGAACGGTTCTTTTATCATTAATTTTAATTTCTTGGTGTTAATATTGTGTTGAGAACGGCATTGATTCCTTGCCTTTGAGCTGCGTAGCGAGATATGGGACAATTAAGTTGTCTAATTGATCGTAACGTTAGGCTTGGGTATGGAATCAATGTAATTGTAGTTAACTTAATATTGAATAATCCGGTGTTTAATATTTCGCTAAAATTCAGGTTGATTGTTCAAATTGTGTGCAGCGTGGCCGGACATTGGGTGCTCAGGCTCCGATGGTGGTAGCGTGGCGCATGTTGAGCAATCAAAATGGCGCGGTTTTGTGATATGCAAATTCTAGGAATTGAAACGTAGCATTATTCGTCCGCGAAGGGGGTTTCTTTTATGGAATTTAACTTCTCGTGTTAATTTTGTTTAAGTATAGCGTTGATTCTTTATCTTGAGCATTGTGCATGGAATTGGCGGTACATCTGCCGATCTTCGTGACGCTGCGCTGGGATGTTGATTCAATGTGATCGCGTTTAAGTAATTAGATCATAAATCGGGTTCTAATATTTCATCGGATTTAGTGTTGGTTATTTGACTGTGTTGTACGAAGTGGCCAGAATTCCAAGGGTCACAGACCTTTGAGTATGGCGGCGGTACCTAGTTAACTAACCAACATTGTCAGGCGAGTTCTAACATCGACAAATTGGTTAAATAGGGTTTGTGGTTATTTCACACTGAAAAATTAGCTATCTTAGGGACGTAACTTCGTAAAAATATGAGACGGATACCTCACGGAGCCTACGAAGTCTCGTATAGCCTAGGCGTAGGGAGCTGGCTATGCCTTGAGACGGGCCAGCGACTGATTTTGCCCTTAAGGGATCAGTTACGTCTCCCAGGTGCTTGGGTTCGCGAGCTTTCAAAGTGGTAGGAGCTCGTCGAAGTGAATTCCGTCCAGCGTATGCGGGCCATGGAGATTGATCGCAACCCAACCATACTGGTCTCATTTATTTATATATGTATATATACACACACATTTATTTCCTCTGTTAGGAGTCATGGTTCGCGTCCCAATTAGGTTAGAACCATGACGTACACACAGTTATAGACAATAGACAAAGTCGAGGCTAACTACCTTGCATACCCTAGTTTCAATTAGCAAATCAACATTGCACATCGTTGATTTGGGCTTAGCCACCTTATACATCACACGTTTAACGTAATACAAACTCAAGAAGTCATTTTACACGAGTATCTTAGATTAGATATTGTAGGTACACATTTTATTAAGATCTAGTTAGGAGTTAGGTAGGTAGTCGTGATGAATATACGCGTTAGTTAACATACAGCGTGGTAGGCGCGTCAGACGACATTTATAGGGACAGTAGGTACAATTACTGATTAGTTCTTAAGCTAATCGCGACGTGCGTGATAGGTAGCAAGCGGTTACGCTAAGCGGTCGAATCAAGGGTTTCGTTCGGTAAAACGTCCGGGTGATCATATTATCCTACGGCGTGATGTTAGTACCTTTGCGGTGAGAATAAAGGAGTACGAGGGTAGGGCGTCGCGAGAATAGGCTAATATTTTAGTGGTTGTAGAGTCACGGTGGTGGGCAATAAATAATAGGCTGCATGTGTCTAGATAAAGTGTAGTCTCGGGGCCTGCAACTTAATTATAACATAGATATGCAGGTAGCCTGATTCTATGTTCATTGCATACTTCAAATTATTATTTTACCTCCTGACTGTGGTTACGAGTCGAAAGACATTTGGCTTAGAGATAAATAGTCGAATCTTTTTGAGGGTTACATGTTCAGAGCTCAAAGAGTGCTTTATTCTGGTCAGCCGATAAGTTTTATTCGTGGTTGCTATTTTTAACGTAGTATATTCGCCAGAATGTATCACTCTCCCTCATGTGTCGTTGTCGAGCGGCGATGAGTTAACACGCCTGAGTCTCCAGGACTAGTTAACACAACCAGCGGTTTCTATTAACGCTTTACCGTGAGACTATGTAGTTCCTTGAGGAAATGCGACGTCTGAGTTCGTTGGTGGCCCCGGGTGTCTAAAGTACGCCTAGCGAAACAGCAAAGTCTGTCGTGTCGGGAGTCTACTGGACGGCGAGGACTTGTAGTTTCTGGGGAGCAATACAATACCCGCGTTGAAGGGGGCGTTCGAGCGTCTGGTGATGCTGAGCGAAACAGGTTATGCTGTCGTGCCGGGTTCCTCAGTACGACAAGGGTTCCTCACCTGAAGCGTTATAAGCCTTGTAGAGACAACCTTGCAGTAGTTTAAGACGATCAAATGTTGGACGGTTCGGTCACAGTCAGAGTACCTATTTATTAATATACAAAACCAGCTTAATGCTTACCAATTAATAGAAAGTAGTATAAACATTTAAGTGAATTTCATGTTTTATATAGCCCAACCTAAGTGAACACTTTGTAGATTTATAAAGATTAATCTGCTCATTTGCGATTCATGCGATCTGGAAGACATTCGGTTTAGAGAAATTAGTCTAATCAGTTTTGTTTGTTACATGTTCAGAGCTCAAAGAGTGCTTTATTCTGGTCAGCCGATAAGTTTTATTCGTGGTTGCTATTTTTAACGTAGTATATTCGCCAGAATGTATCACTCTCTCTCATGTGTCGTTGTCGAGCGGCGATGAGTTAACACGCCTGAGTCTCCAGGACTAGTTAACACAACCAGCGGTTTCTATTAACGCTTTACCGTGAAACTATGTAGTTCCTTGAGGAAATGCGACGTCTGAGTTCGTTGGTGACCCCGGGTGTCTGAAGTACGCCTAGCGAAACAGCAAAGTCTGTCGTGTCGGGAGTCTACTGGACGGCGAGGACTTGTAGTTTCTGGGGAGCAATACAATACCCGCGTTGAAGGGGGCGTTCGAGCGTCTGGTGATGCTGAGCGAAACAGGTTATGCTGTCGTGCCGGGTTCCTCAGTACGACAAGGGTTCTTCACCTGAAGCGTTATAAGCCATGTAGAGTCAATCTCACGGTCGTTAAAGTCAACCGAATGTCGGACAGGACAATTGAACTGCCTTTAAGATTTAACCTAAATACTCATTATTGATTTCACTAGTCTGGCGGCTTTGCGTTCGGTCAGATTTAAGCCTAAACAGTTAGAGCAATATCCCGAAGCAACACACTGCAAATACCGTTACCAAACTTACTAACGTCTCTCAAGTGAGGAGACTTCACTACTGCCGGAAGAGCAGAAAACTTTACTTGATTAATTGTTGTCTATATTATTTAGAAGTCTGGGCAATAGACCCCGTGTAACAGTGGTGACTGAGAAAAGCGCCTGGCTGCTACCTTACAAGACTGACGAATGTATAGATGACGCTCACAGTACATTTTATTATAAACAAATACGTTATCTGTGGACACAACTGAGGGATTTGCCTTATTTGTAATAACTGATAGCGGTGGCATAGTGGTGATTTGACCGATTGCAATTCAGTTAGATTGTGCTCAATTAACCTTATACAATCTTTGTGTTCAGCTAGCGGACGAGAAGTTTAATACTTATATTATTGTAAATTAATGCTTGCTTTAAAATTGAAAAAAAAAATCAAACTAGTGATGGTTGAAATTGTAGAATTTGATATAGTGAATATTATCTAAAGTAGTTTGGAAAGGGAAAATCAGGAACATAGGTGGTTCTGGGGAAGGACCCATGTGATTATTCCTAAATTGCCTCAGATAAATTTAAAATTACAAAACAAATTTAATAAAAGACTGAGAAGTCGTTAGTTAAATTGTAAGAACAATTTTCTCATACTCACATATGTTACATACTCGTAAGATCAACGAGATGAATTGGGAATGGTCAGATGGAGGGGTGTTGTAGGCGGTCCTTCTCTTTCCTGCTTCTCCTTTTCACATATAGTGGGAGTGTTCTCTATGTTATGGTTGCATTCAGAGTAGTACATAGGGCGAACACTAGCATTCTCCAGTTACATAAAATTAACCGTAGGTAATATGCCACTGCCCCGTGAGACTAGCGCGAGCCAGAGCGTTCTCTATCTTATATTTGAGCTCTAAATTGAATATAGGTTGCTTACTAACCTTCCTCTTTTATATCATTTAATATAGAATATATGCCACTGCCCGAGGGGCTAGCGCAAGCAAGAGTGTTCTCTGTCTTATAATTGATTTCTAAATAGAATCTTGGTGGTGGGAACTAACATTATCTCACTACCGAAAATAACTATAGCCTGCCTAGTCATCGCCTTACGGAACCGTTAACTTGAACTGAACATCGAGATAGTAACAACATTCATTCTCACTACAAAGTGACTCCATAGGTTATTTCGCCACGGCCTTGTGAGTCCGATAGGAGCTGCGGTGTAAACAATCTAATCTTATACTTAATTCTGATTCGAATGTTGATGAGGAGTATAAATGCCTACTACATCGATAGCTAAACTATAGCTAAATCTAGGAGACTTACGTTCTAATTCTGAGGGTTCTCTTAAGATTCTAAAGTCCCTGCCTAGTGATAGGATATCATTAAATCAATTACAGTGTTATATGAATATGCATAGACATTAGTTATAATCCAATCAACGTCTAACTACGAGGGTCATCCGATTCTTCAGAATCTCCTTTGGTACGCGCGTCCACCTGTCAGAATGCTGGTCCTAAGCAATAAAGAACCAATCAAAATCCGATAGGGTGCGGTACAATTCTAACAGTCCAATTGAGATAGAGTGGTAAAGAAAAGCACACATTAAATCTTTGATATTTTATAATTTCCCCAAGCTAAGTAACCTAAACGTGGAGCGGACGATTGGATCTTCACATATATAAACATATTGAGTAGAGACAGGAAGATAACCTTAGGGAATAGTTACTCTTTAAAGTACTGCGGTGCTACGTTATTTAGGAAGCTTAACTGGTAGGGTTCTCGAATTGCTTAGTCATCTCAGCCACGAAAAGGACTCTGGGTTGCTGCTCACAATGTAGTTGCCACTAAAACGATCACTGCCAATAATTTAACTTGAGGGTCGATGTGACACAGTCCGAGACACCTAATTAATAAGTTTAGTTAAGTAGATTGATTTTTAGGTCAAGAAATAGTTACAATTAAAATCAGGGATTCTAGTACATATTTCGTCAATACACGAGTGGTAGTTCAGGTAAAGATTAGATACAGGAGTAGTTATGTGCGGGGTAAGGAGGTAGATAAACAAATTACTATGTTCAATACATGAACAGTTCTCAGTAGATATATTTCTATAAGAGTGGGGTTCACATAGGTAGGACCATTATATATATAAGTTAATAAACAAATAAAAGGAAACAGGAGGGTGAGACATATAAAGGTAGAATATAATATTATATAGAGTAGCTCTGTACTTAACATAAGTAGAGACATAATGTAGACGGGGTGGTAAGATGGAAATGAGTTAAGTAGTTAACACTAGAAGGCGGGGTTTAGTAGTACATAGGTACCTAGTCAGATATATATTTAAGCTATTTATATATAAGTAGTAATTAGAGTCTCCCCTCTGTAGCGCATAAATAAATAGCAAAAAAAAATACATACATAAAACAAATAGAGAAGGGGGGGGAAGTTACAATTTGGTGCCGTGACCAGGATATTCAAAATTACATCTTAACTTAGAATGAGAATAAATGAAAAATAGGTAAACTAGGTTATTAGAGTTGGTAGTTTAAATCGGTATTTATTCATCTAAATTAGGCTGTCTCGGAGGGTCATGTCGGCCACAATTTGTTGCCGCGAAAATGGATAGTGTCTTGAGTGACTAAGCATATGAGAAGTATTGATCTATAGAAAATTAGTGCGTTAGGTGTCTTGAGTAAGTGCTGTTAGGTTGCCGCGTAGTCTGTTGAATGATCAGCATCTTCCGTTGTCTCGTGTCTGCACGTGGATTATCTGCAAAAAGTTGAATTCAGTGTATCAGGTTATGAAGGAAACATAGTGTAAAGAAATGATACAGGAAAATTGTGAAAACGTAGATAGTATTAAATCAAGTTATCCAAATAGAATCAAGTTAGTGGTAAAATCTCCGGATAACCATCAGGTGCATTTAGTATTACATTCAAAATATAATTGTTAAATAGTAACAAGAAATAAACATCAGGCTTGTGGAAAAAAAATGATTGAGACGAGGAAATTGAAATTTTGAATTAATTTAATACATAATAAGGCATACATAATAATTGATTAAAGAGGTTGTATTGTGCGAGGCAGTTGAGTATACTTGTTAACTTCCACATAGCAGTTAGGTTAGGAGACATAAATTAGATAGTAAACAATAACAAGGAGAAAATTGTAATATTAGTAGCATATTGGTACAGTCTCAAATAGGTGTAATAAAGTAAATACATAGTTAAGGCTATCTATATAATAGTTATATCATCAGAGTATTAAATTAAAATTGCATACTTACTTCAGTAAAATGATGTTGATTGATGAGTTGCGTTGACTCTAGTAGGCATATGGTGACAGGTAGATAGAATTTCAAGCGATCAGGTAGAATTTCATTATGTGAGTGAATTAGCGCTTGAATGGTCGATCAAATCTGAAAGAGTTTAGTATTGCTGAGTGAGAGGATTATGTGAATCTAAGGTAGCATGCGTCTCAGGGCCAAGGTTATGGGGTCGTAGAGCTAACGGTTAAATAGTTGATCGGTTGTTACATCCTTAGGTACATAATATAACAATAATGTAAATTAAAATGCAACACATTAATAAGTATACCAATGCGGACTTATTCCTATAAGGAAGCTGTTCTAGTCAACCGTTGAGTGTCTAATTGGAACTTAGTAGCGAGTAGTGCGGTTGTATCACATAAACAAACTAGATCAGTATAATAATAAACAAAGTAATGAGGGTTCCATAAAGACATGTATATGTATTGGGTGAATAGGTTAGAAGGTTAGGTCAAACCGTTGTTGTATAGATTATTAAACTCAAGAGAATATGGTTAAATGATACGAACAATAGGTCAAAACACATAAGTAGGGGTATAAATAAAACTTACTAATTGTAGTTAGCGCAGGAATCCGGTACGGAACTAAGTTGTAAAGCGAGTCTCTGTAGGTTACAAGCGCACGGAATGGCGTTTTGTTTCCTCTTAGCACCTCACGTTGTCTCCCTAGGACGGCGAGGGGTTTGATTGTGCTTGAGAAGAATTGTCATAAATCTCGGACCACCACAACATAAATTAGTACATTTGTTGTTCCGTGGTTAAATAGCCTGAAAATTATAAATATCAACTCTTAACTTTCACAACTTCATTAACATAAATTAAATAGGATTACTATTAACGTGTAATTATTCAAAGTTTATTAGTTGGGCTAGTCTGCTTTGCAACTATCGATGGGCTACGGTGACTGCTTACTGTCGTACAGGCCGTATGTTGATTTCCATCATAATGGTATAGTGGTAGGTAAATGTGATTAGGTTCCTTAAGTCTTATTAGCAAAGAGCACTAGATGTGTATAAGGTTAGATAGTGTATGGTTATTAGTTCAAATTGAGTAATTGATTGAAACTTAATTCGACAATGTTAATTCAAAGGGTTTCACTTTTATTGGATTCTTAGAGATTTTGTTGTATTCACTAGTGTGTGACTAGATTAATAGTTGCCTTAGATAAGTTAAAGAGTAGGTACTATTGAATTCTCCACATACAAAATATCTGGAAGTTAATTTAAAGACTACTGAAGGGAAATAATGTACAATACATAAAGATAACATGTTAACTAGTAGGATTTGTTGTTAGAATCGATCTTAGGACTAGCACTGTTCTAACAAAATCACTTACTTATACATATACCAAAAGAACATTGTTTATAAACTAAGGTTATAATGTACGAATTTTGAGTTTTATAGATATACTATGTTAAATGGGTATACTTGAACGATATTATGCTAATATGATGTGATATGCACGTGAAAATTAAACAACTAGTCTCTAATGGTTATATTTAGTTACCTATATGAAATTAGTTCACTTCTAAAGAAAAAAACTAGTTGAGTACGTAATTGGAACCTTTAGCCGCTTTACATAAAACATTATAATAACACGTAACGTGTATAAAACTTTCACTTGTTAGCTTCATGATTCACAAACAAATTATCTACGCGGTTTTAATTAACAAACAGTAATTCCATAGAGTCGTTCTTCTTCTTAGTTGTAGTTGTTGGCTTTCAGTTGTACATTAAATGATAGGGCTGGCTAGGATTTATTCGGAGAAGGATTATTTGTACATTAATTATTATTCATAGTTCATATACTAAGATAATTTATAAGATAGGAAAGGAAAGTGAGATGAACAAATGAAATAAATGGGTGAATGAATTTTATATCGATGAATGGTAGGTCAAGAATTTTCTCATACTCTCTCATACGATTTCATACTCGGGTTTGAAATAAAATAAGCAAGATTTGGGGTCGGGTTTTCGGTTATGGGATGTTATTGAAATAATTGAATGCGGATTTTGTGATTAGAGCTAGAGATTGTTCGAAGTACTTGAAATGGTTTGAAATAAAATGAGTTAGATGCGGGGTCGGGTTCTCGAGTAGGAATTGGATAATGAAATGACTGAATGCGGATTTAGTGTTGAAATTAAATTTAGAAACTGCTCAAGGAACTTGAAATATTTCGGAATAAAATGTGCAAGATGGGGGGGTCGAGTCCTCGTGGTTTATTTAGGATAATCTGTTGTAGAAACAAACGTTCCAAACCTTACGTGGTGGAGACCCATGTTAACTAGAAATCAATAATTAGTGTCTAGCCAGGTTATAACACGGAATTAGCTCGGTTGATTTACTCCGGTTCACGGAATTCCTTAAATATTCAAGTCGCTCCTTGTAGAAGTATGATCGAATTAGGATATTGTTTAGAGATATACAGAACCTCACTACCTTCGTGTCGTCAAGTAAAATAGTGAAGGTAGAGTGATTCTGTTTAAGGTAGAGAGTGAAACAGTGACGTGAGAACGACGGTGAAAATTTGAATATTGGAAGTTTTGTTGGAACCAGTGTGAATATACGATGGAGAGACCAAGTCGTAAGAGAAGAGCGCCGGTTAGATATAGTGGTGTAAATAGTAGTGAAGAACATTTTATAGATAATAGTGGGAATACCAATTCATCAACGGTATCGGAATTGGGAGAGATGCCTTTGCGGAATAATATTCAAGAGAATACACTAGAAACGCACGCCGTGCGAACGAAACGACGTAAAGTAATACAAAAAGAAATCGGTAGAACTAAGGAGGGATCTAGGGTGTTGTTAAATAATTTAAGTAAAACCCTAGGAGCTTTGGCTAGGAAGGTAAATGTATTAAGCGAAGATGTAAGGAAAGTTCGCAAGGGTAACGAGGAGATTAGCACAAATCATGTAACTACTTTGGATAAGGTGTCGGAAATGCCGCATACGACTAGAGCCAGAGAAGGGAGCAACGGTCGGGATAATGGATTGATTGATAATGAAATGCTAGAAGTGTTGCCAACACAGAGTAAATCTATAAATTATAATATCAGGAATATTAGTTTCGAAAAACCAAAATTTGAAGATAAGAATGACACGCATCCAGTTACCTTCCTGGAAGATCTAGATACGTATTTAGGAAAAGTTGGACATAAAGGCAAGGAATTGGAATTAATATTGGAATGTTTGCAAGGAGGAGCGAGAGACTGGGCTAGGATCTACAAGGGTCGTTGGAAGGCTTTGCAGGACTTCAAGTTGGACTTTTTGGCCACTTATTGGGGAGAAAAGGAACAAAATGAGTTGAGGCGCGAAATAGTACAGGGAACTTGGAATCGTGGAGAGTCTCCCACCATGTTAGGGCATTTTTTGAGACTGACGGGACAAGCTCGAATGTTAAGCTTTAAGATTCCGGAAAAGCAATTAATAGCGGACATAATTAGGCAATTTCCTAAATACATCCAACAAGGGTGGTATACTTCGAACCCGGGAAATTTAATCGAGACAGCGGAATTTTTGAGGAAAATGGATGATATAGGGCGTCAGGAAAATTCGACAACCCCTGGCCTAGGAAGGAATAAGAAATTAGGAAAAAGGGAAGGGAAAAATAAGCGCCATTACCGGAATTGGGAGACACCACTAGGGAATCATGAACCAGTGGGACAATTACGACCGGGGCCGAGTAATGCTGAGGTAGCTGTAAAAGAACCAGTAGGGTTAAAACTGAAGGAAGTTGAGAGGAGGGTCCCCGATTCAGCTTCAATTACAGAAAACGATGCGTTAAATACTATGATAAAGAAGGGGTGGTGGTTAGGTCGGAAAGGGTTTGTAAGGGTTTTAGAAATTTTGTTAGAGTCGCTTTTGGAAGAGAATAACCTAAGTACAGTTCAGAGTAAATTAGATGAGGAGATTAGCGAGGGGGTGAACTTGGGCGTATTGACCGAAAATAGACAGAAGGAACAGTTAATGGTATTAATTAATAAAAATAAAAGATTATACTCTTCTAAGCTAGGGAGGGCAAATTGTTATCAACATGAGATAATCCTAAACTCTCAGACGCCAGTTATAAGAAAAAATTATCCAGTGCCATATGCGTATAGGGGAAAGGTCGAGGGAAAGTTAAGAGAAATGGAAGCACAAGGAATCATCAGTAGGTCATCCACACCGTATAGTAATCCGTTAACCTTCACTTTAGAGCAGGATGGATCCGTAAGGGTATTATTAGATGTTAGGGAAATTAACAAGTATCTGATTGCCGAGACAGAGAAACCGCCATTGCAAATAGACGTTATGAACTCGTTTCACGGAGCTAATTACATTAGTACTTTAGATTTAAATAATGCCTACTTTCAAATACCACTTACGCAGAATAGCAAAAAGTATACGGGGTTCACATTTAATGGGAAATCTTATGTGTATAATGTATTAACACAGGGGTTGAAAACATCGGTGGGGAGTTTCAACAGAGCTATGGACTTAATATTGGGGCATGAAGTTAGAGACTTTTGTGTAAACTATTTAGACAATTTAGCCATTATTTCGACAGGAACTTTTGAACGTCATTTAGAACATTTAGATATAGTCATGGGTAAGCTGTTAGCGGCAGGGT
Organism: Pyralis farinalis; assembly: GCA_947507595.1. Taxonomy (NCBI): domain Eukaryota; kingdom Metazoa; phylum Arthropoda; class Insecta; order Lepidoptera; family Pyralidae; genus Pyralis; species Pyralis farinalis. The sequence continues at coordinate 17,852,142 of OX382272.1, forward strand.
TAACGTGTAATCTTGAGAAATGCAAATTTTTCTGCGATGAAGTGCAAATGTTGGGCTATAGCATTTCTATCCGGGGACTGAAAGCAGACCCAAACAAGGTTACCGCTATTCAAGAGTTCCCTATACCTAAAAAGGTAAAACAAGTAAGGGCTTTTCTAGGGTTGTGTAGATTCTATCGGGGATTTATACCGGATTATACTAAGCAGACAAAGCCATTAAATGATTTATTAAGAAAACGGCATTTTTGGACGTGGGGAGAAGGAGAGCAGCAGGCCTTTGAAAAAATAAAATCCTTATTCATAAGCCCTATACTAATGCCTCGTCCCGAGTTTATTAAGCCATACTATTTACAAACGGACAGTTCTGGAGTAGGATTGGCAGGTGTGTTATATCAGATAGGCTGTAATGACGACATGAAGATTGTAGGGTTTCATAGCAAGGCATTGAGGGGCTCGCAGTTGAATTGGTCAATAACAGAGCAGGAATTTTATTCAATAATATGTTGTCTCGGAAAATTTGAAAGTTATTTAAGGGGGACTAAGGTTATAATTAGAACGAACCATGAGGCTTTAGCCTTTAGGAATTCCTGTAAGTTGTATAACGCCAGAGTAACTAAATGGTTTAGTTATTTAGAAAATTTCGATTATGAAATATGTAGAACATATTAAAGGGAGGTAAATTCAATACAATACATTTGTCAAAATAGTACTGTTGGATTGGAGTTGAATCGGGAACTAAAAAGGCGTAGTATAATTAAGAACCGTAGTTAAAGAGGTTAGTAGAAGGTAAAAATTAAAATTGTTAGAGTATAGATTAAATGATTAATTGTATAGTAGATAATTAATTGTATATTAGATACAATGTAAGTAAACTGTAGGTTAGATTTGATTGATAAAAGTGTTGAGTAAATTGTGATTTAGAATTGATTGGTAAAATTATAACGGTTATCTTGTGTATAGATAAAGGTTGTTTGTATAGCTAGTAGTAAGTAATTGTAGTCTTTAACATTAAAGTAATATGGAAGAGAAAACAGGGAAATTAGGCGGTTCTGGGGAGAGGCCCATGTGATGGTTCCGAAATTGTCTCGGATAAATATAAAATTACAAAACCAAATCTAAGACGGAGAAACCGTCAAATAAATTGTACGAAAGTTTCTCATATATTTCACACTCGTAAAATCAACGAGATGAATTGGGAATTGTCAGATGGAGGGGAGTGTCGGCGGTCTCTCTCTTCCCTTTTTTCTCTTTTTTTTTTCATATATAGTCCTAAAATGTAACCAAATGTCGTGGTGATGATGGCGAGTGGTTGCGTAAACGTTAGATTGAGAAACTAAAACTTTAAAATAAGCTATATCTATTCTATTCTATATCGTGCAGAGACGAGAGAATGGTGCTTGACTGATTACGTGGATAATTAGACTAGATCATAGAGGGTTTAGGAGAATTTTAAAATAATGATGGACATTAAGCGGTAGGTGATTCTCTAAACTAAAGATCAAGCTCGGATACTTAGAAAGTTGGTAGTCAAAGTCGAAGGGTAGTGTTCAGTGAAGAGGGATAAAGACAGGTTAAACCATCGAGGTTGAGAGTTAAGTGGAATGAGGTGGAGTTATTTTTATTTGTACTGAAATGAAATTGAAGGGAAAAACTTTGCTCCGGTTTAGTTTCACACACCTGTACAAAGTTTTGGGGTCGATTGTAACGGACCACAATGAAATAACATTGTTGCCGTCACAAATAAAAATAACCTTGCAATCATATGGATATATGTAGTCGAATTATGTATAAATTAACGACTAGGAATGTAGGTGCATCGTTCACTACTTTATTTAATAGGTCATTGTTGTTCATACTTGGTTTGAAGGGCGCATCACATAGTGTTCGATTCTCGCTGCCTGCCTCGCGGGCGTGATAATATGTTATTGAAGGTATCACGGCCGTATGCTTAGGAAAAATGTTAACTTGTAAGAGGGTAGACGTATACCAGACGAAGTGGCGTGATATTCTTGAACTACCAATTAGCGCGCGGTTGCTAGTCGTGGATGAAAAGTGTGTCGTGATTCGTAAACAGTATAAGCTACTTAAATGGAACGAAATAGATTCGAATATTGAATGACGAGTTGCTATAGAACATTCTAGAATATTTTGGAAAGAGAGACAGAGATACGCAGAGAGGGGTGAAGAGGCTTGATGGTAGGCGTATGATATAAAAACGGGTGGTTCGTTAGTTCATGGCTTTTTTAGTGTGAAATTTTAAGGTAATAAGACGTATCGATAATTGTTCGTGAAGGGCCTTTTTGTCGGTGTGAATCTCTGGGGTGATAGGCGTATCACTGATAAATCGCGGAACGGTTCTTTTATCATTAATTTTAATTTCTTGGTGTTAATATTGTGTTGAGAACGGCATTGATTCCTTGCCTTTGAGCTGCGTAGCGAGATATGGGACAATTAAGTTGTCTAATTGATCGTAACGTTAGGCTTGGGTATGGAATCAATGTAATTGTAGTTAACTTAATATTGAATAATCCGGTGTTTAATATTTCGCTAAAATTCAGGTTGATTGTTCAAATTGTGTGCAGCGTGGCCGGACATTGGGTGCTCAGGCTCCGATGGTGGTAGCGTGGCGCATGTTGAGCAATCAAAATGGCGCGGTTTTGTGATATGCAAATTCTAGGAATTGAAACGTAGCATTATTCGTCCGCGAAGGGGGTTTCTTTTATGGAATTTAACTTCTCGTGTTAATTTTGTTTAAGTATAGCGTTGATTCTTTATCTTGAGCATTGTGCATGGAATTGGCGGTACATCTGCCGATCTTCGTGACGCTGCGCTGGGATGTTGATTCAATGTGATCGCGTTTAAGTAATTAGATCATAAATCGGGTTCTAATATTTCATCGGATTTAGTGTTGGTTATTTGACTGTGTTGTACGAAGTGGCCAGAATTCCAAGGGTCACAGACCTTTGAGTATGGCGGCGGTACCTAGTTAACTAACCAACATTGTCAGGCGAGTTCTAACATCGACAAATTGGTTAAATAGGGTTTGTGGTTATTTCACACTGAAAAATTAGCTATCTTAGGGACGTAACTTCGTAAAAATATGAGACGGATACCTCACGGAGCCTACGAAGTCTCGTATAGCCTAGGCGTAGGGAGCTGGCTATGCCTTGAGACGGGCCAGCGACTGATTTTGCCCTTAAGGGATCAGTTACGTCTCCCAGGTGCTTGGGTTCGCGAGCTTTCAAAGTGGTAGGAGCTCGTCGAAGTGAATTCCGTCCAGCGTATGCGGGCCATGGAGATTGATCGCAACCCAACCATACTGGTCTCATTTATTTATATATGTATATATACACACACATTTATTTCCTCTGTTAGGAGTCATGGTTCGCGTCCCAATTAGGTTAGAACCATGACGTACACACAGTTATAGACAATAGACAAAGTCGAGGCTAACTACCTTGCATACCCTAGTTTCAATTAGCAAATCAACATTGCACATCGTTGATTTGGGCTTAGCCACCTTATACATCACACGTTTAACGTAATACAAACTCAAGAAGTCATTTTACACGAGTATCTTAGATTAGATATTGTAGGTACACATTTTATTAAGATCTAGTTAGGAGTTAGGTAGGTAGTCGTGATGAATATACGCGTTAGTTAACATACAGCGTGGTAGGCGCGTCAGACGACATTTATAGGGACAGTAGGTACAATTACTGATTAGTTCTTAAGCTAATCGCGACGTGCGTGATAGGTAGCAAGCGGTTACGCTAAGCGGTCGAATCAAGGGTTTCGTTCGGTAAAACGTCCGGGTGATCATATTATCCTACGGCGTGATGTTAGTACCTTTGCGGTGAGAATAAAGGAGTACGAGGGTAGGGCGTCGCGAGAATAGGCTAATATTTTAGTGGTTGTAGAGTCACGGTGGTGGGCAATAAATAATAGGCTGCATGTGTCTAGATAAAGTGTAGTCTCGGGGCCTGCAACTTAATTATAACATAGATATGCAGGTAGCCTGATTCTATGTTCATTGCATACTTCAAATTATTATTTTACCTCCTGACTGTGGTTACGAGTCGAAAGACATTTGGCTTAGAGATAAATAGTCGAATCTTTTTGAGGGTTACATGTTCAGAGCTCAAAGAGTGCTTTATTCTGGTCAGCCGATAAGTTTTATTCGTGGTTGCTATTTTTAACGTAGTATATTCGCCAGAATGTATCACTCTCCCTCATGTGTCGTTGTCGAGCGGCGATGAGTTAACACGCCTGAGTCTCCAGGACTAGTTAACACAACCAGCGGTTTCTATTAACGCTTTACCGTGAGACTATGTAGTTCCTTGAGGAAATGCGACGTCTGAGTTCGTTGGTGGCCCCGGGTGTCTAAAGTACGCCTAGCGAAACAGCAAAGTCTGTCGTGTCGGGAGTCTACTGGACGGCGAGGACTTGTAGTTTCTGAGGAGCAATACAATACCCGCGTTGAAGGGGGCGTTCGAGCGTCTGGTGATGCTGAGCGAAACAGGTTATGCTGTCGTGCCGGGTTCCTCAGTACGACAAGGGTTCCTCACCTGAAGCGTTATAAGCCTTGTAGAGACAACCTTGCAGTAGTTTAAGACGATCAAATGTTGGACGGTTCGGTCACAGTCAGAGTACCTATTTATTAATATACAAAACCAGCTTAATGCTTACCAATTAATAGAAAGTAGTATAAACATTTAAGTGAATTTCATGTTTTATATAGCCCAACCTAAGTGAACACTTTGTAGATTTATAAAGATTAATCTGCTCATTTGCGATTCATGCGATCTGGAAGACATTCGGTTTAGAGAAATTAGTCTAATCAGTTTTGTTTGTTACATGTTCAGAGCTCAAAGAGTGCTTTATTCTGGTCAGCCGATAAGTTTTATTCGTGGTTGCTATTTTTAACGTAGTATATTCGCCAGAATGTATCACTCTCTCTCATGTGTCGTTGTCGAGCGGCGATGAGTTAACACGCCTGAGTCTCCAGGACTAGTTAACACAACCAGCGGTTTCTATTAACGCTTTACCGTGAAACTATGTAGTTCCTTGAGGAAATGCGACGTCTGAGTTCGTTGGTGACCCCGGGTGTCTGAAGTACGCCTAGCGAAACAGCAAAGTCTGTCGTGTCGGGAGTCTACTGGACGGCGAGGACTTGTAGTTTCTGGGGAGCAATACAATACCCGCGTTGAAGGGGGCGTTCGAGCGTCTGGTGATGCTGAGCGAAACAGGTTATGCTGTCGTGCCGGGTTCCTCAGTACGACAAGGGTTCTTCACCTGAAGCGTTATAAGCCATGTAGAGTCAATCTCACGGTCGTTAAAGTCAACCGAATGTCGGACAGGACAATTGAACTGCCTTTAAGATTTAACCTAAATACTCATTATTGATTTCACTAGTCTGGCGGCTTTGCGTTCGGTCAGATTTAAGCCTAAACAGTTAGAGCAATATCCCGAAGCAACACACTGCAAATACCGTTACCAAACTTACTAACGTCTCTCAAGTGAGGAGACTTCACTACTGCCGGAAGAGCAGAAAACTTTACTTGATTAATTGTTGTCTATATTATTTAGAAGTCTGGGCAATAGACCCCGTGTAACAGTGGTGACTGAGAAAAGCGCCTGGCTGCTACCTTACAAGACTGACGAATGTATAGATGACGCTCACAGTACATTTTATTATAAACAAATACGTTATCTGTGGACACAACTGAGGGATTTGCCTTATTTGTAATAACTGATAGCGGTGGCATAGTGGTGATTTGACCGATTGCAATTCAGTTAGATTGTGCTCAATTAACCTTATACAATCTTTGTGTTCAGCTAGCGGACGAGAAGTTTAATACTTATATTATTGTAAATTAATGCTTGCTTTAAAATTGAAAAAAAAAATCAAACTAGTGATGGTTGAAATTGTAGAATTTGATATAGTGAATATTATCTAAAGTAGTTTGGAAAGGGAAAATCAGGAACATAGGTGGTTCTGGGGAAGGACCCATGTGATTATTCCTAAATTGCCTCAGATAAATTTAAAATTACAAAACAAATTTAATAAAAGACTGAGAAGTCGTTAGTTAAATTGTAAGAACAATTTTCTCATACTCACATATGTTACATACTCGTAAGATCAACGAGATGAATTGGGAATGGTCAGATGGAGGGGTGTTGTAGGCGGTCCTTCTCTTTCCTGCTTCTCCTTTTCACATATAGTGGGAGTGTTCTCTATGTTATGGTTGCATTCAGAGTAGTACATAGGGCGAACACTAGCATTCTCCAGTTACATAAAATTAACCGTAGGTAATATGCCACTGCCCCGTGAGACTAGCGCGAGCCAGAGCGTTCTCTATCTTATATTTGAGCTCTAAATTGAATATAGGTTGCTTACTAACCTTCCTCTTTTATATCATTTAATATAGAATATATGCCACTGCCCGAGGGGCTAGCGCAAGCAAGAGTGTTCTCTGTCTTATAATTGATTTCTAAATAGAATCTTGGTGGTGGGAACTAACATTATCTCACTACCGAAAATAACTATAGCCTGCCTAGTCATCGCCTTACGGAACCGTTAACTTGAACTGAACATCGAGATAGTAACAACATTCATTCTCACTACAAAGTGACTCCATAGGTTATTTCGCCACGGCCTTGTGAGTCCGATAGGAGCTGCGGTGTAAACAATCTAATCTTATACTTAATTCTGATTCGAATGTTGATGAGGAGTATAAATGCCTACTACATCGATAGCTAAACTATAGCTAAATCTAGGAGACTTACGTTCTAATTCTGAGGGTTCTCTTAAGATTCTAAAGTCCCTGCCTAGTGATAGGATATCATTAAATCAATTACAGTGTTATATGAATATGCATAGACATTAGTTATAATCCAATCAACGTCTAACTACGAGGGTCATCCGATTCTTCAGAATCTCCTTTGGTACGCGCGTCCACCTGTCAGAATGCTGGTCCTAAGCAATAAAGAACCAATCAAAATCCGATAGGGTGCGGTACAATTCTAACAGTCCAATTGAGATAGAGTGGTAAAGAAAAGCACACATTAAATCTTTGATATTTTATAATTTCCCCAAGCTAAGTAACCTAAACGTGGAGCGGACGATTGGATCTTCACATATATAAACATATTGAGTAGAGACAGGAAGATAACCTTAGGGAATAGTTACTCTTTAAAGTACTGCGGTGCTACGTTATTTAGGAAGCTTAACTGGTAGGGTTCTCGAATTGCTTAGTCATCTCAGCCACGAAAAGGACTCTGGGTTGCTGCTCACAATGTAGTTGCCACTAAAACGATCACTGCCAATAATTTAACTTGAGGGTCGATGTGACACAGTCCGAGACACCTAATTAATAAGTTTAGTTAAGTAGATTGATTTTTAGGTCAAGAAATAGTTACAATTAAAATCAGGGATTCTAGTACATATTTCGTCAATACACGAGTGGTAGTTCAGGTAAAGATTAGATACAGGAGTAGTTATGTGCGGGGTAAGGAGGTAGATAAACAAATTACTATGTTCAATACATGAACAGTTCTCAGTAGATATATTTCTATAAGAGTGGGGTTCACATAGGTAGGACCATTATATATATAAGTTAATAAACAAATAAAAGGAAACAGGAGGGTGAGACATATAAAGGTAGAATATAATATTATATAGAGTAGCTCTGTACTTAACATAAGTAGAGACATAATGTAGACGGGGTGGTAAGATGGAAATGAGTTAAGTAGTTAACACTAGAAGGCGGGGTTTAGTAGTACATAGGTACCTAGTCAGATATATATTTAAGCTATTTATATATAAGTAGTAATTAGAGTCTCCCCTCTGTAGCGCATAAATAAATAGCAAAAAAAAATACATACATAAAACAAATAGAGAAGGGGGGGGGAAGTTACAATGTTCATGACGAGCTATGCGAGAATTGATAGCCCAGTATATAAAAAACTGGCCCTTTGACCAACCAGTCGCGGTTCGAATCCTGACATGTACCACTACATATACGGAAAGGAAAACATTGTGAGGAAACCTGCACGTCCAAAAAATTATATTTCGAAAAGTCTGGTTTACCTTCTGATTTGTGGAGGTCTGACGGCAGTTGCTCCATGTAAAAATCAGTATCTTCGCCAAATCCTTAGGTTTAGGTAGAGGCTCCGCTACCTAAGCCTAAGGATTTGGTCAAGATCCAATTCTAATGGAAACGGAAAAACACTTGAGAATAAGAAATTTCATAACGAGCTTTACACCTCACATCGTCATCAATAAATGATGTTTTACCTAAATTAAATCGTGCTAGAGTTGTATTAACCCGATTTAATGATTATTCTTTGTAGTCTGGCTCTCCTTCGAGAGGGTTGTAAATTATTCCACCTATGACTTGCAGAAGAAAAGCGCGAGCTAACCGGATTTCGCTGTCGTTTCACGGCATCACAGACACAGACAAGAAGTCGACATCCGGTCCATACTCCGAATAACGCAGGATCACCGCAAGAATGGCCATTCATATAATATTGTGAACTACCATCTTCCCCTTATTTCTGAAGATTAATAATTCATCTGTGGTCATTTAGACATATACGAGTAGATCGAAATTTCCCACGAGCGCGGACTTTCAGGGCAGTACTACAACTGCTAGACTTTATTATATTCCGCCCGTAACTGCTATTCCAAGTCCCGATTAGTGAAACACTTAGGCGATCACAAGAAGAGCTCTGTTCGCGAAATCCCGCCATTAAGCCGCCAACGTGTGTACTATGTATGACCCAACGCGATGTGAAGAGGCACCTAGTATCGGACGGACTTCAGTTCGAGCTCCCAGATATTTTTGAAATATCCGGCATCGATCACATATGTAGACGCCTGAACATTCAGGAACATCTGCACATGCTTCATGAGTCCATGGTAGCTGGAGCATTGTAAACAGTCTTCGTCGTAGTCTTCTAGAGACTACGCAAGCAGGTCTTCCAACTTCAGTTGTCTCAGTCAGTGGCTGATTTTTAGGGTTCCGTACCCAAAGGGTTAAACGGAACCCTATTACTGAGGCTCCGCTGTCCGTCCGTCCGTCCGTCTGTCACCAGGCTGTATCTCATGAACCGTGATAGTTAGACAGTTGAAATTTTCACAGATGATGTATTTCTGTTGCCGCTATAACATCAAATACTAAAAAATAGAATAAAATAAATATTTAAGGGGGCTCCCATACAACAAACGTGATTATTAGGGTTTCGTACCCAAAGGGTAAAACGGCACCCTATTACTGAGACTACGCTGTCCGTCCGTCCGTCCGTCCGTCCGTCTGTCACCAGGCTGTATCTCATGAACCGTGATAGTTAGACAGTTGAAATTTTCACAGATGATTCTTATTAATACGAGACGATAATTAAGACGAGCTTGATGGCGCAGTGGTGAAACGCGTTGTTACGCTACTTTGACACCGACGCTCGTGGGTTCGATTCCCACACAATACAAACATTTGTGTGCATGAGCATGTCTGTTTGTCTTGGTCTGGGTATTTTCTATGTATAATAAGTATGTATTTACAAAAAAAATGTATTTACGTGTGTTTATCAGTTGTCTACGAGTAGTACTCATAACACAAGCTTCGCTTACTTTGGGACTGGATGGCGCTGTGTAATTTGTCCGACAACATTTATTTATTATTTATTTATTTATTGCCGCTGATCACTATTGCCGCTATAACAACAAATACTAAAAATTTGAGTAAAATAAATATTTAAGGGGGCTCCCATACAACAAACGTGATTTTTTTGCCGTTTTTCTAGATAATGGTACGGAACCCTTCGTGCGCGAGTCCGACTCGCACTTGACCGATTTTTTTTCTTAGCTTTATCTTCACTTTTTCCCTTGGTTTTTACTCCTTTGGCTTCTTTCATTATGTTTGAATTTAGTTTTCATTATTATATTTTCTTTTTCTCCTTAGCGTATTATCATTCTCTTCTTCTTCAACAGCAATTTTGTATTGGGATGATGTTAGAATTTCACACCTTCATTACATTTCTTTTACGGGCCGCTGATTGTTTTTTGAGCAGCATCTGGCAATGGTAACAATATTTGGGCAATCACGATAACATCTGGATACAAGCTCGTCAATAGCCTAGCATTAATGATTCTTGCTTCATTGATGCAGAACAAATTAACAATTTGGAATCTTTCTAAAAATTAAATTCCAAATTGTTCATTTATTCTGCATCGAGATCGTAGATGGGTTACCAGCTAAGACTAAATCAATGACAGACACGGAAACCTCACCGCTGCAACCCGATGTTTATAAAGAAGTGCCTGGCACTTCTAGTAGAATATTGATCATGTCAGCAGCCAAATAATCCAGATCAGAAAATAAATATCGGTCAAATGGTTGCACCTGAACCGAGACGTCGCAATATCCAGCCGAACTACTATTGTGAACGCTTCATTGACCAGACCAGCAATATCGTTGTCAGTTATCCGCGATCCAGCGTTTGCTTCTTCTCCACAATGCTGATATCTAGAGATATCATGTAGAGTGCTTTTTGGGATATTGTATCGCGATGAAGTTACTCTCAAACTCAATTCTTTAGACAAAATTTTATCTATCGCAGTTTGTAAACTTGATTGTTCTCATTTTCCTTTCTTATTCTTCATTTCCAATTCGACCTCTCTCGTTCTTCTGTCTTCTGAAATAACGTACAAAAATTTACTGAAATAAATACAATTATTTAAGAGAAAAAAAATGTTTCGCTGTCCGGCGTTGAGGAGCTGCTTTGTGTCGGTACTAGGGGACAGGATAATGCCAAAATTACGTAATGTATACCGCTCCGTTTTAAAAATCAACAAAAACTTTCATAGGCTACAAATAATAGTGGATCCCTACCTTAATTACAAATACCATAAAAACTTAAACACAGAAATTTAGCTGTAACACTTATCTGGATTTTACGTGACACACGCCGAAGAGAAAGCTACCGCTACTGACTTTTCCTTGAGCGTCACTGACCACCGGCACTTGGTGCCGTCCGGCGCTACGGCACTTCACTCTCTGTATATCATCCCAATCCCTTGCAGAGTAGGCAAAGAACACCGAGCGCCAGAAGAAGTGATTCTTACATAACTCGTTTTCTTCTTTAATATTCACAGCTCTTTTCATGTACGCCGGTTCCAAGGGCTCCTAACATTTCCTTTTGCTAAAACACGACTATTTTGGTATGGTTGCATATACAAAATACTCATAACAGATACAATAAGTATTCAATTCAAATTCCGAAATACGAGTAGAACGATATTTAATGATTAAACAAAGTTGAAAAATGAGGAAAAGTCGGCTATCTAACAAATGGTGAAAGTTTTTTTATACAACTATATTGGCAAACAAGCATTCGGCCTGCGTTAGATGTTAAGCGGTCACCGCAGCCTATTGACGCTCGCAACATAAGGTGATGTTACTCGCGTGCTGCCAATCTTGTGACCTAAGGCTGTTTCGTCACTGCACCAGTAATTTCTCTGCCATATCTCACCCTTCAAATATAAATATAGCTGCTTGGTGGTAAAAATAGTCTGGTCTGGTAGTAAATTGGGTACATTGTCCTACACCTTTTTTTGTTAAATAAATATTATATGTATAATAGCATAGCAGATAAACCAAAACAAATTATTCTTATACGCGTCGCTTCCCTTTTGCGACAGACATTTTTTTACTGAATGTACTTACTTACGCACGTAATTATTGTACAATGCACCATTAAAATACAAAAGTAAATTAAATGAACCATATTGTTTTTTTTTACAGGTATCTAGTTGTCACATTCGAAAGTAATATAATAAAAATACATATCGAATTACAAATTAAGCAAATAAACAACTATTTTCCTTCGATGTACATTGAAAATCGACAACAAAAGAAAATCTTGTGCATTTATTTGATATTGTAAATAGCCTCCAATAGCCCCAACAATAGCCAGGCGTTCATAAAAATATTTTGATATAGACATTGTTAAAGTGACAAGTAAAATTTATGGTCTTGTCCAAATATAATAATCCGTTGGCCCGTGGGTGGACCGTGTTTATCACAAGTTTATGACGACGCTTCCCACTACATGGGTGAGGGTATTTCTATGGCAGCCTACTACTCGTAATTGAGCTCTCACCTTTAAAATACTTTTCGTTTAATCTATCCTAATAAAATACAATAGAAGAATTTGTTTGTTTGTATGCGCAAATCTCTTTAACTACCAATCGGATTAAAAAATATATTCTTGCATTTGATAGCCTTATTCTTGGGGTAGGTTATTCATCGTCATCATACGACCCTAAAAACCGAAGAAAAAGAAAGAAAGTAAGATAAAACTGTTAACATGGGATATCGGGACACGTGCCGTCGAACTAACGAGCTGCAGCTAGTAATATGTACATGAGAAGAGAATCTATTATGTGTCAGAGCAACTAAATTCATTATGCCCTTACCAGGTATGGTAAGGACATAATTAATTTAATTTCTCTCTAACTTCTTCGATCTGACACTTACCAACTTTTTTACAACTGTAACTCTAACCTGTGATTTTAAACCTAGTCATTGTACTAGAGGTCACAGTTAACAGGAAACTATTTCATTGTATAGTAGCTGCTGACTTGAGACTTCTCTGTACTTTAATCAGAATTCGTAAAACATTGGGAATTGAAATTGCGTATGGAGATTCCGATTTTTTTTTAAATCCCGCTAGCTACGGGTCAACGTACCATGAAAACATTACCATGGATGAGATTGAATGGTCGATACGAAGTTTGAAAAATGGAAAGTCAGATGGTTACAGCTGAGATGATCAAATTAGGTGGCGCCTACGTTAGGGACGCCTTCTGGTTTTTCAAATTATGCTGGAGAACCGGAAGGATCCCGACGGATTGGAGACGCACAATCATCGTGCCCTTATGTAAAGGCAAGGGTTCACGTATGGACTGTGCCAAATACAAGGCCATCAGTTTGATCAGCTTAGCAGCTAAAGTGTATGGAAAAATCATTGAAAAGAGAATAAGGGTGAAATTTTAGGGAAACATAAATTATATAACAGTAAGAATAAGTCATGAAATACATCAAATGGCTTACTTGTTGGTTTTTCTACATATAGTTTCTGAAATTAAAAGATTTAACGCCAAATCCTTTCCCAAAAGTTATAGATAGATAGACTTGTAACTCAAACAAAGTATTTGTAACAGTCATACATATATTTATAATATATTTTATGTTTTGCTACATTTATAATCCCTGTATATTCAACATATCATTATCTACTCTCATTACTATTGCCACTATATTATTATCTACTCTTATAGATACAGGTCATCTATAATAAACAAACTCGTTATTGAAATGTATTCGTACATCACTCATAAAAAGCTGTTAAACCATATAGATGTTATCGGAATAGGATCACTATGCTCATATAAACGCATAGCAGCGTGTGAACAATATGATGTGCTAGCAACTGGTATCTAATTTATATAAAATAACCGGTCAATTAAGACTCCGACTCGCGCGCTGAGGGTTCCATACGAAGAAAAGTCGTTAGCGAAGTTTATTGATTTTTATACTTCGATCGCAATTGACCATGAAGGAAATAAATCCGTAATACCGGTCACAGAGTCCTTATAGAGCACCGATGAGAGCGGTATTATGTAGTAACTCAATTCGCCGCTACGGATCGGGAAGTAAAGCGAACGCGTAGTTCTTAGTAGGCCAGTTTGCAGGTCAACATCGCGGCACTTATCGGTTTATTGGTTAAAATATTCTCCCATCGGTCAGTAGGCTCGAATCGCTGAGATACGTAGGCGCTAAAACACAATGTGTTTATGAGCGCGGGGTGTCTTCATGTGCAGTCAAGTGATTTATTGATAGGTGCCATTGACCGTGTTCGCAATGATGATATAAAAATAAACTTGATCTGAAAGAGAATTTCGGTGTTAAACAAGCTACGGTGGTACGGACATATAGAAACAATGCAGTTATCCTGCAATTTTGTATTTATTTTATATTATAGAGCAATAATATGCAAATAGTGTATAATATTTATACAGCGTGAATGGAGCGTTGGGTAAACTTCTAGGCAGCCGAAATCCAAGCTAGAAGACACAGCTCGCTGTATACAACGCGGTGCTAATCCCGGTGCTAAGTTCGTAATGATGATGTAAGAAAGAAAGTTCGTCTGAAAGAGAGTGTCGGTGTAAAGATAAGAAGAAAAGGCATGCTCCGTTGGTTCGGACGTGTAGAAAGAATGCTGGATGAAATAATAACGAAACAGATATACAATGCGAAAGTAGAAGCATGCAGGAGCCGAGGAAGATCAAGACTCACCTACCAAGACCAAATTGGTCGTGTTTCAGAAGGTGATGTCAGGAGCATACATGAAAAGAGCTATGAATGTTAAAGAAGCAAGCGAGTTGTGTAAGGGTGTTTTATGGCACTGGGTCCTCTTTGCTTACCCCGCAAGAGACCTGGCGTGAAGATATACATCACAAGGAAAATCTAAGAAGAATAGGGAATAAAATCTCGTTTGACTGCTAGTAAAATATGGATAAACCTACGTAACTCAATTTTATTTCTGGGACATGGAAGAAAATACAATCTACATTAAAAAAAATAGTTAAAATCTATATCTTAGTATATTTTAATTTCTACCTCGATATCTTTAATTGCTCCCTTTTTAAAGAAAAACAGTGTAATGTATAGAAGTGTTCAATTAAGTGTTTGCCATCATAACTGTAACATTCTCATAAACGATTTGTAATCAGACCCCGATATATATACTTGTCTATTTTCAGCTGGCTCTCAATGTCTTGTATAGACATATAACTTTAAAATGAACAATACGCCAGGCTACCAGAATATCATATCAAGTTTTTTTCAAGGTTATTAAGGATACTATCGCTACAATATCGTCTTTTCATGACAAAAAACCTATGTTTAAGAGATCCTAACGATCTAATCTAAGCTTTAGGATTTAGAAGTGACGGTTAAGTCGTTATTTAAGTTAAAATTTTGTAAACACGTAATCACGAACACACGCTGAAAATACGAACTAAAAAAACTCCTGAAAATACATAACGTATCCTGAAAACATTTCACTTGTCTTTTTGAAGCAATGGATTGGAATTAATTTGTAATTATTAAGTACTTGTTAATACGAATCTATAAAAAGTTATTGGCCTTGTTTACAAGGCCTTAATAATAACATATTAATGATTTTTTTAAGCTTTCAAGGCGATATCAATAATTAGGTACATAGGTACCATAGTGATCGACTTATTTTTTTTATATATACAACATCGGAGAGCATTCAAACACCGTATCCGTACCCCACGAACGCTTGCAACACATTAAGTATCACTCGCACGATGCCACCTCTACTGCACACCTCCTTAGGAGCTTACTGGCATAGTAAAATCAAATAAGTACGCCGACTCGAGCCCCGAGCGAACGATAATAGCCTAAATACGTAGGGATGTCGCTTATAGTTTATACAATCGTCAAAAGTGAATAGTCTATCTATATACAAAACAATTTTCCCCTGTAGGTGAATCAACAGGGATCTATAATACAAAGTTTTTCTTAATTATTTTTTGTACATAGACCAGGAGCTGACTACAATTTTTTCATTACCTACGTCATGTTACCTGATTAGTGAATTGAAAAATGACGGTCGAAATAGGATTAATTCAAACGTGGCTACTGAATCGTGTATTTATTAAAATAAAATAGAATGATTACGAAATTGTATTGAAGTAATACTTCTTTAGGCGCGTTATGAAAAAATGATGAGTGAAATTTTAAGATACTGTAACACAAAGGTTGAAGCTGCCCGCTAAACCACTCATTAAGCCACGAAAAATATGCTCAAAACTGCAGCCGAATAACAATTCCCTGGAGTGTTGTTGTGTTCATGCGAGTGATTGCAATACATTAAGTATGCCTCGCGTATTGCCACCTCTGCTGCTAACACGGCAACTCTTTAGGAGCTTACTCGTGACGTCACTCAGATGAACACAACATCCCTCCAGGGAATTGTTATATGACTGCAGTTTTCCGTGAGGTAGTAACGTCACTCACTTGCATGAACACAACAACTCTCCAGGGAATTGTTATTTGGCTGCAGTTGCCTGTGAGCTGTTAACGTCACTCACTCGCATGAACACAACATCCCTCCAGGGATTGCCAGAGAAGTATAACTTCTCACGCTCGTACATAATAAGTACACACACCCATTTTTTTTTTACACTAAATTATTTTTTACTTTTTCATTTACTACACTTATCAAAATTATAATCTTTATATTCGGATATTTAATATTTTTACAGTAGCTTAAATAGTAGGAAATTTGTGATTTTATTGTGAAAATTACACATTTGATACAGAAAAAAACTTTGTTTTTACTTTTTAGCCATCTTTACGAATTTGTAGTTAAAGTTGGTAGTGGGCGCGTGCGGTATTACGCACAGCGTAGCCACGACGGCGTACCTTTAGCAGCAATAAATTTTGTCAGTGTGTGCGACGATGCATACGTACGGGCGCGCACACATACAAACCGAACGCGGTGCGTATGTATGAAGATATCCTACTTATTTGATTTTACTATGTACTTTTACTTTGACTTTACTACTTATTTGATTTTACTACTGGTGACCTCCCTCACTCTCAGGAACGCAACAAACCTCCAAGTTATTATTTGGCTGCGGCTTTCTGTAAGGTGCAGGCACCTCCCCACTTCCGCGCAGCTTTAATGCACCCTACCTCTCTTAAAAACACCCAGACCAAAACAAACAGACATGCATACAAATGTTTCTCCTGTGTGGGAATCGAACCCACGAGCGTTGGTGTCAAAGTAGCGTTACTAACTGGGAAACCGAACTCGTCAAAAATTTATAATTACAAATTAATGAATTTGTTAAACATTTAAACTTCCAAGATCACATTTTTTTTATATATACAATGTCGGAAAGCATACAAGTAAACGGCCCACCTGATGTAAAGCAGTTACCGTAGCCTATGAACGCTTGTAATACATTAAGTGTCACTCGCGCGATACCTCCTCTGCTGCTAATACAGCAACTCCTTAGGAGCTTACTGTTGACCTCACTCACACGCAGGAACACAGCGACCCTCTACGGAGTTGTTATTTGGCTGCGGTTTTCTGTGAGGTGGAGGTACTTCCCCAGACGGACTGCTTTGATGAGCTCTACCTCTCTTAAAACATCCAGACTAAGGCAGACATGTTCATGCACACAAATGTTTGTCTTGTGTAGGAATCGAACCCACGTACGTTGGTGTCAAAGTCGCATCAACCACGATTGCGCCACCGAGCTCGTCATCAAGAAATTTCATCAAAAGTAGATACGTAGGTAACATCCTGATTGATTTATTATGAACGAAATGTTCATAAGGGACAACGGACCTTCCATAAGGGACTTATGTATACTATTAGATAAGACATTTAAGTATTTCGACGATGTGACGTGTTTCGGGGTCTTCAGAGTCAAAGTCAAACTTACCTGCATGTGAAACACCCCGCTGATTTTAAAGATTTTTATCAGAAGCTGCCCAACGAAGTGTCTATTTACAGCTTCTGATTCTGAAAGCTTTTGAGTACATTATACATCATTAGTGGGTGGAGCAGCACAATTTAACTACTTTAGTTCGGTATCTGCCTCACATCAGTCGGTCGGATACTTGTTTGCCACTCAAAAATATAAAAGAATCTGCCCATGAACTTACAGACTGACATGCATATGCATAGACACGGACACAAAGACTTCTTCTTTTCTTCCTAGCGTTATTCCATTTCTTATCTATTCGTTTTGGCGGGTTCCGCTACGAGACACAAATGCTTATTCAAACGTATTTTGTAAGTGACGGTGAAAGTTTATAGATAGGCAAAAAAGGTTACATTTGATATGGCCCAATTAATAAAAAGTAATTTATTTAATCGCCGCCATCCGAAAGCTATTAATGTCATGACTTCCTTTTTAATGCAATTGCAGTTTCTCACAACAATGAAATTGGAACGTGAACATTTTAGTGCATTAGTAATACATATGAATTTTAAAGTTTCTAAACGAATGCGAGTGTCAAAATAGATTATTATCTGCTTTTGGGATTGTGGTGTGGGACAAAACCATTTCATGCAACTATTATATTTGAGTACCTAAACAATGAGATAACTAATGTAGTTCGAATTTGAAATTTGAAATTCGAGATTATGATTGGATTGGAATGGAATTGGAATCCAAAAACTCAAATAAAAGTATATGTATTCACAAAGTCTCATAATAACACACTTTGTGGGTCATCGATATGAATAAATCTCATCAATAACCCGATTTGATCTCACGGCGGCATTATTTTTTTTTTTCGACAAAGTTATCACACGGCGAGGTGTCGGTGCGTAATGACGGGCGGTAGTCTTACTATCGTGTGAATGTGTGCGTGTCGGCTTGTACGTATAGCGACTGACTTACTTTGGCGGTGCTTCAGTGTTTAGTTCGGGAGACGGTGTCTGCTTTTTTTATTACGTCTATGCTTGCCACTAAAAAATGACGTCTATTCTGATCGATTGTTTTTAACTTCGAATAACGCACTTCGGTTTAGTTATGCGATTCTCCTCTGTTAGTCTATATCGATTGTATAAAGAGTTGTATTCAGAGAAATTGTTCGATATGACGTCTAAAGTAACTTCTATAATCGCATCAAGATGGTCATTCGAGCCAAAATGATCGCATAATGATACCAAATTTCTTCCGCGAACCGCTAGCTTGCCGAAAGAATTCCGTGCTAGATTTTTATAACAGCAACAGGGTGAGTAGAAGTTTTTATAGGGTCAGCAACAAGTAAGTGATGCCCTGGTGTTACAAGTGTACAAATACAGCGATGGACAAATTTAGAGGAACCTAAAAAAAGTTTCAGCTTTTGTGATTATCATGCGGAGTGGCCACAAAGTCCGCAAACATTAGTAAATTCTTTTTTGTTTTTTTTTATCCACAAAAGTAAAGGCAAAGGAATCTTAGACAGTACACGTCTTAGGCTTAGAACCTTTTAAAATGTTAATTCTAATTGTATTACCTTGAAGAACTCTGCCGAAGCTCGAGGGCTACCTACTACTAAGTATACCTGTAAGATTTTTTTTTCTGTTTTCCTTTAAATTTTTTCATCAGTGTGTAATGTACCTAATAATGTATCTTCTTTACTTATACCTGATGCCCGTGTAATAGACACTATTAGACAGGCATCAGATATAAGATATGAAAATACATGATTAAAATTCAATGTATTTTTAAAAAACGAAAATCGAATTGATTTTACAAAACGAAAGAACTGTCAATCATTTGGTATGTATAGTTTCATAACTGAAGTAGTAGTTCTAAATCTAAGCGACGAGCTTGGTGGCACAATAGTGAAACGCGTTGTTACGCTACTTTGACACCAACGCTCGTGGGTTCGATTCCCACACAGGACAAACATTTGTGTGCATGGACATGTACGTTTGTATTGGTCTGGGTGTTTTAAGAGCGGTAGGGCGCATCAAAGCAGCCTGTCTGGGGAAGTACCTCCACCTCACAGAATACCGCAGCCAAATAACAACTATCTGAAGGGTTGTTCCTGCGTGTGAGTGAGGTCCAGTAAGCTCCTAAGGAGTTGTGCTGTGTTAACAACAGATGTGGCATCAGGTGGGTCGTATGCTTGTATGCCTCCCGACGTAGTATAAAAAAAATACTTTCATTTATGGCATTTAATCAATAACTCTTTGTATACTTCCGCTACTAGTTAGTTCAAGAAAACTATTTCCGGCTGGCACGGCTAGTAGATGCACGCCGTCGCTGTCATTGCTGCTCTAGTCATCTCTCTATCCGGCTGCTGCAGTCTTCGGCGATTGCCCTGCTGGTTACGCAGCAACTGCTTATAGAAACTCACTCCTTCGCATGCATATAAAACTCTCCAGTGAGCTGCAATTTTGGCGGCGGTACAAAGGTAAGAAAGTACTTACTAGTTAAGTAGGGCTGCTTACAAATTTATATAACCTAATGTAGTAATTCTATGCATTTATTCGCCAGATATATTCTAGTTTGCTTGTTAACAAGATACACATATTTTGGTAAATGGATCACCATCCATTTACCAAAATATGTTTATGTACGTCATCAACAAATAACAAGGACGTATGAAATATTTTGGTAAGTAATATTATTATAGGAAGCGACGAGGAGGTCACACAGCCGTGAGTGGGTGGGGGATCGTAAATGCAACACGAACTAGTCGGCTCGGCTAATGTGTCGACCATGTCACCCAGCACGGGGCCTATAGCCGATCATTTGGGCCACTCAGCTACTACTAGTATTAAAAGAGTAATTACGGAGTATGAAACTCGTTTATCATGGATCATGTTTTGTTTGTTGTTGTTTAGTATACGGCACAAAAGTTGTGTTAGACAACCAACAAAAATAAACTTAAAAAACGGTCAAGTCAGAGCTCGATTTTTTTCTTTCATCTTTATTCTTAACATATACATAAAATGGTAAAAATACCTTGTTGATTGCAATCTTTTTAGCAGAAACAAATATCTTTGCACCACGCAAAACGTGTACGCTTATGGAAATTAGTAGGTTAGAAGCCCAACGACCAACCGTGTTTCTCCCGATGTTTAGCGACTATCATTCACTCACAGGAACACAACATTGCTTTTTGGCTACAGTTTTCAGTAATGTTCTTCTTCATTCCCAGTCGAGCTACCTCTGGTCAAGTACTGCTAAGCTCTACATCTCACGACGATCTTTAAAATATGCATCGACCACAGGTTGGGATAGCATTTCGTCTATATTTCTAAAGTACTGTAAGGATATTTTGGCCAAGTCAATTAGTTCGATTTGTAATATCTGCCTAAACCTTAGCGAATTTCCTGGAGCACTGAAAAAGTACATTGTAGTACCAGTTTATGAAACAGGAGAGAGAGATAATGCTGGTAATTATCGGCCCATATCCCTATTACCAACATTGTCTAAAGTTTTAAAAAAAGTTATAAATACTCGATTGATACAGTACTTGGAATCCAAAAATCTTTTGTCTAAAAACCAGAGGCAAGATCTACAACAGGCGCAATAGAACATTGTACTACACACGATGTAAACAGCTAGGATGTTAAGAGGAAATCCTTAGGTATTTTCCCGGATTTAACTAAAGCCTTTGACACAGTCTCAGCTCCTGTGCTTCTGAAATATTTGATAAGAATCGGTGTTAGAGGTTGGGCTTTGAAATTATTTTTAGAGAACTTTACTGGAAGGCAAATTGTCAAAATAGGATTTCACCTTAGTGAAGAGGAAATCGTGAATTTCGGCATTCCACAGGAAAATGTGCTCGGACCTACATTATTCTTAGTATATATCAATCAATTATGTGTCCTGAAAATGTAAATGGTGAAATAACATCTTTAGCAGATGATACTGCAGTACTTTTTACTGCTTAAACATGGGATGAGGTGAACGAACTAGCAGAAAAAGGCTTCTCAAAAATAGTTAGATAGCTCGATGAAAACTTACAATACAAATACAAATGATGATACGAGTCATTTGAAAAGTTCTTAGCCTAACATACTTAATGAAACCACACGATTTTGAGTTTATTTTTATTTTTCAACATACTCTCCTCCGAGCTCAAAACACTTTTTCCATCGACCCGGTAAGGCTTCGATACCCGTTTTAAAAAAATCGTCTTCTAACTCCTCAAAATAAGCGTCCACGGCGGCTATGACCTCTTCATTTGTAAAAAAATGTTTACCACCTAAAAATTTTTTCAGCTTTGGGAACAGATAAAAGTCGGACGGTGCTAAATCCAGTGAATATGGGGGATGAGGTAACAATTCGAAGCCACATTGATGAATTTCTGCCATGGATTGCACAGAGGTGTGAACGCGCGCATTGTCCTCATGAAACAAGACTTTTCTTCTCAATAAACCTGGACGTTTTTCTTTGATTTCTTCTCTCAAACGACGCAACAGGTTGCAATAGTAATCGGAGTTTATTGTTTCACCCTTTTTTAAATAATCCACGAGAATTATACCCTTTGCATCCCAAAAAACGGATGCCATGACTTTGCCCGCCGATAAAACCACCTTTGCCTTCTTTGGGGTGGGCGATCCTGCTCTTTTCCATTGTTTCGACTGTTCTTTTGTCTCGGGTGTATTGTGGTGAACCCAGGTTTCATCCATGATTATAAATCTTTCAACAAATTCTATTGGGTCAGCTTCATATAACTCTAAACAGTCGCGAGAAGTTGTGAGTCGGTTGCGTTTTTGTTCCACTGAATGCAGTCGCGGTACCCACCGCGCAGACACCTTAGAGAATCCAAGTTCAGTAGTAATTATATGATGTGTTCACTCAGATGAGATGCCTACAGTCTTAGCTATCTCCTCGAGAGTCAATCTTCAATCAGATAAAATTAAATCACAGATTTTTTCTTTGTTTTGATCAGTGGAAGCAGTCGAAGGCCGACCACTACGGGGCTCATCTTAAATGGTCTCACGACCACGTTTAAACTCTGCCACCCAGTTTTTAACAGTCACATACGAAGGAGCGGACTCACCCAAAGTAGCCGACATGTCTTCATGTATAGCTTTTGAAGTTAAACCTTTCAAATTCAGGTATTTTATCACTGCACGATGTTCAATTTTATCCATTTTCAAAAATAGCTCTGACTTGACTTACGGTATCACGTGTAAACGAACAATGAGTTACTGTGAATAAACTAAGCTGTGCATACTTGTTGCTAAATAATGTAACTACAAAATGAGGGTAGTTATAAAAAAAACCAATGACTTTAACCATGTTAGGTTAAGAACTTTTCAAATGACCCTCGTATAAGACATATTGGTATTACCACCGTTATTAAAAAAATATATTACTGTCTTTGCCAGGCAATATTAACATAAAAGTACATCTTAATATTGCCTGGCATGTGTAGTTGCATTGTGTAGACGAAATAAAACATACTTTCTTCAGGTAGAAAGAGCGCAACGTGCTGTTATAAAAATAATGTTTTACAAACATTTTCGTTTTCCGACATCAGAATTATATAAAAACTATACAGTAGAAGCATACTTTTTAACAGTTAGATAACTATTTGTCCGAAATGTAATAATCAATACTCATAAACAGACTGCTAATGCACCTATTAATGAACGAAGACCTGATTTTATATATGAAGTTCCCTTTGCAGAACTACTCGTGCACAAAAATTTTCATATTTTCTGGGCCCCTTTTTATACAACAAAATTAGTAAATCCTTAACATTTAGATAGTTAACAATTCATAAATACAAAAAAGCGCCGTAGGAAATCACCTAAATAAAATGGACTATGAGACTACACAAAACCTATTGAAGATTGTGGCATACAATAGATATTTGAGTTTGTACGAGATTGAAATATTTTTTTTAATCCTCTAGATTGGCAAACAAGCATGCGGCCCGCATCAGATGGTAAGCGGTCACCGCAGCCTATTGACGCTCGGAACACCACGGGGATGTTACTGGCGCGCTGCCAATCTTGCGACCTAAGACTGTTTAGTTACAGTACCCAGTAATTTCTCTGCCATATCTCACCCTTCAAACCAGAACTCAGCTATATAAATATAGCTACTTGGCGGTAGAAATAGTGAGACAGAGGTACCCACGCAGACGACTTTTGTCCAAAGTCTCCCTCTGGTATACATAAATACCTACTTTTTAACATGTATATGTCGTATGGTGGATAGTTGTGTAATGAGAAATCCTATACAATTCGTATCACACTATAAGTTTAAATCAACACCTATCAATGTTCAGGAAAATACAAAACGGCAGTACAGAATAGTCCCAAGACGTCGTCACTTGCCGCCGTTTGTACTAACTCTCCCTTTCTCCCAGTGTAGACCTCTTGATTCTGCCAAAGCGCGCCACCGTTCGCGCGCTTTCGTTTCGTTTTAAACATCCTTACTCATAACCGGATGCGACATATATTAAAATTTTATAATCACAACACTATGTTATAAAATATGCTATATTAGCTACAACACAACAAACGATTTCCTATCTGAACAAAAACCACCATTGTGGGAAAAATACGTTGCGCGCATTTTCACGTATGCTCAAAAGGTCACGGAATTCTAAGTTTATAATATATATATACTTGTGTATGCAAATGTGTATCTATCTATAACTTCACGCCAAATCCCTTGCGAAATAGGCAGAGAGAACCGAGCGCCACCTGACTCGATCCTTACAAACCTCACTCGCTTCTTTAACATTCATTGCTCATTAACATTCATATGCATAACAACATAACATATGCGTATATACATATATATTCCTCTTATGCTGGTATATATTTATATATTCGATATTTTTCAACAATAACCGTCTCCACGTTTTTCTTTAATATTCGTAAGTAAACAATATTTCATAAGTTAGATTAGTTTAATTATATACATGACAGTTAAAATATCAAATCTAAATGATGCTTGCTGTGTACATACTTTACGTAAATTTTTTTGTCAGTGAAGCATGTACCCTTTTGTGTAATAAATAAAATAAATTAAAAATATCTCAGAGTCTCGTTTACTCAGCTGGCTACACCACATGCAGTTCAGGATAGCTTAGGGGCTAAAGATCCACCTACATACTCCTTTCGATCCATTTCTTATTTGTGCCCTAAATATTATTCTGTGGTTTTGTTTCGCAGTCAACTAGGTCCATAGAGAGTATAGAGGGAAAATCCACCATTTCACAGTTATTTAGGAGAATACTTCTGAGAGCTTCAAATCTATCTTTGAAATGGGAATGAGAAAATTCTCTTCTTTCCTAGTTATTTAATAAAGGGAAATATACCTACATCTGTGAATTTCAAAGCTATCTTATAAAAAGGAAGGAAAAAAATCCCTTTATTGTAGTCATTTATCAAAAGGGTACAAAATAGAATATTATTGTCGACTTCGATAGTAGCAAAGTCCAGGAGTCCATAATCGCTGAATATAAACGACTTCGAAACACTTAGCATCTAGATTTTAGGGTCGGCAACGCATGAGTGGTTGTTGGTGTTGCAAATGTCTATAGGCTACGGTGACTGTTTACCATCAGGCAGGCCGTATGCTTGATTGCTACCTTTAGTGGTATAAAAAAAGATTTAGCCCGTCACCTATTTATTCGTTGCCCGTCACAGACGTAGCTATAATAAATTGTAAGATAACATGCTGTCCTACTCTGTATGCATAGAACACGCTGAAACAGGAGAAATACAAATTCGCCTTGTTTCATATCTCACGATATATTATAGCTACGTCTACGACACGTCTTACGTCACGTACACCGACACGTACGTCAGGCTTTAAAAAAATGTACATCAATAAATTTAAATAATATAGGAACATTATTTTTTAAATACTCCTGAGAACATAGAGCTAGTAGGGCTAACTTATACAATGTGTAATCGAACTTTCAAATCGCTAATATTATGTCATTATTATAATCATTATACAAATAATGATGTCTAATATTGATACGATCAGATGTTAGGAGGCAAGAAGTTAGAAAACAATTTATGATAAAGTTGTTGAATACGTGCTTCCATAGAAACTAACTATAATTACTAACGACTTTTTTAAACGAGATTTGATCGCCGCGAAGTTTCTGAGGTCATTCTTTCCAATCATGCTCAGTACACCCGGTCGGGCATAACCGACCACTCACATGACACACGTAACACAGGTGTGGCATATTGCCCGACCTTCGCCCATTTTCCTTAGTTGTCCGAGCCATAGGAATATGTTCCATTTAATTTCCCTAATATTGTATACCACCAAGGTGGTAAGCAAGTATATCGCTTGCCAGATACCGTAGCCTAGGGACACAGCCATGAAAATCCTGGTGTTGCACACCAGGGTATTCATGAAAGTTCTCAGTAGGGAGTTCATTCCACAATTTAAGTGTTTACGATACAAATCTTATGTGGAACTGTACAGTACGCGACCATTGTAGGTTCAATGTGTGTGAGGGTTAATTACCAGCCGTGCGATTTTAAAACGAGGCTGTTACTATAATACTAAATATATATAGGAATATTTCGAATCAGGTGGGTTCTGTGACACCGATATAAAACGCTGTTACATATTGTGGTACCACCTACCAGAAATGCAGTCTGCGTATAAGCTGTCAATATTTAGTCCACCTGTCATCTTGAATGAACCTTCCTACTTGTATTGGAATACGTTTGAGGTTATTCAGATCTTTTCAACTGCGTATTTCATTACCACATTTGATTAAGTTTTGTATGTAATTCATGTAAATTGTTGGTTGTTATTGTATTACTAAAGTTCGCCGTTATAATTTACAATTAACTATGCAGACAAGTACTTAAAGAAAATGAGTTCGTCTCGGAATAATTGTAATTTATTTAAATTAAAAGCGCTGATTATAATATAATTATCACGTAATTAATGTGAAAGAAGATTCCTCTGAATATTTTGAAAACAGCTGTAGTTTTAGTAATAATGCTCTGCAAGTAAGAATACCAAATATTTTGGTATTCTTACATTTTGTAATAAATTATAGACCCATTGCTATAAACGAGTGTCTTTTATTGCGAACTTCGGGTAAATGTTTAGGACCTCTGATGTTTGTTTACAAAATTTCTATCTTCTCGTGGCGTGAACTTTTACGTACGTAGGTAATCCTTACGCTTTCGTTTTCTTAATTTTCACTTCTCTCCGAAACATCAACATCTCCGAAACAGGTAAGTACTCGCCTGTGTCTTCACTTCTTGAAAAGGCTAACAAGCCGTCTTACCACCAGATAGTCTAGAGTGCCTGACCTCTGTAGACTCGTGTTTTTATTATAAAATTTCAGAGTCATCCGTCTATCAGAATCAAATCAATCACACTTTTTTTCTTACTCGTTCTGCATATCTACTTCTTAACGTTATCCCATTTCTTAGAATAAGTTGGATTATCTAATTATGTATACCTTATTTTCGCAAATTAATTATCTTATCTTAATACAGTAGGACTCATGGGGCCTAAACCTAAGGATATAACGAAGATACTTATTTTTACATGAGCTGAGCGACTGCCGTCAGACGTCCGCTACTCAGAGGGAAAACCAGACCTTTCTTAGATAGGGTCACATCTCTTTCGAAATATAATTTATTGAACATGCGAGCATAAACCCGAAAACACGTATTTAGTGGTACATGTCAGGATTTGAACCGGGGACCAGTTGGTCAATAGGCCAGTTCCTTATCCACTGAACTATCACTGCGTAATTTATATCACTGCATTTCATCTTTAACAAGGAGGTTTCGTTCCATGCATAGCTTATCTGCATCATTCCTTTCTTACTACACTTTTTGGAAGATGTGATTAAAGTTCATGAAGAAAATCTTGTAAAATTCACTATCGTTTTACGGGTGATAACTGCAGGATTTGGTCTGGCTTTCTAAGTATTTTTCACCACAGTTCCTGAAGCTGGAACATCTAGAATTAAGATTTTGAAGCGGTTCTGGGCTGAAGACTTGGCTGTATGAGCTAACTCCCTTTGCCTTTCCCCTCGTGGATAAAACGAACCAAAAAAAGGACTTCTTCCCGCGCTTTTGACGAGTGACATTGTTGTTTTACTTGAAATTTTTACAATTCAGTATAAATATAGTTTTGTGTGACAATTTCGATAGTATTTTGTAACATAAGTGCTAGTGAAATTATACAGTAATGAATAAACTCAAATATAACACGTTTATACACTTTTTGGAAGACGTGATATAAGTTCATCAAGAAAACCTTGTAAAAATCACTATCGTTTTACGGGTGGTATTTAAATTGGGTTGATTGGGTCTGGGTACCCTTCCCAAGTATTTTTTCAGCACAGTTCCTGAAGCTGGAACATAGAATTAAGATTTTCAAATGGTTCTAAACTGATGCTTTGGCTGTATGGGCTAGATCCCTTTGCCTTTCCCCTCGGAGATAAAAAGAACCAAAAAAAAACGAACCAAAAAAATTAGGCGGCCGGAGCCGTCCGTTTGATGACAGATAAACCAAATCATTCGTTCGCTTATGGGACGCGCAACCAATTTATTTTCACATTTTTGCCAGTTTTACATAAAATAATAAAATGTAGGTGTCATTAATATGGTTTTGTGAATATATAATTCAAATATGTTGTTATGTACTAGAACGTAATGGTTATTTATGGTTTGTTTTAGGGCACGGAATAAATCTCCGTCCGCTGTATCTGATAAAGATAAAAAGAAACCAAAAGAGAATAAAAAGAAGAAAGGAGATTCTGGATCTAGCAGTAGTGAAAGTAGTGGAAGGTGAAACATTTTACAATATTTAGTTGATTAGTACCTACATAATAAAGGTTTATTTTAGGTTAAGTTAGGTTAGCCAGCAGCCACAGTTGCCAGACGCCGATGGCTGGTCCTCGTATAGATAATCTGCAATTTTGTAATTTGGAAACGCACTATATAAATGGAAGGATGCGTACTAGATAGTATACATCCTTCCACTTGTAGTGTACATATTATATAAGGTAAGTGTCTTTTAAATCAGGTAAAAGCTAATCCTGGAAACCAAGCCAACAGACAAGCTTCTATGAACAATTGTAAAAGTTATTTCTTCTTGTTTTGAATCCTCTATTTCATGATCCGCATGGACCACCTTTATTGGCTGATTTTATCCACTAGACCAGTGTTAGCTGCAGAGTGTGCTGGGGCACATTGGGGTACCATGCAGATGGTGTGTACAAATGACAAATTTTGTCAAAAATAATACCCACACAGATAAGTTTTGCGATTAAGGTGCTTCATTTCACGAGTAGTATCCAAGTTGTCAAAATATGCTAATTGTAGCACACCGCAGCACACTTAGTCATCATTGTAGGGAGATAGTTTAAATATTGACCTGTCAGATCCCTTTGTATACTGTCCGCCATAATGTGTATGACTGATATCAGTCACTCGGGGCTTGACAGGTTAATTAAATAAACATTACAATTTTTCTATAGTGTACATATAATTTATTTTTGATTTGGCTTAAACACCTATGATTTTTTTAGTCTTGACTCTTTGAAAACTTGTAAATTGTTTTGGTATGGAGACATCACTATAGTAAAGCTCTGATACTGAACTTATACATTTATTGTTATCAATAATTTATCATTTGTAAGCTTATGATGGGACATCACATTTTTGATGATTTTTAGGATGGATTGGGCAAAAAAATCTGCACATAGACACACACACACATCTGTAATACAATGTCATGTCGCAATTTGTGATTGAATGACAACAACACCACTGTATTGCTGTTTTGTGTAAATATATTTTGAATAGACCTTTTTGTTAGAATTATATTCTAATTTATTTTAGCATAAGCAACACATCTGGTATTGTAAATGTCTCTTTCTTTTTTGGGGACCATGATGAAACAACTTCATAGTTTTTTAACTGGTCGCACATGAATAAAGTTCTAATTATATAGTTATATACATCAGTTATTAATAAGTTTAAATCAAACTTAAATCTTACATATTACAGCTCCTCTGAAAGTAGTTCGTCACGTTCGTCGTCTCGGTCTTCTTCAAGCAGCTCTGGTAGTTCCTCAAGGTCATCTTCCTCATCAAGCTCATCTAGTAGCAGCAGCAGTAACAATGACCGTTCCAGGGCAAAAAAGAAGTAAGTCTTAATATCATAACTTTTACAATGACATAATGTTGTTAAGTAGAGGAACTTGTGTCCTAATGTATACACTGTGGAAAGGGAATAGCGACACAATGAAAAAAGATTGTGTATTGAAACCTACACCTTCATCAATCTTATCACTATTTCTGGTACTTCTTGCTTGCCACATACAAGCACACACATGTTATCTCACATCTTGGCTATGGCTTAAATCAGCGTTTTTGAAAGTCTTCTTGCAAAAATTCTGTACTGAGCTATGGCCTTCTGTACGAAGCACACATGTTATGCTCCTATCACAGAACTGGTTACTTTTGTAACTCATTGTTTTATTGTATATAGTAATCGAAATTTTCAACCCCCTCAATATTGATATTAAATGAAAAGGCTTGACTGAAGTTGAATACAGTACACCATGAAAAAAATTCAAATTCAAGATAGCGTCTCAAACATGATATAACGGGTTAACTTTAGATTGAGCTTGGGGGCTCAGTCGTGAATGACGCGACTTTCACACCAACACTCGTGGGTTCAATTCCCACACAAATGTGTGTGTGCAAACATTTGTGTGCATGAACATGTCTGTCTTGGTCTGGACAT
Source organism: Pyralis farinalis (assembly GCA_947507595.1). Taxonomy (NCBI): domain Eukaryota; kingdom Metazoa; phylum Arthropoda; class Insecta; order Lepidoptera; family Pyralidae; genus Pyralis; species Pyralis farinalis. The sequence continues at coordinate 17,882,486 of OX382272.1, forward strand.
TAAGAGGGTAGAGCGCATCAAAGCAGCCCGTCTGGGGAGGTACCTCCACCTCACAGAAAACAGCAGCCAAATAACAACTCCCTAGAGGGTTGTTGTGTTCCTGCGTGTGAGTGAGGTCACCAGTAAGCTCCCAAGGAGTTGCTGTATAAGCAGCAGAGGAGACATCGCGCAAGTGATACTTAAATTAAGTTTATATCACTAGTGTTAATAGGCTACGGTACCCGCTTTACATCAGGTGGGTCGTATGCTTGTACGCCTCCCGGCATAGTATAAAAAAAGAAATTCCACTCGCCCCATGATTTTGTCTAATCAATGAAGAGAATGGTGGTACTTTTAGCTTTTAGTACATTATCTACCTATATCATTGTTTTTTTTTAGACTAACTTAAAAAAAATACTTTTTTTAATTTTAATACTTATTTTCTTTAGGACTTCACCACACAAGAGTCCTGTTAAACGTGAAACAGAGCGAGAGAAAATAAGGGACCGATCACCATTGGGAGATAAGAAAAAACTTTCTACTACTTCTGTCAATGAAAAGACAAAAAGCAAGGAAAAGCATGAAAGGTAAAATATTAAACATCTTTGATCTTTCTAGTAAATAAATCAAAGAAGAGACACTACATCCTATGGGCTTAAATTTTGAAATTATTATTATGCTGTATAGCAAATTCGTAAATCTAATTAGTGGTCAATATCCAGCGAATACAGGCTGTACAATAAATTCCATAAAATCTTAAATTCGCAACAAGATGGTACTTCTACTTTATATATTTTAATTATATATTTTTTTATATTTGATAGGTACTGCTTTAGTTTATTGCTAAATTTGCATGGAATTAATTTTAGATATACATTAATAGAACACCATTTAATATAGTAAAAAATAAATATATGTACAAACTTCTTAGTTGAATTGTTAATACAAGAGCACATATCAGTATGTGTGAACCATTCTTTTACTTGCTTGATCATAATGTGATTTCATCACATTAAACACATGTTTACAAAACTTTTGGCATTATACTTTGGCCCTTTAGAGCCAAAGTTAATCTCACAAATATTTGTTATTTGGCAATGAAGTAGGTTATATAGTTGGTTAATAGATTCAGGCGTTACTTTGCGAAAGTCAAATTTACAGGCAACTTGATCCAAACTACTTTGTGTGCTTCCGCTCCCGATTAGTTCATGCGAACTACCGCCGGCCGGCACCCACCCACTACCGTTAGTAGATGCATGCCGCCGCTGCCATGGCTGCTCCGGTCCGGAGCCGCCAGGGCTAGTGATGGGTAATGGGTAAAAACCCAATTCACCCACTGTGGGTTTTAACCGGGTTATAACCCATAATCACCCATTTTGTCGGGTGAAAATGATTTGATAATTGGCAATGAAAAATTAATTCGTATTTTCAAGTTTTCGACATACTGACGATGCATTTTATAAATGATTTAATACATTTTAGTGTAAAAAAGGAGAAACACGTTCTCAAAACACAAAACTATTAGCTATTTTCATGGTTTCTTGGCCGATTTCAATGACACATAGTTTAGTGTGTGTATTTTGACATGAAAGGACTCTAGAGACCGTGCAAGTTAGCTGTTCCTGCCCTTTTAATGTTGCCATACTAATAAAAATGCGAAACACCTTTTTATTGGGAAAATTATTATAATTGCTATAAGTAATATAAATGACAATTCTGATATTATGCTTGCGTAAATTCGTTATCCTTTCACGATTAGATTATTGACACACTAATAGCGTTTTACCGATATTATAAAACAATTTTTCCCAAATTTCACCAAAAGCATGGTCGGTAGTTGCTCAATAATTTATATGTCAATGAAACAAGCGACATAACATCGATTTTTTTTTATTATCAAAAGGGAATTAGAATTATTTTCTTTTGTTTTTGTAATAAAACCAGAAACTATATGACGGCAATACGCCTGATAACTAAATATATAATTTAAGAATTTATTACTTAGTAATAATTATTTTTATTAAAAACAAATATTATTAAGTTTTTTCTTAGAAGAAAGTGGGTAATAAGAAGGTAAACAGTCACCCTGGTATCAAGCCCTGACGTTTTTGCGATATAGCTGTCTGTTTTGGTCCAAATGTCACCGTGTACAAATGTGATCTGAACGGACTCTAGTTTGTAAATAAAACTGAATATTCCAGTGTGATTCAAGATTATTAATATATTTATATTTTACTTATTTTTACATATAAATTTAATTAATCTAATCTAAATCTTCATATCTTTAGTCCCAAAACCGATCGCAATCATGATAATTCGATCATACTTACTCCTGAAGTACCTTTTGTTGGCACGTTGGGGGCTATCAGTTGGTGACTTTGGTCTCACAATTGGTGATAGATCATATTCACGTTCGTGAATATTTTCACTTAAACTGTCTTCTTGTCTATTCAACAAGTTCCAGTTATACGTTATGAACGTCAATTTCGCTGCCCTCTCTGTAGTTAGTCAATTTCGTTCTCTATTATGAAATGGTACTATGCACACGCTCTTCTGCAGCAGAAGTGCACGGGGCGGTTAGAATCCATACAGCAATTTTACTTAATGCATTATATCCACATATACCTTTCCACCACGTTGTTGCGCTGATCTCTCTGATATTTGACCACACAAATCTTCAGCTCCAAAAACCATCTTTGGCCTTATAAGATGCCAAGTTTGGTAAAATACTCAAACACATATTACATCAGATTTGATGGGTATATTCCATGGCTTCAACATCTTTAATTTTCATCTGGCTCGTCTCCTTGGGTGGTAGAGTATAGTAAATGTGCTGCCAAATGTATTGGTTTCACACACATGTTAATCCTCTCATCAAAACAACCCTGGAGTTCATTTTTATTATTATTGTATATTATAGTGATATCAGGTAATCTGAATAAAAATTTGGATTTCATATCATTTAGCGTGATAAATACTTTTTGACTTATTTCCATTGTCGGACTCAAGTATAAAAATTGCTTCAGATATCGGTTCTAAAATCATGATGCACTACCTTATAAAACTCCAAAAAGTGTCATCCAACAGAGTTGCCTTGTCCTCTTTTGGCAAAAAGGTGGCTTTTTTATGAACCGCTAATGTCTGCAAAGCAACTTTAGTATTTGCCAAGCTTTTGATATTTGTATAGTAACTGTTCCACCGGGTATCACATGGAAGCTTTAAACTCAATGGTTTTTTAAACACCAATGGCTATGTCTTTTAAAGTATTTATAACATTCGTTTATATAATATCTTTGCAAATTCAATGTATGTGTAGTGCAGTTTAGGTACGTAATATGTGGGAACTTCTTTTTTGTTAGGCGAAAAGCTCTTTGGATGTTGCTCGCATTGTTGTCAATGAGTGTCGCAAATTTATTTTCTCCGTACTCTGACTGTATGATATTTCTTGAGATTATACTCGCTTGTGTGTCGATTTTCTCTCGTTGTTAAGTTTTTCACAAATATTGGTTGTGGTTTTGATATAAGAAAATTAATTATTCCTTCATTTCTGCAGTTGCACCAAACATCAAGTTACAAATGCAAATAGTTTTTCGACAATATGTCATCTTTTAACACTCGTTGCATTTCAATATATATATTATCTAAAATGCTGGTGGAGAGAGATTTTCTGGTCCGAAATTTATACAGAGGCTGGAGTTGTTCGAAGAAGTTTATCCATAGAGGGTGTCAATTGTGGATAAAGGTGTTCCAGTCACATAAATAGCCTTCGTTAAAAGTGCGTTAAGATTTTGTTTAGCTCCATCGGACAGGGAAAAAGACGCAGAGCTTTCCATTGATGACAGTGGCTGGTCATATATTGCAGTAGCTGGTCTTATATTCTCATTGTTTGGAAGCGCTTGCAACACCGTGATAACGCTTGCAGGTTTAGTTGATCCTTGTTTGATGTTCCGGCCAATTCGGGCATTTTAAAAAATGTTTAGTCATCCTCTGTAGACTGGCAGGTTTGTATCGTTTCTCGGAATATCTGCATGTAGTGATTTGTTTTCAGTTTCCCGATAGTGTGCCCATATGCGTAGGGTTTTTCTTCTCACTATAACGACTTAAAATAAAGTTCATTAGCATACAACTATGACCTAAAATTCAATTATTTATTTATTCACAGGACTTTTGTCTTTTATCTAAGGTCGATGAATTATTTTGGCACTCTTTCTCTACCTGTCACTAATACTGAATGTCAAAGCGAGTTCGTCAATATACAGAGTACACGGTAGGCAAAAAAAAAAATTGTTAACCGTATTGTGACCAATACGTTAAAAAAAAATATTGGTTACGACGATTATTTCGTATTTCGAGATTTTTTGACTCCATTATCTCCAAAGTACGCAGAAATCGTTAAGTGCAATACTAATAATCACTTGTTTTCTAACATGAGCGCCATCTTGACGACGGTGAGGGTATTGTATAATTAACAAACCAATCAAAAAGCAGGAAATCAAAGTCCGTATAACCAAAATCAAAGACAAAACTGATAATGGACGGCTCGGAAGAAAGAGACAGGTGGAGCCGATAGATCTCTTATCTCGATTTGACCCTCAGAATCACATGACTATTATTCTTATTATGCATAGTAACTTTATTTACATTTTTTAATACACATAGCCTAAGTAATTAAACTGTACATATACTTCTAAAACATGTTTTAAAAAAATACAGTTTAATTACTTAGGCTATATGTATATTTTTTACTAAATTATCTGAGTAATCTTCGGCTAATTCACATATTTTTAAAATAGGTAGTAATATTCTAAATGTTTATAAAATTCATTAGTTCATATTACATTAAACCTAATTATGTATCATAAGTATAAAACAGTAAATAATAAAGGTTTAATATTTTAAGTAGTTTTTTCTTTAACAGATAACACCAAGAATTTTGTACATACTTTTTTACCAGTGCTCTTTTCATATCTAAATCGATTAAATTAATGTACAAATTAGCAAAATGGTTTTAATTTTTGATATTGTAAAGTCAAAAACGTGATAGTTGTCCTTTTTTGTCAAAGATTGCCAAGAAATCAACTAAGTTTGCAGTCCATTAGCTGCCATTTTGAATTTTCTGCTTAGTTTTACTCGTCAATCTATTTAAAATTGTCCAAAAACCATTTAAAATTAGTACAAGATAATAGATCTGTTCATATTCAATGATGAATCGTTTTCACCCGCGAGAATGGGTTAAAATTGGGTGATAACGGGTGGTAACTGGGTTTTAACCCACCCGCCGGTTTTAACCCGGGTGATTACCCATCTCTAGCCAGGGCAATAACGGTGGCGGGTGCATGCGGTTCACATTTCAGATGGCGAACACTCGCAGAGACGACCGGAGCAGCCATGGCAGCGGCGGCATGCATCTACTAACGGTAGTGGGTGGATGCCGGCCGGCGGTAGTTCGTATGAACTAATCGGGAGCGGAAGCACACAAAGTAGTTTGGATCAAGTTGGTTATATAGTTAGCAATAAGCCTGACTGAGGATGTACCTCCAATTACAAAAGATCATATTCATAGTTCATAACTACAGCAATGGCTCACATTATTCAGGACATAATATATTTGTAGGCCTGTAATTAAAAAAAAACTATTTTGATACTTTATGTATTTGTATAGATCACCAGGACGAAAAAAACGTGAGCGTTCACCACCTCCACGGCCTACTCGTATTCACATTGGAAGATTGACACTAAATGTGAATAGAGAACATATTCAAGAGATATTCTCCACCTACGGAACAGTGAAAGCAATTGAATTCCCAATGGATAGACTGCACCCACATAATGGCCGTGGTTATGCTTACGTTGAGTTCAGCAATCCAGATGAAGCAGAAAATGCTATGAAGCACATGGATGGAGGTAATTCTTCGTTTAAGCAGTTTATTGTAAAAATCAAAACTTTTACAACTTGTTCTTTCTTTCTTTGTCTTTTATTTAAGCTTGACTCCAATTATAACAAAACAACGTAAACTTCAAAGCTTCTCAGCAGTACACAGTAAACATTCAGATCAGATCACATGTTTCCTAACAATGTAAGTTGTATGAAAAATAATAAACTTTCGTTTAAACCAAACGTGCACAGCCTGTAAATCTGTAGGTATTGTCCAGATGCAGGTAGAGAATAGTTATGAAAATAAAAAAACCGTAGTTAAAAAACTAAAAAAACATTATGTATTTGCCAAAGAGCTCATCAAGACTAGTCGAAATAGATGGACTTAATGTTAACCATTGAGAAGTTCCTACAACAGCCTCTGTCTTCGATCATACCAGTTTTATGTAACCACTCAAGTACAATGTTTGACAATGATACAACAAATAGAAGTCAGGAATTCAATTCGGTTCTTTAGATTCCAAGGATACGACATAAGCTAAATTGTACCCTGCTCAGCAAGCCTTATCAACACCATGTGGAGAGAGCTAGCGCTCAGGTAATAATTACCGATACCTTGCTGTAATAATAATGAATGAGTTTGTTCGATCGGCAGGACAAATCGACGGTCAGGAGATTACGGCTGCGCCGGTGCTGGTGCCGTCGCGTCCGCGCCGGCCTTCCCCGCGCCCGCCGCCGCCACGGCACGCACCACCTAGGCGACACTCGCCGCCCAGGTTAGTATTAATTGTATAAGATTTTCCAAAGTAGAGAACAGTACTTTGGAACTATTCAGATGACTGACATGATGGACATCTCTATCGTAATCTAACGTTTTTATTAAGCGGTATGATTGAATTTGAGAATTGAACTATGACATAATATGTTTCTGACTAATTCAACCCAGAACTATTCTTCAGTTACATAACACATCTGCTTCTATATAATAGTAGTAACATTAGTTACAGAACAACTAAAAATTTGAGTAGGAGAAGAAACAATTTTTCCATTTTGTCCTTTCAAATGCCAGTGGTAATAAGATAAGAAACAAGTATTTCCTTTTCTTATCTCGTAAAGCAGTTGCTTAACATTCTAATTTCGCCTTATTTAATAAACATGCCTTTATTTTTGTTATTACCCTACATTGTTAAATGGGATATTTATTGTATAAGAAACTATATCTCGTTCAGGCAGCCGAGATTTAGAATGTAAATAAATATTCAGAGGAGCACAACACATTTTTATTGAGTATATATAGTACTCTTCCTCCTCTTAGAGTTACCACCACTATTACTAGTTTTTTATTTGGTGTAACTTATTTATGTATTTACTTCAACAAAATTAAAGTTCTAAACTCAAAACCCAACTAATATAAACCTTGCCTACGTACCAAAAATATATAGACTAGACTTAAAAGTAGACACATTTTTTATTACAAATAAATGAACAATAATAGTATAATATTGGACTATTTATATGAGCAGATTGTAATTTTAATATAAAGGTCAATTTCTAGGCCAGTCATAATAGGGTTCGAACAACAAAAAAATTCGTTACAGCAATCCGACACCGGGATATTGTAGAATAAGATATTCTAAAAGAGGGAAAAATAAATCGAACAGTCTGCTGCTATCCGGGGTGGAATGGGGTGCTTTTTAGGGGTTGAAATCAGTTTTTCGCGATTTCTGGCTAAACGGTGCATTCTATCGAAAAAAGTTAAATGTAAAAGTTGTAGATAATAAAAAGATCTACAACTGTTGTATTAACCATTTTTACCCTAACCTCAAAAGTTTTCGAAAAAATGCAAAAAACCGATTTTTTGGTTTTTAATTATTTTTTTCGAGAAAAAAGAATCAATTGAGCTCAAACTTTGCCAAAAGATACCTTTTGGTATTATAAAGATGTAGTAATTTTTTGGAAAGGAAATATTCTAAGGTTTTTTTAAAATTCCATTTTTTCGAAAAAAAAAATGAAATTTTCAACGAAAATCCTACCTAAAACTTCGCAATCTACAGAGTTCAAATTTGGCACACTTAAACGTTGTTATGTCTACTTTCAATTAGTAGTGAAAAAAAGTACATTGCAATGGAAAATAGCGGGAAAATTGAAAAACCTAAAAAGGCCTTTTTTTGTGGTTTTTGGCATATACATCGTCGAACAATCGTTAAATTAATAAAATCATTATAATTTCTTTATGCTCATAGAAATTATAATATCAATCTTTGATTATTGAATATCAATTTTTGATTATTGTACAGAGCGAGTTTTTATATGATATCATGCATGTCTAAAACAGCAAATTGTATCTGCTACACTTTTTTCGATAGAATGCACCGTTTAGCCAAAATTCGCGAAAAACTGATTTCAACTCCTAAAAAGCACCCCATTCCACCCCGGATAACAGCAGACTGTTCTATTTATTTTTCCCTCTTTTAGAATATCTTATTCTACAATATCCCAGTGTCGGATTGCTGTAACGATTTTTTTTTTTTCAATTTTCTCTCCTATTTTTACTGGCCTATTCGTCCATACTAAACAAATTGTTCACACATAATTACTAAATATGATTGTAATAATGTCGTTTACCTTATTTAAATGGTATAGATAATAGGATTTGTTGCGCTATTATTAATGTCTATTAAACTTTAATTAATTGACGACTTAATCACGTACATATTACTTAACTTGCCAAATGTAACAAATTCATGTACAGACATGATTACGATTGTTATCGGTTGATTTGTAAAGAAACTCAGTATCGGGCCTGAGTGATTACCGTTTTTATCTCGTCTCGTTAAAATCCTTTATATATGTGCGTTTACCTTACGTGGTACCTAGTACAACGGCATATGTTATTTTATTTATTGTTCATCCATGTTTCTGGACATTCTATTTAAATGTATTTGTGGCATCCACGATTTGCAGACAGCTCGATGAAGGTATGTTTGCGTGTGCAGGTACCGGCGCCGCAGTCCGCCGCGTCGCCGCTCGCCGCCGCGTCGTCGCCGCACGCGTTCTCGCTCGCCGCGCCCCGCACCGCGCCGCCGCCGATCCAGGTCCTCTTCCTCCTCCCGTTAACTCCACACCTTCGCATCTCCGCCTCCCACCACTACCATCACTCCAACACGCATACATAACACTAACATATGATGGTTACACTTCGTAGCTTTGTTTTTATGTAGGTAAAAGGATGTCTCGCAACATCCCTACGTATTATAACAAAATCTCCCACGCGTTGGACATCGTCTTACCATCATGAGTGGTTTCCCACGTTAACTAGAAAATGAATGTGGTCCATATACTTCCATAGGAAATGACAAATGGAAAATCTGAGCAAGTTAAAAAACCAGATGTATTCAGTCCCATAGTTGTATGTTATTGGAAAGGACTTTACATTATTGAAATTTATTAGTATTGGCAGTTCATCACTAATCATTGGGGAGAAAATACTTTTTGAAGTTTGCCCCATAATTTAGAAGCCGATACCCATGCCTTTACTACGGCAACATTCATTCATGAATAGAATTAATTACAATTTAATGACATTAATTGGAGAATGATAGTAGTAAAGCCACCGCTTAATACCTTTCTGCCCGTGCTATTTCTATAATGAATTTGACTTTGTGATATTGGTCAAAGTACACCACTAGTTATGCGTCTGCGCCATGTTGTGGGTGTAGCGACATTGAATCAGCGCGAATTTGAAAATATCATCCATGAAGTAAACTTTTATTCTAGGTTCCAATTAACTACACTAATTTATATTAGATCTAGGTGACTTCATAAACCCTACTAACGCTCGACTGATAACGGAGGAAATACTATTAACATAGGATCACATTTTCTCAGTGTAGGCTCACTATGGTTCATTATTGATCCCATACATAAAACACAATTCATTCCAGAGACTTCTAACCAGGTAAGTATTCTCCGATTCCCATTTAATAAAATTATACAATTACCTACCCAACGTTAGAGTGCAGGTAAGTAGTGTTGCAGTTACAAGTTTACAACTAAACCATAAGTAAATCGATGTTTAACCATAAATTTCTTGTTATAAAAGCTTGCAAAATGGAAACTGAACAGAGTGACGTGAAAATGAACTACAATTGACATATAGATGGTGAAGTGTATATGTAATTACCGCGTTTTTAATTGTAACTACAAAGGACGCTTGATTGACTTGTATCAATAAATTCTAATATTAACTTTATTATTTTCATTGGTTCCCAGATCCAAAGATCCTGTTTCCTTTGCCTAATAATTGGTAATTATTGGCGTCACGTCAGTTAAGTGTTAGAAGTATAAATAACTTAGGCAGTATAGTTTGTTTTATGACATTTTAATAAATATTTGACAAGACTGATCTCATGTTTTACTTGCAATTATTTTACAATATGTTTGGTAATCAGCAACTAATACTTTCCCCTTGTACAAATAATTAGGCTCCAGTCCTAGTTCGTATGACGACCTGAAACCAAATTAAACTTATAATAGCAAAAGTAAAACGAGGGAAAATATTTTTTTCACTGAGTAAGAAAATCCGAGGATGAGAAAGACTCGCTATCGGATTTACTCGCTCGGCACCGACGGGGTCTTGGTGACCGCTCTCCCTCCGAAGCAGCGGCCTCCGACCCATCACTCTCAGTATTACTCTTAGTGCCTGTGCTCATTATCAATAAAAACAAGTTATTAACGCTTAAGCAATAATCTTAAGAGTCAGAGAGACTCAAAACACACTTAAAATTGTTAAAATATAATATTTTATCACAATTGAAAAACTTTTCACGTTTTAACGGCAAAATCTATAAACACTATGAATCGAAGTTGACAGGTGTCAAACTCAAGGATTTTGACACGCTCTGCAAGGAGTGAAAGAGACAGGTAATACAGGGAAGTATAGAATTTACCACAGATTATACATGATTTAAGGCAATCTCTATAGATGCTTCTTCAATACAATGCTGTGTGTTTTTTCACACACATAATAACTGTTTTGTTGGAATGCAAAACAGTCTTATTATTGTGCCCTTGACTGCAAATGTGTGTGTGGGTACGATCTGACATCACACAAAAAGGAATACACCAATGTTTAGCTCGCCTGATTGTGTCACTAATGAGGCTGTCATTAGCAATAGGACAGACACTGCAGTGGTGCACTATATGAAAAAACACGTACTATCACTGGGTAAAGCATGTGCATGTGAATCGAGAGACCAACAAATTTACTTAAATGAAATAAACATTAAGAATGAATTTGTTAATAACAGCCGAGGCAAAAACTCATTAATTGTAGGAAAATATAAACTAGTTTTCTCGTGATGCCATCTGAGAGTTCTCTATACTTTGGCTCGTTTATACTTTATAGACAGACTGGAAGTTATATGCAAAATTCTCATTACGAATTTTCCCAATCTTAACACATCTTGTTTTTATAATGTTGTACTTTAAGAGATATCTTATTTTGTACATTATGCAAATAAAAGACTGAATAAGGTACTCATAATCAAATGGCACAATATTTCTGTGTAATGTTAAAGAAGTCAGGTGTGTAAGGAGTTCGAGATGTCCTTACATACCTCACTGGCTTCTTTAACAATCATAACCCTTCTTGTGCACGCTCGCCGACCTAACATTACCTTCTGATAAAACACGCTCAATTTGGTCATGGTCTTCCTCAACTCCTACATCCTTCTACTTAATACCGATACTCTTTCAGACCAACTTTGTTTCTTACGTCATCATTATTTTATATAAATTGCTACTTAGTAATATACTGCCATTTTTATTCTTTCAACAATCTACGCGGATCGGATATAGCTAGTGCAATGTATTAACAAATGTTCAAGTAATGTCTCTCTAACAGTGGCATTTGTTTGCAAATAAGTTTAACTGAAAATATTTGCACTCACGGGTAATGAATTCTCATGTTTTTTGGCCCTCTCACTGGATTCCAAGCTGATACAGGAGCTTTGTTTGCTAGCATCAACCCAGCCACTGCCGTGTATAATCCATATTCCTGGCATATTTTTTCCTGTAAATAATTAATAGCGGTGTATTCGAAATGGATTAACAAAACATTGCACAAGTTGCATGTATAACTGTAGAAGTTAGTCTGCAACAGTTGACGGCATAAACCGTGATGTTAATTGAACGCGTTCAGTCTCGCTTTAAGAGTATTTGGAACGAAACTATAATTATATTGCATATGAAGTGTCGAAAGCGTAAAGTGTTTTTATTTACGAACTCGCTTTCTGAGTTCAGTTTATTCAGCATCAAAGAAGGGGTCACGTTCGCGTAATTAAATGATAAATAGAGGTCCAGGCCGATTCTACTTAAAACCTGCAGTTGCTTAACAAATGTCATGTTACCATATTTCAAAGTAATAAATTGGGCTTTAATTTTAATGTTGACTTCAAGCGCCGTTGCACTTGGTCGCCGGCGTGAAAGCATTTCTAAACGAAAAGAAACTTTTTAATCATAACTTACGCCCGACAAACATGTCCCAAAACAAAATAAATGTTTTGCTCTTTAAAATATTAATTTAACTTCGTAAATGTTGTTAGCAAAACTGCAAATAAACTCAAAACTTCTGTCACTGCTACACAAATGTCAAAACAATTTATCATAATACGATTATATTGCAGGAAATATGCAGGTGCAGGTCAGTGTTTTAACAGAATAGCGGATCATTAGTTGCAGCGCGGCTGCAACGTTGCTGCTGTCATATAGCTTGACAGAATAACAAAACGTCAAAATGTACGCATTTTGACACACGCCGCGTAGCAGTTGCGCTTTTTTTAGTAGAATTGGCCTACAGGTCTCCAGTTGTGCCGACACAACACACTGCACTTCAATAGTCAACGTTTGTAACAACTTACCCTCCATTCAGCTAGCATGTAGTCGGCATCGCTAAGAGCAAAAGCTGCTTTGTCCACATGATCCGAACTGGAAAAATGTGCCAGGTAGTTCTCTTCTAAGAAGTTCACAAATGAACTTGGCTGACTTGTAAATTGTTCAATTATATTTGAAGGCGAATGTGTTAATTTCTTATTTCCCGTTTCAAGTAACACTGGAATGTCAAACACAAAAATGTTTATTAGCCGAGTCCGTCTCAATAACATAGTCACGTGACGTTGTATCCAACTTACTTCGAGTTTTATTGACCTTATCATCTGAAAAAACGGTTTTTGGTAACAGTAGTAGGTATGTAAGCCCTATTCTTCTCTGAACATTCCTTATGGTTATCGTTTAAATGATTAGCAAAATATTGATGTTTTGGTTAGCAGAAAAGAACCTCGCTTCGCGGACATCTTTACTGTTCATGGATCTCAAGACAACACTAACATAACCAAAAAAAAAACATAAAACTGTTGTTTAACTCCTTAACAGAGACACATTCCCGTCATCTTGGGAATATTTGCAGGTGTAATATATGTTTCTGCTCCCCAAGCAATATATTTAAATTTCTTATTTCTATTTAAATAATCAATAAACTCTACATCTTATTATAATCTTTTGTCCTCATGTTGGTATCTCCAAAAAATCCTTACCCGTTAAAATCGTTAAATTGTAATTTTTAAATTGCCGATATGTCATATGAAGTCCTCAATGGGGGAGTGATGCTTTTAACATTAAAAGTATCTATGGAATATGCCTGATGGTAAGGTAATCGCTTACCATCAGGCAGACCGTCACTTGTTTTCCATATGATTGTGAAATTTAATTCTATAACTTCACGCCAAATCCCTTGCGGGGTAGGCAGAGAGAACCGAGCGCCACGTGACTCGATCCTTACATATCTCACTCGCTTCTTTAACATTCATTGCTCTTCTCATGCACGCACGCCGGTTTCTAGGGCTCCTGACATCACCTGTTCTGATAGAACATGACCAATTTGGTCATGGTAGGTAAGTCTTGGCCTTCCCCGGCTCCTACATCCTTCCACTTTTGCATTGTATATCTGCTTCGTCATTCTTTCATCTTGCATTCTTTCTACATGCCCGAACCATCGGAGCATGCCTCTTCTTATTTTAACACCGACGCTCTCTTTCAGACCAACTCTATTTCTAACATCATCATTGCGAATACGGTCTACAAGCCTTACGCCACAAATTTTGCGCAGCGCTCGCATTTCAACCGCGTTTATTCTACTTTCATTATCTTTCTGCCATACCCAACTCTCGCTTCCATAAGTTAGCGTTGGGATCAACACTGCATTGTGTATAGCGAGTTGTGCCTTCTGGCTCAGGATTTTACTGCCAAGAAGTTTTCCCAACGCTCCATTCACACTATTCCCAGCACTCACTCGTCTTTCCACATCTGCGGTGTACCTTCCATCCCTGCTGAAAGCGCATCCAAGATATACAAACTCATCTACTTGTTCCAACACTTCATCATCAATCGTAATCCTTACATTAGTTCTGGATTCTTCTCTTTCAAATACCATCATCTTTGTTTTCTTCACATTCAGAAGTAAGCCTTTCTCCATACATTCGTCTTTCATCGTTGTGACCAGTGTTTGCAGTTTAGATGGTGTATCTGCTAATAGCACGGCATCGTCTGCATACAGCAGACAGTTCACTACTTGGTCACCCATGCGCAATCCACATTCGTTGACCTTATTCTCTGCAGACAACTATCGAGATACAGGATAAACAGCCTAGCAGATAGCATGCAACCCTGTTTGACACCAATTTTGACATCAAACCAGGGTGACATGCCACCGTCTATCCGCACACATGCTGAGCAATCCTTGTAAGTGGACTGCACATCACGGAGCAGTGAACCGTCAATCCCATATCTCGGCAATATGTTCCGCAGTTCCTTTCGCACAACCCTATCAAAGGCTTTCTCAAGATCCACAAAACCGCAGAAAACCTTCCGGTCTATGGCCAGATGCTTCTCTACGATATTGCGGAGCGAGAAAACTTGATCCGTACATCCCCTTCCATTTCGGAAACCTCCTCCTGTAAATTTAATTAGAAAGTATATTTATAAAGAAAGAACATTACAAGAAAGAAAATCCTGTGTGACATGATTGACATACATACACACATCAAAAGTGTCTAGGGATCAACATATATTTTTGCAATAACTTTTCTCCTGATTGATATTAATTAACATTTTCTTTAAGGATTCATCAAATAAAGTGTTTTCGTTTGTCTACAGTAACGATAAACCAAGTCACCTTTGCATTAATAAAGAAATTTGCCATTTTCATAATAAAGGGATTTTTGACATTTGAACCACTAACATTAAAGTTCGAAAAAAAGACTGAAATAACAGTTTTCTTTAAAATTTTATTGGGTAACTTAAACAATTAATAATCCGATTTCTACCGCGAACACTAACAACACAAGAACATCGGTTTGGCATACTCAAAATGAGTTCATCCAAATCACGCTGTGGAATGGCCGCCCATGTTCGTTGCAACAACAAAAAAAGGTCTTCTTGCGACTGGATACCCTCCATATTCGGCAGAGCTCTTCTCTGTAGCATATCCCATGCATGGACACGGAGACAAGACCGATACATTCAAATCACAACTCGAAGAGCTCCAACAATAACCGCCATGATGTTAGCCGTGACGCTTCATCACTCTTCAGGGAACTTAATTAGCGACCAAACAGTCAGAAACCGCTTGCATGAAGTGAACCTTCATTCCCGAAGACCGCTAAGGGTACCACCTATAGCAATGCACAATCGTAGGATTCGATATCAATGGGCTCTTGAACACAGAAATTGGGCAGAAGAACAATGGCGTTTCGTGTGCTTTTCTGATGAGTCTCGTTTTGGTATGAGACCGGATACAAGACGTACACGACACTGGAGAACCCCTGGACGCCAATAGCGATTAAAATCCTGCCAGGAAGTCCATCCTTATAGTGGTGGAACCATCATGGTATGGGCGGGTATTTGGATCGGCGGAAGAACTGAGTTGATTTGGATCAGAGGCAACCTCAACGCTCAAATTTATGCTGAGACGATTGTATCAGACGTCATCGTTCCTCTACAAGTGCAAATCGGTCCCTTATTTCAGTTAATGCATGATAATGCACGACCGCACACCGCAAGAGTTGTAAGACAGACTCTCGCCGCAGCTAACATCAATGTCATGCCCTGGCCTGCTCAGTCGCCAGACTTGAACCCGATGGAGCATGCATGGGATATGCTACAGAGAAGAGCTCTGCCGAATATGGAGGGTATCCAGTCGCAAGAAGACCTTTTTTTGTTGTTGCAACGAACATGGGCGGCCATTCCACAGCGTGATTTGGATGAACTCATTTTGAGTATGCCAAACCGATGTTCTTGTGTTGTTAGTGTTCGCGGTAGAAACACGGATTATTAATTGTTTAAGTTACCCAATAAAATTTTAAAGAAAACTGTTATTTCAGTCTTTTTTTCGAACTTTAATGTTAGTGGTTCAAATGTCAAAAATCCCTTTATTATGAAAATGGCAAATTTCTTTATTAATGCAAAGGTGACTTGGTTTATCGTTACTGTAGACAAACGAAAACACTTTATTTGATGAATCCTTAAAGAAAATTTTAATTAATATCAATCAGGAGAAAAGTTATTGCAAAAATATATGTTGATCCCTAGACACTTTTGATGTGTGTATTTTAAATACATATAACATATTTTAAATAAAATTGGAACTCAAGTAAAAAAAATTGTTCCATTTTTCATCAGCTACGATATTGAGTTTCATGTATTTATACTTATGCGTTTGTAAATTATTATGGCTATTCCATTCATATTTCCATATTCATTTGTACGTCTTTTATAATAGAAAATTAATTAAGAAATGCGCGAACGAAGTTCGTAATATTTAAGTACGTGAATTTGACTTTTCAACAAACATGAGTTCTTTGGACAGACTTATACAACAGACCATTACACACGTCTCAGAATATTACGAGAAGGCAGGACGTGGCAAGTGTCAAATTATAACAATACTTGTGACCTGAATGCCATCTAGATCTAGCATCACGGGTTCGATTTGTTTCGAAACAGGTTTTTTTTCTGTACATCAATTGTAAATAATATAATCTTAGGAATAAGGCTGCCCAAGAAGTTTTTGCACTTGTGTGTCTAAATTCAGTGGTTTTCATGTCCTACGAAAAAAACTTTGAACATGTATTTAGGTTACTACAATTATGATCCGGTTCATTCAGTCAATGACAATGATTGATATTTGATTTTGTAGAAAAGTAAAAGCAGGATTTAAACAGCCTAGGTAGTGTTTACAAATACAAAAATGAACCCTGTTCCAAAAAAAAATCGGACAGGTTTTACCGACACTTATTGAGAAGTTGCTGATTGATAAAATTATACATTAAAAATATAGTGGCATTATATTATTACATTTATTGAACATAATACACAAAAAAATATTCTAATAATGGTATTCTGGTGGGTTGGTGCACCAGTTGCGTCAGGCTGTGCGAAAGAGCGAACGCGTGGGCCGTCCTTCCTGCATGGTTAGTTATGGAGGATCCCAACCAGGAGTCGTGGTGAGAGTTAAAGTCCCCCAAACATACCATCTCTGCAGTAGGGTACCGCTCCTGCGCTTCATCTGCCTCCCGACTCATGTACTCAAAGAGCCGAGTTGTCTCCGTGTCCCTAGTATGGGGTCGGTATAGGCACATGTAAATGCGGCTCTGAAGGGCCAGGTTTACATGCACCCAGAGGACAGAAAAGGAGCAATCCTCTAGGCAGCGCAGACGGCGACAACATACATCCGAGCGGACAAACAAACAGACCCCGGCTTTCGCGAGGAAATTCTCCTCAAGCACATAACCGGGATACTGGAGGTAGGACGTGTCCGCTGGACGCTGAATCTGTGTCTCCGTCAGGAAGAGCATGGCGGGCCGTACCGTCTCTAGGTGTTGGTAGACGGCATTAAGGTTAGAGTGGAGTCCGCGGATGTTAGCGAACTCAACCTTGAACAGGGTGGTGGGGGAGTGCACCGCTGTTAGACCATCTTTTCCTATTTGCGCTGTCATGAGTAATGTAAAGTACGGAAGCGTGAAGCGGGAGAGAATTGCCACGACATTGGGGAAGAAACGCGGTGGACTGTTTCTCCATTAGTTTGTCGACAAAGGAGCTGTGCTGATCCGTCGGACGGAAGGGCCCCCGAACCCCCCCCCCGGAAGTAGTCGCCGGGTCCCCACCGTCCGGTCACCAATCGGCACGATGATCTACCCCGAGATTATGCGCGGTATGAAAGAGCAGCCTCTCAAAGTCTTGATTGGGCCCCTGTACTATACCGCGGGCGGCCAGCGGAACAACCGTTTCAACGGGTCTCCCTGGCCGACGGATCAGCTCAGTCCTCCTGACAATGAATAGACAGAATCCACCACTGTTCTCCAATATCGCATCAACAATCCCCCGAGCACTGGTTATACACCAGCTGATCCCGAAACGCGACGTACTCATAGGTGCGCCACTTCACGGGTGTTTCGCCGTGTGTACGGTGGTAGCCAACCAGGTGGGTATTTACCCTACCACCGGCCGAGATGCTGGAACGTCAGGAAATCCCATAGTCGCCTCTTACTACACCCAGGGGAAGAGAGGGGGCGGTGATTTTTAATATTCTTTCTCCGTCACCGCACGGATAATATCTAAATTGTTGCCCGTTTTTTTTTTTGTGAGTGTTAAATTATTGTAGTGTAGTGTATGAGCATTAAATTAAGGTCTTATTGTATAATTTATTAATTACCTTTGGGATTTAGCACTCTGCCTACACCATGTAGAATAGTGACGGACTGATCTTTTCCTAAAGATAAAAATTTACTTGCAGTTTGTTTTTTCCTTTTGCCAGCTTTGGTTTTCGGATCTTTTTCCACAACAATACTTGTTTCCAAGTTCATATTAGATCCTGAAATGTGACATATTTTTGAATACCTAAGTAGATTTAGGTACAAATTAAGGGTACCTAGACGTAATATTCGTGACTTCAGATTTTTGTCGAATTCCTTATACATACAACATAAGTACATAACACGGAATACAGAAAGGCGTTCTGAAGGTTCCGTCCCTAAATTGTAGGAGAACAAAATTTCATATGTTGCATATAAGTTATAATTTAATAAATATTAGCTTTAATGTGAAATAACTCTAAAACTTACACTAACCGAACATTATTTTATATATTTACTTACCCAAAAACTATACTCTAAATTTAACCTTTTCAATAAAAATTGATCATAAATATGAATTTAAGTTTAAAAGACACAGTATACCAATACAAGCAAAGAAGGTGAAGAGTTTGTGTGTAACTCTTCACTTTTCGAAGCCGTATTGAAGAAATAGTAGTTATAAGTAAAGCATAAAAACGGTGCAAACACGCGCGAATATCTGAGCTGTGATACGATCGCACAGGTGCAAAACAGTGAAACAAGAGCGTTTGATCACAATCTATGCGCTCAATACATCTGTACAACCATCTTATTACCTACTTTCTACGAAGTTTTTTGTAACAATTGAAAATAATATATTACCTTTGAGACATGCAAAATGTAAATTCAACACTGCAGATCGGACGTCACCCCCTGATGAATTCACAACACATTCAATCATATCAGGCGTTGGTACATTATAAACGGATGTGTGTTTTTTACTGATAATATCTGAGATTCTCTTCAGTGCAGATTTTAGACCTGTCATAGACACACTGTTGAAACTGAAATGACAAATTGACTTATACAATATCACATTTTAGTTGCACCATTTACAAGGTTGAATAAAAACGTTAGTGATGTCCTCGGTTGTAGCATACGTCCACAGAAACAGCGCCTATGACTTCATCATTTGTGGCAAATATCTGTCGGCTCAAAAAAGTATTGAGCTTAGGAAATAAGTGGAAGTCTGATGGCGCTAGATCAGGCGAATAAGGTGGGTGGGGCAGCAAATCATACTTCAATTCGTTGATTTTTGCCATAGCTTTAACACATGTGTGAACCCTAGCGTTGTCTTGGTGGAAGGTTGAATAAAAACGTTAGTGATGTCCTCGGTTGTAGCATACGTCCACAGAAACAGCGCCTATGACTTCATTCATTTGTGGCAAATTTCTGTCGGCTCAAAAAAGTATTGAGCTTAGGGAATAGGTGGAAGTCTGATGGCGCTGGATGAGGCGAATAAGGTGGGTGGGGCAGCAAATCATACTTCAATTCGTTGATTTTTGCCATAGCTTTAACACATGTGTGAACCCTGGTCGTTTTTGCTGAATACATTGATGAAGTTTATCTAGAAGATTAGCGTAGTATTCTCCATTAATTGTTTGACCTTTAGGAAGGTAATCTATCATCTGCATCCCAAAAGCCATCACTTTTCCAGCCGACTTTACAGCCATGGCTTTTTTTGAAGCCGGGTTAGCCGGGCATCCCGACTGAGTCCACTGTTTTGATTGAATTTTTGATTCTGGCGTGTAATGATGAACCCATGTTTCATCTGTTGTTACAAATCGACGTAAAAAATCGGCCTTATTACTCTGAAAACGGTCCAGACATTCTTTTGAGTTTTGCACCCGAATCCTTTTTTGATCGTGCATAAGCAATCGCGGCACTCAACGGGCCGATAACTTTTTCATATTTAATTCCTCACTTAGGATATGATATACCTGTAGTGTAAGCTATTTCAAATAACTTCAATCGTCGATCTGCTAAAACCATATCATGTACTTTCACGCAGCGATTTCACGACCATTTCCGGAGTCGTGACGCTTTTTGGACATCCGGGGCGGGCTTCATCTTGGACACATGTACGACCGCGTTTAAACTCAGCCACCCAGTTTTTTACTGTGGCATAAGAAGGAGCACATTCACCCAAAACATTCTTTAACTCGTCATAGATATCTTTCCCCTTCATGCCCTTCATATGAAGAAACTTTATCACCGCTCTTTGTTCGATTTTATCCATTTTGAAAACAGTTGACGGAATATATTTTCAAATGACAAAAAATCAATAAAATTTTCACGCCACCAAATTTTAATTTAGAACAGGTGGCCAGAGATACGAATGTAAAAATGACATATATATTTTTTTAATTTTAACTTTTTAAATAGCAGTGGCTAGTTACTTATCATCCCGCCTACGTACAATTATCTTTTATCATTATCATTAGAGTTTGCAGTTTAGGTGGTTTTTGGCGAGCAGTGATAGTCTAGCTAGTGGATAAAGAACAGGCTTTTGACTAACTGGTTCCTGGCTCGAATCCAGTGTACCACTAAATTCATGTTTTCGGATTACGTCCGCATCCAAATACCTAATTATGTCGTAAACGTTGTCCCGTTTTCCTAATCCATTAGGATTGCCGGGGTCCGCTACCTAAACCTAAGAATTTGGCGAAGATACTGATTTTTACATGAAGCGACTTCCATCTGACCTCGCAACCCAGAAGGAAAATCAGATCATTCTTGGGTAAGGTCACATGTCATTCGAAATGCAGGTTTCCTCACGTTTTCCTTCGCCGCAGAATTATTAGGAAACATTGGTGTACACGTGTTAATGTTATTATGTTTGCTTGACGAGCTCGGTGGCTCAGTGGTGAAACGCGCTGTTACGCTACTTTGACATCAACGCTCGTGGGTTCGATTCCCACACAGTACAAATATTTGTGTGCATAAACATGTCTGTTTGTATGGGTCTGGGTATTTTCTATGTATAATAAGTATGTATTTACAAAAAAATGTATTTACGTATGTTTATCCATAACACAAGCTTCGCTTACTTTGGGGCTAGGTGGCGCTGTGTAATTTGTCCGACAATATAAAAAAAAAAAAAAGAAGTAATAACGGCGGTATTGGTTTTGTCCAGATATTATAGTATCACCTTTCTAGCTGCAACTCCTGTATTCCATGGTAAATATAATTTAAGATACATATCTACTTACATTACATGATGTAAGTGAAATTGCTCCTTCAAACTGGGTGTGAAGAGATTTAATGCTGTATTTTTACTATCCGTATTAGACTCTGAACATATGAATATTATAGGTGACTTGGCCCGCTGTTTGTATTGCCTAAAATTAATACAAAAAAATACATGATATCATTCTATATCATTACCCAATATTAAAGTACATAGTATTAACATAAATGTAATAAACTTACTGTAAAACTTCTGTAAATTCTGATGGAGTTCTAAGAAAGGTGTTTGGGAAATCTTCTACTAATATTAATTTTCTATTATTGTTATCTAACAGAGATGTGAAGTTTGCCGCATTTATAATGAAATCCTGAAATTTCATGGATTGTTTCTCTCTGTATTCAAATTCACCTGTAAAATGACTATGAAAATAAAATTAAAATATTCAAAATGCAATTTTATATATGTTAAAATGCACAAACACATGGGCTCCTAATGTAACGTAGTTACCATAGCCACTGTAAGGTTGTAATATATAACTTCCACTTGCACATTGGCACCCTATTACCCACACAGTGTCACCTCAGTTTTGCTGGTAATTTCCTCTCTCGCAGGAATACACCCATTCTTAACCCTTCGAAACCCGGGTGGTCGTATACGACCGCGAAATGTATGGAAAAACGTATGTAACGGGTTCTGACTGCTCAAATAACAATTCTCATGAGTGTATAAGGTCACCATGTAACTCCTGAAGGGACTACATCGTAAACAAGAGTGGTGGCGCATAAGCAATTTATTAATACAAGTAAAAACTTCTTAACTTAGCCATACTCTTGTTTATTACGTTAGGTATTAATATACAATGTGTTTCGTTTTGTAATAATTCTAATGTTGAAAATTTTACTATTATTGTCAAATTAAACAATTTACCCTCAAGAAAGAAGAGAAACCTTTTGAAATTACCATTATAAGACCGATGGCTCTATACCCACTTTGTGCAAGACAATCACTGCAGGCTTATTTTCTTTAACACCCCATTCCATATTGTAATTTGATAAATAAACACGAACAAAATATGTAAAACGGCGCACGTAAGGCAAAATGATATATTTACGACGACAAAACTATTTATTGGAAGAATTTAACACTATCATGCTCTTTTTACATATTTCAAGTGATTATTATCTCTAAAGTAGTTTTAGCATTCCCAAGTACCTGCCTATAAGAGGGCATTTACTACTTTTTAAATGTTGATATAAAAATTGAAATAAAACAACACAAAATAAATCAAAAACATTGTACTTAATATTGAAATTTACAAATGATGTAGCAAATGAACCATCATCATTAAACAAATGAAAAACACTTCTTCGTTATCTTCTTTGTCATCGTCTCCCTCATTCTGATTTCCAGCGTTGCAGTCGAAGTATTGTCAGTGAAGTACTGCTTATATATCTTTCTTCTTCTTCTTTTTCTTCAAATAATCTTTGGATTGTATGGTCAAATAAATTTTGTAGAGGTATCCTGGCTTCATTCTCCGAAACAGTAATATTTTCGGGATAGCAAGTTGCTTAGTTTGTAAGATTTGAATTGTAGGCTGGATATATATTAGCCCCTCTAGCTTTTGCTCCTCGTTGAACTTTAATTATAGTCTTCTATGGTCATACTCGTGTCAGCAATTAGAGCTAACGCTTCCACAGGTGTGCGTAGTAAGTAAACAAGAGTGGTGGCGCATAAGCAATTTATTAATACAAGTAAAAACTTCTTAACTTAGCCATACTCTTGTTTATTACGTTAGGTATTAATATACAATGTGTTTCGTTTTGTAATAATTCTAATGTTGAAAATTTTACTATTATTGTCAAATTAAACAATTTACCCTCAAGAAAGAAGAGAAACCTTTTGAAATTACCATTATAAGACCGATGGCTCTATACCCACTTTGTGCAAGACAATCACTGCAGGCTTATTTTCTTTAACACCCCATTCCATATTGTAATTTGATAAATAAACACGAACAAAATATGTAAAACGGCGCACGTAAGGCAAAATGATATATTTACGACGACAAAACTATTTATTGGAAGAATTTAACACTATCATGCTCTTTTTACATATTTCAAGTGATTATTATCTCTAAAGTAGTTTTAGCATTCCCAAGTACCTGCCTATAAGAGGGCATTTACTACTTTTTAAATGTTGATATAAAAATTGAAATAAAACAACACAAAATAAATCAAAAACATTGTACTTAATATTGAAATTTACAAATGATGTAGCAAATGAACCATCATCATTAAACAAATGAAAAACACTTCTTCGTTATCTTCTTTGTCATCGTCTCCCTCATTCTGATTTCCAGCGTTGCAGTCGAAGTATTGTCAGTGAAGTACTGCTTATATATCTTTCTTCTTCTTCTTTTTCTTCAAATAATCTTTGGATTGTATGGTCAAATAAATTTTGTAGAGGTATCCTGGCTTCATTCTCCGAAACAGTAATATTTTCGGGATAGCAAGTTGCTTAGTTTGTAAGATTTGAATTGTAGGCTGGATATATATTAGCCCCTCTAGCTTTTGCTCCTCGTTGAACTTTAATTATAGTCTTCTATGGTCATACTCGTGTCAGCAATTAGAGCTAACGCTTCCACAGGTGTGCGTAGTACTTTTGGACTGCTCTTTGCAGCTTTACGTTTTCCTGATCTTACTAAGCTGGATTCGGTTGCGAAAGAGCACGCAGCGCCCCAAAATCTTTACTGGAACCAGTATTTTAATAGACGTTTGTTGTTCTCGCGGTATGTACGGAACTCGAAACTCTTCGTTTAACCAATCGTGATTATTTTTAATCAGTCTGTCATGTATACGATGGCATTGTTTCCATTTTGAAAATAATTTTGACACAAACACTTTAATTGTTAATTTTAACGATTTTTTTAATATTGTCAAAAGTCTTGAGCACATTTGACAATATTTAATTTGTTCAAAAGTTAAATAATAATAATATAGTTAAATAATCGGTCAATACATTCAGATGAAGAAAACTTAAAGAAACTGTCACTTTTTAAAACGAAATATATTTCTATTCTTGTAATAGTTGGTATTTCCATGGAATCGTTTCGACTACCTGAAACAGAAACAACGAATGCTCAAAGATGTGCTATTATGTGCAACTAAAATCAGTTTCCTAATAATGACAACATTCAGACCATTTCATTACACTATTCAAACCGTTACTCGTTGGAACTTTTTTTAAAAGCTTTCATGAACAATATTTTTAAACAAACGTACGATTATTTTAACTCTATGAACATGTTTAGTTATATCTCCACCAAAAAACATATATTTAAGTCATGTATATTTGTGTAATAAAGTACTTACAACATAGTAATACAAATACAAGTTTTCACTTTCAGGATAACAACACGTAGGCAGATCATATTCGTACTGAGTTAGCACAATACTGGCGGCACGCCCGATAAAACGGGAGGATCGAACAATAGATTTTTTTACAAACAGGTCTCGCTCATTCGTAAAAGATCTTTTGTTGCTTCTTGTTTATTAAAGGTTCGGGAACATCCAGAACAGGAATTAGATGTTTTTCAATGAGTTTGTATTTATCACTTATGTCGTCGTGAATGTATCATTTTGCCTTGTGTGCGGCGGGAAATCGAAAGAAGTTAATTATAAGTAAGTATAAGTTTAACAATAAATGCATTCCAAATAATCAAAGAGTTGAAAAAATGAAAAGTTTCTATGTAAAAGTTTTATGGCCCGACTAGTTATTTTGCCACTTGGGATAAATTAAAATTTGCCTTATATAATATAAATATGCCTCAATTCAAATATGACAAAACCAACACTGTCATTTTTTCAACTTCCTGCTGATGTTGTAAGGTAAAATATATATATTACTTTTTATTAGTCTCTACCACATTTTTAATTCGCTTTCTTGGTTGTCTTTTCAGTACAAATGACATCATTCCTTTATGAGGAGTTTGGCTAAACATGTAATAACTATTTACATATGTATACATTATTTTAAAGTTACTATGTAATTTAAGTATTGTCCTAAAAAGTTCAAAGATGTGTACAACATATTTGGAGTGTAAGTGGCTCAATGTCACCTTTAGAACCAAAGCCAAACACACTGCACATGGTGCGCCTTGCCGATTAGCAAACGCGGCTCTGGCGTAAAAGAGGTAGGGCACAGCGATAGCCCGACTGGGGAAGTAGTACCTCCACCTCACAGAAAACTGCAGCCAAATAACAATTCCCTGAACGCCTAGGTGGATTGTTGTGTTCTTGTGAGTGAGTGAGGTCACTAGGAAGTGAGAAAGGAGTTGCTACGTTGGCAGTGGGGGTGGTAACACACGAGTGACACTCCTTGTGTTGCAAGGGTCAATAGGGTATGGTAACCGCTTTACATTAGGCGGGCTGTATGCTTTTTTGCCAATAGAAATAAAACGAAATATAGGTACAAATAAAATCTACAGATGCCTGCTTTTCTTTTTGTAGGCACTAACCCTAGCGATCCGCACAGCCATAGATATACTTTTCAAGGACACGGCTGAGTTACCTTACTGCTTTAGCTTATAAGTCTACTGTGCTATCCTGAGCCCCTGTCACATTAAGAAAAGAGTAGACTTATAAGGTTGGCAATGGATTGATGACACTTCAGTATACTGTTGCTTCCTTACATAATAAAATTGCTGGCTATACATCCGCCACATAATGGAAACCACAACAATAAAATCTACAAGTGAAATGAAACTGCCCTATTGATTCTGCAAACAAATGTGCTCAACAGGGACCTAAGGAATGCTGTATAGGAAGCAGGGGTGCAAACACACAACGGACTTTTATTTTTGTTTCAATCCTCCATAAGCTGTAATAAGGTGGGCCATAGCTTGTTTGCCACTTAACACTTAACATAATAAGTATTTTTCAACTTGACACATATTGTTACACTAAAATTTTTACCATTTTGGGAAGGTAGGTCTATATCAAGAGGTGTTATCCATTCAGCAATCTTAATCTTATGCTTGGCTGCAATTGTACGAACAGTGATAGTCTTGCCACAACCTACGGGACCTGTTAAAAGCAACATTTCACTATGGTTGTGTCCACAAGCCAACTTGAGCCAGTCTTCCACTTCTTGAATCTTTTTATTATGAACTGCTAAATCTTCAACCATTACAGGGTCAAAATTTCTCATCCAATTTTTATGATTAACATTGGAGAGGACTCCAACTGTCTCATCTTTTTTATTAGATACTGTGGCTACCTGTAAAGAAAAAATAATATCTTTTCCAACTGTTCATATGGCAATCGAGTTTTGTATGAAAAATAATAACAGATCTTATAAAAAGTATAAACAATTAAACAACACTCATCTATAAAAATTAAGTACCTACAAGTCTTTTCACATTCACTTTTTTTTCCATGGATAGGAGGGCCTTAACCAACAACAGAAATAAACCAGTTCTGAACTGATAGTGTTATTGCGTGTGTCATTCTAACCGAAAACGCAGGTTGAGGAACGTCAACCGCATCCTGTCTACGAATGGGTTTATCTATCTCAAGTTTCTCCGTGCTTCGGAAGGCACATTGAGACGTCGGGTCCCGGCTGTTGTCAACATATGGCAGTTGCTAAGTCAGTGGGACCTCGGGCGGCTTGAAAACACTGGCCTCCGCATTTGAGCAGAGCGGTTTAGTATGCTCTACTAAACCCCTTCAGTTGAAGGGACCTGTATTACTGCACTAGAATGAGTGAGGGTTGATGTGGTGGTGTAACTCTTATATAATTTATCTTAATAAATCTATTAAGATAAATTATATCAGAGTTCAGCCCTGGATGTCTAAAGGAACTTGAATCTCTGTTTATCGACCCTTGTAAACAGAGGTTTGATGAGGTAAATATTTTCAATATCTTAGATGATTAGAGACAATGTTGAAAAAAAAACTTTTTTTTTATATCTTCACGTCAGGTCCCTTGCGGGGTAGGCAGAGAGAACCAAGCGCCATAAGACGGTACTTACACATTTCACTCGCTTCGCTTCTTTAACAATCAGAGGAAATAATCTCGTTCCAGGTATATTCGACCACATAAAGTATAATTGTTGTAAAAGTTCCCGCCCCTAAGGCGACTCTCTGACCAAAAGTACTTATTCTTACTATTTGAAATGAGTTTTGTTGTGCAGTTGTTAAATTTAAAATAAAATAAATTTGGCTCTGGATAAAAAAGATAAGGATGATGCATATTGCTACAATGATATATTTTAACTTACCTCATTCGAAATAATGCCTTGAGAAATTTCCTTCTGTAATTTTTTCGGTGGTTCATTTTCATCAAATTCAAATTTGCGCCATTTTCGACCCTGTGCACAAAAACATTCACAAAAGTACAAAAAAGGTTATTACATTGTTGTATACTTTGAAATATTGGAAACATATTCAACTACCTTATTAGAACTATTCATTTTAAAAAGACATTAATATAAGATTAAGGAACTAAAGTAAATAATTGGAAAAAAATTTAGTATTTTTTTATATGTTCTTTAATCTTTGGTTTCTTGCTTTAATATTGGCAACAAATGCTCACACAAAATATATTCTTAACATCAATTATGAAGAAATACACTATGCAAGCAGGAAAAAAAAGTTGAAGGACATTTTTGTCAGCTGCTAGTGTAAGGATGATGAAAATCTGTACATGTTTGTTAGCAATAATGCACTTTGTGATATAGTGAATAAATGATAGATACTTTTAGGCTCAACTCCCACGGGCGCAGAGTCGAAGCTATACGTCGCACACTGGGACGGATTTGTCGACGTTGGATTTTTTGTAACGTATCATTATTTTCTTCTTGCCAATTGATAGTCCTAATTAAGGCCATCAAATGTTATTAAGCAATTTTTTTTGTAAATATTATGTGTGAGAAAAATTTAATATAAAAAAATACATGGGACGATATTTAACTTGCTCTATAAGTACAAAGTCTTGGCAGATCTCAGCTTGATATTTTGTAGGTTTAATATTCGGATATTTATGTATACACCACATACTCGTATATAGTATTATCACGGACTAATCCGTTCTCCAGATAAATAAAGCTGAACTTAAGTACTTTTTCTAATATTTTTTATGTATATTTTTAAGTACTAAACTCCAAATAGTTATAAAAATAAGGAAGAATATATCTATTATGAATTTTATATTAACTTAATTAATTATCACAAGACTATTACATAAGATGACGTCATATAACAAAAATTAAAATATGCAAAGATTGGATATAATATACAAAAAAATTGACTCCTTAATTGGTTTTGATTTACAAAATTAATTTGTATTGTTTCAGTTAAAGTATAAACGATTTTATTATTCTGTCGCTAATATCACTTATATCTTTAGTAGTAGGCATTAAAAGATTCCGAGCTACAGAAGAGAGAATCATGATCTCGAGTTTAGTTTATTATTATATTAGTATACTAGCTGAAGCCCGCGGCTTCGCACGCATGAGATTTGGGCTTTTAGTAGCCTTTATTTCTCTATAGACCTTTTTCATACACCGCCATCTATTGACCTTACCTGTTCATCATTCATGTCATTCAAGTAGTCAAATAAAGTCTTAGACTACGCTACACTCAGTGTATCTTAGTAAAGTAAGAATAAATGACTGTGGAACCCGTGTGTTACGGAAAGTAACAAAAATTAATCGGCAGTTTATATCGTTTGATTGTCAAATACTTTTTATTACTACTAGTATCTTGATAAACCCCAAATACGGAACAACCATATGGCCTGCATGATGGTAAACAATTATCGTAACCTACTTAGGGGCACCAAACGTTGCTGACGCCTTTTATATAACTAGTAGCAGTAAGCATTATCTTCACTATTTAGAGGCTGTAATCCAGAAACCAGAAAACCACTTGATTGCGCAAAAAAGCACCCCGCGCTAAATATCTAAGTGATTTCAGCCTATTGGGAGAATATTTTAACCAATAAGCCGATAAATGATACGATGTTGTTGAGCCGAACTAATCAATGACAGATGTGCATTCTATTTTACCCCCCAACCAGTAGTGTTTTTGAGTTACTACGTAATATCGATCTCATCGGTTGTCCATAGGTTATTTCCTTCACGCTCACATCTAAACTCAGCTAATGAACTGAACAACGAACAAATTGCCGGATACTTCTACAAAAATAAAAGAAAATTCTTTCACTAATAATAAAGACAATACAAATAATATGTATAATAACACAATAAAACAATACGTATCGATAGAGAACATAACATAATAACTCAGAAAGGTATATTTTATGTTCCTGCCATTAGTGATTATTCACTTTTTTTAACACATAGGACACTAGAAACTGCAGTTGCTTCGA
This sequence comes from Pyralis farinalis, assembly GCA_947507595.1. Lineage (NCBI taxonomy): Eukaryota > Metazoa > Arthropoda > Insecta > Lepidoptera > Pyralidae > Pyralis > Pyralis farinalis. The sequence continues at coordinate 17,912,646 of OX382272.1, forward strand.
TGCGAGTCATGGGCACTTTTCGTTTCAGTCACGGAATAGAAAAATAGTTTTTTCTATTCCGTGGTTTCAGTGCGGTGCCAAAATTAAACGAAAAAACAACTTTGAACTGATTGTCAAAGTCACTATCACATGTCACAGCCTCAGAGGAAGGATACCTACTATATATTATATATACTAAGGTATATACTTCCTCTGAGGTCACAGCACAGTTACTGAAGTACAAATTGTAGAATATCTAGAGTGCGCGCCAGATAACTCTGCGCACGGACGAAATCGGAACTAAATCGTCGTCCGCCATATTGTCGTATACGTCACGTTGTTGTTATTGCTACGTGTTATTAATTTGTATTTGAGTTTCAAATCTATTATTATCATGCCGAAAGTGATTAAAAGTGGTGCTAGAGACCTTATTTTGAGTGTGAAACGTTCTTGTAAAAAAGAACGCGACAATAATGGACCTTTAATACAATTTTCAAAAGTGCCGGCTCGTGTTGCTTTTATGACAGGTAATATTTAGGGTGACCGGTTTACCCACTTATTTTGTATATACTTTGCAGATTTCTATTTGACTGAATTTATATAATAATAATATTAGTAACATTAAGATTTAGCAAGAATTAGTAACTAATTAGTACTTTTTAACTTACTTCAAAAGGGAGTTATCAATTCGACTCGAATGAATGTCTAATATTTAGTATTATAATTTCATATAACTTTGATTTTGCCAATATTATAGGTTTACTTTATATATATTTGGCCCAATATTTCTAATCTAAGCAAGCAGTCAATTGAAAAAAAAGTATTTGATTAAATATTGTATAGTTTTAATATATTTTAATTTTTTTTTTCATTTATCCAATAATTTAATTTAGTAATAGGAATTTATTTCAGGTGTTTCTGAACGCACAGTTACGCAAATAACGAAGGAAGGAAACGAAGCTGCCTCTTCATCTTCTAAAATTGAAACTCCGGAAAAGAAGAGGAACCGATTAAGGAGTGGTCTATCGATCGATAATTTTGACAAGTGTGCTATTAGACTTAAAATACATGCTTTTTATGTAGTAAAAAAAGAAATCCCCACAATTAACAAATTATGGCATGAACTAAAATCTGATATAGATTTTAAATATAGCGGTACTTCATTAAGGCGGATTTTGAAAAGTATGGGGTTTGCTTACAAAAAATGTCAATCCAAACGTAAGGTTTTGATAGAGCGAAGTCATATAGCGGCCTGGCGTGCAAGATATTTACTTAGGATGCCCAGAAACCGACGGGAAAAAAATCGTCCTGTAATATATCTTGACGAAACCTATATTCATGCATCATACCACTTACAAAACTGTGGGAAAGGTGAACAAAAGGTTGGTATTCTTGCTTCCGCGAGCGTTGGTGCAAGATGGATTATAGCTCATGCTGGCGGAAAGACCGGCTTTATTGAAGATGGACTACTATTTTTAAGTCCAAATCTAAATCTTCTAACTATCAAGATGATATGAATTCAGAAAACTTTTTGAGATGCAATCCTCCAAAATGCATTATCGTTATGGATAATGCACCATACCATTGCAAACAAATAAGGCTCCCACAATGAGCAACCTTAAAATAGAAATGCAGCAGTGGTTGAGAGAAAATGCAGTTTACTTTGAAGAATGCTGGACAAAGCCTGAATTATATGAATTAATTAAGCAAAATAAATCAGAGCCAGAATTTGAAATAGAAAAAATGATAAATGAATATGGGCATGAGCTAGTACGCTTGCCACCATACCACTGTATTTGAGCCCAAACGAAAAAATATGGGCCATTGTAAAACGTCGCATTGCAGAGAAAAATATTATTCAGGCAGATAATGAAATTGAAAACATAACTAAGACTGCCTTCAGGTCAATTACCCAGAAAGAGTGGGAAAATGTTTGTGTAAATGTAGAAAAAATTGAAGATAAATATTTTGAGTCGGATAGACTATTAGATATAGAATTAGACAAGTTTATAATAAACGTATGTAGTAGTGAGAGTGAGTCATCTGATTCTTACGCGGAAGAATCAGATGATGACTCTATATATAAAATTGATATAATTGAGCCTTTGCAGGACCATAGCTATTCATAATTATTATAAATAAATAAATATTGTCTATATATTATATTGTTTTATTGAGTACAAAAAATTAACAGCTATTAATTAAATGTTAATAACAGGGGTATTACATTAGCCCACTAACACCAGCGTACAAGCCTACCTTGCCTGCAAGTTAGTTTGTTTTTTATACTAAGTCGGGAGGCATACAAGCATACGGCCCACCTGATGTAAAACGGGTACCGTAGCCTATTAAAGCTAGCGATATATTAAGTGTCACTCGCGCGATGCCTCCTCTGCTGCTTATGCAGCAACTCCTTGAGAGCTTACTGGTGACCTCACTCACACTCAGGAACACAACAATGTTGTTTCTGTTGTTGGGAGTTGTTATTTAGCTGCGGGTTTCTGTGAAGTGGAGGTACTTCCCCAGACGGGCTGCTTTGATGCGCCTTACCTCTCTCAAAACACCCTCCTGATTAACAAACGAGGCTCTGGCTCTGGCTTTCAGATGCCAGTCGCGCCTATAAAGCCACCAAACCAATCAAACTATGGAGTAGAAGGGTGAACCCGACCCTAGCTCGAAAGCGTCTAGGGCGCATCCGGGATATAACGCCGAATGATGATGAATAAAATGTTAACAAGTGTAAATTAATTTAAAAATAGAGTGAACTTTATACTTCTGCACACTCTTGAGGTATATAAGAGTAATTATAATATGTATTTAAATGAAATTCAGTTTAGAAAATAATGAATATTATTTAACTATAACATGAACATGTAATTCATGTTATAGTTAAAAAATATTCATTATTTATACAACAAAAAATAATACTTAACAAAAAGCATAATCTTAGTCACTCACAAGTATAATTTTACCCTTTGGATAGGTAAGGTTAGCGTTTCAACATAAACTTCGCCACCAGTCGCGCGCAGACTTATCTGGCGCGCACTCTAGAATTAAGAATTTGAAGTGGTTCTAAACTGAAGACTTGGCTGTATGAGCTAGATACTTTTGACTTTACCCACGGGGATAAAAAAAACCAAGAAAAAAATCACATGTGACATTTACTGTCACACGAACTTCTTCCCGCGCTTTTGACGAGTGACATTGTTGTTTTGCTTGAATTTTTTACAATTCAGTATAAAATTAGTTTTGTGTGACAATTTCGATAGTATTTTGTACCATAATTGCTAGTGAATTTATACAGTAATGAAAAAACTCAAATAAACCACGTTTATGCACTTTTTTGGAAGACGTGAATAAGGTAATCAAGAAAACCTTATAAAATCACTATCGTTTTATGAGTGGTATTTAAACAGGATTGATTGGGTACCCTTCCCAAGTATTTTTTCAACAGAGTTCCTGAAGCTGGAACATAGAATTAAGATTTTCAAATGGTTCTTAACCGATGACTTGGCTGTATGGGCTAGATCCCTTTGCCTTTCCCCTCAGGGATAAAAAAGAACCAAAAAAAAAATTACTGTCACACTGACATTTATTTTCCTTTTACAATTACGTAAATTTTTACAAAAATATTATAAGATTAAAGTGGTATTATATCTAGCAATAGTTCATGTTTTAGATTATGTAAGTTTATTTTCGTATTAGTTGTTTTTTATTTTTGCTTAACCGGTAAGCAGAACGTCTATTAATTGCCGAATCTACGTTGTTATTATTTACCGATTTACTTAGAATTAAAAGTCATTAATCTACATATTCGAACATATTTTCAGTTCAGAATGCAAGCTATCAAAGCACTAGGGGCTGCTGCTCCTAATACCATTCTTTCTGTAGTCAAGAAAGGGGCGTTTGCACCCATAATAGATCAAGTCCGTCATACACATTTACCTGCGCCAAAGCCTACCGAAAATCGACCGTACTCGCCATTTCAAGATTCGTCTAACATGGCTGAATATGCTGTCGCTCGTCTTGACGATTTGCTGAACTGGGGTCGAAAGGGTTCTATTTGGCCCATGACCTTTGGTTTAGCTTGCTGCGCCGTAGAGATGATGCACATCGCTGCGCCACGTTACGACATGGATAGGTAAGAGATGTAATATTAATGCTTTTACTTTAGTGCACAAGGAACACTGCACTGAACTTCATTTCTACACACTCATACACTATGTGTCATGCCAAAAAATATGTGTATATTCCGCATTACACCAATAGTATTGTTGTGTTGCATGATTTTCTTTTCTGTTGAGTGCTGATTTTATTGATAAGCCCCATACATACTTATATACATACATATATACATACCATATATATATATATACATATGATACTACTTTAATAATACATACATACCCCATACTTCATTGTATACTCTTGAATTTCTCTCTAATTAATGGTTACATCTTACTTGTGTATCGTTTTTACAGTTGGCTAATAAGTTGGTAATATCGTAGCCCAACCATAGTCATTCAAATACTCATTCGAATTCAAAAATTAATTGAAACTTTCCAGTAATGCTATTACGCAGCTAGGCAGAGTGGAATAGTTTTGAAGCAATAAGAAAAAATAACTAGAAGAAAGCCTAGCCAAGACATAAAATTGATGAAGCAAAATTTAATGTATACCTTTCCTCACTTCGTCCCCGTTTTATTGCTGGTGGAGATTGGAATGCGAAACATACCCAGTGGGGCTCACGCCTCACATCCACAAGGGGTAGAGGACTCAAGAAAAGCTTGGACACTAATAACCTGCTCACTATATCCACAGGAGAACCAACCCACTGGCCTTCTGATCACTCCAAACTGCCTGATCTCATTGATTTCTTCATAGTCAATGGGCTTTCCCGGAGCTATTTTGAAGTCAAGTCCTGTTTAGACAGCTCATCTGATCATTCACCAGTTCTCCTCAAGCTGAGCACATGTGTGTTCCTGTTAATAAAGGACGATTGTTTGACCAATACTAGAACTGACTGGAATGGTTTCCGGGACTATATTGCTGACAACATCGATCTTAATATCCCTCTTAAATCTCAAGAGGATATCGAAGCCGCTACAAAATACTTTACTTGCTTAATTCAGGAAGCGGCTTGGAAGAATACACCTGAGTCAATTATCACCAAAAGTGATAATAAAAATATCTGCCCTGAAGTTAAGCAACTTATCAAAGAAAAACGAAGATTGCGGAGGGTCTGGCATACCAGTAGGCATCCATCTGACAAAAGTGCTCTAAATAAAGCTTGCTCCCATCTAAAGCAAGTAATTGACAAACAACAAAATAGTGCATTTGAAAAATTTATAGAATCATTACACCCTGATAAAGGATCCAGCTACTCTTTGTGGAAAGCTACTAAACACCTAAATCAACCAGAGCACTTCAAACCACCAATAAAAACAGGGGACTCCTGGGCCAGGTCAAGTTGGGAGAAAGCTGAAGCATTTGCCAGTCACCTCTCATAAATTTTTCAACCCAATGAAGCCTGTGCTGATGCAGATAAATCCCCCATAAATGCTGTACTTGCACAGGATTATCAAATGGACTTCCCTATTAAACCCACAACTCCAAGAGAAGTATGGTCTGTGATAGATGGACTCAAGTGGAAATCTGCTCCAGGATTTGACTTGATTACCCCTCGTGTCCTTAAGGAACTCCCTAGGAGGGAATTGTATTTCTGACCATCTTAATTAATGGGATCCTAAGAACCTCCTACTTCCCACAGCTTTGGAAAGTGACACAAATTATCATGGTTTACAAGCCTGGAAAACCAGCAAACCATGTATCTTCTTATAGACCTATCAGCCTTCTGCCCATCTTGTCCAAGATCTTCGAGAGGGTTCTTCTCCAGCGCATGTCACTTGAACTGATTCAAAAGAATGTGATTCCTGGCCACCAGTTTGGTTTTCGTTCAGGGCATGGCACTATAGAGCAGGTTCACAGAGTCTGTGACAGGATAAGGATGTCTCTGGAAAACAAGGAATACTGTTCTGCTGCCTTTCTGGATGTCCAACAGGCTTTTTTGCCTGGCACAGAGGTCTCCTGTCCAAAATCAAGTTATCCCTCCCTCACACTTACTATGCCATCCTAAAGTCATATCTTGAAGATAGAATCTTCCAGGTCAAAGAGAGAGAAGCAAGATCAACTTTCTATAATGCGTGTGCTGGGGTGCCACAGGGTTCAGTGCTGGGCCCCACCTTGTACTCCATCTACACATCTGATCTACCAGTAACAGACAATGTTATAGTTGCTACATATGCAGACGACACTGCCTTACTTGCCAACCACTCTGACCAAAGTATAGCTTCTGCACACCTGCAAATGGCGTTAGACAATGTCAGCACCTGGATGAACAAGTGGCGCATAATTGCCAGCGCACCAAAATCAATCCAAGTGACATTTTCTCTTAGACAAGGCAATTGCCCACCAGTAAAACTGTCAGGAGTAACTCTACCTCATGCAAACTCGGTCAAATACTTGGGCATGCACTTGGATCGCAGGCTGACATGGAAATCTCATATCAAAACAAAAAGAGACAAACTCAACATTAGATTCAGAGATCTTAAATGGCTTCTGGGTAGAAACTCCAAATTGAGTTTGGAAAATAAGCTTTTGGTTTACAAGACCATTCTAAAACCCATCTGGACCTACGGGATTCAACTGTGGGGCAGTGCTTGTACCTCCAATATAGACATTTTACAGAGGGTCGAAAATGCTATATTAAAAGCCATCTCAAACGCTCCTTGGTTTATAACTAATAACGAGGTGCATCAACTACTCTGTATACCTACACTCAAAGAAGAAATTTCTAAATCCTGCACCAAATATAAAAAACGCCTTGACAATCATCCAAACCAATTGGCTCAGCAACTCCTGCAAAGAAGTCACAAACAAAGGCTGAACCGGCATTGTATTCTTGAATTGGACAACAGATTTGCCAAGTAACCAATGAAGAGATCTTGTCAATGGACAGGTGACTCTGCCCGCCAAATTCTTCAATCAACTCATCTGCTTGTAGTGCAAGGATTGATTGCAGATATTATAAAAAAAAAAAAAAGCCTTACATTATTTTTATTACATGTAGCACACACGTAGACTAGGGCACTTTATTTAAGATTCAAAACATTAGTTGGCAAAGGTGCACTTTGAATGTAAAAAATTTGACACTTTATTATATGGCAGGTAACACCGCTCGCTGCTTCGTCACGGTGGCAAATAATTGTGTACTTTTGAGGAGTCCACACACGTAATGTGGCTCTACTACCAATATTTAAACACTTCTAGTACAGAAGCTTTTAATTTCTTTGTATTCAAAATTAAGGCTATGCCTAGGTTACAGTATCTAATGGACAAAGTGTGCCAGATAGTTAGTTGCCTATCTCTAAAAGAGATTTTCTTCCTGCCAACTTTCAGCAGTGATATATATTGTCAGTTACGAGGGTCATTTGAAAAGTTCTTAGCCTAACATAGGTACTTAATGAAACCACACAATTTTGAGTTTATTTTTTTTTTCAACCTACTCTCCTCTGAGCTCAAAACACTTTATCCATCGACACGGTAAGGCCGTTTATTAATACCCGTTTTAAAAAAATCTTCGTCTAACTCCTCAAAATAAGCGTCCACGGCGGCTATGACCTCTTCATTTGTAAAAAAATGTGTACCACCTAAAAATTTTTTCAGCTAAAAAGATAGACAGACAAAAGTCGGAAGGTGCTAAATCTGGTGAATATGTGGGAGGAGGTAACAATTCAAAGCCATATTGATGGATTTCTGCCATGGATTGCACAGAGGTGTGAACGCGCGCATTGTCCTGATGAAACAAGACTTTTCTTCTCAATAAACCTGGACGTTTTTCTTTGATTTCTTCTCTCAAACAACGCAACAGGTTGCAATAGTAATCGGAGTTTATTGTTTCGCCCTTTTTTAAATAATCCACGAGAATTATACCCTTTGCATCCCAAAAAACGAATGCCATTACTTTGCCCGCTGCTGATCTTGCTCTTTTCCATTGTTTCGACTGTTCTTTTGTCTCGGGTGTATGGTGGTATACCCAGGTTTCATCCATGTTATAAATCTTTCAACAAATTCTATTGGGTCAGCTTCATATAACTCTAAACAGTTGCGAGAAGTTGTGAGTCGGTTGCGTTTTTGTTCCACTGAAAGCAGTCGCGGTACCCACCGCGCAGTCACCTTAGAGAATCCAAGTTCAGTAGTAATTATATGATGTGTTCGCTCAGATGAGATGCCTACAGTCTTAGCTATCTCCTCGAGAGTGAATCTTCGATCAGATAAAATTAAATCACAGATTTTTTCTTTGTTATGATCAGTGGAAGCAGTCGAAGGCCGGCCACTACGGGGCTCATCTTGAATGGTCTCACGACCACGTTTGACCAACTCTGCCACCCAGTTTTTAACAGTCGCATACGAAGGAGCGCACTCACCCAAAGTAGCAGACATGTGTTCATGTATAGCTTTTGGAGTTAAACCTTTCAAATGCAGGTATTTTATCACTGCATGATGTTCAATTTTATCCATTTTCAAAAATAGCTCTGACTTGACTTACGGTATCACGTGTGAACGAACAATGAGTTACTGTGAATAAACTAAACTGTGCATACTTGTTGCTAAATAATGTAACTACAAAATGAGGGTAGTTATAAAAAAAACCAATGACTTTAACCATGTTAGGCTAAGAACTTTTCAAATGACCCTCGTACAAATACTTGTGTATATATTTATTTCATGATTTGAAAACTAATGATCTTTCAATTTGTACATTAAATGACGAGCTCGGTGGCACAGTGGTGAAACGGGCTGTTACGCTACTTTGACACCAACGCTTGTGGGTTCGATTCCCACACAGTACACACATTTGTGTGCATGAACATGTCTGTTTGTCTTCGTCTGGGTATTTTCTATGTATAATAAGTATGTATTTACAAAAAAAATTATTTTACGTGTGTTTATCAGTTTTCCCATAACACACCCATCTAGACCCATAACACAAGCTTCGCTTACTTTGGGGCTAGATGGTGCTGTGTAATTTGTCCAACAATATTTATTTATTATTTATTTATAATTTGTTTTTTAAAAGAGTGAATAGATATGTATTGTTAATTTAATAAACTATTGAATTAAACCCTCAATGCCACAATATAAACCATTTGAGCTTGTTTTCTAATCAAACATTTATTATGTCTGTTAAATTTTTAGTACAATACACCTTTTCATCTGCATTTTCATAATTGTTTGGAATGTCAGAAATATTAAGTATGTATATCTTCACGACAGTTCCCTTGCGGGGTAGGCAGAGAGAACCAAGCGCCATAAGATGCGGTCCTTACACTCTTCACTTGCTTCTCTAACATTCATAGCTCTTTTCATGCACGCTCGCCGGTTCCTAGGGCTGCCGACATCACCTTCTGACAAAACACAACCAATTTGGTCATGGTAGGTTAGTCTTGGTCTTCCTCGGCTCCTACATCCTTCCATTTTCGCATTGTAGATCAGTTTCATTCTTTCATCCTGCATTCTTAAATATTTTTTTCAGAAATATTAAGTATTAAATAAAATATAGATAAAATACATTAAATGTCGCTCTTAATACTCATGCTCAGTTTTAAAAGAAAGGACAAACGCAAGTCACCTATGATATGAAAGTTATGACCTGCAAATTGAAGTGATTGAAAGAACCTGGGATTTGACACACGTAATTAATTTGATTAAAATACATATAGCAGAGGGACTAGTTTTATATTATTATGTATATGTTACCAGTAATCTGTATGATTGAGACAGATGGGCCAACAACACTCAGTGAGCTTGTGGCACAGTGGTTAATAACGTTACTTTGACTGCAACGCACGTGGGTTCTGTCAGTTGTCTACTACCCATAACACAATAGCTTTGGTTACTTTGGGGCTAGATGATGCTGTGTATTATGTCAGAGAGAAAAACATGACCAAGTTCATGAGGTTTTCTGACATAAATGGCTCATTTCAAAGTCTTGGACATGTTATGCAAAACGGCAAATCATGACTGTATATCAGTTGATAAGCCCGATAGTCGAGTGGCTAGCAATTACTACTTTAATAACAAGGGTTCGAATCTCATAAAAAAAATCTACGTGTTTACTATGTATATCTTTCTCATTTCATATATTCACATTTGCTTTTTCAGGTATGGTGTAGTATTTAGAGCTTCACCTCGTCAGGCTGACGTAATGATAGTAGCCGGAACACTTACGAATAAGATGGCACCGGCTCTCCGTAAAGTGTATGATCAGATGCCAGACCCAAGATGGGTTATTTCAATGGGTAGCTGTGCTAACGGTGGTGGATATTACCACTATTCATATTCAGTTGTGAGGTAAGTTTCTTGTCTCTTTACCATCATATGACAGCTAAACTTAGACCCAAATTATGAAACAGGGTCTAGACTAAAAAACAGAATTCCAAAGTGGTTTATACCAACTTCCAGGACTCGATATCGATATTCAAGAGGTTTGTAATATTCGTACATTGATAAGTTGTCTGTGGGTCATCAAATGATTTAAAATATTTTATTCCTCTACAATACAATACACGTTGTTGCACCAAAAGACAGATACATGAAAACAAAAACAATAAAGTAGCAGTACAACGGTGGTCTTATCGCGATGCAATCTCTTCCATACAACCTTTGTGTAGAGAAGAAATAGTGAAACAAGTAGGGCGGCGCGCAGAGCAAAACTTATGGAAAATAAATATATATATATATAATATATATATATATATACACATGTTATTGTAATGTTGTTTTTTTGTTTAAATTATTAAAATGGTTGAGGTTCTTTTCTAGGCGACCTCAGCAAATGGAAAGGCATGCACTAATTAAAGAAAGGTTAAAAACGCAAAGTTTATACCGGGCGCCAGCTACGCACTTTCCATAATATAGCTCCGAATAGTCCTGTATATTTAGTCTCAAGAAGAGTAGCAAGAAAACCATTTGAAATCCGATTAATGTTTTAAAACTTTTAGAGGTCAGGTGTAGCAAATTACAGTTAACTTAAAATCAACCAAAAACAAAATTATAAAACTAAGTTAGTGAGGTTAGTTGAGTACAATGGCTAAAACTTACTGTACCCCTATATTCATCTATCAGCAAATTATTTCTATTTCAGGTAAGGTGGTGAATTTTGATAGTACCTAATCATTTCTAAGAGAAAATCTAAAGTTCAATCAAGTCACTAAGGTTAACGTAACGTAAAGTTACTATGAGGTCAAGTTACTAAGTTGGACTCCAATAAAAGCTTATCCAAAACTACAGTGGAAAACTGTATCGAATAAAAAAATAAGATAATGTACGATAGTGAAAAGCGGGCCACATTTCCTCCATATGATAGGAAAACATTCACGGGCTGCTGCGCGTCAACTCAACTCTCTGGCGTGGCATCGCCGTGTGGGTCTTCCAGAGTAAAATTTAAAGTCGGAAGAAAATGCTGTCTTTATCTGTAAACACAATACACTTTATTAGAAATTTGGCTCCAATCACACGTCGAAAGAGGTGCACGTATTTTCTTGGAAATTATGCAATTTACATCACGATTACGTTAGGTCGTTTCAGACCCTTAAAATCACAAATCAAACGAAATTATTTATAGCCGTTATTTAGACGCCACAAGGATTAGCGATGGGCGATTGCGAGAGGTTTTTTTCGATTGTCTCGATTGTTTTCGATAGTTTCGTCGAACATCTCGATTGTTGTTGTGTTCGTCTTCGGCGCGATTTCAACTCGAATTTGTGGTTGCGAATTGCGAGTATGCACGATGGCGAGAGGTTTCAGTCGATTGTTTTGAGTTATATTAGAACATCTCGATGGCCGGACTTGGCCTTGTCTTGTGATTGCGATTTGCGAGTTCAAACTAAGCATGCAAAGTAGCAAACTTACCCAACTTACGTACGTATTATAGGAGAAAGGAATCACGAAAATAAATGAAATAATCGATGTTTATAACGAATCATCTATTTTTAACGACTTAAATAAACTTGTGCAATGTATGCAACATAGTTTTTTAGTTTTAATACAAAAATCACAGCTTTATTGCTTTTTACTAATTATTAAATTTGTATTGCAGCAAGAACAATCGCTTCAATTTGAACTGTAAAATATAAAACAACATCAGTTAAAAAGTCTCTAAAATACTATACCTATTCAAGGAAATGAATAATCAACAATCACATCAATCAAATAATAAAAAAATCTGTCAAAAAATTATTTGTCTCTCTAATGTAATTTTTCTATACCTATTCAAGTTTAATCAACGATCACGTTCAAATAATAACAAAATCAGTTTTTTATAAATAATAGGTAATTTTACCTTCATGTAAATAAACTTTAAAGTACCTGAAGATTTCGGATAAAATGTTGATAGCAAAACAGATTAGTAGGATATAAAATATCAATATCGTCGGGATGAAAGAAGGATTAAAGTTACACAAGAAAAACTAAGTATGACACCGAGAATAAAGAGACAAGTCCTCTAGGACAGTGTTTTTCAATCTTTTTGAATACACACACAACCCCTTTATAGGTTGGAAAATCTTGCCACTCCTTGGACATGGAGAGACAAAAAGATAGTAACTCAAAAGACTTATGTTATGATTTTCTCTATTTTCAACTGAGTTCAAAAAAGAGGAGGAAGTTATCAATTGCGTTGGTGAATTGGTCGCCAATTAGACCTTCTCCTACAGGTGAATTCGGTATTGGACATCGCTGGAAATGTCGACACTAATGACAAACAAAGGAAATTTATTGTTATTTTTGGAGTCGGTGCCAGCGCATTTGTTGTGTATGTTTGTACATAGGTTTAATTGGGAATTGCAACATTATCGCATCAACGTAACTTTACATATATTTTGTAAACCTGAGGAAATTTCTCAAAAATCGTAAAAGCGTGGCTGGCACCGATATCAAAAATATAAATAAATGTCGCTATAGTAATTTAAAGAAATAAAGCAATTATTTTGTACCTTTTAGTGCATTTATTGTTGATGTTGAGATGTTTTTGGTGACGGTGCTTCTTTTTGTAATATGTTATTATACTCGTAGTGTCTAGCAAGGGAAACTCTAAAGTTATTAGAGCCATTCGCCACTTCATACTTATGTGAACTGACGTTCTCTTCAATGGTGGATATTAAAACTAAAAAGAGAAATAAGACTTCAATTAGAAAATGGTTTGATTATTTTTGAAAAATAAAAAGCCTATCATTCTTACTGAAATTGTGTTTTTATTGTAGTGTAGAACGTTGCCAAGGGTCGCGACCCACAGATTGAAAAACACTGATCTAGGAATAAAATTTCGCCATATAGTAGTACTAGAAATTAATAATAGATAAAAAAAGCGAAATGAGAGAAAAGCTTCGATTACAGAAAAAAGTATCGCATTTCATACTTTAGTTAATGGTCAAATGCGACGCCACAGTTACGGTAGTGATATATGGCCTCCTTTTTCTTACTCGCGAAAGCTCCATAATGTTTATCTGCACGCTCAACATTTGATTACATATTCAATCAATTACAAGTCAATTGAAAAGTTACATTTTGGGGTTGCAAAAGTCAGAAGATGCAATTTTATTTGTCAAAAGTCAAGAGGGGGCTAGTGTACGGTTAAATCCATGTTTATGGGAATGAAAATTAGTAAAAACATTTTATTACAAATTAAATTCTTTACCTTTAGTCGTAGAACCAAAAATAATAAAATTATTTGTTCCAACCTGCCTTGTGTGCTTCCGCCACCAATTAGTTCATGCGGCCTAGCGCCGGCCGGCACCCACCCACTACTGTTAGTACATGGTACATGCCGACGCTGCCATGGCTGCTCCGGTAGTCTCTGCCTCGGCTGCTGCGGTCGTCCGCCATCTGGAACAGAATCCGCATGCCCCCACCACCACCGTCGCTGCCACGACTGGCCTGGTCGTCGCTGCGACACGTGTTTCGCCTCTCCACGAGGCATCATCAGGCGTTGTAGACGTTAATCGTAAGAATAACATGCTACAAGTGACAAATCCATCGCAGTGCCGTCCCTTATATTGAATTGAGGGTGGGGGTGGATGGTGTGAGCGAAAAGATATTTAATAGTGGGGAATGGTTTACGTCAGTCTGTTTGTTCATGAGAGTAATTTTAGAATTTTTATGTTTGGCGAAGTGTGACCTTTCTGGGCGATTGTCACACTTCGCCGGACAATCGCCCAGAAAGGTCACACTTCGCCGAGCATCTTATAGACAAAGGACATAACTTATCCCCCACTAATACATATCAAATTTTACACACCATAGACAAAGGTTTAAAACTAAATATTAGGGAACAATTAGAAATTAATAAACATAAAAATTCTAAAATTACTCTCATGAACAAACAGACTGACGTAAACCATTCCCCACTATTAAATATCTTTTCGCTCACACCATCCACCCCCACCCTCAATTCAATATAAGGGACGGCACTGCGATGGATTTGTCACTTGTAGCATGTTATTCTTACGATTAACGTCTACAACGTCTGATGATGCCTCGTGGATAGGCGAAACACGTGTCGCAGCGACGACCAGGCCAGTCGTGGCAGCGACGGTGGTGGTGGGGGCATGCGGATTCTGTTCCAGATGGCGGACGACCGCAGCAGCCGAGGCAGAGACTACCGGAGCAGCCATGGCAGCGTCGGTATGTACCATGTACTAACAGTAGTGGGTGGGTGCCGGCCGGCGCTAGGCCGCATGAACTAATTGGTGGCGGAAGCACACAAGGCAGGTTGGATCAAATTGCATGTGGATTTGACTTTCGCAAAATAACGCCTGAATCTATTAACTAATAAAATTATTGACGAAAATAGATAAAAATTTTGGGAATAAATTTTCTTTTCGTCGTTATAACTTTTTTCTAAGCCGCTAAGCCCAAAAAATACGCTTTTTAACGTATTATCGAATCTAAACATACATGTTGACATATACTTTGCGATACAATCTGTATACTTTAGAAATGTCCAAAAACTTAGTTTTGAATGAATTGAATAATAGTAAAGAGTTTCAATGAAGGGAACAGTAACTAATCATCCGACTACGTCGAAGCTAAAAGAAGGTATGTTAATCCTATATCATGGATAATCCAACATGGCGGCTAGTGGTCAGTAGCACCACAATAAAATAAAAGGAAAAATTGTATTGTATTTGGTGTTTAATGAAAGGTCAGAACGGAATGTACCATACATTCCGTCCAGAAGCATCACGTATTCACGCACGAGCATTTGAAGACGGTTTCAGTATTAAATATAAATTTCGGGTGAGGCGATCAAGTTGTAGGTATTATGTTGATACTGTTGATTGTAGGCACTTGGTGGAATTTTGAAGACATCGCGTTAATGTTAATACTTGCACTTGTACAGATTCCACTTCACAATTTTATTTAACAATTGTTTTTACCGACCGGTTTCGCCTTTACGGCATTATCAAGGTATTTTATACAACATATGGCGGTACCGTGCAATCAGTGATAGTGGGTATTGTGGGTAATCCACAGAGGTTACTACTGGGCAGTGTTGTCACTTTATAATTTTATACTGAGTTGTGGGATAATTTATGACAGTTGGGTCTAGTCATTGGTATTTGAAATGTCATAATAGAAATTCAAGTGAAATTAATTTAAGTAATTGAAATAAAATATGAATAAAATAAAAAATAATAATAATAATAATCAAAGTGTCTAGTGTCAGCAAGTAAGGTAATCATTACAATGTCACGAACTATTATGATTTAAATAAATAATAAAATATATTAAATGCCAATAGTAAATTACATCCGGAATAATTAAATAAATGTCAAAAGGTAAAATAATTTAATAGGGGAGAGGTGTTAATATCCAGTTGTATATTTAAGGCCCTGGATGCGTCTTGATGCAACAACCTATTAATTTCTACATTAACGCGAAGTTGTAGGTAGTTTACCGCGCCAAGAGAGCCGAAAACAAACTGAAACTAGAAGGTATTTAGTCCATACAATATTTCGCGACAGAATGACACCGTACATTCATACATAGAAAATGTTAACGCCAAATCTTTCCAACATGCAAAATTTTATTGGAATAATCAAAAGATCCCCTACTTTCATCTACGAGTATAATCAATTCGGTATTAATATTAAGTTATCGGTAATATTAAAAACCACGTCGTCCATTAAAAAAAAAGCACTTTATGCTTTGATGATTGCGTGTAGCAATTTTATACACTATTGCTATCTGTCATCTCCCAAAGCCACGATGCTCCAAATTTTATAGTCACCCATCGTTCTGCCTCTGTTAGGGCCATGCGCAGAGAAACTTTCAGCTTTCCTTTAATACCATAACAAAGGTCTGGTGATCACGGGCACTAGCTCTATTGGTGTAGTTTTATATGCCAGTAACGAGAAGGCGTGTACACCAAGCATATATTGATGAATACGCCTATATTAAACTCCGCGTTCGTGGACAATGAGTCGCTTGATAACTTTGTTGTACGTACTTGAAATTTATTCTGTTGCATCTACCATTTAGTGTTGTTACTCTCTATTTTATCTGTCATCATTACATACTTTTGTTATTCTTTCAGAGGATGTGACCGCATAGTGCCTGTGGACATATACGTGCCTGGGTGTCCACCGTCAGCGGAAGCTTTGCTTTATGGTGTTCTCCAGTTACAGAAAAAAGTTAAAAGAATGAAGACCCTTCAGATCTGGTACAGAAAATAAGTAATAGTCTTCGAGTATATAAATAGATCTGGTGATGAACAGTAGGCAATTTTATATTTACGTTCTAACTTAAACATTGTTGTAAATACATCTTTAGTGCAAAAAGCATAAAACATTTTTCGTTTGTAAAATTGTGTTTCTACTTTTCCCTTGTCCGGTCGTATACACTATTATTTTAGACTTATATGTTTTCTAGGTTATAATGGTTCAAACTGACATGCTTCCAACCGGGTCACACAACCAAGCTGGCCTATCCCCCGCCAATATTCATACCACCTTGTGAATATTATCGCACTACTAGGCACCAGTCACAATTATATAACCGTATCAGTTTCATGAGGCACACCTGATGAGTAGGAGTTGTGATGAAAAAAGAGAATGAAGAGATTCTAAGTAGCGGGCGGCTTGAAAGAAATCAGCGCTTGGGCTAACTTTAAATGGTTCACACTTTTTATTCGCACAAGTGAAAATTTCTCGTATTACTATAGTTTCCTTATGTATTCATTATCAAATTATACATAATGGTCCTACAAACATGCTGCTCCGTCTGTCATTTTAGAACTTCAATAGACGCGATTAACGTAAACAGAACACAACTTAAAAGTCTAAATAAGTAGATTATGGCAACACACGTCAAAATTACACTCGAAAATTATATTCTGAGAAGTTTATGCCCTAGTTTCTCTACTTCTCTAACGTATTATGGATCACCGTCATTGAGCTACCGCACCACGGGATGGTAGATAGCACTGCTCCCCCGTCATTCATATTCGAGTTAGAGGCAAAGAGTTTACCGAGTAAATCGGCTTTATGGGCCAAACTGCCATCCGGTTTTCACAGTGGTGGAATGGACGATTGACAGAAATTTCCCTCGGCAGCTTTAGCGAGCGACCAGAAAGCACGGCTCCCAGAGGGAAGGCTCGCCAACTCTGCCGACGAAATCGAACTTTGCTCTAGCAATCACTTTTTCACCTTTCACCTCGAGGCAGCATTCAGTTTACGCTTCAAAACAGAGACATCAGGATCCCTATTAGCACAAGCCGTGGTCCAAGACTTGTAAGCAGCCTGCTTAAGAAGATTAGCTTCTCTACAATGCCAATTAAACCACGGTCGATTTTCACTCCCGCAGTAGCTACTAGGCGATTTGGAATATAGCATTTCATGCCATTCAATGTCACCGCAGGCACTGCGATTGCACAAGAATCAATTTCATCGGATTCGAAGCACATCTGCCTACACGGTTACGATGCGTAGAACAAATTCATGAGCAGAATTTCCCGCGTAGACAGTGTGTCGAGAGCCAAGCCACTCTGCATGGTGGACATTTAAAGTCACCCAAAATTACTACTACGCGGAGGGAGACTGATCTCTGTCTGTCGCCATTTGCAGGTGCTCGAATAAACGAGCTGTGCCTGTATCACCGCTATGGGACCTATAAAGGCACGCGTAAATCCGGGTGTGGCCGCGATGCTTCACACGTACCCATAATACCAACAGGTCTCCAAGATTGGGCAGTCGTCGACAACATATATCCTCCCGAACGAACAAGCATACGACGACGACGCATAAATAAGTGTTCTAGTTTGTATCCGGGGTAATGCAAATAAGAAGTGTCGGCCGGAGAGGATATTTGTGTCCCCGAGAGGAAAAGAATGGTCGGCCGCGCGGTCTCCATGAGATGATGGACCACGTTGATGTTCGAGTGTAAACCCCTGATGTTGCAAAAGTCCACGTTCGTTGTGAAGGGGGTGGCCGCTGTGAAACTACTTTTCGTTTTCCTTTTTGCCATAACGTGTTGAGGTATAAAATTCCCATGGGCATCATATCACTATTTGACAACGTACTGTAAGGGAGCTGCTTATACTTCAATCGAACTTCAACCGCTGGTGGCATGCATTAGTTCAAACCAGTGTCGATGGCTCCAGCCTATTTTGGAATTGTTCCCGTTGAAACAATAAGAAAATTGTAAGAACCTATCACGAAACCGAAAACTTAGCGAAATGGAACTAATCGACTTCTTATTTATTCGTAGTAATCACCAAATTAATTTTCACAACAAAACCACTGCCGCATTACACGCTCTTGGAGACTTACCTAAGAGTGAGTCTCCGAGAATCAGGAGGAGGTATCAGGAGCCCTGGGAGCCAGCGAGCGTGTATGGGAAAATATATAGAAACGAGTGAGTTGTGAAAGAACAGGGTCATGTGGCGCTCAGGCAGGACTTTACATAACGTTCTCGATTGATTGGATTTGTATAAGTTATACTATAACTTTGTTATATGTGAATGAATTTTTTTTTTCTCGGACCTATTTACTTTCGCTCGTTTAGAGTTTATATAAATATAAAATAAAATGATAATTTGTTTACAAACGACAATGGTTATTAAAACATAGCCGATTGATCGAAATCACTATATAATATCACGCAGGTCACTGTGCCTACCCCGCAAGGAACTTGGCTTGAAGACATAGATATATATAATGACCACTTAAATTAACACTTATTTTAATACTACGGTTTGGAAATATAAACATACCGTAATTTTCAAGATAAAGAAGATTCATATCCCTCTTGTGCATTTTTCACTTACATAATATCTTTATTAAACAATATACAGAGAAAGCAATGAAATAAGTAATACTTGTAATACGTATTCCTTCCTCTATCTCATTCATTCGAATCTCAAATTTGCGAGATTCTCATCCATCCCCAATTTATTTGCGTCTATAATGTCATACTCAGTTGGTCATCGAGAACTTTACAAGAGACTAGCATATTGTTTTTACCTTAGTGCATTATAATAACCCGTAGGTATATAGGCTGAGGCACAAGCATGCTAGAATTTCCGCATAAACTGGCCCAGAGTTGTCCACCATTTTCAAAATCTAAGCCACAAATGAAAACCCATATACACGCGTGCGATTTCTACACGAATCTTAAAAAGTTGCGCTAATTAAGCACATCGAACTGTCTACGTGTATTTACAATAATAATAATATAATAATTACCAATTTAGACGCGACTTAATAAAAAAATACGTTATCATTTTCATAAGAAAAAGTTACGTGTACCTAAACATCTGCCTAGATAAATAAACTACATTTATTATAGCTTCAAGAGCTCTGGTGCTATTTTCCGAAATATCTACTTGCATAACAGTATGATGGCCTCTTCCCAACTGACCTTACACTACCATCCGCAGTCACAGACAATAAGTGTCTATACTATTATACTATTAAATCCCTCAACATATTTATAAATCCAGTACACATTTTATGTTCTGTAAGTATATTTGCCAATTCATTCTTTTTTTTATCTTTATGTAACCGATAAGGTTAAGATAACCAATTGATAGCAAAGCAAGGTGGATGGATTTAGTTAACTTTAAGTCGTAAACATAAAACAAGTAAACGTTGGCAGCGACATAGTTCTCGCGTGTGTCTTTCCATTGGGAAATATCTAAAATCTTATTCTAGCGGATAATTACGTCAAGAAAACATCAAGCAAGATTTCAAATTCCTATGCCCAGTTGTGAGTTAAATCGGTCAGTTCAGATACTCAATACAGTTTCTTCTTGTATGTGTAGTTCACTAATGATTTAAATCAAGTGTTTTAAATGTTATTTTACTAAAAGTGCATTTGAGTCTCTTGGAATTATTAGATTTAATTGTAAGTAGTATGTGCTTTATCATGAGTGTCCATATAATCGTGCAGAGTTCAATTTGCAAATAATAGCAAAGAGCGGTCAAGGAAGATACGCATGTCAAATGAAAGGTTATTATGTATTGTTGGTACAGACAGTAATTAACAGTGGCAACCACTAAAAAGGCAATGGACAGTGAAGTCCATTGCTGTCCCGGGGGTTAAATTACAGCTGCCTTTGAACTCACAATGAATTTAATCAGAAGAAATTTGTAAGAGTAGGAAGTTTTCGAATTGACTTGATGAAATGATGTATTTCTTCTAACATGCAGATGCAGATGTAGGTCTTCAAACATGCAGAATGCAATATCAGTAAGATCGAGTGCGAATATTGATAAGCTTATTTAAGGTGGAAGCACTTCCTCAGTCGAGATGCTTATTAAAGAAGGACTTACCCACACACGCGGGTGTGCATTAGTCATTCTTCCATGAGGCCACCCTCCGGAAAATGAAGGGGAGGTGAGATCTTACATAAGATAACATTTCGGAAAGCTAACTGATTATGTCAGATTCCTAATGACTAAAATACCCACTGAGACTGCCTTTAGCCCGGAAGGCTTTCAAGGCACCATCGGAAGCGATCGCCCCAGGCAACGGGACGACGCAAGCTCAAGAAACGTACCTACTGAAGTATATATTCATAATTTTTTTTGTTGAGAGGGCCTGCGCCCTATCCTGCGCTCTCTAAATTGATACTTCAGTAACATCCTAACAGCCCGACTGGGCAAGTAACTCCATTTCATGGAAAATTGCACCCAAATAACAGAGAATAGAGTGACCCTAGAGGGTTGTTGTGTTCCTACAAGGGAATTTGGTAAACGGTAAGCTTCTGGATTGTTGCCGCGTAAGTAGCAGGGATGGCATACGCGCGAGCGACACTCGCATTTCGATCGCATATATGCTACATTCATGCACTCTCTGCCATACCCAGCTCTCGCTTCCATAAGTAAGCGTTGGGCGCAATACTGAATTGTGTATAGGCGAGCTGTGCCTTCCAAGCTTTTAATGTCAAGAAGTTTTCCCAACGCTCCATTCACACTATGCATCCATTCACCCTACGCATCCATTCACCCAGCACTCACTCGTCTTTCCACATCAGCTGTGTCCCTTCCATCCCTACTGAAATCGCATTGAAGGTATACCATCTCATCCAAGACTTCATCATCAACTGTAATCCTTACATTGGTTCTCTTTCAAATACTTTTTCTTCGCATTCAATAGTACCTAAGCCTTACAAGTCGAGTGTTTCTGGTAGTAACACGGCATCGTCTGCATATAGCAGACAGTTTACCACTAGGTCGCCCTTATTCTCTGTAGATAACTATCGAGATACGGAACATACAGCCTAGCAGATAGCATGCTATCCTGTTTGCCACAAATTTTGACATCAAACAGGGCTCTAAAATAAGCGGCCAACTTTCCCACACATGCTGAGGAAATCTTGTATGTGCTGCACAGCACGACGCAGTGCACAAAACCGTAAAAATCTTCTGGTCTATGGCGAGATGTTTCTCCCCGATAATGCGGAGCGAGAAAACTTGATCCGTACATCTCCTTCCATTTCGAAATTTCATCGGATTTCACCCTCAGTCTCCTTTTAATTACTTTTCCATATACTTTTGTTGCTAAGCTGGTCAAACCGATGGTCCTATAGCTGGTGCAGTCCATTTCAACTTGCTTATCCTTTGGGATATATCGGTTACCTTAGTTCGACTGCAGATATCCTCATTTCTGATTCTATCACGCAGAGTAACCTCAAGCATAGCTCTTTTCATAGCGCGCTGAGCGACCTTGAGTTTCCCCATACGGCCGGCCATAATGATGATTATGAATATTTTGATCAATTACGTAGAACTCGGAATTTGGCGAGCTTGCTATAACGCGATTTTGACACCAACGCTCGTGGGTTCGATTCCCACACGTACAGGACATCTG
This sequence comes from Pyralis farinalis, assembly GCA_947507595.1. Taxonomy (NCBI): domain Eukaryota; kingdom Metazoa; phylum Arthropoda; class Insecta; order Lepidoptera; family Pyralidae; genus Pyralis; species Pyralis farinalis. The sequence goes on from OX382272.1 coordinate 17,935,059, forward strand.
CATGAACATGTCTGTTTGTCATAGTCTGGGTGTTTTTAAGAGAGGTACGTGTAAGTTCCTGCGTGTGTGTGAGGTGCAGCATTGATATTAACAGTAATACTCAATGAATTTCAAGCGTTCATAGGCTACAATAACCGCTTTATATCTGGTGGGTCATATGCTTTTATGTATCTAATAATCCTTGCATTCGTTCTGGTTTCGTCTTTTTCATATAAAATTGTTTCAGAATCATCTTATTTCAGAGAATACAATCAAGATCTTAATACAAATCTTAATATTCGTTTATTTTCGCGTAGGAAGATGATAGATTAGGCTGCAATGTAATTAATTAGGTGTTTCAGCAAATAACACAGCATTGTCGGCATAAAGCAGACAATTCACCAACAAGTTGCATGGATCTTATTCTTATCGAGATACAGAATTAATAGTAGGTCAGACTGCATGCAACCCGGCTTGATGGCAATTTTGACGTTAAACCAGGATGACATGCTGCCATCTATTGACACACATACCGAGCAATCCTACCTGAACCTACGTGGATTGCACAGTTCGAAACAGGGCACCATCAATCCCAAATCTTGACGATATGTCCCTGAGGTCCTTTTGCACAACCCTGTCAAATGATTTCTCAAGTTTCACAAAACCGCAGAACTTTTTCTGGTCTATAGTCCCGATTCTCTACGATAGTACGGAGTGTCCATTCCATTTCATATCCTCCCTGTGCCTCTATCGGATTCATTACAGCATTCCATCGGATTTCATCCTCATTCTCCTTTCGATTATCCTTCTATACACTTTTGCTGCTAAGTTGATCAAACTGATGGCTCTATAACTAGCGCAATCGTTAATTATACAAGGTCATTATTATTCCAAGTCTCCAATCCATTGCGGCCCTTTCAGTTCTCAAGATTACTTATGTACTTAACGGTGTCCTGAATGTAAGTGCCACCTAGTTTGATCATATCTGCTATGATCATGTTAATTACCGTTAAAATTCCATTTTTCGTACGTGTACGAAGCATGAAAAAAACCGGCCTAGTGCGAGTCGGACTCGTGCACAAAGCGTTCCGTACCATTATCTATAAAAACGGCAAAAAAAAAAATTGTCTGTTGTACGTAGGTGACGATGGGTTAAGGACTGAGTATTTATCCAAGGGTGAGTAAATACTCATAAATACCCGTTTCTACTGAGTTTTTATCCAAAATCGGCAGTAAATATTTTTTCTTTTGTTAAGTCTTATAAATTGATTCGGAACTATGGATTTACTAAATATCAAGGGATTAGAGGTTATTTGTGTGTTTTATTAATAGTAAGTACCTAATAAAAAAGAACCGTGCTAATATTCAATGTAAGGTATTTATTATTAACCCTCAAACACTGGTATTATTAAAGGCCTCCGACTTAGGTATACGTCTGAGGCACACCTGAGGTGGGGTAGGCGGGGGCAAGGGTCATTTATTTCGCTATCACTGTCGTCAGCGTGCTGGTAGCATTTTTTTTACATACGACAGTAAAGTCTCACCCGTCGGAGGAAGTGCACGCGCTCATCGTATTTGGACTTAAAATGAATGTTGTAGCATTTTTACTTGTCCTATTTGTGTATTTGAACGTGAAATCACCTGCACGTAGCGCATACCGATCAGCAAACGAGGTTCTGGCGAAAGAGAGGTAGGTCAATAAGGAGTTATTCCGTTGGCAACGGGGATGGTAATGCGCGAGAGACACTCCTTGTGTTGCAGGCATCCATTGGCGACGGTAACTGCTTACAATCACGTCGGCCGTATACTTATTTATCACCCGACGTGGTATATAAAAAATATACTTTTGTTATCTAAAGATAGGTAGGACCCAGCAAGGGGTCGTGCCGTACTCCGTCCAGTCAGACATTCAGTAGCGGCAGGGCATGGCACGACCTCTTGCTCTACGTATCTGTCTGAGGAAGCACCTCCACCTTATAGAAGACCGCAGCTAAATAGCAATTCCGGGAGGATTGTTGTGTTCCTGTGTGTGAGTAAGGTCGCCAGTTAGTTGAGAAGTCGTTGTGTGTGTAGCAGCAGGACCGGCGGATATCAAACCGCCCATGACGGTGTGGGCGCGGAAGGCTGGCTCGGCGGTCAGGGAGATCCGGTGAAACGACTGACCGCTGGCCGCCCGTGGGTCAGCAGGGTTCCTGAACCCGGGGATTACTTAAACTCCGGCCCGGGAGGCTGAACCGCCAACCCGCGAAAAATCCCCGTTGTAGTGGTCGTGGGGTTGATGGGAGATACCGCACTTTTGTCCTCTACTCTGTCGGCTCAGCGACTTCTCTTTTGAACCTCAACCCAACATAAATGGCACCGATAAGGAATAGGAAAAGAAATATTACAGCAGCTGCTCCTTCCACAATAAATGTGAATTTTTGCAACATCAGGGGACTACACTCCAATATTAATGCGGTTCACTACCACCTCGAGACCGTTCGGCCGACCTTTCTTTTTCTCACGGGGACGCAAATATCCTCACCGGCCGACACATTTTACTTACATTACCCCAGGTACAAACTTGAACACCTATTTGAATGACGTGCCGGGGTATGTATGTACGTTCGGGAGGATATTTGTTGTCGCCGTCTTCATAGCCTGGAAGACAGGGATCTGTCATTATTATGGGTGCGCATGGATCATGGCGGCCACACCCGAATCTACGCGTGCCTTTGCAGTTCCTATAGCGGTGATACAGACACACCCCGTTTATTTGAGCAACAGCAAATGGCAACTGGCAAAGTTATCGAGCAGTATCCGATCCCTCCGCGGAGTTAGTGATTATGGGAGATTTTAATGTCTACCACACCACGGGGAGATCTGCTCATGACTTTCCTTTAGCCTATGGTTTCTCCCAACTGGTACATTCTGCGACGAGAGTATCAGACAGATAGACGAATACATACACATACAAGCTTCTTACTGGACCTTCTGCTGACCACGCGTCCCGATGAGTATAACATCTCTGTGGATGCGCCGCTTGGCTCATCGGACCACTGTCTCATCCGGGCCCAAGTGCCCCACCATGTGACCCATCGGATGGCGCCGCGTATGGCGCTATAAGTCGGCAGACTGGGACGGATTACGCGAATTCTACGAGTCGTACCCGTGGAGGCAGCTTTGTTTCAAAACAGATGATGTCGAATCCTGTGCGACTACGTAGTTGCGGCGATATCAGATGGCATGGAATGCTACATTCCCAATCGCTTTGTGGCGACAGCGGGAGCTAAAAAGCGACCGTGGTTTAATCGGCCTTGTAAAGAAGCCAAACTTCTCAAACAGGCTGCTATCGAGACTTGGACCACGGCGCGTGCTAATGGAAATCCAGATGTCTCTGTATTGAAACGTAAACTGAACGCTGCCTCGAGGTCCAGTAAGGGGGTAATCGCCACAGCAAAGTTTGATTTCGCCGGTAGAGTTGGCGAGCGGCGGTGATTCTCTGCACTCCCAAAGGTCGACTGGTAGAGAATGCAACTAACATTAAGTCCGCCTATTGTACCAAAATGTAAAGTGGTCAATAAAGTTTTAAATAAATTCTCTTCGCAAAAGTTGATTGAGACTAACGTTAGCAAAACTGCAGATAAACTCCTTCAAAACTTTTGTCATCGCTATACAAATGACAAAACAATTTAACTGAATACAATAAAATTATATTGCAGGAAACGTGCAGGTGCAGTGCAGGCTTTTTAACAGAATAGCGAGTCATTTACTGCAGGGTTGCTGCAACGCCGCTGCTGTCAGATCGCGTAACAGAATAACGAAACGTCAAAATGTAGATACACATTTTGACACACGCCGCGCAGCAGTGCAGTTGCAGATATTTTGCAGAATTGTCCTATACGGCTGAAAACTCCGTCGCCCACCACCGACTGATCATTTTTTTTTTTTAATTTGGAAATATTTTTATGACAAATTTTCAATCCGATTACAGGTTTCGATGAACGCATTTTAAGAATTTCGATCAATTGCCGGCTTCTTTATTCTAATAGTAGCATCACTGAACTCCCATAAAATAGCTTAAGTGCTTCAACAATAATGGCTTATGGCAATACTTTTCACTTAAAAATATAAAAGTATTACTAAAAATTTTTTTTATTTATATCTGTCTTATTTCACGGGTTTTAATCCCGGTCATTTGATAGGCGTGCGCGGGGATATAAATCCAACGCGTAGAGGCCCCTTCTAAAAGAATGATGTAATGTATTATACCAGCTGTGACCTGATCTGAGGGATATCAATGGGAGGATATACCACGGAACAGGTCACAGCAGGTATTGGGACTATTGCAAATGTGTCGGAAATAATTGAGCTATTGAAATGAGATCTGGAGGGATTATTAGTACTGGGCTATTACTGAAGAGAGACGGACACCTGCCATAACTATCCTATCTGATGTTACTTCGGCTGGCAGTGGCTCGCTACTCACTAGATGGACCCCCGAAATGCCAGAGAAAGTCGGCCGGGGGCAACACCGATGTGAGTGACTCAGGGGTGTCGACAGGTGTGCTGCGCTTTCTCCAAAGTTACTCGCGGCGTTATACCCTTTAACACTTCCACCCCTGGAGCATATCACCTGCTGGAGCAATATACTCTATCGACTCCTCTCTGGACGGCCAATGAAGGCAAGCCAGAGCTGAGAGTCCTGCGGGCCTTCTTGACTTTCCACTCCGACCGATGAAGACACGCCGGAGACGAAGGCCCTGATCGACTCTCTGGAGCAGTCGGGTACCCGTGGTGTCGTTACGCACCAACAGCTCGCCACAAGCTGCCCTGCGGGGTTTATTTATATAGTTATTACTAAATAATAATAGGGGTTAAAGTATTAAATTGCCGTTTTATAGTAATAGATACTTTGAATGGACATTAACTTTCATGGTGTGAGATTTTCGAGTGAAACTTTTTTCACATGATACCTATGAGGTTTTTCTAAAATGTGCAACATTTCATTTCGAATATTTTTTTTATTCAGCTTAGACGGGAATTACTTCGATAAACCGAATAATTTTTGAATACGAGTTCCGACGCGCAACTAACGCAGCAGAAACAGCTCGCAATATCACTGCTGCGTTTGGAGAGGAGACTGTTAATGAAAGCACCGTGCGTTTTTGGTTTAACCACTTTTATAATGGAAACTTCGCCTTGAAAACGAACCACGTGGAAGACGGGCGGTCTTCCACTTGGTTCGTTCACACAGGTGAATAACGCTGAATTAAAGGAGATGGTGGAAGTCGATCCGAGTCAAACTACCCAGGAATTAGTAGTATGGTTTAACGTTACGTGGTTATGGGTCTGCAATCCCTTCGAGCAGTGTAAAAAAACCAAACTTTTATGTTAACGCAATCAAAAGACACGGCTGTTTATGCCTCGTTTATAATCATATTTTGACACTCGTAAGTGAATCAAAACCTACCCTAAGTTTTGATTCCCTTACGAGAGAGATGTTCATTATGATTATTTTGAATCACCTTTTCACTATTTCAAGATGACTATAATTTGTATAATAGAATTAAAAAATACTACGTATAATCCTACATAAATATATTTTCAGTTAAAAAATGCAGGCTGTCAGGGCATTGGGTGCCACAACAATTGTTTCTGTAGTCAAGAAAGGTGTATTTGTACCCATTATAGAACAAGTTCGTCAAACTCATGTACCTGTTCCGAGTACCACGAAGAAACAACCTTACTCGCCATTTCAAGATGCGTCTAACATGGCTGAATACGCTGTCGCTCGGCTTGACGATTTGCTGAACTGGGGACGAAAAGGTTCTTTGTTCCCAATGACATTTGGTTTGGCTTGCTGTGCAGTCGAGATGATGCACATCGCTGCGCCACGCTATGACATGGATCGGTAAGTTTAAGACATCGAGTAAGGTTACGTACTCGATGGTTTAAGATTAAAAAAGTACCATCGGAATGTTAATTCTAAGCTCAAAATAATAATTAAACAACAAATTTTACATAGTCGTACGTCATGATTATTAATTAGGTATTCAAAAAATTAAGAACTAACAACAGAAAGTTATTCGTAGTCATAAAAATATTCATCTTATATATCTTTTTCAATATTCAAATTCAGTCAGTAAATGTGGATGGTTTAGTTATTTTAAATTAGTATTAAGTATATTTATAATAATCTAATACATAAATTACATTAGCTTAAAACTAAAAAAGTAGGTACCTACTTTGCAAATAATGACGAGAATATTATAAATGAACAAATGTACCTACACATTATTTTATTTATAATTTACTGTATCTCTACGTAGGTCAATGAAAAATTAATTCTTGGGTATTGTTATCGAATAAGATCTACCTTTTCTAATTTTTTTCTTCTTCTTTTCTTTGACAGATAAACTCATCCTTAATTGCAGTATAGAGTAAAAACATTCATTTTATTATGGTTTATTTATTAATAGGATCTCAATTACTTTACGGTGTTGATCAAAAATCTACGTCAGAGGTACTTTTCAGGTGATTTAACCATTATAACATGCAAATATTTTGTTTAATTTTATTTAAAACTAGCTGACCCGACGAACTTCGTACCGCCTCAGGATCAATAAATGGTGTGTTAACTTATTAGATGGTATAAATTCTTTTAATACTTATTATCCTATTCCGGACGAAGACAAATCCAAAAACACAAACATCATAAAAATCAGTCCAGCCGTTCTTGAGTTATAAATGGTGTAACTAACACGACTTTGTTATATATATATATATATATATATATATATATATATAACAGATAGTCGTAATGTGGGTCATAATTCAAAATTTTAAGAATATTGCGTTTCAATGTAGTTACCTGATTAGAAAATGGCTAAATAGGTACATTTCATGATTTTTATTTCTATATTAATTCGACAATATTTATAAATTATATACACATTACAGGAAACAAGAAGTATTGTTTAACATATTGTATTTTTTTTATCCCTATTATTAGACGATTTTTTTAAAAGCAGCGTATAAAATCGCGCGCTCGTACAATTTTCATTTAGTACGTACTCCCATTGCGGCAGAACGTAGCTCGTGCTCTCATCGCCCAGTAACGACCAACATTAGGGATTCGTACTCAGCGGCGAGCAAGTAATTATATAGCACGATCTTTAACTATTTGATATTTATCTCAGAACATTTATGAACGGAAAAATTATCATTCTTTATATTATCGGTAGAGTATCAATCACTAGATCGGCCCCAATAGAATGTCTGATGACGAGTTCCATAAGAAATCAATAGAACTCCCCAAAATATTGCAATCAATCATAGATATAGATAGAATCATGCTTCTGAGATAATTCATACTCGTATATTTGCACTCTGGCTCATGAAGCTCTTATGATTATTAAATTGTTACATTAACACTGTTATGTGCAGTAAACAATATATACATACATTATATGTGAATATATATGTCGCATTCGGTCATGAGTATGGATGTTTAAAACGAAACCATGGTATAATAATATACTACGCTATGTTTTCTTGGATCATGAACGAAGCGATAGCGCGCGAACGGTGGCGCGCTGTGGCAGAATCAAGAGGTCGACACTGGACTGGGAGAAAGGGAGAGTTAGTGCAAACGGCGGTGACGACGTCTTGGGACTGTCCTCTCATTTTTTTACACCTCACAATAAATCCAAACATTCGTTGTTTTAATTTTTTCATCTGTGTTTTTGCTCGTTGGTCTTGGTTAATCTCCGAAAGTGAATATTAACGTGTCTTCTATGGTATCAATTTCTTTCAGGAATGGGTTGGTGGGTGGGAACAAACGGAAACTTAAGTCTATTAATAGTACAACAAACGAAAGAAACAAAGACATCAAAGCAGCCTGTCTGGGGAAGTACCTCTCCCTTACAGAAAACCGCAGCCAAATAACAACACACCCTAGAGGGATGTTGTGTTCCAGCGTGTGAGTGAGGTCACCAGTAAGTTCACAAGTTGCTGTGTTAGCAGCAGAGGTGGGATCGCGCGAGTAATACTTACTGTATTGAAAGCGTTAATATGCATACAAGGTTACGGTCCACCTGATGAAAGCGGTTACTGTAGCCTACGAACACTCGCAATACATTAAGTATCACTCGCCCGATACTACCCTGCTGCTAACACAGCAACTACTTAGAAGCTTACTGGCGATCTCACTCACACGAAGGAACACAACAACCCTCCAGGGAATTGTTATTTGGCTGCGGTTTTCTGTGTGGTGGAGGTACTTCCCCAAACGGGCTGCTTTGATGCGCCCTACCTCTCTTAATACTATTGAAACGGGAATACAATTCTAATGTTTTTGATAATAAGACAAAAATATCACAAACGCTGATAGTGAACAAACAGTGAATCGTTGACAGAGAAATAGTTATAATCACTACAAAACGTATATTTTAATAATAAATATCACCTAAAAATTTAGTCCCATAAACAAAACTCAAGTATCAAAATGGGTCATACAAAACGGTACAGCGCTCAAGTTTCACAAAGAGAGACCGTGCATATAGCATCTCGCCGTATTTGCGATCGCTGAAATTTTGAGTTGCGTTAGATTGCGTGCACGCTCTTAAGGAGTTGCTCTGTTAGCAGCAGAGGTGGCATCGCGCAGGTGATATTCAAGGTATTACAAGGTAATAGGCTACGGTAACCGCTTTACATCAGGTGGGCCGCATGGTTGTATGCCTTCCGACGGAGTATAAAAAAAAAGGCACACACCATGCATTGATTTTGTTTGAATATTTTTAACCGTATCAATTTATACTGATGATATTTCATCTCGAGTGAAAAAAATGGGGATTTTGAAAAAGCAAATTCAATATTGGCAGAGCCAGGAGGCAGCACGTGGTTCATTTAATTTATTAACGTTTTGTTTAATTAATTCTTATTTCTGACTAGCCAGACTTTTCCAGTAATCATAAATCTTATTTTCACGATTTAAAAATTCGTTCAATAGTATTTCAAAACTCTTTGTTTGATGCGTGCACAACAGGCAGATAGCCAGATTTTAATAGAAAATATAATGTTTTGGCTTTTGTATGAGTAGACCAATAACATGTCTCTTTAAAATATATACTTTGAATAGTTAATAAATTCAGACGTTATTTTGCGAAAGTCTTTACATGCAATTTGACGAAAGAATTTTTTACCACTAAAAAAAAGCGGTACTTACACAGGTACATCAAAGAGGTTTTTAGAGGGTTGGCAACGCATGAGTGACACCCCTGGTGTTGCAAATGTCCATAGGCTACGGTGACTGTTTACCATCAGGCAGGCCATATGCCTGATTGCCACCGTCGTGGTATAAAAAAAAGTTGCATAATACCTATATAGTTTGACATACATACATATCATCACGCCTGTCTCCCATTGGGATAGACAAACTATGGAATGCTATGTGCACCGATCCAAACATATCCCTCTCGCTTCTTTCACACTGATCAACGTCTTCATGTTTATCACCTTCCTCTTCGGTTTTGGGACACTTTGATTATTATGTAATTGTAGTATAATTTATTACAGTGGTTATGTCCGCGCTCAACATTTTCATTTATTTTGTTTGACTCAGATCATATAGTTGACACTACCTTTCTATCTTCGGGGTATGATTACGATCTATGATGTTTCATATGTTTCATAAATATTGTTTCGAAAATTCTTGTGCCAGAGATAAGAAGCGAGAATGTTAACCATTTATTTAAGTCTTCTTAGTATTTGTCGTGTTCCAGGTATGGCGTAGTATTTAGAGCGTCACCACGTCAGTCCGACGTGATGTTAGTAGCTGGAACACTAACCAACAAGATGGCACCGGCTCTCCGTAAAGTTTATGATCAAATGCCAGATCCGAGATGGGTTATTTCAATGGGTAGCTGTGCCAACGGCGGAGGATATTATCACTACTCATATTCAGTTGTGAGGTAAAAATTATTGCCTCACCTTTCACATTATTATACAGTGCAAATTAATGTGAACACGAGTGATAAGTTAGAAAAAAATAATAAACATTCTTTATTGAGGAAAAAATACACAGAAACAATTACAATTTTTTTTTTAGTACGAGATGTGAGCTCCTTTAACTTTTATAACTTCTTGTACACGGTTAGGCATAGAATAAACAAGTTTGTTACAATTTTCTGATATTTGCGTGTCTCTAAACCATATGTGAATTATTGCCTCAACCAGCTTCATTTTTGTTGTGCAATCAAAGTGTTGCTTGCTTTGCCCACAGAGATTCGAAGAATTACCCGGACATTCAAGACATGTAATTTATTTTTCTTTGATATATTTCATCATGACCTTAAACACATGACATGGAGCTGAATCTTGTAGGAAAACTGTTTGACAGTTGGCATCAACTTTTCTTAGCTCGATTCCTAATCTCCGTTCTAGCAAGTCTTTGAATTTTTGATAGTTCATTATGCCTTCGATCGGCACAAATTTTAAAAGAAAAGCAGACCCCAGGACATCTTCTTTAATGGATGTTTGACTGTTTGGTCAATCACTTTTTTTTTCACTTTGAAGGTGAAAGAAAAAGTGTTTGACCAAACTCTCGGTGGAGTCATGAACAACAACCCCAGCATAGAGTGGTAGAGAACCCCAGAGAAAAGCTTCATCTCTTGCTGTTGTCTTCATTTTCCTTTTCCGTTCACCTCAATCGACCCAGTTTCCATTTTTTGCTGCCAAATCTTGTTAACAGTTTCCAAACTCACTCTACACTCCTTGGCTATATCTCTGATTCATTTATGTGTGTTCAGTCAAAATAACAATTTTAGATCGTTTTTTTTTTTCGGAGAAATACCCATCTTCAAAAATAAGAAACAAAAAGCTTTAGTCAAGTTTAGTTCTGCAAAAAAACTGTAGTTCTAAAAAACGACAAAATTTAACGCGTCTGTAGCTTTGCTGTGTCTCGTAACTCACTGATTAGATTATGATAAAAAAAAAAGAACTCAAAACGGCCGCTATTTTGACATAAACGTGTTACCAACTGCGAAAAATAAGTGTCATTGTGCGTATTATCACGTGTTCACATTAATTCGTACAGTACTGTAACTGACCTTCTACTTGATCTAGTATCATCAAATTCTGTTAGAAACAAAGCCTTATGACACTAGTCTAGATAAAAATTAAAAAGCTGGAGTTTTATCTATTTGTTTACCAAAAAATCACAAATATCCATTGTCGTACATTTGGTATACCTCCTAATGAGGTATACCAAACACCCATTTTCAGCAGAAATTCCAAGTATCATCCAAACCTTTGCGAGAGTCGACAAAAGAGATATATAGTGGGTTTATTAAATTCGTGAGTTTTTCTAATATTTACGTTAGGATAAGTATTTGCTCCACTGATCGTCTTCCCTTGAAAAAGCGACCCTGTTCTTTTACTACCCATTTAGTAAAGACGTCAGCCTGTTATTGAGGATATGAAGTAATATATTACTGGCGTGAGAGATCAGGTGCTACACTTTTTTCTGGATCCCTGGTGTATAATTTCACTATCATAATGTCGGTGTGAAAGAGAGAGCTCTATACTAAATGACATTTCTAGTACAGCGCTTTCTCCTTCACACCTACATGATGATAGCGAAAGAACAACGAACGTCATTCATTCGGTCATTCACCTGTCTCCCAATATTTGGAGCATTAATTATAATTGCACATCGACCAGCAGGATTCCACATTAGTATCTCCAATTTCCTCGGTAATTTTAATACGCAAAGACACATAAAACGTTGAAAGACACATAAAACCTTGTGGGACGTGGAAGTTGAATACTCCGTACCAAGAAAGAGGAAATTGTGACTAAAGTTGGTAACATTCTTGTTAACACTCAGGAAGTCTGGAAGAACGGTGAAGTGAATTTGCGCGTTCACCGCTAAGAAAACTCCATTTGCTGTATAGTTCCTAGATTCCAGAACACATCTTACCGTCACCAAAAGTATTAGGATGCTTGGCGTCGAGATCTCCAGTGATATGCAATATCGAAATCACCTGGAGGTGAAAGTCAAGCTGGCGTCCAAAAAACTTGGTGTGCTCAACTGGGCTAAACAGTACTTCAATGCGGGGCAAAGACTTATATTATATAAGTCTCAAGTCAGACCGCACTTGGAGTATTGCAGTCACCTTTGTGCGGGAGCACCTGGATACCAGCTTGAATCGTGTGATTCGATTCAGAGACGAGCTGTGAGAATTGTTGACAATCCTAAGCTTACACACGGTATTGAACCCTTAAGTTTAAGGCGAGATTTTTGTGTGTTCTGCCGATTGCACAACGGGGTGTCTTCTGAAGAGTTGTTGGAAATGATGCCGACAGCTACTTTTTATAACCGCACCGCTCGCCGACGGCGGGGAGTTCACCCTTACATGCTGGAACCGCAATGGTCGCGTACTGTGCGGTTTCAGAGAAGTTTTCTTCCGAGAACTCTCAAGCTGTGGAATGAGTTCCCAGCCGAGGATTTTCCAAGGGACTACTGCATGGAGTTCTTCAAGAAATTCTTCAAGAAAAGAGGATTGTAGAGGGCCGGCAACGCATGAGTGACACCCCTGGTGTTGCAAATGTCCACAGGCTACGGTGACTGTTTACCATCAGGTAGGCCGTATGCTTGATTGCTACCTTAGTGGTATAAAAAAGTTAATATTTTGGGGAAATGTATGACTATGCCTTAGACGTTACACTGAGAATGAGTCTGATGGCCACTCTACGTTGTCGGCGTCCGATGAAGGCATCATTATAGATGAGACCGAATAGTTGATACGAAGTTTGAAAAACCGAAACTCAGAGAGAAATGACATGGTCACAGCAAAGATGTTCAATCTAGATGACACTTACGTCCGAAACGCCTAAGCAATCTATGCTCGAGAATTGGAAGGGTCCCAATGGACTTGTGACGCGTAGTCATCGTACCTTTGTATAAAGGCAAGGGGTCATCAGTTTGATTAGCTCAGCAGCGAAAGTATATGGAAAGATAATTGAAATGAGAATGAGGGTGAAATCCGATGGAATGTTGTGGAAGGCAAATGGAAGATTCTGAAATGGAAGAGGATGTACGGATCAGGTTTTCTCACTTCACAATATTGTGGAGAAGTATTTGGCCATAGACTAGAAGAATTTCTGCTGTTATGTGGATTTTGAAAAAGCATTTGACAGGGCTGTGCGAAAGGAACTATGGGACATATTGCTGATATATGGGATCGACCGTTCACTGCTCCATGTTATGCAGTCTCCACAAGAATTGTTCAGCATGTGTGAGGATAGATGGCGGCATGTCGCCCTGGTTTAATGTCAAAATTGGTGTCAAACAGGGTTACATGCTGTCTGCTCGGCTGTTCATGCTGTATCCCGATAGTTGTCTGCAGAGAATAAGGTCAACGAATGCAGGATTACGCATGAGTGACCTAGTGGTGAACTGTTTGCTTTATGCAGATGATACAGTGTTATTAGCTGAAACACCTGCTGACCATCAAATACTGGTCACGATAACAGACAATTGTATGGAGAAGGGCTTGCTATTGAATGCGAAGAAAACAGAGATGATTTTTGCAATAGAAGATACCAGAACCAATATAAGGATTACGGTTGGTGATGAAGTGTTAGAACAAGTGGATGAAAAGGTATTATCGTGAATGCGCTTTCAGCAAGGTTGGAAGGTACACCACTGATGTGGAAAGACGAATAACTGCTGGTAATAGCAGTAAAAGTGTGAGTCACAAGGCACAGCTCGCTGTTCACAACGCAGTGCTGGTCACAATGCTAACTTATGGAAGCGAGAATTGCGTATGGCAGAGAGACATGAAAGTAGGATAAACATGGTCAAAATGCAAGCGTTGCGCAAAATTTGTGGTGTAACGCTTGTGGATCGTGTTCGCGATGATGATCTTAGATGTTGGTCTGAAAGAGATCGTCGATGTTAGAATAATAAAAAGCATGCTCCGTTGATTTGGACATGTAGAAATAATGCGGGAAGAAAGGAAGCAGATATACAATGCGAAAGTAGAAGGATGTAGGAACTGAGGAACGTAAAGACCTACTTACCATGACCAAATAGATCGTGTTTCATCAGAAAGTAATGTTAGGAGCCCTAGTAACCGGCGAGCGCGCATGAAAAGAGCTATTAATGTTAAAGAAGCGAGTGAGATGTGTAAGGACCGAATCATGTGATGTCGAGGTCTCTCTGCCTACCGCAAAGGATTTGGCAAGATAACAGATGGGATTCGCGCCTATACCTTACTTTATAACGTTTAACGGTGTTAATTCAGATTGTTAATATGGAGCTCTTGCTACTTAGCTATCATTCCGTAATGAGTTTCGATTTTCTTTCAGGGGATGTGACCGCGTAGTACCTGTGGACATATACGTGCCGGGGTGTCCACCGTCAGCGGAAGCTTTAATGTATGGTATTCTGCAGTTACAGAAAAAAATCAAAAGAATGAAGACCGTTCAGATTTGGTACAGAAAATAAGCTATACCCAAGAATGAATGAAACAATAATGAATGTTAGACAATTTTATATTTATGTTGAAAATTAACCTTGCTTCAAATACACCTTTCGTGCAAAGTAACAAAATTTTATTTCGATAGTAAGATTGGTCATAGTAGGTAAGTCTTGGCCTTCCCCGGCTCCTACATCCTTCCACTTTTGCACTGTATATCTGCTTCGCCATTCTTTCATCTTGCATTCTTTCCACATGTCCGAACAAACGGAGCATGCCTATTCTTATTTTAACACCGACACTCTCTTTCAGACCAACTCTGTTTAAACATCATCATTGCGAATACGGTCTACAAGCCTTACCATCATTCTCCTTTCAATCACCTTTCTATATACTTTTGCTGCTAAGCTGATCAAACTGATGGCCCTATAGCTGGCGCAGTCCATGCGTGACCCCTTGCCTTTATACAAAGACACGATGACTGCGCGTCTCCAGTCCGTTGGGACCCTTCAGTTCTCCAGCATAGGTTGCATAAGTACCAGAAGGCGTCCCGGACGTAAGTGCCACCTAATTTGATCATCTCAGCTGTCATCAGATCAATTCCCGCTGATTTTCCCAGCGGGTACTTGCTCCAGTTCGGATGTGGAAGTCTGTGCGAGCACTCTTTTGAGTTTTCGCCAGTCCGTTACCCGTCTGGTGTCCTCGTCTGTCGGTAAGTCAGTTGGTTGCCCGAACTCGATCAGAACTGGCCGGTGGTCAGAGCTAAGTTCTGTTTGCACTTGGATTGAACGCATCCGTAAGGCTACGTTCTTTAAAAGTGCAAAATCCAGAACGGTCGGGCGGTGTCCCACTGTTGCGGAATAGTGGGTGGGAGACATGGGGGCTATGACGTCGAATCCTAGGGAGTCCTGTAGGCTCTCTAGGATTACGCCGTTTGGTGAAGACGAGTGGCTATTCCACTGGGTGTGCTCACTATTGAAATCTCCAGCCAGAATGGTGGAGTTTCCTAGGGCAAAGAGGGCTTGCAAGTCGCTCTGAAGGATACGCTTGCTCGGGGGGAGGTACGCGGACGCGATATTGATCGGCTGATGGCCGGTCATCCCTAGCCTGCAGATGGTGACCTCGAGGTTTTCGAGAGATGGGGGTTCTAGTGGGATGCAGTGCAGGGACCTTTTGTAATAGACGAGGGTTCCGCCCCCGCGGCCCTCTCTATCATTACGGATGACGTTGTAATTTGCAATGCGCGGGTCGCGATTGCATGGTTTCAAAAGGGTCTCCTGCACTAGGAGGATATCAACTTGGTGGTCGGTTAGGTACTGGTGTACTTCATCCCGTTGCCACGCAAGGCCGTTTGCGTTATAGAACGCAAGGGAAAGTGAGCGTGGTTTCACTCTTTGATTCCGTGAACCCATTATTGTTGGGAGAGGTTTGTGCGCCGAAGGTGGGCAGGCGCGCGATAGTCCATGATGGTCTCAAACACCGCGATGTGTTTGCAGACGATCTGGAATTGGTTTCCCACTCCAGTGTCTTGGAAGTCGTGTAGCTCGCGGGCTCGGACGAATAGCTCTGACATGTCGATTTTACTCGCCATGTCAAACACTATGTCCGTGAAATGAGGTTTGCGTCCTCCCTGAGGGGGAGTCTGCTGGGGCAGTTTCAACTGGTTCGACCGGTGTGGGTAGGGGCGCAAGAGGCTGCCTGGGTGAAGCCCATGCAGACACTGCGGGGATGGGTGCCGGAATAAACGGCTGGGGGACCCGAGTGGGCCGAAGCTGAGGGTAAGCCGTTTGGCTCTGGGAGGGTGGAGGGAGGCGCGTGTGCGAGCGCCCGTTGGCTTGTGCCGGCTTCGTGCGCCTCCTCGGCGCCTTAGGGCAGCCGCCATAGTTGGCGGTATGCCCCACGGCGCCGCAGAGAACGCACGCTGGCGGCTCCACCGCTGGGTCGCGCGGACACTGGCCCCGTTCGTGATCGCCTAGGCTTTTCACGCAACGGAACCGCGAGCAGCAATTACGGGCAGAGTGCCCGTAATTTTGGCAGTTGTGACACTGCCCTGGGAGTCCACGTTTGTGGGGGAGTTCTACTTCGATGTCGAAGAGACTACAGATGTTAGTGATCTGGAAGATCTTCTTACCCTCGGGGGTAAGGGGAAGATGGCAGATTACCATGTTGTATCTTTGCGGTGGTTACGGGTCATCCGGTGTACCGACCGGACGGGGACTCCTTGTCCTTTAATGGACTCAGTGATGCCGTCTAACGACAGTGACGTGGGGACGCGTTTAATGACCACGCGGAGTTCACGCTCCTCCTCGAGAGCGTACGTGAAATATTCCACGCGTCGCTCTCGGAGGAGGCCAGTGAGTTTCCTGTGGTCATTGGGGGTAGCCACCGTGACACTAATGCCCAGGTGGGTTGATTTTGCCCTTGTAAGGCGAATCTCCTTCGCGGGGAGGTCGACCGCGTAGAGGCGCTCCCAAACCGCAAAGTACGGAGCCATTGCGGTTCCAGTGTGTGAAGGTGAACTCCTTGCCATCGGCGAGTGGTGCGGTTGTAAAAAGAACTGTCGGCATCATATCGAGCAATTCTTCACAACACAACCCGTTGTACAATGATAGAACACACAAACAGAGACAATATCTCTCCATAAACTTGAGGGCTCAATACCGTGTATAACAATTCTCACAGGTCGCCTCTGAACCGAATTACATCGTCCTAGCTGGTATCCAGGTGCTACCGCCCACAGGTCCATGTGCGGTCTGACTTGAAACTTACACAATATAAGTCTTTGCCCCGTACTGAAGTGCTGCATTACTCTGTAGAGCACACCTAATTTCTTGGTTGCCAATTTGACCTTCTCCTGCAGGTGAATTCGGTATTGGACATTGCTTGAAATGTCGACACAAATGACAAACAAACGACATTTATTGTTATTTTTGGAGTCGGTGCCAGCGCATTTGTTGTGTATGTTTGTACATAGGTTTAATTGGGAATTGCTCATTATCGCATGAACGTAACTTTACATATATTTTGTAAATCCGAGGAAATTTTACAAAAATCATAAAAGCGTGGCTGGCACCGATACCAAAAATATAAATAAATGTCGTTATAGACATTTAAAGAAATAAAGCAATTATTTTGTACCTTTTAGCGCATTTATTCATAGCAGATGTTTTTGGCGATGGTGTTCCTTTTTGTAATATTATTTTATAGTATCTGGCAAGGGAAACTCTAAAGTTATTAGAGCCATTCGCCACTTCATACCTATGTGAACTGACGTTCTCTTCAATGGTGGATATTAAAACTAAAAACAGAAATAGACTTCAATTAGAAAATGGTTTGATTATTAACATTTCAAAATTAGCACCACGATTTGACAATTGTTGTGAAAAATAAACAAGTCTATCATTCTTACTGAACTTGTGTTTTTATTGTAGTGTAGAACGCTACCTTTTACCTATTGCAAAAATAATAAAATGATTAACGAAAATAGTTAAAAATATGGGAAATAAATTTTCTTTTCGTGGTTATAACTTTTTTCTAAGCCGCTAAGCCCAAATAAGCGATTTCTACTCAAATCCTAAAAAGTTGCGCTAATTACGCACATCGAACTGTCTACGTGTATTTATAATAATAATGATATGATAATTGCCAATTTAGACGCGACTTAATAAAAAAATACGTTATCATTTTCATGGGAAAAAGTTACGTGTAAACATGTGCTTAGATAAATAAACTACATATATTATAGCTTCAAGAGCTCTGGTGCTATTTTCCGAAATACCTACTTGAACAACAGTATGATGGCCTCTTCCCAACTGACCTTACACTACCATCCGCAGTCGCAGACAATAAGTGACTATACTTGGTAGGTACTTACTTACCTTCATGTATATGACTACCAACGCTGCGTTAACACCACAATGAAATAATAATAATATTTATTAAATCCCTCAACAAATTTATAAATTCAGTACACGTTTTATGTTCTATAAGTATATTTGCCAATTCATTATTTTTTTATCTTTATATAACCGATAAAGATAAGATAACCAATTGATAGCCAAGCAGGGTGGATGGATTTAGTTAACTTTAAGTCGTATGAATATAAAACACGTAAATGTTGGCAGCGACTTAGTTCTCGCGTGTGCCTTTCCATTGGGAAATATCTAAAATCTTATTCTAGCGGATAATTACGTCAAGAAAACATCAAGCAATATTTCAAATTCGTATGCCCAGTTATGAGTTAAATCGGTCAGTTCAGATACTCAATACAGTTTCTTTTTGTATGTGTAGATAGGTCACTAATTTTTTAAATCAAATGTTTTAAATGTTATTTTACTAAAAGTGCATTTGAGTCTCTTGGAATTATTACATTTAATTGTAAGTATTAATATATAATGTATGGAGAAAGGCTTACTACTGAATGCGAAGAAAACAAAGATAATGGTATTTGAAAGAGAAGAATCCAGAACTAATGGAAGGATTATGATTGATGATGAAGTGTTGGAACAAGTGAATGAGTTTGTATATCTTAGACGCGCTTTCAGCAGGGATGGAAGGTATACCGCAGATGTTGAAAGACGAGTGAGTGCTGGGAATAGTGTGAATGGAGCGTTGGGAAAACTTCTTGGCAGTAAAAACCTGAGCCAGAAGGCACAACTCGCTATACACAATGCAGTGTTGGTCCCAACGCTAACTTACGGAAGCGAGAGCTGGGTATGGCAGAAAGAGCATGAAAGTAGAATAAACGCAGTCGAAATGCGAGCGCTGCGCAAAATTTGTGACGTAAGGCTTGTAGACCGTATTCACAATGATGGTGTTAGAAACAGAGTTGGTCTGAAAGAGAGCGCCGGTGTTAAAATAAGAAGAGGCATGCTCCGTTGGTTTGGACATGTAGAAAGAATGCAAGATGAAAGAATGACGAAGCAGATATACAATGATGACCAAATTGGTCGTGTTCTATCAGAAGGTGATGTCAGGAGCCCTAGAAACCGGCGAGCGTGCATGAGAAGAGCTATGAATGTTAAAGAAGCGAGTGAGATATGTAAGGATCGAGTCACGTGGCGCTCGGTTCTCTCTGCCTACCCCGCAAGGGATTTGGCGTGAAGTTATAGATAATTGTAAGTAATATGTGCTTTATCATGAGTGTCCATATAATTGTGCAGAGTTCAATTTGCAAATAATAGCAAAGAGCGGTCAAGGAAGATACGCATGTCAAATGAAAGGTTATGATGTATTATGATATGGTCTTCAAACATGCATAAGATTCAAAATCAGTAAGAGCGAGTGCGAATATTGATAAGCTTATTTAAGTCCTTCCTCAGTCGAGATGCTTATTAAATATCGATATATTTATTTTTATAGATATCGGTGAGGTTGGTTGTAGTTTTAAATATGATGATCAACCACTTGCACATCGATTTAAAGTGAACCAGCGGTTTACTTAATAATAAATAAGTGATATGTCGATAGTTATGAAATATAAAAAGTTAGTCAATGTATGCCCTTGAGGACAAACGAGACCCAAGACATAGTAAAATCAAATAAGTAGGATATCTTCATAGATACGCATCGCGTTCGGTTTGTATGTGTGGACGCCCGTACGAATGCGTCGTCCGTCGCACGTAAAACTGACAAAATGTATCGTTGCAAAAGGTACTCCAGTCTTGGCTACCTACGCCGTGCTTAATACCGCTCGCGCCCACGCACGCACCGTCGCCGCCGCCGCCCTGCCGCTGCGCTCCCGCTCATAATAATTTGTACGTGTACCTCCTATCTACCTATTTTAAATACAAATTCGTAAAGATGGCTAAAAAGTAAAAAGATTTTTTTTTCTGTATCAAATGTGTAATTTTGTTAAAAAATCACAAATTTCCTAGAAAAAAGTACTTTTAATGCCTATCATTTTAGGCTACTGTAAAAATATTAAATTTCCGAATATAAAGTGTAGTGTAGTAAATGAAAGAGTAAAAAATAGTTGTGTAAATATAAATGGGTGCGTGTACTTATGTACACGCGTGAGAAGTTATACTTCTCTGCCATCTTTAAATAACAAATCCCTGGAGGGATGTTGTTGTGTTCATGCGAGTGAGTGACGTTAACACATCACAGAAATCTGCAGCCAAATAACAGTTCCCTGGACGATTGGTGTGTTCAGGCGAGTGAGTGACGTTACTACCTCACGGAAAACTGCAGCCAAATAACAATTCGCTGGACAGATAAGTGAGGTAGTAACGTCACTCACTCGCATGAACACAACAACTCTCCAGGAATTGTTATATGGCTGCAGTTTTCCGTGAGGTAATAACGTCACTCACTCACATGAACACAATAACCATCCAGGGAATTGTTATTTGGCTGTAGTTTTGAGCATATTTTTCGTGGCTTAATGAGCGGTTTAGCGGGCAGCTTCAACCTGTTACTTTTGTGTTACTGTATCTTAAAATTTCACTCGTCATTTTTCATAACGTGCCTAAAGAAGTATAACTTCAATACAATTTCATAATCATTTAAGTTTATTTGAATAAATACATGATTCAGTAAAGCCACGTTTGAATTAATCCTATTTCGACCGTAATTTTTCAAATCACTAAACAGTAGGCCGCTAAACCTCGCTGCTGTTAGATCGCTCAACGAAACGTCAAAATGTACGCATTATGACACACGCCGCGTTGCAGTGCAGTTGCAGATTTTTAGTAGAATCGACCTACAGGTAACATGACGTAGGTAATGAAAAAATTGTAGTCAGTTCCTGGTCTATGTACAAAAAATAAATAAGAAAAACTTTGTATTATAGATCCCTGATCATTCCCTTACAGGGGAAAATTGCTTTGTATATATAGATAGACTATGCATTTTTGACGATTGTATAAATAAACTATAAGCGACATCCCTACGTGTTTAGGCTATTATCGTTCGCTTGAGGCTCGAGTCGGCCTACTTATTTGATTTTACTATGCCCAAGATTCTTTTTTTTTTCGAGCATGAAAATTGTCGACCCACAAAAGAAGGACTAACCCATACACGCATGCATTAGTCATTTTTCCGTGAGGGTTCACCCTCCGGAAAACGAGAGGGAGGTGAGATCTTATAACTAGCGCAATCATTAATTAATAATTATACAAGTTCATTATTAATCCAAGTCTCCAATCCATTGCGATCCTTCCAGTTCTCTAGCAAGATTACTTATGTACTTAACGGTGTCCTGAATGTAAGTGCCACTTGGTTTGATCATATCTGCTGTGATCATGCTAATTACCGTTAAAATTCCATTTTTCGTGCGTGTCGGACTCGCGCATGGGTTCCGTACCATTATCTATAAAAACGGAAAAAAAATCATGTCTGTTGTATGGGAGCCCCACTTAAATATTTAACAGCAACAGATTTCTGTTGCTGTTAAATATTTAAGTGGGGTATTTTCACAGATGATGTATTTACATCATCTGTGAAAATTTCAACTGTCTAACTATCACGGTTCTTGAGATACAGCCTGGTGACAGACGGACGGACGGATATCGGAGTCTCAGTAATAGGGTCCGTTTTACCCTTTGGGTACGGAACCCTAAAAAGACCATGAAGGGAATAACTATGGAGAACCACATTCAGAGTTTATTTTATCCATTCTGGATTAAACGTCGGGATGCAAAAAAAACATACATAAAGCAATAGCAATAATTACCTTCCTCTTTGTTTTTATAATTCATTCATTCGCGTTTTGCGGCGATAGTCAGCCGTGTCCTTGTACACGTCACACACACGTAGTGTTAAGTGTAATCCAACGCCCGAGCGCAGGCGCAGCACATTCTCGCCACTCCGAAAATTCTACAGCAGTGTGCGTACGAAGAACCGCCGACCTTAGTGATTGCCATTGAGCTACATAAAACTAGACACTTCATTATTTGTTATCATGAATGCCACTTTTGTACGAGATGAAGATAAACATACGAGTGGTATGCCGATAGGTGGCGCAAAATTCATCATCATCATCATCACCGGACTATGTGACGCAACGAGGTAGGAACCCTACAAGCGTTCTCAAGGAGGAATTTCAACAGTTTCAAAATTCCATTCAGACTATGATCCAGAGCATGTTTCAAGGATGGTTTTCTAGACAAGACGAGAAATATTTAAAATTAATTGAAGAGTTCGGCGACGTCCAGAGATCTATAAAATTTTTAAGTGACATATGTGACGATTTTGACAGAAAAGTGAGTGAAGCAAATGTGCGCATAACCGCCTTGGAAAATCAAACATTCGAATGTAAAACATTTAATCAACGAACATTAGAACTGGAGGCGAAGATTGACAGCATGGAGCAGCATGCTCGCCAGTGTAATATGGAGATCTAGAATGTGTCTGAGAAACGTGGAGAGAACCTCTTTTCGATGCTTGAAAATTTATCAGTTGAATTGAAAAGACCAATTAGTAAACACGACATTATATCCATACATCGTGTGCCTCACGCGAGTTCCAGTAATCGTCCTAAAAATATTGTGGCAAAATTTGCTACCCGCATACTCAGAGACGATTTTGTTGCAGCTGCTAGAACGGCTAAGGGCGTCACTTCAGACAAGCTGAACGTAGCGGGACATTCACAAAGAACATATGTGAATGAACACTTTACTGTGAAAAACAAGATGTTATTTCGTGATGCGCGGGAAACTGCAAAACGTTGCAATTATCGTTATGTTTGGATTAAACATACTTTTCCGTGCGAGTTACTCGTCGCCGGTTTTTGCTGTGCGTTCTGACGCGGACTTGGTTAAATTCACGGAAAGGGCCTCCGGAAGAAGCGTATATTAATTTAATTGTACGATGGTCTTTATCATAATTAATCGTTCAGAAAAATGTTTATATGCCCAGGGTCGGACTGGGCCGGAAGGGCCCGGGTGGCTGACCACAAGCCCGGGGCCCGAGACTAGATGATGATAGATGGGATACTATCGTAAAATACTGAGATATACAAATTGAGGGTCATGTGCCAGAAGCGTGCTCGTTCGCGACCCCTGCCAATCAGTCGATTGCAATTCTGGACCAAGAGCGCACCGACGTGCGGATTAGGGCGTCCCCCGTAGGCGACGCGCACCGATCCGCCCCCGTCGGTGCGAATACAGCTGCATGCGGCGGTGGGGGCCGCCACCCACCACGCAGCGCCAATTCCGGCGGGACGAGGGGAGCCGAGTGCCGCATAGGCACGTGGAATGTGAGAGGTGGATTGAAAGATAAGACGAATGAACTGATAGACGTAATGAATGATAGACGTTTGGATGCTTTATGTGTGACAGAGACTAAGCGCAAGGGGAGCGACACCGATGATCTGCCCGGTGGTATGATGGCCCTATGGTCTGGGGTAGACCGTGACGATCATGCCAGTGCTGGTGTAGGTGTCGTACTCTCCTCTCGCTTAGCCACTGGTGTAAGAGATTACTGTTTGGTAGGGCCTAGACTTCTCTGGGTTCGTATTAAACTGGGCATCACGCGAGTATTTTTGGTTGCAGCATACGCTCCCGTAAGCTCAGCGTGTGCTCAAGAACTGGAGAAGTTTTGGGAGTCTGTGAGGGATGTTCTGGACTTAGTTGAAGGGAACGAAAGAGTGATTATGTGTGGAGACTTGAATGGATGGGTTGGGACCAAGCGATACAGCTATGAAGCTGTTCTTGGTCCGTATGGAGATAAGAGAGTGAACGAAGCAGGTAAGTCTATACTAGATTTATGTATGGAACGAGGCCTCCTCGTGTCGAATACTTTATTTCATCATAAGGATATTCACACGTATACATGGAGAAGGAATGATCAAAAAAGTGTGATTGATTTGATTTTAATAGATAGACGTCTCCGAAATGTTTTAATGGATACAAGAGCCTTTAGAGGCCCCACTCTTGAGACGGACCACTACCTGGTGGTAAGCCGGTTTGTGGGCCTTTTTAGGAAGTGGAGGCACTGGCGAGTGCGTATCCCTTTCGGAGATCATGAAAGGATAATGAGCGAAAAATTGCAAGATGAAAGTGTAAGGAGAATGTATGTGCATCTGGTAAGTGAGAGACTTGCAAATGCAAGCCTCTCCGACTCAGATGTGGATGATTGTTGGAAAGTTTTGAAAGAAAGTATGGTGGATAGTGCAAAAGAAGCTTGTGGATGCGCAAAGAGACGTAAAACAGTGAAAGGAGATGCCTGGTGGGATGCGGAGGTTGAATCCTCCGTAGCAAGAAAGAGGAAAGCGTGGCTGGATTACGTATCATCTTTGCCTTTAAATGAAAATATGAGAGAAAAGAAGAAAGAAATGTACCGTCTATGCAAGAATGAAACCAAGGCTTTAGTGAAAGAGAAGCGTGAAAGACAAATTATGAATGAGGAAGAGAGGCTGACGAAAAACTTCGAGGCAAATACCAAACTCTTTTGGAGAGAGGTAAAGAAGTCTCGGAGTGGTTCGTCGGCATCCAGAATGGATAAGATAAAGTCTAAAGCTGGTGTCATTCTTGCCAACACTCAGGAAGTGTTAGAACGGTGGAGTGAATATTTTGAGGAAATGTATGAGTATGCCTCGGACGCTGGCAATGAGAGTGAGTCGGATGCTTACTCCACGTTGACGGCGTCCGACGAAGGCATAACTATGGATGAGATCGAATGGTCGATACGAAGCTTGAAAAATGGAAAATCAGCGGGAATTGATCTGATCACAGCTGAGATGATCAAATTAGGTGGCACTTACGTCCGGGACGCCTTCTGGTACCTATGCAACCTATGCTGGAGAACTGGAAGGGTCCCAATGGACTGGAGACGCGCAGTCATCGTGCCCTTGTACAAAGGCAAGGGATCACGCATGGACTGCGCCAACTATAGGGCCATCAGTTTGATCAGCTTAGCAGCAAAAGTATATGGAAAGGTGATTGAAAGGAGAATGAGGGTGAAATCCGATGAAATGCTGTGGGACGCACAAGGAGGTTTCCGAAATGGAAGGGGATGTACGGATCAAGTTTTCTCGCTCCGCAATATCGTAGAGAAGCATCTGGCCATAGACCGGAAGGTTTTCTGCGGTTTTGTGGATCTTGAGAAAGCCTTTGATAGGGTTGTGCGAAAGGAACTGTGGGACATATTGCCGAGATATGGGATTGACGGTTCACTGCTCCGTGCTGTGCAGTCCACTTACAAGGATTGCTCAGCATGTGTGCGGATAGACGGTGGCATGTCACCCTGGTTTGATGTCAAAATTGGTGTCAAACAGGGTTGCATGCTATCTGCTAGGCTGTTTATCCTGTATCTCGATAGTTGTCTGCAGAGAATAAGGTCAACGAATGTGGGATTGCGCATGGGTGACCAAGTGGTGAACTGTCTGCTGTATGCAGACGATGCCGTGCTATTAGCAGATACACCATCTAAACTGCAAACACTGGTCACAGCGATGAAAGACGACTGTATGGAGAAAGGCTTACTACTGAATGCGAAGAAAACAAAGATAATGGTATTTGAAAGAGAAGAATCCAGAACTAATGTAAGGATTACGATTGATGATGAAGTGTTGGAACAAGTGGATGAGTTTGTATATCTTGGATGCGCTTTCAGCAGGGATGGAAGGTACACCGCAGATGTGGAAAGACGAGTGAGTGCTGGGAATAGTGTGAATGGAGCGTTGGGAAAACTTCTTGGCAGTAAAATCCTGAGCCAGAAGGCACAACTCGCTATACACAATGCAGTGTTGGTCCCAACGCTAACTTATGGAAGCGAGAGTTGGGTATGGCAGAAAGAGCATGAAAGTAGAATAAACGCGGTTGAAATGCGAGCGCTGCGCAAAATTTGTGGCGTAAGGCTCGTAGACCGTATTCGCAATGATGATGTTAGAAATAGAGTTGGTATGAAAGAGAGCGTCGGTGTTAAAATAAGAAGAGGCATGCTCCGATGGTTCGGGCATGTAGAAAGAATGCAAGATGAAAGAATGACGAAGCAGATATACAATGCAAAAGTGGAAGGATGTAGGAGCCGGGGAAGGCCAAGACTTACCTACCATGACCAAATTGGTCATGTTCTATCAGAAGGTGATGTCAGGAGCCCTAGAAACCGGCGTGCGTGCATGAGAAGAGCAATGAATGTTAAAGAAGCGAGTGAGATATGTAAGGATCGAGTCACGTGGCGCTCGGTTCTCTCTGCCTACCCCGCAAGGGATTTGGCGTGAAGTTATAGATAGACAAATTGAGATAAACAAATTATAAAAATTAATTATCAACGATGTAATAAATTATATAGGTACGGACAATAGCACATCAGGTTACACACTACCAATATAAAATGACTTCCCTTAATGGGCGAGTTTCATATAACCCGAGCTCAGTTCAAGGTCAAGGTATAGTAACCTGATAGATATTCTAATAATTATGAATTACCTATATTAAACACACATTTAGGAAATCCGTTCTTTGTAAATTGTTAGACACAAGAGACTGATATTAATTATATAGTTTCCTCTACCATTAATGGGCTGTAGGTTATTTTTTTTTCCTATTTTTTAATACATATGAACATTACCTACTACATACCTTAAATTATTGTTTTCGTTTTTAAATTACACTTACATAAAATAGCAACCTTTGAGTGCTTGGTTACTTTTGCAATGATGTCCTATTATTGGCCTTTGTATTATATATAACACAATTCAAACATGTATATTAAATATGGGATGATGGCTCTATGGTCTGGGGTAGACCGGGACGATCATGCCAGTGCTGGTGTAGGTGTCGTACTCTCCTCTCGCTTAGCCACTGGTATAAGAGATTACTGTTTGGTAGGGCTAGACTTCTCTGGGTTCGTATTAAACTGGGCACCACGCGAGTATTTCTGGTTGCAGCATACGCTCCCGTAAGCTCAGCGTGTGCTCAAGAACTGGAGAAGTTTTGGGAGTCTGTGAGGGATGTTCTGGACTTAGCTGAAGGGAATGAAAGAGTGATTATGTGTGGAGATTTGAATTTGATGGGTTGGGACCAAACGAGACGGCTATGAAGCTGCTCTTGGTCCCTATGGAGATAAGAGAGTAAACGAAGCAGGTAAGTCGATTCTAGATTTATGTATGGAACGAAACCTCCTCGTGTCGAATACTTTATTTCGTCACAAGGATATTCACACGTATACATGGAGACGGAATGACCAAAAAAGTGTGATTGATTTGATTATAATTGATAGACGTCTCCGAAATACTATAATGGATACAAGAGCCTTTAGAGGTCCCACTCTTGAAACGGACCACTACCTGGTGGTAAGCCGGTTTGTGGGACTTTTCAAGAAGTGGAGGCATTGGCGAGTGCGTATCCCTTTAGTTGCCCTTTAGGTCCCTTAGGTTGTTTATCCTGTATCTCGATAGTTGTCTGCAGAGAATAAGGTCAACGAATGTGGGATTGCGCATAGTGGTGAACTGTCTGCTGTATGCAGACGATGCCGTGCTATTAGCAGATACACCATCTGAACTGCAAACACGGGTCACAACGATGAAAGAGGAATGTATGGAGAAAGGCTAACTACTGAATGCGAAGAAAATAAAGATAATGGTATTTGAAAGAGAAGAATCCAGAACTAATGTAAGGATTACGATTGATGATGAAGTGTTGGAACAAGTGGATGAGTTTGTATATCTTGGATGCGCTTTCAGCAGGGATGGAAGGTACACCGCATATGTGGAAAGACGAGTGAGTGATGGGAATAGTGTGAATGGAGCGTTGGGAAAACTTCTTGGCAGTAAAATCCTGAGCCAGAAGGCACAACTCGCTATACACAATGCAGTGTTGGTCCCAACGCTAACTTATGGAAGCGAGAGTTGGGTATGGCAGAAAGAGCATGAAAGTAGAATAAACGCGGTCGAAATGCGAGCGCTGCGTAAAATTTGTGGCGTAAGGCTTGTAGACCGTATTCGCAATGATGATGTTAGAAACAGAGTTGGTCTGAAAGAGAGCGTCGGTGTTAAAATAAGAAGAGGCATGCTCCGATGGTTCGGATATGTAGAAAGAATGACGAAGCAGATATACAATGCAAAAGTGGAAGGATGTAGGAGCCGGGGAAGGCCAAGACTTACCTACCATGACCAAAATGGTCGTGTTCTATCAGAAGGTGATGTCAGGAGCCCTAGAAACCGGCGAGCGTGCATGAGAAGAGCAATTAATGTTAATGAAGCGAGTGAGTTATGTAAGGATTGAGTCACGTGGCGCTCGGTTCTCTCTGCCTACCCCGCAAGGGATTTGGCGTGAAGTTATAGATAGATATATTAAATATAAGTTGTTGGATATCTCAATCAATAATAAAATAATAAGTACCTATAACAAATAATATATAAAGCTAGCCAGTCAATATTTTTTTTCAAAAGAGGATAACTTTCAGCTATGCTGTTAATGACTCGATCGTAAAAGCTACTGTTCTCGTCATCCTTGATTAGGTCTGATCCTGTGTTTAATATAATTAACGAATCCAATAGTGCTTGCCCCAGTAGAGTAGTAGTAGTTTTAATGCGCTTCAAAGCTGAAAATCATCTCTCAGAAGTCACTTGCGTGAATGAAATTGTGAGGATTACACAATATGCAACTTATAAGGTGATGTACATGCCGATATCCATGCATGTTATACTGTGATAAAAGTTTACATTCGCATGGTATGGTATACATCTTTGACAGACGTCCAAACCACTTCTGAAAAAAACACATGGCGTCCTTTGTTGTTTGGTCTAAGACATCTTCGTCGTCTTCTTCTTCACTTTGTGAATCTGAGTCTTACTTATGTTGCCTAGAAGTAATGAGCTCATCCCAAAGAGTTTTAGACAGTTCATGAAAATTATTTGCAAAAGATTCCAGTTCTTTTGACAGCAACTCTCGATCGACATTTGCAATTGATGCGACAGACTTTTTAGTGCGTCATTAGTAATCCCATTTTCGTTGACTTTCTTGAAGTTTTTCGGGTCCAAACAAGCGGCATCTTTCATTAAATCTTCGTTGCAGATGAATTTTTCCAAATTTTTCATTTATTTTAACTTAAGCTTATTAATAATGACTTTGTAGACAGAAATAGAATAGAATATGAAACAATGTAAATGTAATGCGTTACGCTATAATGATACACGTCTAAATAAGTTGATTCGATCAAAAGTTATCGCAGTTCAGCAAAAAAGTCAAAACTACTTTCAGGAGGTGGTTTGCTCCGGTTAAAGTTTTAACCATTTTTCGAATTTTTCTATTCCATTTCTCTCTAATTGTATGAACGAACTATCTGATCTAGTTTTAGTTACATTTAGGCCGCAAGAGCTGGGACCTAGCCTGCGCGCTATCCTACGGTTGCCGCAAGCCAGGCCCGTGGGGCGCCCGCGAGGGGCCCGCGAAGGCTGGGGCCCGGCTGGCAAATGCCACCTTGACTATATGGCCAGTCCGACGCTGTATATGCCGGGTCAATGTCATAGTCATACCCCACATTATGCGGTATATGTTTTTGTGGTCTATGGCGCTGGGGCTACTAGTAGTGTTTACGCTGTATGTGCGTGTGAATACGCGAAGAATTGAAGTCGACATTAAATATCTTCAAAATAGTTTGTTCGTATCGGGAAACGAGTGTTTTTGTTGTATTAACTTAATTTTAAACGTCATTGAATACTTAATAGTGAGTGAAAACTCTGTTGGGCATTATGTGATCGAATATTTCATTTATTGAACATACGCAGTCAAAATTCCCTATTTCTAAACTCAATCAGACTTGGATCGAATTCAAAACGTAGCAACAATACTCATACACTGTGCTGTGTCAATTGCATCTCTGGGTGTATGCTCAAATTTCATGTAAGTTCTATTTTGTCAAAATAAACAATGGATAATACAAAGCTTTGCATATATGTACTATCAAAATTGTCGTGGTATAAGAAGTAAACTTAATACATTATTCAATAATATACTCTCTGAATGTTACGACATTATCGTTCTTGGTTAATTCCAGAAATTAGTGATAGCTTATTTATTGACTCCCGTTACATAGTATATCGTTGCGACAGGGACCGGGCCGCGAGCGGGCGGCGCGACGGGCGGCGGCCGCGGCGGGGTGTTGGTTACGGTGCGTGCGCCGCCGCGCCGCGGCCTCTCCGCCCGCCGTCGTTTTTTACCGATGCCATGCGTTTCGAATAATAATATACTTATTACAAGCTTACCAACTCACGATAATGTGAACGCAAATCTAATACCGGCTTTCTCAAGATCCACAAACATCCATACTCCTTCCATTTCGGAAACCTCCTTGTGCGTCCCACTGCATTTCATCGGATTTCACCCTCATTCTCCTTTCAATCACCTTTCATTTCTCTTCAAACCGAAAATATGTAACAAATAATAAAAATTTTTGTATAGCGACTTGGAATGTTATTAAAAGTGAATCTCGCAATACACAAACCCAAAATTATATTAATAAAATTATTAATAATGGTAATGAAATTACAGATCCAAAAGATATAACGTCTGCATTTAACGATTACTTCATAGGTATGACAAACATACAAAATAGCAAAAGCGAAAACACAACTAAGACTAATTTACAGAACAGTATCTTCCATGCTCCGGGCGACGCACTGCAAATCAGTCACATAATAATGTCCCTAAATAATACCCAATCCGAATGCTACGACTCTATAAGTACTAAGATCATAAAGGCATGTAAAGATCAAATATGTCATGTATTAGCTTATCTGGTAAACCTCTCACTACAATTGGGACAATTTCCAGAAAAACTTGCAGTTTTAATAGTTAAACCGTCATATAAAAAGGGTAAAAAAACTAACTATCGACGTAACTTATCGACTCTTGTTCCTATATTTCCGAAAATCTTCGAAAAGGTTATGCTCAAACAACTTGAAGCATTTTTTAAGAAATTCCAAATAATAAAAACAAATCAACATGGTTTTCAAAAAACAAATCCAAAACTCATGCAACATTTGACTTAATTAATGAAGTACTACATAATGTAAATAAAATTAATTACACAACAGTATTATTTCTCGACATGTCGAAAGCATTCGATACTGTTTCCCATAACCAATTATTAATTAAACTGGAACGGAATGGAATAAGAGGACCTGCACTGACGTGGTTGAAATCTTACCTAGAATACAGATTACAATTTGTAGAAATAACAGAATTGAACTCTAGAGACACTAACCAAATGTTTAGATCAGAACTAAGACATAATAAATTTGGAGGTCCGCAGGGCAGCATTTTAGGTCCACTGCTGTTTCTATTATATATAAATGAGTTACCAGATATAATACATCATAAAACAATTTTATTTGCCGATGATATCTCGGTCATAGTGACATCTGACAAATATCAACTATAGTTCAACACAAAAATGACATTATCCAAACTTTGACATGTATTACAGAATGGCTTAATAAAAATAATCTTCAATTTAATATAAGTAAAACAAAACTTACAAATTTCAATAAATTTAAAACTCAATCCGTAGACGTATACTTTTTTGGACAAACGCTAAGTAGTGCAACCAATACGATATTTTTAGGATTAATTGTAGACCCTAAGTTAAGTTGGAAATATCATATTGAGAAATTGAACTATAAAATAAATGGATTTTCAATTGCTTTGTACAGAATAGCTAACCAAAGTACAACAATAACCGCTTATTTTGCATATGCCGAATCAGTGCTTAGATACAGCTTAGTCATCTGGGGAAATGGCAAGGATATAGATAAATTATTCATTACCCAAAAAAGACGTATTCTAGCTCTTGTCCACATTGCACCCGATGTATCGTGTCAACCGTATTTCCGTTCACTGAACATTCTAACTTCACCCTGCCTTTATATATATGAGGTAGGTAAATTTGTGAGACAGAACATTAATTAATTCGTAACAGCCAAGGAAATGTCAACGAGGAATAGACGAAACCCTAACAAACTTATATTAAGCTCTGTTCCAAAGACACAGCGTTTTTTGAACAATTGTTACAACATGTGCAAAACAATCTTTAATAAAATACCAATGCACATTAAGGAACTCCCGCTCAACAGATTCAAAGTAACATTACGTAAATGGCTTTTAGAGAAACTATTTTATAGTGGTATAAGGAATAGATACTATATTTGTAAATATATTATACTTATAATCGATGTATGGCTTGTATTTCCTGTCGAATTCTTGTGTATTGCAGTTTAAATATTACATGGAACACATATAGTTAATTACCTAATAATAAGTTTGACTACTGTAAAATAGGACTAACAAAACATATCCATAACTATAAATTTGCATGCTATTAAAAATGGCTAAATAGATTTAAGCTACTCCATCATGTAATCTAACACCGATATTGTATATTACCCTATTTAAATCAAATAAAAAAAAACACTTGTCTAAATTAGTAAGCTTGAAGTTGGAGAACTATAAAAGCGCACGAGAATATGTCACAGCTCTACTAACAGTTGCACAACAACTTAGCGTCGGTGTTAAAATAAGAAGAGGCATGCTCCGTTGGTTCGGACATGTAGAAAGAATGCAAGATGAAAGAATGACGAAGCAGATATACAATGCAAAAGTGGAAGGATGTAGGAGCCGGAGAAGGCCAAGACTTACCTACCATGACCAAATTGGTCGTGTTCTATCAGAAGGTGATGTCAGGAGCCCTAGAAACCGGCGAGCGTGCATGAGAAGGGCAATGAATGTTAAAGAAGCGAGTGAGATATGTAAAGATCGAGTCACGTGGCGCTCGATTCTCTCTACCTACCCCGCAAGGGATTTGGCGTGAAGTTATGGATAGATACAGTTCACGCAAAAGAATTGTCGCTGTTTTCTGGTCCTCAGAGTACAACACGGGATTCATCATTAACTAAAACTTCTTCCCCTTTAGCGTCTAACTCTAAATATACAACACCTAGTAGGTCAACAGTCTTAACTAATGTACCATCCCCTTGAACGTCGATGACTGCCGCCACAGAAGGTGAAACATCAGGGTCAACAAGCCTCTCCGCAATGAGCGCAGAAGCTCCAGTAACGTCGACACCTGTGCAAGAGGCAGTAACAACTGTGTCTCTACGTCGAAGTCAGCGTGTGGCAAAGCAGCCCCGGCGACTTATCACCGAAATGTGATCAGATTGGAAAAGGACGAATGTTACAAACTCTTTGTAAATCAAATTTCATAGATTCTGCCTTGTCTAAAAAACGTCTGTCATTATTAAAATTTTCTTACGTACTACTAAATATGTCGCCAGCCTGTTTTCAAATATTGCATGACTTTTGATAAGACCGAATCCATAAGAGTACTCTTTTTTAGAACAGTCTCAATGAGGTGCATGTCTATCATCCTGATTCTCAATTGACGTGAATCATATCCTGCGTATTATGAGCTCTGTTTCAGATGGATTGAAGTCAACGTCAGGCAATCTTGAGAGGCAGTATATTCTGCCATTGCCAATATATTCCGTTCCCCTTTTCGATAACAAATATCGTAATTGTAGCTATCAATTATTAGAGCCCATCTTACAAATCGGTTGTTAACCAACTTAGGTAGGTTACGCTGAGTGCCCAATAAATGAATCAAGGGTTTATGGTCAGTGATTAATGTAAATTTTGTTCCGCGGAGATATTGATAAATTTTTTTTATCCCAAAAAGTATAGCAAGAGCTTCCCTGTCAATAACAGAGTATTTAGCTTCAGAAGAACGAAGTTTCCTTGATGCAAAAGTTTATCAAGATCTTTGTCTTTGTAAAATAATACTGCTCCTACACTCTTTTCTGATGCATCGCACGCCAAAAATATAGGTCTGTTTTCATCAAAGGCTATTTATTAAAGGCTTAGAAGCAGTTATACATGATTTCGCAGTTCTGAAGATATTACTTTCGTGAACAGTCCATCGCCAACGTTGCCTGCCGCTTGTCAACTCATCTAAGTCTGCACACAGTCCATGTAAATGAGGTATAAATCGTTCTTAAAAATTAACCAAACCAAGGAAAGATTTAAATTCTTTTGAATTAGATGGTTCGGCTGCTCTTGTGATAGTGTCTAGCTTCTTTTCCGTAGGTCGTATTCCATGTTGATCTATCGTATGCCCGAGGTATTCAATTTCATTTTGTAAGAATGAACATTTCTTTAAGTTTACTTTAAGTCCTGATTTCTGTAGTCAAATTTTCTTACGTACTACTAAATATGTGTATATATTTATAACTTTCCTCAGTACGTAAATATTCTTTAACTATGGTCTGCAATCCCTTCGAGCAGTAAAAAAACCAAACAACAAACACGGCTAGTCGTGTCTTTTGATTGCGTTGACATAAATACAGCCGCGGCTGTTTATGTAACATGTAACCGTAAGTTATATACAAAACAACAATATTTTTTTGTGAAAATTTTTTTTACGGAATAAAAAATACCTCGCGCGAATCGGGCTCGCACTCGACGGCTTTTTTCAAATAAATAATCTTCAAGTGTATATTTGGGTCATTTAAAGGTTTATTCATTAAAAAATCGTACTTCTCATCATTTTATATAGTATATAAATTTTCATTATGATTATTTTGAATCACCTTTTCACTACTTGAAGATGACTATTCCTACATAAATATATTTTCAGTTAAAAAATGCAGGCTGTCAGAGCATTGGGCGCCACAACAATTGTTTCTGTAGTCAAGAAAGGTGTATTTGTACCCATTATAGAACAGGTTCGTCAAACTCATGTACCTGTTCCGAGTCCCACGAAGAAACAACCTTACTCGCCCTTTCAAGATGCGTCTAACATGGCTGAATACGCTGTCACTCGGCTTGACGATTTGCTGAACTGGGGACGAAAAGGTTCTTTGTTCCCGATGTCATTTGGTTTGGCTTGCTGTGCAGTCGAGATGATGCACATCGCTGCGCCACGCTATGACATGGATCGGTAAGTTTCGGATTTAAAAAGTACCATCGGAATGTTAATTTTAAGCTCAAAATAATAAATAAACAACAAAAAATTTACATAGTTGTACGATATGATTAATGATTTTTAACTATTCAAAGAAAGTTATTCGTAGTCGTAAAACTTTATTAACGTAACTTCCCCAGACGGGCTGCTTTGATGCGCCCTACCTCTCTTAACCCTTCGAAACCCGGGTGGTCATATATGACCGCGAAATGTAAGGGAAAATGTATATAACGGGTTCTGACTGCTATACTATTAAAACGTGAATACAATTCTAATGTTGTTTGATAATAAGATAAAAATATAGAAATACACGCTCTCACAAACGCGGATAGTGAACAAACAGTGAATCGCTGTCAGAGAAATAGTTATAATCACTACAAAACGTATATTTTGATGATAAATATCACCTAAAAACTTAGTCCCATAAACAAAATTCAAATATCAAAATGGGTCATACAAAACGGTACAGCGCTCAAGTTTCACAAAGAGAGACCGTACATATAGCATCTCGCCGTATTTGCGATCGTTGAAATTTTGAGTTGCGTTAGATTGCGTGCACGCTCTTAAGGAGTTGCTCTGTTAGCAGCAGAGGTGGCATCGCGCAGGCGATACTCAAGGTTTTACAAGGTAATAGGCTATGGTAACCGCTTTACATCAGGTGGGCCACATGCTTGTATGCCTCCCGACGGAGTATAAAAAAAGGCACACATCATGCATTGATGATTTTGTTTGAATATTTTTAACCGCATCAATTTATACTGGTGATATTTCATCTCGAGTGAAAAAATAGGGATTTTGAAAAAGCAAATTCAATGTGTCCGGAGTCACAGGGCAGCTGGTGGTTCATCTAATTTATTAACGTTTTGTTTAATTTATTCATATTCTGAAAATAAGATTTAGGATTACTGGAAAAATCTAGCTAGATTTTTCCAGTAATCCTAAATCTTATTTTCACGGTTTTAAAACTCTTTGTGTGATGCGTGCACAACAGGCAGATAGCCAGATTTTAATAGAATATATACTGTTTTGGCTTTTGTATGAGTAGATCATAAATATGGTGCTTTAAAATATATACTTTAAATAGTTAATAAATTCAGACGTTATTTTGCGAAAGTCAAATTTACATGCAATTTGATCTAACCAGCTTTGTGTGCTTTCGCCACTAAAAAAAAAGCGGTACACAGGTACAACAAATTGCATAATATATTGTTTGACATACATACATATCATTACGCCTGTCTCCAATTGGGATAGACCAGAGACATGTTACTAAAGGACCAGCCTCGTAGGATCATTCCCCTCTGTCATGGTACAAGATATTGTGATCCATTGCGCGCATAAATACTTCGTGCGTAATCGATTCTCTAACAGTGTTGTAATCGTTATCGCTCAGGTAACATCATAAAGTGTTACACTATAAATGCCAAACTGTGCAGTGATGTCATGCAAAAAAAGGTCGAACACTTCTAGTTTACAAAAATATTGAGTTACCTTTCACATGCAAGTATTATTTTATTTGCTTTCATATAAAAGAAATTAAAATGGTGTGATAACGAAGCAGTCAGAACCCGTTATATACGTTTTCCCATACATTTCGCGGTCGTATACGACCACCCGGGTTTCGAAGGGTTAATACATGAGAAATCGATTCAGTAATCGAGTACTGATGCAATCGAATCATATTCCGCGACTTTGGTCGCATATCTCCTATCCCAAATTAGCGTAAGTTATACAAACTGCAAAACAAAACAGTCCTTCATGCTGTATAACAGAGTTAATTTAGCTAAAGACAAAAAAAAAGTATATAAGACGTTTCGTAATTTTGAATCTACCAGCTTCGATTTACGAAGAAGTTCAGCTATTCCACAACAGGTGGCAGGCAGCGGTAAGAAAATAACTTTAAACTGTGGATGCCTCGAAATAAGGTTGACATTTAAACATTATTTTCGTTTCTATGTAGTAGTTACCACGTCCCCCGTCAAAAATGTCAGAATTATTTACTAACAGAATCACGCGTATGGCGAGTCCTTTAGTAACATGTCTCTGGGATAGACAGAGACTATGGAATGCCATGTACACCGATCCAAACATACCCCTCTCGCTTCTTCCACACTCATCAACTTCATGTTTATCACCTTCCTCTTCGGTTTTGGAACACTTTTACAGTGGTTATTATCAGATAGTTGATCACCACCTTTCATCTTCGGGGTATGAGAGATCTATGATGATGTTTCATAAATATTGTTTGGAAAATTCTTGTGCCAGAGATAAGAAGCGAGGATGTTAAGCATTTATTTAAGTCTTCTTAGTATTTGTTGTGTTCCAGGTATGGCGTAGTATTTAGAACGTCACCACGTCAGTCCGACGTAATGATAGTAGCTGGAACACTAACCAACAAGATGGCACCAGCTCTCCGTAAAGTTTATGATCAAATGCCAGATCCGAGATGGGTTATTTCAATGGGTAGCTGTGCCAACGGCGGAGGATATTATCACTATTCATATTCAGTTGTGAGGTAAAAGTTATTGCCTCTTCTTTCACATTATTATACTGTACTGTGCGAATTAATGTGAACACGAGTGATAAATTAGAAAAAATAATAAATATTCTTTATTGAGGAAAAAATACACAGAAACAATTTAAATTTTTTTTTAGTACGAGTAACTTTTTTTTCTCTCAAAGTCTTGCTTACTTTGCCCACAGATTTTCAAATGGATTGAGATCCGGAGAATTACCTGGTCATTCAAGACATGTAATTTATTTTGCTTTCATCATGACCTTGGGACACATGACATCGAGCTGAATCTTGTAGGAAAAATGCTTGACCGTTGGCATCAACTTTTCTTAGTTCGACTTCCAATCTCCGTTCTAGCAAATCTTTGTATTTTTGACAGTTCATCATGCCTTCGATAGGCACAAGGGATCCTGTACATTTAAAGAAAAGTAGCCCCCAGAACAACCTTTTTAATGGATGTTTGACTGTTTGGCCAAACACTTCTTCTTCCACCTTCAATAAGATGTTTTCGTACGGTGGAGTCATGAACAACAACCCCAGCATGCGCTAAATCTTGCTGAAGTTCTTGGCTGGTTACTCTAGGGTTCAATTTACTTTGTCTTATGAGAAGAGCTTCATAGCAAGAGTGCTATTGTCTTCATTTTCTTTTTCTGTTCACCTCAATCTTGGCTATATCTCTTTGATTCATTGATGTGTGTTCACTCAAAGTAACAATTATAGAGCGTGTTTTTGGAGAAACACCCATCTTTAAAAATAAGAAACAAAAAGCTTTTGTCAAGTTCACTTCTGCAAAAAAACTGTAGTTAGGTATAAAAAATAAAATTTAACGCGTCTGTAGCTTTGCTGTGTCTCGTAACTCACTGATTAGATTATGATAAAGAAACATGAACTCAAAACGGCCGCTATTTAAACGTGTTTGTTACCAACTGCGAAAAATAAGTGTTATTGTGCTTATTATCACGTGTTCACATTAATTCGTACAGTACTGTAACTAACTGACCTTCCACTCGATATAGTATCAAATTCTGTTAGAAACAAAGTCTTATGACACTAGACTAGAGAAAAAATTTAAAGTTGAAGTTTTATCTCTTTGTTTACCAAAAAATCCCAAATATCCATTCTGGTAGATCTGGTATATCTCCTAATGAGGTATATCAGATGTTTTAATACACCCATTTTTAGCAGATATTCCATGTTTCATCCAAACCTTTACGAGAGTTGACAAAAGAGATGTATAGTGGGTTATTAAATTCGTGACTTTTTCTAATATTTGCGTTAGGATAAGTATTTGCTCCACTGATCGTCTTCTCTTGAAAAAGCGGCCCTGTTCTTTTACTACCCATTTAGTAAAGACGTCAGCCTGTTATTGAGGATATGAAGTAATATATTAGTAGCGTGAGTAATATATTACTAACGCTTGTGGAGCGTGTTCGTAATGATGATCTTAGGTGTTAGTCTGAAAGAGAGCGTCGGTGTTAGAATAACAGAAAGCATGCTCCATTGATTCGGACATGTAGAAATAATGTGGGAAGAAAGGAAGCAGATATACAATGCGAAAGTAGAAGGATGTAGGAATCGAGGAAGGTAAAGACCTACCTTCCATGACCAAATAGATCGTGTTTCATCAGCAGAAGGTAATGTTAGGAGCCCTAGTAACCGGCGAGCGTGCATGAAAACAGCTATTAATGTTAAAGAAGCGAGTGAGATATGTAAGGACCGAATCATGTGATGTTCGGTTCTCTCTGCCTATCCGCAAGGGATTTGGCGTGAAGTTATAGATAGATAACAGATAGGGTTCGCGCCTATACCTTGCTTTATAACGTTTAATGGTGTTAATTCAGACTGTTAATATAGAGCTCTTGTTACTTAGCTATCATTTCGTAATGAGTTTGGATTTTCTTCCAGGGGATGTGACCGCGTAGTGCCTGTGGACATATTCGTGCCGGGGTGTCCACCGTCAGCGGAAGCTTTAATGTATGGTGTTCTCCAGTTACAGAAAAAAATCAAAAGAATGAAGACCCTTCAGATTTGGTACAGAAAATAAGCCATACCCAAGAATAAAAGAAACCATGATGAATGTTAGACAATTTTATATGTATATTGTAAATTAACCATGCTGTAGATACACCTTTAGTGCAAAGTAACAAAATTTTATTTCGATAGTAAGATGGGGGATCTTACTATCGAAATAAAATTTTGTTGGTTGTAGAATCAAGGGCACATCAAGTTTGATACCATCTTAATTTAACTCCTATTGCAAAAATAAAAGCGACAAAATTTTAAAACAACGTCATTATGTACTACGAGAAGTAATTTAATGTTACGAGTATAGGTAATTGATTCGATGAAAAATTATACGATTGTTTGAATCATCATCATCGCTACATATGGTCCCCGAATAAATTACCATTATGATCATAATTGTGAGATAAGTTTAAAAAAATCTATTCTTTTAACAGCTTTCGTATCGCTGCGTAAATAGTTACCCGAAAATGTATTATGGAATACCTTGTCCTAAAAGGATGCAAAAAAAAGTCCGTGACAGCACAGCACATACCTCTTGGAGGTAGGTAAGATCGTTTAACGATAACTATTTTTATGAATTTTAAATCGTAAGATTCGTAAGTATTTGAAAAGAATGCTTCATTGGTGAAGGTGTTTATACCGACCGAGCACTACCTAATTCTTATCTTATCTAATTAAATATGTTTATTGGAAAGGTTTGGTCTCCCTAACCTAACCTAACAGATGAACAAGTCAATAAATCGATGATTTCATTCTTGCCAAGCGTGACACACCAATACTATCACTGCTACTATGTAATAGTTACACCGTGAAATGAAGAGGTAAATGAAGCAATGCTAAAATTTTGTAGGATAATTCCTACAAGATTTTAAAAGTCATTAACTCCTGATACTCCGTATAATTTAATTTGTGTAAAATGTATTGATTATATTTTACACGCATCCACGAAGAATCTTATGGAGAAACGAAGAGATAAATAAATCAATTCACCGTTACGGGTCGGGGAGTAAATAGAACGCGCAGTTCTTATTAGCTAGTTTGTAAATCAACATCGTACACTTCCCAAGTGACACAGAAACGCTGTATAGTAGCTGAATCACTGTTCACAATAGAATCTTTAGCTGTACAAACCTGCTGAATAAGAGCGTTAGCAGCGCTGTTCCAGCTGATATAACTCTGATTTGGGTACAAATTAAACAGCTATCAGCTGAATAAATGTAGCTTATTGCATACCTAATATTAGCATTATAAAAGGTAACATTCACCCCAAGAGCGGAACATCGACTGATTACTGGAGTATGCGTTACATATTATTAGCACAGTGGCCAATTATTAGGATCTGTATTAGGTACCTATTATTCAGCACAAAGTACAAACCTGAATCTCTTTAACGCGTCTATGGAGTTGAGATCAAAATGATGAATATAGATCAAAATTTTTACGCGCTCTCAAAATATCACTGTTTGCTTGAAAGTCGTTATTTTATTTTGTTTCAACAAAGAAAAATTGTGAATTTATTTTATTATATAAGTAGGAACTTAAGAAATGGCGGATAAGCAATGTGCACCGTACTAATCACAATTAAATGTTATGGGCTGTCTAAATATCCACTGGTGGTATATAAATCAGCAACGAGCTGACACGAGTAGTTCTTTTGTGAAACAAGTCAACCATAGATTCATGTAAAGCTTAATATTGGATAACATGTACGCAAATATTATTACCAGTGAACCACAAAACTCTTTGTAGGAATTTTAGGGATCCGTGGAAAAAAAGATTCAATCAACGTCAATGTGTCTATCCTTTTATGTTATTTTATTACATCATCTTAATATGAATACACTGCAAGGAAGAAAAGTAGGTACCTAGCGCATGTAATTTTTTATCATGGTGGCCGCGCGCGCCGCGTGTCTTTTGATCCAGCCGCCACGCGCTATTCGCCTGTCCCCCGCGCACGCGCGCCTCTTTCGCGGTTTCTAACTTGTGTAGTGTTTGTTTTGTGTGTGTGACTTAGTTCGTTCATTAGTATACATGTCGTATCGACAGATCTCAGTCGTATGCGAGTTGCGGGTTGGTTATTCATCATCATTACGTTTTACAATATATATTTTTTTCTTTTTATCATAATTACTGTTACTGTCTGAGCTTTCAGAAATGTGAGATCTATCTGCACTATGTTCAGTGTCATAAGGTACTGTACGATGCGGAACCACAATTTTCCGATATTTGAAGTATACTTGCAGAACTTTGTCCACCTAAATCGGCACGTCCATCTACACCAACATTCACGGATACGGAACCCTCCCGTTCTAAAATTCTACTCCCTCTTGAAACCATTATTCACGAGACGTGTAGCTTGTTCAGTGTTCCCTGTCTCATTTGTATCTATTTTTAGAATTTTCAAATTTCAATTCTGAATTAATTTTTCGGCATATCCCCAGTTCTTCGTTTAAATTTCCACATTTCGAAATAAATATGACAATGTATTATTACCAACACTAGTACAAGTATTCAGCTCTAACAGAGATCAAGGGTTACACGTGATCTAATTTACAGTAGTTTGCTGTAATTTAGCATCATATAAATTCACCCATGGTGATCATGTGGGCTATATAGGTGCTATTATAAGATTGTGTGTAACAAGCTGATTAATAATACTAAAGTTCACCTATGTGTAGCAAGACGCATTATATCGTTGTTAATTTAAGTCACAGAAAAACTGATTGCATTATAGTATTTCACATGCTCTTTCTTAAAATGTAAGGGTTTTAAGTGTACACTTGTGACATTCTATTCAGAATATAGCTTAGTTTAATTCCCTAAAAATGTTATATTGCAGCTGACAGTACTACCGGTTGCTAAAAACTGTGTAACATTGTACTGTACACCTATAATAATGCTTGCAACATTACAGCGTTGCCTCCATGACGCTTAATACAGGTGAAAGCGTAATTTTCAGCTATTGTATTCGAGTGTACTCTAATAAGTCTTCATAAATGCTAAAGATACCGTTGTGGACCCTATGCGACATCCTATAATGCAATTTTGTGCTTATTGGGTTATCGGTAATATTTTCCCATTGGTCGTGTAGTGTAGTGGTAGACTCGAATCGCTGAAATATTTAGGCTCTAAAACACAATGTTTACTCCCCTGGAACATTCACACACACCATTTTCCAATCCAGGAGGCTCTGAAATATGTGAACATGTACGCCGAGTGCCTTATTGAGTAGGCAAAGATAACCCAGCGCCAAATGACTCGGTTCTTCTACAAAAAGGAAAAAGAATTTTGAAACGTTACGATATTATCGAAATTTTAATTAAATTAAGAGCCAAAGTGCTGTATATACTGAGGTTATTATAAGATTTATCTATCTATATCTTAACGACAAGTCCCTTACAGTGGTCAAAGATAATCGAGTGCCAAGTTACTCGGTCCTTACGCTTCTACAGAATTCCTGACATCATCTCCTTCGTCATTCTTTCCGCCTGGATTCTTTTTACATGTCCGAACCAACGGATGTTTCGCCTCTCCACGAGGCATCGTAAATGCGATGCGAGTCGTTAGAATAACATGCTACGAATATCATTCTAACGACTAACATCTGCAAAATACATGTCGCAGAGATGAACGGAG
Source organism: Pyralis farinalis (assembly GCA_947507595.1). Classification (NCBI taxonomy): domain Eukaryota; kingdom Metazoa; phylum Arthropoda; class Insecta; order Lepidoptera; family Pyralidae; genus Pyralis; species Pyralis farinalis. The sequence goes on from OX382272.1 coordinate 17,978,580, forward strand.
CAGCTAGGGCAGCAACGGTGGTGCTGCATGTGGTTCATGTATCATATTCCAGGCGGGCTTTCGCAAAGACGACTGCAGCAGCCGAGGCTAAGACGACCAGGGGCTGCTGCCATTATCGTCAGCTTTACGCGGCGCATAAGCAAAGACCGTCTGTTAACCGCAGCACGCTGCCCTGCCAGTGTTAGCTGGAGCGTTTCCGGTAGACCTAGATGTCATCTGTGCTGGTTACTTGGAAGAGGCACGTAGAACCGCGCCCCAAGTTGAGCAGGTGCAAGCGCGAAATTTGGGACGCGACAGTGAGAGAGTGGCAAGCTCGTTGGGACCCGGAGTCCAAGGGCATGGAGCTCATCGGTTTTTCTCTGATGAAGTAAGACTCAGGTCACACTGGAAATGGTGTCATCGGCGGAGAACTTTGCGGCCTTCCGTCCTTCCTTCCTTTCAGCCCACGCGTGGTTCGCCAGGAGGAACGCGGAGGCAATTGAGGAGAGGACTCGGCTGCGGAAGGGGGTGAACGCATAATTAATTTGCAAACCGAAGTACCCAGGAGCGCCTTTAGACGGCAGCAAAGGCGTTTTTGTGTTGCCGCCCCAGATTGGGGAGAGGGCAAAAATAGAGACATGTGGAGACAGAAGTAAATAACTTGTAGGAAGTCAAGAAATGCCCACGGCACGGCGGAGACCCTCAGATCAGAGCAGCAAGTGCCGTGCTGCATCTCCCGCGTTTCGGCTCAAATGACCGCAAGGTCGGTGGAGCCACGGGATGGTGGTGGTACATGTTAAACGCAGTACGTGCGTGCCGCAGTCTTACCACCGCCGATATCGGTCTGCCCGGACCTTCTGCTGACATCGGAGATCATCTAACGCCGCAAGACAAATTATTGTTTAAGTGAGCACGCCAAATAAAAACTGAACTTAACTTTGCCTACCTATGGAGAGACTAAACGAGACTGTAAAATTATGATGCACAAGAGTGATAAATGGCGTGTGATGTATATAACCAGTGAAGGTGATTTCAAAAAGTTAAAATGACTGCAGCGGTGTTCATTACTCTGTGCTGTTTTATAAAAATTGGTTTGTTCAACATTTCATTACATAAGGTAACGTTCATGCTTTGAAAGGGATTATTATTTCATGGGTGACTATGTACTTACTTTCTTATTGTGTATCCCATATTATGATATACTGCCAACACTGTATTCGTATGTAGCTAGATACAAATGTGACTTAAATAATAATAAAATTATTTATATTTATTAAACATTATCAATGCTTCCTAAACAGCTGATCGGATATTACCAGAATGTACGGGGCCTTCGTACAAAGTCACAAGTTTTTCTCAGAGGTTTCGCAGTCAAATTGACTTTATTTGCATTACAGAGAGCTGGCTCATTACAGGTTTTTATGACGGTGAATATTTCGACAGCAGGTATGTTGTGTATCCTTGTGGTGATCGATGTCCCCGCACGAGCGGTGAGCTTCGCAGCGGTGGTGTTATCATAGCTGTACAAAGTGATTGTGTCTTTGCGTAGAATTTATTACATAACACAATTTATATGATATAAAAGCTGGCCACGAGATTTATTTGCGTAGACGTTTACCTATTTCATAAAAAATGAAATTTTTCTTTGATTTACTTATGTCAAGATAAAGTTACATAATTATTACATTCTTGTTTGTTTACACAAGTAAATCTCGTGACAAACTTTTATATAATATAAATTGTGTAATGTAAATTGATTCAATTCAAATTTTATTTACTTACTTTTTTTGTTTTTAAAACATTTTTTTATTATTAATTTATTTTTTATATTTTAGTTATCGTTGTGTAATTATATCTAAATGTTTCTCGAGCTGTTCATTTCATTGCTGACTGGTCATTTGCCCATTAATTTAGTACACTCTAGTTCTTTAAAAAGGAGACCTATGATTTGACTCTAAGACGCGTACATTTGACCAGTATCGAAGAACCTAAATAGACAACGGTGTGGTCGACAGTACTACCTTGCATTTAGTGTACTGTGCAAGTCCAGCATAATATAATTGGCAACATCCTTCGTTTATCAGTATCGTGTCTATATTTTGCTGGAAATACAAACTTGGGATGAATAAAACCTTCTTTGACTATCTTTATTGAAGTCTATATGGACGGATGGTATGTCATACATTCTTTTGTGCTCTCTGGAAGCAGGGCCGTATGATTTCTGAAATAGCGTCATTCACCAGGCCTTTGGACTGGATACATCGAGATTAAAACGCAACATCACTTTGGGTCCAATGAATATTTCTAACTCTTTAGGTAGCCCTCCTGTCCTGTTTGTATCGAATGGTATAATATTATATAAATCTATGTTGTCATTTCTTCGAGTACATATTGAAGGCAGACATTTATTTGTGTTTTTCTCAGCAACCTCATTAATTTGATACCCATGTATATTATAGGAGTGCGTAAAATGACTATTTCACCATCTTGTGCGGTCCGTCATATAGGATTGAAAGTAAAGTCCTTTCATTATTTTTCGTATTCTTCTCAGCAATCCCTTTTATTTAATATCTATATCATGGAAGTGCATAAAAAAATAACTAGTCCACCATTTTCGATTTAGAGTAGTCATTTATTTTTTCGTATTCTTCTCAGTAAACCCTTTCATTTAATTACACATATCATGGGAGTGCAGAAAAGTAACTGGTTCGCCATCTGGGGCGGTCCGCCATATTGGACTTAGAGTAGCCATTTTTTATTCGTATTCTTCCCGGAAAACTCTTTCATTTGATATCCACATTAAGGGAGTGTACAAAAAGAAATAACTAGTCAACCATATTCGATTTAGAGTAAACTCGTATTCTTCTCAGCAAACTCTTTCATTTGATACCTATATCACGGGAGTGCACAAAAAATAACTAGTACGCCATCTTGAACGGTCCGCTATATTGGATTTAGAGTAGTCATTTTATTTAAATTTTTCGTATTCTTCTTAGCAATCCCTTTCATTTGATACCCATGACAGGGAAGTGCTCAAAAAATAATCAGTCCGCCCACTTAGGCCGTCCACCATATTGAATTGAGAATTACATCACTTAGATAACCATGCATTGTCATCCAAACTAAACTTGTATGCAAAATTTCATCTTAAAAACATACAAACATTGCAAGTTAAATAAAAGCTTGTAAAAGTAGCTGCTGTCTTTCATGATTCGATACTCCCACAAGACTGTGAAAAGAAAACAACAACCATTGTTTTTATGTACCTGGTTGCACGTACTGTTCATGCTTGCGAAAGTTGGATGGGAAGGAAAGGTATGAAAAATCTTATTGGTATAAAAATCAAAAGTTTTAATGGTATTTTCTGAATCGCACCAAGCTTTCATTTACTTTTTAGTATACAGAATGAATTTGTAAACTATAATACAATTCTGACTCATTCATAGTGAGATTATATGAACACAAATCGTATGCTGTGCCTTTGAAGACAGATACTAAATTCAATTTTTTGTCTGACCCGATGTCCATCATCGTTGATTCAATGGCACACAATGAGTTCAATACTGTTGTTAACAATTGATCAATCTTACTTTGGAACAGTTCACACGAATCTTAAAATCCATACATTTGACAATTCGAAAATAATTTCACGGTTTACTTTTACATAAATTTGATCATTACTGTAATAATAAGTAGATCTAATATATCCGAGACACTACTTTGAAGTCAGACAAAATGTATTCCACAATACAATAATATCACATACTTTTAAATGCATTAAAAACGAAATATCAACTGCTATAACAGAATGCGTACTGATAACTGTCCACTAGTAGGGAGTATACACAAACAAAACTCCACTGGTACAATCGAAAAACCATTATGAGATTTTAACGGAAGTGGAAATTAAACTCCCGATACAATAATAATTTATGGGATTTTTTCATTTGTATGACGTTAAATAAACCAATTCTATATTTTAACACTAATTTACATACTAATATTTACACTTTATTTATAAGTATATATAAATATGTATAATTATATCGATAGTGATTCCGATAATCCTATCCTTCACATACTCAGCGATTTGATGTATAATTAACTAATAATGGTCACAATAACAACTCGATAGATATTTCCATGTAAATAAACAAGCAGTAGTGTACAGGCCGGCGGCGACGAGCGCCCAATGTCCTCGTCCCGTATTGCACAGTCCGCTCCGCCCCGCCGCGCACGACGCGCCACGGACCGCCCGGCGGCCGTCCGACGCAAGCGACGTTACAATAAATAATTTTCTAAACCGATAATGCGAAACGATATACATTAAATTAGTCGTACTCTCACTTGCGACGTCGTTTACACTACTTTATATACAGTCGACAATCGGCGGTCGCGCCGCATCATTATCATCGCGGCTCTTCCTTCTTGAGCAGGTCGAGTGGCGCGAGCGGGGCCAGCGGTGGTGCGAGCGGCGCCAGCGGAGCGAGCGGCGCGTGCGGGCCCAGCGGAGGCAGAGGTGCGTGTGGACCCAGTGGCCGATGGTGGAGCAGGGGGCTCGCCTTCAACTGCTGGTGGTGCGCGTACGCGCTAAGCATTTTGGCGCGGTCTTCCTCCGCGCGGATCGTGGCTTCGAGCAGCGGCGCGAACCGCATATGCTGCAGGGTATCGAAAGCCCGGTATGGGTCCCACGGCGGAGGCGGGTACGCAGCGAGCGCAGGCGGCGGTGGTCGAGGCGGTTCTTTGCGCTCCTCTTTGGGTTGTTCGGGCACGCCATTCCGCAGCGGCGACCTCGTCCGCGCTCGCTCCAGTTCCCGCTCGCGCTGTTCGCGCGCCTTCCGTCGCTCGCGTTCCTCGCGGTCGCGTCGCTCACGCTCGTCTCGTTCGCGGCGTGCGCGTTCCTCGTGGTCACGGCGCGCATCCACAGCGGCGTGAGTGGGCGGGCGCACACCGCGCCACGCATCGTGCAGCACGCCCAGCGGTGGCGCGTGGTACCCCAGCTCACGGCCGTAACTTAGGGGGAAGGCTGTAGGCGCGCCGGGGAACGCGCCCGCGCTGTATCGCGCGAATGGTGACACCCCCGGCGGAGACCGCAGCGCTCGGTTAGGTGAGAGGTCAGAGGGCGGGTAGAGGCGGGCGTAGGCACCAAGCGGTGGGTGGTGCGGCAGGTAGGGCGCCGGCGGCAGGTCATACGGCGAGCGGTAGGCGGCGGGTGGCGGCGGCGCGGCCGCGGGGAACGCCCGCAGCTTGTCCTTCTCGACGCTCGGCACCATGCCGCCGCCGCCGCCCCCGGTCTTCTCCTTTTGCTGATGATTGTAGATTTCCCACGCAATCCTCACGTGCATCGCGTTCCATTTTCCAGTTTTCTGCATTTAAATTATCCAATTAGAATGTGAATAGCTATAATAAACAATTGTTTTCGTTTTTTGGTAAACTTCGGAATTTTGTATGGATACATTCACCAGAGCATTAGCCGATGTAATAGATGTTCAAAATACATATTTATGTATTGTATTTATTAACTTAACATTGCATAAACCGTTATATACATTATAAAAGATCATTTTGTGAAAATTTAGTGCCAATGAGACAGACACGTTACGATTAAAATCTTCACAGATGGGTAAGTTACTTACAGTAGAAGCATAATAAATTACTGATTATAACAAATAATTCAGTATCTTCGAAATAGATCAAAATTAAATTACAAATGTCATAAAGAATTTAACTTTAAAATGAAAAAATATAGTGTATAACTGATTTATACAAAACATATTGTATTTTGTTATTCAAAGATAAAAACACAAGGTAACAACGAAGGAACAAGTAAGTAATAAATAAGCATGCACGGTATAAAACAAGTGCTAAAGAGGAAACCTACCGCAACAGCGGGGCGTGGTGGTGGTTTAGTGGCGGAGTCGCTTGCAGCTGACACTACGGGCTGTTAACATGACGCGATGCATAGGGTTAATGATCACAGAGCAACATAAAATATAGAGATAAGCACTAAGCTAGCTAGATAGTAATAGAAAATGCACTGAATAAAACTTTCACAATATATTCACGTGTACTAAAAGAAATAACGATTAGTTTTTGTTTAAAATTAAACAATGAATAATTACAAAATAAAGCTAAATAATAAACTGTATGCATTTGAAATGATGTAATACAAATTGCTGTCCAGAAATTAATAAAATTATATTTACAGTCAACTCTACAAATTAATTTATTTTACTGTTCGAATGTTGCTACATGAGTTGTACAACAAACAATGTATGAGCTTTTTATCGTAATTTTCATAATAGGCACGTAATGGGCGAGTTACCTTGGGTGCATATGTAGTAAGTGGTGCGGGAGGCACGTAGGGGGCAGTGGGATGCAGCAAACTCGAAGAGTACGGGTAGCCGAGTCCAAGGCCGGTGCGGTATAATGACGTCATTTTGCCTACATCCTTGAACTGAAATTAAAAATTCACCATTTTTTAACTTGTAAATTTCTATATCGTCAAAATGGACAGTCTGTGGTGCCTGAAAAACTTGTAAGGATTTTGCAATCACATATTATAGATAGGTTTTAGTATTTGGGAAAAAGAACTGTTATTACTATAATTGTTATTTTTCGTGCCTATTCGCAGGGCACGGTTCAACCGTTGGTCTGGGCTGTTTTGAATAGATAACAGACGTTTAACTTAGAGAGGTAGCATCAAAACAATCGGACTGCAAAGTACTCCACCTCGCAGAAACCGCAGCCAAATAAATCATGGAAAGTGGTTACGTTCCTGCGAGTGAGTGTGTTAGCAGTAGGTGTGGAACGCAAGAATAATCCCATTACCCACACAGTTGGGCCGCATGCTTGTAAAGAGGTCAAACCAGTTTAGATATTTTCCCAGAATTCCCTCTTAGGCTTGATGCAATTAGAAACTATATACGCTTAAGATGCTTAAAAAAATACGAGAATTGTTATTATAATTGTTAAACGCGCGAATGATCCGAACGCACCGTAATTTTGCAAAGAAGGTTTATTTCATATGGATGATCAGGCACAATAGTTACGCGCAATCCGGTATTCAACAATTACAATACAATCTTAAATTAATTATAAACGATATAGACAACAGTAGTTATCTACTTGTAAATAGGCAGACAACGAAAGAGTTCAGTACCTATCTCTCCTCTATTTAGTAAATTGTTTTCTTTTTTTTATATGCTCAGAAGCTATTGACGTGCTTTAGTATTACAAATAAAATAAAAAAACTGTAGCAAAAAAATTGGGAAAAATTGCTAATTCGTAATCAATCAATGACAACGTTGCTTTCATTCAAATATAAATAAAAGAGATAGCACTAAGTGCTATCTCTTTCACGTAGTATCTATATCCTGCTGTGACAGAGAGAGAGAGATAGTTTTTTGACCTTTGACATGGTTTCCGCCAGCTGATTGGCTCTTCACTCGCGGTGGCCATTACGTAGTAATAACAAGTCTGTTCATAGTAAAAGGGTGTGCATAATGGTACAACTCGCAAATTTTAATTTCTAAATTATGATTATCGTAAAAATCATAACAAATGTTTAATTTTTTAATATTATAATCGTAATAGTTACAACATATACATAACCCTGCAAAGTTTGTGGGTTGAATATGTTAGACCTTATATGGAAATTACTTAACGTCCGTAATATATGCACTCCTGTAAAACAAATGATTGGTTACAGAAGAAAAACAAATGAAATATCTCTATCAAATGATTGGTTACAGATGAATAACAAGTTGAATATCTCTATTTCTTGATTTGATATTAAAGTAATCTACATAATTTTAAAATGTATGTACATGTAAAAATATAGTTCTGGTAGAAAAATACGCCAAATTCAAAGTTTTATTGTTATCGTCAGCAAAATTAAATGTTTCTTTATTTTAACATTACGAAATTAATTATATTATGTTTACATTGCATCACTTGTGCAATTATATTTGCCACCATCACCTGGGTTTTTCTCATAGTTTGATTTATTGCAAATTATATAATGTTTTTTTCATTATTATTAGTTTTCGAAGCATTTTCGAATATATATTCTGTTAAAAATACTCTACAGAGACTGGACTTTATAGATATCACAATTCTTTTTATTCATAGTCATATTCATTTAACATGTAAAAATTTTGTTGTTTGTAAAGGCATATACTGAAAATTAAGTCTACATAAATTGAAATAAGGTTATTAAACAATAACATTTGTTACTGAAATTCAACATGGCGCAAGTTTTTGCATTTAATTAGGATTTTGTGCTTAAAGGAAAAACATTAAGTACTGCTCGCGCGATACCGCCCCTTATGAGCTCTCTGGTAACCTTACTCACTCGCAAGAACCCAACAACCCTACAGGGAGGAGTTGCTATTTGTTATGTACTTTCAGTACTTTCCCAGACGGGCTGCTTTGATGCGCCATTACCTATCTTAACATAGAGCAAAGGACAATACTTATAAATTTGTAACACCTGTCTAATTCTCAAGATCAATAAAAGAATCCGTATACTAACCAGTGGAGCATGTGGCACGAGCAGTTGGTGGGGATGTGGATGCGGATGTGGCGGCGCATGGGGCGCATGGGGCACGTGCGGCGCGTGTGGCGCATGCGGGGGGTGTTGATGCACGTGCGTGTGTTGATGCTGGTGGTGATGCATCTCTGTGCGCACGCCACCCACGCCGCCCATCGACCCCACTGCGCCCGCTGCCGCTAGGAACCGATTGTCGAGCTCGCGCCGAAGTAAATCTGCGCCTGGACCTGTGTAGTCAATGACGAATCATGTTTATCACGTAGTAATTCAATAGGTAGTATATAGGCATTTTAATATCCAAATTTTGTAATAAAGAAGAGGCTATTTTTCTTATGAACAGTGATTGCAGTAAGGGAAGTTACTGAACGTGAGGCACACTCCTCCTTATATTGTCTGAAATCATACTGTAAGCTATATGACAGGTGGTATTAATTCAATAAAAAAAAAAAAATTAGTTGGTAACGGAAGTCAATAAAAGGTCGTTGAGATTTCAATTTATACGAAAGTAATTGTACGTATAAACTACAACAAGATTGCTTGGGCGCTTACTTTTAATCACTGATGCAATGTTTACAATTATTGAGAATCGATCATCAAATTTGTATGTAATAAGCTAGAAAATAATAGTCAATTTGTAAAAATAGCCCAATTAAAATTATGGATAACTAAGCTTGGTTCTTATACTACACATACTCCCTGCTTATTAGAAATAAGCTGAACATGATTAATATTTACTAAGATAACCTCAATATTAACCAAGCTGTTTTATTGATTACTAATGGATGTACGCTATTATGAAAAAACTAAAAAACATAACGCTATGTTCGCAAACTATTACTATGTCGCAATGTCACTTTACCAAGATGTGATATTCGCAAGGTACAAACTTTCACTATCTCAAAATATCTATGTGACTGCGTGCGCGTTTTCATATGTAGTCTCGTGTGTGTGCGTGCATGCGTACGTATGAGTTTTGTACTGTGATTGAATTTTATAATTTAGAAAACGAGCACCACTAAAAATGATGGTACTGTGATTCTTTCTTATATAATTTTGCAAATTTCTATTATACGTAATGTCAAAAATAATGCCACGTTTGATTGAGTAGTCTAGCATGTTTTGGTCTTGCACGCTGCAAGCTTAGCTTCATTCTTTACAAACAAAAATAGGCTTTGTGGATACTTAACTGTTCAGACTGTAATCGTATCCTATACAATAATGGTGATACTATTTTTCTCTTGTGCTACTCAATAAATTAGGGATATCACTGTCTTTTCTATAACCTATGTGATATTTTTCTTTGCAATTGTATGAGAAACTTTCCCTTTGTACACAACTATTCCAAAAAGGAGTGTGCATGTTTTCAGGGTTGATGTATCTAGGTGTGTGAATTTCTTTTTTTTACTTAAAGTTCTAAAGCTTGTACAGATTTCAAATCAAATCATTTTTCAAAATTAAATTTGATCTAGTTAAAAACCTTACAACGTTGAGGCAAATATAGGTAGAGCAGGTTTCGTTTGCGATTAATGTGACCACTATCATTTTGTGGAACACTCGTATTATTGTATATATACAGATTAATGTCCACTTTCTTCTTTTAGTTTCTCGTTTTACGCAATCGAGTATTATAATTTTTGATTATTCTTCGTTAGACTCTATATATATTTACTGGGCTCGTAGGTTTTAATCAAATATGACTTGAGTAAGTGGAATCAAAAAAGATATTTGGCGAACAACATTATACGCTTAGAGAAAAAACTACTTACTAGTCTGGAAGAGCGATTCAGCAGAGAATGGGTTTGGGTTTGGTGGTGGAAGCGGAGCACCGAACAGCGGCGGTGCAGGTGCGAACCCTGCCGATCTCTCTGCACCCGTCGGCCTGCTGGAAGTTACATTACATCATACAGCGACTTACTTCGTTACAAATATCACACAAACGTTAATACAAAACTCCATTGTCTACAAGAATTATGCGAATGTTCCTTTGGGGCTGGTAGAGCAGCTTGCTAGGACCGAGAGGTATTTAACAATACTTGGCAACCTTTGTCGATGTCATATAATAAATAAGGTTGATGAATATTTACATCAACCTTATTTATTATATGGTTGATTAACGAATATTTAATCAACAAAGACACTTGAAAATGATTTAGCACAAACACCCACATATTATTACTTTCAATGTTGGATACCATTGTTACTGCGTACTAATATGATGGACATTTATTTATTGTAATGTACAATGTTGAAAAAAACCTATATTAATAACTTTCTTTTGACATTACTTCTACGCCAATGATTGTTGAAATTACCATCATTATGTAAAGCTAAAAATAAACTACGAAAAGTATAATACCAACTGTTTTCTTTTTTTTTTCATAAAAAAATATATTTTTTATCTTTGAAATGACTTCATTAAGTGACTTCAACATACATGTATCAGGAGCCGAAGTATTTTTGTAATCGGCTTCGGCTTCCAATGCCGGATATTTGGCGTTACAGTCCATGATTATATCAACATGGTACTTCAACTTCTTCCAAGGCTAACCACCAGTTAGGAATTACGACACGATACAAGATGGGCGAAGTGATAAGTCTGTTAAAAATCAAAGACGTTTCTTTAATAGAGTTAATAACCAATTTGAGCAGTGATAGTCCAGTGGATAAGGAACCGGCCTATTGACCAACTGGTCCCCGGTTCTAATCCTGGCGGAGGCATGTACCTCTGAATTCGTGTATTCGGATTTATGTAAATATTTATCATTTGCTCGGCGGTGAAGGAAAACATCGTCATGAGGAAACCCACACGTCCCAGAAATTATATTTCGAAAGACGTGTGACCAAAGAAAAATCTGGCATACCCTCTGGGTTGTCGAGGTCTCACTATCGCCAAATCCGTAAACTTAGGTAGCGGACCCCGCCCAACCTAATGAATTAGGAAACGGGATGACGCGAAGAAGAAGAATAGAGTTAATAACCAACATCATATGTATACTTTGCTATAACATTTTTTTATAACAGACTGATCACTATGCTACGCTATTAGCATTACTATAATTACTATAACTTATGAATGTTTATAGTATTTTATTATGAAAATTATATAAACAGTAATGCCAGTGTCCAGCATGTATATAAAACAGGAGATCCTCCTATCAACTTACAGCCGTGCACTTTTCTTTGAACAACTTATATTGACTACAATACTAAACCGTACTTTGTTATTAATTCCAGGGCTCCATGAAATCCAAGAGCCGCAAATAATTATCTTACACCCTAAGGGTGCTAAAGGGAGTACAAAAAAAGCAATCCTAGGGTCGCATTGGAGTTAAAAGGCGAAACAAATATAGTAGGATTTTATGGGACAAGTGGGTGGAGGCCATTATTCAATGAATTACAATTGAACAGTGGTGCGTAGAAATCGTGAATATAAATGGATAAAAAGAGCCAATAAAGAAACCAGTTAGTACATCTTGTGAATGCTTATTATATGCTATACAATGAGAATCGAGCTTATTTTTAACGAGTGATGAATATTACTTGCGCTTCGATTGTAGATTCGTTTTTTTATTGGCAAGGGTATTAATAGATAACAATAGAGGTAGCAAAACCAATGTATACTCACGTTACCCCCCAGTGCGCGGGTGGTTTCGCACTGGAGCTGATGCTGGGTACAGTAGGCACTGGGGCCAGCGAGTGCGCGAGATGGTTTGGCGTGGGCGCGGCCGGCGTGGGCGTGGGCGCAGCCAGCGGTGCTCCCAACGGAGGTACTAGTGACGTCGGCAAAGGCGCCCCTAGGCCACTCGACAACGGAGTCTGGAATTAGACACAGAGGTTTATTGGTAAGTGTGAAGGCTGAGTGTGTACTGACCCATACGGAAATGGCTCGAAAGAAATATACGGCAAGCAACTAAAAAGCTATTGCAGGGGTTTTGTAACCATTCATGTTCATAATGTATCATTTTACCCAAAGGGATCACCACTGTAGTTGACAGGGAAGCTTCAACTACAGTGGTCATTAACCTGTCAGTTTCCGCGGGCCACTATTCCGCCGCGAAATGTATGGGAAAACGTATATAACGGGCTCTGACAAGTTCAGCCAAGCGTCAGTGCCAATGTGGCTATTGCTAGCCATTGGGCCACCAGGCCCGTCTATAAGAAAATAATATAAGAAAGTACAATTTCAAGTGGCCAGTACATGTACACGCATCATCATAACCTCTTTGTCATACATACTCGTAGAAACTTGCGATTTGAACGTTTTGCGTTTTGATAATTTTGCGAAATTGTATATTTTGCGTCTTGCGTATTTTGAGTTTTGAATGTTTTACGTATTGAACACTCTGTGTGGAAGAAGTGAAAGGGGTTGTGGGCTAAGGCTGTCGCGGCTGTCACATACATCGACTAAATATTAACACAGGTTAAAGTTTATGTCACAGTGCATAATTGAATTTTGTTTTTGCATGATGCACTTTTATGTCACAGTGCATAATTGCATTTTTATTTTGCGTGGTGCAAAAGATAGCCATGGATATTTATATTTAATATGTCTCACCGGAAGCGGTGCAGCAAGCGGTGGCACTAGCGGAGCCCCAAGTGGAGCACCGAGAGGTGCTGCCAGCGACGGAGCAGAGACGGCCGCGCTCACCGCAGATGCCGGCGTGCTGCGCGACAAACTGCTGATGTTGCTGCTGAAATGAAACCAAATTACCGTTTAGTCACTTCACAAAGACGCAGATCACAAAGAGGATGGTGTTTCACATATGTATATCTTTATTGCTCAAAATAACACCCATGTATTTACTTATGAGAACTTAATCAGGGAATAAAATTAAGTAAGCAGTACAAAGGCGAACTTATCTTCCCTTTAAAACTCGGATATTAAATTTTGTGAAAATTTTAAAGACCAACTGAAATAAAAGAGACTTTAATTCACTTATAAGCTATGCCCACGAACGACATAATTATACATTTTTCTAATCCACATCAAAATTTAGGACGTTCTTAAATCGACTGTATTTTGTATGTGCATGTTTCACGATATCTTCCGATGTTAAAACATTTTCAAAATTATTTTATGTTGAGAAAGCCTCAAGTGTTCAATTGAACCGATATGAATTTGGTAAGATTTAAGACTTCATTGACGGCGGTTTTCGCAGTTCTTAAAATATCACCAATTATTACTAAAACCATCTTCTTCTATGTTGAATGGCAGTACCAACGTTGAGATTAGGAAGTTTCAATTTATTTATTTAGTTTCCCATTAAAAAAATAAATTGAGATTTTAGTCTTGCGTGTGCGTTCCAATTCAAATAACCTATGTTAGTTAAACATTGTTTGGCTGGTGTTTGCCGCTTCGGCAACTTCACCCTTAATAAGTAATTTATTAAATAACTGAGCAGATAAACATATGAATTACCATGCTTTAGGTAGGTTTTGTAGGTTGCTTTTGTGTCGTTCTTATTGTGTTTGTATCAAAACTACTTTTTCATTATTTCTATTAAATATCTAATAAAGTTAGTTATAATAATTAGTACCTGAAACTTTCCCGTTCCCTATTAGGACTGTGTCCTCGAGGTGAATATGAGATCGGCGCGTGTGTAGGGGCGGCACCCGCCGCTCCAGTCGTTCCGGGCGTGTGTGGACGCACTCCTTTAGGAGTTTTCGGAGCTACCAGTGGAGATGCCGAAAGACTTGTCCTCTGAAACGAATAACGTAAGTTTTAATTTTTCATGCACAATTCTGAGTGAACTTACTAGACCACAACAAAACTATAGAATTGTTGTTAGGCAATTTTTGGCTTTCCGATAGAGTTGTTCAGAATTAAGTGAGCGTTATGTGTCCTTAACATTGTATTAGGTGATAAACCACTGCAATTTTCTTGATTATATTGCAGAGCAAAGAAAAAGATACTAACCGTATCCGTGGAATTCCTTGGCGATGCCGCTGCTGGTGGAAGGTAGGGACTGTGTTGAAGCGCAGAGGCGTAGGGCGCGTACAGTGGATAGGATGCACTGGAATAAACTGCCGGGGGCGGGAAGCCATTGGAAGCGACTGTGGAACTGATTATCGGAGCCTCAGTCCGCGCTGGCATCTCATTCGTTGTCGGTGCAGGCTGCCTAGAATCCACTACTGGTAGTGGTAACGAGTGACTGTTGACGCTTGTCACAGCAGTAACTATAGCGGGAGGCACACTCGTCGCCTGAGACACTTCCACGTGATTAACTGGCTGATGTAGAGACACTGGCGGCGCCAGGGCCGCTGGGTGTGGAGGCAAACTCAACCCGGGATGTTTCAGGCTCGACGTGTAACTTGAGATAGTACTAGTCGTAGCCGCCAACGACAGCGGTGGACCGATGTGATTCGGTGTAGACGTCGCTAATGGAATCGAATTACTTATAGGTAAATGATTCGAATGGTTTATTATGGAATGGCTGTTTGTAGGATGGCTCATGTGTGTGGCAGTCGGTTGATTCGACGAAGAAGGTTGAATGTGAGTCGAAATATGATTAGATACACTAAATGGCGCGAGGTGCGGAGGCCGGCTAGTATACGCGGAATGTTTCTGTAAACTCGATTGACTCTGGTAGGGTATCGAATGGTTGTGAATACTGGAACTTACACTCGAGTTTACATGACTAGACCCGATCGACGGGGTAGGATAGGGACGGGACGCGGGTGCGGCCGGCGACACGGGCCGCCCGGGCATCGTTTGACTCGGAAGACAATTCGTGTTCGCGGGCGTCGTATGCGGCGGGACGCTCGGCGGCATGCCGTTGACACGGCTTGGGAACGAGGTAGGAACGGAAGGATGGCTGGGCGCGGAGGCCGGGATGTTCCGGACGTCGTGTCCGGGCATTACAGGATGCGGCTGCAGGTGCGGCACGCGGCTCGGGAGACTAGGGAGGGTCGCGGGTGGTGGTGCAGCGGGTGCCGGGCGCGGCGCGTGTTGGGCGTGTAAATCCAGCGGCGCCGGCGGTGGCTCCGACGGCTCGGTCCGCGTTTCGTGGTTCGTGTGGCGGTAGTCCGGCAGCGCGGCAGCCGCGTGAGACTGGTAGGCAGTATGCGAAGGGAAGAGCGGGGAGGGGGCGGGAGGTGCCGGCGGCGCTGGCGTTGGGCTGTCAGCTGCGGCTCGGGCGCCGGGCTGCAATTTATTGTTGCTGGCGGGGCGTTCTGGCGTGTCCGGTCCGGCGGCGCCGACCGGCCGTGCCGGGATCTGTGTTGCGGCGTGTCCGTCGAGGGTAGGTATGTGAGCGCCATTGGGTCGGTGTGGTGTGTCAGCGCGGAAGTGTGGCGGCGGCAGTGCGGGCGGCGGTAGAGCGGCAGGCGCGGGCGACGGCGCCGGCTGGGGTAAAGGCGCGGGCGCCGGACTCGCGCTACCGCCGACGGGCGCTCGAGAAAGAGCCAGCGCGCCACCACTGCCGCCCCGCGCAACCAACTCGTTCTTGACACCGCCACCCGCGCCTGTTACCCGGAACAGAGAGCCAGCGTCCGATACCTGCAAAAAATAATACGGCAGTGATGAAAATACCATTATGAAGCTGTCTTCACTCAGATCACTAATACTGCGTAAGAAACCGACTATGTTTTGTCACGAGATAAAGTGGTCTGTTTGTAGGCATGTACGGTCCAGATCAATTGCCTGCTTCACATTTCGTATTTCAGAGGCAAATTCAGTTTTAATTTAGTGAAAATTGCGAGGTTGAAAACTACAAGTCGCAATTCTTAGTGCATTGTGCTATTTTTTTTTTAACAATGTAAAACCATGCACAATTGAACCCTTTTTCAGTGTTTCATTATGTAGTTTCACTGTTGTTAATTAGCCGAACAAACACGCTTTTATTTAAATAGCCCACTCCTAATTGGTCCATCATCACGTAATTTGGTAATTAATAGTGTTATGTGTGTTAGAGCTGGTGTGACGATGGAGATCGAAGGTGGACAAAATCGATTCGTCGATAGGATAGGAACTCTTGAAATGTTAACAGTCAGCAACTTTCAGCTCGGTTGACTTCTTATTAAACCCTTTGACAAAACACCATTCTTTTTTTTTATTATAAAAGTTTTTTTATTACTATTATCTAAGTGTATATTAATACTATAAAACAATTCTCGAGGTTTCAAGTCATATACATAGAACATACAGTAAACATTTTTCAGCTTTACCATCAGTTTAAAAAAAAGATTAAATACGAAAAGCCGTATATTGCTCTAATATTTAGTATTGGAAAATAAGTCCTATTTATAGTAAACTGTAGTGCGTGGACGCTTGTTTGACACTTAAAAGCATAAAAAAATGTTACATATGAGAAGTTGAAATATCAATGTTTAAATTTCTGCTACCAGACTGGGTAAAAATCTGTGTACTGAAAACCCTTGACCCAGATAACGGTGCAAAATTGTGTAGATATCAGTTTTTTTTTGATAAAACATCATTCAGATGAAAATGCAAAATATTTTTAATTAAATACAAAACACATGAATACAAACCGTAATGAAATTATATTTTACCAACATAGCGCTCGGTAACAATTCGACAAATTATTACCATTATAAAAAATACTATAAAAAGACAATAATAAAACCTTTTATAATTAATAAATTTGTATGATTTTTATGTTTTTTAAGTGAATAAAATAAAGGAAAATTTTATTAAAAAAACAGATACCTATACAATTTTGTAACGGGATCTTAGGCTATCTATTATTTATGTATGATATAGAATATATTTACACAATGTATCTATCACGAATAAATCTAACACAAAAGTATTTGCAAAAAACATGACTAATTATAATATTTTTCAAACGTTCAGCGGGGTTCGATTACATATTTTCGATTGCTATCAACTTTTGCAATTCTTTAACCAATCTGTATCTTAGTTATTTGTATGCGAATTACTACGAATATTTTTTTTATATAGATAAATAAATTATAGACCGAAAATATCTCTATGAAAAAAATAAAAATACCTACATAAATAACAAAGATTGTACTAAAACAATGAGAATCGATGGAAAAATGCAAGTAATTTACCCTACTATTTTGTGACAGATACATCTTGGCATTATATTTGGTAAGCCTTATTTTTCACTCCATCGCGTGGTAAACATGCATACGGCCCGCGTGACAAGCAGTTATCATAATCTATGGACACTTGCAACACAGGGAGTATCGGGTATTAGGAGCCTTACTCATTCGCAGAAACACAACAAACCTAGAGGAAATTATTTGGTTGTGGACTAAGTCCTACAATTCTTTAACGGCACTTATTAACACAAACAGTGTAAGTATGTTGTAAAGAACTTACATCCTCCATTGATGCATCGTGATATCTTGGTGAGGCATTTCGACTATTTTCTGGACTCGCCTGTAACAAGCAAAATGTGATGTGAATAATTGTAAAAAAAAAAAAATGCAAATAAATTGAAATATCTGTTAAACTCCCACGTCTACGCACAGACTAAACACTTCATCTAGAAACAAGGAACGTTTCGAGGAACCTATTAGGCACGATAAGAACGACAGGATGAGTTATAAGTAAGTTATATATGTCTTCGTTTATTATAATTGTTCTGGGAAACTTTTGCTAGCATAAAAAAATAATTATATCTAAAATATTAAGCTAAGAATATTATTATGTCAATAACATAACATAAAAATAAATAATATTTATATGTTTTTATGTTCTTCATTCAGCGAGATTTGTTTTCTTACGCAGTCCATTCGCTAAAATTATATTTGAAATGCTAATCTTTGGTACTTTTCGGGCTTTTTGGCTTTGTCCCGAATTTAAAGGTCGTCTCCAAAATAATCCACAAGGCCCAAGTTGGCTACAGAGGGTTACCAGTTTTATAATAAATATGACGACAAACTCCACAAATAAAGGTATGAATGTATATTGTACTCAAAAAGTTATGTTTAGTTTTCATGAGGACATAACACAACGGTTTTTTACGAGTAGTTTTGTGGGACTTGGGTTTCTGTTATGCAACTGGAGTTCTGGAGAATAGTATTATTAGTGGTGGGTATATCGTACAAATTACAGAAGAATCTTTTCGAGGTAAGCGATCGTATTATATAAATCCAGGTATATCATTTTGATATCTCGTTTAAAGTCCATACGTATTACACATACTATTAAGCGTAGTTTCTTTGCTGTTCAATATTCTGAACAGAAAACTACCAATGTTATGTGTATTTCAAAGAGACTTAAGTCTTTATGTTTCAAATTGACTCTAAAAAGAATTGGCATTTTATGGGGCAACAGCAGGACCACATAACCAAAGCGTTCAAAAATAAAAATTGCTACCACGGTTGTCACTTTTACCAAATTTTATTTACATTAACGCAATTTAATACAAACTAAAACTGTAATCATTATCATAATGAAACAGCGATCTAATGATATAATATTTAACAATCTATAGATGATTAAAAAATAAAAAAATAAAAATATTTACCATTGGGCGCTCATCTCTTATATTTTTAAATGAAACGTTATTGTATTTTATTAAACTCTCATAGTTATCGTTTTTGTTATATACATTTCAATTATATTCAAAAATAACCACTGGCAAAGAAAAAATGACGAATGAAACTTGTCAATATAGGTATTTTTTTTTCAATTGCTTTTTTACGTTATATTCGACATCCAACTTCCCCAACATTAATTATGTAAAAATGGTGTAAAAAAATCGGACCATGTAACAACGCACCAAGGAAGTTACTGGTATTAACTTGGGAAATAGTTAATTATCTTAAAACTTAAAACGGATCCATTTTAGATCAATATGATCACCTTGATGCGTACATTCTATCTTGTTATTTAGCTATGAAACAAAATGTGTTGTTTGATCAGAGTAAATAATGTTATATGCTAATGCGTAGTATATCATCAGATAACTTTTGTTTTAGTAAGTATCGTGTACATATTTTGGATAAACTAGGTATCATCGTCAAAATTAGCCAGATTATATAATTCAAATTAAAGAAAATTTTTGCTCCGTTTTCTAAATTTACTAAAATTTACGTCACAATTGGCTATATATCGCAATGTTAAAAAAATATATAAAATCGGTATAACACCGCTTTATGACAGACTTGAAGCGACAGCAAGGTGTCAAATTCAGTAATTGTTGTATATAATATACAGTAGACCGATGCCGAGCGCGACGGGCTGGTATTATGCATGCATTAGCATTCGGATTTTGTATGTCTATTGTTCTAACCTAACACAATGACCGCCCACGGGTTTTTAGTATTCATCGGATATAAATGCAATCACGTCTGACACATAAAGCAATGTCAATGAGACATAAAAATAATGTATAATAGTCAACGCCGTGGAGCCTGCAAATATGATGCAGGAATGTAGGTATTAAGTACATTAGACATATTGTAATTGAGAAACGATGGATAACAATGGACGAAACTTTAGTGTTGTAATTTGTAATGCAATGTTACTGTAAGCTTCTCGTACAGTTTCGTTACCTGGTACACTTGTTGATATGTAGATGGTTGTTTTAGTAATTTTGACTCTCAAAAATGGGTCCGATATTTGTTACCTTAGTTGAGCGAATGTGTATTTTATGACTATGCTGACAGTATGCACATGATTTCTGAAATCATACGCTATTATATGAGAAATTATTATGTCTGTGTACGTGAATGGATGTTATTAACGCGTTAGTGTGCAAGGTTCATCTTTAATGTATTGAAATGTAGTATTATTGAATTATAGCCACTAGCATAAGAAATGCTGTCAAATTGTATAATCTCATGTACTAAGTCTTCTCCAAGGTGATAAGGGTGCACCAATTCTATCCTTTTGTGGTTTAAGTGGTTTGCTATCATCTATAGAGACAAAACAAGCGAGTCAGCACCAGCACGCGGTGCACCCTACTAATTAACAAACGAGGCTCTGGCGAAAGAGTGGCAGGGCGCTTCAAAGCAGCCCAACTGGGCAGATTCCTTCATTTAGCAAAAAACTGCAGCCAAATAACAAGTTCGTGGAGCGTTATTATATTCTTGCGAGATAGTGACGTTGCTGTTTTTTTCGTTCACTGGACGTTGCCAGTAAGTTTGCTTACTGGAGTGCTTGTATTATCAACTTGTTTGCTTCTCAGATAGTAGTATAAAAAATATATAGTATATAACAGCGTTATAGCTTAAACTTTAATTTATACTATTATATACGTAGTATACTAGACACCATTACTTCCTTGATTTTTTTATGAATCGAAATGAACTACGCACATAAAAAGAGAAGGAACGTTTATATAAAACGTTTATTAATTAAACAATATTCAAATACAAACAAAGGCAAATTCTATTTTTAAATTTTACAAATGCACAACTGCAACCTTGAGCTAAAATGTTATATCGTGCTACTACTTACTACGACCGAGATTCGTGTAAATTACAAATTTAAAACGTACGATAAAACAAGAATGTTAACTGCCGTGTTTAGTCATTTGTTATAATGTCACGAGGAAAATTTTCTAACGTCGAAAACAAGAAAGCGAGTAATTTCTTAAAAGTGTACTTTTATTTATTTTGCTGCAGCATGCTCGTAGTGGGGGAATGGAAAGTAATTACTTGGGGATATTTACGAGCGAGCGAGAGAATGGCTCAATAAAACTAGCCGGGTAACCGCACGTTTACGACGGACGCAGTTTAAGTGGCATTGTCTCTCCAATCTGACCGACTACACTTTGTTCTAACTCGTTTGCCGGTAACTGTGACTAACATTTACCGACAACTGCATTTATTCGTGTTTAGTTAAGAAACGCAATTGTGCTGCGTTCTGTGACCAAGACTGCTGTTAGGCACTCAAAGTAACAAAATGAAGGGGGATTAACCTGGATACGGATTGTAGTTATAAAAGTTTTTTGTTGGAAAAACAATAGAAGTAGTCTAGTGAACTGTGGTCGCAATATTAGAGTGTTCGTAAGAAATATGGTTGTCAAAACTACATGAAGAGACATGTTGCAGTCGTAGCAGTGATAAAAATCGGCCAAGTGCGAGTCGGACTCGCGCACGAAGGGTTCCGTACCATTATCTATAAAAACGGCAAAAAAACACGTTTGTTGTATGGGAGCCCCCCTTGAATATTTGTTTTATTTTAATTTAATTATTTATTCTTAAAGTAAATATATAACTAAATATTCTGTGAATATTTCAAGCGTCTACCTGTTGCCGTTATCAATATCCAGCAAAAATGAGCAAAAAAAATCACGTTTGTTGTATGGGAGCCCCCTTAAATATTTATTTTATTCTATTTTTTAGTATTTGTTGTTATAGCGGCAACAGAAATACATCATCTGTGAAAATTTCAACTGTCTAACTATTACGGTTTATGAGATACAGCCTGGTGACAGACGGACGGACGAATGGACGGACGGACGGGCGGACGGACAGCGGAGCCTCAGTAATAGGGTTCCGTTTTACCCTTTGGGTACGGAACCCTAAAAACCAGCCAAATTCATAATTATCACTTATTCGGTGGTGAAAGAAAATATCGTGAAGAAATCCGCACGTACTAAAAATTATATTTCTAAATACGTGTTACCTAAAGAAGGTCTAGTTTTTCCTCTCGGTTGTGGAGGTCTGACGGCTGTCGCTCCATATCGAAATCAGTATCTTCCGACAAATCCATAGGCTTAGGTAGCGGAACCTGGGCTCCGAAGCGAAAGCTTAGACGACGACTGGGATAGACGCTCGGGTGATCATTAATTATTGGGGTCGTAACAATCTAAATAAATAATATTGTCGGACAAATTACACAGCGCCATCTAGCCCTATAGTTAGCGTAGCTTGTATTATGGGTACTAGACAACTGATAAACATACGTAAATACATTTTTTTTTGTAAATATATACTTATTATACATATAAAATACCCAGACCAATACAAACTGACATGTTCATGCACACAAATGTTGTACTGTGTGGGAATCGAACCCACGAGCGTTGGTGGCAAAGTAACGTAACAGCGCGTTTCACCACTGCGCCACCGAGCTCGTCAGTAAATCTAAAAAACATAAGTATGCTGTCTATGAGTTAGATCATAGCTGTGGGGCTCATAGTAGCCAAATAAGGTAGAACTAGGCTGGATGCGGACTGGAACGCTCGTATGTAATGTTAATGTCAAACTATGAGCACTAATTGCCACGTGCTATAAATTAGACAACGCAGCCGCAACAGGCATCCAACACGAATCACGATCAGCTGAATGAATGCCTATTTAACTGATTGATATATAGTAGTCTATGTATAGTGGCGAGATTGAGTTGGCTTTTGTCCACCAATGAGCTCTAAGTAAGACATTATGGCATACTGTAACAAACATAAAACTGACTACAGATCTGTCTTCACGCAAAGTCCCTTGCAGGGCCGACAGGAACTGGAATACCTACTTCGAATTGGCTTATACCTAGTTACGTTCGTTTGAACCGAGCTCTTAAAAGTTTATTCTGGTTACAATGCTAGCAAATGTTTTTATGATTGTAATTAAATAGAATGAAACCAATAAAAGAAAGTAATTGATTACGATGTTATTTGGCGGAAGTCAAAATTACAGTATTTTTTTACAGTAGGTTAGCTTGTGTGTGCCACCAGTGAGTTCTTCAGGTGAATTAGCGACTGCATTCATCTACTAATTATTAGTAGGATTGGTGCCGAAAAGCGCTAGTTTTCATGAACTAACTGGTGGAGGAAGCTCAAAATTAGTATAGATTATACAGGTTGTAGATAAATGACACTATAACCTGTAATGTTGTAATTTCAATCAGTTTTAGCACTTGACAAATATCAAAAATGAAAGTAAAATGAATGTATCAAAAATAAACCTACACGTGTTGCACTCTGCATTTAACAAACGAGGCCCTGGCGAAAGGAACTGACACTTAACAATAACAAGCTTATGTAAAAAGTGACTATATTAATACGTTTTAGTTCTTGTTTTATCTACAAATTTAAATGTATCATGACAACATTAACCCAAATAGGGTAAAGACAACATTAACTAAATCGTGAAAATTTAAACGTGTATTCAGTTGAAGCAATTAAACGATACTCGTGCCATTTATATCCAGCAAAAATATAAAGCTTCAGTATTGTTTTTCATATAAAGTCAATTTGTAGCAGCATTTGTACATTATATTGGACGCACGCCAGACGACAAACGCAAATATACTATCTTTATTACACAAACATGAGAATGAAAGCGACTACAATAGCGCATTGATAAAATAAAATAAGATTGTAACATTGTTCGGGGCCGATAAATCTTTTCAGATTTTCAGAATCCACTAAATACAGAAGTGGCCGGAAGAAATAGTCAATCGATCGTTTTGAGGGAACAAATCGTTTCGGGAGCGTTCCGGCAATTGAATGTTTAGCCTTATCCGGTGGGGGTGGGTCGGCGCTCCACAACAATGGAGTGATAAATCAAGTATGGGTCGCGCGTGCCGAGCGGCGCGGCATCGCGTCCGCTCCTTGCATAAAACACATTCAAAGACACCGCACATCTGCGCGTTTTCCTCTCGCCGACAACCATTGTCATATCACATTTTTATTTGGCGTCATCATTGCACACGTTACACAATGAGCATGATATAACTTAATAAATGGATTTGGACGAAAATTCAACTAAATATCTTTTTTAAAGGTAACAAACAGGATAAGTGATAATTTGTTGTTGTAACTCATAAAAAGATAATGAATAATGTGGCCAATAGTCGAAATAAACTGGTGCCGCTGTCAAAAAAGGTATCATAGGTCTTGAACAAAAATAATAATGGAACATGAAACGATGTATTTTTTTTATTAACAATATGTTAAACATTGATCAAGAAGCATGTGTGAACAGGACTAGCCGCCAAGGCGAATACGTTTCAAGCAGTCATAATGCATTCCCAGGTATGTATAGGGTAGGGTACTCAAACACGTAAAGGAAGGAAATTATAAAAGATCTCAAATTTATAAAACTGCAAAAAATCCTAACAGCTCTTTTAAATTTATGAGTAAAGTTGAGCCAGCACCGTCTGTCTAGCACTCATTTTCAGAACTACAACTAAAATATTTAAACAAGTACAGTGCTAATGGGTGTTATTGGGTGTTTTTACATTTCGCACCAGTCATCGAATTCCATATTTACATAAGTCAATAACCAACCCATCTATTACTAATCCTGGCTTCTTTTTTCTTAATTATTCTGAAAATATCTAATGTATTTTACTGACTGACGCATTAGCAACTAATCGTCTTAAATCCAGTCCGTTTTATAGTATAACAACTTGCACAGAATACATAGATTAGATACTACAAGATTATTATTCAGTGTTGTCTCGTGTCAAAGTTTTCAGCGCTGTAATAATATTAAGATTTTGTAAAATGTTGATTCTGTAGACTAGATGAATATAGGTGTTGAGGTCGACCTAATGTGTCTTTTCTCCGAGGGAGGCTGTCTATCACCGACGACGAACGTTGGCGTGTTGTCAAAACTACGTTACATAATGTCTAATAATCAGCGAGATATTAGTACGATGAGTGATGTCGTGTCGGCAAATAATAATAGTTTGTTTGTGCCCACCTCCCGGCAGAAACACGCGCGTCTCTAAATAAACCAGCTATAAAAATAAACGACCGCATTAGTCAACGTTGTCAAAATAAAACTAAGAATATTAACACGATCTAAATAAACTGAAGGTATTCCTTTGTGTCGAGGTTATTTTCGCGTTCTTAAATTATTTTTTTAAATTAAATAGTCATTTGTTAAATCGTTAAAGCGTTTTACGGTTTGCAATAAAAAGTTGTTAGGTTTCAGTTGTTCTGCCTAATTTCATTATCTGGCGTTTAGAAACAGTTAATAACTTTTTAAATAAATTAACTTTGAAATTTGTGAATTAATTATATTGAAATTACGAATTCAAAACAGATAGCGAAGCATAATCTCGCCATCCCTGCCTCGGGGCCGTTTCTCCCGCCCCCTCGCCCGCTGTTGCGAAGCGGGGAGATACGAAAAAAAACGGCGTGATAGCTTTTCGCCCCTCATTCGAATTTCTAATACTTTCACAAACTTTTAATAGGATCGGACTTAAAATTCAAGGAGAATTTCGTGTTGAAGTAAAGTTCAAACAGCGTCTTGCGATCATAGCCTGTGGTAACTTTGTAACAGCGCCTTACCTTTTCTATTATAATGGGATGTTGTATTGAATTTACTAGCACTCTTGCCTAATGTTTAGTATTAAAGTATATATCGTACATATTAATATTTTAAAATAGACTTATTAGTTTTTTATTTATTCATTGTTGGACAAAACCAAGCATACAAATCGACGCAGTCTGTTCTTAATATCACAAAAAGAGACGACGGTATGGTATGTAATGTACGTATAGGGCGGGCGCGGGCGATCCTCGCGTGTGGATATTACATTGAGTTCGCCTTACTCTATGAATAATTCATGCCGCTTCAGTAATTTATAGCAGAAATCCACTTTTAGCATTCGGTGGTCGATTTTGGCGGTCATCACTTTTATATTAAACAGATTGCCAAAAAAGAATGGATATTTAAAGTAACAAACAATGATGAATCGTTTCTTCTGCCATCTCGCTCTTAAGAAATGATAAAATAACCCTTTACAACACATACAAACAATTTTTGAAGATAGATTTAAGAAATAGCTTTTGTATATGCATATTCATGATATTTCTGGGTAACTATTATATAATATGGCTATAATATTATCTTACAATTCAAGATAATAAGATATGTTACTATGTCTAGGGTTACAAGTAATAGTAGCATGAGTAGATTGAAATAATGTTAGAATTCCATTTAGCTAACATTTGAGAAAGAGAAGTCTCCGTGAAGTTGTAGAGAATTAGCTAGGTCCGTATTTGCTTTCACAGAATTTGTACTTTTTATATGCATAGATAACTACTGTTTTATACGTAATGTATGATTCCGGACGAATAACCTTAGACAAAGGATTAAGTTTAAGAGTATCCATCCTTCATATTTTATACATTCTAAATTAAATTTCTCATACGTATATTGATTACCTTAAATATAAAAAGAGTCATTATAAACGACCTTGTACAGTCGTACACCAAGACACACCTCCTTGACAGTTACGAAATATAGATAACTCTTTCTTACTGCACAGATGTGATTAAAACCAATAGATACGGTTATGTAATTGCGACTAATATGAACGTATAAAGGAGGGGGCGGCCATCTCGGTACTGCACAAATTCTTATATAAAGTCACACACATACCTACACAAAAACTTCGGAGAAGGATACCTTTATTACAAGTCGTTGAAAAATGAATGTCACAGAAGCGAGTGAAGTATGCAAGGACCGCGTCTTATCGCGCTCGGTTCTCTCTGCCTACCCCTCAAGGGACTTGGCGTGAAGAACTTCGCCTAGTTTCAAACGAATCAATATAAAAAAAAATGTAGGTATATTCGACCTCTCGCAATAAAAATATTGCAAAAATCATTCTACGAATAAGCATAATTCATGACTGTTCATGACCTGAATTCAATGCTGCATACGAAATTTAGTGCGGCGTGTGACGGATCGCGCATAATGAAAAGATGGGCCTCACACACAGACGGGCGCGAATGATATAATGTTTTTTTTTTATATACACAACGTCGAGAGGCATGCAAGCATGTAAAGCGGTTACCGTAGCCAATGAACGCTTGTAATACGTTAAGTATCACGCGCGCGATGCCACCTCTGCCGCTACCACAGCAACTCCTTAGGAGGTTACTGGCGACCTCACTCATACGCAGGAATACAACAACCCTCTAGTTGGGGAGATGTTATTTGGCTGCGGTTTTCACTGAGGTGGAGGTACTTCCCCAGTCGGGCTGCTTTTATGCACCCTACTTCTTTTAAAAACACTCAGACCAAGTAAAACAGACATATTCATGCACACAAATGTTTGTCTTGTGTGGGTATTGAACCCACGAGCGTTAGTGACAAAGTCACGTCATTCACTACTGCGCCCCAGATCTCGTCAAAAATATTATATTATAGATTAAGTATTATATTATAATAAATATTATTATATTATAGATTAAGTATACCGATACATACTTTTGGGTTTTAAAAATTATATGTAATACACACAATAAACCAGTCTCGAACCAACCATTGTAATGATCTTGTCATTTGGCATATTTGAAATTTATCTGTTATAGTTAATAATTGTCCGATCAAGAATCTACACGTCAAATGTTTAAAACACATCGTATGTTACTTATTCGATGATAAAATTACGCGACAATAATAAATAGGCGTAGCAGGCAAATTTATAAATACGCTATGTCATTACATATAATAAAAATAATTCAACTTAAGAATCTAGAAATTCAACATTTCAAATATAACATGCAGATACTTTACATAAATTAATGAAAACCATTTATATGTTCAACTTATTTAATGAGCTGCTACCAATCCGAGAACGTGAGACGGTCTAATGCCATTTACAGTAGGCAACCAATAAATAACAAGCTAAGACGTGTTGTGACAACCTGCCATAGACACTCATTATAACTTACAATTTTAATCCGACATTATGTCGGTTGCGCTTCCTTTTAAATGTAAACTTAACAAATATACAAGATTAGTAGACAGATTTCAGCAAGATTCAGAACAGGAAAGTTTAATTGTCTAAATTTGTGTGTCATATATAATTAATGTACTGTATTAAATCGGAATAGGAATAAAGTACGTTTTAAGTAAAGGAATATTGGAATGAAAAGAGATTGTAGCTGTGATTCTTGATTTTTTGTCAATAAAATATAAAAATACCTAACATATGTTAATTATAGTAAAAGGATGTAGGAGCCGAGGAAGGCCAAGACTTACCTAGCATGGCCAAATTGATTGTGTTTTATCAGAAGGCGATGTCAGGAGCCGTAGAAAACAGCGAGCGTGCATAAGAAGAGCGATGAATGCTAAAGAAGCGAGTGAGGTTTGTAAGGATCGAGTCATGTGGCGCACGGTTCTCTCTGCCTACCTCGCAATGGATTTGGCGTGAAGTTATACATAGATGTTAATTAAAAACATATGAATACGAGTTTATTTTATTAAGGGGTTTTTGCCAAATTAAAATTATCCCCCATTTCTATCAAACTAAAAATTTCCGCTTGGTGAAATAGAAAAAAATATGTTCCCATAATATGAATTTCGCGTAATATCAGATTTTGGGAAAGAAAGGAATATACCAAGGATTTTCGGTGCTGAGTTGACGCTCGCCCGATTACAAATAAGCGTTATTTACATTTATAATGCGAATGCGCGGTCGTAGGTATTGTACTCATTAAACATTCATTAACATTAAGTGAAAACAATATACGTAATCTATAACATCTCTCAAGTATTCCTTAACACCAACATCACCGCATCCCTACCTCAGCCGCAACAAAGCACATTTTGAATTTTCACTTTGTACATAAAAAAAACAATGTGACGTGAATTTCATTTTTTCATTGAAATTGACAAAAATAACATCCTTCATATTAGATTTACATATAGTTTGTGTAAAGTCTAATTGTGTCACTGAAAACTAACCGCGACCCCGAGCAACTTCGTGACTATACGTCATAAGTTTACACACAGATGCAAAACAACCAGTCTTTGGAGAAGTTGGCATAGATAGCATTGTTGTGCATACATAAAGGCCGCAAGCAACTATCACAAACATTTTCTGCATTAATACACGGCTCGTTAATCTAACGACGAACAACAGGTCAAGATTTGATAGTGAACATCATGACGGTATTAATATTTAATTAATCAGATTATTTTCGTAAGGTTGAAAAAAGGATACGATGTAAAGACCTAAGAAGTAATATTTTGTCGATCAAATATTCGATATTTTCCCCATCTGACATTTAGCTTTCATACAGTGCTTAAAACATAGTCTATAGACGGGATCGGACGCTGAAGCCAGGCTGCCCGAAGGCCATTGAGTTTCACGGTTGCTTTTCATAAATTAAGTTGTATCAACCAATTATTTACTTTCTCAACCATTTTAATCACAGGAATAAGCGTTAATTTTTTTGCATAAAATACATTAAATTCAAGCTCCTGAGGTATTTAATTTTACTCCCGTGCGTCAGGAGATCTTCTACACCTGGGATATTTTCTGATGATATTTAGACATGAATAAATACAAATTAAAGAATGAATTAAAAATGGGACATGGAGATTGCATTAAAATTGATCTTATTTACGTTTTCACTATAAGATTAGGCCGTGAAACACGTAATGAAAGAAGACAGCACAGCGATAATGCAGTATTGTCAGACGAAAAACCGAGTATGAAAATCGAGTCGGGACTTTGTATCTTGACTAGTATAATAAGGCCAAAAAGACATGAAAATGTCTTAGAACTTATAAATATCGCAGATCTCAAATATCTGTTAAGTCCGAAATGGCAAGAAACAGGACAAGAATAAGATTCAATGATAGTTAGACTTGGCTACAGAAATCCTGGGGACGAGAATTGATACCGTTTTTCACCACCTCATCGAATGTTCCCCTATAAAATCTGATGAACATGGTCTGATGAGTATAGTGGGTGACGGAGTTCTAGTAGTAACAACTATTGTTTTGAGGTAGTCCGTTGTGCGATGTGTGTATGAGCGTTGTAGTAAACATAAAAGAGTAAATTAGACCATTTTCAAATCGGTTGTTTTACACACAGAGAAAACTTGATCATCATCAATTGCTTCTTCTTCATAGTATGTCTACAGTAATTATTGTTTCAGATCCCACGAAACTGTAATGAACAATACCGACACAGGCAAGCCAGCTTCTGTCGACTTGATTTGCGTTTGGAACATGGTTTGGCTGCCTGCTTCCTGCTTCTGTCTATCATATAGAATCCACGTTTTATTACAATTCACAATTAAGGATCCCTTTCTCTATGTCCCTGTTCACCAAGTTAAGGTACATTTATTGTTGTTGCGATTATGTTGTTGTTTTTCAGTGAGTTCATATGGTGTCCGTTTTTCCGGCTTTTTATCTTTCGGTCACAACGACTTCGACATATATTTCAATTACGGGTATCGATTCACATATTGTTTTCGTCTCGGTGAGTAAGAGTAAGTAAGATCAAATTTTCTTTTAGGGAAGCGATCAAACCAAAAACATGGTGCCATGGTATGTTCCAGGTACGTCAAGCTAAGTCTTGCCGTATCTGTGGGTGTATTCACATTAGAAAAGGATTCGAAAAGTTTTCACTCAGATTTAATTTTTTTTTTCTGTTCGATTCCGATACGAATACAGAGTTTCGAAGCACTGTGAATATGCCTACTGGCCCATAAACGTCGTACATATCGCGTTGGTGCTACGACGGAATACGAATTCGAAAATAACGCCATTGTTTATTTTTCGATGGTTACAGAAACAGCTATATAATCAAACGGTAACAAAACAAATTAACAAATGCTTCTTTAAAGAAACGTCATAGTTATTATTATAAAATTATTTGGAACGTAGATTACGTTCCAAATAATTAGATATCGATCTTCACACTAACTAGTATTAGAAATTACTAATTTTAAAGATAAGGACATAGATATAGACTATTCTGATAAAATAAAAATAACATTTAATTAACAAGTGAAGCTATGTTAGATAGATTGTACTAGATTATAGAAGAAGTTATTAGATTGTACAAGATTATTTTATTTTTTTACTACCTCATTATATTTGTAATTCAAATAGAATATTTGTTTATTTATATATAATAATATTAATAACGTTTAGAAAAACAATGGTCGAAATTCGATTGTAATCGTTCTAGAAGTTTTGATGAAAATATATACGAATTTACCTATTTCCACCTTTCTTTTCCCGAGGTTTTAGTATTTTTTTATCGATTCCGTAAAAACGATTCGTTACATTCACAGGTTGTGGCTATAGTTCATTGTCTATCCCATTAGTCGTAAACAAATTGTAAAACCATGTTTACAAATGGCAGAATATGAATTTTGCCAATGTTTACCAAAATTCTACCACCAAAATTATTTATCAAATAATAATTTGTTCTGTAACAATAAAACCATTCATACAAATTTTCACATACTTTGCCATAAGTTTCATAAAACCATACTTTCATATTTACTTAAAACACTGACTGTGTGACTGCCCATTAATAAAAATATTTGTGTCGAAAACATCGTCAATGGCAGAAGGCAATTTTAATAATTTGCATCATATTTTTCCTTATAATAACTTGACTTTCGTCACAAGAGACTTTAACCATGTATGCATAAGCTCGTACTTAAACATACCTTACCTGCTAAATTTGTATTCAAGTCTGTCTTTAACTACTTAATTGGTCTATAATTTTGTGAATTAACGACGTGGTCGTTCTTATCAGATTAATTGTTAATATTCATAATTACATAGTCGAACTGGTTTCCAGCATGTATATTTAAATAGAATTAACGGATTGCGACGCCATTTACATTCAATTAACATAAAATATTATATCAGATACGTTAGCCTCAATTTGTGTATTGAGTTAATGTATTTTTTTATATTTAATATGTTTGTTGATATAGTCAGTGTCTTAATTGGTACGAATGTCATGTCATCGTTAACAGTCTCTCATTAGAATTATTAAGATGACGATTGTGAAACAACAAGTAGGTATGCCTTTGAATAGCATGCTTTGACCAAGATTCAGTCCAAAAAAGTCGTGTCCTAATTTAATCATCGACCAAAAGAATTACGTTTTTATTATAATTCTACATGATAAACAGGAGTATGTTGCAAGTAGAGTATCAGTGTTTTGGTCATTATTTTTTAAACCCCATTTAGACTTTTAGGATTGTAGTTAAATTATGGTAGTGACTGCAGCGGGCGTACCAAGTCGCACCATAAGGGTTTTCTTCTCCAAAAAAAGTAAGGCAAACAGCTGACTGGTAGAAACGTATAATTACGTCGGCATTACTGGCTATAAAACTCAACACTCGAGCGAGAATTGCTGGGGTAATATCAGTAAAAGCGACGCGTGTTTGCGTTTCGGATGTATCGTGACTTGCCGTAATAACGTTTCCATTAATTTTTCAATGTGTAAATTAAATACAAATTCTATTGCGGCATGTTCCCGTTGCTGTTAGAGTTAATATCCCGGGGGTGCATAAACGTTTCGGATCTTTATCTATTAAGTTCGAGCGATAATTTTTCTGATGTAAATATACCGTTTGACTTACGAATGTTGCATGGTAAATTGACATGCTTACATGTTAGATTTCAATGATAATTGTCTCAAAAAAAATATTCTTACAATTTCAAGCACAATTATGAGAATAGAATATATTTTTCCCCCTACTTTTGTTCTATCTGCCTACCCTGCAAGGGATTTAGCGTGAAGTTATAGATACATAGATATAATTTATTTAACATTATTTTCTATTATAGAAAAAATACAATCACTAACTTCCATCTATCTATCTTGCGGCAGGGTAGGCAGAGAGAATCGATCGCCATATGACTCGTTACACACCTCACTCACTTTTTGAACATTCATAGCTCTATGTACTAAGGCTCCTGACATCACCTTCTGATAAAACACGATCAATTTGGTCATGGTTTTGGCTCCTACATCCTTCTACTTCCGCGTTGTGTATCTGTTTCGTATTTTTTTCTTCCTGCATTATTTCTACACGTGTGAACTAATGGCGCATGTCTCTTCCTATTTTAACATCGACACTCTCTTTTAGATCAACTCTGTTTCTAACATAACAAGAACTTGACACAGCCTTAAAAAACATTATACCTTTGTGTTTATCAATTGGTTTACTATCAATTGCTGGTATAGAATTTACTAGCGAGGTTTTGTTACTCAGTCACATTGAAAAGGCATCAAATAAGTTAGTTGAGCTTAACAGAGGCAAAGATTGTAAATAAAGGTTAATAATCGTGGCCCCACGTGAAGTACCTTTAGAAGGAGCGCCTGAATGCCACCTTGACTATTGTGGAATTCAGTTCAGATACAAGTTGTAGGTGATGATTCCATAATCTCACACAATATTGAGCCATATTGACTTTGTGCCTGACATATGCGCATTTTTTTTTATTCAATAGCGCAACGATTGCTATTTTACAAGCGTCCATGGGCGGGGTGCGGTAACTTAATTATATCAGGTGGGATATAGTTTGCCACTTTAATCGTATAAGAAATACGTCATATTGTACCAACTACGACCACGATGGCGTTAACCTATGTCTAAGTTTTTCGTATGATCCTCTATTATTTTGTGGTCATATTTTAACTATTGATTCAGTATACCTGTGGTTGCTGCTCATCCTTGCTGGCAGAACGTTTCTGTCGCTCCTTTTCTGCTTTTGACAGCACGGGCACGGTAACCTTCTCGTTCTTGCTCGTCACCGTCGCATTGCTCTCCGTCTTTTGTTTACTTTTTTTCTTGCTTTCTTTCTTGCCGCTGCTTTCAGCATTGTTTTTAGGTGAATCTTTGATCCGCACTATGGTAACTTTTTCTGACTTCTAGGGTTTATATAATCACGTACTTTTAAATCGTGCACGAATTGTAATGTAAACATTCAACACAGACACCTTAATTTTCTTGTATTAGTCACGTTTTCAACGTTTCACCTGTAGACAACTTTATTATGGAAACTTTGTTTTGGCACTTATCACTTGAATGTTAAAAATCCTTGTCAAATTCACTGCAATCCTTGACACTGAAATCCTGTTTGTAGTATTCCATATGATTGTAGAGGCGTATTCTGACAGAGAATAAAAATAACGAACGATCGCCGAACGAGACGAGACAAAGAAAGGTAGGTGTAGTCACGTAACGTATATAATGCCCGGCAGCCGGGGCGAGAGTGCGGTGCGGTGCGGCGCGTCGCGGTCGTCGGCCGCTTCGGCCTGCCCCCCACTTCGCGCACGCGCTCCCTCCGCCCGCCCAGCAAACTGCCTTGTCGCGGATTTCTCACTACACTTGTAAACTGCTTTCGTGACGTTGATACACTGGGGTGGGATAAACATTGTCTCTGCCTTTTTAATGATTTATTAGTAAACAACGATTGGAAAACTTTGTATACTTTTTATCATGCGTAATTTAAATGCTCATTGCCTGCCAATAATGCCGAGATTTATTTAGTAGATGTTCAGATTGATTACACAAATATATTCGTACTTTTATCTTTATGCATTGGTTTTAATTTTTAAGTTTAGTTCTCTTTAGTTACTGGTCTTTTTCTACAGTTTTCGCTTTCAGTCCACCACGGGAGTATTCCGTTATGATATTATACAATACGTTACGATAATATACAACCAATGTTATCTACCTCTTTACCAAATCTAATAACGATTCGTTTAGACGTCTGTTTTACGTAACATTATGAGTGTAGATTAAAAATAAAGTTATTTAATCGTCGATTAGAATGTCATTGTCGATTGCTTATGGCATGATAATATTTTTTCCCGTAATGCATTTTAATAGCAATCAGGGCAGAATTTTCAATGAATCAATATTTGATCATAATTATCATGTACGAATACCTACATATTAATTAATTTTAAAGTAAGGATTAATGAATGTTGTTCGCATTAAATATTAAATTCAATTACGCAGAGAATACACATAACAGAATTGCTAATAATATTAATTTTCTTAATGAACGAACACATTTTGTATGCGTATTTTTTTTTTGTAATGCTGATTTTTCGTACGTGCCTTCTTAAGAAGGTTCTATGCTCGTCGTGTAAATTTCTTTGTTATGTTATGTTCACTGATATTTCGAGCGGCTCAACAAATTTGAATAATTTTGACGAGCCCGGTGGTGGAGTGTTTAGCAAAGAAAACACCAAGGCTCGTGCGGTTCGATTCCCACATAGAACAAACAATTGTGAGCATGAACATGTGTTTATCTAGGTCTAGGAGTTTTTAAGAGAGATATGGTATATCTAAGTAGTCAAAGTACCACCATCTTATAAAAAACTGCAGCCAAATAAGAACTCCCTGGAGAGTGTTTGAGAGTGAGTGAGTTTACCAGTAAGCTCCTAAGACGTTGCTCTGTGAATAGCAAAAGTGACATCATGCGAGCGATGCTTAAGATATTGCAAGCATTCATAACCACTTTTCAATCAAACTTTACATTAAATAAAAAATCTGTGTTCTTTTACGGTAGATAGAATTTGGTCTGGTAGAATAAAAATTTGATAAAAAAAATATGATAAAAAAAAAGGTATTTAAAAATAATTTCAGAACTTAAAACTAAACAGTTTTAATTAAAAGCGAATTAATGGGAATCGGGCTACCGAAGATGAGAAGAAAGCGACGAGGTGAATAGGTGTAGACTACAATAAGTTTCTGCATTTTAAAAATATTATCTTGGTCCAATATGCACTTCCAAATCTATGTGGTTTGGTAATCAAAAATATTGAAAGTACATTTACCCCTCTGACTTCAACTTTTGCTCCTGAGTGAAATGGAGTCTAGTCCATTTCACAAAGTCATTAGAGTCAGAAATATCATACCATCTTTAGATCTAAAGACAATCTCATCTTCACGTAGTGAGGTGTAGGGCATACTATATTATTTATTTATACGAGCAACTCTTTCCTGCAAAAATGCAATTTATTTAAAAAAATTTAATGAAGATCGGACGCCAAGGTAATGAAAATATGTAGAGCAGACGAGCGGGGGAAAATACCTCCATCTAACATCAGACCACAGCCAAAAATTATCTATCTATATATATATATATATATATTCGGTTATAAGCCTAATTATAATTATAAATATTAGGATTTAATCAGAGAATACCTATTGGTGCGATTGAGTTGTGATAGCCAAGTGAATAAAGACCGATCCATTTTCCTTGGTTCTAATTCTGGTATGTGACTGTATGCCACATGTGACTAAAGTCGTGGATTTGGATTCATGTAAATATTTGTAATTATCAATTGTTCGGCGGTGATGGAAAATATCGTGACGAAACCCGCACGTCGAGGAATATATATTTCGAAAGAATTGTGACTTGAGCTAATAAAGGTCTAATTTTCCCTCTGGGCTGTAAAGGTCTGGGAGTCGCTTTATGTAAAAATCAGTATTATCGCCAAATCCTTAGGCTTCGGGTTCCGCCGATCCTAACGAATTCGGACACGGGATAACGCTAGGAAGAATATCATCCCTATAAATTTACATTCATGACGGTTGAGGGGACAGGATTGAAGTTTGGTATTACACAATATACTTCAATAATTGCGTAATATCTATATTCTAACAAAAAATATATAACCGCAATTACAGGTGCTAAGCTAATATCAATGTTTACCACACTAGCGTCACTAATCTCTATGATCACTCTCACCTCAAGGAGTTGAGCATTAACGATAATACCGGATTAAACGTAGCGTAAGTCCGTACCAAGTTCCTTGTCCAGTTCTAACCGTCTCCCACATTTCTGAAGTGCATAATGTGAAGAATTACAGTAGATGAATGGCTATGTATTACTACGTTATAACAAAAGCAACAAAATTGACTTTAGAATATAGGAATTTTTCAGGAAATCGTCAAAAAACGTCCTTTTATCTGTGAATTTTGTAAACATAAATATCTGAATAATCAATTACACGTAAAAAACGAAAAACTCGTGAATGCGGTTAGTTCGTAAGCCTGTAGGATATGAACTATAGTTCACATTTATGAATAATACAGATTTTATTCTTATTATTTCAGAAGATGCATTCACTTACACTCTTTTTCTATCTCGACATATACATAATTATCATTCGTAAGGAGTAAACTCCAGTCGTGCGTCGGAGCTGACACACACACACACTTTTTGTTGATAAAACAAACTGTTTTCGGTTTTTTTTATAAATATGAATAAAAACTAGACGCATTTTTGATTAGCACTTTTATCGAAAATATTACAAAAACCCTTAATAAAAAACCTACAAAGGTCGTAATAAAAAATTCTCAGAGCTCTACTCCGTCTCGCACTTAACGGGTTAATTTTTTATGGCACATCGGTGCCAAACAAGCCCGCTTTGTGAAGCGGTTACTTGTTAGCCTTTGAAACAACTCTTTACCAACTTTCTGTTACACTTATACACGCCGTTCCAAGGAATCTTAGGCTTTATATCCACCATATAGAGCCTAAGAATCCCCCATTTTATACGTCTTCCTTATACAGGTTGATTAAATATAATTCAGTGTGGTTTATCACTATGTCAATTGAAAAAGTAATAAGGTGAAATTTTGTCGATTTCGGTGGCAGAGTGGTTAGGAACGCATCTTAACAGCAAAACTCGTTGGTTCGATTCTCACACAGGGCAAACAAACATTGGTGTGCATGAGCATGTCTTGGTTTGGATGTATTCATGAGAGATAGGGTGCAACAAAAACAGCCCTACTGGGGAAGTACCTTCACCTCACAGAATACCGCAGCCAGATAAGAACACCCTGGAGAGTACCTGCTATTCCTGCTAGTGAGTAAGGTTACCAGTAATTTTCTAAGGAGTTGCTGTGTCAGCAGCAGAGGTGGCAGAAGTGAGCAATATTTTAAGTATTGCAAGCGTTCATAGGCCATGGTAATCATTTTACATCAGGTGGGACGTATGCGTATATGACGCTCGACGTAGTAAAAAAAATGTTAGCATCGACCCTTAACTACAATCGTGAGCCGTTTACACGCTACAAATAATAGTAATAGTAGTAATTTGACTTGCCATACAACTGTTACTGGTTAAAGTTAAAAGCTGTGGAATACATCTATCTGTCTATAACTTCACGCCAAATCCCTTATGGGGTAGGCAGGGAGAGCCGAGCGCCACGTAATTCGGTCCTTCGCACCTTTCTCACTTTTATAGCTCTTCTCGTGCACGTTCGTGTGTTGCTATATCTCTGTGAAATTCATATTTTGTCACGGATGTATTACTTTTTACAAAAGCTAAATGCGTAAAAGAACGTACATATAAGAATTACCATTAAGTATGTATTAAAACAAAAAATGGTATCGACTAATAATAAAGTTATTTGTCTGTTATTCATTGCTAACTTAACAATTGACGTAGAATACCGCAACGTACACTCATAGTTTTGCGTGTATGTACCTACCACTGCGTCCGTTTCTAGCAATAACACATTCGCGAAAAGCAGTAAAACCCCCATAAAACGATTTATTTATATTCGTTTTATAACTTATTGCTTTACGACTACGATAAATGCAGCTGTTTTGTAGGGTAACCATTGCCGACTGAACGCAGTAAACATAGGTCGTTTTGTAATTTCATTGGTGACTGTTAGCTCTTTGTGCGGTACTAAATTAATTAACAAACAATTCCCCACAGACTCGCCGACCGCGAACGCGGGCAGCGCGTTTAAGGATTAATTATTTTTTTTAATGCATGCGCTCATGCAAACCTTCATTTAATTGTATTGTACGGTGTTAACGTGCTTACTGCTGTTACTAGCGCCACTTGAAACCTATAAATATTGCATAACCACACAATTTATAAAGAAAACTAACTACGGCGCGTATCTCTGCAGAAACAGCTAATATTTCTTTTTCCTTAGCTTCTAAAGGTCTTAACGTGATAGTTGAATAAATGTTGAATAATCTTGCTCAAGAATTGGGCTTGAATTTTCAAAGAATTTTACAAATCCGACGCGGATAGTTTTGCTCTTTCACTTTATATGTTAGTAAGATTTTTTAACTTCTACATAATGAATCATAGTGGCCATTAGCTTTCTGAAGACAATGTGTCTAGAAAACTTCATTTCTAAAGCTACAGGTTTTCATGTTCATCTATGTTAAGATGGGTCATAAAACACAGCCGGTCATATGAGAGTCAAACTGACGCACCGATGGTTTCTGAAGTGTAAATGACTCACTATTATCTTAACAAAGCCAAAGCTATCCTTATCTGCATGTGGTGTACTATGCTAATTAACAAATGGGCTTAGACGAAATAGAAGTACGGCGCTACAAAGTACAACGACTGGGGTAGTACCTTCATCTCACAGAAAACCGCAGTCAAATAACTCCATCGAGGGTTGTTATGTTCCTCAAGCGAGTGACGATATCAGTAAAGTAGCGAGGAGTTGGTGTGTTAGCAGCGGTGGTGGTAACGCGCGTAAGAAACATCATTCTGCTTTTACTGTAATGATTAACTGCTAAATGTTGCTGGTCAATTTGCCCGCGAATATTTTAACGTTTTTCAAGTTTCATGTAGAATGTAGGATACATTCTATGGATAAAAATAGTGTACGCAGAACATATTCTCCTTTTATTTCTAAATTGCATCCTAATCCAATCATATGCATTTCAGTCTAATTATTCACAAACATTAAAATATTGCAACCCATAGGCAGGCTTATGCTTGATTACCACTTTAGTATAAAAAAAAAATACTTTGCAGCTTTCATATTATGTAATACACACATAAGTGCAGCTTAGATAAATGGGCTTAAAATGACGCGTTTCGTCAGTGGAGATACCGGTTATTGCTTTTTCAGCGAATAATTATTTTCTACTATATAGATGCCTAAGGCGATAGGCCGCTACATTGCCTGTAGCTAGCACCATTACTCAATAATAAATAGATCATCGTTCGAAAAGTTGCCATTGTCGCTAGTTGAACTTGTTGGATAAGTGCCGTAATAACACTTAATTCCCTTTGTGATGTTTTGATAATACTCAATTTAAGTATATTAATTAACAAAGTATTGCCGTTTTTTTTACTAAATAGTGTAAAAAAAACGGCATGCATGGATTTTGAGAACCAAGATATCATTAGATTCCTCTTGGTAAAACCAAATGTCCTAGAGTACATGACATACAAAAAAAACCAAAGAGATTAGGCTTGATTTTTTAGGAAAAGTTTTTTCAAAAATATTCATGATAAATTTGCAATCGGTGCTCTCAATTTGTACACTGTCCTATCAAAGAGGTATCAACGCCAAATTTCAAAAGATTTATCCATCTATATCTTCATGCCAAGTCTCTTGCGGAGTGGGTAGGGAAGTTTCTTTAATTTTTTTTAGTTTCTTTAATAAGTTACTTTAATCAGCTCACTACTTACAAGTTGACTTCTTACGAGTCTGCTTTTGATTTTTTAAATTTTTATCACAATGTAGTTTAATCAATTTAATCAACCGCGAATCGCGATACACTACATTGAATAACAAACATCTACAGTAAGTCTGTTAAATCAACTCCGAGATAATACCGTCCTTACATAAATCACACATACAATAAATGAAGAACAGAATACAAAAGAGCGTAATAAAAGCTCTCCCCACAGAAAATATTAATTTGGAATCATTTATTCGGGACGCAAAAAAATCGGATAAAAGACGACCCCTTATTTTAGAGGGAAACATTGAGCGGCAGGGATAAGCGAGATAAATCTCAGCTTGTCTTCGGTAACCGTGCTCTATAAGAATGTCTATAAATACAAAGCGCAATTTGTAAGAGTTTTCCCAAAGAGAGATGATTATTTTTACGAGGAATTGTGATCTCACGTAAAATATTAACGTATAATACCGAGGGGAAATTAAAACGATATGAATCTCTTTGTACAAACAGTGACAAAAAACCGGATCAAAGACAGCTCAAGAGCTCGGGCTCGACGTTTGCAAGATTCGATATTATGAACTGCCAACTCTTTGGTATCGTTATATAACGTTTTATGAAAACGTTATAAGATAGGAAATGTTTTTATAACAATTTTGAAACTAAATAGTGATGGTATAAACACTTTATTTGTTATGCCCGTAACCTTGAAGACTCTGTGTGTGTGACAGACAATGTGGCATTGTAGCTTCCACAAATGCATAAACTAGTTTTAATTACGCGAAAGATGGTTTAAACGGAATAGTTCAGACCTACGTAATAAAGAAAGATGAAGTGGCTCTCGTGATATAGCGATGAGGAGCGAGAAAGTCGGAGCGCTTTTATCAATTTCAATTTACCTTACTTATTAATAGGGTTTGCGTTACTAAGTAAGTACTTCTAAATAAGTGATGGACGGATAGTTGAGTTAGTGTGTCTCGAGTATGTGCATTTTATATTAGAGTATATAACGATTTCCACTCAAACATCCTTCTGTTCTTTGTAAAACTGAGATAAGTACACCAATATGCGTTATTTATTTACTTAATCATGTATTTACAAATTTTTGTTCATACGATTTTGCAAAGGGTATGTTATTGTTAAAATGTACGTTTTTTGTTTCTGTACCTGGGCAACAGTGCTTTGTTCCACATTGTTTGTAAAATCTCATTTTGTCAGGAATATATAGATGAACGTAAAAAGGAAATCCTTATATAAATCCAAAGTCTGATCCAAATAGTTAGAACCGCTTCCGAGACATACCGTAAAGTTTAAAGTAACAGGATTTTAATTTTGTGTTTTTTTCACCTGGACGAAAATAGTTTTCTCAAGAAACAAATGTGCCGGAATGCGGTTTGTATTTTACGATGTACTCTATTTATAATCTACTATGATCGAGTCATCGCCGTGCGGCAGCCTCGTCTGCATTACCTCGATCCGATACACTAAAAGCAATTTACATAATTAAACGGCAATCCTAATAGCAGAGCTGCATTTCAATTCACCGA
Source organism: Pyralis farinalis (assembly GCA_947507595.1). Classification (NCBI taxonomy): domain Eukaryota; kingdom Metazoa; phylum Arthropoda; class Insecta; order Lepidoptera; family Pyralidae; genus Pyralis; species Pyralis farinalis. The sequence goes on from OX382272.1 coordinate 18,020,760, forward strand.
GCTTATTGGTAGTTTATAATCCGCGTGCTCGCAATATTGCAAATCACGAGTTGCTGAAAGAGATTATTCATTGTTCTATTCGTAGAAAACAAAGCGTTATTAAAGCACTCGTATATTCAACGTGGTGTATTTCACAAAGCTGTTTTAGCGGAGTTTGGCGCGTGTGTTTGTTGGATGGGCGGTTTACGCTCGCAAAATTCATGTTAATTACCAAATGTCAGAGCAGATGCAACATGAAACAGTGGAGCGGGCGGGTAATATAGCAACGGGAAATAATACCAACCTCTGAATATAGTTTAATTTTTCAAAACGACTTTACAGTCGGTTGCGTTTTAGTCATTGGAACTCCTACGGCTCCTATGTAAAATAACGCCGACTTTGCCAAATTGTCGCCGTAATTTTTGGGAAAATGAAAATAGTAGACTACTACTTTTCACGTCTACTTCAGCATGGTACCTACTTAAAAAGAACATATGATACTTAATTCCGGGATAACGGGATCCTCACGCAGACGAAACCGCAAGCAGAATAATGAACATGAATGTTAATGAAGCGAGTGAGATGTGTAAGGACCGTCTCACATGGCGCTCGGCTCTCTCTGCATACACCGTAAGAGACATAACGTGAAGATGTAGATGAAGAAAAATAGTTCATAGAGAAAATAGATAAACCGATCTGACGATTCGACATCTGTTCGCGAGCGAGAAACGTACTAGTTGCGCAGAATGTATTAATATTCAAATTCACTAGAATTTATTTACAAGAAATCAACAAACTTCACGAGTGAATTTGGCAGACTAGTAAATTTGGGTCAAGTGGAGTGCTGTTGTGGAAGACTTTACAAGCAAGCGTATGGTGTGCCTGATGGTACGCTTAATTAACTATTGTGGTGTAAAATAAAAAAAATAAGGTAAACAAATTGGAATGAAATTTTTGGAGCTCTGAAATATTTAAAATTACTAGAGAAATCAGTAGTGGCGTGCAAAGTAAAGTTTTAAGCCAGCAATTTTACAGGGCGAATAAACAAGAAATCATCATTGAATACAACCGAACAAACCTTTTACAATCAGACTATGTATATGCGCAGTAGTAAACCAACGCGTTTAATTAACTTTCGAGAGTTAAGGTAAAACCTAAAATTTTTGAAACAATTAAACTGTATACATAAAGTTAGTTTGATAAATTTAAGCCCGCCAGTCCACGAGGCGAAGAGTAAAAGTTTATATTTTGTAAAATTGAAACGTCCCGAACGGCAGTGAGCCGGAAATTCGCCAGCGAGCGACAGCCCGCTGTTTATTTTTTCATCCCATTTTTCCACTCTCGGCAGTCAAAGCAATAAAAATGAGTACAGAAATGTTAAAAACTACTAAAATATGATTTTTTAAGCGAGCAGGTGTAACAGCATTATTTTAAATTGAAAGCTGTTACATTTTAAATTGAAAGCTGTTTTATTTGTATTGGGATTTTTTCCACAATGTGTTTTTGATAAAAAAAAATTAATAGCCGAATGAAAGATGAATCATATGTCCCACGTTGCAATGTTTGTCAACATTAATTTAAAACGTTGCGATAAACACAGGGTTTGTTAAATAAATACGGATGTTTGTGTCATTGTTGTAGCACTTTTAATATTTCTAGTACCAATTAGGCACCGCGAGTGCGATACGGCGAGCTCCCGGCGTTGATTACGCAGATTGAAATCGCTTCGCCCCTCGCAGCTTGTTAATGATGCAATAAAAACGACGCTTATCGATTTAGCCGCCCGTTAAGAACGCTCCAAGGCATTATAATTTATTATCCAAACAATGTTGCTATACTCGATGTAAATTACAGTACTCGACAGTGAAATTATGTAACGACGAGATTTGTTAACCGCCCGCCTGCGGAGTGACAAAAGTAATTAACACTTATGATACACTAGAGTGCTGGTTTACGACGGTCGACCCTTGGCGGGCGGATCTGGGCGCAGATCTCTAATGACGTAGAGAAAACGGGACTTGATAACAATTTGGTATTTCCTATTCTAGCACCTCAACTTGTGCAGGTCGCTATCATTTTTAAGAAAATGAAAATATGATGTTTTTTTTTTCAAATCCTATCTATTCGTGAATCGATTACTAATTCATCAATAAGTGCAAGGTTGGTAGATTTTTAAGGAAAAGATGGCAAATGAATTAATGATAAGTGATTCAAATGAATGAATGAATGTCTTTCTGATATAGTAAATGAGAAGTATCATTCAGCTACTAACATGTTTTTATCTTTATATTATTTTAGACATTTGTTATTAACTCTCCGTGCTTAGGATTCCACGAAGTATCCCGTTGCGTAAGTTCGCTTCTCTCTAGATCCAAAATAGCACCTTCATAAACATACTATTTTGCTCCCCTGTAATACAATCTACTATTAATGCTTTAAATCCACGCACGGTATGAAATATTTGGATTTTTCTGCCCGATGAATCGCATCCAACAACACTGGGGTGAAACACGAAAGGGAGGTATTGGGAATCAGACAACGATCGCAGGATTTATTTCGAGCTTCATTCAATTTGCGGTAAACGTATTGTTGGTCGCGTTTTAATATCCCGCACATTTGTATAAACGTTGTTTTAAGCGGGAAAATATTTTGTAAAATCAACTTCACAAATGCGACACGTAACCGCTGCAAGGAATCATTTAAAATTCATACAGACAGAGATCTTATCGTCTTAAAAGAGAAAGCGTTAGTAAAAAATTTGAAAGTGTTGCTAGTGAATGAACGAGGACATACATAACAAAGAGACAACGGGTAATGCACAAGACATACAAATGTACACATATGACTAGCGTTTGCGTAGTTAGAATCACAATGAGAAATGAGGATACAGTTGAATTCGGTCTGCGACGGCTCCACTCATTAGAAGCACGCATTGCAAGCATGAATACCTAATTCACAAGATAATGTATGAAATAAATAGTATTATGACATTGTAAAGAAAAAGTAACTTCCTACAAGGAGTAAGAAAGATTGCATAATGTGGTGTCGTTCGTATTGTAGGGATTGCAATCAGTATTTGTGGCAAAGCAGTGAGGGAAGGCGGAAAAACGGAGGAGCGTCAACAGCACAAAGGGTTGCTCGCTGCTCCGGATTTCTCTTTAAGCTGGAGTAATCTCGCTCAACGTGTGGTACAGAGTACAATAAAAACTCTAGATATTATCTCTCTGCTTTACTTCATTCCGCTGTACGACGTATCTTCTTTAATGTTTTATTTATACGTGGAGCTCCACCTTGGCTTACAGAACTCACATTTGGGTTTACTTGAATATTTTAGAGACCACTAGTAAAGCAAGCAATTTATATTCAGATGCATAATCATTTATTTCACTGTAAGTACAAATAAATGCATGTTATGTGACGTAGCTGAGTGTATGAATATTGCATAATATGAGCCGATGGCGACAGCACTAAAGAGGGTGCAGAATTACGGATGCGGGGGAGATGCAACCGAGGATGCAGCGAGAGGCGACATAAAATTTTCAACGACTGCACAGAGTATCTGACGGCATTATCTAGCCGTTTGCAAGTGCTCTAGCGCTTTTCATATCTTTTGAATAAAAATTCTCTAGTATAACATTGTTTCCATGTGGCTTTTCGCGAGCATGTAGAGCGTTTTATGGAGTGTTTAGCGCTTGAGAAATGCGATTGTAAGTACATGTAGAAAACCAGATACATTCCTCGCTGTTTGTATGAGCTAGTGTTTTAGTGAATTCCCTGTTTCAATTGTACCTATAGCAGAATTTGATACCCCAGTAGAGTTGTTTTTACAACTTATATTATTGGGAAAGAAGAAGTATCCATGACTAAAGCTGCTGTACCATATTATAATAATATTATAATAAGATTATAATAAGAGTGTTTATTGTAATCCGGGTTGTTATTAGCTATGTTTAATAAAATATAATTTCATAGCGTTCTACAAGGATAAAGATAACATTAAGTACCTATCAGAATAAAATATGAATCCGTGTGCTTTTGCAAACTGATTCGTTTGCTTGTTTAATTGTATATTTGAAATCCTAATAAATAAATAAAAACAGACAAAACGATTCAGGAATTGTCAGAGCGGCGTAACTATTGGAAATGTGTTTCACAAATATTGAATGTTATATCTGCGAGAATATTGTTTGAGAGCGGCCGCATATCGAGTACTCAAAGGATATCAATGTATGTAAATAAAACAGACGTTCGCCGGGAAATATATTTCAATAAAAGTAGTGAAGCGCAGCGCGGCGGGAGAGCGCGCTCTCGACGAAAGAGCACAAGACTCGTTGGTAATTTTAGAGGGTGAACTTAAAAGGAAACCGTAATAGCTTTATAACTCCCGCACAAAAAGAGTAATCCAAGCAAAAATAGCGAGTGAGAGCAAATATAGCGACGGCCGGCGAGTTACGAGACAAAATAAGCGGGTTAGAGAAGCGGGCGGGGACAGGGAGCACTGACAATCTCGTTACAGATGTGAATAAATAATAGGTTAGCATTAAGGTCGCGATTCCCGCGATGCGCGGAGAACGACGAGCTGCCTTTGTTGTCGACGCTGTTTACTGCGCCGGGGATTGCGCCCGCCGCAAGCCCAATTTATTCCGCTAATCGAGCCTCACCTCGCTTGGCTTAAATTAATTAACAACGACTTAACCTCACCATATAAAATTTACAAATGATCGAAATGAGTAAATTAAGATCCACGCATGTTTAATTAATTAATAAAATATATCTTGTGTGACAGACGTCTCTATCTACAATTTAAGGACGGAAACGCATTATTTATACAATCAGATTAGTGTAGTGTATCAAAATTATAGGGTATTTCTACATATACAACGTGGCGACACATACTAGCACATGACCCACCTCATATAAAGTGACAGCCGTGACCTACGAACGCTTGCAATACAGAAGGTCGTTCGTTCACGAATTGTAAGTCCCTAAGACCCGATGTTAATACAGCGACTCCTCAGGAATTTACTTACTCTTAGGAACACGAACAACCAGATTTGTGTTTATTTAGCTGTGGTTTTCTGCGCGGCGAAGGAAATTAGCAATCAGGCCAGCTCTTTGATCCTATATATGATATGAGTCACAATATGAACAAAGCTAAAGCAATAATTAGTGGTGCGACTTAATTATATGGGTTAATTGAATTCCAAGATTTCTTTTTATTTGTTTATCCATCGCTCGTATCAGCAATGCGTTCTCGTGTGACATCAAAGTGCGGCTGGTGATGCGCGACGCCCACGAACCCAGGTGGGCGATCTCCACATACCGCGGAATGTGCTTGACGGCTGCCAACAATGCAGTTCCTACATCGATCAAAAGCAGTTGTTGACACGCAAGCAATTCGTCACGGATCATACCGAATCAATCAAAATTACTATTATTATAACCACATACTAATAAAATATACAAAGACGCAACGTAATTAATGTTCTCATGTCTATGTCTAAAGGAGTTTAGTCCACGATGGTTCCAGGAGGTTATCAGACCAGTCTTCGGAACTTTTCAAGCTTTGCTTACTTTGGAATTAATCGACGCTGTCTAATTTGCTCGTAAAATATTAACAGTTTCTTTAATCAAATTTTTTATCCTTTTCTATTGAATATACCCATTTGACGAGCTCGGTGACTCAGTCGTGAATGATGCGACTTTGACTCGCTCGTGGGTTCGATTCCCACACAAGACAAACATTTGTGGGCATGAATATGTCTGTTTGCCTTGGTCTGAATGTTTTACGAGAGGTAGGGCGCATCAAAGCAGCCCGTCTGAGGAAGTACCTCCACCTCGAAGAAAACCGCAGCCAAAATAACAACTCCATGGAGGGTTGTTGTGTTCCTGGGTGTGAGTGAGGTCACCAGTAAAGTCCTAAGGAGTTGCTGTGTAAGCAGCAGAGGCATCGCGCGAGGGATACTTAATATATTGCAAGTTAATAGGCTACGGTAACTGCTTTACATCAGATGGGCCGTAAAAAAATCCTCCTCGTATTTAAATTCACTATTAACCAACAAAGTATTAATTTAACCAAATAAATATACGAAACAAGAACACATTTCCCCGAATGGCTATTAACATTGGACAACATTCAAAATGAAACTTTTCGTATTCCATCACATGCAGCAGACAGCCGCTTCGGCGGTGCGTTTCCGAATATCAAGTTACACAGGCTGTTAACTTGAAACTATTTCACGAACAAAGCGTTATTGCATAAGAGGGCTCTGTCAAAGAGATAGACAATTTCGACGCGAGCTTTGTGCGGCAAATCGCATCGCGTCATACATAACGCATTCCGCATGTTCAAAGGGAGTGTAATTGCGATCAGACTGCTCCATTTAAAATGTATCCCTGCAAATCTGCGCTAAGGATCGCGATGTGTAAGTGAAACGAGAGGCTACGTGGCATCACTACGCATACCTAGAAAACATTCGCACCTATAGGAAATTGAACTTTCAAAAATTCATTTTCGTGTTTTGTCTTTATGTTTTGATATTTGGCTCATCATCTTTACCGGGTAATTTACATGCTGTATTATAAAAATACATCTAATTACTAATGTTTATTTCCTGTTTAGAATTTTTTTAATAATTGTGTATATAAGTCTTTTTTTATATGAAAACGATTCTTCGCTTAGATAATAACAGTTTATTGCTAAAATGTGAATGATACACTTTTTATAACAGGCCGAAGATCCAGTAAGATTTTTTAAGAAATGCATATAAAATATCTTCACTGAAATTTTATAAAACGTCCTTCCCTACAACCATTCATTATTGGCAAAATCAAAAAGTTTTAAAAAGTCGATATAAATCTGAGACAGACACCACAGCTCGCTCTGCAAATCGCGAGTCCACCCTCTTCGCATCGGACTGCGCGAGTTGGTACTTTGCCAGCTGCTTTGTTTTATCGCTCTCGCAAACTATTTGGCATCTAAACAATGTTTTCATTTAATGATACAGAAAAATCACACCAGATATTTCAATGTGTCATCGCTAACAGTTTTAACAGCGACGATTAGTATACGTTACATAAAATTTAGTGTGAATTCTTAAATTTGACAACTTATAACAGAAATGTAATTGTTTTTTAAACATAAAAGTTGTAAAATGTGTAGCAGTATACGAGTATCTTGTAACCAATAAAAACCTGTGTCGGATGGTGAAATGATTGAGTTTGTTGTCAATGACCATCATAATGAATTCATTGAACTAATTACATGTCAGTGGGTGGCCTATGTTGGCGCTACTACCGGTTACTTGTTTAATTATTATCTCCATAACATTTTAAACTTTCGCCTTCAAACACGTCGAGTTTTTTTTTCGTAGATGCTACTTAATATGCCTTATTAACAAATAATAATAGACACGCACACTTAAAATACATGATCCATTAATTTTCATACAATGTTTATACCCATTAACCTTATAATCACATCTTGAAACGAAGTAAAAGCTTTCCATTTAATAGCCGATGGTTTTGTTTCAAAATGGAAACCAATAATTTTAAGCATACTCAATCAAATTCGTGGCTATTATGTTCGTAGAGTTCGCTAATAAAATAATAACGTCGTAAAAGCGAGCAACAAACCGAAAGAGATAAAGAGAGAACGTAATAAAAACAGTGCAATTTTAGGGGTATTTTGTCGAGGTTATATCCATAAAGCGAGTAGAATGGGGCGGGCAAACCCACCCCCCACCCAGGCCCGCGGCAGGAAGTAATGAATAAACTCAACCGGGAGTTTCTACCTATTTTATTTAATTTCACAATGAAAACGATCATACCATCCTTTAACACTTAGCGGACTTGATTTATCAGATTTGTTTTCATTGGCAATAAAATTACACGTTTTAATACCTGCCGGGCTTTAATTACGACATCCCGGTGGCACGATAGTGTCATAAATTAATAATACCTCATCGAGGTTATATTCAATGGAAAAGTACGTCCATTAATAAATAAAAACAAACAAATAATTTGTGTATCGCTCTTTAACCGTATTGTTGTTACAAGTGCTTAAATTAATCTTCAATAATGGTATATTCCAGAATCCGTTTGATAGGTATTTGATTTACGCACAAGTATTTGTTTACAATATTTTAGACGTGAATATGAGCACAAATCGAATACAACCGTTGTCGGAAGAGGCCATTATTTATTTATAACTTTATTGGCCACAACAAATCAGCGCAATAGACGAAGTAATTGCATTCTCTATCAGTCAACCATTGCAGTGCACAGAAAAACTATTAATAGTACTATCTATTACCATGGTGCATATTTTACATATAAATAAATCGACAGACGTTACCTATATGTATCAAACTCATAATTAATGAATTAAGGAATACTTAAACAAATTTTCGAGAAGAACTTTTTGAAAAATATTTATTCGTGTTAAAATTGAAGGATCTTTTTTGGCTATGATATATCTGTATAATTTATTGGTTCCCTTTCTTCTATTAAATGTAAGTGTTATAAAAGTGTGATTTACTTATTCGTCGCCGGTCTAAGGCTTTATTATAGTAACAAGTGTTCGCCCTAATAATCGAGATTCGACTATAACTATTGAAAGCTAACTAACTAACTATCCAAATATTTTTTATTGATGACACTGGCCAATAGCTACTAAACAAAAATAATCTTTTGTCAAACAAATATTAAAAGGTACTAAACTGTTTTGTCTTACCAAATAAGACTAGAATAGTAGTTCGAGAAATTACCCTTAGTTCCAAATAAATAAAGTTTACAGCTACTAGTCGTAACATAATTGATTTGATAAGATACTTTAAAATAAATCAAGAAAAAATTTTAATATCTACGTAACAACACTACATAAAGCTTTTAAACATAGCGTCAATCTGTGGAAAGAATGAAATGAAGAGTAATATATTCAGACACGAAGTAAACCTGAGCTCAGGAAATATTTCCGAGCAACATGAGAGCTGTAAAGCGCTGTAGAACAAAGGTATTAAAGCGAATTTTCAAGCTCTCTCGCTAGGAATACACGGGAAGCGACGCGGCGGCACCGCTAACTCATTTTGTTTGCTTCCCGTATAAAAATGTAGTTTGTTTCTGAGCATTTGTCGAGGGCACCGACTTCGGTTTGCATTATTACAACATTTCTCGCAATGGCCGCCCGCTTCGGCTGAGTAATCAAACGAATTGTTCCGTTTATGGGATTTGTTACAGGAGTACGGTTGGTCTAATTGGATTTACAATTTTAATATAGACCGCAATGTTTAAACGAAAATATAGTTAATATAATATTTACAAATAATTCTGACATCATTAACTTCCAAACGATAATTATCCTTCACATATACGAGCTTACTAAATATTAAAAGCCACGGTAACTTCCGGTTTGTTTATTTAACCATCGTTTATCACGACTTTGAAACCGATTATATAGTTTAAACGAGCTATCACTCTCTCGGTACATATTCATTTTTAACTCTAAGAATCTGCAACGCTTGAAAGCTCAAGTCACCGGAGCCGGGGGCGAGCCAGACCCGTCAGCGGATCGCTAGTTTGAAAATAAATTTACATAGTAACCGAGTCGAAAATAGAGAGGGGAAACTAAGCGAAACGGCGGAGAGCAATGAGGCGATGCATAAAGTCGCTTCGAGACGTAGTATAAAACAACAAAGTGGACGGAGCATCTTTCTCGCGGGCATAAAGGGGGAATAATTCCGACACGACGAACGCTGAAGTACCGTAGAATAGTACTTTAGGGTCCATATAAAATAATGATGTGTCTTCTAGCACGTTATTCGCTTAAAGTTTATGACACGCCGTAAACTAGAATTAGGAAACTCACACGGCACGATTAATATGACTGGTTGTTTAATATGACAAGGAAAATGTTAATATTCAAATTACGTAGCAGATTAGTATTTTCTTAACGACAAATTACATTAAATAGAGGTTGGCGCATAAGGCGTGGGAGTCAAGTGAGATGGAACGAACGAACAGCGTGTTGACATCGATAAGGGGAGTTATTTATCGCATTTGTTGAAAGGGTCATTTAAATACTGTTAATAGAAACAATACTTAAAAAATATTATAGCATGTTTTAAAAGCGAGATAGATAGACGCGTGACGCGCTATTTGCATAAAACAAATTATGCCCAGTGAACTAACAATACTAAAATGATGTTTATACTTCTGAATGCATCCAGTGAAGCATATATCGCATAACTTTTCATTAATTAAGATTAGGAATCGGGAATATGTGCATAAAAACGCGGTATCCCGATAATTCGACACTGGAGGCGGCGATGTAAGCGATAGGGCTCGGTTCAATAGCAGTACGGTAAAAAGATAAACATGAGAAGGGGACAAAAACCTCTTCAATGAGTCCAAGAGAATGTTCCCTGGCAATATTACACGGCCGCTTGCGCCTCCACGACCGGTTCCGCTTGCTTCGAGATCCATTAAAAGCTCATTTTAATCTCTTTATACGTTTTGAATACTAATTGAATTAGAGTAACCGTTCTAGTTACGTTGTTTGGCTTTGAGGGAGCCACTTAAGTTAATTACTTGCTGCATTTCACTGCATGTTTTTATACAACATTGCAAACTTTCCTGGAAATATTTGAAACTGTTAAAAAAGGAAGGGTAAAATCGTAACAATAATCGCGAATATTACATTAAACTAGAGTTGTGCGGTACACGTAGTACGCATATTATCGTGCTACGTGAATCGTAAATAATTCTTAACAATTTTTGGACATCCCTAATGTTACACAGGGAATATTCTCTCCAAACATCAAGCTTCTAATTCTAAAGGTTTTCAAGTTGTGCATTGTTTGTCAGTTAGTCACGGTACCTACTGTTTTATAAGGACCTAAATTATATTCAATTATTTCAAAAGAATCAGAAGCTGCTAATAGCTCTTTTAAGAGTAACTTTGCCTAATTAAATTTTATTGTCAGCTATTTTTTGAGAATCATAACTTTTAAAAGTATAAAAAAACACGTATGTTCTTTTTAAACTTTTTTACACACACGTATATTCTTTTTAAATTTGAAAAATTTTGGATATCTTTAGACCTATACAATATACGACTAGCTAGCTATTATACAAAATTTTGAAAGACGAAATGTCGTGTGCTTTAGTACATTCACTCTGAAAACCCGGGTGATAAAATGTGAATGTAGTGGAGTGGAGCTGCTCAAGTACCGTATAAATCTTCTACTATTTAATTCAGTTTCATAAAACGCTCAATCAATAACACGAAACAGAGGAGTAAATTACAGAGCGTGTGTGGACTAGCAATCATTACGGGACAAATTACTTATTTATTATGACAGTCTGCGAAGTGGCGCGATGGACCGAGGAGGCAGACGTGAGGTGATATCCAATTAGAGCCGGCTAAGAGCCACAAGTCTGCCCTGCCATAGTGATGCTTATTGCCGGCCGATACTCTACGATATTAATAGCCACTCATGGACAATTTAGTGAGCGGACATCTCACTTTTTACATCCGACGAGAACACATGATGTTTCACTCGGTAATGGATGCTCATTATATTGTGGATTATTGATACCGGTTTTATTTAATATATATAAACTTTTTGTGGGATTTCATAGATAATGTTAATTTGTAACATTATAATGGCAATTTTAGTTACAAAAAACCTTCTTAACTGGTTACAATATTTAAATTCTGATAAAAAAATGTATGTATTTTTTTTTATCAGAAGCAAGCATTTAAACTGTCTTAATTAAATACATTGGTTCAATATTGTAGTTTATATATTTTTTAAGGTTGGATAAATAATGGGCGCAGTTACAAGGAGTAAGTAACTCGCTGCTGATGCTGTACAGTTCTCGGAATCTGATGACTTCACTCACTCAATAGATAGCGAAGCGAACCCTCAACGACTTGATATTTGGCTACGTCTTTTACAACTACTGCTTCAATCGATCTGGGCCTAATTAAAAAATCGGTACGCCCCCATCTCTTGGGAGAACTTCGTTTGCTGCTGCTTGCGTTTGCATTCCAAGAACAGGTTACGTTGTCTTTGGTTTCTAAAAACTAAAGTGAGCCATGTACATGGCCTACATGAATTACATGAGACAAATATAAATCTGACAATATAAATTTTACGAGTCGAATGTTGATGTGGATCCAGTATTTTCATCATCGCATCGCTTCTCCCAATAATCTCCATTTCGCTGCCGAATACGTTGTCTAATATTTAAAAACACTATTTTAGCCACAACGAATTCTTTTGTCAAAAAGATGGCAGAGGATAATCAAGAGCTTCATTATAATGCTACCCATTTTCATATAAATTGGCCAAGAGGTCTGAACGAGCCACTGCGACGAACTGATTCGTAATTAGACTGATTACAATCACATAACAAGTAACAAATATTTGGGAATTGCTCGCAGATAAAGAAAAGTAGCGTTATACTAAATCTATGGGACTGCACTTACAATAAAAAGCGACTTGATGTCTGTCATCTTGCGTTCTGTTTCACGCAATAATTATTAATAGTTAGGTACTTGAGTTTAACATTTTATCGAGAAAGCGTAGAAATGTTAGCAATCATATAATAAACAAAAAAAAAATACTAAAATAACAATTCTTATCTATTTAGTTTAACCAAAAAAAATATTTATAATGTCGCTTTCTGGCAAGTATAAAAATTTAATTATCTCAGAAAACATTATCGGTCGAGGTGCAACTAGACAATACATTGCACATAAACACTACTATAACTCCCTATGTTACATATCAATTTTTCTGTAACCTAACGTTCTGTATATTAATACGTTAAGAAGCAAACTGTCTCGTACAAGACACGGAGTTCTAGTAAGTGAAAGGAACTATAAATGAAGTTAATGTATACTCAGAAAATAGCACAAACCGTTTACTTTCAACTCGAATAAAACGTGCTGACAGAGCACTTTATAAGTACCTCAAATCTGAGGGCAAAATGAAGTAAGTATTCACCCCACATCGCAGGGAGCAATTAATGGCAGAGTTCAGAGCTCCTGCACTGCACGCTCTAACGACTCCGTCTTGCTTGTATGTTATAGGGTGAATCTCTATAGCGATGTGAGTGAAGCGGTTCCGTATATTTGAACACCTGTCAGCCCCCTCATCTCTCTACGGGTCGTCTAACTTAGATTACTTTATAATAATCCCCTGAAATTTCACTCCAGACGGAATATATAAATTGGCTGTGACGCGAAGTTGGCGAATTATTAATGGTCGCAGAACGGTCGGAGTCATGGAGTGGTGGATTCGAGCGCTTTATCACGTTGTCGTCGCATGCTTGTTTTCCCTGTTCCCTCGTACCACTAACGATCTAAAGCAATTTACGACATAAATAACGACCGCTGAAACTTGAACCGTTAAAAGTATTATCGTTCTCGAACGGACGGACGCACAATCCCTAGCAGTATAAGGTACTTTATGACTTTCGAACATTGCGTTTGTGCACTAATACTCGAATAATGCAGTTCGTGGACGTAATTTTCGATACAATATGTAACCAAATCTGGCATCTATAAAATCGACATAGAAATCTATTTTTATAATAATAAAATAGACTGACTCAATAAACATATATACCGAGATATACGCCGACTGCAAGCTGTGTTACAGCCTAGTAATTTTATATTGCCATAATTAGCATCCATCAACTTGTTCATTATTGTGAAAATGTAAACTGTATTAACGAGAACAAATGAACAAGTCAAAGAAGACTTTTTACATTGAACAACACCAAAACCGACCCTTGTTCGTGAACTCAAACCGAGAATAAATAAAACCTTTCTGCTAATAGGAAAACGCGCAATGATACTCGAGGCAATCGAAACTAAGAAAGAGGCAATCGGAAGTCGAGAAGTAATCAGTGAGGGACGGGGCGCCCGCGAACAACTTTGCACTTATTATACCTTTCTCGGAAAACGAAGGTGTTACCTTTTAACTCTCATTTTGCTCCGCGGATTACAAACTAAGTAAACCCATCTCAGTTGATTAAAACGCTAACCTACAAGATATACTCCCAATTGAATAACAAAATAATTTTCCCTATAATGGGAAGTTGTGTTCAATTACGAGTACTGAGCTCGTTATTTAGGATCAATTTGTGCTGTCCTTGTTAAATATACTCCATTTGATTATTTTTGTCAAAGATCATATTACAGAATTTTAATGCTATTTCATTCATAATATATATTATGATATAACATTAAAATTTTGAATGTAAGTTATTTTCAGGGTTCGGTACCTCAAAAGGAAAAACGGAACCCTTATAGGATCACTTTGTTGTCCGTCTGTCTGTCTAAAATTATCAAGCTAAAATTAATATCAAATAATCAGGCCTGCAATCCCTTCGAGCAATGAAAAAAATCAAACTTCAACGCAATCAAAAGACACGGCTGGTTATGCCTCGCTAAGGAATCAAAATTCCCGTTGACCTACAATCATGAAATTTAGTAATAAGCAACGTCATGTAGCACAAGTAAAGGAAAAAATCCGCAAACGGTGAATTTGTAGTTAAGTCAAAAAATTAATATATTATACGGAACACGCATGCGCGAGTGGAACTCGCACTTGACGCCTTTTTTATTTAATTGTTTAATTCAGAATAAAATAAAAACAAATGTTATGTCTCTTCTCTTTATAACAATGAAGATATAGTATCGGCTAGTTTCGTGAAACTTGGGTAAAAATATACTGAACAAAGGCAACATTTAAGTTTGAGAAGGTAAACCAATGATTAACTTTTTATTACCTTTGTATAAAATTATCGAGAAAGTAAAATACATTCGAACTTTTGGTAGTACTTTCTATTGTACTAAAACATCTAAATTATTTTATAGCGATTAGGCAACTTTACATATAATTTATCTTGTCTGGAATGTTATTCCATTATACGTAAATAATATTGCCAAAATAATCTTCAGACGAAGTACTACTTTCGTGTAAAAGAATCCCAGCTGGGACAGAACTCAATCGGCTGTGTGTTCAGTCACACAAAGGCGAGGGAGACGGATATTTGGAAAACAAGGAAATGACAATTTTGTGAAAAAAAAGTGAATCTAAAAATCTACTTGAAAATTAACGAAACGAAACAAACGTAAAGCATGCAATCTCCGAGCGGGCAATCAGATTTTTATACGAGTTTCGTCACAGGACTCTTAATATCGAAAACTCAATTATTTCTTCTCCGAAACACGGGTCACATCGCCGAATGTTTTTCACGTAAATCTCCAAACATTTTGCACAGAAAACTTTGCTTAAGAGGATGAAACCAAAATGAACAAAGCCCACCGGCTCGTTGGGACTTGTATAAATTATGTATGGTATGTGTATCGGCGAGATCGTGGGGTGTTCGAGTAGCATTCCGGTGAACTTTGCGGGCGGCTAATTACGGCCGGCCGGTTGGGCACGGGGAACATATACGATGTGCAAATAGCCCGCCGGCTTATCTACATATCGCGTCGCATGCGCCGCCCGCCCTACGTGCTTTGGTTAAAATATCACTATCACCATTGTGCCCTAGTAATGTGAAACGATTTCGTAATAGATTTCACACCGTGATAAAGTGCGGGTCGCATGTAATGTTTCTGATTAAATTAGTGTAAGAAGTAAGAGTACTAATATTATTAAGAAAAAAAGTAGTTCGCAACGACTGGATGAACGTTTTATACGGGGGGTATCAGGCCACTCAGAAAGTATTGCGAAAAAAAGTTTTTATGTATGAGAGACTGGCTAGTTCTTAAATATTTTGAAAATAAAGTAAAAATAGGTATGTTCCAATTTCAAAATTTACCTCCACATTTTTTGCGAAAAATGGATCAGCGCCGGGAACATTTTCGCGCTATATTTTTTTACGATTTCAAATGTCGCCTGAAACCGGACGAATCATGGATGAAGGCCCTTCTTCCAAGGCAATCGTGTATCGTTGGTATAACGAATTCAAGTGCGGTCGACTAACTTTATAGTATGTCCAATAGTTTATTATACAGTACAATAATAGAGTGATAATTAAAATAAAACAATGTTTAATAACGCTCATCATCATCATCGTTAGTCCTTGTCACGTCCCAAGCTCTTTCGCTTCGGAGATCGGGGTCCGTTTTCCAGTTATTCCACTTCGCGCGCTCTTCGGCATCCCTTACTGAGATCATTGGCACGCATGTCATTCCTTACGACGTCAAGCCTGCATGCAATTCTTGGGCCCTTCTATCGGGACCCGGGTAGCTTGCCGGTTTTCGCAAGACTTGGCCGTACCAGCGTAGGCGACGCTCTTGCAGTTTATCTGCTATGTCACTGATATGAAGGCTACCACGACTGCGGGAGTTCTTAACGCAATCTTTCCGCGTCACTCCGTACATCCAGCGCAGCATAATCATCTCCTTGGCACACAGCTCCTGCTTGTGTCGCTCAAGTATCGGCTACGCTTCGCTGCCATATACCATATATCGACGCATGGCGGATAGATCTCAAATATTTACACCGATCCGTGCGCTCGACCGTGTCTCTGCCAATGCGGATGGGTGAGAGATCGGTGCTATTGCAGGCCATGCAGTCGGTCTTCGCCACATTCGGTTTTAGACCACCGTTCTCAAGCCCCCTGTCTGTCCGCGTCCGCCAGGGCAATCTCATCAGCATACATGAGTAACCACGGAGGCTGCTCATGTTCATCTGTGATGCTGTCCGACACGTCTAATTTTACGCTGAACCGAAAAGGACTAAGGATAGATCCCCAGTGGACCCCGACGGTGATCGGGAAGGGATATAGGATTACTTCTTTCAGTAGGCCGCGGTAACTGGTTATCATAAGGTAGGACGAACGCTTATTTCCGCCTAAATGGTATAAAAAAGGAAACTTATGTATAGGTATATTTTTATGTGAGTATTATATTGCTGTCTAATCTTAGAATGGATTACGTGCTTTAATTAAATGATAATTTAATATCGGTAATTAATTAACCATGATACTGAATTGTTTTGTCGTAAAATAATTTGTTAACAGCACATCGTTCACACAATTAAGAGAGGTATGGCGCATCGAAGCCCGTCTGGGAAAGCACCTCCACCTCACTGAAAACCGTACCCAAATAACAACTCCCTAGAGGTTTGTTGTGTTCCTACGAGTGAGTGAGGTCACCAGTAAACTCCTAAAAAGTTGCTGTATTAGCAGCAGATGTGGCATCGCGTGAGTGATACTTAATGTAATTCAAACGTTCGTAGGCTACAATATGTTTGTATGCCTCCTGAAATAGTATAAAAAAAATTGTAAGCGCAGGTACACCTGCTGTGTTCCATGCTATAGGCCGTTTCATTTCGAGAATCCCTCAAGCCATTAGTACACTAAGCCTGTAGACGGGCACGGCGGTTAAACGCGCTTCGTATTCAAGGCGCGTTGACATGCGTTTATCAGAGCGAGAGCTCAGACCGCAGTCAGGCAGCCGGGCGCACTGTGCACTGACAAACGGAATCGCAGAGTGCATCCCGAGTGAGCTGCTGATCCGTCGAGAGATATCTCGACCTCGTCGCGGAGTGCTAACACTCGCCCGCCTACGGATAATTACGGCCCTTTGACGACACACCTTTGTCATACACGCGCCGAAAGTGGCAACAATGTTTTTAGCATTCACTATGTTTGTGATATTACTTGGAAAAGCTCGCGGCATTTGCAAGTTGTTAAAATGTAAAATTGAAAACAAAATATATTATTAAACGACCATCGTGATTGTGCCTTTACGAGGTGAACGAACACTTGTAGCTAAAACAAAGACTTCTCAATATTAAAATAAATGAGATATGTAGTTGTAAGCGCCCCTGTTTAGGGTTTAGTTCGTGTTGTAGTAAGTTAGGTATTATCCAAGTCAAGCCGGATAGAGTGGAGCACGACAGAGTAATGCGAATCTCCGAAGAAGTTTGCGAGCGAAGTAAGCCTGCAGGCGACGACGGGCTGAGGGGGTCTTGATATTACACCCTCTCACCTACGCAAGGGGTTTCTGCTCAGAGCCGACTGTCGCGCAAGATTAAGACGCTACTCACTTTGCTGTTAACGCTCTGGCTTCCGTTCTACTTGTTCTGAATAGCTTCGAGTGCACGTGTCTTTTGAACGCGTCACAATAAAGAATAAAGGGCTTCAGTCTTTAATATGACGCGTTCAGGAAAATACTCGAATTAAACGAGGACGTAATTATCTCTTATAGGTAAGATACAGAAAGTAAAATAAATTTGATTTCATCAAGCACTCGTTATAAGAATGTAAGGCTAAACGGAATGTAAAGCTTGATAAAAAAATTACGAAATTCATACACGCAACAAGATTGAAAAGGACAAACTGACATAAGACGAAAAGATGCCGTAATCGTTTATTTCACGTTGTTACATTTCACCACTTCGGTTATAAATAAAAGTGCCGAAGAAAAGCCAGATAAGACGGTAGAGAAATAAGTTTAACCGAACGGGAGAAAGCATTATCATTGGCTGCGAGCGTGGAACAAAAGAAAATGGTGGAGAGCGAGCGCACGAGAGTACTTTATAGGCGCGTAAATATGTTTTATATCCCTCTACTGTCTGTTATACACTGGCGCGCGCTACCCCATCCCTCGTCCGTTGCGCCACCCCCGCCTGGAGGGTTGCCTCGCTCTCGGAAATGCCGAGCTTTAATAAAACATATATTTTTCCGAGCGAGGAAAATACTGGGGAAACTCGCAATTTGTTCTTTCACTTTATGCTCGTTTACAAGACAAAAGTGGAACATTCTAGAAACATTATGTTAATCACGTAGTTATGTAGTTTATTGTAATTATACTGGTATTTTATACATGACTCGGAAAGAACAAAACATAAGTAAAAGGGTAACACGCGCAACGGTGGTGGATTAAAGTGGTAGTTAGTAGGTGTGAGAAGTCATAAAGCGTGTCGTGGGCGTTGTTGTGGGGTTTGTGCTGTTGATCGGTGGAAGTGTGACATTGTAGTACTTAATGGTGGTGCGGTGACCCTTATCTCGCGTGCCATAGCGCCGTCGTGGGTGCGGACGATTTATTGCGGTTCTCTTAGGTACGCCACACTCGACCCTCTGACTTTAACGCTAATTATTACAAGGTCCTAACACGGATGGTAAACGTTTCATATCGTCCAATATCTCATCGAATTAACGCCACCCTACCTATTAAGATAAACGAGATCGAAAAAGAATTTCAATAAAAAGGTAGGCTAAGGAAATTTGACCGCAATTGCTGACTTTATTTTCTAAACGCCATTATTTAATTTAAAAGAAATGAAAGCAAAAGGAATTCGTTTCGAAGCAGCTCACGCTGAAAGATGATAAAATAGAAGTAGCGATTAAGATAATGTTGAAAACAAATTTATATTCCGATTCCGTGGAGTAGATTAAATTATTTTCTTGTTGCTTCTAAAACGAGTTCTGTAAAAAGTCATAAGCGCCTGTTGGTGGAGAGAAAGCCGCGGGAAATTGGCACGTGTCAGAAGGAGATAGAATGCCTGCTACCCCGACGCGGCCGGCGGACTTCGTGCCATAAAATATTACTCCAAACGAAAGAAGCTCTTTCAATTAACCGAGGCAGGTTTGCGAAAGGTAAATCCTGCCAAGAGGCGCTCACGTTGCAGCTTCAGATAATACCTACTTTGCCGACGCAATTTTTCCTGCCCACAAATAGACAAAATACCATGACTTGTTAAAGTATAAAATCTGTGTTACTTTAAAAATACATTATTTAGATATGGTTATTAGTAATAACTTATTGCCAAAACGTTCGGTGAATGGAAATCAATTTGTCAATCTTACAACTTTATTAAGTGCATAAAGTAAAGTAGTGATAAACATGTACATAATTATGCAAAGAGCCGAATGTATTTACATTTCTCTAGGAATATATTATTCTTTATAAGAATAAAATTATTGCGAAACGTTGTTGGCAGAAGCCGATCAGTATTCATGAGCTTATTAATGGCTGTCGGAGACCTCCTTGCCCTCATACCTTTGAACGTAGGCATATAGATTGTGCGTCTACCACCCAGGTAGCCACCCGCTCTAATCGACCAGAAGTGATATGCTCACCTGATCAATGTTGATGAGTTTCACACGATCCATATAATAATATTTTTCAACGAAAAATACCTTACTTTAAACCATTAACAAAACAATGTATCTCCCAGATATGGTCTACAGCATTCATATTGAAATTTGAGTAATTTCACCATCATAACATCGCCACAGGGGATAAGTTGCATACACTTATGATGAACAAGTTAATAAATTAACGAAAGTTATTTGCTCAATATTAAATTGCGGGTTAATTTATCGTGTAATTGTAAAAGAGAAATCCGTGAACAAATGACAGTATATTTGTTATTCGCCCAAATCGCACTGAATAGAACTTAATATAAACTCAATATTTACTGGTAAACTGGCAATACTTATCAACGTCATTAATCACAAGCTCCTTGATTATGCATAGACACATAAATATTTGAACGTCTAACGCAAGACCGGTCGGAGTGTTACAACAAGTAAACAAATAATTCCCACATCGATTTAGAATTAATTTACTACGTGTAATAAAGTATGCACTTTAGTTTGTGCATTTGCACTAATTCTTACTGTACTTTTTTTTATTTGTCAACCAATTTAAAGAAACAGATTTACAATGAAATTAGTTCAGTCATTAACCAACTTTATGTTTTCAATCATATATTGACATATATCTCGGCTAATATAAAACTTATTCTTTAAATCGGTTGATAAATATAAAATATACGCCAACTAAGTACATCTAAATTCTGGTGACATGGCGAAGAATAGCCTAAGTCTGGGTCTGTATATCAATACCAAGAAGTAAGGACGTAATTTTCAATTATATATTAAGATAGACTGACGAAAAAGGGCTAACTTAATTTTATATTCATTCAAATCGTGATATAATTATAATGACATGACAATTTTAATGAGCGTTTTAAGGAGACCAAAATTGCAGGAGATCAAAGCTAGTTTCGTTGGTAACAAAAAAGTACACACCTGCGCCTAACATACATCCCAGTAAAGGAAAAAAAAATCTGTAAATACCTATTACAGATTTTTTTCCCTCTACTGGGATATAATGTGTAAATTCAAAACCATAGGTTCAGGGAAACTGTCCTATGAACCATTTCATATTTTTTTCTAAAGATAATTATGGCTTTAATCGTTTGGCAATTTTGTTTTGCATTTTTTTTTGGCAATAAATAAAAAAAGATGAACATCGACTACACTCTTTGCCTATATATCTTCACGCCATGACCCTAGGGAGTAGGCAGAGAGAAGCTAACGCCATCAGACGCGATCCTTATACACCTCCCTCCCTTTTTTTCGTGAATTTATATGATTTTATTTCTTTGCCTAAAACCATCTATAAATTCAATAATTCATAACAAAAATTAGAAGTGTACCTACAGAACCACGCCAGTATCTCCATACAACGATATGATACCATGCAACAACATTTTGAGGCATTATTTTTAAGATAGGAGTTGAAAGCAATAAAAACGTTTTATAAATTCGAACCAACACGTTGATATTAATTAGAAACAGAGTGAATTCGCAATAAAAAAAAACAAATTTTATTTTAGACAAGTCTTATCAAAAATGTTGACTGTACCAAAATCCATTGCACATGAAGATGATATGGTTCCATAAACAGTTTCTCTTTCGAATTTTCCTATACTGTTTCAGTTCAAAAAAACTGCGCTCATCGGCAGGGTGCATCATGTGCAACTTTTTATATCACTAAAGTGTGTAAGGGTAAGGTATAATAACGTAGTTTATGTAAATTTTTGGTTTTTTTTTTGAAGGTTCGAGTTCACATATTTGTTTTTACATTTAACAACAGATAAATTAATCACGGTTTCGCTTATGTTATCTGTTATCGTTCGACGAAGTGGCTTATCGTTCTGAAAACCCAAAATTGGTTATAAAATAGCACAAGCTTAGTTACCTTTCAACCACGCACACGTAGATACGTAGGTACGTATGTACAAAATAAATGCGGAGCCGTATTTTTAGTTTTTAAAAGCAAATTCATTTTATTCTATACCATTTTCCAATTATTAGAAATATAGAATGCCGATATTTTTAATAATTAGAAAATACAACAAGATTTTCTTTTCCTATATTTTTTTATTAAAAATTCGCGACTGTTTTTGAAATCTAAGGTGATCACATTAAGAAATAATACTTACATACACCGTTATATATACAAAACATCTAAAATTTATGCGTGATTATTATAGTACGGTGGACAAATGCCAGCATTCTAGTTGCATTGACTGCAAGCAACGTATTGGCTTTCGTATGCCGGACTGCAGGAGAATCGCTGAGCTAACTCCGTTCCCGTTAGTGCTAAGCTAATAACAGAGTTTACCCAACCCCGGGGAGTTTGCTGAGATTCATGCTCGAGCTATTCATAATCTCAGAACTGTTTACAGCCAACAAGATTATTTTGCAGTAGGTATGCATACGGAGAGGCACTACAAACAATCTTACTGAATTACACTTGGTGCATTAAAGATAAATTACATTCAAATATTATAATATTTCTTTGAAACTATGATGTGTATTTTCTGATGCATAGTATTATCAACCGTTTAGGTCTGCTTAAAACTTTTGAAGTAGCTATTGTGCTGACGTCAAACCCTCGGCCAAATAACAATCCCTAAAGAGTAGTCATGCTCATGCGGGTAAGTGAGATTACCACTAAACACCAATTGATGCATTAGCAGCGTGGGTTACGACGTTTCAGCAATACTTCCAGTATTGCAACCGATCATAGCCCATGGTTAATAGCTTCATGTCAGGCGGAACGTACGCTTGTAACCCATTACTATAGTAATACTCTTATCAGTATAAAATCACTCTTTCCACGATTAGGAGTATAATCAAAAAGTTGCCTTGCGAAACGCAACAGAACTAAGTACATAATGCTTGGTCAATTTCGGTCTTACGTACAGATCGGCTTCGGGCAATCTGTTGTAACTGAATACAGTTTCAACAAAGGTTTGTTGATATTTGAAAGTATTATGTTGTCAGAACATCAAATTAAAATTAAACACACTGATCCCATTGTTAATAGCTTTGAATGCAAAGCAATGAATAACCCGATTTACCTTTAGATGGGAAACAATGAATAAACAACGGGCACATTCAGGTTTGTTTGTGGCAACTGTGGCAAGCGAAATCAATGTGAAACAGTGCAAGTTGACGTTGTCAGGAACGGTGCTACAGAAGCGTCTACGTAATTAGCCAAAAGCGACTGGATTTACATATCAAAGTGGAAGCATAATTGAACCCGGAGTGCAAATAGCCCAAGTGGAATAGGATCGAGTTAGTGGCGTGGCAGAGCCGAGTGTAGCAACCAATATCTGCCTACATCGGTATCGCATCCGCTCACGCTGCCGCCTTTAGAACGCTCGGAGCGACTGTGCCGGCAACATCTCTCGGGATAATTTAATTAATCGACTACGGCACAACAGCGGAGCCGAGACTGATTTCCTCCTCAGATATCCATTTAACGGCATTATTGTGCCACTCAACTAATAATTCGATAAGTCTAATGCAAGTATAGAATTCAAACATGCAACAGTACGCTTAAACGCTGTTTATTTATTAAGCATAATGCTCTAAAGGTGAAAACATATTAAATACCCATAAAATATATCATACCAATAAATTGTTAAATCAGTCAGTTATATTGAACTTGTTAATGACAGTTAATTATATAAATGAAATAATTTTGGAAGTTTACAAACAAGTTATAATTTTACAAAAGAGAATAAAGGGTAGACATTTAGAATATTTACATACGAAAACTTGGACGTCTAAACTCGTTTAAATTTGCGATTCTATTCAGCGTTACAGGATGGATTGCTTAATAAAATACTTTCATACTTAAACGTTCTCTCAGTGGGGGAATTTGAGAGATAGGGTGGGGTGTTTTGGACGGAGTCGGCAGCGAAGCGGCCAGATAATTAGATTAAGGGGAACGTGGACCGGCTCGGGTTGCGGGCGTTTCTGAACAATGGTATCAGTCTTTAAAGCTTTCGGATTTGCACGACTGCTGCTACTGATTGTACTTAAGTTTGCTTTTAGCTTCAAGTCCTATTTAATTCGCACTATATTTCTCCGCACATTCCTCCTCGCATAGGTTTTATTAGTGAACAAGTATTTCAAAGAGATAAATAGCAATAGTGGTCCACTACAAGCATTTACTTTTAATCAGAGATTCTATAAACTTTGTTCTCTTACTTATGCCACACATTTATATAAGTCAATAAAAAAATCAAAGTCTCGTAAGTATATTTAAGTACTAAAACGTATTCTTATGTTTGACAAATTGTAAGAAAATGATTTTTTTTTCAGAAATATTTCCAACAGGCCTTTCTTTTTTTCAATTTTTTTTTTAAATTTTACGTACGTTTAGATTAAAAGAAGTCTCGGCCTTTTCTATATTTTATATTCTATTCTACATATATACTATTTTTTGAAACAAAAATTGGTTCTTATCAGACGATCCCAGCAATTTAGATTCTATGTGAAATTTGTGCAAAAATAGAAATAGATTTGGCTCTTTAGGTATTCGAAGGTAAGGTAAGGATTCGAAATATGTAATTATAATGGCGAATTTTCGAATTATATATAAAATATAATTCGAAAATTCGCCATCAATATTAAGGTGCGCTGCGCCAAGACACAGAATATTTGCAATTCTGTGTCTTTGCACAGCGCAACTTAATATTGATGGCGATATGATTGGATACTAGGGAGTTTCTTAATATTTGTAATTTATTAAATAAGCAACTTTATAAATTAGGGCGATATGAGGATAAAACCATAGGAGAATGTGTGATGATGAGTTTAGAAATCGCAACTATCTGGTACTAAACCGTCCAAAGGCAGCGCATTATACTAATTTGTTATACAACATTGGGACATTTCATAGGCTTAAAATATAGTTTAAAAGGATAATTTCAGCATAATCAACTTGAGCAGTTCTTATCGTGACAAGATATTTAATCTAATAAATTTCCAGCCACTAGTGCTGTGCTGGCAACGCCAGAGGCGGTATAATGTATTTAATTACGTGCACTTCCAGACTGCGCCAATCTAGTAATTACGGAACAGAGCGACGTCGTCGCGTAATCAGCGCCCTTTGCACCATGCGCGAGAGCGCTCTAAGCTCAAACTCTACCCGCTTTTGACTCATATTTCGCAACCTGTTGACGAGTTAGTTAAGCCCCTGCAATATGTACAGTCCGAGCACAAAGCGAAACTTGCCGTTCCCTGTGTGTGGCGTTAAAATTAAAGCTTTTGTTCAATCATGCATTTAACATTTGTGCTTCATTCGAAACTGGATAAACTTTGCATGTGCTAACAACCTCAGTTATAAAGTAACCCAGTGCTTATAAAAGTGAAAGACTAACTAAATTGAAATAATAAAACGGTGTTGAAACTTAAATTAGATGGTACTCTAGTTAAACAACCAATAAGTTACACTAGCCTAAGTAAACAATTTATAAATATGTGAACAATGGTATTACATATGGTAATGGGGGTACAATGCGATTAGATTAGTCCCGCGAGATTATTCGCAGTGCAGCTGAATCTCTCCAAGGTACAACTTTCATTTTAAAAATGACATTGTAACTCAAGTTACAAACTATCTCAAGTGTTTGACAAAACCTATAATTAAGTTGCCGATCTCAGCCAGCTTAAATAACTTTCAAATATGTATGCTATACATATTTACACTTCGAAATTGAGTGTGCTTTAGTGAAAACAAAGCAATTCGCCAGACTATGATAACTAAATAATTTGCAAATATATGTAGACAGTGTGTAGATCCCCGCAAGATTAATCACTGTGCTTCTGCTGCGACAGTAAAAAATCATAAAAACTTTTCAAGTTACGAGTCATCCCCGTGTTCGAGTGAAAAGCAATACAGTTAGCCCGACTATGCCGACTAAACACCACGCAAACATAATGTAGGAGACATCATTTGTAGCCCTAATACAGTGGTAATCACTGTCCAGGTGAAAACATTAATTGTGAAAGTTAAAATCATAAAAAGTGCTCAAGTTACAAGTCATCCCAATGCTCCAGTGAAAACAATCCAATTAGCCGGACTAGGCTAACTAAACAATTCGTAAACAGGTGTAGGGGACAGCACGTCTCGCCCCGCGAGATTAATCACTGTGCACCGAGTCCGGCGGTAATAAACCGGGAACGAACAACTTTGCCACTTACATTACACGGACATTTATTTCCAACGCTCTGTTTCAACTTTTCCAACTCTCAAAGAGTCGAGGAGTTGCAGACTGGTCTAATTAATTTACGCGATTCGTGTATCCATTCGATAGTATACGGGGACTTTTAAGTTAGTACACTTTAAGGATCGGTTGAGTACTGATTTGTGTATATTTTTTAATCTAGCTAATAATATCATGCCATTGGATAACATATTTAAAAATGCTAGCCAATAAGATATGTCAAAGTTCATAATGGAACAGCACTGCATAAAAATACATAGTTCTTTAACGAGTATAAAAATGCTTGTTGCCTCTAAGACGGCGTTTACCACAAAGATAGGAAAATAGCTACGAGTAAGTTACATAACATCCAAATTTTACGCAGATTAAGTTTCAGCCGAACCGCTTAAAATGACCATTATGAAAGGGTACGTTCACAAAAGCGCTTTTTCATAGTTTAGAGCGCTTTAATTTCAACGTTTTTATTAACTTATACTTCGTGTGTGTTCGCATTTGTATGCGCTTTTGTACGTCGGAAGTTTTATTACATTACTCTATTTTAAAGCAAGGAACAAAGCAATAATTAAAATTTTCCCCAAATTATCCCATTATTCCTACGCAACAAAAGTGTCACACGAAGTTGAACACAATTAAAACTGGTTAAGAAATACAACAATTTTGACAGAATAAATAAAAATAAAACAACTTACCTTATCGTCGTCGCCTTCACTATCACACTGCAAAAGGAGAAAGTTGAATATTAGTGAACTGGAATTTCGATTGCATCTCGAGTAAATAGCCTGAACATGCACGACAAAGTAAAAAAGGCAAACATGCATTTTCAATTACGTTGGGGGTCCAAATTACAATTTCACAATTAATATAACCAAACTTATAATGACAAATTACAATGTCAATCTGCAAAGAGTGAAACCTACTAAGTTCAAATAAATATTCAGCAATAAAATTGATACCAATGGAACATAATAAAATACGGGTAGGTATATATTACAATTAACACTTATTTTTTTTGACTACAGGTATTATATTATTATTTATGAAGAAACAAATTCTACAAATTTTCATGTCACAAACATGACGTGGGTACCATAATAAATTTTAACCCTTGGCATGCCTGGGGTCTGACAGACCCACTGATAACCTGACCTTGTCTAGAACATACAAGTTATGTAACGTTTAATGTGACGAAGGCCAAGAAAATTGTAATTTAAATTTGCTACGAATTTATTACAACATTTAATAGTACCCAAAATAATCACCATAAAACACATGTCTCTGTCACAAATCAGGATTTATAAAGGATTTTTTATTTAATTAATAAAGATCGGATCCGATTTACTGCCTTATGTCTATTTAATTTCTTAAACAATTTTTGACAATGTATACCAGAAAATAATAAAAAATTCATACAATAATATATTTTTACCCACTTTATTACGGGTACAGCAGACCCAGTAGGCACGGCAAACATATTAAACAAACATAATCAATCTCTTCTTTTCAAAGATATTTATATGCCGTACAAGAAAAAAATCTCGGCGGATCCCAATTCATATGGGAGAATAAGACTATCATTGTATCATAAATCGGCGAATACGTTACGTGATATTTACGAGGCAAGTTCGCGCCGGGGGAAACAACAGGGATCAGGCTGAGATATTACAATTTCAAATAAATACACAACATGAAGTATTCAGGGCGGGCGCAGGTAATGTTATGTAGTACGGAACGGCACCGCCTCGACAAATCTCGTGATTTAGCCGCGATACGCGCCGAATATCGAACAGGGACTATGTGTGTTGCGTGATCAGAGTAAATTTGCACACAGTAATCGAAAATTATAGCTATTACGTGTTACATAACTTTTGCGATTCTAGCTTAGGCGAAGCGGTAACAAATTAATAAATAATAAATCAACAATTGAAAACATGCAACAGGGGAAGTTAAAGAGAACAGTTTAATAGGAAGAGTACTGAACATGCTAGAAAGAAATATATCTAGACAAGGACAACAATGAGTGTAGGTACTTACGATATAGCCTTTTCCGGAACTACAGCGGCTACTGGCCTGTAGGCAGGAGAGAGAAAGCGAACATATGAGTGGAGTGGAATGACTGGGGGAGGTGAAGTTTATCCCGTCTCGCCCTCGACTCAAAGCCGCGCTGCAGTGCTATTTGTTGTCCATAAATAAATGGTACACATCAACCACGCAGGCTGTACTTAATGTACTCGCGTTGCATAAATTAAATAATCATTAATATTATTGCTTCTTAACACTGTTATTACAATCATTATAGTAGTGGGAGAGACGGGCGTAACATTTGCAACGAAATAGAAGACAACATATTTATTTTACAATCTAACAGTCAGTACAAACACGACATTGAGTGAAATGATTTTGCTCATGCGCTTTAGTGTAAGATCAGCTGTAGTCTAGAGTTAAATTACAGACGGCACTAAATCTGAGCGGAGCGTTTACATAAGAATTTTTTATTATTCTTGTATACGCCTACTTCCAAGAGGTGGATGCTATAAAGCCAGTGTTTTTTAAACAGATCCGCAATGATTCAGAGCTGACATTAGAATTTGGGAAGGGCCGTTGTCACCTACATTGTGGTGTGTGCTAAGAGAACGTGACTTGGAGTGAGATTATACTGTACTTACGTCACTAAGTCGGTCGCGCGAGGAGTCAGGGTCGCGAGGTGCGACTGAACTGCCCGTTAGCCGTTCTGATGCCCGTCCACTGTCATCCGATGTGCCAGCGTCTTGAAGCAGCGTAATACCCTACAAAAGTTTCATTGTCTTATTGCTTGTAGGTTTTTTGACGGCACTCTTTTCGCCAGTTTCCACGTGACTTTTCCGACTCTCGGCATTCGGGTAGGTATGTCACATATTATTTTTCTAGAAAAGTATGCAACTTACAAAAACTTCGAGATTTAGTGTCATGGAATAAGTATTTGTGCATACAAATACCAACACTAAATGCGATGGAGGTTTTAATAGAGTAATTTCTTTAAAGAAAAGTGACCAGTGAGCATTTAATATTTGGTGAACTGTATTATGCTTTAAATATGTACCTAAAAATCGTTACAATATAAGGAATAACGTTATGAATATAGTTTTAAGCGATTACTATTATTGTAATAAATGGAAAGAAATTTCAGTAAAGGGTTTGTCAGATGCCATTAAAAAGTTATACGCATCTATAACCACAACGACGCGTGTGGGGGTTGCAGGTGATATTTGATCGCAGAAGTGCTCAGGAAATTATTTGCCTCTTTCTACCCACTTCATAGTTCGGTAAAAAAATATTACATTATCCTTATCCAGTTTTCTCATTTTTTATGCATTTACTAGTTATGTACGGGTTTCTTCACTACGATCTGCTGAATGGATTATGATGTAATGTAGTTAGCAATCACTCCACAATTCGAATATTATCATATTTACATACACAATAAATGATTTAAGCGAGCAAAGCGGCAGGATATAATCTAGAACTAACTTAAGTACAGAAAATATGTTACATAAAAATCATTCGCATAAACATACACGTAGTAGAGAAAAGGTAACAGTACGTTTAAAGAAAATAGGAAGATCATTGTCCCGAGGAGATTTATAGGTCGTGAATAGAAAAACTGAAAAGCAAAATTTCCCAATAGACCCAAACCATTATATAAAATGCTAGGAATTCGTGTAGTGATACTTTAAGAGTTCAATTCTATTGCAAAGAGGGGAGCATAGAGGGAAAGATTTTTATGTAGGGCTCACAAAATTGAGCGGTAACTAGGATATAAGAAAACTTGATAAGACGGGCCGGGAGGGCGCGGCCGGTATGAGAGCAGCCGACCCATAACGTAACGCGCCCGGGGCCCGACAATAAAAAGAGTTTTCCATTTATCACATTTCGCGTCTATTTTACGGTAGGGTTCGAAAGGCGCGCGCTCAAGCGGGGGAAGCGACTCTGACGCTCAACGTCGAGCGCTCTCTGAAACGGGTAAAAGAAAATAAAACGAGTATAACTTCTCTGTAAATGGATAACTCCCGACCGCCCTCGCTCAATGAACTTCCACGTTATTATTACTTGAGAGAAGTTCGCGTCCAATTTGATTTGGCATTCATTTTTATTACCTATAGAAGCGAATAATACGAGTGTGTTGTAACTTTATTGGAATAAGATGTCGATAATTCAATGATCACGTCTAATTAATGCAAACGGTTATTGATTCTAATTATACATAATTCAACATTTTCACATGACTAACGTCTATTAGACATTTTTATGATGGTAATATGAAATTAATAATGATAGATGAGGCTGTTAGACGTAAGTATGTACAGAAATATTTTGTTCAAGTAATTTAAATTCTAAATTATTTAGAATTTAAATTACTTAATATCTCAAATTGCCTACATCATGTTATGACGTAGACAATTTGTGATTCTAGTTGAATCCCACGAGAGTACCAGTGTAGTTTAGAGGCCATCGCTCGAGCCGGTTTAGGTGTATATAAATGGTGCCAGTTCCGGGAACGGCCGCCGACCGGAACGAATCTCAAAAAGAGCCGTATTCGCGTACGCTGCAAATTTATCAAAGCAATATTGAATCTCCTTGCAATAGACTCGAAGCTATATCATATTTTTATTTTGCAATACATATAAATCTTTGTAACATGTTGGGAGAAAACGCGTAGATTGCGAAATATAATGCTCGACTTTTCTCCTATTACTATCAGAAAATAAATGGCATTATATATGAATATATACTTATTTTATAAATGATTATCATCATCGTTTCATACATAAGTACGGCACATACAACACTATAACAGCCTATCACAAAATTATATTGAAAGTTATTTAACAAGAGTACATTTATTCAGTAATACGCAATTTGTATTGTTTAAGAAAATGTGTAGATAAATAGTGATAAAAAGAAATGTTATTACGAAAAAATGACAGTCCGCAGAACCCTCCAACGTTAATAGAGGCTCGCGTGGGTTCATGTTTCGTTTATGAAGGGGAGTGATTTTTTATGCATATTATTTAGAAATATAAATATTCAAAGCTAAAAATAATAATTATCCCTTTTTGATAAAAGACGACATAAATAAGAAGAATGACGAAACAGATATACCTACAATGGGAAAATGTAAGAGCCGAGGTAGACCAAGATTAACCTACCATGACCAAATTGGTCATGTTATATAAGAAGGTGATGTCAGGAGCCGTAAGAACCAACGAGCGTGCATATAAAGAGCTATGAATGTTAAAGAAGTGAATGAAGAGAGTAAGGACAGCGTTTTATGGCGCTTGGTTCTCTCTGCCTACCTTGCAAGGGACCTGGCGTGAAAATATACATACAAAATTAGCAATAAAGCTACAGCAGCCGTTACGACTTTTAATTTTCATTTAAAACCCCCTATCTAATTAAGTTCGTATAAAAGCACCAAATTATGAAAAACAGAAAAAAATACCCCAATCATAATATATCAAATCCACTGGCGAAAACAACAAACACAATGTCTATTTTATAGGCAAAACCGTACGCCTCCATGAAAAGGTATCACGACACTTATGGCTATATTTCACTAAATTGCTAAGAAATAAACAACTCAATTAGCATGATCATAAAATAAAAATAAAAAATAAACAATTTATAAAAGTCTAGGATCATAAAACGACATATTAATCTGTAACACTCGTAAAACACCAATAGATGCAGGTAGAAAGAATTTGTATTTACGCTTAATGTATTAGTTAAGATGTTCGGAGTCAATTTGAGGAGGCAATAAAGTTAAGTATACCCTGATCCCCATAACGGACAACAATAAGACATACGCGCACGATTATGTCCCCAATTCTAATAAAAGGCATTGCTTCCCGACCCTTTACATAGATAAACGAGTTGAGTAGAGTCGCACATATCAATTTAATCCGTGGCGTAGGCGAGCAGGATCCCTCTAATCCCGGACGGGTTGAGTCGTGCGGGGTTGTTACGTTGGATGTTACCACATAATTACTTTCGCTCATTACAGTTCGCCCCAATTATAATGGACTTTCGTGCGACTTTAGCGCCTAAGTACGGGACGCTTGCTAATGAGCTTTGTTGGCGAACTGAACGTATTAGACGACCTACAGCTGAACTATTGTTGGGATCTTGACACGGATTAATAGTGAGCAACTATTTTACAAAATAAACAAGTATCGGGGAAAAATGGAACAAATAATATACATAAATATTACTTACGTATTTACATAGAAGGAAAAATAAGACATTAGGGGAAAATTGTATTTTTGAGTGTCCTGGCGGCCCATTAAATTACGTTTCACCGTTTAAATTTTCCTGTAACTATGGACCTACAACGACCTATCATATTGATATTTAATAAGTGTTCGTATTGCTAAATACGAATAAGATACCATTACATTTATTTTCATTAAATACGTGTTACACGGATATACAGATTTCAGACTCACTTTAGAGCCAAATCCAACTATCCTCTCTCATTGCCCGATTAACATTTTTTTTATACCACTAAGGTGGTAAACAAGCATACGGCCTACCTGATGGTAAACATTCACCGTAGCCTATGAACATTTGAAACACTAGGGTGTCACTCATGCGTTGCCGACCCTCTAAAAACCTTTATACGCCTTTCGTGAAGAACCCCATGTTCATTCCACAACTTGAGAGTTCTCGGAAGAAAACTTCTCTGGAACCGCACAGTACGCGATCATTGTGGGTCCAGCGTGTGAGTATGAACTCCTCGCCGTCAGTGAGCGGTACGGTATATAAAAGAGGAACTAGCGAAAACAGTTGTTACCTCAATCTTATTTATTTAATGAGAAATAACACCTACTTAGAAGCTTGTCGTATTTGTTTCCAGTAAGTAAGGGCACCAGCGGTGAAGATCTACTATGTGATAATCCACATGCAACCGTTTCACATCAAATAGGCAGAACCTTCGTAAAATGTAATAGTAATTGACTTGCCATATTTGAAGCAATCTATTTTGTTACTTGGTAATAAACTTGTGACATTTAGGGTTCTGAGTAACAAAATTGGCTAAGGAATTAACATATTTATTTCTATTATAATGCAGATTATCTAGCGCTGTTGATTATTGATCATTCGACCTCCACGTCAATGATCAACGTAAAAAGACGACATTATCGTCCTCTGAAGAGGGCAAATTTACGAGCAAAATGCAAATAAAATAGGCAAGACACCGCGGTGTCATATTATAGACTGCAAATAGACAAAAGGCAATCAAAATAAAATGGAAGTTTGACATTTATCGTACTGTATAAACCGCAAACATTTATTAGTGGAATTATGATCATGTAACTGTAGAATTGCTCGGGCCACTGAATAGCTTCTTTATGACAGTGCCATTGAGTTCGTGGAGAGGCGGTCGGCGGCGGCACGGTGGCACGCCAGTCGACTGCGGGAGGCAGTCGTGCCCGACCGGGTGACACAACCGCTAATTGAAACAACGACCGCGGCCGAACATTACTTATTCATGAGAAGTCCATATGGCGGAGAAACGTGACCGACGAGATAAATCATTCAATTACATTTTTCATCAACGTATACACCGGTATGCGAAAATCACAAAACGCTACCCCACCGGTGGACATAATAAATTCACACGCAATTAAACCCTATTTTAGGAGTCACAATAATTTGCAAACGCTGCCCGTTTTATCTACTTGTTTATGTTATGGTTTGAGTACTTCTATAGCTTTATTTATTTACAACCAGTAGTAAATCTTACCACACAAGATAAGTGGCGTAATCTCGGAGATTATTTATCAGTATCGTTAGCGGCGGGAGCTAGATCAGCGCAGTAAGAAACGGGCGCGCGGCGGTAAGGTGGGGTGTGGTGTCTTTAAGTGGCGCATTGCATAATTTATTTATGTCGAGGCACGTTACTCCCCTGTTGGAAGTTGTCGGCGTTGTCGAAGCCTCGTTGTAATTACTATGCACTGAATTACTGCCTTTAACGGTGCGCTACACGTTTAATTACACTGAGTATTAGTTGCAGCTACATAATCGCTTGGTTAGTTTTTATTGTGACGTTTGTTTAACTAAACAGCAGGTGTTGCCAGTTTGTGGATCACAACAAAAGCGGACTTAAATAACACATGCGAGAGACTCGCATGCTGAACGCGCGCTGTCACACAGCGATTCAATCTGATCCGTCGGCGACATCAGGCAGCGTTAGCTCCCAGCATTTCCAAATGGAATTTCGCGACAGACCGCGTTCGGATTAATATGGTGCGGCGAGCCAACCGAATGGAACTGTGATTGAATTAACATTTCCACTAGACTGCCGATCACAGCGCGATTACTAATTAGTAGAGTTGCGTTCTTTCAGCTCCCACGTTCGTGGTTCGCCATTTATTTCATGCTGTGTGATTTAATATCAGGTTGTTTGAGTTTGAGCGGCTATCGAGCTCGGTGGCGGAGTATAATGCTACTTTGGCACTAAATCTCCCCGGGTTCGATTCCCATATGAGGCAAAACATTTGTGTGCACGAACAAGTTTGTTTGTCTTGGTTTGGGTGTTTTTAAGAGAGGAAGGGCTCATCAAAGTAGCCTGGCTGGAGAAGTACCACTTCACTTCACAGAAACCCCCAATCAACTAATAAGTCCATGGAGGGTTGTTGTGTTCCTACGACTGAGTGAGATAACAGGAAACCTCCTGAGGAGTTGCTGCGTTAGCAGCATAGGCGGCATCGCGCAAACCACACTTGTGTGTAATACATTATTGCAAGCGTTCATAGGCTACGGTAACCACTTAACATCAGGTGGGTCGTGTGCTTGTATTTAAAAAATATATATAAGTTTTTGTGCAACACACTGAGAAGGCACAGCGGGTTGTGATAGCTTGGCTCATGTCACTAAATATAAATTTTTAGGAAAACTTCCGAACTCTATCAGTCGAGCTAAGCTACTTATAGAAAATCTTTTCATATAAACCACTGCTACTACTATCTTCCCGCCAAACCATGCGGGAGAGGAATAAAGCAGCTATATATTAAGAGGGGGCCATAAAGGTAAGTGGCGCCCTAATTTTTATTTATTAATAACGCTGAATTTAATACCAATTCCATAAAACGCCCAATACAGGCACAGAAGAATCATATTTTTGTTTTATTGAAACATATCTTGTATTTATTATCTATGTGCACAAGTAAGCATAGTTTTAATTATTGCTTATTGTGGCCACTTATAGCACTAATCAAAATTATGACTAATTGTACATAAATAATAAAAACAGAATATGTATCAAAAAACATAAATATGGTTCTTCAGTGCCTGTATTAAAAACAAAATGAGGGCGCCACTTAGCCTTATGCTCCCTCTTAAGCATTTTTTATTTACCAAAACTGCATTATTCTTCAATTGTTTTTGTTATAATGTTTAAACAATCGCATCTTGAAAACTAAAAAGATCCTCTGAACACATGTTACCACCATACGCAATCTGTGGCACGATTTACCGGAACCAGTGTTTATTGGCGTACCTTCATTTAATACGCCCAACATTTTACATGACCTACTCAACGAGTAACGAAAGCTCCGTAAGATTCGAAACAGGTGATTCCACTCATTAACATAAACATTTTTTTCCATGTAAACAACTCGAAATAGCACAATAAGTATTTGAAGTACTTAAATACTGTAAACACATTTTTTTCTCTATGATCATTTGAATTTCATAGTAGTAATGCGCTACAGAGGATATGCCAATGCTAAAATCCATTCATTTGTCAGGATGATTTAATAACAACAAGGGGTTCTTTAAACACTGCGTCAAGAAGTTTTTTATTTTGTATTCTGGGGATGTTGGTTTGGACATGTAGAAAGAATGCAGGAAGAAAAAATTACGAAACAGATATACAACGCGAAAGTAGAAAGGCCTTAGAAGCCCAGAAAGGCCAAGAATTTTCCATCATTACCAAATTGATGGTGTTGTATCAGAAGGTGAAGTTGGTAGCCTTAGAAACTGGCGAGCGTGCATGAGAAGATCTATGAATGTTAAAAAAGCGAGAGGTGTGCAGGGACCGAGTCATGTGGCGCTTGGTTCTGTTTGCCTATCCCGCAAGGGATTTGGCGTTAAGTTATAGATGTAATAGATAGAACTTCGGGATGTAAAGCAGTTACCGTAGTCTGTGTACGCTTGCGATACATTATCACTCGTGCGATGCCACCTATGCTGCTAACACATCAACTTCTTAGGAGCTTACTGATAACCTCACTCACTCGCAGGAACAACAACTCTCCAGAGAGTTGTTATTTGGCTGAGGTTTTGCTGTGAAGTGGAGGCACTTCCCCAGACCAACCTCTCCTGTAAAAACACGCGGCACGGTTTACACGGCCGCCAACGCACGAGTAACACCCCTAGTGTTCCAAATATCCATAGGCTACAGCAACTGGTTACCATCAAACAGACTGTACCATTGTTTGCCATCTTAGCGGTGTAAATAAACTTATATAAACATAGACAAAAACATTATCCATCCACTTGTAAAATAAACAAAACAGTACTGCCACATTAGACCGAGAGCCATTTATTAACATGTACACTTATTGCAAGTTTCAAACAGCAATTCATATCACGATTTAACATGCAGACTGCATAGTTATTGCCTGCACAATACGTGAAGTAAATAATGACATTAGCGAGCAAACTGTAGGTACTAGAACTACACCAATTTCCCAACGTGGATCACAATGTTAGAAATCTAAATTATAGCGCAGCAGCAGTTTCAAATTTGGACTAAGATGACTAGTTGTCGTCCGTGGGTTCGTCCCCGCGGTTTAATTTTTTTTATATACTACATTGGGTGACACGCAACCATGTTCAACTGTTTGAGGTGTCAATGATTTTACAGATTAGTGATATTAGTATTGTTAGCGAGCAGGACTGTATTTGAAGTAAAGAAAGGCACAAGAACGATAAAACACTTAATGTTTAATATATGTAATTGTTTATAGCAAAACCAAATCGTAACACTGACAGCTGACAACGAACCGAAAAACAAAACGAAACTATACCAAAAAAGTATTATAATATCGAACTGCTAGGCGTCAACCAGCCAGTCGCCAACAAGTATGATAAGCATTGATGTATATCGTCATAATCTTTTGTTTCTTTACTAATAAATCTACTGTAATTCGGCATATTGAAAACTGTTTTGAATATTATAATATATGAAAATGTATATAGATCTATTTTCTAAAATATATAAAATCTTTACGCCAGGACCCTTGTAGAGTAGGCAAAAAGCACCGAGCACCAGAACACGGCTATTACACGCACTTTGCTCGCTTCTTTAACATTGATAGCTTTTTTTATGCACGACCGCCGTTTTATATAGCTCCTGATATCTCCTGTTGATAACACTCGACCTATTTGGTCGTGGTAGAAGAGTCTTGGTCTTCGTCAATTTCTACATCCGACAGAGAATAGAAGGTAGTAGATATTCTTCTGCATATATATGATGTCTCAACAGCATCTTAGGGCCAAGCCAACATCGCCTACAGAGTCATTGTATTGCGAGCCTTCACATACTACGGTAAGAGATTTACATTGTGCGGGACGAATACTTGCTTGCCTTCCGTTGTAATATAAAAAAAAAAAACAAAACGGGGCTCAAAAATATTTGATTGTTTGATTTCTCTCAAATCATCCTTGTAACGCCATCTAGTGGCACAAGATAACATTATGTATATAGCATGAGCGTCAGAAGTAAGTAAAACATCATCTTCATTTAACTCCTGAGCCACATACACACGTGTGCATGTGAAATTAACACGAGAGAGGATTATTTATGCAAAAAGTGTTTTTAATGAACAAAGGCAGCAGAGCGGAGATAAATATTAACATTTTAACATACCACAATTTTACGTGATAATAAATAATATTCAATTTCGCATAAACGTAAGAGAACAAAGAGAATGGCTGTGTAAAATTTAAATCATAGTCCGAAAATTAATTTAAACCGCAATGAAGACATCATTTATTATTAAATCAATTAAAATTCACAGCGAGTATATTTACAAATAAGCATTTCATTTGGCTTTATGATTAATTTATAACGAACCGTTGTGTGTATAAAAACGATAAATGATCATAATACGGAACAAGTATTTAAGTAGGTACAGTCGGCTTCAAATTTATACGGCCCATCATAGTACTTCATCGTATGTTATTTTAGTTGTATCTATAGATACAATGTTATAGGTAAATAACTAAACTAAACGATTAAGTGCTGTCTCAGGTAAAAACGAAGCCGACTTTACGCGTATATATAAACTAAGTCTGCGGGGACGACATAAAGTAAGACAATTTATGAAGATATGTTAATAGTTTTAAATCTCAGTAAGATTTTGGGTAGAGCGGCACCTCCTTGATCTGACCCGGCATAGTGCTTTAGTTATGTTAGTAACGCCTATTTCTTAGTAGAAGTGATGCTTGGTTCTCCCTGCCTGCCCCGCAAGTGACATGGCGTAATGATATAAGATAGATAGACCAAAAAAGTGATACTCAAATCCTATAGAAAGCGAAACGAGTTATTTCAGTATTTATTCGCAAACAATAACGGATTCTCATAAAATACTTCCCAGATTCAGATCATTCTTAAAATGTTGGCACAACATTATTTACCCACATTACCGACGGTCGGGAGCCGACGAAAATGTATAATAAAATAAAAAAGGGCGGACATTTCGCCTTGCCGTTAAAAGATAATGCAAGTGGAGACCGAACATAAGCAAACGGCAATATCAGGTCGAATAGAGGAATAAAAAATCATTTGACGGTGACGGGTTGTGGCGGCTCGCCAGCTTTACAGAGACAACACAATAAGGACCCGCCTCTGTCGACGGCAACCGTGTTTACCAATAGGAACCAATTTTGTATCGCCTTACAAACATTTGTATATAATCTGTGGGAATGTTGACATTTGTCCTTTTTTTGATCGATATTCTTAACTGGACTTTTCGATATACTAAATATCGATAAGTTATAAATAAACACCTATTTGTGAAGGACCACTTAATATTCGTTGTGCTCAAACTCTTTCCTCTTTTAAATCTCTTGTCAAAGAACACTACCATTCATATAACTCGCTCGTTCTCTCTCTTTCTCGATCATCACTGACATACTTGTAACTATAACAGTTAGTCCTTTATTATGTACGTGATAACATCGTTTCAATTCATATGGTTTGCTCAGCGCCACCTACCTGTATTATTTCGAGATAATAGTTTTCCCTTAAAGTTGTTTAGTAAAGATTACTTAGCGATAAGACCGCCTATTGTATTATAGTTTATAAGTATCACTTATTTCAATTTTTTTTAATTCGATGCTATAAAGAATATATGTAACGTATAATTTATTCACTAACGGCTATCCTAATTACAATCCAATCACAGTAACTTTCAATGTTGCAAGAAGTGAGAATCAAATTTTGCTGGTTGCAGGAGACGAAAGCGTAACTTAATGATCGCGCACGGCGCACCGGGAGGCTATATTCTATTCGACGGCAAATTGAATCTGCGAAGAGCTATTAGCCGACACCGCAGTGGTGGTGGTGGGGGGCTCCCAGCGCGTGCCAAACGATCGTGCTCATTCCCCGCTCAACTCACTTGATATTGTTTAAGCCGTGATACAGCCCGTAAACAGCAACAAATCACGACGTAAAAGCACTACAAATAAAACTAAACAACGTTGCCTCACACTGCGCTAACTAAATGTTTATTTAAAGTGATGGCAATGCAGTTTCAATAGCGTTTTAATGTTGTTATAATAAGCTAAAAAAAAAAACTATGCCATTCTCCTACCGGCTTGTTTAAGGAACAAGTTAATTTGAATATTTCATTAAACAAGACGTCTAACATATTAATTAATGACTTGCTCAATTAAGCACTTAATCACATTTACTTCAGAAGGGAGGCAGACAAAGCAACGTACGGGACTAAACAGGAAGGTGAAAGTAAATAGCGAACACATGTGCCCTTATGTCGGACTACTCGATATTGAAGCCGGCATAATTTATTCTTTCGTCGTCGGGGAGCAAGATTTTCCGCTTTATTCGAGCAACAGCACGAGCGGCGGGAGGCAAATTGGATAGGATTGCGACATATCTTGGCTGGCGGCAGCGAACTGTCGAAATGCACGGGGGAGCACACAGGGTAAACTGCTCGCATTCCGTCTAGAGTGCTCTTTCGCATCGGAAGAAATGTGAACCTATTTAGAACTGAACGTACAGTTCTTGTGAAAACAGAACCATTCAACTGAATAATATCTGGTTTTAGAAAAGCACGTAGAGAGCAAAACTTATATTCTATTCTTTTGTGATATTGCGAACGAACAATGGAAAGCCTTTGCAGTGGTATTTTTTTAGAAACGGAAACAGTTGATTCGGTCCGGGTTGTTAAATAATCATGATATTCAATTAAACCCCCAAACGTTGGAGATCGTAGACCGACAGCCGACGGCGGCGTGTTAACCAAATAAAGCTTTCATGACGGCCAATATTGAGCTTGAATCCGCGCCGGCCGCCCGCGTCGATGAATCGACTCGTTTAATAATTTCATAACGGTATGAATCCCGCGATAATCTTTCACCAATTTCGTATCTGGAATTTCATTTTAAAATTTCCGTGAAATTTGACATAAAATTATTTAAAGCCATTTTATTTTCTCGTTCATTTGTCAAAGTTGAACAAGTACCTATTCGTTGCTAATGAACCTTTAACGTTTAATATAAAATACAGTCTAGCTTTTGTAAAGGCAGTAAAACAACGAGCGTCTACAATTAGCAGTACCACTAAGTCGAGTAAGCTCTATCTGTTTAAATAAAGGATTGAATTTGCTTTCGGTGTTGTTCAATAGCGGTTAATGGTTTGGTAAACTGTTGAAGATAAGTAAACAAAGTAAGCATTTCACGCGTGTTGGTTTAGCAGCCGGTTTGGAGATGAGGCGCGGCGCGTTGACAAGCCGAGTGGAGTGGCAGTTCGCGTTTTATGCGAGAAAGCAAAGCCCGGAAGGGACCGATGCGATAGCTTACGGATTTAGACTGGCTGCATATAGACGTGTGAGATCACCCAGCGCATTAACGTTTAGTGCCGAATGCAATGTGAACATTTTGTTTTCGTACCGTACTAGTAAGTGTGCTGGTGACTTATGTCACCGCGATCAATTAATTACACCTGTCCGGTTATACGCGAGTTCTGATTAAAACACTACAACAAATTTTCCATGCCAAAGCCACCTGGAAAATGCATGCATTTTGCTAAGACGTGCATTTTTTTCTAACATGAATTTATGTATTAAATATCTATATGTTAGCAATAAAAGCGGTTCCTAAACCAAATCAGTACAAAGTTAAGAGGACGTGAAGGTAGGTTAATCGTAAAATGCAGTGCAAAAATAGAGTGGAAACTATTCAATGAATGGAGCTGATATGATAACAAAATAATTTTAGTTTTACTTACATGAGAGTTGACATTGTTGGGAGGGTGATTCCGCGCTGGGTCGGCTGCTAACGCAGCCAACGGCAGCCGCGGTTTCGTCGACAGCGCATTGGTACGTGGTGAGGAAGCACATTTTACAGCAGCCTGTAAATAATAAAATAATAATACAGTTACATATATGAACACTACAATTACCGTACACAGCATGAAATATCAAATATTAAAGTTAAGACATATAATACAGGATGGAAACGATTTCACTCGATTATACTGAAACTCTACAAGTTTACAAATTATATAGATATTGAAAGAATATTGTTAACCGAATAATATGATAAATAATTTTGCAATATTAAGTTAAGCCATGTTCAAATTTGTCAGTTTTCCTAGCGTATCGCTAATTATTTTAACTTTGATAGATGAAAGGGCCAATATATACAAATAATAACATTTGTAATACGTTTGATTGATGTCCAGCAATATTTTACTTGTTAGTTTGTAATTATGATTTGTGAAATTTCTGTTTATTTTTTAAGAGAGCCTTTTGGTATATGTTTGTTCTATCCAAATTATATATAAGAAGTCGTAATTCGTTTTCACAAATAATAAACATTTGGTCTTATTTGACCCACCGAATGGTTGTTCTGTACAAAACAAAAAAAAAATATTGTTTTAGATAGTCTGAATGTAAGAAGCGAAAATATACACAGCCACGTTATATCTGTGCTTATTTTCGCTTTATACAAGTTAATAATATGAAAATATTATTTGAAAATGTATTGCCATAACGAAAATTTAATTTGTGTACTTATTATTCAAGGTAGTTAATTTGGACTGGTTCATATGGATAAAGGCATTGACAAGAAAATGACAAAAATTCCTCGGGCAATTTCCGTTATTTAAATATCTTTTTATTCGGGATTTCACCTTTGGATATTAGTTGTTAAGAGTTGCACAAGATAATACACCAAACATAAGTAACAAATGTTGCCCCTTCGATGGCAAAATTGACATCCAATATACAACGTACCTATTAATTTCACATAACCTGATGACATAACTATCAATTAATTACGGGATCAGTAAGCATTTAATCATTGTTATTCTCGCTGAATGAATATCCGATACATATAGGATAATAGATCAAAAATAAATAAACTAATACCTCTAAATGCACTTGATTGAGTGTCGTCGTTAGATACGTGATAAATAACTCAAAGTAAATGAGATGCTCAGCGACTCAACTCATTAGTTACCACGGTAAACTTACTCGGCGGTGGCACAGAACGCGAAATTTCAAGTCTAACTTGGTGATATTATGGTGCCACTTAATCATACTTAGTCTCGTCCGTTTGGCTGACTATGCATGAGTCTCGAGACGCGAGAACGTTTTAAGTACCTAACTACCT
The DNA here is from genome assembly GCA_947507595.1 of Pyralis farinalis. Lineage (NCBI taxonomy): Eukaryota > Metazoa > Arthropoda > Insecta > Lepidoptera > Pyralidae > Pyralis > Pyralis farinalis. The sequence continues at coordinate 18,063,998 of OX382272.1, forward strand.
TCTCGTTTAGAAGCTTTGCATGTTATGGAGCGGTAAAGAACTTGTAAAACTCGCTGTCTAGCCAGCCGGCTACAAGGCGTAAACACTACCTCGCCTTGAAAGTACCTACTGAAACAAATGGGCAATTTATACTGTGATACTTTGGCCTTTTCGCAATAAAACCAAGTACGCAACTTGAAATATTAGCGGCCGTTTCGCGCATTAACTTCCTAGAAGTTCCCATTGGTTTTAAAAATTCATTAATAACGTACAAAAAATAAACAAGTATGCCATTTGATAGCTTCAAGAAGAAATTAATGCTGATGTGTATGGGTGTCGCTGACGATTCATATACTTATTTGCATCCCTCTAATATATATTATTACTACTACGTCACTTGGACAACGTTGTCAAAAGTGATAGATAACATTAAAATATATTCTCAATAAGTACAATAAAGCTGTGGTGATAACCCTGCCATTCTGAGTATAATATAAATACTAAAGCTATAAAATTTGAAATTTAATAAATCTGTTCCCATTTATAAGTTTTAATAGTGCGTTCCGTCACTACAATCCTTGTAGCGAGATACGCGCGGAGCTAGTACCGTAACGTAATTAATGCTCCGCTCTAGAGTTTCATTTAAACGTCTTACTGATTCGTGCAACACATAACAACGAGGGATACTACGTGACAACAGGGCACGTTTTGTAATTATGACTGAAGCGGCTTTTACCCTCATCAACTAAATGGTGTTTAGTCAAAATAGCATTGTGAATAAATGATTAGATAAAATATTAGGAAACTTGTTTGAAGTCAAATTCCCGCTCTCATACAAAGGAAGTAGGTCTTATTATATGATTACGTTAATTAACTCACTATAACGTTGAATATTAACACGTTAATAAAACTGACAAGATAGCGCTAGCTACCTATAATCTCTCGCTCTATGTGAAGCAGCCCGACTAAGAAAATATATCTTGTAGGAATTTGATTGTAAGCTTAGTGTTTTATTACGTCCTTGATAGTGTTAACTAGAAAACGTTTGGTGTTTCCCATGTGGTATTCTAGTCCTCATACTGACCATATTTCGCTTCGTGATCCATTAGAATTGGCGGAGTCCGCTACCTGAGCCTAAGCATTTAGCGAATAACACTGATGTTCACATAGAGCGACTGTCGTCAAATCTTCAAAGGAAATACCGGACATTCTTAGGTTAGGTCACGTCTTTTGAAATATAATCTCTTAAGTCAAGATGTTATTCTTTATCGCCGACCAAGCTATAATTACAAATAGGTACACATAAATGCGAAACCTGGCTATTGCCGCGCTTATGGTGTTTCCCATAATAATAGAAAACGGTCAAGCGTGAGTCGAGCTTGCGCTTTCACGCGTTGCTTTTTTGAAACACACTAATTACAAACATTATTATCTATTTCTGATTTATTGCATAATTAACTGTAATCATTTTATAGTTTAAAAAATTTCCAGAAACTTTGTGACAGACGGACGGCGGTCAGGACCTTCCGAGGGTTCTTCTTTCGTGGTAGAGATGTATCAACAGCTGCAACTATTTTAGCATTATGGTTGGAATGAGCCCAGATTTTAATTATAAATTGACATCTTGTTTCAAGTTTCATTTTCAACTACGCGCTGTGTGTGAACTATGTTTCACTTGCATTGAATAACGAACTGTTTGGACTTCTGCATGAATATTTTCAGTTTGCGATGCCTTTATAAAATATTTTAAAGTTTTATGTGTAGCAGACTGTGCATAATTGTTCTCTAAATAATACATGAAATTATATAATATCTGCCACCAGAAAATAACGGTTTTACCGACGCTAGTTCACATGAACTAACTTTTAACGAAAACACTTTATGTATAAATTTGACTTTCGCAAAATTTGTCTTGAATATTTTTTATACAACGTCGGAAGGCTTACGGCCCGATGTAAAGCGGTTACCGTACCCGAATCAACTCATGCAATACAAAAAGAATCGCTTGCGCATTTCCACATCTGCTGCAAATACAGCAACATCTCAAGAGCTTTGTAGTATCCTTACTTACTAGCAGGAACATGACAACCCTCCAGCGAGTTTGTTATTTGCCTGCAAATATCAGTAGGTTGAGGCACTCTCCTAGTCGGACAGCTTTAATAAGCCCTACCGCTTGTAATTAGCTAACGACTGTCATCTATCGAAAACAGCCAGGACCGATTGCTTGAGCAGTCAGAACCCGTTATATACGTTTTCCCATACATTTCGCGGTCGTATACGACCACCCGGGTTTCGAAGGGTTAATGTGCCTTCCGAAGCACGAACGATTCAAGGCGTCTAAATCTTATAATAGCGACCTCAGTGGCGAGCAGAAACGCGCTGTTACGCTACTTTGCCACACTCGTGGGTTCGAATCCCACACAATCTTTTGTGTGCATGAACATGTCTGTTTGTCTTAATCTGGGTGTTTTTAACAGAAAAACCGCAGCCAAATAACAACTCCCTGAAGGGTTGTTGTGTTCCTGCGTGTGAGTGAGATCTCCAGTAAGCTCCTAAAAAGTCGCTGTGTTAGCAGCAGAGTTAGTGTTGGCATCGCGCGAGTAATACTTAATGAGTATAGTATAACAATTAAGCGTTTATAGGCCACGATAACCGCTTTACATCAGGTGGGCCGTATGCTTGTATGTCACGCGCTTAACTTATGTGTTCGTTTAGACAGGCATGCCATCGAACTCCACAATATCAGTCTTAGAAGCCTTTTAGATTACTTAAGAACAATATAGTATAGCCTCGAAATGATTAATTATGACCAAATAAAATAAACAGAACAGAAATATGAAAGAAACAAAAGAATAATACAGGAACACAAAAGTTATTCTGTTCCAATAGCAAAAGAATCAGTACGGACGCAAATCTCCGGAGTGTTAGAAAGATTTATGTAAACATAAACAATACACAGCTGTAACAGTAAGCGAGATAATAGTAAATTAAAAAAGTTTGGCTGTATTACGAAACCGTGAAAGAAGTTTAGCGGTATTACATTTTCGTTTATTTCCTAAACAATTAATTTTATGTTGAAATGTGCGGGTAGCGGTAAAATAAAATAGAGTACATACAAGAATTTGTTACGTACTTTTATTTCGGTATCGATATACAAGTACCGTTCCCAAATTATCCCACTGTCAATATAAAACACTATTGAATTAAACAATTTTTAACGGAAGTATCGCGTGTTTTATTTATTTTGTTGAACCTGACGTTTAGAATGCTTTGCAGCATCCGTGGTCGCAGGAAGACTTCAACTTCAAAAAAAAAAGGTTCAACAAAATAAATAAAACACGCGATACTTACGTTAAAAATTGTTTAATTCAATGTGTAACAATCGCGAACACCTAAGACAATACTAAAACACTATTCCACCACACACCACATCAACCCACTTACTTATCCCACTGCAGGGATACGGGTCTCCCTTCAACCGAAGGGGTTTAGAGCATACTCCACCACGCTGTTCAAATGCGGATTGGCGGAGGTCAGTGTTTTCAAGCTGCCCCGAGCGCCACTGACTTAGCTTAACGACTGTTATCTATCGACAACAGCCGGGACCGACGCCTTAACGTGCCATCCGAGCAGGGAGGAATTTGAGATAAACCCATCCATAGACAGCCGTCGACGTTGTTTAACCTGTATTCGGTTAGAATGATACGCGCACGCACGAAAACTCAAAAAAATAAGAAAATATATCAAAGAGGTAATATTGTTAGGTCTCTATCAAAAGCATTTACAAAACACTTTTAAAAAATTAAACACCGTGAAGTGCGAGTTGTATCACTCTATTTATGATTTTCGTCATGCTCGTTCTATTTGCCGTCTCAGTTCATAATATAGAATTTTTTTTTATATACTATTTCGGGAGATAATCGACCCACATAATTAGCATTATGAGGGTCGATTATCTCCGTAGCAATTCCTTAGGAGATTACTAGTGACCTCACTCACTATCAAGAACACAACATGCTTGTTGTGTTCTAGTGTATTTTTATTCGGTTGTAGTATTTTGGAAGGTGGGGGTTCTTTCCCAGGCGGGTAGTTCATTAAATATAACTGTGCGCTCCCTTTTTTATTTTTATGTAGTTTTTTATCTCGTAATTATTGGTTCAAATACTTCTTGATTTCTAAAAATCAGTCTCTTCGGTACAATTTCATTGTTTATCAGAAAATAGTACAGAGCTGCTAAAAATAGTCATTCATGATTATAACACATAAGATTTTGGATAAGCACCATAGAACACCGGGATATACCAGACTATTTTATTAAAAAAAAAACACGATGTTTAAAATAGAAGCAATTTAATACTCGTACTAATTCAAAACCGTGTGTAGGGGTGTAGTACGTACCAATGCCAGTTTAGCACAAACAAGGGGCCCTACTGACACATTTACGAATAAATGCAACAAAAATGTCCACTGCTCTCCAGGTCCGACAGCGACAAGGGGCGTTGGGGGCACGCTGGGAATGAGCGAGAGGGGCTATTACCATAACCATTATGCGATATTCCCTGCCACCGACACGACAACTGAACTAAACGACAGATGCCGCCATTCGTAAGATCGCCTCATAAAAACTGATTCCAGCACCTCGGCTAATTTTCACGCTACATAAAGAACATTGAACTGTAATTTCCTTTTTATTCATTTTCAAAAAGGAATCATTTCAATCTGACGGTTAATTAAAATTAGCGCAACGGATTCAGTTAGTCCCCAGAATAAAATTCATTAAAGCAATCATATTTAAATTATTTCACGTGCATAATTCACCATGATGTGGCGTGATAGCCCTCAGAGTCAACAAACATCTGCTCGTGGCAAACAAAAGAAAATCTCAAAATGTACACGGGTAACCCTTCACCCTCCGTTAATAAAACGTGAGGGTGTCATAGGTTGGTTTGCGCTGTGAGGCTCCGTAATAGTTGCATTCGTGTGGCGGGCGAGCCGCGTGGAACACAGAAACAATTTAAAAGTACATATCATTTGATGCAAAGGTTCTCGTGCCACAACACGTGTTACCGCGACCACGCTCTGCCGTAAATAAATAATAACAATGTACTTAGATACCGCAGCGCGCAGACGATAACTCACACGGTTTGTAAACATTAACGACGTATTAATAGACAAGAGGTAAAACAAAAGTGTGTTCGATAAACTTAACATTTAATATCTGTGTACTTTGTTCTATTTTTCGTCCATTTTATTTGGGACTCAAATTAATCGGCAATTAGGAGTAATACAGAAAATACACTAATACGTTGACACGTAAATACCTATAATCAAATTTTGTTTTTTTTATACATGGTCGGGAGGCATACCTGATGTAAAGCTTGTTACCATAGCCTATGAACGCTTTCAATACATTAAGTATCTATCTAACGCGATGCTGTTAACACGGCAACTCCTTAGAAGCTTACTGGTGACCTCACTCACACGCAGGAACACAAAAGTCGTGTAGGGAGTTGTTATTATTGTTATTATACTGCGGTTTTCAGCGGGCAACCAAGACACACAGTTTATGCACACAAATGTTTGTCCTGCGTGAGAATTGAACCCATGAGCGTTGGTGCCAAAGTATCGCTATATACGACTGCGCCACCGAACGCGTCTAAAGGCAAATAATGCAATAATATAACCAGTATACGAAAAATTGCTGTATACACTAACTAATATTAGATATTCAAACGTAACTCTGTCAACTTTTCACAATTAGCCTATGAACGCTGGTAATACATTAAGTATCACTCACGCGATGCCACATCTGCTGCTAGCACAGCTACTCCTTAGTAGCTTACCGGTGGCCTCACTCGCCCGCAGAAACACAACTGCCCTCTAGGAAGCTATTTAGCTGCGGTTTTCTGTGAGTACTTCCCCAGACGGGCTGCTTTTATGTACCCTATCTCTCCTAAAACACCCAGACCAAGACAAACGGGCATGTTCATGCACACAAATGTTTGTCCTGTGTGGGAATCGAACCCACGAGCGTTGGTGTCAAAGTAATGTTACAGCGCGTTTCGCCACTGCGCCACCGACCTTCCAAGTTGAATAAACTTCCATTAAGAACGGAACCTACTTTCGCACGATTCGCAACGTAATATCAAATCAAATTAACAATCACAATCAAACGTAAATAAAACAGCAAAACAAACTTCATTTAACAATAAAATCTCTTTAGGACTGCGACGAAAGGAAAATTCTCTCGAGAACTTTATGCGACTTTCAAAAAAGACTTTACACAATTCATTTCAGCCTCGTAAAAAAGTTATCACAATTTCGCAGGACGCGGGCTGGCTATATTGTTCTGCCGGACGCCGGCTCGCCGGTACTTTTTTTATACATATAAAACTTCGAGAGACATACAAGACATTTTTATACTACATCTGGGGGCACACGAGCACACGGCCCACCTGATGGTAAAGTGGTTACCGGAGCCTATGAATGCTGGCGCAATACAGGAAGTATTTCTCCCGCATGTTGCCACCCCCGCTGTAAAAGTATGTCGTGTATTTTTTTTATATACTACATCGGGAAACATACAAGCATACGGCCCACCTGATGTAAAGCGGGTACCGTAGCCTATTAACGCTTGCGATATATTAATTATCACTCGCGCGATGCCTCCTCTGCTGCTTACACAGCAACTCCTTGAGAGCTTACTGGTGGACCTCACACGCAGGAACAAAAACAACCCTCTAGGGAGTTGTTATTTGACTGCGGTTTTCTGTGAGGAGGAGGTACTTCCCCAGGCGGGCTGCTTCGATGCTCCCTACCTCTATTCAATCTGTGTATTTCAATCAAGTTTTGATTCAAATAAGGTTTTGTTTTTCAAGATTATCTACATCGGCATTCAATGAAAATCCCTCTTTTACAAAAAAAATTCATAAAAATCTACGCTAATCTCGGTCGCCCAAATACACATAATATTAATAATACACAAAGGGGTACTTACTGAGTATATGACTCAGAGACTAGATACTAGAAAGCTGTAGTTTGGCATGTATACAAATATTAACTATGCTGACTGAAGAGTAAAATAAAACCTTGAAAAAAAAATTTTTTGGTGGTACTTCCCCTACACACAATACAATGTTAATACAATGTAAAAAAATCATGGTAGTAGTCCATATAGTGAATTTCAAAGGGAAACTATCACGGCTAAGCTGGCTTTACAGGTTAACGAGCAAAATAGTCGACGAACTTAAAAATGAATTTTCTTTTATGAAAACATACAAATGTCATAGAATATGACATTGCACTTGTCTCCACTAAGCGGCTTGCTTCCTAGTTTCTAATTTGAAGTCAGTGCCGGTCAAGTAGTGGAATTCCCGCCCTGCAATACATAGGCAAGTTCATTTGAATTTCATCCATCAATTTAGTTGTGATATTTTACACTAGACGGCACAGTTAACAAATAACATCGCGCCGTGATTTCGTATTCATCAATCTTAGCAAAGCGAAGCCAATACGGAACATTACTCTGTGCGTGCCCGACAGGGACTTGTGCCGGTTTTTTATATTTGTGTTGGAGGGAACAATGGTATCGAATGGGAGGCAACTTGTTCGAATGCTTTACCGTTTTCTCAGTCTGTTTATCTATCACAACGTAACTTTTATGGTATTGCCATTTGTCTGATTGAGACTCAATAATGTCATCCCGTATTATATGACAACCAAGGGGAGACGGTCTGATTGTTTCGCTAACCACGCGGGCAAAGTCATGGATATACTAATTATATATTATGAAGTACACGTAAAATACTAGATACTATCTTTACCATATACTAGACTTTTTAACATTCAAATAGAATAGACAATGTAAACCAAACCTCGAAATCAAAACAGGAACATTTGGTAATTGAAGCTAAACAGAATAGTAAACAAATAATGTATGTTACTTGAATGAAGGTTTAACACTTAACACCGGGTTGCTTATTGCACCAGGTTTTCAAATAACCTAACCAAATTATAATAAAAACCTCGTGATTTAAACTAGGGGGAATTTACCAAGTTGAGTTTACCCGGTTGACATTATCAACGAGCTTCATAACCGAAAACATGTCATAAAGCTTTAGGAATTATAGTGAGTCACTTTTTTTAGAGTCATCATCATCTTTAGAGACGAAGATAACTCGCCTGCACACGTGGAGAGAAGAAAGGCGGAACAGAAATGGTAAGTAGACTCAAAGATGGGTAGAGATACTGTCCCTTACAAAGTCTTGCTTCTTTCCTGCTCTTCACACATCTCAAGAGGGCATGACTTTTGACTTCTGCCTCCTTTTTTGATGATGAAAAAATCACATTAGTCGTCAGAGGATACGTCTTTTTATTGCATACGAAGAAAGCGGAATAAAATATTTAATAGTGTGTTTAAACATAAAAATACGTTGGTTTGTAGCTTCCCAATTTGCAAAGCAGTTTGTCACGAAAAGATTACTCGTTAAGTAACAAGCGACTATATGGGTCGGTTACCGTTTCCCATAAGATAGACATACGGTGCGTCTGATTGATAGCGGTTTACAAATTGTTTGTTTGCTACTCGTTCTTACATTACGTAATAGTGTAACTAATATATCCAGCCACATTTTATAGTATACCCAAAGGATGAAATAGACGAGTAAGATACATATCCTAGCAATAAGAAATAAATGATTATAAAACTTTTTGCATAAGCAGGCCGTCCCCCAAATCTGCCAAATGTAAAAGTAATACTAAAAAATTTTATAGTACCCATTATTTTGATTTAAAAGAAAATTCAGTTTAAAGCAACATAATTACATATGCGGAGATGTTACATGTATAGGTAGGTAACCTAACATGATATATTTTTTCGTATTTTTAACAGACTCATTTAATATGATTTCATAATTATTTCTCTCACTGTTTAAAAGAGAAGAAATATTCAAGTCTTTCTCATTGTTACGTAGATATTAACGCTATATAATATTCCGGTTGGTGACAGTTCCGAATAAAATACATTCTGAATTATTTAAAAAATAACGCTATTCATATATGTAAATATATATATATATATATATATATCGTTTGATTCGTACTCAGTCATTACCCGGCATCATTAACAACACACACGTTTCCATCAAAATTGATGTCAAAAGCATATAATCACAACACATTCATGTTGTTCTGGCTCAAAAATAAACCCAGTTCGCAATACGGACGACCATAAACAATTATATTACTTCCTACTACTGTTTTACCAACAAGGAATTAATCACGAATGTGACAGCATCGACACCTCTAATCACGAGAAATAATACTGTCATAACACGCTAATAAAGTAATTTATATTATAACCGCTTCATAATAGACTAGATCGGAAATAATGAATCATTCCACCATGATATTCATTAACAATAACGGAAGAAAATTATCTTTTCCCGTCAATTATTTCTGATTTCTTAACAAGGTAAAGCAAATGGACTTGCACCGTTCTTATGACGTGTGGAATAAGAGTTACATTCGCACTTCGAGTGTCAAGGGTGTATTATCCGCTATATAAGGAACGGTCACTTAATTTTTTTTGATACTGACACATATATACTAAATAGGCACTTCTTCTTAGCGTTATCCCGTTTCCTAATCCACTAGGATTGGCGGGGTCCGCCACTTAAGTCTAAGAATTTGACGAAGATGCTAATTTTTACACGGAGCGACTACGGTCAGACCTTTACAACCCAGAGGGAAACCTAAATCATTCTTAGGTAAGGCCACACATTTGTCGAAATATACTATTTTTTTGACGTGGGGGATTCACGATATTTTCCTTTACCGCCGAGCAAGTGATAATTACAGATACAGATGTACATAAATCCAAAAACCCGAATTTAGTGTATCTTTGGCTTAATCCTATTTTATTTTGACTCGTGTAATTTAAAAATATTTCTGAGTCTAAAGTTTATTTTTGAACGCAGATATATGTATTTTTATTCGATGTATATATATATATATATATATATATATATATAAATAAATATATAATATATATATATATAAAAATAGTATATAGCCAATATGTGTAATTTAAAAATATTTCTGAGTCTAAAGTTTATTTTTGAACGCAGATATATGTATTTTTATTCGATGTATATATATATATATATATATAGTAGTTGTTGGTATTATAAAATATTGAAACTTGGACTCTTTTAATCAGAAGGTGATGTCAGGAAGGTGAGCCTTAGAAATCGGGACTGCGCATGAGAAAAGCTATGAATGTTAAGCAAGTGAGGTGTGCAAGGACAGAATCTGTGGGGCTCAGTTGTCTCTGCCTACCCCGTAAGGGATCTGGCGTAAAGTTATATATTGACAGAGATCTTGGACTTGGATGACAGACCAACGTCGTGCAGTTTGCCATATATACAAAATATCCCTATCGTTTTATCAATTACTCATGTAATCGTTATACGTAAACTTTAAAGAGCTCGGGTATTTAATTATTAAGTAAAATATTAAACTTAATATTATTAATAGTTACCGAGATAATTTGTCACGCTACAGTTACCATTGTGACATTTGTGACGTGCTGTAATAATGACGCGACCACGCTCAGTTACACTTGCCTTGTGAGCTTACAGCGATTTACCGCTACGTTGCTATTATTGTTGTTTAAAATAATAAGTGGGTAATTTGTTTCAACGTTAATCACAGAGAGCCGCGTCACGTTTTTTGACTAATTTGTAAATGTCATGACAAATTGGTAGTTGTTTGTAGATTTAGCGTTGTATTTAACTAGTCACTAAACTAACGTTAACTCAACTACCGGTGGTCCTGTGTACGTTTCAGTATTTCAGATGAAGATTTAGTTTCTTTTTGGTGCTCCTATGGGTCCGGTGATATGTAGACCTTCTCAGATCTATCATGCCTTCCCGTATTACTACCCCCTCGCATTTAAGTACTGTAATTTTTGTCATATGTTCCTATGTACGTTGGTTAGTTTTATTTTATACCGTTAAGGTGGCAAACAAGCCAAATCTTTAGACTTCGGTAGCGGATCCCGCCAATCCTAATGGATTAGGAAACGGAATAACGTTAAGTAGAAGAAAAAGGTGTCTTGGTACCTGGTAGGTAGGTAGCCTATGGACATATGGCAACGCCAGGGACTCTTGCGGCGCCGACCCTAAAACCGTATGTAGTTCCTAAACTATTGAAGTTTATGCGATATGTCTCTCATAGGATTTCCAGTAGTTTGCTGACTGAGGTTCTACATTGGCACCTTATGTGCTTAATAGTATCAGACGATCTGATCTTAACCACTTTGTGAGCTTTGTGCACTGTGGCAGCGAAAGCCAAGTAATTTAGATCAAATTGCCAGTAAATTTGACTTCCGCAGAATAATAGCAGAATGTATAAATTTTCAGTTTCGTTTGAACCGCCGCAGATTCTACAATTTGCTGTACAATATAGATTTTAGAAAATATATTCATACATTCTTACAATTAGAGCAATTTACTCTACAATGTACTACCGTGAATAACAAAACTTGTAGAACACCATTGAAAAAATACAACACAACCCAAAAACTAACTTATTTGCGCTATTCAGTATTCATTAACTATGTCCCGCCGTTCTGACCCTCAGTAGAGTTATACTTTACCACCGTCAGTTGGTAAAGCCGCAGTAAATAAATTATTTTTAATGCTATTATTGCCTAGCCAGTAATTAAGAGCTTTATTTGCCGCCACTATATTAGGCTAATTTAATATCGTCATTATCATATTCCTTTAGATATGTGAATCGCAAATGACTCTCATCATTTTTCTATCGCCATGAAAAGAAACTTTCACCAATTGAACGTTCACTTTAACTGGTTATAGACTAGATTTTGAGAAAAAGGATTTATTGATTCGTATTTCAAAAATTCACACTAAACGACATGCTGACGTAGCAGTCGCGCACACTGAAATCAGAGTGTCCATATATGTTTATTACCTTTGCAGAACTAAACCACATAACGTATTACTCGTATAATGAAAATACAAAAGTAGTCTGGAACATGAAGAAGGAACTACTTATTGCGATTGTGCTATTACAACACAGTCGAAGCTGTGGACAGATAGTATTAAAGCTATAAAACATGAGACGTTCATAATCCTTAAGTTTTGTAATAGAGTTGCGTAAAACATGTTCAAAGTTAAAAGGGATAATTGACTGATGAAGTCCAGCAATATTACATAGAAGAGGATGGCGAAGCGCGAACGAAAATGTACCGCAATTGACTTTATTTAGGCTACGGAATGTATGCTACGGCTGCGGAATATATGTAATGAACAATGTGGTTGTATAATATAAAGCCATAAATGACATAATAAAGTAAAGCCACGCGGCCAACACGGCAGGAGTGTGAACATTTTGCGACCTTGCGCTTTAATCACTTCCAATCCGGGTCGGACGCCGCCGTCGTCAGTGCGCACCAAATTGCATTTTGTTTTTAATCTGGAAGCCGCTGGCGGCACTGGCGTGAACTTCAATTTGCCTGAGCTGTTTAATTAACAGCGACACGGTAGGTCATTAATTAAGTCATCAGACAAGCCGTGGGTTAGCGAGCCGGGGATTACAACTGAACTGCATGGTTAATGAAAGATTATGTTGCTCCCCTCGGTACACGCACAGTAGAGATTATAAACAGTAGGATAACTTCAAAAAAGGTAACATTCTCGTGTTCGTGACCTTAACAGAACACGTTTCAGCTGACCAAAATTTTTCACTTTGTGCACTTGACTGCCTGTAAATAGAACTACCATTTAATTTCTATTCGCTGGAAATAAAATCAAACGGAATTTGACGATTTAATTGTGATCTGTTAAGCTCGCGAAGTTGACAGAGCTTTCTTCAACTGCTTCTTTAAATGCAAATAAAAACGAAAACACCCAAATTATTTCTTAACTTTATCAGGAACTTGACTGCATGCGAACAGAACCCTTATTTAATTTTTATTCGCTGATAATAAAATTTTCCCCTTTAATTGTGATGTATTAAGTTCGCAGAGCATTTTTCGACAGCTTCCCTAAATACAAAAATGGCCAGAACTATTTCTTAAATGTATCAGGAACTCTGGAACACAACTTACAGTAGTTAATCTACTGGTAATGTTTCTGCTGTGGTGCAGGTGTAAACAATTAATCGCTCGGTATCTTTATGCGTTTCCAATCTGTCGCAACTGTCGCGTGTTGGGTTACGTAATGCACAGCGGTAGTATGTATACTAGACGATAAGCTTGTAAATAATTAGAGTTCCTGAGAAATCTTATCGATTCGGTGTAAATCGGCATTTATTATTTAATGTGCGTAAGCATAATGTATATATGTACGTAATTATTTTGATGTATTTACTTAACATACTAAAAGGAATAAAGATAAAAATTCTTTAGTTGTGGAACTAGAGGGCACTTAGGCTCGTCTAACTTACACATCTCTATAAAAATATATTATCATTATATTGCGATATACTCACGGGAATTTATCACGGTAATTTGATAGCGTGCGCGGGGATAAGTATATAATGCGTAGGGGCTCTTTAAAAAATTTGACGGAGTGTGTAGTACACCCGCTGCGACCCACTGGTCTTAGCAGTTATTGGGACTACTGCGAATGTGACGGTAATTATTGGGCTACTGTAATGAGATATGGAGGGATTATTGGTACTGGGGTATTACAGAAGAGGACGGATGCCTGCCAAAACTCATATATGATCGCTACTTAAAAATATAGTTTCATTACTATATTAGTTTATTTATTGCTCATAGTTTTCATTCATGTAATCTAGCCATCCCTTGGAAAAGACTACAGATAGAGAAGAAATATTGAAAGTAACTTGACATTACAATTTATATTTCCCAAATAGACAATTATATATATTATGACAATAAATAAATGTTAGCATACGGTACAGTAACCATGTCAAGTGGTAAACATAAAGATATGTGGGTGTCTGTACTAAATATTTTTAGACATATTTGCAGGTTAGATGTTCTTCAATTTTATAATTGGCCTCTTTGTAATAAGTATTACTGATGTACCTTTTGAATATACTTTCGTGGAACAACGGAGAGTTGGTCTGAAAGAGAGCGTCGGTGTTAAAATAAGAAGAGGCATGCTCCGATGGTTCGGACATGTAGAAAGAATGCAAGATGAAAGAATGACGAAGCAGATATACAATGCAAAAGTGGAAGGATGTAGGAGCCGAGGAAGGCCAAGACTTACCTACCATGAACAAATTGATCGTGTTCTCTCAGAAGGTGATGTCAGGAGCCCTAGAATCCGGCGAGCGTGCATGAGAAGAGCAATGAATGTTAAAGAAGCGAGTGAGATATGTAAGGATCGGAAGAAGGAGTTACGTGGCGGTCGGTTCTCTCTGCCTACCCCGCAAGGGATTTGGCGTGAAGTTATAGATAGATAGATAGAACAACGGAATTCAGAGCAGTTTATGAGCCGAACACAGTTTACAATAAAAGGCCTGCCGGTAATAGCAAGCCGATTTACAAGCATAAGTATATGTACCTGAGGAGGTATTATAATATACGGTACTTATTTCAGAATGTAAAAGCGGAATCTATAGTATAGTCTAGTTGTCTTAAAGTCCTGTAAAAACTCGTGTTTATAAATTTAAATTTGACAAAATTATGACCTGCCAAACAAAATTTAATAGTACCTAATTGGTCCTTGAATAACAGGTAGCTGATCTGTACTAGAAACGTGAAAATTCGAATAATGTTGGAATGGGAGAAGTTTAACAAAAGCAAAAGAAAAATCGTGTTATTTCTAACCTGAGTTAAATCAAAACAAATGGCCCCAGCGATAAAAAATATAATAATATTCCACCTGCTGTGTTTCACTGTGTATGTATAGATTAGCTATTAGCAATATTTTTATAACAGGTATAACGGTACGGGATCGTCAGCGTATTCAATTCTCATTAGCGCAGCATCAGTTAGTCAAGTAATAAAAAATAAAAAGGGTTGTTTTAATAAATGTTTGCATGTACTAATCTTTCTCGTGGTCCGGTTCATTGCTTTATTATTTATTCGTTATTACGATTAAAACAAAATATAATCGAAGTAGACCTAATTGTCTACTCCGCGATCGGATGATATATAAAGCGATATAGATCTAATTGAAATTGCTTAATAGATTGAGGCGTTATTTTGCGGAAATTTAATTTATCAAAGTCAATGGATTACATTGCTTGTTTAATTAAAACAGTATTTAAGTAGTATGATTGTTTATAAAATTAGCTTGTTATTACAATAATAACATAAAGTATGTTTATTTATTTATTTATTTATTTGTGTATGTTGTATGTTCGTACAGTATAGTTTGGAAAGCTAAACTTTTACTTTTCAAAGTTTTCATCATTGTCTTCAATTCAATCAAACAATAGTTTATACGACTTTTGTACCATTACAAGCAATAAAAAATCTTTAGGTGTAAGTGGCTGTGTCATTTAAGAGTGACCCGAATAGAATTACAACTCAAAAAAGATTCCATTGACAGCTAAGTAACAATTCCCTAGAGTAGTGTTCCGTAAAGTGTGTGCCGCGGCACACTGGTGAGTACCGTCGTCATTAGTGGTTGTGCCGCGGAAAAACGGCCAGTTTGTCAGAAAGTTGAGAAGATAATACCTAAATAGATGAAAGTTACGCGAGCTCATCAATTATTAGTTCAAATTTTGATCGCTAATGTTCAGTTAAGCAGTCTTACATTTCTTATATCATAGTTTCGTATTATATTACCTTAGTTACCAATAAATATTAAATAAAAAACTATTTTCCTGTCGTGTAACATTGAATACAAAGTTTGCTGACCTAGAGGGTCGTCATATACCGAGTTGGATGTTTATTAGGAAGCTATCAAAGACATCTCCTAAACCACAACCCTCCACTTCAGGCAGCTGTTATTCTAGCCGCGATCTTCTATAAGTGACTTCCCGATCTATATCCTGTATACTTGATTGCAACACACGACGTGATATAAAAAAAGCATTCAGGATATGCTTTTCAAAAACAATTACAGAACATAATGCTACAAACCAAAAAATAAACTACATAAAAAAAAACCAAGCGCCTTTGCAGACGGCAAAAAATGCGACAAAAACTATCAACAAAGGTTTTTTTTGCTAGGTAGCAGAACATGCAGGTAGGTTGTTGAATGACGGCCTTATAATATGATGGTAAAAAAGAATTAACGGCTGCAGTTATTTTCATCGGTATCAAGGTGGATGGATATGTTGACGCTTAAACATTCAATACTATAATATATAAAGTATTAGGGAAACTATTCAATTCAATAGTTTTAAGACAAACTGTGCAATCATTTCATATATAATTACCAGTAGTACCAGTATATAAATAGTTTTAAAAAAGGAGGAAAATCTCAATTCGAAGATTTTTTTGTGTACGTTTTACCCAATATGTCGTAAATTCTCAATCGATTTTGGAATTGTTTTAACAAGGAAAGCTCTAGCGTCCTATAAGTTCCATATATAACCTTTGTATTTTATTAACAAGTTCGTTATTATTATATTGTTTTAAAACATTAACATTATGATCTAAATAAGTGTAAAGTTATCAATAATTAAAAAAAAACTGGACTAGCTGGAATTAGCCTACCTTATGATGATAACTTTTTACTTTATTTTGATTTTTGACTTTTTATTCTTCGCAAAAACCATTGTAAAGTATGTTTTATCACTACTGACATATATATTTGCCTTATATTCTTTTTTATACTACGTCGGGAGGCATACAAGCATACGGCCCACCTGATGTGAAGCGGGTACCGTAGCCTATTAACGCTTGCGATATATATTAAGTATCACTCGCGCGATACCTCCTCTGCTGCTTACACAGCTCCTTGGGAGCGGATTCCACTTGGCCGTTCAAATGAAAATCTAGGAAACAAAACGCTTAGTGCAGATAAGTGCAATGCCATAATCTATGACATTTGTACGTTTGCGTGATAGTTTTTCTTTTAAATTCACTATATAGACTACTAGCATGATGTTTTTTTACATTTCCAAACACGGTAGCGGACACACACTTTAGTCTAATAAAAATTTACACTTTTGATTTTATATAAATATTTCGCAAACGGATCACTATATCGAAAAATGATCTTCCCACACCCTCAATGGGGTGGGGGCGAATAAAAATATCATCCCCACTTTACGTATAGGTGAGGTACCACCAAACATTTTTTTTTAGATTTGCCAAACTACAGCTTTCTAGTATCAAGAGTCTATAAGGTCTGTAACTATAAGGGTTCCATGTTTACTATGAAACCCTAAACGAGTTGTTCTCGACTTCGTTCGCGTGGTCATAGAGGGTCATTAATGAAATAAGATTTTTTTCAAGAAAAACAATTCTCTCTCCAATCAGTACTCTGTGCAAAAAAAATCATTACGATCCGTTGCTTCGACTAACGAAAAAAACCACGTAAACTTGTAGAAACAGCCCTCTTTAGTACGAATCAACTAAGCAATTTTAACGAAAATTCAGGAGTTTCAAGCAATCCTGGAATTAAAAAAGAGCATGTGCATATTACTCTTTCGTGAAGTGTAGTTAAGGTCCGTGTTCCGCTTAATAGTTATGACGTAAATGAAAAATAAACAGATTTTCACATTTCTAATACTTCTAATACTATATATATTTCTAATAATATATATACACTGTCCACCTTATAATTAAACTTTCGACAGGTAATCATTTTAACGAGTCGGAAAGAGACAGGTAACTATTAAGAGATAGGATGATCTCTCAAAAGTAACTTAATAAAATGGACGCAGTATAGTACGGATAAATACATATTATAAACTGTTTGGAAATAATGAATGACAAAAGAGCTACGAAAGAAGAAATCGAGCAATAGCGATTGGAGATAGGCCTAAGCCGGCCTAGACGCACACATAGACCAAATTAGTGATGTGCTGAAAAAAGGCTAAGTCAAAAGAACACAAAACAGAAGAGCATGCACGAAGGTTGATGAGTGTGCTTTGCGTCACCCCGTTCCCTGGGGTGATCGCTTCAGATGATGCCTTTGACGCCTTCCCGGCTAAAGGCAGTCCCAGGGGGTGTTTTAGTCAGTAGAAAAAAAAATTGATGAGTGTGGAAGAAGCGAGAGAGGTATGTTTGGATCGGTGCACCTGACGTTCGATTCACCTACCGCAATATGAGACAGGCGTCATGATAAGTATGTATGAATGTCTTAACTGATCAGAATATAAACGAGTTGGGGAAAATAGTGATGCGTGAAAACAAATACGAGGGCAATCAAAATGTTTGTAAATTGTGAACGAGTGTCGCGTGTCACGGGCCGATTATCTGTCTCTAGGCGGTGCCTCCCCTTGCGACCAGGCGAATGAATCCACTTTCAGCTTTCCACACGACGGTGAGGGCAGACATGCCCATCGTTTTTTTATTCGTCGTGCATGTCACCGGACTTGATGATATGTTGA
The DNA here is from genome assembly GCA_947507595.1 of Pyralis farinalis. NCBI lineage: Eukaryota > Metazoa > Arthropoda > Insecta > Lepidoptera > Pyralidae > Pyralis > Pyralis farinalis. The sequence goes on from OX382272.1 coordinate 18,082,490, forward strand.
TTTGACGGTAAAGGGATGACCTTTATCGGAAAAGGTAAATAAAGAAAGCAGGGTTTGTTGCGAATTACTGATAAGGTTAATTTTTATTATGTACTAATTGCCGTTGTGGACTTTAGTTTTCCATGTTTTACGTAGTAAATCAAAATATTTTCCTCCAACGCTGTATAGAAAAAAAACAAGACATTTCTCTAAAGAAACACAACAATGAAATAATAAAACTCGTTCGGGAGTCGCAAAACGTTTGCAATTATTTGTTGTGTCTGGCAAGTCGTGTCTGGCATGTTCTGTCTGGCAAGTCGGAGAGAGCGACTAGCTGTGACATATGTTCGAGTTGACATCGTCATACCACAGAAAACATCATTTATTATTATAGACCGCAGCTATAAAAGTTTTTTATTTTTATTAGTAAATTTAACTCTATAGGTCTAAGGTGGCTTTGCTCGCCTATACCTTTTGTTACATTTATAGTTCTTAATAGTGTGAATTTTGTTAATCAACAAGTACTTTGTCTTAAAATATACAGTTTTAAGACAACGTTATTAAAGTTTTTTATATCACTGAGACAATTAAGTGTATGACCTGCTTGATGGTAAGCAGTTGCCGTAGCTCTGGACGTTTTCACCGATGCTATTGTAGAGTTATGTAGGCAACGACCGAACAATTCATCTGAATATAAGAAAACAAAGTCTCTCACTACATCTCTTTATTGTTTTAATAGTATGTTTTATGAACCTGTATTTATAATACTTTTATGGACCACTAAGGCGGCAAACAGGTGTTACCGTCGTCTATGAACATTTTTTCAACACCATGGTGTAAATATTACTCTTACTTACACTTTATAATATTTTATTATATTTTTTTTAACATTACTAATAGATAAGTATGTTTCAATTAAAGAGAAAGTGTTTTCAAAATTTTTTAAGGTGTAATTTCTCCTTTTATTCCGGCACATCTCAATGTCGTCAAATTTTTTATATATTTTGTTCTTTACTCTCTTAGTTTATAACATATCCTTTTTTGGTTAATTAATATTGGAATATAGTAGTTAAACGCTTCTGTGACAGAAGCATGAATTGTTATAGACCTTGTTAGCCTTCCAAAAAATTACTGCATAATTCAACTTATACCGACATACTAAACAAGTAATCAACTAATAATCAACAAGCGACACATAAGCTTTGAAACTAAAATATTTTACATAGAAAATTGATCTATTATCCCCTGTATGACCCTTGCGTTATGCCCAGGGCTTAAAATTCGGTCCTTACACACCTCGCTCGCTTCTTTAACACTCGTAACTCTTTTCATGCACGCTCGCCGGTTCTAGGGATCAAAAAACACGGCCTATTTAGGCGTGGTAGGCGAATCTTGGCCTTCCACGGCTTCTACATTCTTCCACTTTCGCAGTATACAATTTGTTTCGTCATTCGTTCGTTGGGCACTTAATAACGGTATACTATCTATTTAAAAAAAAAACGTATACGTCTCGGGACGCCCGACAGAAGTGATAACTTAAACTAATCTACATATAATTAAAGCTGCCGTATGCGTGAGAGAAACGGAAGCCAGACAGACTGGCGCCGTAACGCGTTACGTAACGAAACGGTCTACCCATACCTACCATAAGAAGTTATCACTTCAAAAAGTCACCATAACAAAAGTATACTTATGTTAAAAGATGACATTCAGTACCGGATGTCGCGGTGATTTTGCAAAACTCACTTGTGCAATAAAATCTATAGCCGTGAAAACGTTTCATTTGGAAGTGGAGAACGTTCGTTTTATGCCCAATTTTGTCATTGCCACACATTTACTTCCAATAATCTCATGCAAGTACTGTTACACCGTTGCCATCTCATTTTCTTTAAATAAGGTTAACTACAGACTATCTGATATTTACAATGCGTTTGTGATAACGTCGCGATTATTTTAACCTGTGACATCTATGCAAGTTCCATTACGGATAGCATTAAATTGTTATAACTCGGCCATAGATCATTTTGGACAGTTGATATTTCTTTTTAATAAGATTTACCCCACACCGGTGTGTATTTTTGTCAAAGCGTTTGTCAAAATTTCGCTCTTATTTCAGCCTGGTGGCCTCTGATAAGTGTCATTAAGTATGGCATTAAATTGTTCTAATTTGACTAGACTGTTTCATTATATTCATTCTTTAAAACAAAAACACTCAATTATTTTGATGGACGTACAGAGAGCAACAGATCAAGCTAGATTACCTTGCACTTTATGTCAGAGCAGCAAAGATTACATTCGAACGAAATTGTATAGCTAAGCTGTCACTGTGTGTGTACGTGCGAAGCTATGGAAACTAATCAAACGATTTTGCGTAGTAACTCAACTCATCGCTATGGGTAGGGGATAAAAAATATTGCACAGCTCCTATTGGCTAGTTCACGGACCAATATCGCGTCACTTATCGGTTTATTGGTTAAAATATCCTCTAATTGGTCAGTAGGCTTAAATCGCAGAGATATTTAGCGGCTAACTAAGCTAAACACTACGTTTTTGTGAATGAGGGTTGCCTTTCAAGCCGTCAAGTGGTTTATTAATTTGTGTTTACAACGAGTCTAAATAATATAAACTAAGAACTAAACGTTGTATCAACTGACACTTACTAAGATAATGTTTATTTATAGCAGGTTATTACATATTTAATTTGACTGACATTTGAAAGGTTAAAAATATGTCAAACATATTAATTTTGACGTGTTGGGAAATATTTTTGAATGACTGAACAATAAAAATGGTTCATTAATGTTCACGATAATTATGTAAGAGCAAGTTCGTTGGAGAAAACGTAATAAATTGCCCGACCAGCTATAAGACGGGAAGTTTTAAAAGTTGTTGTTAACAAATGGCGCTTGTGCAATATTTATTATTGAAGTAAAACGGGCATTCGCAAAAATAAATAACAATTCATTGCATATATTATTGTTAAACTATTCAAGGCGATATAAATTAACAGTGTGTAAAGATTTTCACAAATATTTACTTGGCAGGTCGGCGATAAGTCAATAGATACGATAGCGACATCACATTTGTGTTCATACGTTTTATCTATAATATAATAATTCACAAGAATAGCCCAACATCGTAAAGCGTTCATCAATCAACGGATGTTTCCGATCTATTTGTGTTGTCAACTCATCAGAAATCAAACGGGTCGTGGCGGGTGTGGGTATGACCGCGCGCCCGACGGCATCGCATCGCAATGCTTACTTAAACTCCTCCGTAAACATTTGTTTTGGTTTGACGTGTGTTTAACGATAATGGAGTAATATGTTACAATGTTTATATTATGTCGCGTAATGAACGCTAATACCCGCTAATATCTACTTCACGGTGAGTTATAATCGATAAGCAATCGCTTGAAAAATTGAACAAATACACGAGTGTAGATTGCCTATAAAACGTTATAAATTTCATATTCACGATAAAAATGATGTACATTATTATATAAAAATATGCTAATCGTCCGCTGATATTAGTAAACAAATAGACTTCTGACTTAAGCGGCATTAAAATGATCATTACTCAAGAGATACAATTTGCATTCTAGACAAATTACGGCAAGAAGCAATATACATAACAAACGAGGCGCCGCCATATTTATAAAAGCTAATGAAAATAATGTAAGCTAAACGATCTTCACAACGCCACTTTCCAAATAATAATGACGCGTAGGTATTACGGTACCGTATTAGTTAAAACGAGGGGCACACATGCCTACATGACGTACCTACCTACTCATTTCCCTTTAGTAACAAGTGCGCCGATGATACGAAACCGTTCAGAGATGTCAACGTCTTTACATAACTAAAGTGAGATTTGTCAACAGCGCGATTGACTCACTTTACAATATAAATACTTGAACATTATTGAGTAGTTACGTAGTACGTAGTTTACGAGTGGGTGAATTTGCAACGTTTCCATTGCAATGTAAAACAAATGTACAGCGATATGAGCGAAGGCATTTTACACGATTATTAGTCACACATAAAAACACAAAATCCGATAAGAGATTGTGTGACTGGGTGAAAAATTAGTGGAGAGAGGCTAGTGATGACTAGTACGACATATATTCACATTGCCTCGCAAACTCATCAGGTTGTTTGATCGCGATGGGCGAGAGGGCGCCTCGGTCGTTCGTGGCAGATCGCCGAGATACGCCGCGAGCGCTCCAGAACCGTCCGCCACCGAACATCTTCTGACGTCGGCACCGCTTCCCCATCGACATCGCGATTCTTGCCACTTGGGGGACTTGGCACATCTTATAACGAGCCCCTGAAGTGGGTAATATATTTAACATTAAAATCTACGATACGGCGACGTTTCATTTTCTTTGATCTAATATCTGAATAAGGATCTTTTTGTTACGAGTCATCAATGATAAGCTCATTTATATAACATTGTTTGATCTGATGGATTATTTTGTGAATTTGTGAGTAATTAAATACCTGCTAATAATGTAATGATTGATTGTTACGCATTGCCTACAAATACGTAATAATGAAAGGATTACGGTTGAAGATGAAGTGTTGAAACAAGTCGATGAGCTTCTTGGATGCGCTTTCAGCAGGGATAGAAGGTACACCACTGATGTGGAAATACGAGTGAGTGCTGAGAGTAGTGTGAATGGCGCGTTGGGAAAACTTCTTGGCAGTAAAAACTTGACCCAGAAGGCACAGCTCGCTATACAGTGCAGTGTTTGTCCCAACGCTTACTTATGGAAGCGAGAGCTGGGTATGGAGAGAACATGAAAGTAGGATAAACGCTGTCCAGGTGCGAGCGTTGCGCAAAATTTGTGGCGTAACGCTTGTAGAACGTATTCGCAATGATGATGTTAGAAACAGAATTTGTCTGAAAGAGAGCGTCGGTGTTAAAATAAGAAGAGGCATGCTCCGTTGGTTCGGTCATGTAGAAAGAATGACGAAGCAGATATACAACGCAAAAGTGGAGGGATGTAGGATCCGAGGAAGGCCTTACTTACCTACCATGAACAAATTGGTAGTGTCCTATCAGAAGGCGATGTCACGAGCCTTAGAAACTGGCAAGCGTGCATGAGAAGAGCAATGAATGTTAAAGAAGCGAAGGTGTGTAAGGATCGAGTCACGTGGCGCTCAGTGTTCTCTGCCTACCCCGCAAGGGATTTGGCGTGAAGTTATAGATAGATAGATAGACGTTATAATGAAACCGGTGAAATTAGAATCGGATTCGAGCACTGACGGTCCCGTACCATTCATATTACAATTATAATAGACTAATACACCAATATAATAAATCCTACTAATATTATAAATGCGAAAGTTTGTATGTATGGATGTTTGTTCCTCTTTCACGCTTAAACGGCTGAACGGATTTGAATGAAATTTGGCACGTAGATAGATTATGATCTGGATTAACACATAGGCTACGTTATTTGACTCCACGCGGGCGGAGCCCCGGGCAGCAGCTAGTAATATATAAAATAGGGAAGTTAAGTCGCGCGATTATGACAAGCGTTCTTACGCTACGGTTCCCCCTTTACGTGGTGGTGATGGGCCGTATGCTTGTATGCCTCCTGACGTTGTATATACTATAAAAAGTTAACCTTAAAAAAATAGCACATAATATTGGACAAGACGGTGGTACTAGTAAATATTGGTTGTATGTGTAAACATGTAATTTAACAAAGCCAAATTGTACCGTGGCAAGTGCACGCTTATTACAGTGCATTGTCGGTGGTAAATAGAGCCCGTGCCCGGCAATATGCGGACATCCATCTAAATCAAAAGTAATAAAATCAAATTCAATGACCGTGTTAACACCAAAATGTTTTCATTTCAAAGTACTTTGTATTCAAACAGTTGTCACTTCGTTGCGAAATCCATAAACCACAATATGATCTAAAAGCGATAACCATTTGGCTCGGGGGGATTTGTAATCATTTTCACCCTATCTGAGAGTCGGAAACCGAATACTTACCCATTGCGGGGAATTCTCTGATAAGTAACTCCCCCGATTCCTTTGGCTTCAGTTATGATTTCAAACGTTCTCCCTCCGATATTGGCCGTAAATGTTATTTTTATGAAACGTTGATCTTGTGAATAAGAGAAACGAAAATAATAAAAATGTATTGAGACGATGGAGGTTTATTGGTACGTCGATTACCACTGTGTTTTATTTACGAAAAATACTCTACTTTGCAAACAAAACGGGTACTTAAGCAAGACAATGACATACCATAGCCCGGTCAGCTATTTTTTTATTTATTTCTGTTTCATATTCAATTAATATCGTTGCTTGTAATGTAATGGATCTAATGGAAATAAATTTGATATCTTTCGATTGAATTTTACTTGTTGATGTTGTTACTGTATTATTTGTCTATTGACAAGTTAAGTCGAAAAAATTTCGGTCCTTAAGCAATAAGCAATGGACTTATTGCGGGGTACAAAGATACAATTTTCTCTAATAAATGTATTATAATGGTGATAATTCGCATTTCAAAGAATATCTATGTTTTAGTCACTCACGTTGTAATTTTTACTAAAGTATTTATTAAGTATGTTTTCGTTGATGCGATAATTTCATTGGAGCCAGTGTTTAATGTTTATGAAATTTTCCATTGAATTTATATTTTCGGCTATGTAAACCATAATCGCTTGTTTTTCATTAATAAGTAGGTATATTTTAACGTCATGCACGAAACATCAACTTTTTGAATGCTGTAGATTTGCCTACATATACTCAAATCAAATATTGAATAAATACGTATTAAACACTAGCCTCCAAGGTCTTTAACGTGAAGATATAGCTACATAAAATATACAAAGCAATTTACTTTTATAAATAAAGTTTTCAGCACTTTTTGTCTTCTTTAATATAATTCATCAAAGGCCAATCATTAATTGTCTGTTCGCAGAATAATTAAAATAATACTTGTTGAACTATAGTTAAATAAGACGGTTACTTAATTAAGTATGCGCATTAATGGACAGATGCAGCGTTGATTTACAATAACTGTTATGAACTACTTACCTATATAAAAACTTAGAGTAAATAAAAGCGAAAATCAAACTCTGCACCCATTTTTTAGAACATTAACAAATCATAATTATTCCTTGACGACTTCAATCACTTTGAATTGTACAATATTTTTTTCTGTGATTACGAGTGTGTAAACATATATTTAGTAACAACGTCTATAACTGTAAGAGGACTTAAATCCACTTTGGATCGTAAAGTTGCTAGTAACATTCAATTACGTAAAGCACGTCTTTCTCCGAGCGAGCTAAACAAGTTCGTGTTGGCAGGGGCGCTATCAAAAGGAAGGTGGTTCGCGTAAAGATCCCGGCGAGTAAATATTTCAGAAGAATATAATGTAATTTGCTTCACAACATTCCATGATATACAATATAAAAGTCAAATTGTGTTATGACAGCAAAAACGTTCCCGCCCCAGCATAAAGTCGTACCATAGCATGGACGTTGATTGTGACGCTAACATATCAGTTTCTAGCGTATCAGTTCTCAGTACATAATACATTTTACGTTCGTTTAGCAAATTTAGTCCTTTCCTTTTGCAATGCTATCCAGTACCTCAACATTTAGACCACAAATTAGTACGCAAACACAAATAACAAATAAGTCTGAAATATCAAACTTTTACTGATTTTGACGTCTCAGCAGTCCTTCGAACGACAGATAAAAGTTCTCATCTCATCTGTTTTCAAATTTGTGATAAACTTACGCAGTTTGAAAGCGATGCAACTAAACTAGTTAAACCAAATAAAAATAAAAAATGTATCAATATGTAGTTACAATACAAACAGATTATTATTTATATGATATATGATTTACAATATGCGCATATTTGCATCTCAGTTGCAGCAAATAACTATTTGCTGGGGAACTTGCTCAAACTTCATGAAGCTGTATTATTAAATGTCGTCGATATTTGAATACCGAATCGCTTGAATATCGCTCAGGGATTAAATTCCTTACAAAAGAACGTGTTAGCTCCACTGATATTAAAGAAAGGTTGGATATTGTATACGGGGATTCTACTACATCATTTTATACCGTCAAAGATTGGTGTAAAAAATTCCATTTAGGATAATAGTCTATCGATGACAACCTACACTCCGGTCCGATCGACCCGGTCTGCAGACAACATCAAGATAGTGAAGTTCTCGTGAGCGATTGATGAAGGCAAAAGGCATAGCAAACAAGGATAGAGCTTTCATAAACTACATTCCTTAAGATTCTTCACGAACATCTTGAATGTCCTTACGATTCTTCATCGAGATTCTAATAAAGTCTGTGGAAGATTGGTGGCACTTCTGTCAAGTGTACAACAAAATGAACGGGTCATGTTGTCCTTATAAATTATGGGAGACCTATAAAAAACTTTTTTTCAATTAACACAGGGGAGATTAAATTATGATTTTTCTTGAGATCCGCTTTTGACAAGAACAGTGGATGCAATAGAGTTCTTTTGGTGAAAGTGTCACGGAATAAACAAAAGTAAAACTGTGTTCATGAAAACATTACGGCTACGGTATTTAGGGATAGTGTAGGAACATTGTTAATAGACAAAAGATTGCAATACGTTAACCGGGAACTATTATGTTGACCTTAATGTGCAATTACCAGAAGCAATCGCTCAGAAACATCGTGGAAAACTAAACAAAAATGTGCGGCTTCTTAGTGACAATGCAGCCGTCCACACCGCCCCGCAATTACAAAGACTGCGGTTTCGCAAAGTGGCTTCACTGAAATTTGTCACCCACTGCAGTGATTATTATTTGTTTAAAAAATTGAAAGCGTACAGATTTTTCACTGATGGTGCAGTGAAACTTCCTACTCCTACTGATGGTGCAGTGACCGTCATACTTTTGTTCATTCAAAGTATACCTATAACGGGCCTCAAGGCGCTAAGACCGAATGTTTATAAAGCTATATTACTGAACTCCGATTAATAAAGAATAAGGTGTAAAAGTATTGTATTGTATAATTGTTTAGTATATGTATAATGAGATTTAATTAGTATTATGCCGAATGTGAATGTGCATTATCTATATATAGTGAAATAAAAAGTTACCTGATCTTCGTCGTCGTATTTGTTAAAGAGTATAATAGTAGGTAATTCTTGTGCATCCGTGTTATATATACAAAGTTTTTCGTCACATTTTTGAGGAAATAATGCCAAATATAAGCCGATGGAATTGTACATAAAATACATCTCGAACAGAAAATGATAGACAACTAGCGCGGAGACAACCCGATAGCAGCGATGGTGGTTGCGTGCACTGTCTGTTACAGATGACAGGCAATCGCAGAGAAGCCCATAACAGTCATGGCACCGACAACATGCTTTTATGTAGTAACGGTAGTGAGTGGGCGGGTGGTGGCGGGTGCTAGTTTACGCGATATAACTGCACAGGAACTACACAAAGAAACAATGACTTTCGCAAAATAATACGAATCTGTTAACTACTCAATACTTTTATGTAAAGAGTATGGAACTATTTCAATAACATGACCCATTTATTGTAAAAGTTGGGCGTCAAAAGTTAATTGAATATTACTTCTAGTGAACGCATTAACATAGCCTCGAGTTGAACAGACTCTTTACCATTAAAATTCCCTTTTCTTCCCAACTTATAGCTTTCCGTTTAACTTTTTGTTGGCTGCTAAACTGTAAAACCGTTTTCGCATTTAAATTTTGAAAGCGTTTTACTAGTGCGCACTGTTGTAAGAATAACAATTACGAAAATATAGAATATGTCAGTGGAGCATCAGTCAGAGCCAATCAGAGTTCCCTGTTACATCGATGCATATTCAATATTTCTATTCTACTGCAGGCAAGTTGGATAAAACAATTACCGATTAAAATTCTCAATGTCACCAAGTTCTATGTAGGTACGGATATCGGAGGATGTATCGGGTGTAAACTATATTTTGCTTGGACATGGTAAATAAACTAGAGGCCTGTCTTTACTTGTCTGCGCCGTGAGAGTATAAGTTTCCCAACTCCGAATTAAGGTATAGCGATATATTACGAACAGCTCGTCTGGGAAAGCACAGCTCCATAGATACACAATCCTCCAGTGTTGTCGAGTTCATGCCATATTTGCACCAATTGGGACGACAATGCACGAACGATACTCTTGTGGGAAGTACCCAGAGCCTATGATATCTGCTTCGTTTCGATTGCCTATAGACGTTTGCCGCGCTACGTAAAAGAAAACAAACATAGCCATATAATAACCGAAAAATAATTATTCAGGTGCATGCTTTTAGTTATTTTCTTGAATATATCTTACCGCCAGTTTCACTAGCATAACGCTGTAAATCTTCGATTATAGATAACACAACCTTTATAAAATGATACGAAAACTATGTCAAGGGCGAAATTCAGGTAATATGTAATTATAATAAACAATACGATAACATCGAATCGAATGTGAAACTTGGCACAGTACTATCTTACCTGGCCCTATACATGCTGCGAACTCGAAGCTGTGCGATGTAATTTCATTGACAGAGCGAAGATATAGCGAACTGATAGTTCAATTTATCATATTGTGTTTTACAGATTGATATTCGGAACAAACTATGATCTCTGCAACGGCCGCTGCGAGAATGAGTAAACATGTGCAGAACTCCTCGGATTATGATCAACCAGGTGACACGAAACTAACCTTCCTTACATTATCCACATTTTTGTAAAAAAATGAACTGTATTGTGCACTTTTAAAATAATCTCAGTATCAACTACCTTCAGTGATGGTCAAGGACGTCACCGCCGTGTCTGCTGGCCGTCTCAAGCAATTCATACAATTTACTACCCACCTACAACCTCTGAGCAAACAAGCTCTAATGACAGCTACGCCTACCACAATTACTCTAACATCGAGATTTAGTAGCTCGCCATGTTATTTACTATAGCAATAAATGTACACTATTAACACATTTACAATTGAGCGCGCCACTATAATCAAGTGAAAGCTGTATTTTATTGTTTTACGCTAAGTAAAATGATTGTCTTATTTGGTGAAACTAGGTACAAGATTAATGAAAAAGTAATTATAGTAGCAAAGTTTCAGATAATGATAGCGTAATTATTTATAATTACGTTTTGTTTAAATTAGTTTTACTTAACAATAGCGGTTGTAGAGTTCTAAAGACTAACAAGTCGACTGTTACTTGTTATAGAGTGCTAAGTTACAAAGTTAGTCGAACTTAAGATACTGGTGGTGTTGAAAATCTAAGTGGCGTAACAAAATTCGACGCTGGAGTCAGAGTAAGTGGTAATAAAAGCGAAACGAAGCGGTTTAAAGTTTACCCAGGTAAGTATTTATGTCATAGCTTGCTAACATCGGGCTCTTGGGAACGGTGTTAGGGGATGGGTCACAGGGGTGTCTAGAGCCGTCGTAGCTTTGCCTTGTAAAGCGGGTAATATTGATTTTGTACATAAAACTGTACTAATAATGAGACTAAACGTCAACACATATTTTTAACGGTAAGAACATAAGAGTAAATGTTTATTTTTATGGTAGAAGCTATTTTTAGGTATAAACATGATGTGCTACGGATCTCTAAACAAGCGACCCGGGTTAAGTAGGTTGGGTGGAAGATAACAATAACCATGTACTTGTTAGATTAATATTATAATAAAACCTTTACGGTAAACGTTGTTTTTTCAATACGTTTGTTTTATAAGTTAAGTCATAATGAAGTCGGATTTTGATAGGAATGTAGCATCGCGTTTTTGTATACTGAAAAATAACTAATAGTCAAATACATCACATGTTGTACCCCTACTATCGATTCATAAGCCAAAGCAGTCATTTTAAAATTTTTGTCTTACTTTCTGTCCGTTGTGTATGCATTATGCAAAAAATCCTGAACGAACGTTGAAATTTTACACAGTCAATACATGTCGGGTCACCGTTTAGCCAAAATTTTATGAATTTTACTAATAAGATATCACTTACATGCTCTCTGTAGATCGATTGTTATGTTATACCATGAAGATACCATAGACAAACATGTTTGCTTATTACGATACTATATCAATAAATCATTTGTGACCAGATGCCTACCACAAACAAAAATATTCGATACGATCACACGAAATATGCGGAAAAATACTCTAAGAAATCACGATTCACCTTTTTAACAAGATAAAAATACCCTTGAAAGAAAATGGATTGCAGCTCGCCCGCCAAAATCCGATGTCTACAATATTTTACGCTCGCTAACTTCTTCATGCCACATCCAATCTTTCTTCTGCCGCTTATCAGGTAGACGGGCCTTGTCAAACTTTTCAAATTAGTTGCAAACACGCTTCATTTTTTATTTTTAATAAACAAAGTTATCCAGTTGTTTTTGTTTGAAAAGCGATTAGATGTTTTTATAACTAAAGTAGGTGATGGGAGGCGATTTGATCAGCTATTACTGTATAAAAACGAACTACTAACGGGTTTATATCGATGCCTAGGGGACGTGCAAGGGTCTGTAAATTTCATACATTCGTAAAGCAAAGGGTCTGCAGAAAAGAGGAAATATATAGGCAAGGTGTCTACAGGATACAAATGATGTAAATCTCAGGGTTAGAGGATTCTTGCGTCACACGTTCGCCTTTCCGTTGTGATTACCAAGATTTTTCAATACTATTTTTTCCTTAGGGAATGCTAGGTCTAGCAGTCGTCTGTCAATCTGTGCGTCACCGTACTATTATATAGGTATACTAGAGAGTATTTGAATATTTCTGTGCGAATACTGGTATCACGTTCGTCTCTAATTCTACTTGTATATACTGCTGTCCGTAAACATTTGCGATAAATTCAACATTACGTTGTCTAGTCGTTGTAGTCAAAATTAAAAGAAAACTTTCATAGTACAAGGAGTTGCTGTATAAACAGCCAGAGTGGCAACGAGCAATCAATACTCCATGTATTGCACGCATACATTGGCTACAGTAACCAATTTATATCAGGCGGGCCGCTTTATGCTACACGATGTTGAATAAAAAAAATCAAGGCCAAAGAGTTGAACTAATTTTCATTAAATTTAGTATAGATAGAAATTACTCTTCATGATTCATTGAATTCACTGTTAAAAGCTATAATTATATTCAGCCCGTTCTATTATTATGCGTATACGCCGTATATTAATTATGTCAGATTAATCAGCTGCTCAATTATGTATCGATGTCAGAGATAAAGTAATCCAATAACAGCTTAATTAAGTATTTAAAATAGAAACGAAAAAAGTGGCTAACAAAATGTAGTGTACAAAAAATGTGCACTATAGAGCCATGACTTGAAACAGTCAAGGCGGTGACCGACCGTGGGAAAGATTTCGAGAACCGGCAAACAAAATTATTGTTATACTCTCGAACTGTCCGAGAGGCATTTGACGACAGGGTTACGCTTGACTGTATTTGTGGTATTTGTGACGCAGAGCACTGAAAGAAGTCCACGTGTACAAATAACCAGGGTTTGGTTGTAAATAATCACGTCATTAGAAATCTGTAAATCATGTTGGAATCAATTAGGTTTAATATTATCAATATAAATTCGTTCGTGATTGTAATAAAGGTGTCGCGTATGCTTTACCATCTTTGCTGCAGAAGCTTACTAGTACACTCACTCACTCGCTGGAACAAAAACCTCCATTCACAGTGTTTTTATTTACAGTTTTCAGTGAGGTGGAGCAGGTCGTGCTGATTCAATGCGTCCTACCTCTCCTGGAATATATCATGAATCAATCAAACAGTCCATCCTCCTCATGTGTTTGATGTTAAGTCATGTGCCGCTCGGTTCTCTCTGCCTATGCAGCAAGGGACTCTTCAAGTTATAGATAGATAGATAGTTATGCTTGACTTGTAGAGTCTTTCTGTTCTAATTAGGTGACAAACAAACAGAAGGCCACGTTTGGTGCAAAAATGGCATCGACACCTACAGGACCGTGGGACTGAGGCGAGAAACAAGGCTTTGTGCAACGATTATGAATAAGTTCATGACAGTTACAAAATTTAAAATTGGAGTGTGGGGAATTTTTATTCATAGGGTGGTCCAACCCTAGGTGTTTTGTAGAGGTATGTTAATACACTTATAGCAAATCGTACGACATTTTTTTAAATAAAATGTTATGAGGAAGTAATGCTGAGGAATATATAAGATAACTTTTGCTAGGGATTTGAATTTAATTTCAGGTTAGATATAAATAAACTTAAATGAAATTTAAATCTTACCTTACGTAAATTTATTTTTAATCATAATATAGGACAGAGAAGATTTCTGAGCCCATATCCGTTGTACTTTAGATCTAGTACCTACTTGATGATGCGATTGTAAGAGATAATTGCGCTAATTGAAACAATAATAAACTTTACCCCGCGTCTATACGCTCCTACAAAAAATACGAAACTTATACGAAAAGAAGCTTTCCTCAGAGAGTTCCAAATTCAGTATGTCACAAAACATAATCCCGTCACAATCCGTTCAGTGTTTAGCCATCTCGACGAAAGCCGAACACACAGTCTATCGCTATTTATATAATTAATATTTGTTAGGATTTTTGAGAAAGAACTGTGGGGTAAGATTGGGTTTTCGAACGACCGGCATTGTTATAACAATCTTTGTTATCTGCAAACGAATTTCTACTAATACCTGTATCAACTATAGACAAACAAAAAGCTTTGCAAATTAAATAAAAACGTTCACAAATTGGACAAGTGGAAATCAATGCCGATCGATATAAATCATTTTCATTACGTAATTACGCCACTACAATAGTATTAAAGGGGAATTCACTAAGACAGAGGATACCTAGCAGATTCAACAGCTGTATAAATTTATAAATGAATAAATTATACTGAACTGTTCTAATAACACTTAACCTGTTCATAATTTCAAATCTTGATAATAATGACATAAACACGACAATCATGCTATACTTGGGAATTGAACAATGTTATAACAAAAAATAGTGTACATAATCGTTTCGCCTTAGTTTTTTTTTTCTAAACTCCTCTTATCTCCTAAGTTGACATGAAATCACTTGTATTTTATGTTAATCACCCATGATTTGTGTACATAAACAATATATGCCTTCTAATTCCAGCATACGTTCATGTAAACAAAATCGTCTAATACATAAGCAAACAGATAGGTATTTAGCATAATTTATGTGGGAAATAACACATCGGTCGCGTAGTAGCGTCTGAAATATATATATATATTTATATTTTTCGAATCATCTTATGACTTCCATAATAGCTACGTGATTTAATTTTGGACAACGTTTGTAAGGTTAACACCAAGTGCCTTTAACCCTAAGGTTCGTGATTTGGATGGCCACATAGGACAAAACATTATTGTGCATAAACATGTCTGTTTGTTTTGGTCTGGGTGTAGAGGAGAGGTAGAGCGCATCAAAGCTACCCGTCCGCGGTCAAAGTACACCATCTCACAGGAAACCGCATCCAAATAACAACTCCTTGGAGGGTTGTTGTGTTCCAGCGAGTGAGTGAGGTTACGAGTAAGTTCTGTGACGACGTTGTATAAAAAGACAGCTTACTCTTAGAAGCAATGGCAAATCCAGAATGGCAACACTTGCGGTACTTTGAATTAAAAGACTTCTGGTACAAGTATTCCGATAAGTCAACATATGAGATGAGACATTATCTACAAAACACCACAATCACATCTGTCCTCAGTGCAATTGGCCAATCGCGGATTACTAGCCCTGGTAAACTTCCCCAGTAGTGTGTGTAGTGCTTTTATGCGCCTTTTCTAAAAAAACAGACCAAGATAAATCGTCATGTGTGGGTGCCGAACCCACGAACCTTGGTGTTAACGTAGCATTGCTAATCACACCGCCACCGAGCTGGTCGGAAACTTTGAAATTGTCTAGGAAAGATGGTAGTTGATTTTTTTGCTGGTGGAATAAGGGTGAAGCGTGGAGCGCTGGAAGGAAACATACTCCGCCAAAAGTTCAACTACATCAATAACATTGGATTGCTATTAGGTATACAAATTGACGCGTCATATTTGCGGAGCTTCCGTTGCAAATATGTCACAGCAGAAAATCCTCTCCGGACAGATTGAACAATGCTCTGAGGTTCCGTGAACATTTTTTTTCTGAATTCACTGAAACCTTCATTGAATTCTATTTAGATACCTAAAAATCTGTACAACGCGGTCTCTGTCAACTGAATGTTGCCAATATGATTTTTTCTTTTTATACAACGTCGGGAGACATACAACCATACGGCTCACCTGATGTCAAGCGGCTACCGTAGCCTACGGACGCTTACAATAAATTAAGTATAACTCGCACGATGCTACCTCTGCTGCTTACACAGCAACTCCCTAGGAGCTTAATGGTGATCTCACTCACTCACAGGACCACAACAACCCTCCAGGGAGTTATTTGGCTACGGTTTTCTGTGAGGTGGAGGTACGTTCCAGACGGACTGCCCATGCCAAGACAAACAGACAAATGTTTGTCCTGTGCGGGAATCGAGATCACGAACGTTGGTATCACAGTAGCGTTACTAACAACTACCTCACCAAGCTCGTCGTCATCGACGTTGTTTAAGTTTTATGTGCAAGCTGCTTAGTTTACGACCATAGAGAATCTAACAATGACCACCCTGCCAACTAGCGAAATCCCTGATAATGAGATGTACGTAGAGGTATATTTGAAAAAATATTTTTTTATACTACGTCGGGAGGCATACAAGCATACGGCCTACCTGATGTAAAGCAGGTACCGTAGCCTTATTAACGTTGCGATATATTAAGTATCACTCGCGCGATGCCTCTGCTGCTTACACAGCAATGTAAGCAGCAGAGGAGGCATCGCTCCTTGGGAGCTTACTGGTGACCTCACTCACAGGCAGGAACACAACAATCCTCATTAGTAACCGAACTGGGGACGTAACTCTACACTAACATCTCGCTGACGGGTTCGCATGTTTCTGTGAGAGTGAGATTACGAGTGAGCAGCAGTGGACAACGCACGAGCGACATGTCTTGTGTAACAGGCTAAAGTAACCGCTTCTCATCAGACGGTACATTTTTCATCCTACGTAATATAGAAAAAGGGCATCCGCTAAGAAAGTGTTAAATTGATCATCGTATGATGTCGATCTACTTGATCCCGACATGATATGAGGCGGGTAAGTAGCTGGAAAGAGTATTCGAAAAGTCTTACGGATTTCTGAAAACTATATATTTATTAATAGTCGTGCGTTCATATTACGTATGTAAATGCTGCTGACTTTGTCTATTGAGTATTTAATAAACTTTTATGGAAAATACATCAAATGCATTATAGTATCAATGAAAATATATATATATATATACTACTCTGTGTAAAAAGTATCGGGAATATGTCAATAAAAAGACCCGCGTAAAAGAGGTCGTTCTAATTTTTTTACTGCATGTTGGTAGCACTGTACTGATTTAGCGCGCAAAATTTGAGCGGGATCTGTCATTTAATTTGTTTTAAACTACACTTTTTGTTGGTCATAGTTTTGAGTCCTCGGCGATTTTTACAATGGAAAATATTGTTGAACAAAGAGTGTGCCTTAAATTTTGTGTTTCAAATGATATTTCATGTGGTGAATCACTAAAAATGTTGCGAAATACCTACGGCGAATCGTGTATATCGAAAACAAGGGCTTATGAATGGTATAAGGCTTTTAAAGAAGGCCGAGAAGTAGTAGTAGACTTGCCTCGTTCTGGTAGACCTTCAACCGCTACGACCAGAGAAAACATCGACAGAATCAAGAAGCTAGTGCTCGAAAATCGACGTATGAGTCTGAGAGAGTTGGCTAGTGAGGTGAACATATCTTTTAAGTCCGTCCACAACATTCTCATTGACATTTTAGGCATGAAACGCGTCGCCGCTCGACTAGTTCCAAAAGAGCTCAATTTTGTTCAAAAAGCGCAGCGAAAGCATGTCGCTGAAGACATGGTTTCCCGAGCTTCTACGGATCCGACCTTTATGAAACGTATAATAACTGGCGACGAGACATGGGTTTATGAGTACGACATGCAAACAAGCCAACAGTCTTCAGAATGGCGTCTCGAAAACGAGCCGAAACCCAAAAAACCGCGGCAAAGTCGCTCCAAAATCAAGGTGATGCTGACAGTTTTTTTTGACTACCGTGGTGTGGTTCACTCCGAATTCCTTCCAGAGGGAGAAACAGTGAATAAAGAATATTATTTAGGCGTCATGAAGCGTTTGCGTGAGAGTATCCGCCGAAAACGTCCAGATTTGTGGCAACACAACTCATGGATGCTGCACCATGATAATGCACCATCACACACAGCCATTATAGTGAAAGAGTTTTTAGCGAAAAATTCAACAAAAGTTCTCGACCAAGCACCGTATTCACCTGATATAGCTCCGTCTGACTTTTTTTTATTTCCCAAGTTAAAATTACCACTTCGAGGAAAACGTTTTGAGTCGATAGAAGCCATAAAAGAAAATTCGCTGAATGAGCTAAAGGCCATACCGCAAATAGCCTATGAAAAATGTATGGAAGACTGGGTGAAGCGGTGGAGATGTTGTATTGCAAGCGATGGGGCCTACTTTGAAGGCGATAAAATAAATTTAGATGAATAATTTGTATTTTTTGTTTTATTGACAAATTCCCGATACTTAGTACACAGAATGTATATATATATATATATATATATATATATATATATATATATATATATATATTATTTATAATTGTTGTAAACATGCAATGAAAAAAATGTTTGGACCGTATTTGATGAACTTTTTACAAATGTTATGTAATTAATTACATGACTTAGATACTCAGCAAGGTTTTATTTCGATACGTTCAGTAGAAGTAGGGTAACGCAGCAGCGCTTTGGGAGCCTTCTGGTAACCTCAATCACTACCAGGTTATTAGGGATGTTAGTGGTCTTTTAATGGTGGTTGTTTTCGTATATGGGCTGGAGATACCTTAGAAAACCCTACCTCTATTTCGCCAGAGAATCGTTTGCTATTTAAATGAATTTTCGTAACTAAGGATGACTTTATGACGAGCTCGGTGGTTCAGTCGTGAATGACGCGATTTTGACACTAACGCTCGTGGGTTCGATTCCCACACAAGGCAAACATTTGTGTGCATGAACATGTCTGTTTGTCTTGGTCTGGATGTTTTAAGAGAGGTAGGGGCATCAAAGCAGCCCATCTGGGGAAGTACCTCCACCTCACAGCAGCCAAATAACAACTCCCTAGAGGGTTCTTGTGTTCCTGCGTGTGGCGTGTGAGTGAAGTCACCACTAAGCTCCGAAGGAGTTGCTGTGTAAGCAGCAGAGGAGGCATCACGCGAGTGATACTTAATATATCGCAAGCGTTAATAGGCTACGTACCCGCTTTACATTAGTTGGGCCGTATGCTTGTATGCACCCTGACGTAGTATAAAAAAAAGTGAAAATTTATCCACTGAGGTAAAAAGAGAGTTTCTGACATGTAAGGGGATAGACTAAACGCAAACTTAGAGTAAACAAGACGTAAACCGCGTATTTAGAGTTTTATCAATACTTAAAACCCAAGGTGATGATATAGAGATATAAATTACCATTTTGATATAAATAATAGCCATGGAGTGGGAAAAGAGGTTGGAAGACGCTAGGGAGAGAGAAATGAACTTATCAATAGAAGATGATGCTGATAAAAAATTTGACAAGAAGCCATTAAACATACTGCTCTCTTAATTAAATTTCATATAAAATAATAACCAAAACGCTTTTTATATGGACAAAGTTGATAAAGTTATATAATCATATGCAAAACATGCACGTAAGAAAGAAGTTATTATTAAAAATCGAATGTTGCTACATCAGTTAGTAACATGGATATCATTGATAAAAACAGTTTACATCGATCGGTAGGTAGATCACGTACCTACCTACCGTCGTAAATTGGGCGTTAAATTATCGATAATAGAATTAGTACCTATTACCTACCTACCATTTCGTGGACGCTAATTTCTGAACAATTTTTGATTGTTCGACATTTCCGATGCTAGTAGTATAAGTTGACCAAATGCTGGCACAATGACCATAATTGCAACAAAAAAAAACTCGTTTTGCGCAGAAAATTAACTTACAGCCATTGTAAGCAGAAATTGCATAAGCGTTGCACACCGCATGTGGTGAATTAAATAGGAGCAAGGAACCTGTTCGGGCCTATAATATACGCGCGCGCCGCTCGAGCGAGCCACAAACGGCAAGCCTGTCGCCATAATTTAAAACGATAGCGCAAAATGTAGTTTTATTGTGCACATACGAGACTTCAACGTACACAACATATTGCTATTCGAGGACGGAGCGATAAATGAGCACAAACGAGCGAAAGCCACTTAGACCAAATTTACAGTTTGTGGGAGACCGCGGCTGCCGAGAACGGTGCCCCCGCGCCCCGACGGCGGCGCGCCCGTCAGCTGCTCACTACATAATAGGCGCCTACATACATACACAATATACACTTACGTCTTCGCAGCTTAGGACATTCTACTCTACGAAATATACAAACATAATTTATCATCTATGGCCAACACGTTACTTTCACTAACCGACTAGAAAATACACTAGGTTAGTACTAATTTTAAGCATTTGCACAGGGTTCATTCGATGGGTCAATGCACTTCCGAGGCGACGTCCAAAGCGATTACGAGCGCTGTTTTTGTAATGGGTATACTAATAAAGGACGAATTGACAATTCAGGTCAAAACATAAGCACTTGACAGGCATGCAAATAGATCTAAGTATAGAAAGTAGAATAATAACGATTAGGAATAATAAATACAGGCGTGGAGTCGCCTTAGGGGCGAAACGTTCAGATATCATAATAATTATGAGAACAATAACGAGGCATTAATTACAAATTATTGATAAAATAACAGGTACTAAGTTGATATAAAATGTTAAGACATTTACATGAATATGTAAATGTAAACAATGTACATATTGTATAAAGTTATTGAAGGGTTTCGGCGGAAATGATCGTCATTGCTCGTTGTTGTTTTTGGCTATTTCTATCTAACTAAACGCACTAACCTCGAGGTCTTCGTAGGTGCGAAATGCCATTATGGCGAAACCATCGATGATGTCCTCCTCTCCGAGCGGCTCTCTCGATTTTTTTCTCCTGGCCGGAGGACGAGGCGGTTTCTCCCGCGCCGGAGACTCGTCCTCGCCGCTGTCCCCATCCTTTACTTTGCTCTCTCGCTGTGCTTGCATGCGCTGTGCCCGCTCCCTTCGCCTATTTCTCTGATTGCGCTGCTTCACTTCGTTTTCCATCGTTCGCACATTATTCGAATCACCCGACCACCGTGCTGCACTACACTAAAGTCCGCACTACACTTTTATCACACATGGTTATCCGTCGTTTCTATGCCGTGTTATTTGACAAAATACAAATCTTGCACTCAGAAAAAGACACTGGCCGTTTCCAATGGCGGATCGTACACCGTTGCCGCATTGCAAGTAAAATGGCCGCGTAGCACTTGACAGGCTGTCTTCTAACACATTTACGTAAACGGAGGCATTATTTCACTGAAACTAAGATATACTACATTATATTTTAACACGAACTAACACAATAATACGATAAATTAACTTTATACATTATTCTCTGTGTTCAGAATCAGTCAATAGTCAATACAATGAAAGGTGTTGCACGACGCCAACGCTACGTTGCGGTCGCGATGGTAAACTAAAGCAGTAATGCCAACAGAACAAAACGTACATTCCGCGATATCGGGCGTCATTGGCAATGTGGCGCTCGGTCTCGCTCTTCTTGCTAATATAACTATCTCTTTCTATGTCATAAATTTCGAATATGGGAAACTGAAATATTATGAGAATTACTAAAGTAATCGGTAAGTCTGTAAGTTTATTCAACATTTGGAAAAAATATAATAGTTCCATAATTCTATGCACATATATGTGGTAGAAACAATGACTAAAATCACACGGGATATTCCTATGAAGTTATTTATTTGGTAGGTTGGCAATGATATCGGGGTTGAGATTTTGTTTGCATCGGCGTTTTCCAACATCTAACACTGTGTTGTATATTCATACTATTGAAAAGTTTCCTTGCACTACTGTGTGTCACTGTGTTTTAACCGCGACGATGAAGAAAGTGGATGTTATATTCTACATTAGTGTGCGTTGGGTGTGTGTTGTTTTTGACATTTCATTTTGGATGCGTTCAACAGATTTCTTTTCTGGAAATATTTCTTAATTAGTTATGTACTTATTTTTATGTCTAAATATTTTTTATTTGAGAACGAACATTTCAAATTAAAAAAAAAACATTTAAAAATAAAATCGTATTGGTATATTTAACTTTAAAAACCATAAAGCAAGTATTTTACAGAGGTTTTATTGACGGCCAACAGATGTCGCGTTTTTTAAATTTAGCTTTGAAGTCAAAGCTTTGGCGTCAACATGTTTACAAAAGAGTAAATCGAAATTTTAATTAGTAGGTAAAATAAAAAAGAAAACATTAAATAAAAACTATTAGCGATATTGGTAGTGCAAGGGCAAAAATAGACATCATATTTTTGCCCGCTACGGCAAATAAATGAGAGGGTTATGATTTTAGCATGCTATGTATGTATATATATCTGTCCATCATACGACCTAAACTATTCATCGTATATTCTATCTATCTATCTATAACTTCACGCCAAATCCCTTGCGGGGTAGGCAGAGAGAACCGAGTGTCACGTGACTCGATCCTTACATACCTATATTAGCTTTATACGTATTTATATTATTACATACGTATAAATATATACCTATGTACTTACAAAAGAAAAATAGATACGTGTTTAGTATCTATTACATAATCTTAATGCTATATACAACAAAATATGAAGCAAAAAATATGAATTATGCCCAATACATACATATTTAACACCCTTCTAAATATAGTTCAAAATTAAAACCTGTCTACCACAAACGTGCCCACTAAAATGGCATAAAAACACTTCAATTTAAACATATTTTTTTATTATCAATGATAAAAAATTAAGTTAAATTTAGTTTTAAAAAAGTAATGTTAACTACATAAAGTTACAACAAATATATATCAGTTTTATAGAGGCATAGTTATGTATACCTTATTAGTGGCATTTGTAGTCGTACCTAATCGGGGTTTAGTTTTCATTTTTATTTAGTTGTTAACGGGTGGATTATGTAAGTCATTAACGAAAACAACAATACTTGTATCTATTCACATAATCAAATAATTTTCTTCATATGTTTTTTGACATAACAATAGGATGGTGGGTACACCTAGAAGAAAATCATAGTTGTCTGTAACACGTATTCTCACTCTTCGTATAAAAGAGTAGAGTAGGTACATTAGTTTTACAAACACATTATACCTTTTAACAAACGGTATAATTTGTGTATAAATGTGTGTGTGTGTGTGTGTGTTTGACGGCGTGCATGCGCAATTGTGTTTATGATAGTGATAGTGCTAATATAAGCATATCCGTACTAGAGAATTGTTACATTGTTAGCAGCATACGCTTGTATTGCAAATGTTCATAAACTACGGGCACTACGCCTGAGGTAGGTTTGCCTGCCGACGTTGTAAAAAAAAACATAGGAACTATCACATGGTAGCGCCGTGGAGTTTGGCTATACAGATAATGATGAATCACTTACTCTTCAGACGGAATTAGTATTAGTAGATATTAAATATAAAGGCGTAAGTAGCTATAAAATGTACATGGATCTGCCCTGGGATAAAACCACTGTGAACTTGTGACAGCGACGAATGGATAAACTGTCGGACTAATGCCAAGACTGTAAGTTCCTTTTTCCTAAACGTACCACAGAACCGCCTAGTCCGTACACTAAAATACATGCTAAGAAAACTGACTGTAACACATAAAAATGCAAGATGTTAAAACAAAAATAATATTATTGCTATTTTGCTTTGATAATTCAGCGTAGAGATACCCACAACCATTGTTTATTTGTTCTGTTCACTGAATCGCATAATTTAAGTGGCGTTCGTGCTCATTGGCTTGACGTTTTGAGTATGTTCATATATGGGACTGTGTGTTTTCTGCAAACATTTACTTTTTTTTATTATATTTTAAGTTATTCCTTTGTTTAACTCATTACCTCACTCGTATTGTTTGTACATTGTAGTGTTTCGGGTTAGATCTTAAGAGTTACTTTTGGTGCAGCTATAGATACAACTGAAGTTGGTACGTACCATTTTTTTAATTCATCGTCGGGTGGCAAACAAGCATACGTCATCATCAGCATCGTTCGAGCATAAATCCCGGTCACGTCCTACGCTTTCGCTTCGGAACCAAAGGGTCCGCAGGAAATAAGCATACATCATAGCATAGAGACGCTCGCAACACAACGAGTACTGCTAGCGCTAGGCCTCTTTAAGAGCTTGCAGGATACCTTACTAACTAGCAGGATATAAAACTTATATATTAGACAATGGTTTTTTTTATTATAACGCATTCAGATATGATTATTACAAAATGTTTCGAGGTAAGTACATCAAAAAGATATTCTCACAATCCAACCTTTCCTAGAGTAATCACAGCTTTCACAGCCACTTTATTCAATGCCTACTTATTTCCTTTCAACCCATAAATAAGTATTGATCAATACCTAGAACTACAAAACTAGGTTTGTTTTCAAACATTTACAGTATAGCAAATTATTTCTAAACAGTATTTGTACTGTTATTTCACTTTCAATATTATCGTACGAGTCTTATCTTGTGGAGCATGGCTATTCCATACACGTCTATGTATCTATCTATAACTTCACGCCAAATCCCTTGCGGGGTAGGCAGAGAGAACCAAGCGCTACGTGACTCGATCCTTGCACACCACACTCGCTTCTTTAACATTCATTGCTCTTCTCACTTATTTTTATCAGTGCTCACCTAGTCATGAACTGCACGGTAGGGAAAAAAATTGTGACGATTCCAAACAAATGTAGCCATTTTTACGGAATAAAAAGATTTTGACTTTTGACTTTTTTGACATGTACGCTCGCCGGTTAAAAGGTTCCATACACGTATTATTGTATATTCCACAAGATTAGTTGTTGTCTAAGTATGACTGAAAAGTACCTTTAAATGCTAACGCCAAATAAGTAACCAATTTTTTATTGTATTTTGCAAATAAAACCAGTCATACGTATAGGTATTTATGTTATTATCATTGTACTTACTGTCTCCTTTCCTACTGAGATCGGCAGGGTTTGGAAAATTGCCAAAGATGTTCTTGATCATAATACCTCTTAGACTTCAACCAGTGTATGTTGCCGGTGATGTCTCATGGCACAGAGACGTGATCCATGATGTCTTCATACGGAATCATAGTTGCATAGCGTGCGATGGAGGAAGACATGTCGCAGTCTCTCTGTGTGATAGCTTCTTTGAGTTACCCACGTGGCTCTAAAGATCAGCAAGCTGACGTGACAGTTGGTAGGCCACATAGCTCAAAGAACAGATTGCCGCTTGGGCAGAAATCGGGAAAAACAGCGTAAGGGTAGCCTCCTAGCCGACACGATGAACCGAAGATTTAGGAAAGATCACAGGGAGCGGTTGGATGCAAGCAGCACAGGCCCAAACGTTATGTAAGTTTAAGGGGGAGGTCTATGTTCAGCAGTGGATGACCTTCGGCTGGACGTTGTGTTGCCCGAATTAGCAATATTTTATCTACCCATAGCTTAAATCTATCTACGAGTACATATTTTAATAAATTATTATTAAACTCAGCAGTTCAATAGCAGGAAAATCAAGGTAAAATCTACTTACGAAAATTTTTCCTCACACCCTTTGAACACCGACGGGAATTATGATAGAGGTACATTAATATAAGCTGATGGTCCATATGAATAATTAATGTCCCGAGAAAACCTAGTGGCATCCAGTATTGCTCGGGCCATCAAAAAGGTAACGCGTGTTTATTATTAATGTAAGTAGTAAATGTATAATTAATTTGATTGAAGATTATAAAACGAGAACGTAAATGGTGATTAATTTGAAGTTATTATTACTGACTGTTACACGTGTAGATTGTCACTTAAACGAAAGAAACTATCAATTTTGGCGTAAGTTACATCTGTAAGGTTACTCTTGACACTAATTCCAATGACAATCCAATCCCAATGTCAGTTTTCGGTAATATTTCATAATCTCGGCTATAATTTGGTCAACACGCGTTTGAATCTTATTATTAGACTAATAATGTCCAAATAGACAATCGAACATGAAGATTAAATTCATATCATATATATATATATATATATCATATATCACTCAGGATCATAAAATGTCTTGTCGTGATTCAAGAACTTACTTGTAAGTGTAAGGGAGTGGAAGTGGCTCAATGTCACCTTTAGAGCCAAAGCCAACCTCACCTGCACGTTGTGAACCCTGCGTATCATCAGACGCGGCACAACATGTATACATAATTCTGGCGAAAGAGAGGTATGGCACGATATTTGCCTGACTGGGGACTCCCTGGAGGGTTGTTGTGCTCCTACGAGTCAGTGAGGTCACCAGTAGAAGAGGATTTGTTGTATTGACGAGCTCGGTGGCTCAGTGGTGAAACGCGTTGTTACGCTACTTTGACACCAACGCTCGTGGGTTCGATTCCCACACAGTACAAACATTTGTGTGCATGAACATCTGTTCTGTCTGTTTGTATTGGTCTGGGTATTTTCTATGTATAATAAGTATGTATTTATAAAAAAAAATGTATTTACGTATGTTTATCAGTTGTCTAGTACCCATAACACAAGCTTCGCTTACTTTGGGGCTAGGTGGCGCTGTGTAATTTGTCCGGCAATATTTATTATTTATTTATTTATCGACAGAGGGGGTAGCAACGCGCTAACGACTTTGTTTTTGTTGCTAGCGTTCATAAGCTATGGTAACCGCTTTACATCAAGCGGACCATATGCTTGTTTGCTATCCCTCGTAGTATAAATAAAAAAAATCCCATATATCGAAATCGGTTTCCACAGTAACCCTACTGGCCATCATTATTAGGTACTCTGTGCCAATATCTCTGAGTGCCAAATTCAAAAGAAACCAATTAGTGTAAGAAATTATGGCGAAACATACGTATAAATTGAAGTCATAATTTTACCAAATTTGTGTGGGAGTAAAAAATTTGGTGCCGGACCAAATAAGCGCTCCTCAATACAAAAGAAATCTAAATCGGATTACGATCAGCGTAACACAAATAAATTGTTTAGGGCACAATCTACACGATTTTGTAATACTTTATAGCTATGTAAAATGTGTTCTGCTTTTCAGATATTAACTTAAAGATTCAGAAATATCTTTAAAGCACAAATTATTCGAACTGGCCAAAGATGAGATGTAGGTCTATATTTAAAATTCAGTCTATATTTTTGTCATACCATTCAAGGATAGAAAGTGGATGTTTTTTCTTAGTACATATAACCAATCCGATAAAACATCAAAAGTTTCTCGAAATATTGCATATTCGATTTAAGAAAAAAAAATGTTTGTTTATTATTGTATGACACATACAATTCATACAATAATAAACAAACATATTCAAGATGCTTTTATTTGCAAATCGAATAAATATCCTATATTCTTAATGACAATCATATTATAAATGCAGGATTATTAACACCATCCATATTAAAATCAAATCTCTTTAACGTATGCATTAGCTGGTCTTAGCTTAAATTTAAGGAAACCCTAATAATAAGTATAATTTCCTTAAAAAAATTATGTGTTTTATACAGCAAAAAAAGCTGTTTTTTGTGCCAACATGATAAGGATCAAACTACGGATACGGAAAATGTTGGTAAATATGAATTTAATTTTTTAATGATACAAAAAAACTTTAGGAATATTTTATCTATCTATCTATAACTTCACGACAAATCCCTTGCGGGTTAGACAGACAGGATTGAGCGCCGCGTGACTCGGTTCTTACACTCCTCACTCGTTTCTTTAACATTCATAGCTCTTCTCATGCACTACTACTACTTTCATTTTCTCTCTGCCATACCCGGCTCTAGCTTCCATAAGTTAGCGTTGGGACTAGCACTGCGTTGTGTAAAGCGAGCTGTGTGTGCAGTGTTGAATGTACAAAAAATACAATAATAACCAAAACTATAAACTATGTCAAATAATACTAAAACATAAAGTAAGATTAAAAGAAGAATTCATTATAATAGCCATTGCAACATTTTATCAATAAAAATATTCCAGTTAGAGATGATTTTTAATTCATGAAGCAATTTATTACGCCGTGTTAAAAAATATATAAATTTCCAAAATGTTTTATTAAAATTTCAACATTTATATTTTTCTACTTTTATTTTTACCACCAACCCGCCCTCGCTTCTTACAGGTAGCTGATTATTGTTTATCCGATAGCTACCAAACTTCACAGGATCAACCGCCGACCAAATGTGATTGGATTGATTGCCTGCCTGAAAATATTATTAAAATCAGTTCAACCATTTTGGAGTCCAAGGAACA
This sequence comes from Pyralis farinalis, assembly GCA_947507595.1. Classification (NCBI taxonomy): domain Eukaryota; kingdom Metazoa; phylum Arthropoda; class Insecta; order Lepidoptera; family Pyralidae; genus Pyralis; species Pyralis farinalis. Next base: position 18,111,079 of record OX382272.1, read on the forward strand.
TACGTGGGACACTCAGAAAGTTTGGGAAAATAAAAAAATGTGTTCTATAGGCAATTTTTTTTTATTAAATCTTTTCGAAGTACCTTCTCTACACCAGCCTCAATACAAAGTTTCATGCGTCTCAACCAGTTTTCGAAACACTTTTTCCAGTCCGTCGCAGATACCTCATTTACAGCCTGCTCGAACGCTGACAGCGCATCTCCCGGCGACGAAAATTGTATCCCTTTGAGCTGATTTTTTATTTTCGGGAATAAAAAGAAGTCACACACGGTGCTAGGACAGGGCTGTAAAGAGGGTGAACTAGGAGTTTTACCGGCGTGCTGTCCAGGAAGTCCCTCGTTTTGAGCGCGGTGTGCGCGGTCACGTTGTCGTGGTGGAGCAAGAATCTCGTGAAGGTTTCCCGATCCACTCTCTGTCTCTGCTAAATGTCCCTGATACGTAACTCGCCTATTGTCTTGGATTTAATTTTTCACTGCTAGCACGTTTTCTTCTGTAACAGTCGTCAAAGGGTGACCACTTCTTTCTTCATCCTCCAAAGTTAGTCGACCGCGCTTGAATTCGTTATACCAACGATACACGGTTGCCTTGCAAGAGACACGATAATTTAAATTAGCTCGCAAAAAATGTGGAAGGAAATTTTGAAATTGCAACGTACCTATTTTTACGTATAAATAATCATATTTTCAAAACAAATTATAAATGGCCAGTCTCTCATACATAAAATCTTTACAAAAACATAGATTTTTGCATATTTGTAATATATTACTGCACGCCTGTTGGATATGACATACACATATAAATGTGAACATGAAAAAGCAGCCGTGACGCATTCTTCAGATTAGATGTAAACAAACTAAATTTGTGTGTTGTTTAATACTGCTTACCAATCCTGAGATTTAGTCCGGGATCCTAAGATCAAAGTCCGTTAGTCTCGAATTCACGGGATTGAAACAATGATCTGTTATTATATTACCTCTAGCAACAAATATAAACGAATTTGGTAGTTCATAGCCAGCAGCCGTGACGCATTCTTCAGATTAGATGTAAACAAACTAAATTTGTGTGTTGTTTATATTACTGCTCAACAACTTTTAACCATCCTGAGATTAGTCCCGGGATCCTGAGATTAATGTCCGTTAGTCTCGTGATCACGGGATTGAAATAATTATCTGTTATAATATTCCCTACCTCTAGCTACAAATGTAAACGAATTTGGTAGTCGAATTCAACCAACTTTTAATTGTCGTGTCGATTTTAAACTTCGCACACATTTTTCATAGCGATGACAATATTATAATTTGGTTTCATTGAGCTAATTTGATGATAGAATTAAGCTGTGGACAGTGGAACTCTTGAATGGTATTTACTCGTAAACCGCTTTAGTTTGATCTCATTTGGTTGTTGTTGTTGTTTTAACGAGCGAATACGCACTCGTTGACGAGGGTCTGATGAGGCATACTGGGAGTGGATGACGTAAATCTCTTAATAATAATATGACTCTTTAATTGTTTCAATTAAATCCTTTGATTACCTATCGACTTGGGCTCATTTTTTTTGGCTCGGGCGACTGACGAGCTCGGTGGCTCAGTGGTGGAACGCACTGTTATGCTACTTTGACACTAACGCTCATGGGTTCGATTCCCACATAGTACAAACATTTGTGTGCATGAACATGTCTGTTTGTATTGGTCTGGGTATTTTCTATGTAGTATGTATTTACAAAAAAAAAAATGTATTTACATATGTTTATCAGTTGGCTAGTATCCATAACACAAGCTTCGCTTACTTTGGGGCTAGATGGCGCTGTGTAATTTGTCCGACAATATTTGTTTTGTTTTTCGATTCGAATATACCACAGTTCATCTAATTCTGTGTTGTAAACTTCACCCAAACCATGTTGAGAAACGTGCCAATGTAATTTGTAGCTGAAAAATGGGTGTTTTTTTTAACCACTTGTTATTTATCATAATTTGAAATTTGTCATTCATAGAGGCATGAAGAAAACATAAGATACTTATTTGATTTAAAAATGCTCTTTCTCAGCAAGTTTGTTCTGTTCGTCTTCAAATTACTTTTAGGAAGCAAGCACCTCGTCTGAGTATCGTGAGAAGTTGGTATACAGATTTTGAATTTGGAAAGAAGGAAAAGATAATGCGAAGAAAACAAAGATAATATTTGAAAGAGAAGAAACCAGAACTAATGTAAGGATTACGGTTGATGACGTAGTGTTGGAACAAGTGAATGAGATTATATATCTTGGATGCACTTTCAGCTGGGATGGAAGGTACACCGCTGATATGGAAAGACGAGTGAGTGTTGGGCATAGTGTGAATAGAGCGTTGGGAAACTTCTTGGCGGTAAAAGCTTGAACCAGAAGGCACAGCTCGCTATATACAATGCAGTGCAATGCTAGTGCTGGACGCGAAAGCTGGAGCTGGAAAGTAGAATAAACGCGGTCGTGATGCGAGCGTCGCGCAAAATGTGTGACGTAACGCTTGTAGACAGTATTCGTAATGATGATGTTAGAAATAGAGTTGGTCTGAGAGAGAGAGAGCTTCGGTGTCAAAATAAGAAGAGGCATGCTCCGTTGGTTCGGACATGTAGAAAGTTTGCAGGATGAAAGAATGACGAAGCAGATTTACAACACAAAAGTGGAGGGACGTAGGAGCTGAGGAAGGCCAAGACTTACCTACCATGACCAAATTGGTCGTGTTTTATCAGAAGGTGATGTCAGGAGCCCTAGACACGAGCGAGCGTGCATAAGAAGAGCAATGAATGCTAAAGAAGCGAGTGAAGTTTAAAAGATTTTTTTTCAAGGATTGAGTCACGTGGCGCTCGGTCCTCTCTGCCTACCCCGCAAGGGATTTGGCGTGAAGTTATAGATATAGATAGAGAATTTGGAAAGAAAGTATTTCTCTGGATGACCATATTCGTGAAGGTCGGCCTTTAACTGGGGCCTTATGAGTTGAGAACGAGGTATGAGCCAAATCAAGAAAGTTTATAAGAACATTTAAGAGTTAGCCAGAACAGAAACGGGCTCGTGTTAATTGATACACAAAGATTTTGCAAAAACCACCACGGTCATTCCAATGCTATTTATGACGTTGTCACAGGAGACAAATCGTGTATTTACCTATTGTTTTGAACAAGAGAAACACTGCAGTATTGGTCGAAAACCAAAAACTATCAACAAAATTGAGATACACGAGAAACGTAGGTAAACAACGATTTCGTTTGTTTCAACCATCGACCTGTTTGCATGATCAAACTTGAAAGTTGAAAATGCGTTGATGCTGACGGGTGTACCACCATTTATTCAGCCAGTATGGTTGAGAAAGTGCGAAAAATATTACGCTGAAGTTGCTTCTTGTTGCATCATGACAATGCTTCTTCATGAACGAAATTATTGGGACACTAAAATTAATTTTATGTAGTTGCATACTAAAATTATTTTTAGTCTCCGAAAATCTAGAGCACGTGACTCATCCTGCTCAATATCTGCACTACACACACTGTGATTTCTCTATATTTCCGAGAATCAAAGGTTTGATGTGAATTTAAGTTTTACGTAGTCAGAAGAGGCCGTGATGACATTCCATCAACACGTGGAAAACATGCCGTCAATCAGTGGTTCTCGTGTTTTGATGTTGCCACCGGATGATAAGGTGTTTAAAATATAAATGGGAGTAATTTGAAAAACAATATATACATTGCTTTGTACTCAACTTTTTTATTTATGAGCTACGTTTAACTTTCAGTGTGCTCTGCGCATTATCAGAAAACACATTCATTTTGAATCATAAATTGTACAATTTCCAGTTTCAGGAGCTCTTACTACTTACCATTGCCAACTTATATAAGTTGATAACTGGGAACACAATTATACTAATATTAATGGTTAGGACCCGTTTCGTCACTATGGAGTGTGGTCTTGTTCTTCACAAAAGTGGACAAAAGCTTATTGAAGAATTACAGAGCGATCTCATTCCAAAGCCGCGTGCGCAAACATGCTTTTCTCAAGGGGTTATCAGCAACCGTTTCGCCCGTAGGTGTGATGGATACCAGCTACCAGAACAGGCTAGGTTTCGTAAAGACTACAGTACGGTGTGCCACACATAAAAAGTAATGATATGCGGTTCTGAATGGCCTTTGTGAATTATGCCTTCGTTCATAGATATATGTTCTGGAATCCTTACTGCGGTATAAATAGATCATCGTTTTGAGGAGTTGAGATGTTTAGGTCTTGTCCTATAATGTCGATAATTGTCCGTGTCCAGAATTTATTTAGTACATGGTGTGAACGAGAATATACTAGAAGTAAACTCATTATATACTAGTAGTAAACTCATTATATTAATAGCTTCTGATAATTTGTTATTTAACTATTTAAGTTAAATAACAAATTCTCCATGCCTTTAGCCATTGTTAGTAACACTAAGTATCTAATATTGTTTAAAAGATATGTTCACATTATTTTGGCGGCAAAACAAGAAAATATAATACCAATGTTTTCACTGGCAGCAAAGTAATTGGCGGTCTAGCATTCGAAAACGAAAATAAATACTTCAATAAGCAAAAAATCCAAATCAGTAAAAAAGTACTGACGGATCGAGAACACATTGCCAATAATTACAACAAATCTGACGGATATTGATACAAATGGTCATATTTCTATTTTCTGTTTTATTAGTACTTTGGGTGAACTTTAATAATTTTACTTATATATATATATATATTATATATATATATATATATAATAATAATAAATTATCTCATCATAAAAAATATTTTTCAGAGTTAAGTACAAAATCTGACTAGAATTGGACAGTTTACCTACCTAATACTATATTTATCAGACCGCGTTCAGATACGGATAAGGAAATATTTTTGTAAGTAGGTAGATATATTTACGTAACGCATGATTGCGTCGTCTTGCTTATTTAACTAATAGGTCAAATATTTTTTTACACATACGCGAAGAGTGTACCTATACGAGTAGGTATGTGCTCGTGGGTCTATTGTATTTTTATTTATTTATTTCACTAATTGCTATCGATGATACCGCATTTAGATTAGATTGTGAGTAATATAATAATTGGTAATAGAATAATATGTTTCCCTATAATCTAGTAGTGGCACAAATACACACACGTTACAAGTGCTTCTATTTCACATGCAATTTGATCTAATCTACTTTGTGTGCTTCCACAACCAATTAGTTCATACGGAATAGCAGCGCCGTCCGGTACCCACCCACTACCGTTAGTAGATGCACCATGTCGTCGCTGTCATGGCTGCTCTGGTAGTCTCTGCCTTGGCTGATGCGGTTGTCCTCGCGATTACCCGCCATCTAGAATAGAAACCGCATACACCCGCTACCGTTTCTACCATGACTGCCCTGGTCGTCGCTGCGACACGTGTTTCGCCTCTCCACGAGGCATCCTCAAGCGCTATAAATGCTAGTCGTTAGAATAACATGCTACAAGACAGACATATTACAAGTCGTTAGAATAATATGCTAAAAACTAATATCGTTAAAATTTGGTTGTCAAAACTCTCAACTTCGTAGCACTTACAGTTTTAAAAAGTTGTAGGACCTCAAGTATAGCCAAGCGTCTTAATCTACAAGGTCTAACTCTACAAGCCATCTAAAAAGTGTTTCGCTGTCGTCGCATAGACATTGCTATAGATTAAAGGTAAGAAATTAAATCTTTTTGTCATGCTACAGTTCCATTTTTTAAAATGAATGGGTTATGATTGTAATTTTGAGTCTTGGTTACTTACATAGCACTTGTGTTTAGGTTTGATTCGATAAATAAAAGTGTTAAATTGGTCATGTTCTATCAGAAGGAGATGTCAGGAGCCTTACAAACCGGCAAGTGTGCATGAGAAGACCAATGAATGTTAAAGAAGCGAGTGATATAATCGAGTCACGTAGCGCTCGGTTCTCGCTGCCTACCTCGCAAGGGATTTGGCGTGAATTTGTAGTTAAATTACTACTAAAATATAAAAATATCTTTATTATTTAGTGTCATAATTTAAGTGTAAAATCAAAGCTTAAAGTAGTTATTCTACTTCTTCCAGAATACATTGCTCATGTAAATTTAAAGATTCTTAGCGCGGTTGATGTTGTTGTGCAAATGGATTGATGTTTTAGATTTCAAACACAGAGATTATTATAGATAATTTAATTATTTTATACAATACAATGAAATTTGAAAATAATACAGCCGCAAATACAGTAAGAATTAATAAATGCAAAATATACCATTGTTATCTATGGTTTCACTAAATTGTCTATCAAAATCGTGTTAATTAAAACTAAATATCTATTCAGTTTAATCTTATAAAAATATACGCTTCAACAAACTATTCAAACTTTAATAATATGAATTTTACTAAAGTTAAATAAACCGTTTCTGTAAGCTGTTAGGGAACACTCGACGCAAGAATAATAAAATCTACTTGACTGTTAGCTATTGTGCATTTTTCTTTCATTTCATTGAGGCAGGTTTCGCTCCCCTTAATAATAAAACTGATTTACGAGAGAGCGTGTGAGCTGATTTGAAAATAAATTTAGAATTTATAACTTACGGCACTTGTCATGTAGTGGTTGTAATTTTGTCAGCTCGCAATTGACCGATAAAGATCTCAATACATAAATTAACACCTGAATGTTTTCATTATAAAATATGAGTTATTAACAACATAACTGTTTTGTAAGTATTTTGAAATAATAATTTATTGTCATGTAATGTGGTGGTAGTTAACGTAAAATTATATCATAAATCTTATTTTATAGGAGTTTGTGGCACTGCCCTCACGTATCTACGCATCTCGATTCCCTTATATATATTTCGATTCCCTTGTTATAAATCGCATCGAAGGGAATGTAATTCTTTTAAATGTTGGTAAGTTGATAATCAACATAACCAAAACTGATTTAATTTCTCTCAGGCACATAAGGTATTGGTACAGATAAGAGCAGCGCGATTGTAATTCTTACGTAAGAATAGTATATGAAGGTTAATGTTCATACTTGACGTGCACCTAACTGTGTATAATAAATAACAATAGATACTATTGGACTGCAAGTAGAATACACTAATTAATATAGTTAAAATAAAATATGATTAATTTACTATTTATAAAGCTTTTACATCAGGTAGAAGGCAAAAAAAACATTTTCTGATTTAATGTTTTTTATCCGTAGGCAATTATCGTAACTGTATCGGGCTATATAGCGATTGAATGACTTTGTATTATTGAGGTATCGTTATTCGTAGTCGTATCGTGATAGTCAAAGTGTAATGATAATCATGCAAAAAATATAAAACTGTAAAGGTGTTGGGTATTATAAAAAATAGTTTTGTATTTGCATATTTTTTTTCAAACCTTACAATATGGATATACCTAGCAAAGGCTAATTAGAAGAATTTTGAAAATATATGGTTATTTTTGTGGGTCACAGTGCAGTTAAGTGTTTTAATGAAGATTTACCCCATTCCGAAAAACAAAATAACCAATGCATACTGATGAGTTGCTGATGGATTCAATTTTACTTTTAATTATCACATAGTATATAGTAGTATAGAATCAATCCTATCAAAATTCTTATTTTGTGAATAAGAATAAAACCTTGATGTTTCTTACCATCATACCTTGTATAAATATATATACTATGTATTCTAATTTCATGATGATTAAATAATAAAATTATTTATTTAAATAATGATATGAATCCAAAATTAGTATGGAAATGTATGCACTCATGTTTAGTGCCTGTTTCTTTGGCAAATGATTGTATTATCTTATTGTTGCAGACAATCAGGAACATGAATATCAGAAGAGTAAATCGTTCCATAGTTGCCACTGCCGTAGCTGGCGTGTTGGTATCTACGTATGCTCTGTACGTGGAGATGGCGGCTGAAGCCAGGCCAGGATATAAAGCGCTGTGTGACATATCTGAGTACGCCAGTTGTTCACGAGTGCTTACTTCTGAGTATGTTTGTTTACTTACCTGTGTTTTATATTACCTTCGTCGGCGAACAAACATGCAAATGGTTACCGTTGCCTTCAGGCGGTTGTAACACATGGAGTATATGTACTCGCATTGTACTATATATATATTAATTTGTAGGAAAACAATAATTTCTATTTCGTTGCGCATTTAAGGCAAGTGTAGGTAAATTACCATGAAACTAACCCTTTTCTTTCTCATCATAGCCTAGTTTGCTAATTGTCACGTTCGCAGGTGAGTTTGGCTCCAAAGGTAGATGAGCTTCACCAACATTATATCTCTCCTTACGATGTGGTCTGGAAGAGATAGCTTTAGCGATAAGATCGCCTTTATTTGATTTATACTTCGCGCAAAATACGCGTTATTTGTACGTGTTTATTAATGTATTTCTGAAGACGTCCGTATTCCTTATGTGGCCTCAATAGTCTTAGCCTTTTCTTCTACTTCCTTTCTTAGGAACTTTGTAATATCGAATAAACTTCAGAAAACGAGGTTCGACTGTTTGACGCACATGTGACAGACCACTGAATTAATCATAAACGGTTTATTAGATTTAGGTCACATAATCTGTGTTCATAGATCTCGATGTGGACTTTAGGAAAGGACGACGATTAGTTCAAAAGATGTAGTCATACATTTAATGCATTGAGCGGAGTAATGCGGGCAGCCAAATATGAAAACACATCTCTGATTCGCTCCTCTCCTTTTCATATGTTTGTTTTTGGTTTAACTTGGCAGAATTATGCGGAATTATAAATAGCAGTTTATGCCACTACACTGAAATAATAGTCACCGTTAAACGAGTGCTCGTTTGTTGTGTTTGCTCACCATAGATTAGCACGAGTGATACAATGCCTATTTCTAATGCAGTGGCATACACTTCTCTTTCTACGACCATAATAATAGATTAGTAAAACAAAACTGTAACTAAAGAAATAGCACTTCTATTTTTTTTAGATTTTTTGGGAAATAAATATTTTACTGTTTCTGTAGCAGCGTCGGCAGCGTTAAATTTTCAATATTACTCTCATCACTACTCGTATCACTCATTTTAATAAAATAATTGCAAGTTACACGAACAAACTGAAAATTTCGATAAAATATGGTGGCATTTTTTTTATTAGTATACAACTTGGTGCTAAAAGTTTTAGCCAATTTCTCCTATGACCCTTTTAGCTTCCAAATTCAAATTTTACGAAGGTTCGAATTACAAAAGTTTTCTCGGTTAAACTGTATTGAAATGTATGGATTTTTATTACGCAACTGCTGCTTTCTGGAATGACTTTCCTTGTGATACTGATTGTAGTTTTAAAATTTGAACCATTTCCAAATGGGAGTAGAAAATGTTCATTTCCCTCATCTAGGCAAACAACCTTCCGAATGTCAGTCGTGCAATAAAGAACTATAAAATACCGTTCATATTTTCGGTGTCACCAAAACATAGCCTCCCAATATTGTGTAAAAAAAATAGGTTTTCACTTAATATTTTGTATTGGTGCCGCTATTAATTTAACCTTGATTTGATGAGTGTGTTAACAATTTTTATATCAGAATGCAAAAAAGCCCAGTATTTAGTGACTAGCGAAATTTAAAAAAGACAGCTATTTAGCAGTCTGCGCTCACTTTGTTACTAATTGTGTTTAATTACATAATTTGATCTATTTTAAAAATCTTGTTTACTCTTATGTTAATTAGCAAGTAGCAGATTGCACCACGTGCAGGTAAGGTTGAGTTTGTCTCTAAAGATGACAGTGACCCACTCACACGTCACGTGTGTCGCACAAAGTGTTGTTGCCTTATATTTTCATATAATTCCTCTTAAATGTGATGAATAACATTGTGTACAACACGGACGGCAGAGAAATTACAAACTCGAGTAATTAAAGCCTTCGGCTTCTTATGTTACCACTCTTAATACACAACGAACTATTATGTCTTTGTTCCGGCTTAATGGCAGCCATTGTCTGCGATGCAATTTTGATTATTCTTTCATGAGGTAGCCCGTAATGATCCCATGTATTTTTGATGAAGATTTTGATAAGCTCTCATACATAAGTAAAAATTTAATAAAAAATCTTTAAATAGACAAATTAAACCGTCTTCATTGAAGTCGACGTCTATTGCCATCGTTGCTTAAACATTTACTGGCGTGGTTTTTATTGAATTGTTCTATTAGTATTCTGCAAATGTCTACCTACTTGTTGTAATACTGTCTTTTTAATATTTTTCAATATTTTTACAGGTACTCAAAAGGATTTGGCCTTCTATCTAATGCATCAGAAAAATCAGAAGTGCCCAATTGTATTTACGGGACCATATTTTACTGCATCGTGATAATTTTGAGTAAGTATCACTGATCAAACCATGTATTTTAATGCCTGTATATTAGTGATTGAAGTCACTAGAAAAATTCTACAGAGTAGCTGAGTTACTATAAACGTTGGCAGCATCCATAGTATATTGACATAAATTTTATTTGCTTACCAACAACCGAGCCGTAGGGCCAGGTGTACCACATATTAACCTCCCTGTCATGTATGTAGCCAGAATTAAATGCAGCAACCAATACAGTGGCAATAAACAGTAAAGTTAATTGCAGAGACATAGGCAAAAGCTATAACCGTCGAAAAGAAATTAAGTAATTTAGAACGAACAGGAAGCTTTTAGGTATGACTTCTCACTTTGCAATGTGAGAGAAGAAAGAGTATAGAAATATAGGGATAAAAGACTATTATTTCATTATTGGAAATATAAATATGACAGTTCTCACGTAGCATTTTAATTCTAATATTGTAAATTCCACAATCGCCCAAACAAGATCTCATTAATATAGCACATCGGATGTTACATGCATGGAATTCAGCATTCCATCCCCTTGCACCAGAGCAATGACAGGAAGGAAGGTTGAAATAAGAACAGTTTGGCCTTAAAGTTGCTAACTTTATTACTAGACTTCTAACCACATTTCGTTAAACTTTCTCACACTTGCACAGATTGAAAGAATACTTACGAATTGAGTTATTTTGTAGGATTCTTTCATGCTATTTCATGAATCAGTCTTCCAAGTGTTTCGTCGTCATTTGGAACAATCATATCTCGATCGTGGGATTTCAGGAAAACAGGGACAATCTTTTAAGAATTAAATAAAAATATATATAAAGCAAGACGTTGCCTATGTAGCATTTTGTAAAGTACGACATCAATTGTAGCACTATCCGCCCAAACTGGCCAGTTGTTCTTGACGAAATCATGCTGGTGGCAAAATCAATGAATTTTAACGAGTTAAAGGTCAAATTCTCGTAGGGAGTCAAATTCGTAGTAATGTTTATCTTTGCTCGTATGTTTGTTTGTCAACTCATATAGGTATAACATACTTACGCCTGTCGCCCATTGGAGTAGGCAGAGCCTCTCTTGCTTCTTCCACACTCATCAACCTCTTCATGCACGCTCTTCTGTTGTGGTTTGATCTATGTGTGCGTCTAGGGCAGCCCCTCCCGTAATCTCCATTCACTCTACACTTCTTTCGTAACTCTTTTGTCATTCATTCTTTTAAAATGACCCAACTATCTCAGCATACTCTGTTCAATTTTTGCTACAATCTTTCATTCCACAAAGTTCTCGTATCGTCCTAATTTTTACTCTATCAACCATTCTCACTCCACACATACTCCTCATCCCTCCCATTTCTACGGCGATCACCCAGTTTTCATTCTTCTTCTGCCATACCCATGTTTCACTGCCGTACATCAATGTTGGCGTTAATACACCCTAATTAGCAATGCGAGCTTTGCTCGATATGTTATCGCTTGTTACCACGGAGTACAACGCACCATTGATACGGTTTCATGCTTTCACACTTCTTTCAATATCGCCCTCACATTTTCCATCTCTCGTAAACATAGAACCTAGATAAACAAATTCATTAACTGGTTAACAGTCATACTCTATCAAGCCTGTCGAACAACTAACTGTCCATGAATAAGTTGAACAGCCAAGGGAATGCTAGACAGCCCTGCCTAACATCACATTCGATGCTCAAGTCCGTATAGACCCCATTTACCCTGACACAGACACTCTAATCCTTATCTATAACTCGAGTATCAAAATACTATCCATCTTATATATGGAGAGCGTAGTTCAAAGTTGGTCCCTCGCCACTCTGTCATAAGCCTTTTCCAAGTCAATGAATGCGTAGAAGACTTTTGTGCTTTGCTATGGATTTCCCCGTTATACACCTTAAGAAGAAGACTTGATCCACACATCCCATCGCCTTTAGAAACACCGCGTGCATATCCCAAATTTTCGATACAGATTCCGTTACAGACATCACTCTTTCAATCAGAATCTATAGGTATAAAAATGTATAAAAGGTATAAAAACACATAGCACGGTTTTGTTTACCCCACTAAGTTAACGACGGAACGGACAACGTACATATAAGCAATCAAGCCATGCCTTATACAGTCTAAAAGGATTATTTGTCTGGCTGTATTTTTGTTTGTATGTTTTTTATGAGAGGTAGGGCGAATCGAAGCAGCCTGTCTGGTGAAGTACCTCCACCTCACAGAAAACCGCAACTAAGTAACAACTCCCTATAGTCGTGTTGTGCTCCTGCGTGTGAATGAGACCACCAGGAAGCTCCTATGGAGCTACTGTGTTAGCAGCAGAGGTGGCATCGCGCGAGTGATACTTAATATATTGCAAGCGTTTGTAGGCTACGGTAACCGCTTTACCATCAGGTGGGCCGTATGCTTGCATGCCTCCCGACGTTGTAAAAATATTTCCCCGTGCGGTTGGCTATTTGCTATACTTTCCTCAACGGCTAATATTTTGCCTTACATATCAGCTTGGATTGTGATTCTTTGGCTGTGCGACGACTTACATTTTTTTTTACAAAAAAAAAGCTTTTTGTACCTAAACGATTAACCATGAATCTAAAACTTTTAAAAGTTGGGCTGGGCTATCACCTTGAAGCAGTGATAGCCCAGTGGATAAGGAACCGGTCTATTTTAGCACCCGGTCCCCGGTTCAAATCGTGGCGTGCACCACTAAATTCGTGTTTTCGGATTTACGTACATATTTGTAATTCTCACGTTCGGCGGTGATGGAAAACATCGTTAGGAAATCCGCACGTCCAAGGAATTATTATTTGAAAGACGTGTGACCTAACCTAAGGTCTGGTTTTACATCTGGATTGGGTAGGTCAAACGGTAATCGGTCCAATCGCTCGCTCAAAATCAGTATCTTCGCCAAACCCTCAGACTTGGGTAGCGGCGGACCTCGCCAATCCCAATGGGTTAGGAAATGGGATGACGCTAAGAAAAAGAAAACATACAAAAAGATAAGCGTAAACCTAGAGTTATGAGTGTTCTCTTCTGCCATTATGCCGCTACAAAGCTAAACTAAGAAAAAGAAGATTTACTTTCATGGCAAATTTCAAGATACAAGCAAAACTGGAAGGTTTAATTACTGGACAATAACAATAAAACCAATAAACATATCAACAATAAACACCTAATGTAAGACAGGTGGCTACCAGTGTACATGTTAATGGAACTAATTTAGCCCCTGTGAAGACAACTGTGTTCTTGGGTATAACAATTGACTCCAGACTACAATGGGGCCCACAAATTGAAAAATTATCAGGAAAACTAAGTTCTGCAGCCTATGCAGTGAAAACTATTAGACGGCTCACTGATATTGATACGGCTAGAATAGTTTATTTCAGCTACTTTCATAGTATATGTCATATGGAATTCTTCTTTGGGGTAACTCCGCGGACATTAACACTATCTTTTTATTGCAAAAGAGAGCCATAAGAGCTGTCTACAAACTTGGTCCCCGGGAGAGCCTTAGAGAAAAATTCAAAGAAATAAATATTTTAACAGTCGCATCGCAATATATCTATGAAAATCTTTTGTATGTCCATAAAAACATAGACTCATTTTGTAAAAAGAGTGATACTCATAGCATAAATACTAGATATAAGCATAATCTTGTGTTATATGCAAGCCGTCTCCACAAAATGAGTAATTCTTTTATGGGGCAATGTATACGGTTCTATAACAAACTTCCCTGCAATATAAGAGAATTGTCAATAAACAAATTTAAAACTACTATTAAAGCCAAATTGTGTAGCAGGGCATATTATAAAGTATCTGACTATATTAGTGATAAAAATGCCTGGGAGTGAGTCGATCCAATTATAATGTAATTAATAAAATATGTAAATTTGTTTGGATACCAAAAGAGGGATGCCTGAGTTTTTTGGCAGTATTTTTATCAGTGCTCACCTAGTCATAAACTGCACGGTAGGGAAAAAAAATGTGACGATTCCAAACAAATGTAGCCATTTTTACGGAATAAAAAGATTTTGACTTTGACTTTGAAAAAAAACACGTGTTTAATGGGCTGGGACTTTTTACTAAATCGAACTTTTACATGTCTATTCAGAGAGTTGTCATAAAATTGAATTATCATTAGCAGTAAAATGAAAATTTGATTTTTTATTACAATTTAATTCTTTTTAGAAACACAACCGTGACGGATAGACAAATGACTGACAAAGTGATTATATGACATTTCCATTATAACCTATTATAGTATGAAACCATAAAAATGCTTAAGTACCTATAACTTATCTATGAATGTATATCTTCACGCTTCACTCGCTTCTTTAACGTTCAAAGTTCTTTTCATGCACGCTCGCCGGTTTCTAGAACTCCCGTCATCACTTTCTGATAAACTTATCTATCATCTATGATATCTATATATTACGTAAACTATCAACGTACATTTGTTAATTAGCATCGTTTGACGTCCCAATGGTAAACACACGTATGTGTGTAGTTATAACCTCTAAATGTAATAATTGATACAACAAACGCAATATGCGGTATGTATGTTTATTCTTTATTGCAAGAATACCATCAATTACAAATATTTTGTAGATATTGCTACTAGCAATTGATTGTGATAGCGATCGAAATCGCATTATACACCGCGTTCGTGCAATCGGCACATCAAGTGCGCGGATTTGCAGGCTACATCGTGACTTTACCACGAGAAAAATGTTGCGAAACAGCGTGCAAGCTGCTTATACCACGCTTATTTGGTAGCTCACGAGCTGTGAATAACTGTTATCGTAATAGCATAACATTTGTACTCCTGGGAAGTGCGAAGTGTTGGTAATATTTGCAAGTGCTGTTTATTTACAAGTTTCTATTTGTGGCGAATCGTGTCTAGGTTTTTTATCCAAGTGACTTGTAGTATCTTCATCTTAGCGTTGTCCCGTTTTTCTAATACATTAGGATTGGCGGGATCCGCTACTTAAGCCTAAGGATTTGGCTAAGATACTAATTTTTTACATGGAGCGACTGCCGTCTGACCTCCGCAACCCGGAGGGAAAACTAGACCATTTTTAGATAAGGTCACACGTCATTCGAAATATAATTTCTTGGACGTGTGGGTTGCCTCACGATGTTTTCCTTCACCGTCGCAAGTGATAATTACAAATAAGTACATAAATCCGAAAATACGAATTTTAGTGGTACATGCCAGGATTCGAACGGTGTACCTTAATCACAAGGCCGGCTCTTTATCCACTAGGCTATCACGGCTGCACCGAGTGACTAGTAGTATGAAGGAATGTAATATACATAAATTTGTTTTGAAACAATCAAGTAAAAAGAATAACAAGCCCGTTTTGTCTAGAAGTCATTACAGGTTACCTTTTTATAGTCTAGGTGCTATTTACTGTTATCTATTGTATTATAATTAGGGGTACTTATTCTGCGGTATCGTAAAAGAAGTTACATAAACAAATTCAATTACTATTTCAAAGCTATAAATTTACTACGATTTACACATTTTATGATGTGGCATTTACTTCATCTTGGCAATAAAATGTATAAGGTAATTATACAATTCAAAACAAGAGTTACAAGTGCCTATTTAAAATTTGTTGTAATTGTTCTTACAATTGATATTTCATTGTCATATTTAGCAGCAATAAAATGTACTCTATTTAGCATATTATAGTTGGTGGGTTTGCGTTAGCATTAAAATTTATTGTTCACTAAAACGTTAATTCCACGAAACAAGCTCGTAAACGGCCAGTTGTAGCCATTGTGTTATTTCATTTCGATATTGAAATAAGCCGCAGCCGCTTTGTTTGATCTGTGATTTTAGTCGACGGATCATAATCCATCAAAATATTTGCAATCGTAATTGAATCTGAAATTGTCGACGTTTTCGGACGAGTCTGTGGTGTGTTTGGGGAGCTGATATTAATGGGAGCATACGCAATTTGCCTGCTAATGTTTTGATTTAACACGAACGTGAGGATTTTACTTTGCAATCTATTTCATTGTAGAGTTCATATATATCTACTACGTAATATTATATTGACAATTGGAAAGCTCGAAAATATTCCATGCATAAATGTTTACTCTTATATACTTCTCACTTAGAAAGATATAATAATTACCTTAAAATCTTGAAAAAATGCGTGCGATGGGTTTAGTTACACTCCATTTTAATTAACCACATAGTTCCATAATAAAAATACTTTGATTACATACTATAAACTGTAATAAATTTATTAAAATTCACATTGAATTCAAATGGCGACTTTATGAATTTTCACTTGGTAACAATCAACCGTATATTTATTTATATATATAAAACGTGCAAAGTACGTTCCTATAGAGTTGTAATGAAATATAATTGGTAATTGAAATAGATATGATTGATTAATATATTTGTGGTGGTAGTAACCATAATTATTTTAATCAACTATACTTGGCTATTTTAAAGTATTTTCATTGTCATTTTGAATTTGACATTCCGACTGAGATATTCTCAGACAAAAACTGTTCGTCTGAACAGTTTCCATTATAATCTTACGTTATCAATTTACGAGTTTGTCCCGATTCCGGGTGAATTGTTCAACCGGAACGGAGTTTAACAAGACCGTCACGACCACAATCTTTTTTATACAACGTTGGGAGGCATACAAGTATACAGCCCGCTACGTAATAAATAGTATTAGGGGTTAAAGTATGAAATTGCCGATTTGTAATAAAAGGAATTACCTAAACTGAAAAATTAAAACTGATTTCTTTCTAAGATGTAACATATTTATTTATGCCTTTGCGATAGAACTCCGGGAAGCTGGACAAACTGTGAAAGCATTTTGTACTGCCTCCTTGGAAGAAAATTTATAGCACGTAGAAAACTGTCCAAATCACAAAAAAAATGGTAGTTAGAGCAAGATCTGGCGAGTACGGAGGAGTCATCCTATGGGTATGATGGTTTCTAACTGCAGCTCCTGTAGAGTTACAACGGTTTCTCGTGCCGTGTAAGGTCTTGCGTTATCATGGAGTAATAATGGTGAAGATCGATTCACGAGTTGGGGCTGTATCAC
This sequence comes from Pyralis farinalis, assembly GCA_947507595.1. Taxonomy (NCBI): domain Eukaryota; kingdom Metazoa; phylum Arthropoda; class Insecta; order Lepidoptera; family Pyralidae; genus Pyralis; species Pyralis farinalis. The sequence continues at coordinate 18,128,526 of OX382272.1, forward strand.
TGCCAGTTTCGTCATCATTGTTCGAAGTTCGGCACAGTAAGCATGTGCAGTTATTGCTTGATCAGACCTGAGAAAGCTATAGTGAATAACGCCATGAAGAGACCACCAAACAGTTACCATTACTCTTTTTATTGGTAAGCTTTGCTTTAGCGCACTGTTGCGGCGTTTGATCTAGGGTCAGCCATTGCAATGCATTCCTTCATTTCTGTACCGATTTAATAAGCCAACACAAGTTTCAACACACGTTTCTTTCTGCAGATAAGTCAAATCATGAGGCACCCATTTTTCATATTTTTTTATCTTATTGAGTTGATGCAAATGAGTCAATATTGTAGATAAGGTAACGTTAAGCCATGCCGCTAATTCCTAGGTAGTTTGATACGGATCGGCTTCCACCGTCTCCTTAAATTTAGCATTATTTACCTGTGTGCGGTCTGTGAGTGGTCTTCCACGTGGTTCGTTCTTCAAATCGAAGTTTCCATTACGAAAGCGTTTAAATCAAAAACGCACGGTGCGTTCATTAGCAGTCTCTTCTCCAAACGCAGCATTGATATTGCGAGCCGTTTTTGCCGCGTTAGTTCCACATCGGAACTTGTATTCAAAAATTACTCGGATTTTTGAAGTATTAATTTTCCCGTCTAATTTGAATAAAAAAGCAATTGAAATTCGAAAATCAAATGTTGCACATTTTTCAAAGAAAATCTCATAGATATCATGTGAAAAAAGTTAGACTCGAAAATGTCAGACCATGAAGGTTTAATGTCAATTCAAAGTATCTATTACTTACTATAAAACGGCAATTTCATACTTTAACCCCTATTATTTATGGCCAGACTAGTTATAGATTTTCATGGGACTTCTCCCCGCGCGTTTGACGAGTGACATTGTTGTTTTACTTGAAATTTTTACAATTCAGTATAAAATTAGTTTTGTGTGACAATTTCGATAGTATTTTGTAACATATGTGCTAGTGAAATTATACAGTAATAAAAAAACTCAAATATAACACGTTTATGCACTTTTTGGAAGACGTGAATAAGTTCATCAAGAAAACCTTGTAAAAAACACTACCGTTTTACGGGTGGTATTTAAATTGGGTTGATTGGGTCTAGGTACCCTTCCCAAGTATTTTTTCAGCACAGTTCCTGTTGCTGGAACATAGAATTAAGATTTTCAAATGGTTCTAAACTGAAGACTTGGCTGTATGGGCTAGATCCCTTTGCCTTTCCCCTCGGTGATAAAAAGAGCCAAAAAAAAGATATTCATGGTAAGAAAGGTCAGCCGCGTAGTTGTACCTGAAGCTGATTTATCCCGTTTGATAAAAATTTAAATTTTGTTATGCCATGTTGATATGTTAAATTCCTTGCGTGTCACATCCGGGCTAGTATATACTATTCTGATTTGGTGGCAACAAGGGTTTGAATTACCAGGTGTTTAGGTGGTTCTGCAATCTATATTATTGGAACCGATGTATTAGGTAACAACTCACAGTTTAGGTCCCAATAGTGTTAGATATTTGATAATCCGTGGTGCACGGCAGTTGAGCTTCACTTGACTAGTCATATCTTTGAGGTTTTAAATGCCTTATTTGTCATATTGCTGTCTCTCACTTTGCCAAGAGGGGAGTCAATTCCAAAACTTCCTACTCCTACAAATTTCTTCTGATTAAATTCGTTGTGAGTTCCAAGGTAGCTGTAGTTTAACCCCCGGGACAGCAATGGACTTCACTGTTCATTGCCTTTTTGGTGGTCGCCGCTGTTAATTCTGGCTACACAAGAGACACAGGTGGTGGTGGATATGAGAGGCGGGCCTGTCCCGTTTAAAAAAAAATGCAATGCCGATGGCAAACAAGCTCGCCTTATACATACCGTTACTGGATGCTTGTATAAGAAGAAAGAGATACAGATTATCCTTGAATGTTTGTTTTTTGAGGTACTTTCTAAGACGGATTTGTTCTTAATACTCGTATGCCTTCTTTCACCAGTACCTCTTTCACTTTTGTTGAATAATGTTAATTTTATTTTTAAAAGTGATTTTGCACCACCCCACCCCATTGATAAATTTCTTTTTTGTAATTTTATCATGAGTCTACTTAATAATAGCGCCACTAGCGCCACCACTGAATATTTTATTTACTTGCATTTATAACTAGGGATGTGATATGTTTTAAACCTTTTTAGTAATATAACAATATTGCCTTTGTGATAAATGCTTTATTCGTATCATAATATTCAATTTAAATTCTAGGTAAACACTTTTATTCAGTGCTAGTGCTAGTGCTAATAGATTGTGCATTATGTAGGTTTCCAAACTAATTTTATTAATTAACTATTGGGTTCAACGGGTTAAACATTTGGTATTTTTTATAATAATATTTTCTTTTATTCAGGTACCTTCGATCACTACCTGGTGACTCTGCTGCAATTGTTCTTCGCATCAACATCAGTAGCTATCAGCGTATACCTGGCATATCTACTTGCTTTTGTGTTGCGCGACTTTTGTGTGGTTTGTGTATCAACATATTTTATAAACGGCGCTTTACTTGTGTTTACGTACAAGAAAAATAAAATGTTGATCAAAAAATTTAAGTAAATTATAAAAATACGAAACTACGGAGTTTATTTTTAACACCATCTAGTTCAGGAATGAAATATTATTAAAATTTTATGATAGCGACATCTTTTGTATATTAAGTACTTTAACATTACCGCGCCATCTATTGTCAAATAGCTATAACTATATTCCAAATAGAGATGGCGGTAAATAATTTTTCTCTCAATAATTTATTATTGGATTTTACATATAAGCACATTTAATCCCTTTTATTACTTGAGCAAATCTTGAGTCAAAGTTTTCTCATTGTTACTTCCAATATTTCAAGCAGTAGGCGTTACAAAGATTTTTTTGGGAATTGGCAAATTCAGGGTCCAATATCACTAATAAAGGCATTATTTCTTTAAATAATAAATTAGTAGCTAGTTCGTTTGTTTTGACGTTAAAGTTTGGGACGAAAATTTCAAATGAACGGTAAAGTTATGTTGTGAATTTCTTCCTATCGTTTCTCATGGAGATCAATGGAGTATATATCATATGAATAAGTAATTTAATAACGATGGAATAATAAGAAAGACTGGCGTCGCCGCTTAAATATTTTTTGATGGCAGATACTCACAAGTAAATAAAGTATTTTTACGTGACCTTTTAAGATGTTTCACATTTGATAAGTTAAATTGCTGAAGACGTCAAGTAATGAGAACATTTATTTATTCACCGTTCGAGAAGTGGGTGACATGACTGACATGTTTGTTTATTCACTGACCTGGCTTTAAAAGGACACGAAATTGTTTGCATTATTGTCCCTTTGCTTTGTCAGGCATTTCCTTGTCGAGCCTTTATTGCATACATACCTAAGTAACTACGTACTGTAGTGGTGAACGTGACGTCCATATCTGTAGTACGTTCACGCCAACGCAACGTCCTGCCGATCCTTCTTTGATCGACAGCGCGATTGTGGCATGTGTGCTCGTGTATGTACCTTAGCTGTTTTCATTCTTTATTTATTTTTTTATATATGTTGTTATGTTGGCAATCAAGAATAAAGGGGCCGACCTCAGTCCTACCAGTAAGTAAGTATGAGAGGCAAATTCAGATTAAGTACATGTAGATTATATATTTTGGATGCGCTCTCAGCAGGGATGGAAAGTACCTACTCTACTGATCTAGAAAAACGAGTGACTGCTGGGAATAGTGTGAATGGGGCGGTGGGAAAACTTCTTAGCTATACGCCATGTAGTGCCGACACCACTGCTAACTTATGGAAGCGAGAGCTTGTTATGGCAGCGAGAGCATGAAAGGATGATAAACGCGGCCGAAATGCGAGTGTTGCGCAAAATTTGTGACGAAACGCTTGTAGATCGTGTTCGCAATGCTGATGTTAGAAGTAGAGTTCGTCTGGAAGGGAGTGTCGGTGTTAAAATAAGAAGGCATGTCCGTAGGTTTGGACATGTAGAAATAATTACGAAACTGATATATAAACATACAACGCGACAGTAGAAGGATGTAGTATTCGAGGAAGGCCAAAACTTACCAACCATGTCCAAATTAATCGTTTTTTATCAGAATATGATATCAGGAGTTCTAGAAATCGAAGTGAGAAAGAGTAATAAGCGAGTGATGTATAAGGACCGAGTCATGGGCGCTCGGTTCTGTCTGCCTACACCGCAAGGGAGTCGGCGTGAAGATATAGATAGATATATAGATATGGTGTGACATGAACTCATAGTAGCAACGTAGCGGTAAGAACTAATAAGCATCGATATAGTGTGTAGCCATATTACGAATTTTACAAAGGTAACTTTGCTGTTTTCGTACCTAACCGTTATTTAGGGAATCTTGAACTGAAATTTCGAAACTTTGGATTTAAAGTAACTTATTCAGTGTTGATTATTATATACTGAATGTTTCAAAATAATGTGTTTAATCCTTTTTTAGTCAAAATAATGTAAGAACAGGTATGATATTAACTAAAAACCAATACATCTATTTGTCCCGTTCCTTTGTGGAAATGTTTCTAAATCATTATACTTGTACATTATTCCGAAACATTCCATAAAGTCTTCAAGTCTGAATAAAATAGTTTGAAATCAGAGCTACAAAACGTAGTTTTGAACAACGTAACAAAGCGTGAACAAAACTTGGACCAATATTACAATTGCCTATCCCGCAAGGGACTTGGCGTGAATGCGTAGATAGATTGCAAATTATTTGCAAAAAAAATCAAATAAAGATACAATGTTAGTAACAAGTGTAATCTTTGACTACGTACAATTAAATATACAAAAAAATATCTTTTAAATCGCATATAAAAGAGTAACGTTATTATTTATATTCGTATTCTATAAATTAAAATATGTATACAGGAAACCGGGTAACGTTTATGGATTCTTTACAATATCAAGCCCCTATCACAAGATTTAATATATGTGTGTATATCTTCACGCCAGGTACCTTGTGGGGTAGGCGGAGTGAATCGAACGCCATAAGACGCGGTCCTTACACACCTCACTCGCTTCTTAAACATTCATAGATCATTTTTCTCTTTTCATGCACGCTCACCGGTTCTTATGGTTCCTGATATCACTTTAGTGTATATAATGTTTTTTATTACAGCTATCGCAAAAAATCTGTTAGGAACGATGTCAAAAATGATTTCTTTAACATGTACGAAGAGCCCACCAAAACCAATATGCAGACCTACCAGAGACCCAGCACATATATATATCTACATATAAATAGATCAATTACTAAGTTTCTACAATCGAAAAACTATTACTATCGTTTTTAATTATCGTTTATAGTTTACTACTGTTGTAGGTACGCAATATTTTACAACTTTAAAAGAAACTCTTGTTACTGAACAAAGTCACGTATTTCTCATCAGGTTTATGTCAAACGCGGCAAAGATTTAGATTTCCGCGGCATCAGATGAATGCGCCAAAACGAAATAAGATTAAAACATACTGATAAAGTTACCAGGTAGCAAATATACAACATCTCTGGTCATACTGAATATAAAAGCTTTAAACATTATGTTACTTTGCTGACAAACTATTCGACAAATGGACTAAGCTCTGTCTAACATATATATAACATTGTGGATATATTTATGCCATTGCATTGTCTCCGATTTCGTTCAAATCCTGTCGTGGACATATACCACTAAAATCGTATTTTCGCATTTGTGTACATTTTTGTAATTATCACTTGCATATCGGTGAAGGAAAACATCGTTAGGAAACCCGCATGTCTAAGAAACTATATTTCGAAAGACGTGTGACATAACCTAAGAAAAGTCTGGTTACCCTCTTGAGATGTGGAGGTACGACGGCAGTCGCTCCATGTATAAATCGGTATCTTCGCCAAGTCCTTAGGATTAGGTAGCGCACCCCATTAATCATTATGGATTAGGAACGGGAAAGAGCCAGGAGAAGAAAACCGTTGCATTGTGTCCGCCGTTTTGTCGAGCATTCAGCTCAGCTCACTTGATTCATCTATCCCTATCTATCCCTACCGGTAGGGATAAATAGATTTCTAGTCCACTTTTACCTACTATCATATGATATGATGCAGCATAACAGCTTTTTACAACAGCACCGCTCACAGACAGCGGAGAACCTCACACACTGTAACCGCAATTGCGTACTGTGCGCGGTTCCAGTGAAGTTATCTTTCGAGAACTGTTAAGTCGGAAGTTTACCTATGTTTTTTTTATACCACTAAGGTGGGAATCAAGCATACGGCCTGCCTGATGGTAAACAGTCACCGTAGCCTATGGAGATTTGCAACACCAGGGGTGCCACTCATGCGTTGCCGACCCTATAAGGTTAATATGAGGTTTTCCCAAGGTATTCCAGTACCGGGTGAAAAGCCAACGTACGAATGACACCCCTGGTGTTGAAAATGTGCATGAGCTACGAAGCTTAACAATGACTAAATAAGTTGTTTCTCACTTTAATCGTAAAAAAATACAGATAATATGTAAGTTTCTAATCGTTGCCATGAACTTGATAATGTGGGTGCTTAAGCATGCAAAAGCCATGTATGCAAATGGACATATTTATCTCTTATGCGCAACGATACCATAGATACGACGGTTGAATGCCTGATTATCACATGGAAATAACCTACCTTCTTCATCTTCTTCTTAGCATTATCCCGTTTTCTAATCCATTAGAATAGGCGAGGTCCGCTACCTAAGCCTAAGAATTTGGCGAAAATACTGATTTTTACACGAAGTGACTGTCGTCAGACGTCCGCAACCCATTTATATATTTATATAAATGGGTTGCGGTTATACGTACTCATACTCATGTCGAAATTATATGTATGATATGCTACAATGTCACAAAAACAGGCAGTAGTACTAATTAATTTTGACGAGCCCGGTGACGTAGAGGTGGTTCATGAACATGTTTGTTTGTGTTGATCTTATATATATATATATATAATGTTTTTAAGAGAGATAGGGCGCATCAATGCCGGCCGTCTGGGGAAGTACCTCCACCTAAAACAGCAGCCAATTAACTCCCCTAGAGGATTGTTGTGTTCCTGCGTGAGAGTGAGGACGCCAGTAAGCTTTTAAGGAGTTGCTGTGTTGCAGCAGAGGTTTACACCAGCTGGACTGTATGCTTGTATGCCTCCCGATGTTGTATAAAAAAATAACAGTTTTTAAGGAGCGCATGTTACGAATAACTAGACTACAAATTATTGTCAGTTTTAGAGGGCTTGGCCAACTCGAAACGACACGCCTACATTGTGTCTATTAAGAAATCTCTGGAGCAAGCAGTGGCTAAATTTCTCATGGAAACAGTGCGTAAATTCATAGGTTCGTGTCCAGACAGATTCAAGCCAAAGGTGGTCATTTCGAATAGAAGCATTTTTTTCTCTGAGGTTTCCATACATAAGTTTTATTAAGAGTACATTACTTCATAAAAATAAAATGCATATTCATTTGTAACAGAACTTATGGCCGGACTAGGTATAGCCCAGTCATATTACGGATTTCACCCCTATTTTTGTATATATGACTGGGCGAACTAACTAGTTAACTCCTGCAGGATATGCTTACCCAACTTCATACCATCATTCATAGATATCATCACAGATAGTCATAGATATAGTACCCTGGGGTACAGGGTACTATATCTATGACAGATTGTCATAATGTATTCCTGCCTAACTTAGCGACAATATAGAACATTCGTGATATACGAACACATGTTGAGGTGTTATTGAGTTTGCTACAAGGTTTATATGCTATTATCTGTCTATATTTTACGACTAGTCCCGTTTGGGGGTTAGCATATGTTATATGCATTTATTTAATTACTTGACTGAAAACTGTACTTACCAATACATAGAGAGCCAGTATGACTTGCTTAAAGTTACTTAGTTTCATACAACCGGGACTTATTTATTTTCAGCAACGTGTTGGCCTAAACATCTCGGCTCAACACGTCCACACGGAAAGATTAATAATATATTTGTCTTTACTCGTGGACTTTTTTTAGGGTTCCGGATCCCAAAATGTGAAGTCGAAGAAGTGTCGAAGGTATGTCATAGGTCACATCCTAATTTTTTACTAATTTTAAATTTAGCTATAAATTTAATGAAAATATTCAAAACTTTCTTTATGTCTAAGTATTGTTTTTGATATTTTGCTCTTGAGTTTTAAACCCTCGATGATTCCGTATAATTTTGGTGAAGATTTAGAGATACATTTTCATTTACTATGGATTAGGAATTAATAAATTAAAGGTTATGAAATAAAAACTTTTCAATGAAATATTGAAACGCACTTCGTTGAAATCGTAACTTGCACCTGAGCAGGCGGCCAGGGTAGTCATGGCAGCAACGGTATCGGAAGCATTTGGATTCTTATCCAGATTATGGGCAATCGTGAGGATGACCGCAGCTGCCGAGGCAGAGACTACCGGAGGAGCCATGGCAGCGACGGCATGTTGCATCTACTAACGGTAGTGGGTGGGTGCCTGTCGGCGCTAGTTCGCATGAACTAATTGGTAGCGGAAGCACTATAAAGCAGGTTGATCAAATTTCATGTATATTTGACTTTCGCAAAATAACGCCTGAATCTATTAACTCAAAAAAAATGTAAGTGCGACTTTAGTGACTATTAAAATAACGGAAAGACTTTCCAATTTATTGCGCCTAATTAATATACAATTAGTATATTAATATTAAGAGTTGTACGTTTATGAAAACACAAAATGTCTATGAAATTTATTAAATGGAAAATATACATTACCTGTTACTCTACTTCCCAAGTTGGACTGCTTTTTATTGAGCGTATGTTTTATCAGAGCCTTTATTTAATCAATAAAAGGCAAGGTACATTACGTGCAGGCGAGATTGGCTTTCACTCTATCAATAACCACCTACAAAAATTATCATAATTTAAGAGAAATAGAGTGGTCCATCATTATCTCTGCCTGTATTCGTCCACTGTTGAACATACCATTATGTTGGAGGTTATTCTCTTTGCATATAAAACATTTTAGACGTGTCAGATAGAAATATGAACAAATGTGTGAGTATAAGTAAGTATAAGTAATGTATCATTTTTTACTCATTCCGTTCGAAACGCTACAACTTGTTTGAAACTGTAATTACGTTTTTACCTTACATGACAATCTAACAAATTGAGGTTGAAACCTAGACCGCCTTGAAGACTAGATCTCGTAAACTATAGTTGTTTTAATTATGTAGCCTTCTAGAATGACTCATTCGGTTGATATTTCGTAGAGCATTTTTGTGACATGTTAGTTGTGTCCAAATTTGCACACAAAGATTGCCCACGCGTAGAGTTTTTAGGGTACTGCCGACTTGTTTGATTTTAAACAATATATTAGGTATATTGCCAGTATATCTAATATATTGTCTATTTAATACAATACAAATAAATGCTGTATAGCTTATTAAGAGAGGTGATAGGTAGGGCGCACCAAAGCAGCCCGTCCGGGGAAGTACCTCCGCATCACAGCAAACCGCAGCCAAATAACTCCCTAGAGTATTGTTGTGTTCCTGCGTGAGAGTGAGGTCGCCAGTAAGCTTTAAGGAGTTGCTGTGTTGCAGCAGATTGGTATTTAATGTATCACAAGCATTATAAGTCTACGGTAACCGCTTTATATCAGGTGGACTGTACGCATGTTTGCCTCCCGACGTTGTATAAAAAAATAACTGTTTTCATGTTCCGAATAAGTACATTGTGTTCAGCTTATATTCTAAGAACATGCAAAATGATTGAGAACAAGATAATAGAAGAAAAACATGGAACCATAGATATGTGGCCAATATGAACGCTGCCTATACGAGGAGTGTCGCTCGCGCTTTGCCACCCCGTATTGCTTACGCAGCAGCCTCCGGAAGCTTACTCTGACGATAGTAAGGTAACATTTAATCAGGGCTGGCCTGACCAGAGATATTTCCCCATTATTCCTTCACTTACAAAAGAACGGCTAATTAAATTTTTTCTAGAGAATTTTTGAATTTCTGCGAGTAAGTGATGTCACCAGAAAGCATCCGCCGATATGTTCTGCAAAAGGCGGGTGGAATAACAGTTGAGCTATAACTACTTCTTATTCGTCTGTATACTTCAGTTAATGAGAACCACTTGTTGGTTTGCAATCGATGTCGTACAAAAATGAACGAGCGATGATGATAAAAATGAATGATGTTGAGGAGATGAGTGAAGAACTTTTAAATATTTCGTAAGATCTTTACTGGCGATGGTGTTGGTGCAGGTCTGGTGGTATTGGCATCAGTTGGCATAGACCAAGCTACTCTGGGTCGCTGAACACTGCAACAATATTCACATCTATGTGTCATGCATGCATGAAAGACTTTGAGCGCGTATTCTAAGTAACGTAGAGTGATTCAGGATCGTAAAGGAATATCTGTCGTGAGTAATACAAAATGATTCAGTCTACCGTAGAGCAGAGATTAATTTATGTAGGAAAATTGTAACTAAAACGTAATTGGTATTACTGCTTTATATATACATAAGAGAGCACCACTCTCAACTCAGGGTTAAAAGTTCGCTGGTTTAAAGCAGCAAAATAGAAATAAATAAAAAAAATATATATAATACCTATACACAACCGTCAAAGATGAAGGATGCCGACATTGCGACTACGAAGGATGTTAGCGGAAAAGTAAAAGAAAACAAAGTTTTTTTTTGTTTTCAAATAAGTGAATCAGTTTTTAATCGCATCGTGCTTTGTTGTACGATCTGAATACAACAAACATGTCTGTATACGCCACTGGAAGCCGTATACGAAAACCGTTACGTGTAAATATTTTTATATTATTAATCTTAGGCTGTGCAGAGTAGGGTTCTAGATCAGGCAATTAGTGATGTCGGTAGATTGCACCAGATCATAAGCCGGCGAATAGCGAAAAACATGTTTTATGCCGTACACCACAGTGGTTAGTAACTCTACTTTGACACCAATGCGTGTAACTTCGATTCCAATACAGGACAAACATTTGTGTGCATAAACATGTCTGTTAGTCTTGGTCTGGGTGTTTTATGGTATTTTATTTTTGGGTGTAACAAAGGAAGGACGCATCGAAGCAGCTCGTCTGGGGAACTATCTCCTTCACAGAAAACCGCAGCCAAATAACAACTCCTTGGAGGGTTGCTGTGTTAGCAGTAGAGGTGGCATCGCACGCGTGATACTTAATGTATTGCAAGCATATTCATAGGATACGGTAACCGCTTTACATCACGTGAGCCGTATAAAAAAAAATCATAACAATAAAAAAAGTTGCGTCCCCATTAAAAACGTCGTTTCAAGTAAACTACGGTGTTTACCATGAATTTGGGACTTGCCAAAGCCCTGAAAAATATATCAATGTGGTTTTAGGGTTAAATATATCAAAATGTATATTATGATGACAGCTTTAAAATACTTTTTATTGTTACAATACTGTTATAAAATACTTTTATACATTCTTTTAGGGCTTCCACTTGCCCAAGTTATGCCTTATTTTACTTGAGGTAAGTTTTCTTCTAAAGAAGATGTTACTTCTTAAACAATATATTATAATAAGAATATACCTTTTATACATAAGGATGCCATACTTTTTAAAATTGCTATTTAAATTACAAACCACAATATCTTGTATTCAATAAAGTCAGCGCCCTTAATTTTAATGCTAAAGATATATAAACGTATTAATTTTTTTTATGGTATTAATAGGTGAAGAAGTAAATGACCTACCTAATGATAAGTAGTTACCGTCGCCCATTGTTAACTCATCATTGGATCTGCCAGTGCATTGTTTTTTGCAATATTTGAAGATTCGTATGTCACGGTTCGTACATAAAATTAGTCGGGAGAATTTTGTTCCCGAATTTACAAATTATGCGGAAGTGTTTGAATGTGTTGGGTTTTTTAATTTGGTTTTTTAATATCAATGTTTGGGCACGGAACCATCACATAATGTACGCAAATCGCACCTAACCGGTTATAATTTTATCAGTGTAGCAGTGTGCCTACGCCTGGATCCATGTTTGGTATCAAGAATCATTGGCCTTAAAATCGGTTGCTGCCGGTGGACCACTGCGTTGCCATTTTGGTAAGTAGCAAAGGTTATAAACACAAACATTTACGAGTGGTTAATTTAAAGGAGATATAATAGATATTTATGTTGTGCCATTTTCATTCTGCAAATTGTGTCACAATAAGATATTGTTTATAATTGTGCAAATTACATAAGATTTTTAATACTATTGAAAGCACGAGTTATGCCTATGTATCTATGATAATAATAATAACCCCCGCAGGGCAGCTTGTGGCGAGCTGTTGGTGCGTAACGACACCACGGGTACCCGAGTGCTCCAGAGAGTCAATCAGGGCCTTCGTCTCCGATGTGTCTTCATCGGTCGGAGTGAAAAGTCAAGAAGGCCCGCAGGACTCTCAGCTCTGGCTTGCCTTCATTGGCCGTCCAGAGAGGAGTCGGGGTGGAAGTGTTAAAGGGCATAACGCTGCGAGTAACTTCGGAGAAAGCGCAGCACACCTCTCGACACCCCTGAGTCACTCACATCTGTGTTGCCCCCGGCCGACTTTCTCTGGCATTTCAGGGGTCCATCTTGTGAGTGGCGAGCTACCGCCTGCCAAATGTAACAGTCAGATATGATAGTTATGGCAGGTGTCCCTCTCTCTTCTGTAATAGCCTAGTACTAATAATCCCTCCAGATCTTATTTCAATAGCTCAATTATTTCCGACACATTTGCAATAGTCCCAATTACCTGCCGTGACCTGCTCGTGGGTATATTCTCCCATTGATATCCCTTAGAGCAGGTCAGGGGGTATAATACATTACATCAATCTTTTCTAAAGGGCCTCTATGCTTTGGATCCACATTCCCGCACACGCCTATCAAAAGACCAGGGTTAACATCCGTGATTAAAGAAAAATATAATAATAATAATCGTTTATTTTCTTCTCACAACAATATCAATATTTGACGTAATATAAATACAGTATATATATTTAAGAAGCCAAAAAATTGCGTGAGAAGCTGGTGCCCGAAGTAGGCTTATTTAAAAGCCTGTATTACAGGTCACCAGGTTCCCACCCCTCGATTCGACGCGTACACTTGTTACACCTATTCTTAATAGTAATACAGGAAAAAAAAACGAATTAGAATAAAGTTCTAAATCATGAAATAGTTGTATGATGGTAAGCAGTTAAGTTATAGTAAGAGTGTAGATATTAGCGTAGGGACATTACACGAGCAATGCATATGATTTTGTCTTGCCTTTCTTTCGACAGAGCTTCATTAGCTAATTGGCAGAGCATAGTGTGTACAGGTAATGTTGGTCGAAGGTCTAATGGCAACAGTGAGCTTAGTAATAATTAACATAACGTCATGCAGGATGGCGATTGGTAACCTACGTAATTCTTTAAAAGCACTAATAGGATCTTAGTCGTGTACATTTCAAACTTTTTGACGAGCTCGGTGGCGCAATGGTTAGTAATGCTGCTTTGACACCACTGCTAGTGGATTCGATTTTCACACAGGATAAACATTTTGAGTCTATGAACGTGTTTGTTTTTCTTAGTCTGGGTGTTTTAAGAGAGGTAGGGCGCCTTCACCTCACAGAAAACCGCAGCCAAACAACAACAATATGGAGGGCTGTAGTATTCCTGCTAATGAGTAAAGTTACCAGTAAGCTCCTAAGGAACCCAATAATACTTATCCAACTTGAAAGTGAAAGTGAATCGCGATTGTTTTTAGCATCAACACCAACCTACCACCACACCAACAACCTCACATGCGTGTAATGTACCTGGCCAAGTTACCAACAAGACTATGTTAAAAGAGCAGCTCCATTAGGCAAGTATCTCCAGAAGATTGGAGCCAAGCAACAACTACGAGGAAGTTATGTGCTTGCGAGTGGGTGACGTTTCCAGTAAGCTGCCAAGGAGTTGCTACTTTAGGAGCGAGATGGCAACGGCGAGCACTACTTCTTGTATTGCAAGCGTCCAGAATCACACTTTCGTGGTAACCATGCGTAACCATTTTACATCTAGAGGGCGGTAGTCTGGTTTGCCTTACCACGTTGTTTAAAAAAATACAGCAAGCTATGACACAAACATGTAATACAAGGCGATCTGTACCAATCATGATTGTTTAACTTGCGTGGGCTGTAATGAGATCACTGCACCTATTGTGTGTCTATGACATGCCACCATTAAATAGTTTGACGTATGTAGTACTTAACCAACGATCCTTGATTTTCATATTACAATGTGTTCATTAATATATAGAAGAGCTGCAGTAGGAACAAGTTTGTGATGCACGCACAAACCAATAAAGCACTTGACTTTTTTGTTTATACTACATCGGGAGGCATACAAGCATACGGCCCACCTGATGTAAAGCGGGTACCGTAGCCTATTAACGCTTGCGATATATTAAGTATCACTTGCGCGATGCTTCCTCTGCTGCTTACACAGCAACTCCTTGGGAGCTTACTGGTGACCTCACTCACTCGCAGGAACACAACAACCCTCAAGGAGTTGTTATTTGGCTACGGATTTCTGTGAGGTTAAGGCACTTCCCCAAACGGGCTGCTTTGATGCGCTCTACCTCTCTTAAAACATCCACACCGAGACAAATAGCATGTTCATGCACACAAATGTTTGCCTTGTGTGGGAATCTAACCCACGAGCGTTGGTGTCAAAATCGCGTCATTCACGACTGAGCCACCAAGCTCGTCAGAAACATGACTGCACATGTAGCACCCCGCGCTTACAAAAACTTTGAGTTTTAACTTCCCTATTGACCAATAAGAGAATATTTTAACCAATAAGCCGATAAGTGTCGCGATGTGGTTCGGCGAACTAGCCAATATGAGCTGCCCGTTCTACTTTACCCCTCGACCTATAGTCAATGATATTGTATTAAAAAGAGGTAGATGTCGTACTAGCGCGCAAAAACTGAGGCAATGAAATTAACCCAATTGGTCTAATATGCGCTATTCTATGATGCGCTGACGTATTTCAAGCGCAACTCTTGACAGATAGCTATCTCTCTCTATATCATGCGTTCCGTATTATCTATCCTCTTCATTGTTGTAATCTATATACGCTTAGTAAGTAAGTACTATAATGTCGTAGTGGAACAATAACAAAACGACGCGCAGTATGAATATACGTCATCTTTAAATACAATATCATTGCCTATAGTGGTGAGTTACTACATAATATCGATATCATCAGTTCTCCATATATTATTTCTTTCATGGATGCACATCACAACTTCGAATAGGAAAATGTGTTAAAAATATCAACAAAATATCGATCCCGTAGGCCGTATAAAAATACTAATAAAATTCAAGTTTAATAAAAATACTTCTTTCTATATGATTGAATCATTCTACGCTGATTATTCAATCAATCAATACGTATTACTGCGGTTCAGTTGTTAATTTCCATTCGAATTAACATAGTTATAATATTAACTCTCTACATCTATTTAAACAGTTCAGAAATTATATCCAAGTCATGAGCAATATCTAGAATAATTAAGTCAAACAATTTGGCCTAAATCTAGGTGGCTTTAAATTATATTGAGATACAACCCACGCACTTCCCAAATTGTTCTCTACGGGCATTTAATACGTTGGTTTCTACAGTGCGAAATGAATGTTGAAACTAATATATACCTAGTTCGGCCATAAGTTTTGCTACAAATGAATATGCATTTATTTTTTTATGAAGTAATGTAATCTTAATACAACTTATATGTACATATTTATGGAAGTCTCAGCAAAAAAATGAAGCTATTCGAAATGACTACCTTTGGCTTTGATACAGGCCTTTAAACTGTCTGGCCACGAATCTATTGATTTATGCACTGTTTCCATGGGAAATTTAGCCACTGCCTGCTCCAGAGATTTTTTAAGAGACATAATGTCGGTGTGTCGTTACGAGCAGGTCATGTACTCTAAAACTGATAATAATTTGAAGTCTAAGGGGTCCAGATCTGGGCTAGACGAGGGACAGTCTTCAACTCTTATAAAGTCCGGAACGTTGGTTTTGAGCCAGGCTTGGGTAGTTCGTGCCTTGTGACCAGGTGCAGAGTCCTGCTGGAAAGTCCACGGTACATTTTTAAAAAGTGCATTGCTGAGAGGATCACAACACGATCCAAGACAATCTCTTGATACACTTAGACTAAAGTATTCACTCCTTTTTTTACAAAAATGAAGCTTTGTGAATCCTTGATAAGTCATCCCCTACCAAATCATTACAGACGCAAAAATTTTTTCAAGAGCATATTTCTCTGCCCTTCACCTGCGTATCGGGACAGAAGGCGTTTTGATCGATCCAATCTCTTGAACTGTATGGATTGATTTAGGACATGTCCTGTTGATGATAAGCGCCGAGCTTCAGGCTTTTTATTATACGCGAAATTATATACGTGAAATGAAAATTCCCGTTCGGACTGACAGAGTCCTAGCGGGAATTTTCATTTCACGCGTAAAATTTTTGGTTTTCCAATAGGGTTTCGGCGAGTTCTGGCTAACAGCACGCGGTCGCCCCGATGTTTTATGGTCTTCAACAGAGGAAGTATTGGTATATCTGTTGATAGTACGATATATTATATAGTACGATACGGCTGCTACCAAGCTTTTGAATTGTCTTGAATATGACCGACGGCTTCAAACCCACTTTGTGCAATCACTGCAATCCAATTTTCTTTAACACCCCCTTCCATATTGTAATTTGATAATAAACACGAAAGAATATGTAAAACGGCTTGAAATCGAAAGAAGTTTTTAACATAATAAACGCTTTCCAAATTCAAAATAATTAAAGAGTTGAAAAAAAGAAAAGTTTCCATTTAACAGTATTTGTGGTCATTTTTTTATAAAACTCCAGAAGATATACAAGCATACGCCCCACTTGATGTAAAGTTACCGCAGCCTAAGAAGCTTGCAATACAGGAAGTATCGCTGCTTTACTCACTTGCATGAACACAATAGCCCTCCAGGCTGTAGTTATTTGACTGATATGGTAGGTACTTTTCCAGTCGAGCTGCTTTGATGCGTACTACTTTTCTTAAAAGCTGCCGCTGCGGGTGCGGGAGAATTACGTAATCTCCCCAAAAGTGCTCACAGCTAAACTTTAAAATCAAAATTAAAGGCGAGTACAATTTACGTGTATAGTTTTAATGTGATTATGGTTGGATCACTGCAGCGTCTCATTCGCATACTTAAAGATCTCAATGCAGCTTCTCGAGCCGCGTGGCTGAGGATGAATTAAGATAAGAGAAAAGTCATGTACCTAAGTACAATAATTTCGCCATCTCTAACCCAATTGTAGAGAATGCAGTGATAATGATTATGTTTACCTCGGACAAGCAATATAGCGTTGGCTTTAACTTCAAAACGAGATCGGTAGAAGCATCGGAATGGGTTGGGCATGTATTGGGGGCCTGAAGAGGTTTTTTCAGGGTTGGCAACGTATGAGTTGGTATGGCGTTGGTAATGTCAATTGGCTTATTGGCAGGCCACACACTAAGTGGTATAAAACAAACGAGACAAGGTGGCATATTCCAAAGATTTCCCATGTTAAGGTGTAAAATATTTAAAGTTTGTTGAAATAACTATAAAATTACCAATTCTAAAATGTAATCAGATCGAAGTTACGTTAACATATACTTGTAATAAAAAAATCAGCTTAATTGCCTTAGTAATTCAGGTGAAAAATGAGTGCAAAGTTTTGTTTACGAACCTACGATATATGTACTCTCAACAAAGAAGCATACAGTCGTGGTAACCACGCAACTACCGTAATGCTTGAACATCAGTGCTTCGTTTTCGCTGTGACCTACAATGCACAGACATGGATCCTCATAATTTCGCTGATAAACAGGTTGCAAGTCATATATCTTGTAATGGAAAGAGCCCTTTTGGTTCATAAGGTCTAAAATACTCGTATTAAAGTGTCTATATTATAAAAATGTTTAACAGTTGAAAATGAATAGAATAAAACGCCCGTATATCAAAATTACCTTTTCTTAATTTTAGCATTATCACATTTCCTAATCCATTAGGATTGGCGGGGCTCGCTATCTAAGCCTAAGGATTTGGCGAAAATACTGATTTTTACATAGAGCGACTCACGTCAGATCTTCACAATCCAGCAGGAAAACCGGATCTTTCTTAGATAAGGTATATATTAAAATTACGATAGTATTAAAATGTAGTAAAATATTGCGGTTAGTATTCAGTATTAGAATAAAAAAATTCGCCGGAAAACCAAACTTGCAGACATAACTTTCATCAGCAAGCTGAAGCGAAGGTGGTACGGCTGAGCCAGTGATGACAGAAGGATCTCCATCTGTCATCACTGGCTGGTAAAAATAAGTTACAAGGTTTAGGCCATGTAGTAATAGTACAGTAGATATTTTTTGGATGAAAAGAATTTGAACTTATGTAATGCTTTTCTAAAAAACATCGAAAGGATTTCAATATATTTATTAGAACAATTTAAAACAAAAATTATAGTTATTGAAAATTGCTCGTGTTAAAAAGCTTTTAAATAATCGTAGTAACTCATCACAGCATAGCAACGATCCTTTATATCAAAGTCAAAGTCAAAATCTTTTTATTCCGTAAAAATGGCTACATTTGTTTGGAATCGTCACAATTTTTTTCCCTACCGTGCAGTTCATGACTAGGTGAGCACTGATAAAAATACTGCCAAAAAACTCAGGCATCCCTCTTTTGGTATCCAAACAAATTTACATAATTTATTAATTAACTCAATCCCAGGCATTTTTATCATTAATATAGTCAGATACTTTATAATATGCCCTGCTACACAATTTGGCTTTAATAGTAGTTTTAAATTTGTTTATTGACAATTCTCTTATATTGCTGGGAAGTTTGTTATAGAACCGTATACATTGCCCCATAAAAGAATTACTTATTTTGTGGAGACGGCTTGCATGTAACACAAGATTATGCTTATATCTAGTATTTATATTATGAGTATCACTCTTTTTACAAAATGAGTCTATGTTTTTATGGACATACAAAAGATTTTCATAGATATATTGCGATGCGACTGTTAAAATATTTATTTCTTTGAATTTTTCTTTAAGGCTCTCCCAGGGACCAAGTTTGTAGATAGCTCTTATGGCTCTCTTTTGCAATAAAAAGATGGTGTTAATGTCCGCGGAGTTACCCCAAAGAAGAACTCCATATGACATAATATCAATATCCTATTTTATTTTTTTATTTTTTTATTTTATTTATTGCCGCGCTTATGCAGTTTAAATTACATTCCTTTTTAAACTTTTTTTTTACTTTAACAATAGTAAAATTTTTTGCAACTAATGAACTAACTTAGCTAAAATATAATGAAATTATTTGTTTTATGAACACAATATTATACCATAGTTTTTTGTAATAAAGGCATAAATAACTAGTTTATTAAAATTTACGTCGCATACTATGTATACGATTACAATAGCCGAAAGTCTAAGCCGTCGTCGTCACCTAATAATGTAATAAAACCATCTGAAAGCAGATTCGGACAATGCTTCGTTACCTTATACATTTACAGTAATTCAAGATCAAATCAATGACATCATTAATAATAATAACATAACAAATACTGTGCAATTGCCGACTGAAACTGTTGCATATTATTTCAAAAATTGTAATTTCAGTAATAGCTTCTATAATTAAACTCTTTACTACCAAAATAACACTTATTTAGTTTTCTTTGCAAGTAAGTTGAAAAATTTCGTATATAATGCGGTAGTACTTTCCATCTCGGAATGACCACTCCATTAGGTACGCGCACTCGCCTTCGGCACGTGAGTTTTTTTTTTTTTTTTTTTTTTTAATATTTGAATGGCCTGGATAAAATTCCTTTTAGCCAAGTCTATATTTTTAATTCCTTTCTTCTTTATTTATATTTTCATTCTTTTAAAATTTTCTATTTATGTTTCTTTCTTTTTCATTATTCGTTTCATATTTTGTTGATAGTAGATGTTACAAAATTGAATAAAGTACGATAATATCTCTTGTCTGTCAGCAGCTCCTGAACGTGGCGGGGAACGTTCGTGTTATCTTGACATATGTCCAGTATGTCATTTGCTAATGACAGTCTTTGTAATGGCACGTGAGTGTTTCAACAGTGTTGCCAACTCGGATTTTGAAAAAGGCGTAGACCCGATGAGAAAATTACGTAGAATTTGTAAATTTGCATATGAACAGTTCGTAGATCTACGTACTTTTTTTTTTTTTGAGTGAAATGAAGTTAGTGTAGGTGAAACTGAATAAAACGAGTATTTTGTTATACAATTTATTTAAAAAAGAGACATAGAGTATAGAACATAGAGTTCTTGGAGGAGACGCTGTATTGGCAGCATTTACCATGTTGTGGTACCATGTGTGTTTGCCACCATCGTGATATAAAAAATAAAATAAAAATTACTCAATTTTTATTATTTTCAGGCAAATTAAATTTATACATATGTTTATTAAAATACTGAATGTGAGCGTAGGCTTGCTGTTTGTTTTTATGGCACTTTTCGTGAAAAGTAAAGTGTTAGCGTGTCAGTGGTAAGTCTGTTTAGTAAGAAACTGAACGTTTGTTGGAGTCCGCGCTACATAATTTTAGTCATAATTAGCCCCGCAGACGGAGGCGCCACTGTCTTTAAGTAAAGTAGCGGAAAATTCTTCAGTCTGGTGAGTTATATTATTTTGCAAATTTGTACAAATTAAAAGAAAATACGTAGATTCTGGTACTGAAGTTCGTAGGTTTGCAGAAAAGGCCTAAAATATGTAGATCTACGTAAAAAGACGTAGAGTTGGCAACACTGTGTTTCAATCTCGCCTCGACTGCAATGACCAACTTAGCACACTTGTATCATAATGTACTATTGTTGTCTACACAAAATTTTATGCGCAGCCTGTAAATGTTATATTTTTATATCTCTTAATTTGAATGTTACCGCGCATGTTCGAATAAAGTTTCTTGCAATTACGGAACTGTTTCTTGATAACACTGTCGGAAAGTTTTTGTTTCAACTTTATAAAAACTGTAGATAAATCAATATTTTAATTGTATATTAATGACGATACTACAGTATTTTATGTGGGCCGCGTTTTTTTAGCTGTCCACCTACACAAAACAATAAACTATTGCATACATTATTAACGAGTAACAGTAACAGTCTAAAATAACAAATTGCAATTTCGTTTCAATCTACACAAAATTATGAAAATTAAGGAGAATAGTGACCATTTTAAATGAACTTCCGTTTGATAGTGGTATTCTTTTTTGCACTAAAAGTTCTTTCTTTTCTATAAATCATTAAATACAAATGTAACGATACGCGTAAAAATCTATTTGTAACTACTTTGTAATATATCAGCGTAATCATCAACTTACAATTCATTGTGGTCTTAACGTATCAGTGGCGGCGCTAGGCGTCGTCATCAGCGACGTCGACGGCCTCGCGCCGTACAATATTTGTAATTTTGACATTACTTGCTTAGCAATAATACTTGTAAAATAAAATTAATGTATAATTATTATTTGTGCATAATTCAGCTGATTTAATTTAACATTTTCTTTCGGACTAGAAGATGAGAGATGCCTCGTATTGCTGATGTCTTCGACGTCCACGTTTCGTATAGTGCTGCCACTGGTAGGTTGTTGTCAATACCTGTAGTTATTAACCTTTTCTAGTTAACTTTTTTCTTGCTTTCCAGTCAACAATAATGATAGTTCAAATCAAACATGAATATCTGCGACTAGGTAAATGGTGTTGTATCTGCTATTTTAAACTGGTCACAATCTTTTGCGAAACTCGGCTAAAACCAAATGCATTAAATTTAGTCTTTCAAATGTGACTTCTGCCAATACAGAAGTTCTCATTGAGAATAATAAATTAGAATTTGGTACGGACCCCAAAAATGCACTAAACGGTGAACTAAAACAACCTCAAAATGAAAAATAAATAAATTTCACCTCAAAAATAAAAATCATGTACTAATTTGCCTTTTAATTTATTTTACACATTCGTACCTTCACTAATGCTGTGAAAAAGGTGTGTAAAATGCGTGATTGCCACCATAGACGGACGAGGATCGCCTCCGGCCAAATACCAGGTCTGTGGTAACCGCCTTGTCTAAAACAACTTCGTAACATCGAGTGGTACATTACATTATTTATTGTTGTATTGTGCAGGTGTTTGATCAGCTGATGAAAGTGTACAGTATGATAGCGTGTCTGCGTGTTGATGTGTAAGAGTTCGTAATACGTTAGTTGTTTTTATATATCTACTCGTATATTTTTGTATATCTAAAAGACTTTTTGTATTATCATACAGTATATTAGTATGCCTTGTGATATTCAATTAAAACATAGGAATGCTAATAATTTAATTAGGGCCAGTTCGTTTTGCGAAATATTCCTAACTTAAAGGAGATCGTAAAAAGAATGACGATCAGTGCTTAGTAACTCTACTTTTACACCAATGCTCGTGCCTTCGATTCCCATACACACATACACATACAGGATAATATGTCTGTTGTCTGGTCTGGGTGTTTTTAAAAGTAGAGTACCTACACTTCACAGAAAACCGCAACTAAATAATATCTCTCTAGCTAGAGGGTTGTTGTATTCTCGCGTATGATTTAGTTCACCAGTAAGCTCCTAAGGAGCTGTTGTTTTAGCAACAGAGGGGGCATTGTGCTACGTAATGTACTGCAAGGATTCATAGGCGCCGGTGACCGCTTTACATCTGAGCCGTATCTTCGTATATCTCACGACGTTGTATAAAAATCCCCTTAAAGATTGTCCTGCTCCTGCAAGGGAGAGAGGCTCTTGAGGAGTTGCTCAGTTAATAGTAGGGTAGCAACACGCAAGCGATGTTCCTTACATAGCAAGCGTCCGTTGGCTAACCAGTAACCGCTATGTAACACTATACTATTTGCCAGCTCACATGATGTAGAAAAATTCTTGGAAAATACGATTTACAAATAATAAAAAAGAATTCGGTACGGTGTTACGTTAATTAAACATGTTACTGGGATTTTGTCGAGTGAATGCGAGAAGTTCTCGCTTAAAACTTGTGGGGATTTTTTTCATTTAAGAGATAATAGTGTGTATGCCAGATTAAATTGTAATCTGGAGATGAGTTAAAAGGCATACAACATGCATACAATAGTTTAAAGTAATGTAATCAATATTATTCATATATTAATTAGTGTTATTGTATCTTGCACCAAACTTTGAATTTACGTATTTGGAAACTTACAAAAGGGACTTGATGTTGGACTTTAGGCAATGTATGCCTTCTTGTAACATAAACTCAAATTAAGCTAGCTAAATTTAACATTAGCCTGATCAATGGGTAAAAATGTAAATGTGACTAAATCAAATTATTGCCGAGCGAGTAAGCGGTAGGGTTTTCCCAAACTGACATGGGCTTAGCTTCGACGTATTCGATGTATTTTTTACGGTCATGCCATCCAGAATCATTATTACAACAGCTATGACTTGCATAATTTCCGTAACATACAATTTTTTTTATACAACGTCGGGTAATGCGGTTACTGTAGCCAATGAACGCTTGTAATACATTAAGAATCAATTGCGCGATGCCACCTCTACTGCTAACACAGTAACTCCTTAGGAGCTTACTGGTGAGCTCACTCACACGCAGGAACTCAATGATTACAAAAACTTATTAGTACGACTTTTAATTCGATTCACTAAACTTTCATTTGCTGTGTTACCACTTTTGATAGTATATAGATAGAATAGATTCAGGTGTTATTTTGCGAAAGTCTAATTTACATGCAATTTGATCTAACCTGCTTTGTGTGCTTCCACCACCAATTAGTTCATACGGCCTTGCGCCGGCCGGCACCTACTCACTACCGTTAGTAGATGCAACATGCCGACGCTGCCATGGCTGCTCCGGTAATCTCTACCTCGGCTGCTACGGTCGTCCGTCGTCTGAAGAACAGACAGAAGCCGCATTTCTAATTGTTCTCTAATATTTAATTTTAAACCTTTATCTAAGGTGTGTAAAATTTGATATGTATTCGTGGGGGATAAACTATGTCCTTTCTCTATGAGATGTTTGGCGAAATGACACTTGTTCGTGAAAACGTTTTTGAATATTACGACCAATATGACCTATATAAACATGTTCATATTCATCGCAGAACAGCTTATAGGCGCCGGATTTTTTATTAGGCGAGATTTCATCTTCAGTGTTACAAAGTGATTTGAGTGAATTATGGGATTTGAGAGCAACGTGTATGTTATTTTTTCTAAATATGTGAACTATTTTGTCAGTTAGTTTTCCAAGGTATGTCAAACTCGCAGTGTATTTATTTGTCGAAATATTCGAAACCGCGTACAGTAGCCTATTAACGACACTATTCGTCATTTTACACAATAATTTATAAAGTTAGTTTAGGTAGTTTTTTGGAATATCCGTTTGACTTCACAATCTGTCAAGTTCTTTGTTGTAATTATCCTTACTTAATGGAACGCTTAACAAATGGTGTATCATAGTTTTATACGCTGTAAGCTTGTGTTGCCAAGGATGGCTGAATGACGCGGGTATCGTGGTATCGGTATGAGTGGGTTTACGATATATCGAAAATTGATGGAGGGATTGATTTTTAGTTATGGTTATATCTGAAAAGTGAAAGAAACTACTTTGTTCTATTTCTAGTGAATTTAATTTTTGGGTGGATTTTATTTAATTTGGAAACAAAGAGATCTAGTCGACTATTGGTACCTGTCCAACATATGAGAATATCGTCGACATATCTATAGTACCTAATAGAATATGTGTGATTTACAAATTATGTGTTCGCGTTCGTAATTATCCATAAATAAGTCAGCCATCAGTGGACTAAGATGGGACCCCGTTGCTAACCCTTCTTTTTGAAAATAATATTTATTATCAAATTGGAAATAATTTTGAGACATGCAGTCTTGTCAGTCGTAATACGTCATTTGTCTCGCCAGGATAAATGAATTTATTTTCTAAAGGCATTTGAGGACTCTTAGACAATCTTCGTAAAGTTCGTTAGTAAATAAACTTTCAACATCGAGTGAAATGAATTTGAAAGAAGGGGGTAGTTATTTTTTATACTATCTATTAAATTTAAACTATTTTTAAGACTGTGTTTTGGCTCAAAAGATATCTTTTCTAAATTTAATAATATTTAATCTGTTAAAAATAACAACAAAAGTAACATGGAGATCCAAAAATAGTGTGCTCAAGTAGGTGTCGCAGGCGTCCATATCCTGCGGTAAATGCATACCTTAATAATGACAGTATTGTTTTCCACATTAGAGGTGCAAATATTTAGGGTGCAAGTGGCCACGATTATCTTTAGAGTCAAGTGACTGTCACGTAGTGTGATATATAAAATGTTAAAGGACAATGGGAAAAAATGTACCCCACCCCTCAATAGTAATAATTGATATACCATTGGATAGGGCTTTTCAAATAGAGCATTTGTAACTATTACGACAAATACTATTACGTCAAATGGCTGTATGTTCAGAGTTACTTTGCCATAAGGTTTTTTCAAATAACTTTTTTATTTGATATATTTATTAATATTATTTTAATAAGTCTTCCTAGTGGACTGCTGTGTTCCTGCGAGTGAGTGAGGGCACCATAAAGCTCTCAAAGAGGTACTGCGATAGCAGATGGTGGCGCAATGTGCGATACTTCTATAGTGCAAGCTTCTTAGACTACAGTAACCAATTGCCATTAGGGCTCCAATTCGTGAATGAAAACTTGTTTATAACCTGATGCGAATGATTTATGCTCAGGTTGAATCTGTAGAGAATCTACCTTCAGCTGCAATGATGATAGATATTCAAATAAAACACACATATATTTCAAAGGATTTATTAGTCTTCTAGGTTAACATCCTCAACGTTAATATCATTTAAAAAATAGTGCGGCCAACAAAACAAATGGTTGATATCGACCAACTCCTAAATACTAAATCACATATATAATGTCGTACATTTTCTACAAAGTCTAAAATACGAAGAGACTGAAAAACTATTGATTCCAGCTACCTAGTTCACTTTAATAGTCTCATACAAGCACTTTCCTCCAAATCTTCATTATCCCTGTATACTCACCCAACAATTCTCACTACTCATACATACACACACCACTCAAACTCCGTCTCATACTTACGTACTTCATACTCGCTGCTTCTCTCCTGCCATATCTTATACACCAAGTCCCTCACACAATACATTTCCTTACTGTTCTTCCTAACTGTAACATGCTGCTACATTTTTCTCGAATACAAACACCCATACATATATAAATCCATCCACACCATCCATCACTATACTCCACACACACACTAGTATTCCCCTTCATTGTCAAAAAAATATTCTTGTGTTTTGAAATGCGCCTTCCGTCCATGTCAAGTGGGAGAGTACTGGTGACCAGAGTCACAGGCTCAGGCCTAGTTCAGGCGCCAGTCTCACTCAATCTTAATTAGTATTACATATTAATATTTTCATTGTATACCTACCAAATAAGTAAGATTGTGAAGAGAGAAAAATAAATATATTATTATTAAAAAAAAAATGTGAGCGCAACTTCCTATCGTACGTCATCCAGTCAAACAAGAGCTTTGCGTTTCGGCCAACTTCGTTGCGATCAGTTAAGATGTAAGAATAGAAAGATGTAAGAATAAACCTTGGTCTTATGTGTCGCGACTGTATTTTTCCCCGAAGTAGGTAACCACTGATCACAGTTTATGAAAATAAGGAATTCGTCACATTATAATTGAATCGCTATTAAAATATAAGGTTGAAATCACTTCCATGACAGTATAACTTCGAACATACAATTTTTTGGCGTAAGTCGTCTAACTTTGCTCAAAAATACCTATTAATTCCAATTGTTAATGTCTCTATTGAGAGCATTTAGTAGGTGGGCCCAAAATTTCCTACTGTCCTTTACTTATGTTTACATGTATACTTTTTGAAGTTCTACTTCTAATGCGACTTGCAAAAAGGTTGCGTTAAACGTTTAACGCTACCATGGAGGGGGAATAGAACGAGACAGAGCGAGAGTGAATGCGTGGCACTCGAACACAAAAGTACAGGTTGAAGCTGCTAAATGTTACACGGTATTATCGGTAGATGGCGCTATAGTTAAAATTAAAATATTATTATTTAATATAATTAATACTAAATATTATTAAGTTATTAATGTTAAATATTTATTTAATGATGCCAGAGAAGTATAACTTCTCACGCGTATACATAAGTACACGCACCCGATTTTTATCAGTATGATAAACCGGATTTGAAGCTCTGCGTACTTATCGTCAAGCTCATCATATGTTGATCGAGATTGATTCAATGTGATGTCCTTTTGCGATTTTTATAAAAGGACTCCTTCATACAGTACCAATACCTTAGTCATTATCATCAGTACATATTACAAAATAAAGTCCCACGCTGCGTCTGTCTTCTTGGGGAACTTTTAGGTGTATAATTTGTTAAGGTTTTGTGTAATTGGTTGAAATATGACGATAATTGTTGAAAATGTGGGAAAAAGTAAAGCCGCATGGCAGCTTTCATCGAATATTATACAGATATACAGTTCCGTACCCAAAGGGTAAAACGGAACCCTATTACTGAGACTTCGCTGTCCGTCCGTCCGTCCGTCCGTATCTCACGAACCGTGATAGTGAGACAGTTGAAGTTTTCATAGATGATGTATTTCTGTTACCGCTATAACAACAAATACTAAAAAATAGAATAACATACATATTTAAGGGGGCTTCCATACAACAAACGTGATTTTTTGCCGTTTTTATAGATAGTGGTACGGAACCCTTGGTGCGCGAGTCCGACTCGCACTTGGCCGATTTTTTTATACAACGTCGGGAGGCATACAAGCATACGGCCCACCTGATGCAAATACGAGTACCATACATAGTCTATCGACGCTGGCAACACATTAAGTATCACTGGCGCGATGCCACCTCTGCTGCTAACATAGCGACTCCTTAGGGGCTGACTGGTGATCTCACCCACATGCAGGAACACAACAACCCTCCAGGGAGTTTGCTATTTGGGTGTGGTTTTCTGTAGGTGGAGGTACGCATTACTTCTCTTCATAGTTTTCAAAAAACACAAGGGAAAGAATAGTTGTTGCATATATTTTATTATTTCTCACGCCATTGTTAGTGTTCCTAGATTCAATTGATGCAATTCGATGGATTGAAATTCCTAAAATTAGTAACTAATTTATTTCTTTAAAAATAATTAACAGCAATATCTTTTATATACATACAAACCTTGACCTTTTCTTTCTTTACCTTCCGTATTACCAAAACCCTTTTTATCTCAAGTCACTCATATAAAATTTCAGAATTCTCAGTTTAGGGGTTTTGGCTACATCATGGATCAGTCAGTCATCCATGCAATGAAGACTTTACTTATCGAGGCGCCGTAATTAAGTCTCCCTGATGTAGATAAATAGACTTGCAATAATAAATTATTACAACGATGTCATATTGTTTATCGAAAAACATTCGCAGTTACACTTGCTCGATAAATTATAGCGTTTCTGAGCAAAGACACATAATATAATTCTAAATTTGTTACAAACCGGTCTTTAATTTTATACGGTCTTGTTTATGTTTTGATGATATCATTTGTTATGACTATAATTTAGGTAGAAAACTGTGGATTACTATTTAATAAATAATGTTCATGAGAACAATTTCAAATGAGTGAGGGTGGGAGTGAGCTTACAAAAAAAAAACAGTTCACCTAGTTGAAGCCGTATTTTAGTAATAAAGGATCATTTCCGCAAAGGAAAATGTTATTTTCTACCATTCGTAACTTTAAGCTCGCGTTAAAAGAACATTCTAGAGTCGATTGTGAGATTATGATGTTGTCAGCAATGTTTATTCGAAATAGCGCCTACACTTCATTGCTATGCATTTGGGCTGAGATAAATGACAGTTGGCCGGTTCACCCACTGTGCAACCGCCCATGGCATGAAGGTGCTCCGGTCCGGTATAGGCGCGCACGAAGGGCTTTTATGTTGTCAGATTTTGGATAAACCCTCTGAACATTTAAACTTTGGATTTTAATAAAACATTTGATTGGATAATTTCTAAAAGCGGAGTGAGAAGTGTAATAGCTCTTAAGAAGTAAGGATTAATACAACTAAGGTGAACTGAAAATTGATTAAAAATAATTCAGCTTAAGAATTAAGTCACGGACTCCCCATTTAAGACTGCATGTATTGTTTTCCAGAACGGCATGCAATTAGGACAGAAAAAGTTGTATTATATCTCTCTCTCCTCCCGGACCGCGAAAGCGTTAAGACGTGCGCCCTGTGTCAATTTTGATTTGTTAAATTTTAGTATTTGTTTATATTTTCAATTAAATTCTGCCTCTAAGTTTCGCGTCAAAGTACCAGGCGAACATAAATCGCTAGCAAGAGCCCGTTGTACACTAGAAAGAGTCAACAATAGTCCTGTGAGGTGCGCCGGTGAACGCGCGTGAGTACGTCACTTTTTGGTGTGTGGTCCAATATATCAATCACAAATAATATTTACAATGCCCAATCTCCAACGCTCTCCGCCTTTGAACAAATCTCATAGTATGTCTGAAACAGACGTTGACAAGTTAGCACCGTACTCCGCACCTCTTGATGAGATTGTGCACATTACCCAAAGAGACAATAAGCGTCGGCGGGTGACGGATGAGGGGACCGGAATGTGCCCTGAACCAACTGATATAAGGATAATTATACGAGAAGAGCTGCGTGACATTCTTGATGCCCTACAGTCTCAACAAAATTCACGATTGGATGTGCTAGAATCACATATATCAGACATTAAAACACAAAATGAAACTACGCTCATGAAGCACTTGGACATTGAAAAGTCCATTGAGTTTGCCACTGCAAAAGTAGAAGAACTTCAACACTCAATAAAAAACTTGGAGGAGCAGCGGAAGGAAATTGCTGCCCAAGTATCAGTTATCGAAGAGAAATATGAAACTATGGAAAGGCTAAATCGTAAAACCAGTATTCAAATCCGAAATATTCCAAAACAGAAAGCTGAAACAAAAGAACAACTCTTCGACATGGTAAAAAAACTATCCAGTGCCCTTGGTGTCAAGGGGGAGGAATGCATGATACGTGACGTCTACCGTATGCCATCCAAACCAGACCAAAACATTGCAGTTATTATAGCCGAGTTCTCCTCGACCCTCCTAAGTCGAAAAATTCTTACAGCAGCTAAAAACCACAAACTAAACTCCATCCGTTTCAAGACGGAGCAATTAAATACGTCGCATGTGGGCCTGGAGTCCCCAAGATCAGAGATATATCTTTCTGAACACCTCACGCCACGTGCAGCACGCCTGTATTTCCTCGCCCGTGAATTCCGCAAATCCATGGGATACGACTTCTGCTGGACATCAAACGGATTAGTATACCTGCGTAAAAAGCAAGGCGAGCCATATATCTTGATTAAAAATGAAGCTCAATTCCAACTTTTAAAAACGAAATGACTATTTAGATGTTTAATTGTTTTGAGGCACGATTGCCCAGATGTTACTTTGGATCATTTCAAAACAAATCTAAAACTTCTTATCGCTTACTTATTTATACACAGCAATGAACATAAAATTACAAGTACTAATTCACAAACTATTGACACATCCACAAAACAAACACCACTCACTTATACCAACATTATCCCAAAGTTCACTTTAATCGCTCACATACTCGTTATCAACATTTATGTGAGATTCTGTTCAGGCATCTGTGTGATTTCTTTCATAAGATGCATACTTCTGAAAGCCTGCACTCTAGAGACTCTTCTAACTCATTTGCCACAAAGATGAATAGTCCAGATCTATTTGAGGAAATGGAATTAACCTGTACCCCTCCCTGTATGTTCATAGATGATCCCAATAAACTAGTAACAGAGTTGGACAACTTTGCACCAAGAAGTAAAAATAAACTAAACATTGTTTCTATGAACATAAGAAGTGTCAACAAGAACCTGGACAGTTTTCTGGTATATCTCACCAGGTTGAAAGCGAATATTCACATAATAGTTTTGTCTGAGTGTTGGTGTGACGATAACTCTATTCCCCCCATAATCGATGGCTTCTCACTCTACTATAGTAAAAAAAGTTATAACCAAAATGATGGTGTAATAATGTACATTAGTGATGCTATATCAGCTTCTGTCCGGGAAATTGAGTTAAAAGAAGCAAACTGTCTTGTTGCTGAAATGGGTAACCTGGCTGTCTTTGGTATTTATCGACCCTACGCATTTAAAAATCCTAGTAACTTCCTTGACTCATTAGATACAGTATTACTTACCACCAGATCTCGAAACATTGTTCTAACAGGCGACATAAATATTAATACATTAAACACTAACAACTCCCATGTAAGAGATTATCTTGAAATTGTTGGTTCTCATGGGTTACAAAACGTCATTGATATCCCCACACATGGGCAGACCTGTTTAGACCATTTTATGTGCAAACTTGTAGGGCAGTTCAAAAGTTATGTCCTCCTATCCGATATAACTGACCACTACCCACTCCTCCTATCGATCTCCACCTCTCTTGTGCTCCAGTCTACTGTAAGTCCTACATTGACTAGAACCAAAGTCAACTACGAATCCATACAAACTGCAATTAAAACACATGATTGGTATCCATACTTGGCAATTGAAGATCCAAATCAAGCCGCGAACTCACTAATCGATACGCTCCAAAATTTGATAGCTAGTCACACGTCGACTATTACCTTCACTAAAAGAAAAAGACCCATAAAACCATGGATTACATCAGGCATTGTAAAATGCTTCCAAAGGAGGAATCGTCTGCACCAGCTTATGAAAAAGAATCCTGATGACGCTATTATTAAGGAAATTTATATTAAATACCGTAATATCTGTAACCAGACTGCAAAATCTCTAAAAATTAATAACTACAAAAACAAACTCGGCCAAAACTATAAAAACAACAAGGGTACATGGGATACTGTTAAGGAATTATGTAATATTAAAAGTAAAAATTCGCATGCAACTGCCTTATTAAATATACTACCATCCCCAGAACAGTCGCTTGACCGTGTAAATTCGTTTTTCACATCAATCGGTAAAGATCTTGCAACAGATATACTGACAAAATTAAACATGAATGAGGGTCAGCTGTTAGCAGGCACATTTTCTTCAGGAAAAGTAGATTCAATGTGCCTATACCCCACTGATTCTATGGAAGTAAATAAGATTATCCTTAACCTCAAAACCCATAGTGCCCCAGGTCCAGATTGTATTAGTAACGTCATTCTAAAAAATTCCCATGCCATTCTATGCATCATGATAACCCATCTTTGTAACCTTAGCATCTCTGCTGGGATATTTCCAAGTATTTTTAAGAAAGCCATAGTTGTCCCTGTATACAAGGGTGGAGGGGAGAAAGCGGTGTCGAATTACCGACCAATTTCATTATTAAGTACAATCAGTAAAATTATCGAAAAGGTCATTAACATCCGGTTGACCAGCTTCTTGGAAAAGAAGTTTCTGCTGGCAGATAATCAATATGGATTCCGATCTAACAGGAACACAGAAGACGCTGTTGCCAATCTTTCCCAAATAGTCACAAAAGCCTTAGACAAGGGCAAGAGATGCATAGGCGTCTTTATAGATCTCAAAAAGGCCTTCGATACTGTGTCCATTCCACTACTCTTGCTTAAATTGGAGGACCTGGGGATAAGAGGAAAAGCACTTGAGTGGTTCCGTGACTACCTGTCAAATAGAAGTCAAGTCGTTAAAGTGTCTGATGTACACAGCTCATGCCTGCCCGTTACATATGGTATACCGCAGGGTAGTACACTTGGCCCCACTCTTTTCCTAGCTTACGTCAATAGCCTGTGCAAACTTAAAATAAATAACGGAAGTATATTGGCTTTTGCAGACGATACTGCTCTTATTTTTTGGGGGAAAACGTGGTCGGAAGTCAAACAATCAGCTGAAACTGGGCTTCTAACAATTATGAAATGGCTAGATCACAATCTTCTGACAATCAACGTTCCAAAAACAAAATATATTTGCTTCAGAATTTCCGAAGCCACAAAACCGGTCACTAATTTTAAAATCAAAGCCCACTCCCTCCAATGTACGGAAGTTTCTAATTTGGACACTACTTGCCACTGCCCTAATCTTACCCAAACAGAAACCCACAAATATTTAGGAATTATAATAGATAAAAACCTCAACTGGAAACCACATATTGCAGCGCTAAGTAAACGCGTTCGAAAACTTCTACATATCTTTAAAAACCTTAGGGAATCGGCTGACACTAACCTCATCAGAAACATCTACCTTGCTCTTGGCCAATCCCTCCTAACGTACTGCATTCCTGTGTGGGGTGGTGCTGATGCAACCCACCTTTTAGAGTTAGAGAGAGCACAAAGGGCCGTAATCAAAGTGATGTTACATAAACCCAGGAAATACCCTACGGACACACTCTACGAGGAATCCCAACTGCTAACTGTCAGACAACTTTTTATTGTACAGTCAGTTCTCCGCCATCATAAAATAATTGTACCCTCCCAATTACCACAACATAAAAGAAGAATACGCACCAAGGTGCCTATTTTCAATACAATATTCGCGCGACGGCAATTGTCTTATACCGGACCCTTCTTATACAGACACTTCAATGATTCAAATAAAATCCTGAATATGAATAGAATCAGTTTAAAAGCAGTGCTGACATCTAACTTGACAGCTCTTGGCCACATCGCAACAGAAAATATTCTTAAAATCGTTAGCTAAAATGGCCCATTCTTCAGATTCTCCTGACACAACAAAATCTTACACATACGTAATCCGGCTTACTACCGTCAACTCTCATCACACATCATAAAACACAGTCTCACAACACCAATTACTATATACACATCTTCACATCACACACTACACAATTCACCATCTCACACACATTATCATTATGAATAGGTATAATTGATTTCGTAAATAAATATTTTTTTTTTTTATATTGTAATAATTACTACTAAGAAAATGTTGATATCATATTTTTTGTATATTTTCTTTTATATTGTATTAATTAATTGTTAAATTTATTCAAATCATAACTTGTACCATACACCAATTATCTGAACATAAACAAAGACGCTTGTAATTGTAAATGTTATAGCCTACCCTACAAATTTGTGATAATTTAACAATATCATTAGAATTTAAAGCAAAACTCACTTTCTACAACTAAAAGAGTGCCTTATACCAGATATAAGACCATTCTGTGGGGTGGAGGGTTGACAACCTGAGATACAGGATTTATCCTAGTTCAGGTGCCAACCCACCATAGTATTATACTGTATCACAATCCATGTATATATTTAGTCATCCTGATTTATGGTGAGAAATAAACGATTATTATTATTATTATTATTATATTGTTGAGAGAGTAAAAATTAACCTATGATAGTGATCATTACAGTAGGAAGCAGTACCTAGTGTTTGTTTACAAATAATTATAATGCGAAGGTAATGTTAGCCATTATGCTAACTTAGAACGAAGGAAAACTAGTTTCTATTCTTGCAGATGATTCAGTTTACACAATAAAACATGATTAATTTGTATGCCAGACAAACATTTTATTTAATAATATACCTCGGATGACTTCATAAAAAGTTCTGGTATATTAAAGTGTAAAATATTATCACAAACGTGTTGTGATATGAATCCAGCGAAACCAGATTGAAGTCCTGTGTGACTGTTATAATAAAGTGAGCACTTTAGTGATAATCTCTTGTCACAGTATTTGTAATCGACGAACAGTAACTAAATATTAAATAAATGATTGACGCTGAACAGATCAGATACCACTACACTAAAATGCCAGTATTTTAAAGCAATGCATAATGAAATGATCAATATTAACATACTTTGTTGTATATATATATATATATACGTTTGAAAAACTTATCACAGTACAACGAATAATTTTTGACGGTGTAACTCAATATGATTTACATTTAAATCGAACCTCACTTACACGTGGTGCACCCTGCTAATTAAAAAAGCAGCACATCAAAGCAGCCCGACAGGGAAATATCTTCACATTCTCACAGAAGACCGTGACCAAATAACAATTCCCTGAAGAGATGAGTTCCTGTGAGTGGGTGAGGTTACAAGTATGCTCCTGAGAAGTTGAAGTGTCAACAGTTGGAATGATGCTCTTTGTATTGCAAGTGTTAATACTTCACATCAGGTGGGCCGTATGCTCGCTTTCCCCTTCGATGTTGCACATTTATTTTTTGTCAAGGCAGATTGTTTGACAACCCTGATATTTATTATAGTTAAAACTGTTTGACCGCGGAATCGTATGCTTGATTAGTGTTTCTCTTAAACTATATATATTTTTAGATAGTAATTAAATCCAGTAACACTGATGTTTTAATATCATTAAGATGATTAACAATCGTGTAAACGGTTACTATAGCTCATGGACGTTTTGAATACCAGGGGTATCACTCGCGCGTTACCAAAGTTGGTTTCTGTAATCCCTCTGATGTGCGGTTTTCATAAAAGTACGTACTGAAAGAGCGTCAAGTCAGCTCTTTCACGACACTTACTTACTGTGTCATATTTTCCCAGCTTTATGCCTGAATGTAATTTGAATAAAAATGCTGCCACCCAAATGTAAAGTGCTCATTTAAGAAAGGTAGTCCCATGGGTTCGTGGGTTTAAATATGTATCGTCTGGTATTTGTGTGAGTACAAATTATCCTTTTATACCGGTATCTTGCTTATCATGACGAGCTATAAAGTAAGTGTTGTTGTTAAATATACAAAGGCATTGTTGGAAAATGTTGTCTATCATTAATTTGACTTTTGCCTAAAGTCTGGGTGTGGTGTGTACAATGTCGTTCTCTGACTCTATATTTTGTACCTAAAATATAGAGACTAGTTTAATCTTTTCAATAAAGATTGACGTCCGTAACGGGTTCATTATCAGATGGTGGAGTCAGGAGCCATAGAAACCATGTGAGGTTTGAGCATGTATGAAAAGAGCTACGAATGTTGAAGAAGCGAGTGAGGTAGCGAGTGACGCAGAGAGAAAATGTCTGTACTTGGTACGTATCTAGTCATATGGCGCTCGGTTCTCTCTGCCTACCTCACAAGGAACGTGACGTGAAATTAATAAATAAAATAATAATTTGTATGAATACTTTTCTATAATACTCATACCTTGCTTGTCCTGAGAACAGGAATGTGTTAACTCATGTTTTTGCATAATTATAGATGTACATTGTTGGAAAACATCGACAATGAATTTTCTTATACTGCGCATGGTCTAAAGTCTAGGAGAGTTGCAATAAATGCCGATTTCTAACTCTTTATTAGCTTGTTTAAAATTCAATGATTTACGTAATATTGCATTGAAATATTAGAAAAACTAACAAGCAAAAGATGTGGGCTTTAGAGTCAGTAAGTAACTAAATTGTGTATATCCCGGGACGACCTTGACCTTGACGATTTAGGTGTGGCATATAATTTGACAATGTCATTATGTCCGGTAACAGAAACAGATCGCTTAGCTAAACGACGCGCCTCATTACAAATGATTCGTTCTTTTACGAAATATCTACTCCATCACTTCCGTTCCTAAGATATATCCATGCGAAATTGCAATTTGCGGGAAGTCTGGTGCCAACCAAAATCGTGTATCTGTGTCTTTTTATTTTATATAAAAATAACAATCAAACTGCAAACAAGTACATTTAAGAGCAGATCACGCCTAACAATCGAAACGCGATCGTACTTCTAAACGACATAAGGTACCAAGATCAAAGTGTAAACTTGAGGTGCACTTAACTGTATATTCCGCATACTACAAAATTCTAGGGCTCTGGAAATTATTTGACTGCAATCTGCGAGATAGAGGTCCCCTGGAAGGCGTCGGGTTGATTTAAATTAGCTGTGACATCCATACATAAAATATAACTATCGTTGACATTCCGTTTCGCTTATACTTTGTTCGAACTTACGACTTAATGGAAATGTTCATAGAACTGCTATTGCTATTGCTATACTATTACTATATTTACCACCTTAACAAACATGTCAGCATATCAACGTGGTGTATTTTTTATTTTATGATGTTGTCAGCAAGGAGTAATTTTTACGGCACGTATTAAATTATTAAAATAATTCCAATTGATTAACCAAATTATTAATATTCATAAGTTTATATTTCAATTAAAATATTGTATAAGTTGTTTAAGATAGACAGGAAAACGACAACAAATTGTCATTCACTATGAGTGCATGCCTGATTACAAATAATAAATAAATATTTATGTTACCACATAAGGCTGTGTCCACGCAGTTTCCCATGTAGATCCTCGATCCCCACTCCGTTCCACGAGGCAAGGTTTCCGCGCTATGTCATAGTTCTTTTATCTCTGTCGACAACGCGCGCGACCGATCGACCTCGCTCCATCGCATCGACACATGTTATCGCATTTTACACACTTTTCTGAATGAAAAGTACCCGAAAATACACAAAGAAGTGCCATAGTGTCTGTGAAATATTAATTATATAAAGAAATCATATTCTCCCCCATTGTTGTTGCAATTACGTCGTGTTTCAGTGGCAAAATTTTACTAAATAAGTGTTTCACGGTGTGTTATTTATAGCTGTTACGACGAGTGTTTTTAGTACACAGGTAAATGTTTATTTTGTTGTTTTCTACATAAATTAGACACGAAACGATAACGAAAGGGAAATCAAAATAGGTTAATCTAATTTCAGCCATCCTCCAGTTATATTTTAAGTTACTATTTAAATGATTGTAACGATCAAAGATTACTTTTGACTTTGAAATCTACATGTACTTAATCAATAAAGTGTACATGTTTCAGTATAGTTGCCGCTGTTATGTACATTTTACATTATACACGTATTAATTATGGAGCTATTTAAAGTGGAATATATAAATATGATAATTTATCTGTATCAGTATTGTTAAAGATCCTTAAAAAAGAATAATCATAGAATATAAAGCAGGTTACAAATTTCAGAATTTCTTTACGTATTATTTGTATAATTTATAATTTTGGATAATAGTATGCTAGTAGATATGTAATCGAACCGGACTCAAACGGGCATAGCGAATTGTTGTGGAATGGTTTACAAAATGCGTGCCTTACGTAAGATGCCTGTAATATCTGTGCGTATATGGTTTCAGCAGTTTAGAGTTCGGCGGCATTTAAACTAATCGTCATATCCTATTTTAATGTGTAGATACATATTCACGATTTGCATGCATATTATAAGGCTGTTTAAGAACAAATTGATCACGAGATATTTAGTTATCTTTTCTTTTAGTGTTAAAATTTGGTAAAAACCATTTCCTTTTTTTTTCAATTAATCTGTTAGTCATTCAGAACGAAACAAGAATATTTCATTCTGCTATGTTTTCCTACCAAATGTTCCCTTATTTTAGAATGATTTCAATATTGAAAAATATTTAACCTTACTTACTGATATTTGTACACATAAATACATAGCTGTCACTCTCTGGTCCAGTAATTTGTCTCCATCTAAGTAGAATTCGGGCAACTAGCATATTACACACCGCAATCTATCTCAGTGCCAAACTTCATCAAAATCGGTACAGCTTCAGTTGAGGTTGACCCACAAACATTCAAACAAAATCCTATTTTTTTTTACATTGATTACCTAAATACCAGTTTAGTAACAGACAATTGTTTGATTGAAAGGGGCTTTCGCACACGAAGTGTAAGTGGCCTATCGCCTGTAGTGTAAAAGTTAACCTGCACGCGGAACATCCTGCTAATTAACACACGAGGCTCAGGTGAAACAAAGGTAGAGCGCATCAAAGCAAATGGACATAGAAAGTATCCCCACGGAAGGATGCAGCTAAATAAGAATTCTTCGGAGAACTGTTATGCTCCTGTGGATGAGGCGAGGTTAGCAAGCTCCTGAGGAGTTGCTGTATTAGAAACATGAGTGACGACGCGCAAACAACACCCCTTGTATTGCAAGCATCCATAGGCTATACTAACCACTTTACATTAGGAAGTCCGAATTCTTGTTTGCCTCCCGAATTTCTATAAAACAATGGAAAACGCAGGAAGTTAAATTAGCTCCCTGCTGAATTTTTTCCAGAATATACAGCATAGGGCTTTTTGAAAAGAGCATAAAGAGGATCCTTCAGGATTGAGAACACAGTGTCATCACTGTGTTCTCAATCCTGAAGGACCCTCTTTATGCTCTTTCTTTTACATCCCATGAGAAATAAATATTAACAATTTATTACAACACCTACGTCAATGAATGCGCATTTGTATACTATAGGCAATCATAAGTTATGTCATTGCGAACCTCAGCTATAATAAGGTGCCGAAAAGTAAGCATTTTGATGAAGTTACGTCATGTTACTAAATGTGTCACTTATGTCATTAAAATCATTGACCAATTTCAAGAAGTTCAATCCTTACATCGTCAATAACAGATAAAGCCTACCTTCTTTCGTAATTGCATGTAAGAAGAAGAAGTGTCCAGAATCTTTGACAATGTTTCAACTAATTCGTCAAGAGCAAATCAGGCAATGTTTATCGAATAATTCTGTAGACAAAAATTTATCGATTGTAGAATTCTGGTATGTCGCGTCACTATTGAAAGTAATTTAAAGCCAAAACCCACAGGAACGGGGAAAGAGGGATAGCGTTAACGATCCGGGACAGATTTTTTTATAGTATTTGTGTTTGTACGTAACCTGTCATACATTCGAGCGCGATCCGGCCCGGTGCGATCGCATTTAGTATTTTTTTCTTATATTTTTGACTAGTTGTCACCCGCGGCTTCGTCCGCTTGGTCAAAGGGACTTGAACAAAGCGTGTTTTCCTGTGGGAGCAAGATATTTTGCCGCGGTAAAAAGTAGCCTATGTCTCTGTCGGGTCATCCATACAAAAAAAAAAGAAACACACCAATCCGTCACTACGTTTTGATTTGAAAAAGGTCAAACAGACAAATAAATACACTTTTACATTCATAATAGGACGAACCCTTCTAAGATATTGCAGTTGAAGTAGTATATAACGGAACGTTAATGAGAATTAATATATGTATTCCTTACAGAATAACGTAACCACAGCGCGATGCACAAACATAATAACATCGTCTATTTACAATTTGCAGTTAACAATTTCAAGTCACCAGGATAAAAAGTAGCCTTTTATCCAGGTGATAGGTTCCTGTGGGATAGTAGTACATGAAAAGCCGCTGAGACGTGTAAGCGAAATAAAACATTAATATTTTGCAAGATTCAAACATCTAAACATCCCAAATATCCTAAGGGAACATATCACCGGGATAAAAAGTAGCCTATGTGTTAATACGGTACTTCATCTATCTACCTACCAAATTTCATCCAAATGCATTCAGCCGTTGAGGCGTTAAAACGGAACAAAAATCTAAACTTACAAACATCCATACTTTCACATTTATAATATTACTAGTTAGGATGCTGGGAGGCATACAAACATACAACCCGCCTGATGTAAAGTGGTTGCCGAAGCCTATGAATGCAATACATTAAGTATCACTTGCGGGATGCCACTCTACTAGGTACTAATACAGCAACTCCTTAGGAGTTTACTGGTAACGTTACTCACTCGTAGAAACACAAAACAGAGAGGTTTTGACTGCGGCTCTCTGTTGCTGAGGTAATTTATCAAACAGGTTCCTGTGATGCGCCCTACCTATCTTAAAAACATCCAGACCAAGAGAGACATGTTCATGCACACAAATATTTATCCTGTGTGTAAATTAAACCCACGGGCGTTGGTGTCAAATATGCCTTACTAACCACTGCGACACCGAGCTCGTCGTCGTGTGCGACAGATTGCGTACAAACATGAATGTTATAAAAAACCTATCCCGGATCGCTAACGTTTTTCCGCTGTTCCCACCCCTGTTGATTTTGCCTTTAATACATAGTTTGAGAACAAGTTCACACATTTCACACATAAAACAGAGACTTTTGCTAATTTGTTCTAAAAGAGGTACAGCATTTTTTTTATATATATTCGCCTGTTGGTTGGTAAGCGAAAAGAGGCTAAATTGCAGCAGCAACTGACAAAAGACTAAAGTGCCCTGTCAGTTGACGCTACCATGCTGGATGTTAAACTACTATAAATTGGTTTAAGAGACCAGTACTTACTTTCAGTCATCTAATGAAGAATAATTATTAATTCAATTAATAAAGTTTTTGATTGGAACTCTTTCAATAACAATAGGTAAAAATATATAGGCAAGGTGCTTCTTCACGCTTCGTTTGAAGAGATCCTTCAAACGAAGCGTGAAGAAGCACCACCATGTTATAGGAAGGAGGAAACACACGTGCAGACGAGGTATTCTATTATTTAATAGTACGACAGAGATAGGAGTTGTCGAATTTTTTAGTACGAGAAGAAATGTCCTCAACAGTGGAATGATGACATCGCAAGTCTGCACGTGTGGTTCTATGACGGAAGGGAGAGGGTGGGAAAAAGGGGAAACAGTTGAAAACAAGCGTCTCGTTTACGAGGATAACCATAATGTGGGTCATTGGATCTAATAATATAACCAGTTGAGAATGCGCAAGCTTGCATTGCCAGAGGAACAGCTGGCTCGTCAATTATATAACAATTCATTATTTTTTTTATATTGTCGGCCATTTTTACCATGTTCCTTAAGAGATTCCTAAACATTCCTATTCTACTTTTTTATGCTGAATCCGAATCTGAAGTCAAAATTCGAATATTCGAAAGAAACGCACACACAGACAAACTCACACACAGACAAACGCACACACAGTAAAACATATAGATTTCATATATTTATGCAAATGCATTTTCGTAGTAAAAATAGACGTATGTCTAGTTGAACTTGTTCCAAAAGAAAACAGGTTGCAATCAAATATATAACACGCTGTGTACATGATCGATTGAAACAAAACTTGAATCGTGTTTCTGTTTTAAGCTGGGTGTCCTTTGTAAGGACGTCGTTCTTGAAGTTTGGCAACATGGTGTAGGTTGTAGTAGTTATATTAAAGCAGCTACATAATGTTGAGAATGATATAATACGTCGATAAATGCAAATATCATTCATTTACATATGTAGGTGTCGGTCCATAACAACCACCAAATTAAGCCTACACACAGTACGTACAGCATGTTTAAATACTGAATTTTAAGAAGTAAGACCGATCAAAACGACTTATCTGGGGAAGTACCTCTATCTCGAAAAAGAACCACAGTGAATAACAACTCTCTAGAGTTTTCGAATATGATGTCTATCGTGGTACCAACGCGGTACATATGGCACCCAATATCAACGACATGCATGAACCAGTTACTCCAAATGAACGTACGATGCGTTCTTTATTTAAAATATGGGACGAAATTTTATACCGATGTATCGAACGCCATGTTGGAAGAAGATTCATCTCAAACAACGTTAGAATCGGCAGCAGTTATAAACGTAAGTGATAACTTTTCAAATCGAAAAGATAAAAACTAGAAAAGGTTTAAAAACCGTTCCATGAAGTCCATGAAGTAGTTATTCTTCTCCATACTTATATGAACCTATTTAGTCTTTACAATAAAAATATATTACGACAATGTTAAGTCGTAATCTTTGCTTCGGAATTAGAATTTATTACACGGGAAAAAAACAATTCAAAAATTTTAGTCATTAGAAAGATTATAGATTGTATTTTTTTTACATAAACGGCAATTTTATAGGTAAAGTATATGACTTAATGTAATAACCTAATTATTAGGCAAAAATAGAATTAAAGGTTGGAGATATTTCCTTCAATGTGTAGCCCGTGATGTCTTATATATATACGCTGTGGTTGAGAAGAAAAATGTACGCTGATGAGCATTACCATGAAAATCTACAGTTTGCTGTTTCAAAATCAAATGTTAAATCAATTTGAGATTGATTGAAAAAAAAAATTGATTATGTGTTTTCAAATAGTAGGTTCCATAAATTTCGTTTAACATAAAAACAATTGTGTTTGGCGTTTTGATAATACAGTAGGTGACATTTTAGAATAACTAGTGTTCGCCCAGTTCGTTCCGATGGGCGTGTGGGCATGAACCACTAAATTCGTCTTTTCGGATTTATGTACATATTTGTAATTATCGCTTGCTCGGTGGTGATGGAAAACATCGGGATGAAACCCACACAACTAAGAAATTACATTTCGAAAGTCGTGTGACCTAATCCAAGGAAGATCGGATTTTCCCTCTCTCCTCTCGGTAATTGAGGTTTGATGGCAGTTGCTCCATATCAAAATTCGTATCTTCGCCAAATCCTTAGGCTTAGGTAGCGCACCCCACCAATCCTAATGTATTAGGAAACGAGATAACGCTAGGGAGATAACATAAATTTTTGTTTTTGACTAATATTTGTATGCTATTTCTATTAGCAAAACATGCATGTTCAGATAAAATTTATGTTTATAACACCCTCGTATACCATATTTTATAGCAAATTAAATTTTAAGATTATTAGATTTAGCAATTCAAAGAAGAGAAAGAGGTAATAGTAGCACTATTTCCCTTCCTGTACTATGATTTATATATTCGATTTATCAATGACTTATCTTATACTCGTATAGTAATTGATAAATCGAATAGATTGTCTGTAACGGTCGTTTGTCGCAGTAGTTATGGCAATCGATGCTCTAGCATACCATTGCACAAACTTAATGCTTAACAGGTACTGGTATGCGCTTTTGAATAAATTACGTGTTGTTATTGAATGCAATAATCTCGCATACATTTACACGTCTTATTTATACCGCTCGAACACAGTAGTATGTAGTATGATACAAAGGAGTAGGATCATTGTGAAGAAATAAGTAAGAAATTATGGCAGCCGCTACGATGGCGAAGTAGCGATATGATTGTAAACGAAATTTTGGATTCGTAGTCAAATTAATCTCCAGTAGTCCTTTGAAATGAGTCACGTATTATTTTCTGTCTAGTGCACCGCTCATTGATCTCGAAGAGTGTTGATATTAAACTCGCTTCTGAG
Source organism: Pyralis farinalis (assembly GCA_947507595.1). NCBI lineage: Eukaryota > Metazoa > Arthropoda > Insecta > Lepidoptera > Pyralidae > Pyralis > Pyralis farinalis. The sequence goes on from OX382272.1 coordinate 18,172,806, forward strand.
AGGGGTGATATGTTAATAAAATTGATTCTTTTTTAAGTTGTTCTTGTTTATTGTTTTATTGGATGATCGCTTAAAATTTCTAAAATTTGTTTTATATATGATTAGGTATACAAAACATAAACGTTATATCAAATAACATTGATGGCTCAGCGAATAAAGAACGGATCTATTATCCGACGATTCTTAATTCGAATCCTGTTTTGGGCATGTACCCCCAAACTCGAGTTTTCGGATTTATCACTGGCAAACAAGATTATACTTCGAAAGATGTGTGACCTAATCTAAGAAAGATCTGTTTTCCTTTTGGGTTATAGAGGTCTGTCGTTATGTAAATAAGAGTATCTTCGCCAACCCTAATGGATTAAGAAACGCTATAATAAGCTAGGAAAAAGAAGACAAAATATAAAGGTGCTCGTGCTCAGTAAACGAGCTCGTTGGCTCAGTCGTGAATAACGCGACTTTGACATACAATTCGATTCCCACACAAGACAAATATTTGTGTGCATGAACATGTCTGTTTGTCTTGGTCTGGATGTTTTAAGAGAGGTAGGGCGCATCAAAGCAGCACGTCTGGGGAAGTACCTCCACCTCACAGAAAACCGCAGCCAAATAACAATCCCCTAGAGGGTTGTTGTGTTTTTACGTGTGAGTGAGTAAGTGGGAAATAGGATAACGCTAAGACAGACATTTTTTTTAACTACATCCAATACAATAGTTTATGAACGCCAACAACAAATGAGTACCGCTGACGCATTATTATCTCCGCTGCTAACGCAGCAACTTGTTACCATCACCAGTAAGCTCCTAAGGAGCTGTGTAAGCAGCAGAGGATATCACGCGAGTGATATATGTTACAAGCGTTTATAGGCTATGGTAACTGCTTTACTTCAGGTGGCAAAGAAAAACAAGGTGCCGAAGAAGGTTGTTTTATAAGAAAACATTGTTTTCTAGTCTCCAAACAGTTACCGCACTCGGTAGTCTGTATTTTCTTAACTCTACAATTGAGTAAGAATGACATATTACTACACAATCATTGCGTGTAATATTTAATGACGATCAGGAAATGATCATCGAGGTTATTTAATCAGCACCATTAGTTTGCGACTAATGATGTAGTATGTCAAAGAAGTGAAGGGCTAACTACACAGAGTGGCTAAATATCCTCATATGCCTCAATAGAATATTGTACATTGAAAAATGTTTTGTAACCTCAACTGTACTTAGTGATGAGGTTTTGAAGTTTAAAATAATAGTCAATTCCGCAACTGCTGCACAATGAGGGGTTTTAAACACGAGTGAGGGTTTAAGGGATCAGCTAAAGAAACAAACGAGGTGTTTTGTGTCGTGTTAATTTTTTTGATGCAGCATTGGGAGAAATGCAAGGGTACGTCCAGAAACCAGGTGTTTTGTGTTCTGTACACCAGTTTTATAAGGCGTCGGAAGGAATGCTAGCTCTCTCTTGTTATAAAGCGGTATTTGTAGCCTATGAACGATAATAAGAAGAATCAATCTTGCATTGCCATCCGTGCTGACAACATAGCAACTCCTTATTAACACACCAACTCTCCAGAGAGTTGTGATGCAGCTGCGGTTTTCTTTGAGGTGGAGTGGAGGAGCTCCCCCAGTCGGGCTGCTTTGATATGCGCTGTTGAAAACATCCAGACTAAGACTAACTGTTTGTAATGTGTGGTAATCGAACCTACTACTGATGGTGTTAAAGTAGCATTGCTAACCACTCCGCCACCAGCGTGTAAAACTGTCCGTATATAACCTACTGCGTAGATTCTGATGGATAGATAGCGGTGTCTTTGTATCAGCCTTTTAACCGACTAGTCCTGACTGCAGTCAGTTCGCATCAAAGTCAGTATCTTCGCCAAATGCATAGCTTGCATGCTTAGGTAGCAGAATCAGCAGTCTCCTAAGGAGTTGCTGTGTTAGCAGCAGAGGTGGCATCGCGCGAGTGATACTTAATGCAATGCAAGCGTTCATTGGCTACGGTAACCGCTTTACACCATGTTTGTATGCCTCCCGTTGTATAAAAAAGCCCGTTAATTTTAAATGGTTTACGCTAAGAAGAAGAGATAGCAGTGTCTCTAAAAGGATTTCATTTTTTTAATAGCGGAGGTAACCCTAAAGATTGCAACTATTCATTACTAATTAAGTCTAGGCCAAACTAGAATAACGCACGCAACCGGATGTATGTCCTAGAATTAGGTTCACAGGAAGTACTTTGAGCGATCAACTAAGAATGTATTTTATGATCTATTGTTTAATACTATGTAAGTTATGGCATCAATAGTTGTAGCAAACAATTTATAAAAAAATATTAAGAACGCATAAAAAACTTATAAGAGTAACTATAGATCTTTATATCTTCACACCAGGCCCCTTGCGGTGTAGGCAGAGTGAACCGAACGCCACAAGATGCGATCCTTACACAAGTCGCTCTCTTCATTAACATTTATACACGCACATTGTATGCACGCTCACAGGATCGTAGCTCCATATATAAGTAAGGGTAAGCTTAAAGATGGGCGTTAGGTTTACTAATGCAACTTTTAACAAAGATTTGATGTGAGAGTGCGGCGAATATGATGGAACGTTTCCTAAATTACCTGATTTCATTGCACTTTTTTTATATAACATCGGCATACAAGCATACGGCTCATCTGATGTGAAGCTGTTACCTTAGCCTGTTAACGCTCGCAATGTTTTAAGTGTCAGTCGCGCGACACGTCTGCTGCAAGCACAGCAACCTCACTCACTCGCACGAACATAACAACCTAGGGAACATAGGGAATTGTTAATTGGCCGCGTTTTTGTGTGAGGTGGAGGTGCTTTTCCAGACCGACTGCTTTGATGCGCCCTACTTCTTTTAATAACTTCGATTCTCCAATCAAAGTTATTAAAAGAAATAGGGCGCGTTACGCATCACGTAGGCCCTCCAGTAACTGCATTGGCCGACTGCTCTGGTATCGCGAATATCGATCCGCTTAGAGGTGTACAATAATAAAACAATCATTTATTTTGTATCCTTTGGCTATTACCGATTTGGTTGGTTGACTGTTGTTTGTTGATGTTGACAGATTTTGTTGGTTAAACTAACTCGTGCCAGTGCTATGGAATGATGTGAATTACTTTCAAGTATTTTACGGTTGACTGGAAGAGATCTCGATTAGAATAAGGCCGCCTTTGTAGGTATAGTTCAGAATACTCATTAGTTTTTTTGTTTTATAGTTTTAAATAAATTTCAGGAATAAAAAGAATAATAGATTTAATACTTCAAATTACAAGAAAAATTTGCATACGAAAGGTTCTATGTCTTATAGCTGTAAAGCCTTAAAATACGGTTTCTATTTCAATTCAAAAGATGAAGTGTTGTGATAGACGGATGGACCCACAATCAGATGCACAGACAGCGGAGGCTTATTAATAAAGTACCGTTGACACCCTTTGGGCAAGACACCCTAATACCAGGGACATTTTTTAACTTTTCAATCAAACGCTATATTGAATATCAAATTAAGATCCCAAATGAATCACTGCGTATATTATATATATCTATGTGAACTATAACCGTTATTATATGACTACTATTATTTTTATAGTCATCTCGAGACTGTAATTATTATCGGACTGTACATTGACTGACAAAAAAAGACGCAAAACATGAGTAGAGGCGTTATTATATTAGATTGAAGTATAATGACAGACACTGTTTGTCAGAGGTGCGCCTACGCACGCTTTTGTCCGAGCTTCTAAGTCTTGATAAGTTGCGTCCGACAATCAATAGGTACGTATTATTGAGATTAGATCATTGAGCTTTGAATGAGTCAAGTCCGTATCTATTTATTACACAAATTAATAGGGTATATTAGGAAGCACTTTTAATAGTAATACCTGTAAATAATAGTAATATTTATAATAAATCCAAAAAAGAGGAAGGAATGGAACTAATTTGTGAGCTCGAAAATCTAGGTAAGCCTATCTTTTACTGACTCCCTACTGAATATCTGTAATTGATAATTACGGAGACTACGTATCTGTAGTAATATTTTCAGATTTATTAGAATAGATTGCGGCGTAAAATTAAAAGGCAATAAATGGAGAAGGGGTCAACTGCATATTGTGGAATCTATTGAGTTCATTCACCCAGTAATTTGTAGACCAGAGACTTAGACAATATAAATTAACTGGTGACTTTTCCCGGTTTCAGATGGGTAGCTCTAACTAATTTTGTATACATAACCAGACGACATAAAAACCTATTTCCTTCTAGGCAACTTCATTAATTTACCTCGCGCTCGTTATTAATATATCCAGAAAATTCTCTTTTTATCATTTGACAGTATTATCGATTGTGTTTCGAGGAGCTTTTTGATATGATGCTAACAGCTTCGTTCTGCAGCCGTATCCCTCGCTGATTGCTAGAAATTCATTAGCACGCACTGGAATCGCAACGATTGCCTACTGTGAGGTCTTAGAGAAGTCTTCTTCTAAGAACTTTTAAGTTGTGGAATTAACTTGTTGCCGAGATTTTTCCAAGGAACGCCCTTGGTTTTGCAAGTATCCATAATCGACAGTAATTGTTCACCTTCAGGCAGGCCGTACGCAGATCTATTTAAAAAATCCGTTTTACTAATCATTTCTAAAATAAATACCCTTTGGTAATAATTTGATTACCATACCATATGTTTATTACGCAGTATCGTACAATTATTTTTTATGTATTGATATCAAATTCGACATACGAATACAATCTCAATAAATTGTCTTGATTACAAATAAATATTTTGTGTCGATATTAAGATACAGTGCCCGTGATTTCTTAATAATACTTTAAACATATCTGGTAATTGATTTCAAAAATATTAGGAAGGTTTTATAACCAAATTTCTGGTTCCTTTTCTTGATTTGGTGATAATTAGAGAAGGTGCGATAGAAATATCGTTGTATATATTGTACCTAAGTCCGCGTATCACCTTATGAAGTACTTAAAAAAAACTCAAAAAAAACTGGAAAATTATTAAGATACAATATGATTTAATTTAAAGAATGTAAGACGTGTCTAAGTGCCCGTAAGGGTCTAATGGCAAATAAATGATTTTTATCTTTATCTTTATCTTATCTTAGTCGTGTATTTTCCATTTGTTGTAATTACGAGATGAGATCAAGTCTGTGGCTTATCAAAAAACCTATACAAAAACATCAACAAATTGTGAACAAAACAAAATCCGTTATTAGAACAGACGTCACGTGGTTTTGCACACTAGGGAGCAAAAAAGAGATACCTAATGCATTTACGAGTACTTATCATTTACTTCATTCAGACTGCGAATTTATTATTAATATAAATATTTCATATTAAATTTTATCGTTGGCGATGTTCAATAAATGTCTATACAATACTTTTACAAGAACAAGGGCAAAATACTCGTATAACTGCAAAAAGTATTGACGACCTACGGTGGAATGGTTAGCGATGCTACTTTATAAATATTTGTTTGCATTCAAAACTAATAAAAGCCGCTACAGTTTATTGAGTAAGTAGGTTTTGATGTAAAAAAATAGTAAATATTACAGAAATTTGGTTGGTTTGCAATTTTAAACATATATTTTTAAGTTAATGTTATTCCGAAATAAATTAACAGGTACTTTTCGTCAAATACATTTCACGTTGCAAGTTGTGTAATTGGGTACTAATAATATCGAAAAGGAAGCTAATATAAATAATAATATAAATAATACTTAGTTTGAATGTTTTCTATATATTATAAGTATGTTTAGAAAAAAAAAAATGTATTTGTCAACTGTCTAGTATCCATCTTTACTTGATAGATATATAGATGCTTTATTTGTATCTCTAACAATTTGTTACTATTAACATATGGTTATAATTATAAGCTATAAGAAACGTGCACACCTCTGGGGAAAAAATCATACACTGTAACATAAAATTACTATAGCTCAGCAACTTTTTATTCTGATAATTTTCAAAAATGGCGTGATAAGGTTGTTGCCGGATCTACCATATTTACTGCACACATTCAGAAAGTGTCAGTTCTATGGAACATAGAAATACTGTCGGTAATTCTTACTATACGAGGACAAACAGATAGTTCTTACAAGAAAAATTAAGAATACACTACACTATCTGCTCAAATAAGTTTATGATGACCAATTGTAAAAACAGCCAGATCTCACTCACATCCGTCCGATAAGCGATCGTTTCACAGAAAAATTGACAAAGTCGTAGCGGGTTTAGTTACCGGTTTTGTCTAGCCGGTAAAGATGTAAATTAATGGTGTAGATCTGTTATTTGTGCGCAAATTGAGTAGGATAGATATTTTATTTAAGTGGATAACCCGGTAATGTTTAGTTTTTATTTTCCTTACAAATAAAGTAAATAAAAACTGTTATGATTTTATTACAAAAATTTTGAATATTTTGACATCCAAATATTTTTCGCAATATAAATATACTTAACTGTTTTTTTGGGTGATTTTTTTTTCTATGGCAGCATTTTATTGAAAACCAAGAAAATTTCGACTAATATAATAATGAAGACTTGGGACTAGTTTCAGATTTTTTCGGCTTTTCCTTTTTTTATTTTGATTCCTTGAGTAGTCACGAATTTTTGTTTTAGAAACCTAGAAGAACCAAGTAATTATATTTTTTTAATATTTTGGAATTAAGGGTTATTAAATTTATAGGCTTCTATTGTACATATAATACATATGCACCATCATTCTCTACATATCGGCTAGTTTGTGGGATAACACACTATGGCTACGGTTTTCTGTTAGGTGAAGGTACTTCCCTATACGGGTTGCTGCAGCAGTTGCAGCAGCTTTGATGCGCCCTACCTGTCTTAAAGACAGCTAGACCAAGACAAAGAGACATGTTCATTCACACAAATGTTTGTCCCGTGTGGGAATCGAACCCACGAGCATCGGTGTCAAAGTAACGTAATGGCGCGTTTCGTCACTGCATCGCCGAGTTCGACATTTTTTTTCAACCCATCTCATTGAAATCGAAGAAGCAAGTAGCAAAGTATGCTCACTAGGCAATGAAAATAGCTATACCGACATAATATAAGGCGCATATTTCTTTATTCGCGCGTATTCACTAAATTAATTTGTCGAGACACTTTTTCAAGTCTCGACTAAAGCCAAATTTGTCGAGAAATCTCGATTTGAGGAGTTTTCTGCATAACCCCCACTCGGGGTTTTGGGAGGAGTGCAGGTATATTTAATGTTGAGTACCCATCATCGACGATATCTCAATTGTACAAAGTGAGATGGTGATAAAACGCATTAGAACCAGCGTTAGTTGAAATAGATTTACAATGTAGACAAGTTTCACGCATGAATAACACCTTGACCTGTACATTCATTTCTCCATGTTCTTCTAATGAACACCGCAAACATTTCAATTGGTCAATAGCTTTAGTTTTGTTTATTCTATGTATTAGGGCGTGTTTACGCAGAGACGGTAAGATATTAGCGGTGAATACCGTTTTGGCAAGCCCAATAATATTAAAATATTATTAGGACAGGTTCACTACAAAATTCTAACGCAGTGACTCCAGTGTGGTCTATATAAACAGTGATAGTCGCCAAATCCAATCCAATTGTGATTCTCAATCGCTAACCGCGAAGGAAAACATTGGAGGAAAACCAAGAAATTATTTTTCTTACCTAAGAAAGGCCTAGTTCTCCTCTGGGGCAACACTAAGAGGAAGTTATACGTGATTTGCTATCGTCTTTAGAGTAAAAGGTTGGCTCAGTCACACAGGTTTCGAAAAACATACTGAGCCGAGACCAATTTGTGACATCGCTTAACACTGTTTGTTGTATTCTTAGTTGTTTTATGTTTCTTAGCATACTTATGTTGATTCAGTGTTTAACATTTCAACTATATGCCATGTATATACTACTGTTCAGTGCAGTGTGGTGAACAAATAAAAATAAAATAAAAAATAAATGATTTTTCTTTATTCCTTCTTTATTCTAGCCAACCTCACCTCTTAAGTTCAGGCGGGCCGTATGCCGTTGTATGAATAAATTACCTTAAGAAAAATTATTCTTAATTTAAAAAAGTTTAGAAGGTCTAAGCAATCAAATGAATAGACCTGGATTGTGTCTTATAGACTATGGAGAAATATAAAGCGTTACAACATTCCATAAAGTTTATCATTGATTGATTTTTCTTCACCGATTGAGTGTAGAAAATTATTATTGAATAGTTCTTCACCATCAGTGAAGAACCAATCAATTCTAATTTATATAGAACGTAAATTAATAAAATCTGTCACAGCTGAAGAGTTCAATACTAACATGAGCACTTGGAATGGTGTTCGAGAGTAACACGACTGGACCGAATTTTAGTATCTTAAAGACAATTTTAGATTTATTTCGATGGATAACATGCTCTATTCAAGGCTTGAAAATCAACTTTTTCTCTTAATAAGTAATATTCCAAGTGAGTGACCGAAAAAATACTTGTGTACGTACACAAGTATTTTTTCGGTCACTCACTTGAAATGTGCATGTAGGATAAATTGTTTTTTTCTATAACAAAAGAAGTCGACGTAGGTGCTGTAACGCTACTTGAGTTCGTTGCCTTCTATGCTTTATATTCGTAGCTCCTTGACTCATCGCTTGCAACCTAGTTAACTCCTTGATTTAATAGTTTAAACGGTGACTGTGATTAATTGACCACTTAAAATCCTTAGGCTGCAGTGTTTGGTGTGTGGTATAAATAACTTCAATGATTTATACCACACACTATTACTAATATTTTAACTATTTTACACCGACAAGCCTACTTGATGGTAAGGAGTGCCAGAGCTGATGGATGTTTGCAACACCAGGCACATAATCACGCGTTTTGGACGGTGTAAAGACCTCTTCATGGCTATGAAGAATAATATGATGAAATATGTACATATGAACACGCAAATTAAGGATTGTCGAACTCAGTCTGTTTATGGCTGAGTCTGTATATCCTGAGCTTCTCCGTGCTTCAAAGGGCACGTGAAGCGTTGGTCTCGGCTGTTTATCGATACATGATAGTCGTTCAGTTTAGTGATAGTTGATCAACGACTGCATCGTAAATGGATCGCTACTATAAGTGTGGAAAGTCAGACAACATGTGATTGCATCGCCATAGCAATGCAAATGGATTGCATTTAAATACAAAACTTTTTAAAGTGGAATTGACTTCATTGAAATTGACGCCAGCAGATATACCTAGTCCGACCATAGTTCTGTTACAAATGAATATGCATTTTTTTTATGTAGTAATGTAATCTTAATACAACTTGTATGTACATAGGTATTTATGGAAGTCTCGCAAAAAAAAAGATCGAAATGGCCACCTTTGGCTTTTATATAGGCATTTAATCTGTCTGCCACGAATCTATCGATTTACGCACTGTTTCCATGGTAAATTTAGCCACTGCTTGCTCCAGAGATTTTTTAAGAGACGCAATGTCGGCGTGTCGTTTCGAGCAGGCCATGACCTGAAAACTGACCATAATTTGTAGCCTAAGGGGTTCAGATCTGTGATAGACGAGGGCCAGTCTTAGGCTCTTATGATCCAAAACAGTCTCTTGATACACTTTGTCTCCACTCCATTTTGAAACTTTGTGACTCCTTTGATAAAATACCTCCCGTCAAACCATTACAGACCTAGGATGATGACCACGTCGTACCTTTCCGACCACTTTATCATTTGGCTTGTTCTCTTCAATCTCTCTTGTGCTCTTCAATCGTGAATTTTTTTTCATCAGCAAAGAGGATATCAGCTGCGTATCGGCATAGAAGGCGTTTTGATCGATTCACTCTATTCAACTGTAGGGATTGATTTAGGGCATGTCCTATACATCGACTATATGCCGAGCTTTAGGTCTTGTTTTATTAGAGAGTCCTAGATGGAATCTTCATTTCTCGCGATACGATTTTTTAAAGAAATGTCGATTTCAGTAAACTTGGTTCTCCCTTTTCAGGAACACCGTTCTTATATGAAATCTATATGTTTGTCTGTGCGTTTGTCTGTATGTGCGGTTTTTTCGAATATTCGAATTTTGACTTCAGATTCGGATTCAGCATAAAAAAGTAGAATTGGAATGTTCAGGAATACCGTTCCTATCTCTTAAGGAATATAGTCAAAATGGTCTACAATTTAAAAAAAAAATGAATTGTTATATAATTGACGAGCCAGGTGTTCCTCTGGCTTTGTTTATAACTTTTAATTCATTAAATCTTTGTTGTAGGTATTATATTAACTCTTCATTAACAATACATCGGACCATCAAAGGCATTATATAATCGTGAAAATTCAATGTCGCTACGTAAACGAAACAAACACTCTAAGAATGGCGCTTTTAAAAAGTTTCAATAATTAGCTTCAGAAAAATATATTCCATCGTCAGGTCAGCAGAATGAAATCATGATTTCCGGATGCAAATTCCTGAATGATTTGAGAGAAAATAACAAACATACTGTATCTGCCTACAAAATTTGAGTGTTTCCCTTGATTTGCACGCGATTCCCTTATCAGATCCCGTATTTTCTATGTATAATAAATATGTATTTACAAAAAAAAAAATGTATTTACGTATGTTTATCAGTTGTCTAGTACCCATAACACAAGCTTCGCTTACTTTGGGGCTAGGTGGCGCTGTGTAATTTGTCCGACAATATTTATTTATTTATTATTTATTTATAATTTTATTTAATTATTATTTATTTATATACCCATATACTCTTTAGGTTGTCCCATTGTAACCAATTCGGGAACCCTTTTAAACAAAAGAATTTTCAAAATCGGTTCTCAATTGACGGAGAAATTGGCGAAAGTATATGAAAAACCGGCCAAGTGCGAGTCGGACTCGCGCACGAAAGGTTCCGTACTATTATCTAAAAAACGGCAAAAAATCACGTTTGTTGTATGGGAGCGCCGTTAAATATTTGGTTTTTTTTAATTTAATTATTTATTTAAAAGTGAATATTAAACTAAATATTCTGTGAATTTTTCAAGCGTCTATCTGTTGCCGTTATCAAAATCGAGCAAAACGAGCAAAAAAATCACGCTTGTTGTATGGGAGCCCCTTCAAATATTTATTTTATTCTGTTTTTTAGTATTTATTGTTATAGCGGCAACAGAAATACATCATCTGTGAAAATTTCAACTGTCTAACTATCGCGGTTCATGAGATACAGCCTGATGACAGACGGACAGACGGACGGACGGGCAGCAGAGTCTCAGTAATAGGGTCCGTTTTACCCTTTGGGTACGGAACCCTAAAAAAGAGAGGTAGAGCGCATCCAAGCAGCCAAATAACGCCCGTCTGGTTAAGTATTTCCACTTCACAGAAAACTGCAGCCAAATAAAGCTCCCTGAAAAGTTGCTGTTGCCTAAGGAGTTGCTGTGTTAACATCAGATGTGGCATCGCGCGAGCGATACTTATTGTGTAGCTAGCGTTCATAGTTTCCGGTAACCGCTTTATACCAGGTGGGCCGTATACTTGTGAGCCTCTTGACATTATCTGAAAAAAAAACACAAATTGACCGTCTCTACTCTTCGCAGATACCTTGGGGGATTTAAAAGCTAGAGCGTTAGGACTCAAATTCGTATAGCAGAAGTAAATTTCTAGTATCCATTAATAACATGTAATATGTTGACCTCTCGCCTCGCTGTCACCGTGAGCAGTGTCAAGGGCAGTCATTAGATAATGTACGATAGTAGAAGTCACTTTGACAGTTGTCTCTGACAATTTTGCTATATTTTTGACGATTGTTGTTAATACGGTATGCTTGCGACATTCTTTTATACATCGTTTCTTCTTAACGTTATTCCGTTTCCTAATATATTACCATTAGCGAGGTCCGTTACCTAAGCCTAAGGATTTAGCGAACGTGCGACGGCTTTCGAATTATAATTTTTGAACGTGTAGCTTTCCTCCTGATGTTTCCTTCACCGCCAAACAAGTTATTTGTATGTATTAGATAATTACAAATATGTACCTACATAAATATGTAAACACAAATTTAATGGTACAGGTCCACACTAGGATTTGAAGAACAAACCTTCGGATATTAATTCGTTTCTTTATCCACTAGACTGTCTTGTTTTTTCTTTACAACGTCGTCGGAAGACAAATAACAATACGGCTCAACATATGTGATACGGTTCTCGTAACTTATGAACGTGTGGAGTATAATTTGCGCGTTGCCACCGCCGCTTCTAGCGCAGCGACTCCTGAGCAGCTTTTACTAGCAGCTTCACTCACTTGTGGGAACAGCTTAAACCGCGAGTTATTGTTATTTGACTGCGGTATTCTGTGAGGTATGCTGGTATAACGAGTCCTTGTAGGTCTATTTCGGCGGCACCTAGTGGCGGTAGTAATAGGCATTCATCCTAGTGGTGGTACTACGGATTCAGAATTTATTTAAAAAATACTTTTGAAATCAACGTTCTTTCTGTCCTTGTCTAGTTTATAATTCAATTTATTTTTCATTTTATGAGTGCAGATCTTCGACTCCTATGTATTTTTCTTAAGCAACGAAATAAGATCTTTTAAATAACAACGATAAGCTATACTTGAAATCAATGAAACTAAATGTGAAAGGACACCAATATACTAGTAGGTAAATGAATAAATATTTCCAGGCGAATATTATATAGCGCTATATAGCTCCAAATTATCGAAATTTGTGTTATGGGTACTAGACACCATATGTATTGATCGATCCAAATCGATCCAATTATTGAAACCTTATGAAGTAATCCTGAAATAATTAGAAATATTTAATGTCCAATGGAATACGAATAAAATTTGTTATAATTAATGTGGATGAATTTCTTAAACTTTTTATCAATACATTACTTACAGTCTTAATACTTAGTTAATATAAAAAAAATATTTACGATATCCACTAGCTAAAACCCAACTATTAGCACAATCTATCAACTGTGTTTAAATTCAATAATAACAATACGGTTCAACATATGTGATGCGGTTCTCGTAACTTTTGAACGTGTGGAGTATAATTTGCGCGTTGCCACCGCCACTTATAGCGCAGCGACTCCTGAGCAGCTTTTACTAGCAGCTTTACTCACTTGTGGGAACAGCTTAAACCGCCACCCTTAACCTTAACTTGTCTATAATTGTAACGATGCTCATAATTGGAAGGTGCCTACTTTTGGACGGATTACGTTACAGTGATACTTCCTGTATAACAAGTGTTCATGAGCTAAGGTAACCTTAATCAGGTGAGCCGTATGCTTGTAGGTATGTCTCACGATGTATAAAGAAAAGGGATATAGGCGTCGATTTCAATGAAGTTGATTTCGAATTTTTAATTGAAAGTCTGGAATTCTGTTTGTCAAAATGTTTAATTTTTTGTTTTAAAAAAGTTCAATCAAAATGTTTAACTTCAAAAGTCTAAATTCTAATAATAATCGTCATTGAAGATTGAAGAATAACATATATAAAAGCATAACATAACATAACTAAAGCTCGGCAATATAGATACTAAACAAAGAAACGTTTGATAAGCGCAGGAGAAAGTTAGGCAAAGGAAATGTTTTGCATTTGACTACCTACATATATGTAGCTATACTTAATTATAAACGCTTAAACATTGTCGATCATTGATCTATCGAGATACGTAACCATCTCGGACTAGTTTCTTGTTTTCCTTTCGAGTTATCTGTGTACAATTTGATCGAATTCCTCAGTCGGCCGCTGCAAAGTCACTATTTCATTGTTTGCTATTATTATGTACTCGAATATTGCCTAACACCATTGGTTGCTGCTTATAGGGCATTAAACTGCCGTGTTGGTCATACATCCTGTTACCGATAGATAAGGTTATTGATTTTACTATTTTCTTGGAAAACATGAATGTTCACTTCTTCTTTGAAATAATAGTTCACTTGTGTTTTGTTTGTAAGCTTTTGATAGCATGTTATGACGTTAATACGTTTATAAATTTGCTTCCATAGTGGGAGGCAGTTCGGATAACTGATAACACATTCTTCGGGTATAGTTTGATGTTGTACTTCCATTATCGTTTACATTCAAAATTTCATTACACCACCTGGTAGCTAACGAAGCAAAGAATTCGTTACGTTGAGTGAGGACCATGACGCATCGCGCCGCCGCCCCGTTTTGAGATCATTTCACTGCATCATATAATTTCCTATTAGTATAAGTTACTTCCGTTTATACGTTACGAAGATGTATTCACGTAAAACTCACGGCTGTAATCACGACACAACCACACCCCGTTTTTTTCGAAACTGCTTGTTTTGTATGTTTTCAAGTAACATCCACACCTAGCTAGCCTACTAGATGAGCAGAGAACTAGAATTATCCCAGCAGAGAGTATAGTATAGTATGTCGTGGTGTGAAAACTTTAAAAAAATACCAAATCATTCGAAGAAGCAAGAGTAGAAAAAAACAATTATAGTTGAATAAGAAATACCCATTAATAAAATTAATGGGCAAAAAAATAAATTTACCAATCCAATTGATGCGCTACCTATATTGTTCAAAATTTCAAAAAATAAAATTCTAAGTGTAGCAAAAATATATAGACTTGTATATGTGGTTCCAAATTGACAAATAATTTACATAATGTATACGGTAAAAATAATCGACGCTTATTAATTTTAATAACAGAGATTCTGCTATAATTATAGTGTTTTGCAGTTGTTTCGGTAAACACCGTCTAATGAGCACTGTCGTTTCACGTAGACGGAATTTAATCAAAACAAGCCGCTGCTTACATTGGCAGAATTTTTACATTATTTGTTAAGAAATGTTATTTTAGGATTGCTTTGTTTGAAGACTTAATGGCAATAAACGATTATTCGGGTACTGAAATCTTCATAAACACAAATTGTTGTTTGAGGGAAAACTTCTTTGGGCGTGTTGAGCGGTTAAAAGCGTGTCTTCGCGAAAATACCTTCCACATGCTAGGTGGATGCCTCCATGCATAATTGCATGTGCTACGATGGACTATTAATTAGTACCATGTAATACATATTTGAGAATCCCTTGTGTAGATGTAATAAGAAAGCAAAGGTAGGTCTTAAGTATATATAATAAAAGAATTTAGTACACTTTAGTCTTTCACTTTACAATTTTATTTTGGAAGTGAGTAAGCATACCAAGAAGGGCATTTTGTGTCACTGCGTTGCACTGAGCGCAGCAAAACGCGACCGATGCCCCGTTTTTGTTATTCAGTGTTCCTGCGATTGAGTTAGGTTATCAGTAAGCTCCTGAGGAGTTGCTATATTAGCAGACGAGATGGAAATGCGTAAGCGGTGCTCTTTATATAGCTTGGACTCTTTAGATAAGGTGAGCCGCAAAGGTTGCCTCCAAACCTTGCACAGAAATGTGCAATGTTGTGTTTGTAGGCACCTAAGAAAGATCTGGTTTTCTCTCTGGGCTTTGGAGGTCTGACGGCAGTCATTCTATGTCAACATCAGTGTCTTCGCCAATTCTCAAAAGATTAGGAAACGGGATAACGTGAAGAAGCGAGTTTCCTCTCGGTGATGTTTTGCTTCACCGCTGACTAGGCGATAATTACAAATATATAGGTATACTATACCTACATATATCGGAAAACGCGAATTTAGTGGCACACGCGGGGATTTGAACCGATGACGGGTTGATCAACCGATGACGGGTTGATCAACCGATGGCCGGTTGTTTATCCACTGGGTTATCACTGCTGTGGTAGGTCCGTAAAATCACCATACGACAGTTACATCCATTGTGGGACGATAGGCCGTTGCACTTTAAAGTTATAGATGTCATATACCTTCCACTAGCATCACTGCTCATGAAAAAGTCATGGTTTGCAAGAAATAGCCTTTGAAGAGTTTTCTTACTTACTTTGAAGACCTTCTTAAGGCGAGCGTGTAGCGACCGTAAACTGACCTTGTCATTGTTTTTGCTACTCTACTACGCAAGCGCAAATGCCTTACTTGTCATCTATATCATTGGGGGCTATATTAAAAACCATGAGATTGTGCTATTTCGGTGGGTATGTATTGTGTCGTGTTATGTTACGTCCGTACTGTGATTATAGGCCTAAACTAAAATCAATACTGGAATCATTCTTTGACCTCAACGCTGATTCCTGATAACATAATCCTCACTGCGCTTGCGTTTACAGAAGTATTAATTGTATGTTATTTATCTATATATTTTTTATACAACGTGAGACATGCAAGCATACCACCGCATAAAAGGCTCTTGCAAAAGTACAGATGTTACGATTGGAAACTCTCCATCAGCCACCACACTCGCTAGACCTTGCTGTAACCGGTTTCCATATTTTTCGGTGTTTAGATGATTTTTTACACAGGTGAACTCGATTATAGATGAAAAATGTATTTCATGAGTTTATCAATTCTCATCTCCAAGATTTCTGTATCAATGAATTAGTATAATAATTGTATGTTATAATAACATAAGTGATCTGACAATAATACACCATATTCAAAAAAATTAGGATAATGAACCAAGAGTATATTTGGATTACTATATACTCTTCATTTATTATCTTAATTTTTTTGTACATAAAACGGCTACTTTTTAGATAATCAACTAGTAGAGGCAAGTTTCTACTACGGTATTATCTATTATCATAAGGCGGTCTATTATCTTATTTGCCATTTATAAAAAAAAACAAAATTTCAAAATATTTATAAGGCTCATGTGACTTAGTAGATATGACAAGCTCCTCACCTCACCTACCTCCTTACCTCACCTACCTCCTCACCTCACCTACGTTGATTTTTCACCCCGCTACCCTAAATATTTCCAATACAAATAGTAGCCTAAAATGTTGTCCTGTCGGGCGGCCTGTCACTAACTAAAATTTCATCTAAACCCGTTCTCTAGTTTTTGCGTAATGCATGTACAAACGGACAGTATGTCTGTCCGAGAGACAAGACAAAAAAAAATGAGGATGTCTGTTCTGACTTCTGTACTGACATCAGAGGCAAGATGTACATTTGCCAATAAAATATTCCATGTTTGAGTCAACAATGTTACAATTTTGATATTATTTATAGGTTTAAAATTTTACCATTCATTACACGTAAAAACAATAAATACACGCGGGGCATTCATAAAAGTAAAATATATGCGTACGACGTACAAATATTTTTATAATCTTAAATTTGTTGAACGCTTTCACGTAATACCCATTTTGTATGTGTTCACTTCCTCAAAAAAGAAATAGTCTGG
The DNA here is from genome assembly GCA_947507595.1 of Pyralis farinalis. Lineage (NCBI taxonomy): Eukaryota > Metazoa > Arthropoda > Insecta > Lepidoptera > Pyralidae > Pyralis > Pyralis farinalis. The sequence continues at coordinate 18,190,084 of OX382272.1, forward strand.
AGATCAAAATAGATGCGTTTCTGAATACCGGAGTCCCACGCAGGCGAAGTACCGATCAGAAGCTAGTGATATATAAACTATCCAATGATATTAGGATTGTCAAGACCAGTCCAACGTTGCATAAGGATTCAAATAATATTATAACTATGAAAAATTTACAGTCACCTCATTGCAGTCGAAAAAACAGTCAAAAACATCAATGGAGACACACGTTCGGAGGTCCGCGACATTGAATCACATCACACCCAAGGATACGCGACTCGTGTTATAATCTCATGTAAATACAAAAGTAATGTTGCATTGAAACAATCGTTCCTTAAGATTCCCATCACGTCTCGAGCTCGTCTCGTTGACGACACGCACCCGGCGACAACGCCTCAGTGCCGAGGTCTGTCGCGTCGCTGTGACCCCATGAAATACGCAAACATTGTCATTTTACGAAGGTCAAAAGACTGGGATGCACGTATTAGGAATAATGATTACATTTGGATGAATGCGAATTACACTAAGTCGATCGCCGTGGAAGTTACGGGGTCTATAATTAGAAATGCTTTATTAACCTGATCATCAATTTTGTACTTAAGTTATTGTACACATTATTTTGAATGAGCCATGAACGGTATAATTCGTACATAAATAAATGAATTTACTTATATTTATCATCTCATTGTTAGAATATTATAACGAGAGCGTCGTTACACGTGTTCTAACCAAACACACAGATTAAACAACGTCGACCGTACCTTCCCTGTGGATGGGTTTATCAATTTCGAGTTTCTCCGCGTATCGGAGGGCACGTTAAGTTGTCGGTTTAGGCTGTTGTCGATAGATGATAGTCGTTATGCTTAAGTCAGTGGCCTATTTTGGCCTCCGCCACTCCGCAATATGAAGGGACAGTATTCTTGCAGTGGGATCAGTTAGGGTTGGTGTAGTAGTAGTAATCGTAGTTAGGATATAGCATACAGATCTCCCTTCACTCGCGCAGGTATAGAACAATCTAAAGATTACCAGAAGAAAACTCCTCTCTCTACAATGTGCGATGGTTAAAGAGACGTTCCGATGAGTGAGAATGGATTCACTGTCAATGTAGATAAACGAAAAAAAAATATCCTTGTATTTGGACGATAATGTAAAATAAAAAAGATGCAAATAAAACTATTGAATTGATAAACTTTATGAACGTAACGATAAGCGAGTTGAAGTGTCAGTGGGACAGACAAATTGCTCGTAAGACCGATAACCACTGAGGAAAAAGGTTCCCCAACAGCGTCGCCGTACTGGTACACGTAGTGTGGGACGACTCCTCACTAGATGGAGCTACGACACCAAAAGATCTGTACGGAGTCGATGGATGCATGTGGCTCAGGATCGATGCGATTGGCTCTAGAGAGGAGGCCCAAGTCCAGCAGTGAACTAATATGGTCTGAAATGATGATGAATTTGAGAACGAATATCTCTTATATGTGACGAGCTCGATGGCGCAGCGGTTAATAACACGAGTTTGACACCGACGCTCGTGGGTCCGATTCCCATAGGATTTGTGTGCATGAACATGTCTGTTTGTCTTCGTCTGGGTGTTTTTAAGAGAGGTTGGGCGCATCAAAGCTGCCCGTCTAGGGTACTACAAGCGTTCAAAGGCTATTGTAACCGCGTCAGGTGAGTCGTATGCTTAATATATAATAAAAAAAAATGTTTGTTATGCATTACAATTGTAAAACAAAAGAACAAAAGCAAGCAAGACCTGAAAGTTTACTGTATGTTGTAAATTTCCTTGGAGTTCCAAGGTCGAAGTCACTGACACCTCAACAGCATTTAAATAACTTTTAATTAGCATTTGGAACCCAAGTAACATTTGCAAACAGGCATTGACTAATATAGCTCATCTAATTCGAATGACTTGAAAGGACGAATGAGGTTGACGAAAAAGGTTTGCCATTGTTTTGTCTTTCTATCACGGCGTTGATTAATTTCTTATTGAAACTGATTAATCTTTATTGCGTAATGCTGTTTTATTTAAGAAACTAGCTTAATGGCACAATAGAAGGTAAGTTGAAGTTGTTTTTGTATATTCGCCCTGGGCTACATAATTGTAATTATCACTTGATTTGAGGTGAAGGAAAACATCGTGAGGAATCCCGCACGTCCAAGGTTATATAATATATTCAATTATATTTCGAAAGAAAAACGTGTTAATTAACTTAGGATAGAACTGGCTTTCTCTCTGGACTGTGGAGGTCTAAAGGCAGTCACTATATGAAAAAGTCAGTTTCTTTGCCAAATCCTTACGCTTTATATATTCAATTATATTTCGAAAGATGTGTTAATTAACTTAGGATAGAACTGGCTTTCTTTCTGGACTGTGGATGTCTGAAGGCAGTCACTATATGAAAAAGTCAGTTTCTTTGCCAAATCCTTACGCTTAGGTAGTAGATTAGGAAACGGGATAATGGTATGAAAGAGGAGTCGCCCTGGGGTACACCGTGCTTGAGTTTGTTTATAGACGATTTTCGCAATACATGCCACTTGAAGCCTCGATATGTGACTTTTTTTTATACAACATCCAAGGCACAAAAATACACGGCACACCTGATATGAATCGTTTACGGTAGCCTATGAACGCTTGCACCACATTAAGTATAATTCACGCGTTGCCACCTCTGCTTCTAACACAGCAACTCTTTAAAAGCTTACTGGTGACCTTACTCGCAGGAACACAACAACCCTCCAGGGAGCTTTTTTTTGACTGCAGTTTTCTGGGAGGTGGAGATACTTCGCCAGACGGACTGCTTTGATGCACCCTATCTCTATCAAAAACACTCAGACTAAGACAAAAAGACACGTTCATTCACACAAATGTTTGTCCTATGTGGAAATCAAACTTACAAGCGTCGGTGTCAAAGTAGCGTTACTAACTACTGCGCCACCGAGCTTGTCTCGCGAAATTATAACGAAATATTTGACAACAATAAAATGAAATATCATTATTCTGGTGCCATTATATTATCAGTTTTAGTGTGAAATTCTTTTACGAACTTATTACACATGTCAAAAATGGTGTAATTAAAAAATAGTGATGATAAACTTATTACTGTTTTAGATACATCCGTTACATCTAAGGTAAACAGTCAACATCTCATGTAGTCCCTGTCTTTCCCACGTAAGTTTCGTGTATACTGCATAAAAAACGCGACCTCTATCGCAGTATCCGTCCAAAGGGCCCTACTGGGAGCTTCAGAGGTCTTTGTTTGATGGTTGATGGTGAAAAGTTATGCATTAATAGACAAGACACGACACAACGCCTTGACAAAATGTTTGCGTAATTAACTTATGTAACCAGTTAGCTGTGTGTGAGTGATAGAGACTTCTTTAACATAAATGAAAACATTGTTTTACGTAGCACGACAAAGAAGCATATAGCTCACCGGATATGAAACATACTATTACAGTATATGTACCCGCATCTACAAGAGTTTTTTTTGACACTTACTAGTACTAGTGGTTGGCCCCTGTGAGCCGTTACTATGTTACCGGATGGGTATAGACGGGTGTGACACGCCACAGCCTGAAAAAAAGAAAAAAGCGAATGCCTAAGGGCTCCCGAGAGGAGCCGAACCTTGGCTTAGGGCGTCGCGGGACTAAAAAACACGCGGGTTCATGTCTGAAGAGCTCAAGAAGACAGGCGCTTTGGTACCTGGGCTACTCGGTAACTGGTGTATCGCTTGCTAGACAAGGAGCATTTTTTTATACATCGTCGGAAGGCACGCATGCATACAGCCCACCATATACCTAGCGTGGCCTATGAACACTTGCAATACATGAAGTATTACTCGCGCGTTGCCACCCCTGCTAATAAATTAGTTTAGAAGAGATGCTTTAACATACCTTAGACTATGATGTAATTTTGGAGTAACTGTGAAGGAATTTCGTAATGTAGTATATGATCATCACTTGCGTAACTCTTCCGTGTACAACTACCTAAATCGACTAAGGTAAAGAAAGATGAGAATCTGGAAGATTATTAGTTAATGCTTATGTTTATGTTAGTTAAATAATCATAATAATATCAAAATGCCTACGCCCCTTGACAATTAAATAAAACATTGGGTTACGACATACGACAGCCGACTAAAAACATATATTTCGAAAATCGCTATTACACAGCGTCTTTGATCAGATATCCAGTAAAACTAATAATCCCGTTGGGCAGCTTGTGTCGCTACGTTGGTGAATAATGACAGCACAGGGATCAGAGTGCTCCAGAGAGTCGATCAGGATGTTCGTCTCTGCCGTGACTTCGTCCGTCGGAACATAAACTCAAGAAGGCCAGCAGGACTCTCAGCTCTGGCTTGCCTTTATTGACTGTCTAGAGAGAAAACGTCAGAGCATATGTTCCAGGGGTGAAAGTGTTATTCGACATCACGCCGTGAGTAAATGCGAATAAAGCGCAGCACACCTCTCAACACCCCTAAGTCACTCACGCCGATGCTGCCGGCTGGCCCTAGTTTGAATGAGTTACTTGGTGTCAGGTAGTTTAGATTAAATTGCCTGTTTTCAAAGCTTTTTATTAGTGACGATATACCTTCAAAGGTATGCATCAAAAACATTTAATGTTTTATTGATGCGTTAGACAGTACAAATTGTTTGCAAATATTATTTTGGTCTTGGAGTCATTTGTTCAAAGAATAACATTGCCCAGATTATTTGATGGCTGAATACTCGTATGAAGAACTTGGGGTTCGATGGTTTTAAATTTGTCCATAAGTGGGTTTCGGGTTCAGCGGTTTGCGTTGAGCAACCGTGAGTCAGGTAGAAGCTTTCTTCATACAACGTTCTCTTGTGATTATCTGAGTAATCTTAAACGTGCAGATATTTAAAGCTAGCATCTTTATACACCGTAGGCCTTATGATAAAACGGTGAATATCCGTCTTTATTTGAGGACCATTAGAGAACAAAATATTTATATTTTGGGTGATAACTGGCTTTCTCTATTAGAGTCAACCCCCACTTCTCTTGCGCGTGATGCATCCTGCTAATTAGGAAAAAAAGACTCATCACTATAGAAAACCACCGCAGCTAAGTAACACCTCCTTAGAGGATTGTTGCGTTCCCGTAAGAGAGTGAGTAACCTCCTGAGGAGTTGCCTCCTGATAGACAAGCGGGTGGGCACGCGCGATCAATTTCCTTATGCTGCATATCATAGACTACGGAATAGAGGCCAGTTCACATCAGGTGGGCCGTATGCTTGTTTATTTCCGGAAGTTCTATAAAAATAAAGTAATCATCGTATTGGCTATATTTAATGAGGTAGAAGATTATGAAATGTCTATCAGATATAAGTGGCACATCTTCTTTAGATCCAAATAAAAAAATATGATAAATGGGTGCCTCATGATTTAACTGATCTGCAGAAAGAAACGTGGGCTGAAACTTGTGTTGCCTTGTTGAATCGGTACAGAAATAAAGGAATATTGGATCGAATTGTGACATGTGACGAAAAGTGGATTCTTTACGATAACCGTAGGCGAAAAACGCAATGAGTGATCGCAGGTCAAACGCCGCAACAGTGCCCTAAAGCAAAGTTTACTAATAAAAAGGTAAAAAGGTAATCATTATGGTGGTCTCTTCATGGTATTATTTACTACAACAACTTCTTCGAACAATGATGGCAAAACTGATAGTGAAACAGCCCCCACTCGTGAATCGATCTTAACCATTATTGCTCCATGATAACGCAAGACCTCTCTGTACAAGAAACCGTTGTAACTCTACAGGGACTGCAGGTAAAAACCATACGTCATCCTCTGTACTCACCAGAACTTGCTCCAAATGACTACCATTATTTTCGTGATTTAGACAATTTTGTAAAAAAATTGCGTCCCAGGAGGTTGTCGAATCTATATCCCCTAAATGACACAAAGGCATAAATTAATTTCCGATTAGATGGCTGATTGATTGATGGCGGATTAGATGAATATTCTGATTAAATAACAATACATCTTAGAAAAACGAGTTTTAATTTTCAGTACAAATCGGCAATTTCACACTTTAACCCCTAATACATAGTCTGCTAAAATCACAACCTTCTTTTCGGTTTCGCTGTAAACGGTCTATTTACTTAATACTTTATAATCTCAAAACTCAATGAGCTCGAAACTCTAGCCACAACATGGCATGTGGTGAGTTACTATTTCGAGAGTTTAGAGTATTTTTCCATTACTTTTCATGTATTACCTCTTCTGTATATAGACCTATGTGTTTAATATGTATTATCCTGAGAAATATTTTGATAGATAGTTAGTTCACATTATACATAGAATAAACAAAATTGAAGGTAACTTATTCCGGCATGAGCTAGAAACCTATCACATCCGGACCAGCTGACCACTGAGTGTTTTTGATACAGTATTCGTTCTGCTCTTTAGTCATATAAATATTATTTAACTGACTTAAAAAAAGAAAGGTTAAACTCCACGATCGAGTGCCATGCAAGTTAAGTAAGTAGGTAGCTAGGTTCTCTCAGTTTACCTCGCAAGGAACCTGGCGGGAAGATATACATTAATACATATACCCTTTATCAAAGATAATAAAAATAATATGAGCGGCTGTCTTCAAATGGTCATCAACATGTCAGTAATCAGAGACAATTACAATAATATTTTTGACGAGTTCTTTGGAATGTTCACGAATGTACACAGTAGATGACAGGATAATGACGGGCGGATGAGCGAGTCACGACACCAGACTCGCCTATTTATAACTTGGGACCAAATGTCAGCCGAAGACCCTTCACCGCCCAACGAGTAGGATCCACATTGGCAACCTATGGTGGAACAGAATGATTTAATACGAAGGGTACTTTAATACTGCTATTAAAGTACCCTTCGCATTAAATCATTCTGTTCCACGTACTTGTGATACTGTACCATAAAATAGATAATTAGAAACACGTGTTGGGATTATAACTCCAAACAAAGACTTGTCGAGGTTTTCAATATGCCGTGCGAGTGTTATGCTATCTGTTTGTGTGCAGTATACACCATTTAGTCTACACTCGTACAAAAGGAATATATTAAAATAGTACTCCAGCTGGAGACAAAGACTCTTGTTATAAATCTCAAGTCAAACCTCACATGGAGTATGGTTGTCACTTATGGGCGATAGCACACATATCACGAGTTAGGTGAGGACCTTAGCGCTATGCTCAGAGACCTCAATAGGATTTCCAACCAGGTCTCAATATGTACATGGAAAAGACTAAGATCATATCGAATTGTCCATGTCACATCTATATTAGATGTGACATGGATACACACTAAGATTGTTGACGAATATGTCTACTTAGGACAAGTCATTCATTTAGGCGTACGTAACTGAATAAAAGTTGGATTCGTCTATTGACCTCTCGGTCGATGTTGGACATGTATGTATCTAACATCGACTTTGTCGAAAACGATGAAGCGCACCAAAACATCCTGACTAGGAAGTACATCCACCGCTCCGAAAACCATAGGAAATTAATCCCTGGGTTGTTGTGAGTTGAGTGAGACTTACTCGCAGGGGTAAGTGACATTAACAGTAAGCTAAGAAGTTGACGTATTAGTAGCAAGAGTGGCAAAGTGTGTCAAGCCTGTATTGCAACGCGTTCATAGGCTACGGTAACCACTTTACATCAGTTGCACCGTATTCTTGTATGCCCTTGTCTTATGACATCATCAACACCAAAGGAACGCCAATTCGTTGCCAGATGTTTTAGGGAAACATAGACATTTTCTTAGATAGCTCCCGTACAGTATTTATACGGGAACGCCAGTGAAATAAATTAATTTCAAGTTTTATAGAGAATCCCTTATGAAGCATACTGAGGTAGAACATCAATCATCTTGATACGGATGATACCTTTGATGGTGTGCGGTACGAAAGTGGAACTCAGTGGCGGATATTAACAAACGGCTGTTCCTAACACTCCCCGTAATACAATATATGAAGAACACACAGAGCCTTTACAAATTGAAACCGATTAAGACTGCACGTATTAAACTACAAGTGAACCTATTTCGCATACAATGGGCATCATCGTGACGTTGTTATGAGGTATTGAGTGATCCAACACAGCACACAGAAGGATTATCAATTCATTGCTTAAAGTCGAACTAGTTCATGATTCATATACTTACGAAATTATATGCATCAGTAGACTTAATTTACGTTCATTCTTGTCTTTATTATCAACGTTGCTTCATGTGCATACCGGATTTTTGTTTTATGGTTCAGAGGATCTGTGCCACCCTAATTTTTTTTACGATTTCATATTGCAATTAACAAATTAGGTCTAAGTAAGGGATATGAAACTAAGTGTTGATTTCAAGTAATTAATATTGCAAATTATCAGTTGCATTTTGAATTAGAAATTGTTTTAAATTTGTGAAAAGTATCATAGCATGAAAATGTTCCATACACATATAAAAATTAAAATTTGAATATTAGGCACACAGAGCAACACAGATCGTGCTGCTCTCTGCAATGGTTCGTTATCTCTCAAGCTTATAAATATATACAGAAAATAACGAAAAACTTCGAAGCGTGACGGGTTGAAACAACAAAAGAAGATAATGAATGTTTATTAAAGGTAACGCAAATATTGAGCTCATCCTTCCATTAAAACATATCGAATAGCTCCCAAATATGGTCCCAATGTAGTTGTGTAAGCACGGCCATGTTGTATGAGCAGATGAGTTCAGTGCAATCGGTAGCTATAACCCAAAAATTCGCAATTATTTTATCTATATCAATCCATTTTTATTTATGAACAGTTTTACAATAATAGTCATAAATTATATTAAAATAATAAAAAAGGCAATTGAAATAAAAATTTAAACATCAATAAATTGTTACACAATTATTAAAATATTCCTCTAAACTGTATAAAATTCTCTCCAATGACCAAAATCTCAGTTTGGATTTAAAGAAGTGAATGCTTTTAATTTATCTTAACTCATTAGGCAACTTTTTGAATGCTTTTATAGTCTTAAAAAGGTGTACTATGTAGCATTAATACCGGGTCTAATTTTGTTTGCAGATGTTTTCTCCTAGTCGTTTTCCGTGATAACCTGCTTTCAGTTTTCATCAGTTGTTTTTTTAGATCCGTAAGTAACTAAAGTAAATAAAGACTTGGGATAGTCAGTAGTTTTGTGGTTGTAAATGCTCTATTTGTATTGTACAAGTAGCAATTTCCCCAGTATTTTACGCTATATAATATCTTAGATTGCGCTAGTGCTTATATATATCTTCACTCAAAGTCCCTTGCGGGGTAAACAAAATGAACCGAGCGCCACTTGACTCGATCCGTACACACTACACTCGCTTCTTTAACATTCATAGCTATTTTCATGCACCTTCGCCGGTTTCTAGGGATCCTGACACCACGTTCTGATAACATACGACCAATAAGATTCTTAAGAATTTTCTCTTACTAAAATCCATAAATATTATTTCTGCAAACCCTATTGTATGATCGAACCTTATGAATAATTTATAAAATCTGAATCTGATATCGACGAGTTTGGCGAGATTTCGAAAATCGATTGAACACTTACAAATGTTGAGCGGCATACATAACAAGAAAGGTGGAGATAATTTCATCGATATATTTTATATGTTGCATTATACTGTGTGTGACACTGACCGAATATGTTGCCCGCAGACAACAATATATAACATAAAGTGCAAAGAGCATTTAATGTTTTATGTTGTGTTTATAAAATCGTGATACAACGCACATTTGTTACTTTTAAAAGTATAGATAAATTTAAATACTTGTTACAAGACAAAGTAATCATTGATTTCAACACGATACCACACATAAAATAAATATTATCAAAACATGTCGAACATTTTACAACTTAGTTCTTGATTTTAAAAAAGGGTGAACAGATAATGATGATTAACGTTGCCGGTGTTGCTGAATATACGAATACGCATTTGCACCACATTCTTTTTTTAAATTTATGTGTTATAATCAGTGATCGGATAATCGAGCGCTAATATACCTAAACTTCATTTTTATTCCCACAAAAGAATAATACGGACATGCCTTTCAGAACCCCGGATCCCGGAGTCGTTTGAAATTCCTGAGATTGCTAAAAATGTTACCTGCATACAAAATATAGTTAGAACTCTTCATTGAATAATGCTTACATACCCTCTCGTACTTTCAAGACGGCTGTTCCTTGTTAAACTCTTATTGTATTTTTTTTTAGATTTAAAAAGCCGATTCTAATGAAACTTTTAATTTATAATAAAAGTTTTATGAATACTGGTTTCGTAACAGGCCAGCAACCTAAACTACTTATGGAATTGAAACAATTGTAATTTTATGTGTAGCACCATTTATTTTCGTACAAAAGCAAATTGTAATTATAAAATCTTTCACAAAAAATATGAATGAGAACTTTTTTAGTAGTAACCACTGCTATATAGCAGTGGTTACTACTAAAAAAGGCATGTCCGTATTATTCTTTTGTGGGAATAAAAATGAAGTTTAGGTATATTAGCGCTCGATTATCCGATCACTGATCATAATATGCTGTATTAGATAATTACATACTTAATTATTTGTGTACGCAGACCTCCTAGCGGTGACTTTACACAATTTGAGCAGGTAATGGAGGACACTTTGAGAAAAGTTTTCACAAGTAAAAAGACTTTATATTCTGTGGTGATTATAAGGTAGACGTTCTAGTAAATATACAGATAACCCTTAGATTTTTCATTATGTTACTTATAGTTGTTTTTACTAAATTGTTCAATCCCGGGTATCCCGGATTACTTATTAATTCAGGAAGGAATATCCATATTATTCTTTCAAGGAAAGAAGTTTAGGTATATAAGCGCCCGATTATCCGATCACTGGTTATAATTTTGTGATTCGGTTATATTGTAAGAGGAAAATAATGCATTTCATATACGAATACAATACAACATGTACCAAATTAGAAAATATCAATATTCACAGCTTAACTATTTATTTCACTAATTTAATATTAATTTGCATTCACATGATTATTTAACCATTATATGACTCTGTATTATTTGGGGCTTTTCTAATTGCTCCAAATATATTGATTAGATATTGATTGAAGTATTATTGTAAATCATATAAAAAAGTACCAGTGTTGGAAATAGGGTCATCAAATTCGGCTTGAAAAACAACTGGAATTAAGAACATTAAATATAAAAATTCAAGCCATGCCGGAAAAAAGCAGTATCTAATACAAAGAACAAATTAAAGAAATAATTTTCATTGGTAATGTTACATGCATACCTACTGTATAAGCACTCTAAAACTGTATCGGCGACTATATTTTCCAAAAGCGTCATTGTTGCGAATTACGAATATGGCAAAAATAACATATGAAAAAGTCCGAAGCATCGTGGGTTGAAATAAAGAAAAGATAATTAATGTTAATTAAAGGTACCGTAAATATTAAACTTATTGTTTCATCGAAATACGTCGGGTAGCTTCCAAATATGGTGGCTTCGGACATGCTCATATCTCGCGAGCAGATGAGTTCGGTCTAACTATGGTAGCTACAGCTAATTTCACGTTTTTTTCCCGTACTAAGGTCCATAAATATTGATTCCGCAGACCCTATTATACGATTGAAATCTTATGAATAATTTATGTAATCGGAATTTGATACCGACGAGTTTGGCGAGATTTCGAAAACCGATCGAGCACTTACAAATGTTGAGCGGCATACGTAATTACAGACGTAGAGATAATTCCATTGATATACTTTTATAAGTTTCACTGTGTGTGACACTGACCGATTATGTTGGCCGCCAAATGAGCATTGTATGTATACAAAGAGCATTTTTCTATTAATGTTGGGTATATAAAATCATGACACAACACATTAAAGAAATATTTTTCATTGGCAATGCTACATGCATTCTGTATAGCACTCTAAAAATGTATCGGCAACTATATTTTCCAAAAGCGCACTTGTTGCGAATTACGAATATGGCAAAAATAAGATATGAAAAAGTCCGAAGCATCGTGATAAAAGTTGAAACAAAGAAAAGATAATTAATGTTAATTAAAAGTACCGTAAATACTGAACATATAGAAATTCGGACATGAAGAAAGAATGCAACATGAAAGCATGACGAAACAGGTACGAGAAAGACCAAGACTGACCTACAATGACCAAATTGGTCGTGTTTTATCAGAAGGTGATGTCAGGAGCCTTAGGAACCGGCGAGCGTTCATGAAAAGAGCTATGAATGTGAAAGAGGAGAGTGAAGTGTGTAGGGACCGCGTCTTATGGCGCTTGGATCTCTCTGCCTACCCCGCAAGGAACCTGGCGTGAAGATATATATGACACAACACACATTCGTTAATTTTGTTGCTATATAGATATTTAAATACCTTCTACAAGACAAAGTATTCATTGAAATTAACACTATCTTCTAGTTTTTTTTAAATTCTTAAAACGTTAACATAGTTTCTGATTTTAAACATTCCCCCTAAAAGAACACTGATGATCACCACAGCGAGTGTCGCTGTTCATCTACGAGTATTATATCAACAACAGCTTTAGAATTTTTTGGTTTTATAACTTTGTGTTAGTGAAGCATTTTCTTGCAGAATGTCGACCGAAATGATAAATGGTCCCAAGAATGTGTTATTTTTTTATACCACTAAGGTACCAATCAAGCGTACGTATGTTATAAAACGAATACAATACTACTATTAGGTGCGGGGGCATTTTGTCTTTTTGTAAATTCTAAATTGTATGTATGTATGTATATCTCCACGCCAGGTCCCTTGCGGGTAGGCAGAGGGAACCGAGCGCTGAGAGATAAGACGCGGTCCTTACATACTTCACTCGCTTCTCTAACATTCATAGCTCTTTTCATGCACCGGCGAGCGTGCAATCACGATCAATTTGGTCATGGTAGAATAGTCTTGGACTTCCTCGGCTCCTACATCTACATTCTAAATTATTATCATTTTTATTCGTACGATTTTTGCGGCATTTAAATGCAACATTAAAATTTTAGCATCTTTGACTAACTTAAAAACTAGTAAACATACCTATGTTTAAATAAAGAAAATGTTTTTAAATGTGCACAATAAGTTCTCTCCTATGATACTCGTACCACCGCACATGAGCTAATTAATTTTTACGACAAAAATCAAGCAGATCGTGCGTTTTTTGTATGTCACCTTAAAAATACAGTATTTTTTATAATCTTCTTAATAGTTTTAGTGATCTTTTGGAATGCTCAGTGGAGTGGTTAACAATGACACATTGACCAAGTCTTGTGGGTTCGATTTCCTCACATGACAAACATTTGTGTGCATTAACATGTTTGTTTATCATGGTCTGGGTATTTTTGGAGAGGTAGGATGCATCAAAGGCCTGGAGAAATACCCATACCTCACAGCAAACTGCAGTCAAAGGCCGTTACGTTTCTGCGAGTGAGTGAGGTTACCAGTAAGCTCCTGAGGAGTATCTATCTTAACAGCAAAGCGGGCATCACGTAAGCGATACTCAATGTACTGCAAACATTCATATGCTACGTAACCACCGTCAGGTCGGCAGTATGTTTATATGCCTCTCGTCGTAGTACATAAAGAATTGTTCTCTATAACTTATCAAGATATCAATAAAACGCTAAAATGTTATAACAATATCGTCTTAGCAATAGAATAATTACGTTACGGTGTCAAAATGTTGGCAACCCAACATTCATATTCATTACATCAAAATTAACAGCTGTTCAACCTTCACGGCTAATTAGTTCATTGAATCGTGCAATTAATGGTTCGTTCAGGACGATACTAATCGATGAAGATTTTGTAGATCAGTTGTGGCTGTGGCGCCTCACGCCCGCCTCTCTAGTCCGGTGACGTAGTAACAGCCCACTCGGGGCTAACTACATAGTCAGGTCAAAAAAAAAAAAAAGTAGATCAGTTGTGTAAGGCTTGTTTAAGCTACTCCTACGTAGCACTCAGGAGAATAAATAACCACCACGAGAACTACATGAACATGAAAATATACTTATAAGACGTACATTATTGTTTGTATTGCGTTTGAAACATCGGCATTATAAGTAAAACGGCAATGTAATTAAGCTAATTCGTAAAGATATCTGTTTTCACATTCGTTTATTTTCAGTAGTAGTAAACCAGTCGTAATAGAAGGATACGCCTGGATGGTGTGGTGAATAGACGCAATTGCTTATAAATCTATTATGAAATTGTGGTAATCTGTTTTGTTAGAACTCAACTGGACAGTGAGTTGGGAGTTATTACGTGTGTGGGTTAAAGTATATTGTTGTGAACTAGTAAGTCATTGAGTTATCTAATAAACACAGAAAAAGTTTCAAGACATGCTTATGAACATTCATACATATAATTATGTTTATAATTATATATATATATATATATATATATATATAGTTATATAGTTTAGTAGGTAATTACATTATAAGGAATTATTGAACTGATTTTGAAAATTCTTTCATACACACTTGAGTGCTCAATTCTTTTATTTAGTGTTTCTGTATGTATTTTGATTGGCCTACAGTAAATCATATAACGGGAAGTGATATTTACGCATAGTTTTGTAAAGGTGAGCTATAATATCTCATAGAGATCTCCAGCCAACGTATGCTGTGATAGATGTATGTTTTTAAATATAACGTCCTGTAGATTGTCATATTGTATAACTTATTCATAAAAATAACCCTCACAAAAATTGCATATACATAAATATATTGCTATTTTGCATGAAAATGCTTTGTAATGGTCGCGTAATAATTTAATTTAAAGTAAATGAAAACAGAAAATTATATATTTCCATATTGGCGATCACATGAAATGTAACTTATCTGTATATTTATTCAAAAAAACAATTTTTCATCAATATGTTATTTTAAAATATATATTCTACAGAAAATGAATAAAAATACAAGTAATATAGTTTAAACATTAAGTGTACAATGACGAACTCGACACAGTATGTGAATTCCTGAAAGGATACGATTACTTATATATACTTTGACTAGGGTTTTAATTTTTCATTTAAAATTTATTTAGAACAACAAACCGCTGTGTCATTAGTGTATAAGTTAATAGCTACCATTTTTAATCTATACATTTGTATAGCTCAATTAATTGTATAGCTGGCTCCATTATGTACACGTGATATTCCTTATTTCAAGTAATCACATACTCATAAGTAATGAATTTCAAACAAATTTCTTTGCAAAGATTTTTAGTTGACGAACTGCTAAATTTTTTTATAAAATCATTATCACCATCATCCGAGCATTGGTTGGCACGCATAGCGTGCGCTTCTTGAGTCCACCCCATCTGCCGGGATCTGGCAGAGGCGGTATAGCTAGACATTTATTCGCCGTGTAACTTGCAGACTTCTCTATAAGGCGTGATCGTACCACTCTGTTCTGTGGTCTCTAAGTTGTCTGCTATGTTACGGACATAACTGCGTTACTACCCACATAGTCATTTCCGTGATAACAAATCGAATATTCGATAGACAATCACTTTCACGGTCATAAGTCAGTCATCAAAGCTCTTTACCTCTGATACGTCCCGTAACACCTCGCGGAGCACTATGGCTACCCCGTTCTCCCCACACGGTACACCCGTGTAGATAATCTTTTAGCCTATGAGTCGGTATTTGAGGCCTTTCCGTTGAGTCGGGAACGCCACGCCACCTTTCAAGTTTCTTCAGTTTCGGACAGCTCACTTGCACGTCCAGTAATCGCGGATTTTCCTTTTAACTCAGGCAAACTCCCAACTAAAGCATTGTGTTCGCCCACAGTACGGCAGTACTTGTCCACTTTTCATAGGGGTTGGACGAGGCCCCCATGCGCAGTTTTGTGACGCCACCTTATTCGTGGCACTAGACTTTTCGTTGCTTTTTCATTTTCGATTTGGCTTTTACGGGAACAACTGCAGTCCGACATCCCATCTCCAAAAGGAAAGCCTGTGCGATGCCCCGTCTGTTGAATAGCAGGTCCACCAACTTACAGGTGAAGCTTTTGAGTATCGATAATGTTTAAGGGACATTTTGTAATACCATAACTATTTCAAAATATTGTAATAATTAAAGTATTACAAAATTATGAAATTCAAAAACATTTAGGAAATATTTGAGATTTCAATCCTGTTCTCCTTCTTAGTGTCATCCTGTTGCCCTAACAATTAGGATTGGCGGGGTCCGCTACCTAAGCTTAAGGATTTGGCGAAGATACCGATGGCGAAGATCTTTCTTTCGAAAATAAAATTATATAGTTTATGTTACTAAAATATTTTCTTATCCAACTCTATTCCATATCTTATCATATTCTATGCAAAAATCTAAGTTATACTAGTATATTTCAAATGAAAATTATTAACACTAATATGTATTTTATGATAACTTAGAGAATATCTAAAATAATAGTAATAGTTTTCAACCCCGAATTCACACGCTGAGGAATTTGGTTTTGATATAGACAGTGTTTCAATTTAATCCAGCTAGCCACAGGGCTTTTTAACGATAACGGTATCCTGGATGGAAACTATTATCATTTACTCTTTTGTGTGGCAACCATCGGCAGCCACTTGAGCATCGGGACATCTTTACAAAAAATAATTGCGAAAACATCAACAAATAATATACAACAAACCAGACCTCGAAACCCGTGAGACGTTTGGCACATTAATTGAAAAACATCACGTGGGCATAATATACAACTGTAGTATCAACTAACATACAATCGCGAATTATGGCCTTCCTGCCCATACAAGATCTCCGAGAGCGATGAGTCAGCTGACCTCTGAACCGAGTATGGAAACTTGTCGTTACACTTTCTTTGACATAGTCGTGATACAACTATACCGAAATGTCCTTGTAACCAAAAACATACAGTTGACTTTTTATATCACTAAGATGGTAAACACGTATACGGCCTGCCTCATGGTAGGTGTAGTAGTGTGTAGGTAGTGTTTTATAGCAGTTACTCTAACCTAAGGATACTGGTATTATGTCGAACAGCTTCTCGAAACAAAACCAATTGTAAAATTGAAAAACACAAAAAGGGAGTCAAAATCTCTTCTTAAAACTTCATAAAATAGATAAAAGTTCTTTGTCATTGGGCCTTCGTGGTCACTTAGATGCGTCTTACATATTTATATAAAATCTAAGTGTATGTTATTTTATATTATTAGTTTTCGTTCATGATTGTTTCATTTTGTTTTTTTTATGTAGTTAGATTTTGCTTTTTTGCAAAATATTTAACATTTTTAAACATTTGCAATCGTTTTTAACATAGCAAAAAGTGGGTCTTTGTACGTAATATTTTCGGTAATCATTGGATATAATATGAAACAGCTTGGATTAAAGCAAGCCAAAATCGTTTACAGAATAACGAAATAATTGCAACCTGTGTATTATAAGATATAGGAACATAGTATTTACACTTTTTTATACCTTCGCAAGTATGTCTAATACGTAACCATAATGTAGCTTTGGATCACTAATGCTTTCATTAGATAAAGTAACGATGGCATTCTGTGATTCTGTTCATTCTGTGAAAAAAGAGATTTTTAAGAAAAAGTGTAGTTTTTTAAGAAAAAGTGTAGATAAACTGTTATTTTCATGATATCAAAAGTAGTAACAATAATTCCGCGATTAGGAAAATAAAATAGTTTTAATAAAATTTTAGGGTAAATATTTCTCACCTAGTATCCTGCAATTTCGTTTAGCATACCATCTGAAAAACGTCCTGTCTAATATGTATATATCAAACAGCAGGTTTGTGTTAGTAAGTTTCGAGATGAGGGCAAAGACTTCAATATCCAAAATATACCCATGGACACAAAAGCTAGTTTTATATCTTTGTGTATAATAGTAGTAGTGTGTAGGTAGTGTTTTATAGCAGTTACCCTTACCTAAGGATACTTACAAAGCTTGTGGAAACTGGTATTATGTCGAACAACTTCTCGAAATATGTTGAGGATTAAAGCCATCGAAAGACGTACTTCGATACTCATGTCGAGTCGTAATCGTAAATCTGCGTAATTGACACGAATGACATTTATTTACCATATCTGTATACACACAGGATGGCGATTTTATCACCTTTAAAAATTTGGGAGGTGAATGAACTCATCAATAATAACAACTTTAACTTCGAATAACAAAAAATATTGATCTCTTCATACAACCAGCTGATAAATTAAAGTTGTGTGGAGAAGTTGTCAAATTTTTCGAGATTTCGAAGTTGATTCTTCAATAAAAGTGTTATGTATGTTGGATGAGTGTATTCTCTTATCGCGATGAAGTCACCACTCTGCATTATAAAATCGTAGCAAGAATATAATATATGTTTTTGAAATATTGATGCAGACTCTACTAATGTTACAGAAGTCGGTGTTTTTTTTTTGCCTATCTGCTATGCTCGCATCAAACTGCTCAATGGATTCTGATAAAGTTTTAGAATTTTTAGAGGGTGACAGTTTATCACTAGATATTTAAGTCGATTTTTAGGGTACTTAACAAAACACGGAAGTATTAAAGGATCTTAACTTTATTTATTATTATTAATTAACGTAAGTTTTTCTGTTTATTATGTACTTACACATTATCATTAAGAAACAAAATTGATAACGACCATTTATAATGCACCTTTACAGAAAGAGACCCGACATGCACTTTCTCACACAACTAAAATGCATGCAGGTAATACGACGATAGAGAAGCTATACAAAAGTCACCTTTACTGCTACCACATAAGATTTGCGGGTGTATCTTGATTTACCGTTGTCTATACGTATTTATATTATTTGTATTCCCAATTATTATAATTCGTAGAGTAAGCAGCTTGCAATCGACTGTTAATGATCATACTTCCTACGATTTTATTGAACCTTGACGTTCATTAACTTGAAGCTACTGTGCTAAATATTTAGAGGTTTCCTATCAGATATAATCGAACATCTTTAATACAATTTGATCGCTATCTGTATACATATAAAGTTCAACAAAATTGACCGGAAAACGTATATATAGTTACTAATATTTCATGGAAACGTGCGTGCTAGCAATCGTTACACAAACCTACACGTATTGTATGCATGATATAGTATAGATACCTCCGTATTTATTAAGAATTCAAATCGAACGTTGATTCACATTGCACTGATGGAACGCCTGATAGAACGCCTTTATGCCGAGAGCTTTTGAAAACTTTTAAAGTTAATGAAAACATTAATTTTGATTTCTATCGGTCATATAACAACCTGAGTCCAACATAGAATTTCATATAAAGCAAAATTTCTGACATTTAGATAGATTGAACTAAAGCTAACGAGAATTCCTTTCTTTCGTTATGCGTGAAATATTTCAGATATTTAAATTTTTGCGAACTTTTGTAAACGGCTCAACATCTGCTTTACAGTGCGCCCCGTCAAAAACAAACGAGGCTCTAGTGAAATAGATGTGGGGTCCATTAACGCAGTCCGACTGGCGGAGTACTTCCTCCAGAGTACTCAGAGGACCGCTGACACCGATATCGTTTTCGACGACGATGACAAGCGTTTTTTAATAACTTTTTAAGAAACCTCCTAATACATGTATTATCTTTCGGTTGCGAAGGAAGCCGTTTGAACTGATACTACTGCGTCCTGGTTACCGTTTTATTCTATAGTTGTGAATCGAACCTCATACAGCGGATACTTTCTACAAAACATTGTGCGTTATTAACTGTATATTATGTGTTGTGTGTAGTAGTTAATGTACATAAAAATATAGTTAGAATAGGGACAGTACAAAGGTGGACATATCTCTTAAAGAGGTCTCTTTAAAACTACCATAGAGAAGGTGAATTAAATACGAAAGCATTTTGGTATTTATGTATGAATATATATAGTAACTTATACATTTCCAGAATATTCTCATGACAAGTGAATACACATAACCTGCTAAAGATATAATCCTCCTGTTTGTTTCATAGTAGGTGTCGAGTCCAGAGTGTTAGTCTGAAAGAAATTATCAGTATTAAAATAAGAAAAAAATCGGCCAAGTGCGAGTCGGACTCGCGCACGAAGGGTTCCGTACCACTATCTATAAAAACGGCAAAAAAAATCACGTTTGTTGTATGGGAGCCCCCTTAAATATTTATTTTATTCTATTTTTTAGTATTTGTTGTTATAGCGGCAACAGAAATACATCATGTGTGAAAATTTCAACTGTCTAACTATCACGGTTCAAGAGATACAGCCTGGTGACAGACGGACGGACGGACGGACGGACGGACGGACGGACAGCGGAGCCTCAGTAATAGGGTTCCGTTTCCGTCCTAAAAAACAGGTATACACAGCAAAAATGAATGGAAGTAGGAACCAAAGAAGGCCGATACTCACTAACCAGAAGGTGATGTCAAGAGCTCTAAGACCAAGCGTACATGAATAGCTAGTGTATAGTCTCGTGGCGCTGCGTTCTCCCTGCATACTCTGCAAGGAACTTGGGGAGAAGTTAGATAGAGAACGACCAGAGTAGAAAAAGTATCAAATTAGAGCACTTTTGAATCCTTGCGTATTTTAGATCTGACTGTACAGATAAGTGACAATGTAAAGAAAAGTATTCACATTGTTTTTATAATTAGTATTTGTCAGGTTTTCACTTGATACCCAAATTTTAGACAATTTTACTAGCAGGAATTATACAGATTAGTAAACATCGTACTTCCAAATCAAAATAATTATCCAAATGTAAAAAATAAAGTGAAGGTAAGAGAGTTAGAGTGCAAATGGTAGCCTGTCAGGGAAAGTACTTCCACCTCACAGAAAATCTCAGCCAAGTAACAATTCCCTGGCCCTGCAAGGAGTTGTTATTTGGCTTGTCGTGTTGCTGCGTCTAAGTGAGGTCACCAGTTAACTCCTAAGGAATTGCTGTGTTGGTTGTAGAGGTGATATCACGTGAGTAATACTTAATGTATTACTAGCGTACATATGCTTCGGTAACCGCTTTAGGTGGGCCATGTGCTCGTATGCCTCTCGACGTTATATAAATAAAAATATTATACTTGTTAATGTAACTCAATATGGAGAATAAATAATTATTTTCACGTACAAATAATCGCGTCAGGTAAATAATTGTTGTAATTAACATTTTATATATCATATTATTAACATATTCGGCTAGTCACAGTCGGGAGTGGGTTATTTGATACTTTATATAAAATAGATACATATCAGTGTCACGATTGAGAAATAGGTAAACACGATTGCTGCTGAAATTAATATTGTTGAAAAATTTAACAGAGATATAAATTACTTAAACCTTTGACATTATAATTCAAGTTTAGATTTCTGACATCTTACCACTACGTCATCCTCAGAATAAACTAATTCCTCAATCTTTGGTGTAATCAGTACAGAAAAAAATACCAATTTGGCAGGTTTTGGTGATCAAATGTAAATACAGATATCAAGTGTGAGTTGGTTCTAACCTATTATTTATTCCGTACTTCAACATATTATGAATTTGTTTAATAATTGGAGTGTTTACCCTAAGGATTGTACTTAGGAAATTAAATTAGATAAAAAATAATGATGATGTCACAAATCCCTGCTTTTGACAATGTTTTTATGGCTTGTGGATACAGTATAGAACTATAGAGTATTGTGTTGGGCGGCACAAAATGACTATTTTACTTCAAGTACCTGCCTATCAAGCTATTATCCTGTATAACTGTTTATTCGTCGTAGACCTACCAGTACATATAACGGATTTGGCCGGTTTTATTGCATACTTAACTTTTGGCATTATCCTCATATGATAATGTTAATTGGTCACAAAATGTATGCGAAATCAAACATCAGAGCATAGGTTTGGCATACTTCCTTGTTTTTTTGCTAGAATTGATGTTATTTAAATTTATAACTAATCTTTTAAATATATTGTGTGTCATTAAATGGCGTTATTATTGGTTACTTTATCTGTATTTATTAATATAATAAAGTCGTAATGAGATCCTGTCTGTACATGAAATATTATTTGGAGATTTCACATATAAAAATACGATTAATATTAAGAGTTTAACTACCTAAATATACTCCTCCTTTGTTTTGCTATCGCATACATATTTTATTTTGTACAAACGTTTTTTATTATTGCTCGAAATTTAATATTTTTATATTTCTTCTCTCATTAATGTTACTTTATTCCATTAAGGTACATCGTATTTGCATAAATAATAACGGTTTTAATAATTGATAAAAAGACGGGGAACTATATTTTTTTTTATACAACTAGATTGGCAAACAAGCATGCGGTCCGCATTGAATGGTAAGCAGTAGCAGCACCACGGTAGTGCCCTAAGTTTCGTCACAGTACCCAGTAATTTCTCTGCCATATCTCACCCTTCAAACCGGAACACTGCTATATAAATATAGCTGCTTGGCGGTAGAAATAGGTGAGACAGAGGTACCCACGCAGACAACTTTTGTACAATTACAAAAATAGAAAACATGAAATCATCCAAGAACTTTTACCTTTTTCTAAAATGCAACATGTGTCTTAAAATAATTTTTTTGGACTCTTATTTGGATTTCTGCCACGCCAATCTAGGCACAGTGTCAGACGAACATGGTAAAAGATTTCATCAATATTGCTTATATAAAATATTGCTGATTTTTGTTGGTCGATTTGCCGTGAACATCAAAGGAAAACATGAAAAGAAAAGAAACTAAGAGGTACCAGCCTATTAATTACTGGTTATAAGATTGTATGAATTATGTTTATAATTTCTGGAGAATTACGTCTAATATTATGTCAGTTATTAAATTTATGATATGAATTTGAAACAAAAATGAGTGACATTTAAAACAAAAACATTGCAAAAAAGTAGATGTAGTACAATTTTTTTTACTACCTATATATTTCTATTCGGAAGTATTCTATAAAAATTAAGTATATTAAATATTAGATTTTTTTATTTGCCTGTGTTATCTGGCTATGTATCTATCTATGTAGGTATCACTTGAAAACTACTGGATTGATTTTAGAGAAATTTAGTATGATGAGAGTTCATATCTCAGACCAATATAATAGCAAAATTTTGTACAGAAAAATAAAAGAATTAGCATGGGAAAATGAAAAAACGCTTTATAAATAATTAAACTAAATTGATCTCTATTGGATACATCTTACCAAAGATACTCAAGTCCGTCCCGCACCATTATCTTTTCCCAGTGGAATAAAATGCTAAAGAATGATACTCAAGTGTCAGCTTAAAGTATGTTCCCTTTGGAATATTAAGATAGTCCGATTCAATTGAATATTTTTATTCGTATAGGAAAGATATTCAAATAGGTATTCAAAAAAATGTCGAAGAACATGGGATTTACAAAATTTTGGTAGTCGCACCTAATTAGGTGCGATGAGATATTATAATAATGTCTAGTTGCGAAAAAAAACAGTACTGAATAATTCCAAGATAAACCTATTGAAAAAAATATCACTCTTTTGCTTTAGCGTTTCGGAAAATCATGGAAACCCAGTTTATTTTCTCACGGAAATAGATACACACATACACACGTTAGTGTGTGTGTATCTATATCCGTGAGAATACAAACAAAAACTCACAAAAAACGAACCTTAAAAAGACGTGGATTTAGGTCGGGTTTAGACAGTGTATAACTAGTAATTTGGTGGGATTTGGATCAGGTATATGTTAAGTTTAGGTACGGCTTAGGTCTGAATTACGTCACGAAAAGGTTAGGTTTAGTTTCGGTGAAGTACCGACTTAGGTGCGGCGTAGACCAGACTTAGATCTGGCGGCTGACTTACACTATAATACTAAAATGTTTCTCAAGATTCATTCTTTTTCATTAAATATACGTATGAAGCCCATCGCTTAGGCGAGCCTATACATTAAAATTTTTGAATGATCCTTATTTACCAGCGATCTCTCCATTCAAGAACTACCTATGATGTCACTATCCTTGCTGTCCATTATGTATTCAGAATTTAAAATTTGAAAAAGCGAAATTGATTCTGATCAAGATCTGTTATAGCAAATATCTAATTTCTACCATACTTAGTTACGATACTTTGAGATCGGTGCTTTGAGGTGTACCACGAATGCTGTTCGATAGGTCCCTTTAGAGCCCACACGAAGAAATAGGAATTCGTCGAATTCTTGACCATATTCGTGGTAACATGTCTCGCGATTAAAAATCCCGCAGTTTGTTTAGATCAAAAAGTGTTGATGTCAGCACGTAGAATGAAGTCAAGTGGTATCAAGTTTTTGAAACATTAAGTCTACTAATTATTAAATATATGATATTGTCATAAGCTTACATTGAGCAGAATGATCTTTTAGTAAAGGCACAGCTTTGGTTTCCTATTGCCTAGTATCGTCTCTGCTGCCAAGCGTAGAGGATTGGTTTGGCTGACAATCAAAAAAACAGTTATACTACGAAGGAAAATTTAATTATAAAAAAATGTAAACCATGTAAGTATAAAGCACAGAGTTCGTTCAGATAGAGAGTTGTTTATAAGACTTGGTACTTTGAATGGAGTATAGATATTTTACTTTACTTGCCACTTGACTCTACGTTCTATAAGACTGGTATTTCGAAAACAGAATGCCATTTATTGCGGGCCTGGATTGTTCTGTAAGTAGACATATTGTATGAAACTAAACTATTACTTCTAGAAACAATTACAGACAGTCTTATGTGGGTATAATGTAAGCCTATTGTTGTATTTTGACCTCCACTAATTTATGTGGCACGGGTATATGTAAAACGCCTCTATAGTGTGGTTAGGTAAACAAGACCTTGAACGTAGATCTTCAGTAAGTTTGTATTTTAAACATAAAATTGTTGTAATTCGCCACAACGATACTACATTTTTTTATTGTTGTTTTATAGGTACTATATATCACATATATAAATAAATAAACAGTTTTTTGTTGTGGTAAATCACCAATTTATACAGTTTATGATAGTAAATCAACATATTTCAAATTTTTAATAGGGTTTTGTAATTGAAAGAAAGTGGGATAGTTAAAATACATTTGAATCTGTTATTAATGAACCATAAATGTTGGTAAATAGAGAGATCCTAAATATATGTGGAATTACTTACAGAGTTAATGGAAACGACTCCCAGAAAGTGAAAAAATTCGCAATACCGTATTTCTGGCCCATGTTGTCTTTACCTTACAGCAGACTGTAGGAGGTGACCGTATCTAGTGCAGGCCGTAGAGAAGATGTTGCGTTAGTAGTGGGATCGCAATACGCACATTAGGTTAAGTTTTTATTTTCCTCTTCAATAGTTAAGTCAAAAGAGTATCTACGAATATTTTTGGAGTTCATGGGGAAAAGAAATAAAGAAATATACATCGAATTTTATGTATAAGATTACGAAAGGCTCACAAAGTTCATCTTTAGATTTGATTTATTTAATCCTTCATTCATTCAATGTTCGAGCGCCATCCTTAGTCCACATTATTGTATTGTCTTCTAATTTATTGACTCTATAATTTATGCACTCAATTGTTTAATTTTGTGACGGTACAATAATTGGAAATCTAATGAAAACACGACCATAACGACAGAATTTATTCAGATTTTACAATAAAAAAAGGAAGGTACTTCAAGATAGTCATGTTGTTAGAAATGACTGGTATCAAAAGGAGCTGGTTGCCCACATCCTAGAAAAAAATCTGCCTCATGACTGCAATAACATAGCCTCCTAAGTTAACACGGTGTCAGCTGCGAGCGACGACGTGTTAGTCACGGTACAGAATAAGTACTACTAGTCACGGTGTGGTATCGTCGATATGGTAATGATGTATATATACTCGTACAATCGTCACTTGGATGGCACGCCGCGACAAGGTCAAGTCGTACAGTGCCGTACATTTTGATTAAAAGTCTTACAATTTCTTACAGTGCATACAACCCACAACATATATGCTGTTAGCGATGCCCACGCATACAAGGAGTAAAACTAACTCGCGTAATATGACTCTCTTTACTTACACAATACTTTCTCTTCTAGTGTTTTCTGGTAAAATTCGTAAAAACGCTCCAATCTATACTAATACATAAAGTGGAAGAGAGAACGTGTTAGTCTCTGGAACTACCAGTCGGATTGGAAAAAATATTTTTACATTTCATAGCCTAGTTCTTAGGGAGGCTATCCAGCATTCTTGCCCATAAAAACGAGAATAATGTAAGAAAGTAAGTAAGCACTTCCAACGGGATACCGGAATACACGTGGATGAAGTCGTGGGCTGCAGCTAGAGGTTTATAATTTGGCTGAAATTTTATATTTCCTAACCGGGCTGTTCCATATAACATAATATATCTACATCACAATATATGGCTACATACTATTTTACGACAGTCTCGGTACTGCGTTTAAATGAAATTAGTTTTGTTTGTACAATAATGAGCTACTAACATCTCATGCATATGAGATGTTAGTAGTTATGAGTGATTATTTATTTATTTATTACACCACTTTACATAAACATTTTATAAAAACAATATTAATGCATTTTATAAACCGCTGAGGTTTGACGCAAATGCAATGATATCACTATATCAAGACACAGTCATGTAATATTTACCTACAATATAAAATAAGAATAGTATAGAATAGTGCGTACTTAACTACAACAATGAGTTTCATCGGTGACTGGGCAAGTACGTTCAAAGACATATATTAGGATACTAGCTGAAGCCCGCGGCTTCGCACGCATGAGATTTGTAGTTCAGATCGCGTTTTTTGTAGTTCGTCAGTTTTTTAGTAGTCTTTATTTCTCTGTAGACCTGAAATTCTTTCTGTTTAAAAAGAAAACAAAGTTCAGGGTCGTAGATGCAACCATAGAGCGATTCAATTTTCATACAGCGCCATCTATTGACCTTTACGGGAGGGAACGTATATTTATTTTAGTTTTATTACATAAAAGATGCTTAGTTATTTTGTCACAAAAAATACGTATTCTATGAAAATAATAAAAATAAAATTGCAAAGTCCTCCGAAGGGTTAGATATTTCCCCCTAATTTTAACAGTTTTTCATTTTTTACGCTGGAACCCTAAATATTTACGGGATAAAAAGTACCCTATATTCTGCTCTAAACAGTCCTCTACCTACCAGTGAAAATCCCGTCAAAATCGGTTAAGCCATTTCGAAGATTAGCCCGGACAAACAAACAGACAGACAGACAGACAAAAAAGTTAAAAATGCGTATTTAGGCTTTGGTAACGTGAAAATAATAATATGAGCTTAAGGTAAAGGCTTTATTTTGAAATCACAGACAGACAATTCAATTTTATTTATATGTATGTATGTATAGAGTTGTATAGATAAGTGAGTAGCATAAATTATACATACACATACAATAAGCAACTAAGTATACGGTAAATATGAATTATAATTTGATTAAGATTTATTTTATTGCAGGTAATAACAATAATCATGTAGTATAATTAATTTGTAGATTTGATAGCTTATTGGATAAAGAATCAGCCTATTAACCTACAGGTTCCTGGTTGGAATGTTGTCGGCCTGTACCACTAAATACGTGTCTATACATATACGTAATTGTCACTAGCTCGAGGGTGAAGGCAAACATCGTGAGGAAACCGGCACATCCAAGATGTTATATTTCAAAATATGTGTGACTTAACCTAAGAAAGAACTAGATTTCCCGTGTGTTGTGCTCGCTCCAAGTCAAAACATATCCTGTAGACATTAGAGTATAATGACAACAATATCATCATATTTCAAAATATAGTCGTTTTCAAAGTATCTAATAGCTATTAGTTTTAATGAATTCCAGTTCCCGGGTGGTCTCGTTTGATATTTGATAATCTCTACAAATAGGTTGTCTGTTATAGGCCCATAATTACAGCTATATCTTCGTTGTAATACAGGGTTTTGTCAGCTTTGATTGAGTATTACATTGTTTAGCTAATTGATCGTAAAACGTAATAGAAACAATCTAATGCTAGGAGTTAAACAGGCATTAATGCACCGTTAATATTACGTTAACATTATCTTAAGATGGACGTAAGTAAATGAAATAAAATTTATTCTTTTGATCAAATCACATCAAACCTGCCTAATATGGGCACCAATTTTCTCTACACGGAGGTTAGCTATGCGGGAGCATTATGTTATAAGTAAAATAAGTAATAGCCCATATACCAATTTAATGACTAGTGGAGGGAATAATAAAAGAAATATTACTTAAATTATTAACCGACTTCAAGTAGGAGATTCTGAATTCCACGCATAAGTTTTTGTGTGTATTTCGCAAGATATTGCAAATTATAAAACAATTTTGAAAATATGTTTTTTTTAGATACATTCAAGCGTGAACTTAATAGTGTACTTTCCCATATTAATTTAGCAAAGTTTGCAGTCTTAAGCGGAACTAAACTTAAGTCAGTTTTAAGTGCTATAAAACCGTTGTAATTGTTTTTTTTTGTTTCCATGTTACAAGATACTCGTATCTTCACCACATGTGATCCAATTAAAAAATGAAATGTCGAAAAGGTCCTGTCACGTGATTAACGCATATTACTTTAGTTAAGTTAAGATTTCACTGAAAGCAGAATGCTGTAAAATAATTCTGCAATTGTAAAAAAAAAACTCTTTTTGCGAATTGCAAAGCTCCTAGTGTTCGATAAGTTTTATATAGGTTTGACAAAGTTACTACACACATCAAAAGTGTCTAGGGATCAAGCATTTTTATGCGGATTTCTTGAGATTGAGATGTGGCTTTGTAATAAAAAAATATATAAAATATATAAACGTATACGACACTGGAGAACCCCTGGACGCCAACAGCGATTAAAATCCTGCCAGGAAGTCCATCCTTATAGTGGTGGAACCATCATGGTATGGGCGGGTATTTGGATCGGCGGAAGAACTGAGTTGATTTGGATCAGAGGCAACCTCAACGCTCAAATTTATGCTGAGACGATTGTATCAGACGTCATCGTTCCTCTACAAGTGCAAATCGGTCCCTTATTTCAGTTAATGCATGATAATGCACGACCGCACACCGCAAGAGTTGTAAGACAGACTCTCGCCGCAGCTAACATCAATGTCATGCCCTGGCCTGCTCAGTCGCCAGACTTGAACCCGATTGAGCATGCATGGGATATGCTACAGAGAAGAGCTCTGCCGAATATGGAGGGTATCCAGTCGCAAGAAGACCTTTTTTTGTTGTTGCAACGAACATGGGCGGCCATTCCACAGCGTGATTTGGATGAACTCATTTTGAGTATGCCAAACCGATGTTCTTGTGTTGTTAGTGTTCGCGGTAGAAACACGGATTATTAATTGTTTAAGTTACCCAATAAAATTTTAAAGAAAACTGTTATTTTAGTCTTTTTTTCGAACTTTAATGTTAGTGGTTCAAATGTCAAAAATCCCTTTATTATGAAAATGGCAAATTTCTTTATTAATGCAAAGGTGACTTGGTTTATCGTTACTGTAGACAAACGAAAACACTTTATTTGATGAATCCTTAAAGAAAATTTTAATTAATATCAATCAGGAGAAAAGTTATTGCAAAAATATATGTTGATCCCTAGACACTTTTGATGTGTGTACTTCAATCAAAAGGATTTCAGCCAATTTTCACGACTTTTAACCATTATAATAAAGGATACATGGTTTGCTAGACGTTGATAATTTCAATACGTCGTTAATCATAAAATTTCAAGTCTAAATTTGTATATAGCCCTAAGTTATTCGTTCTATGCTAAACATAGGCCACTACTCTAGATCACTGTCTGGAGCGATTCACATAGATGAATCCCGATCCCTGAATCCCAGCAACTACGACAATTTAATCAATTAGATCTCATAGACTAACGAGTAGATGAACATATTGGCTAATGTTTTTGCTCCCTAATCTAGACTTCGTATCAGGAAAAGAGCACGAACACATTGCATGTATTAATGCTACTAAGTAAATAATGTAAGCACTAAAGTACGAACGATATAGTAAGGGACAGCATGTTTTCTTCTTAAGTAAGTTAAATGTAGACCAGGAATTCGACTAGTATTTTATGTTGCATTTTTATTAGGAAGGTTCTAGTTCTTGGTACTATAACTTTGATGATATATCAACTTCGTCGTTCAAAGCGTTGTAATTTTTGAGTTATCTACACCTAGTATCTACCCAGCGATGGTCACATTTATATAGAGTTATTTAGATATTTAGAGTTTCCTCTCTAATACTAGTCGTTTCAAATACTGTTTGTGTGTTGTAAAACAAGGCTTTGTACAAATGTTTGCCTTTTTATTTTCAGGTGGGCAGTAATGTTCTGACATGCCGATCGCAGCGCTATCTCGGGAGACACCTCCCGCGTCGCCACCACTACAGCCTACTTCCTATGAGGAGGCCTTGGCTACGGTATGTACTCTCTAACTTGTATTAAACTTCAATCCTAAACGTGGGGTCTTATATGAAACCTGTCTGGCAGTGCGTATCCTCCTATCTATCCTATTAGTTAAGAATCTTTCGATGCGGCATGTTATAAGTAATTTACTATCTACTATGAGTTTATTCAGCATGGAAACCTCCATGCTGAAAACTTATATTCAATACGAAACAAAAAATTGAGATGTGACTATTAATCATCATAATAGGCATATATATATCGTCGAAAGAAATTGACATAAGAGTAGGTCTTTTTTTAGGGTTCCGTACCCAAAGGGTAAAACGGAACCCTATTACTGAGGCTCCGCTGTCCGTCCGTCCGTCCGTCCGTCTGTCACCAGGCTGTATCTCATGAACGTGATAGTTAGACAGTTGAAATTTTCACAGATGATATATTTCTATTGCCGCTATAACAACAAATACTAAAAAATATAATAAACTAAATATTTAAGGGGGCTTCCATACAACAAACGTGATTTTTTTTATAGATAATGGTACGGAACCCTTTGTGCGCGAGTCCCACTCGCACTTGGCCGATTTTTTATTTTGCCTGTCAGTTGGAAAGTCTCCCCACTTTTTTTTAAATTACCTACTAGACCAGAGCTGAAATACTAATCAGAACCAATTTTCGTGAAGATAAATCGACAGAAAGAAATAAATTCAAATGCATCAACTGGAGCATATATTTCTGTTTATGGACACATACATGGAAGCAAACACGTACTCACTCTCGCACGCACGCCTTAACGTACACACAACTATAAATAATGTTACATACACGCATACATATATACAGAAGGTTACATTGAGGACAATCAGTATGAAAATCCCTAAAACTACAATAGAAATACGTTCGAAAGAATTATATACCAGCAGGGGTGGCAACTCGCGAGTGATATTGTAAGTATTGCAAGCGATCATAGACCACGATAACTGTTTTTATCAGGTGGGCCGTATGCTCACATGCCTCTAAACAAAAATAAAAAAATGTTGCTGTTATTGAATTAAACACACAGATTATTGTTTTATTACACCTTGTCGATATATTATATGCATATACGCAAGGTCTCACATGATTTGCATATATCAGTGACAATATTGGTATATACAATAAATAATTTTGTTTTCCTTGTGTTGCTGAGTACTGTGTTATTATCAGCCTAGACCGTAGTCTCATAAAAGGTAAAATCAATTTTTTTCACGAAGAGTTTTTTATACATATACCTACATCGTTGGGAGTCGTGAATTATACGGAATGTGTAAGGGTATACCATAGCCTGTGAATATACGCAACACAAAAATATATAATACGCTTATGCGTTGCCATACTCATCAGAAACTTCTGGCACTCTCATTCACTTGCGGGGGCACAACTTTTTTCCTATCTATCTATCTATAACTTCACGCCAAATCCCTTGCGGGGTAGGCAGAGACAACTTTTTTAACTTTTTTCCTGAAACTCGATATTTAAGTTGCTGCTTGCTTTCTGTAATTTTCCCAGTTTGTCTGTTTTAATTGGATTGGATTGTCCAATGAATTATATTTTGAAAGACGTGTGCCCCTACCTAAGGAAGGCCAGACCTTTTCCCTCTGGGTTGTGGAGGTCAGAAAGCAGTTGCTCCATGTAAAAATCCAGTATCTTCGCCAAATTCTTAGGCTTAGGTAGCGGATCCCGCCGATCATAATAGATTAGGACTCAAACTTTATTCATGCAAATGTACAGGTACAAATAATGTTATATTTTGCCTTTCGAGGCGGCAATAAGTTTATATTAGAAAACAGAATAACATTAAGAAGAGGTCAATGTTGTCGGTTGACGAAATGTTAAAGGTAGAAAAGGGTTTTATGCCCTTGTTAATTTTTAACAACCTTTGTTTGCCGCGTGCAAAGCGCATCACGTGCAGATGCGGTTAGCTTTGAATATAAAGGTGATGGCAAACCACTCACACCCCCAACATCGTCTGTTCTCTATATGGTGTACTCCTCCTATACAACAAAGTCAGCAATTTCCTGATTTCATTGACGCATTCAATAATGAGAATCGGCGCCGCACGAGTGGATCGTCGGCAAAGCACAACGTTGGTAATTGCTTACCATCGGACAGGGCGTATGTTTGTTTGCCACCTTAGGATATAAAAAAACATTTGTTATAATTAAGACTTACGTTTCAAATTAATCAGATGATGTCGAAAATGCGCTTCTAACAAGAATTTGATTTAATTTAGTCAGTTAACACCATACCCTCGAATTTCTTTCACACACTTTCACTATACCTTTCGTTTCATTTTCATTTATGGCAATTAGCAATGTAATTTCATACCTTTAACATTTATTTAGCACTTGTTTAGCTATGCAGAAACAACAGACATTTCAAATGAATCACTTTTGCAATAGAATTGCTACATTTGATGTGTAGTCTATTGTAATATTTATAACAATATACATTTTTTATTAAAATAAAAACACTGACTCCACAAACATCTATTATGAAAACATGCACTAAAAGGTACAAAATAATTGCTTTTTACTTAAATGACTACAAACAAATATCACAGTGTTTATTTGCACAGAAATTGGAAATATATTTTTAGCTTATTTAAAATGAAATCATTTTATCAGGAGAATAATATACAATTATTGTTATTTTGGGAGTCGGTGCCGCCTGGAAAAAACTACACAATATAAGATAAAAATAGTATACCGTGTTTAGTACCTAATAAAAGGTCGTAATGAGTACATTCTGAAAATATAGGTTACCTAAGGCAAAAAAAAAGAAAATGTAAATTACGCTAAAATCATACGCAAGATCGCACTTTTAAAAATTTTTCAACAGGCGAAATTTAAGTCAAGCGCAATCCTATCGTCTTTACAAAAGAAATGCATCCCCCCACTTGCCCAAAATAACAAAAAAAAATAACATAGTACTAAACCCCCAATTCGGCCAAAAATCTCATTAAAAATCATATAAATTGGCTTCGATTTTTCTAGCTAAACAACATAACACAGTGTACTTGAACAATATTTATGACTACGGTTGTAAATAACATTTATTAAAAATTCTCACACATCTCATTAATCAAAATAACAAGTTAAATTTAAATAACATTAACCCAATAACACATTAGTTTCGGCATTTGTTGAATATGATTGCAATCGATTATGTAGTTATTATGTTATCTAGCGGCCCAGAAAAATCTGAAGAAATCGCGTCAGCATACGGCGTCTTTTGCGATTCGTCTACACATATTTAAATATAAACATTGATTTGCTATGCTAATTTGTATCCGCCTTGACACGCGATTTGTACACATATTACCAAAACGTGAAGCTAGTGTTAACTTCTCAGCTTAGTATCGAGTGTACAGTGGTAGCTTCACTACCAACTTGCGAATGGATTGCTCCACAGCGTGAATGGAAAATGTCCATAATACGGCAAACGGACGTTCAGTACAATCCACCTGCATACAATAGCTTAGTAGTTTAGTGCGATTCACAGCATCCGACGTGCGGCCTTCTCGCAAACGGTTTTACGAAAATTTATCGAAAAAGAAATCGCCGCGGAAATATTTTTTCGAAGACTCCACATTAGTGTTGTGACAGTGCTCAATAAAATTACGAGTGATTGTTTTAGTGAATCAATAACAGTATATCGTGAATAAATATTGTTTTCGGTTATTGAGTGATAATCATTAAAAGAATTAGCGTGAAATAATAGCGTGTGTAACGGTTTGTTGTAATTGAGACCTTGGTATTTAGACACGATCCAAGTATATAACAATTTACATGATCTTTTGGTGCAATATTCTCACGAACGGGGAATCCGCTGCAATTGACCGCAAGTTATTATATGCTTTGAACGAAATATTCTTAGGATTTTCAGACACGTATACCGACTGTGAACAATGAATATAGATACAATCTAATGTTTGCGTACTGAACCAGGAATTTGAATCATCTGATGCATCTTGTTTAAAGACGTTGTGCATTTTATGCTCTGTGGTCTGTACTTCGTTGCAATTTATGATGTCATTGCTTATAATTCATGGTCAGCAACCCACGTGTAACTGCTTACCATTGGGTAGAACGTACGCTTATTTAGCACTTTAGTGGTGTAATGTTCAAAAAGGTATGGAAGGAGAGGAACTTGTGAAATACGATGAGATGCTTCATGAAATATTAAAATAATTTTTTGGACCGAGCCTTTTGACAAATATGAATATGACTCTCTTAATGTCAAACAATGCTTGTAGCTTATAACCTCTTGTAACACATTGTACTCTCATAACTTTTTCGTATGAGCTATCTCAGGATCTCACATGAATACAACTTGCTGCGGTCTGGCATAAAGGAGATACTTCTCCAATTGTTCTGCTAGCTAAATATCAGTCAGTCTTATTACCTTTTTAATCAGATACTTGTTTGATAATCGGCGGCTTGGAGCACAATTTCGTGTGGTTGTCCTTATGTGTAGAATGGATTATGGAGTAAATTTTCTTATATTACTAAGTTCGTAATGTACTTCAATAATTCTTTTATCCTTATATAGAAGGACTGAATCGCCGCCGTAATTTAGCTTCTTTTAGCATGGAACACTAGATAAAATATTGTAAAAGTTAATTTTACAATATTTTAACTAGTGTTCCATGCTGATGTCAGTTATGCGGAATTATATATTTGGTACACATAAACCTAAATAAATCTGTAATGATGATAAAATCACTGCCAGAATCAGACACACAGAAATAGCGACTATGTCTTACATATTTGTGTTATTTATTTAGGAAATATTAAACAAAAATCACATAAAACGGATTGGATTTTACGTAAAATAAAGATTTGCTGAAAATAAACATTGCAATCAATTTTATATATTGTTTAAATAATTTTTCAATTGATTAATTGCTCGTAACTTCTTAGAGAGTACCAGTGACCATGTTTTGGCTGTTATATTATTTTGTTACCAAAATTGCATAAATATGCTATTTCTGCTTGATGTGATATGTACAGCAATCTTAAACTTTTGCAAACGAACTAATATAGGCACGGAGTAAAAATAATTTTAAAAGCTTAGACGCTTTAAAACATTGGTTTTAGGTGATACTATTATTTTCTTATATTTATTTAAAATAAACTTGAGCCTAATTAGAAGTCGACCGAGAAATGAATCTAGTAACGTAGAAAACCCTCTTGAAAATTCCCTTTATTTATTGGTCGGTTCAAATTTTTTGTATCGATCTATTGACAATATGTATCGCCTATTCGTAGCGTTAACCCGTTTCTCGAACTATAACATTTTCGGAGTCCGTTACCTAAGCCTAGGACCTAAATCAGGGCAGATCTCCACAACCCAGAGGGGAAGACTAGACCATTTGTAGATTAGATTTCTAAGAGAGGTAGGGCGCATCAAAGCAGCCCATCTGGGGAAGTACCTCCACCTCACAGTAAACCACAGCCAAATAACAACTCCCTAGAGGGTTGTTGTGTTCCTGCGTGAGAGTGAGGTCACCAGTAAGCTCCCAAGGAGTTGCTGTGTAAGCAGCAGAGGAGACATCGCGCGAGTGATAATTAATATATCGCAAGCGTTAATAGGCTACGGTACCCGCTTTACATCATTCAGTATGCCTGTATTCCTCCCGACGTAGTATGAAAAAAAATAGGTTAAAAGTCTTTTGAAAGATTTTGAAGTGATATTTACAAATATGTACATAAATCCGAAAACATTTTAGTGGTACATGACAGGAATAGAACCAGGGACCGTCGGTTAATTGATTGGTTCTTAATTCACTGAGCTATCATTGCTATTAACAATATGTTTAATAAATAAATAATAAATATTGTCGGACAAATTACACAGCGCCATCTAGCCCCAAAGTAAGCGAAGCTTGTGTTATGGGTACTAGACAACTGATAAACATATGTAAATACATTTTTTTTTGTAAATACATACTTATCATACATAGAAAATACCCAGACCAAGACAAACAGACATGTTCATGCACACAAATGTTTGTACTTGTGGGAATCGAACCCACGAGCGTTGGTGTCAAAGTAGTGTAACAACGCGTTTCACCACTGCGCCACCGAGCTCGTCAAGTAACTTACTACTTACTTAAAACATCATACAAGTGATGCCAAGGGCAACAGCTAGTCATGCAATCATTTTCCCACAAGTACTACCGATAGTAAAACTTAGTATGTGAGGATAAATCGGGTGTTACGCAAGTTCGCGTTTCGTGTTCGAACAACGACAGTTTAAGAATAGCTGGTTCACCTTGCTTCGCCGTGGGAGCGCCATTTTGTGTAAATTCCGTATAGTAACTACCGCATTTCTATGGTATTGTGTAGATTTGACACTATATATTGATAATTAGCGTCTGCCTGCACGACATATTAAAATACGTAAAAGTAAAGACAAGCTAAGTAGAGTCAAAGTCGTAAGATTTATCATTTCTTTAAATATCTACAATGCCATAGATGCCTCGGTAAATGTTAATAAAGTCTATAACTCCGACATAATTTTATTTGTTTTAATTTATCATTATTCATATATGTTACGCTTACATACGAAGATCACCCTTTTTTCAAAGCTCAGTGTATGGTTGTATAGGGTGTTTATAGTGGATTGGAACACAATAATCATTACAGCTAAAGTCAACCTCAAATCTAGCGTACTTATCCTACTGGTGAACAACGAAGTCTGAGAGGCGAAGTTCCACCTTAAGTTTTTTTTTATACTACCGGATACTGTAGCCTATTAACGGTTGTAATATATTAAGTATCACTCGCGTGATGCCTCCTATGCTGCTTACACAGCAACTCCTTGGAAGCTTACTGGTGAGCTCACTCACACGCAGGAACACAACAACCCTCTAGGGAGTTGTTATTTGGCCGCGGTTTTCTGTGAAGTGGAGGTACTTCCCCAGATCTACCTCTCCTACGCACGAGTCACTTCCCTAGTGTTGCAAATATCCATAGGCTACTAGGTGGACCTAGGAGGTACTTCCCCAGACGGGCTGTTTTGGTGTGCCTTACTTACCTCTCTTAAATAGGTATGACCTATATCTTATATATGACTTAAATATGACCGAAGTAGGGAGTTTCTACAAATTGAATTATTTACAATGCTTCTGTGACCATTGACTGCAACTAGCGAGTGATAGATACTCCTTGTAACTGTTAATCGTGAAGCAATAAGGAGCTGGGTAAACGGCTGGACGAGCGACTTTTACATATTGACACTATTAATAATTTGTGTTTGCCTTCATGATAATAAACGTACAAAATTAAAATAATAAATGTACAAAAATGATTACTTCTGTGAAAATTGATAAATTTAGTATTAGGTACTATGGCCACTTCCTACATTCATGCAATTTTTTTAAATCATGAGACCATTGCTTTGTTATTAATGATTTGTTATTAACATAATTCCCATGTTAAATACAAATTCTATTCATCGTACAAATACAATCTCTACAAGAAATTACTACTAAATACTCAATAAGAATATTCAAGGAGATGACATCATGTTTAGTGCTAAATAACATAATATGCATGAAATCTAAATGCGTCGCATTTATCGTGTCGTGGACACAATTTACTCGACTTGTTTACACGAAGGCGGAAGGCATCTCATATTGCCAATTTTCCTTTCACGTTTCGTACTTATAAATAGATTGACAATTCTGACAGGTTGTTTCATCTGAGTTCTATCAATCTGAGTTGGAAAACATATAGCCTGCAGGTGTTAGACAAGAAGCCTATATACAAGATGAAAATATTTCGTCTCTAAATAATATTAAGCGAGTATAACGACTGAGGTGTCTAAGTACCGATTCAGGTAGCGCTCGGTTTTATTATCAAATATGTATTTTTTTTTAGGGTTCCGTACCCAATGGGTAAATCGGAACCCTATTACTGAGGCTCCGCTGTCCGTCCGTCCGTCTGTCACCAGGCTGTATCTCTTGAACCGTCATGGTTAGACAGTTGAAATTTTCACAGATGATGTATTTCTATTGCCACTATAACAACAAATACTAAAAAATAGAATAAAATAAATATTTAAGGGGGCTCCCATACAACAAACGTGATTTTTTTGCTCATTTTTGCTTGATATTGATAACGGCAACAGGTAGACGCTTGAAATATTCACAGAATATTTAGTTATATGTTCACTTTAAGAATAAATAATTGAATTAAAATAAAACAAATATTTAAGGGGGGCTCCCATACAACAAAAGTGTTTTTTTTTGTTTTTATAGATAATGGTACGGAACCCTTCGTGCGCGAGTCCGACTCGCACTTGGCCGATTTTTTGTTTTAGGGAAGTTAAGAGAGGTAGGGTGCATCAAAGCACCCCGTCTGGGGAAGTACCTTCACCTCACAGAAAACCGTTGCCAAAAAACAACACCCTAGAGGGTTGTTGTGTTCCTGGGTGTGAATGAGGTCACCAGTAAGCTGCTATGAAGTTGCTGTGTTAACAGCAGAGGTGGCATCGCACGAGTAATACTTAATGTATTGCAAGCGTTTATAAGCTATAGTAACCGCTTTACGTCAGGTGGGCCGAATGCTGTATGCGACATTGCATAAACAAAAGTTATTGTGATTGCTAAAATTCTAAATAATTGAATATACATAGGTATTGCTTTTATTATAAAGTAGTAAATTTGTTTCGTTACATATACGAATATGTATAATATAACATATAAATAGGAAAAGACATAAGAATTCAGTCCGTTTGTAAACCGATATTCTTTGGAGTTGGAGTGTTAAAAAAAAATTGGGAACATGCAAATTTGTATATCTTTTAAAATTTCCAGCGATGGTTATAGTCATTATGACCATTATGACGAACACTAGTAATAATAATTGGGCAGTGTAGTCACCTTGCCGCTGGGATCGCCTTGCGGTGAGTCAGTGACACTTGACACTCGCCGCAGTGGATCGGTTACACTACAATACAAGGATAGGCCTTGTCAACACGTCGCAGACACCTGAAATAAAGTATGAAATTTACTATTGAAATTATAAAACGCTCAGAATTCACTAAAGCTTAATTAAGTTAAAAAATATTACTGGAATCTCTTAGCTGGATTAAAATTAAACTAAATTTCTTTATCTTCAGATAACTTAGATCCATTGGTTAGTAGCGTAGCAGGGTCTACAAAGTCGTGGCACAAATTTATGTAAATATTATTAATTAAGCACCTATGTAATGAAGAAAAATAAAAATTATTATAATAAAAACAAAATTGGTTAGTAGACAGAAATTTAAAATTATGTTAGTCACAGTATGTCCTCTATGGACTCAAAAACGGCTGGGCAGATTTTGATGAAACTTTCAGGAAATCTTCAGATTAGTCCAGCGGGTGATCCTGTGAAGTTTGGTAGCGATCAGATCACTCGTGCGAAGCTGGGGCGAGTAGCTAGTTACTAATAAACTTGGAAACTGACAATTATCAAGTGCCTGAGGGGCATTCCGTGAGGACTACAACGAACCACGGAGTGTACACCTTTTATTTCGACCATAGTCCCGATGAAATGGTGCCCAGGTGCATGCACGTCCTCAGCGATAGTTTTCTTAAATATCTTTGGCAGAGATGATTGGTCAA
This sequence comes from Pyralis farinalis, assembly GCA_947507595.1. NCBI lineage: Eukaryota > Metazoa > Arthropoda > Insecta > Lepidoptera > Pyralidae > Pyralis > Pyralis farinalis. The sequence continues at coordinate 18,230,202 of OX382272.1, forward strand.
GAGTGAGAGAACGTATAATGTGGTACACGGTATTTACAACGATGTGACGTACATTAGCTATTATCTGTGTCATGGTCGATATGTAGTTCGGATTTTCATATGGTTCTGGTACTGCATGTCACTTCGATTAATCATTTGTACAAAACAGAGGCCGCTGTCAATTTTTATCTCTATTTCTGTTAATTAGTTAATTTTCCTAGTTTATCTTAAGTTATAAATGTAGATTATTTGACAGTTAAGACTTTTTTTACATTATTTTAATTATTAATTACGAGAGACAATGAGTTAATAAGAGGTTCCACGCGGTGACGCGGTAAAAAAACACCGCACAGTATTTTATGGATGAAATTCATTTGAACTATACGTTTTCATAAAAGAAAATAAATTTTCAAAGTTTGTCGACTATTACTCGATAAACTGTTAAGCCTGCTTAGCAGTGCTAGTTTTCCTTTTAAATTCACTATATGGACTATTACCATGTCTTTTTAGGTACATTTCTGAATACAACAGTTTCGCTGGCATTAGGACACACATGAGTCTAACAAAAATTTACAGTTTTAATATGAATATTTCGCAAACGGATCACTATATCGAAAAGTGATCTTCCCAAACCCTCAATGTTTTTAAAAACCTGTACTAATTTTAACAGTTTTTCATTTTTTACGCAGGAACCCTAAATATTTACGGAATAAAAAGTAACCTATATTCTGCTCTGAACAGTCCTCTACCTACCAGTGAAAGTTTCGTTAAAATCGGTTCAGCCATTTCGAAGATTAGCCCGGACAAACAAACAGACAGACAGACATAAAGTTAAAAATGCGTATTTAGGCTTTGGTAACGTGAAAATAATAATATGAGCTTTTAACCCTTTAACCGCCGTCACCGTAATATTTCGGGATATGAAAAATGTGCACCACGCGCCACAGACGTAATTTCATGTCAAGTTTATAAATTGTTTATTGGTGCATTTATATTAAAGATTAAGTTGCAATAAACGTTGTACATTACAATCCAGGATGTATTCTTAATAATTAACAAATTTTGCTGCGTTTCATTATGATATTTATAGAAAATTGCGAAGATGATTATGTAGTATTCGTTGTAAGGTGTTACTTAGTACCAACATGAATCGCTAATATCGTGATATTACGTGCATTAGGGATGAGCAAATCAACGTAATCTAAACGAAACTTTATTGAATAATCATGGTGTGAAAGCAAAAATATTGCATTGAAATCCAAATTATTTCGTCAAACTCGAAGCACGAATAGTCGTACTAAGTAGAAGCCTCAGAATACAGAATAAACCAGAAACCGCAAACACGCTCAAAACTGAAGCCATACAAACTACTCTCAATGAGAGTAGTTTGACATTTGGACGACTAGTATATATTTGGCCACCGTGTCTATTACGCGTAAAAAATTCTTGATAGTTTTTATTAAATAATGCCGTCTTGTGCGGTTCCCACCTGCAAGAACGCATTTAGAAGCATAAAAAACCAAGATGGGATCACATTTCATGTGTAACTAGCGCATTTACATCTCATTTTATTTAAATAATTAATTTCTTTTACTCGTTGATAGTGGTAAACAATTTGGGCGAGTCCATTTTGTTCATGTTGCCAGTTTTACTGGTTTCTTTCCCTACTTTTTTATAAAGTTGAAATTGATGAAATAACTAATAAATGCATGTTAAGTAATTAAAAAATAGTTTGATTAAACAATTTTTAACGGAAGTATCGCGTGTTTTATTTATTTTGTTGAAACCTGACGTTTCGAACGCTTTGCAGCGTCCGTGGTCGCAGGAAAGACTTAGGTGGTATTTGTCTTACATTAGTTATTCAATTATTACATCTACCGATGGATGGATTAATTATATATGTTCCGATTCACACAAAAATCGCTCACAGTGTCCGAACAATGTTTCGCAAAGACTTTCCTGCGACTACGGACGCTGCAAAGCGTTCGAAACGTCAGGTTTCAACAAAATAAATAAAACACGCGATACTTCCGTTAAAAATAGTTTAATTTCAATGTGTAACAATCGCGAAAACCTAAGACAATACTAGTTTGATTAATATAAAATATGTAAATACATTTATTTAATTTTAAGGTATTTACGATATGAGCCTATGTTTACATTATTTGAGATCTTTTAATATAAATATTGCCTGAAATAAATAATAATTATTGACTTAATACTCGTAATAATGATTGAAATACACTACACTACCACACCATGGGGCGCGAGCGCATAAATCGTAAATCATCCCAATTTTACGTGTCACTTTGTTAGCATAGTTAATGCCAAACTACAGCAAATTCTTGGCTTTTAATGTAAGATAGTGTCATAATCTCTGTATTGACTACGAGCTGTATTTTTAAAATTAATGTTTATCCTGGTTGGCTTGTTACGTCGTTGGTAGAATAAACACGTTAGGTAAATAAAGCTGTAGCTATTACCATAGATATATGTATTTCTTTTTTCTTGATAATCGGGGAATTAATTAATTTGACAGAATAGACTAAATTGTAGTATTTTACAAATATGCTTGTTAGCGATTTGTTAAGTGATTGACACTTAAGCAAATTGTTTTAGAATGTAAAAAATTTGATGGTTAATAAAATTCAGTTACAGTTTGAAAAATTATAATTATGATGAAAATAATAATACGGCAAAGTATAATTATAGTTCAATAGCTAACTTTTAATGATGCAGCAATTATGCACCAATAGTAAATCAAATCGTAACCGCTGTCACGCTATATCAATGTTTCCGTTGTTACAACAAGCTGCAAGCAGCGTCGGTAGCACTGCCTAAGGCACTGGCCTTACTATATATAGTATGTCGCTGAGTGGGTAGCATTTTTTTTATTATTTTATTTCTAAAAATACTATGTGTATACTAAATATAATGTTTATTATAAATATTTAAATATTTTAAATATTAAAATATTTTAAATATTCTTTGCTCATTGCTATTGTCGATATTCGTAAGGAATAACATTTTATATAATAAAACCGCAGAAGGGTTCTCTTTATATTTCCTGTAATACTTATTTTAGGCATTTACTAAAAATAATTATTCCAAATTTCGACAAAGTTCTTTGTCGAAGTTTCTCATTTTCAATCCCGTCCCTCAGGGCGAACATATATAACTTTTTTGATCGCTCGCCGTGTGTATGCGGCAAAGCAGGGAGATCGCACTGGATAAATATTTAGAAAGTATGAACTGATTTATCAAATGGTACCGAAATCAGTCCGACGCGATATGATTGTTAAAATTACCCCTGCCAAGCTGTATTACTTATCCAAGATGGGACTGGGCCCGGGTTAGTATTGACGAAGCTATTTTGAATCCCACCGAATGAGGCACAGATGGGCTGAGCTTTTAATTTTACTAACGACTTTAATTTTTATCAACGAATCTATCATTAGTGCCTACAAAAAATTCTGTTGCATGTCAGAGAGCGGATCGCTGACATTATGAATTTCAACAATCGCAGTTCATCGCTCTCTGTGAGACCATTGCTTAGTCGGCAAGTGAACGGCCTTGCAACCGAAGGGTCAGGTGGGCCGGTCAATGGGCCAGTTTAGTTTACAATGCTCTTCGGAGCCACTCTCGGTTTCGACGAGATTAGAAATGAACATAGTGATGGTGGTTGTTATGCAACTTTTTGTTAATGTGCAGTTGGGCGCCGCTTAAACAAAAAGATTAAATTTCAAGATGACTAATAGGTATTTGTAAATCATATTTTGAAGTAAACATGTAAATAGTTCCTGTGTATGGTACTGTATGCCTAAAGTATGATTACTATCAGGGTTAATTGAAAATACTTAGATGAAAATGATTTTATTCTATTCTATATTTTCACTCTGATCTCTTGCGGCGGTCAGACAAAACCTTGCGCTATTACAAGTCTCGGTCTTTACGTACTTCGCTCGTTTCTATTAATATTGTTTTGAAGTCATTAAACAAAAACAATTTACTATAACAATATTGCAGTGTGGGTTATGGCTGATACAGTACGGGACCTCAGACTAATACACACATCAAAAGTGTCTAGGGATCAACATATATTTTTGCAATAACTTTTCTCCTGATTGATATTAATTAAAATTTTCTTTAAGGATTCATCAAATAAAGTGTTTTCGTTTGTCTACAGTAACGATAAACCAAGTCACCTTTGCATGAATAAAGAAATTTGCCATTTTCATAATAAAGGGATTTTTGACATTTGAACCACTAACATTAAAGTTCGAAAAAAAGACTGAAATAACAGTTTTCTTTAAAATTTTATTGGGTAACTTAAACAATTAATAATCCGTGTTTCTACCGCGAACACTAACAACACAAGAACATCGGTTTGGCATACTCAAAATGAGTTCATCCAAATCACGCTGTGGAATGGCCGCCCATGTTCGTTGCAACAACAAAAAAAGGTCTTCTTGCGACTGGATACCCTCCATATTCGGCAGAGCTCTTCTCTGTAGCATATCCCATGCATGCTCATCGGGTTCAAGTCTGGCGACTGAGCAGGCCAGGGCATGACATTGATGTTAGCTGCGGCGAGAGTCTGTCTTACAACTCTTGCGGTGTGCGGTCGTGCATTATCGTGCATTAACTGAAATAAGGGACCGATTTGCACTTGTAGAGGAACGATGACGTCTGATACAATCGTCTCAGCATAAATTTGAGCGTTGAGGTTGCCTCTGATCCAAATCAACTCAGTTCTTCCGCCGATCCAAATACCCGCCCATACCATGATGGTTCCACCACTATAAGGATGGACTTCCTTGCAGGATTTTAATCGCTGTTGGCGTCCAGGGGTTCTCCAGTGTCGTATACGTCTTGTATCCGGTCTCATACCAAAACGAGACTCATCAGAAAAGCACACGAAACGCCATTGTTCATCTGCCCAATTTCTGTGTTCAAGAGCCCATTGATATCGAATCTTACGATTGTGCATTGCTATAGGTGGTACCCTTAGCGGTCTTCGGGAATGAAGGTTCACTTCATGCAAGCGGTTTCTGACTGTTTGGTCGCTAATTAAGTTCCCTGAAGAGTGATGAAGCGTCACGGCTAACATCATGGCGGTTATTGTTGGAGCTCTTCGAGTTGTGATTTGAATGTATCGGTCTTGTCTCCGTGTGGTGCAGCGATACCGTCCTCCATGGCGCTCAGCCACGGTACCAGTGCTTCGGTAACGTGTCCAAAGACCTTTTTTTGTTGTTGCAACGAACATGGGCGGCCATTCCACAGCGTGATTTGGATGAACTCATTTTGAGTATGCCAAACCGATGTTCTTGTGTTGTTAGTGTTCGCGGTAGAAACACGGATTATTAATTGTTTAAGTTACCCAATAAAATTTTAAAGAAAACTGTTATTTCAGTCTTTTTTTCGAAGTTTAATGTTAGTGGTTCAAATGTCAAAAATCCCTTTATTATGAAAATGGTAAATTTCTTTATTAATGCAAAGGTGACTTGGTTTATCGTTACTGTAGACAAACGAAAACACTTTATTTGATGAATCCTTAAAGAAAATTTTAATTAATATCAATCAGGAGAAAAGTTATTGCAAAAATATATGTTGATCCCTAGACACTTTTGATGTGTGTATTTAGCGAGAAGCAGAGGGATGATTAAGCTTTGTCTCTTTTTCATACTCGGTATTTGCCATATGTAAAAGTGGTACAAAACTAATGTCACCTGTTCGGTTAACAATATTTAAAATTTCACAGCAAAAACCAAAATAGAGCATTTTGCATTTCAATGACCGGCAAAAAAAGTACTAACGTACGAGTATATATATTTTAAAGAATATAATATTAAGTTGCGTATTATTTTTTGTTCCCAGTTTTCAAAACCATATTACAGAAGCACTACGTTTTTGATAATGAGTTTGTTAAATGTATTTGATGTTTTCATTACAAACGTAACGTAAGATCGAACATGAGTTTGTTGTGGTGTATGAACCTCAACACTGTGATAGGTCCGTGCGCTCGGTAGGTAGCAGTAATGAAATGAAATTAAATCGTACCTTTAGAGGAAATATGGTTGTACTAACGGTCCAAGACATGCATATGTTAAAAATATATTTTTCTATCATTATTTTTTATATTTGAGTTTAGTGATACATGTACGCACCAGGTTTCGATCCAAGACCAATCGGTTACTAGGCTTATTAAAATATTAATTAAATATATAAGCCACTTACAAAACTTTGTTTTGGATTGACGAGCTTGGTGGCGCAGTTACGCTACTTTGAACGAACGCTACTACTACTACTACTTTGGGTTCGATTCCCACACAGTACAAATATTTGTGTGCATTAACATGTCTGTTTGACTCAGTCTGGGTATTTCTATGTATAATAAGTATGTATTTACAAAAAAAAAAGTATTTACGTATGTTTCAGTTGTCTAGCACCCATAACACAAGCCTCGCTTACTTTGGGGCAAGTTGTGTCATTTGTCCGACAATATTTATTTATGTATTTACTTTAGGTTTTTGGAATATTGTTAAATATTTTAATTCAATTATTATAACAGTTTTTCTTACGTAATGCACTTTTACATTTATTTGCAATAATTCTCATAGGATCCCTTTTACATCATTAATACAGAATTAGGATTATTTCCGAAGCTTTGGTACATATTATATATACATATTATTATTCTTCACGAAAACACCTGCTTGGATACACATACATTTTAGTGTTGATGTATTTGACTTTTTGAATAGTGGTGAATTGTGCCATTAGAGGGCCTACTTCACATATCGCTGTTATGTATTTTTTTGGGCTATGTATTATGAAAACAGTAACAAATATATTCTTGTTCGAATTGTAGTTTGGTTCAAAGTCTTCATCTTACTAGCATTATCCGGTGTCCAAATTTATTAGGGTCGGCGGAGTCGCCGCTACCTAAACCTATGGATTTGGCGAAGTTACTGATTTTGACATGTAGCGAGTGCCGTCCTCCACAACGCAGAGGATTATGATCATGACTTACTGAAATATAATATCTTGGATGTGTGAGCTTGTCCACACAATGTTTTCCTTTACCGCCGAGCAAGTGATAATTACTAATATGATTATAATTTTGATCACACAATTTTATTAGTACATGCCTCAGCTCGGATTCGAACAAGAGACCGTTGGTTATTAGGCTAATTCTTTATCCACTACGCTATCACTGCTAATTCTTAGTTAATTGATTTGATAGTTTAGTTCAATGTTTTTTTTTAAACTACATCAGGAGGCATACCAGCATACGGCCCACCTGATGTAAAGCGGGTACCATAGCCTATTAACGCTTGCGATATTATTAAGTATCACTCACGCGATGCCTCCTCTGCTGCTTACACAGCAACTCCTTGGGAGCTTACTGGAGACCTCACTCACACGCATGAACACAACAACCCTCTAGGGAGTTGTTATTTGGCTGCGGTTTTCTGTGAGGTGGAGGTACTTCCCCAGACGGGCTAATATGATGCGCCCTACCTCTCTTAATTAGTCAACGTATTACGTACGTACGTATTATGTAGCTATGTTTAATAAACAATCAGGTCAATGTTTTTTAATTTACGTTTTTCAACTTTGCGGTTTTTATACTCGTAGTAGAAATAAACGTGTTTATGCTATCTTTACGATTTTATTTAACAACACAGTCCTCGTGTACTAAGTAATTGAATAAAAGTTCGACAACAGACCTTTAGAAGTCAAGGCATTGCAAGTATAATTTGGGCTCAATTCCATGGGCCTCTGATTTCGACAATGCATCTGACTTTATACGGATCTAACCTTTTTGCTGTTTCGTAAATGAACAGACTTTAACACGACATTGGTTACTCGAGCCCTTTTTATGGACCCCGTTTGGATATACCAGTTTCGTGATTAGTACTGTATAACCATTAAATCGTTTTATGGAACACTACAGAAACAGAGCTATTGACTTTGTAAAAACCTTCTCACACTTTTTTTCAAGAACTGTATTCTCCTATGTGCCTTGGGAAAACCTCGTCAGGGAGTTCATTCCACAACTTAAGAAAGAATCTTCTCTGGAACCCCACAGTATGCAACCATTCAGACCCCTTGCGGGGTAGGCAGAGAGAACCGAGCGCCATAAGACGCGGTCCTTGCATACTTCACTCGCTTCTGTGACATTCATAGCTCTTTTCATGCACGCTCGCCGGTTCCTGGGGCTTCTGACATCACCTTCTGATAAAACACGACCAATTTGGTCATGGTAGGTTAGTCTCGGCCTTCCTCGGCTCCTACATCCTTCCACTTTTGCATTGTATATCTGTTTCGTCATTCTTTCGTCCCGCATTCTTTCTACATGTCCGAACCAACGGAGCATGCCCTTTCTTATCTTAACACCGACACTCTCTTTTAGACCAACTCTTTCTCTCACGTCTTCATTACGAACGCGGTAAGCAAGCGTTATGCTACAAATTTTGCGCAATGCTCGCATCTCGACCGCATTTATTCTACTTTCATGCTCTCTCTGCCATACCCAGCTCTCACTTCCATAAGTTAGCGTTGGAATTAGCACCGCGTTGTGTACAGCGAGCTGTGCCTTCTGGCTTAGATTTCGGCTGCCTAGGAGTTTACCCAACGCTCCATTCACCCTATTCCCGGCACTTACTCGTCTCTCCACATCAGCGGTGTACCTTCCATTGCTGCTAAAAGCACTTCCAAGATATACAATCTCATTCACTTGCTCCAACACTACATCATTAACCATAATCCTAGTGTTCGTTCTGGTTGTCTCTCTTTCAAATACCATTATCTTGGTTTTCTTCGCATTCAATGGTAAGCCTTTCTTCATACAATCATCTTTCATTGTTGTAACTAGTGTTTGTAGTTCGGATGGTGATTCTGCTATTAATGCCGCATCGTCTGCATAAAGCAGGCAGTTGACCACTGAGTCACCCATTCGCATTCCCACATTCATATTTCTTATTCTCTGAAGACAACTGTCCAGATACAGGATGAACAGCCGAGCCGACAGCACGCATCCCTGTCTGACACCAATGTTGACATCAAACCAGGGCGACAAGCTGCCGTCCACCCGCACACATGCTGTACAATCCTCATAAGTGGATTGCACAGCACGGAGTAGGTCACCGTCAACCCCATATCCGGGCAAAATGTTCCAGTGATTCTTTCGCTCTACTCTATCAAATGCTTTCTCAAAGTCCACAAAATGAAGTGATAAGTGTTTTCCAATAAAAAAAACTTTCAATATTATTTTAATTTTTTTTATTTGATAATATGGCGTACGTAACATAACATATTACGATACATTTTGTGAGCACCTATATACACCAAATATAAACGCGACATGTTCGATTCGATGACCAACCTAGTGCTGAACGAAAAACAAAAACAACCGGCAAAGATAATTGACGTACAACCATAACATATACTCTAATTGAACATCCCCTCTTTATTAAAGTCCATTGAAATGTTTTATTGTTAGGATATTTAAAAAAAAATATAAGTACACATATATTTGGGTAACTTCATGGGGGGGGGCAACGTATAAATATAACTAAGTTTTGATAATTGGAAGTGTCTATTGCTTGTAATCGATACATTATAATGTTGGTTTTGTGTATCCTAAGTTTAAACCGTAATTAGTTGATTAATTGTAATGTTAACTTTTAAGTTGAAGGTAATAATTTTGCTAGTAATTTACAATATTTCACTTTAATAGTATATAGATATGCTGAAACAAAGCTGAGACGAGTATACTGGTAAGTTACAACAATTGTTATTGCACGTGACGTCTCTACGAACATATTACTGCATTATACGAACATATTACTGCATTAAGTGTACTAGCTACATAGCTTGGGTCAAAGACCTGCAACTTTTTGCGCATATTGTATGATTTAATAAGATTTAGACAGTCTCAGTATCGAGTCCCATGTCACCAAGAACAATACCATGCCTCGAACCTGATTGATTACAGAATGTCAAAACGAAAGCTTGTCAGGTTTGTGTCAGGCTTATGATTGGTTTACACCGCCCCCTTCGAGCGGCGGAGTGGTCGAGATGTACGCGATACCATCCATTGTGTACCGTTCTACAAGGCGATACTGTCCATTAGCGTCGGCTAAATATTGTATAGTACAGTTCGCGATATTTAAACGATGAATACTTTTTGTTAAGTCAGTAATTTCAGAACATAAATAACTTACACACACTACACACTTAAGCTTCTAACTTGTCCAAATAACGGCAATTTTTATTTTTTTTACAAAAAAAAAGTTTTATGTCAATGTATATTTCTATGTGAAAATAGAAAAGAAAAGCATTATTATAAATAGTTAGATGATGCCACCGCGCTGGTGCCATATCTACTGTGGTTGTCTCTGTCTTCGTTGCTAGCCAGCGCTAGTTGGCATAAACTAGTTGGTAGCGGAAGCTCATAGTATAGGTCTAATTGCCTGTAATATTGTAAATGTAAGAGTATATTGTTTAACTTCTGTCAGTACGTTACTTTTCATCAATAAACCTCTGTAACGTCGTATTGAAACTCAGTACTGTGTAAGGTCTGAATCGAAAAGTTAATGGACATATTTCGGATAAGTATCTCTGGTTATCACTGCTACTGTATATAACCTTTTTGATACCGCTACAATATGTTTTTATTACTACGTACCGAAACTTAAATTATGTTCAACCATCTTTGCCTTGTGGCATAACACACATGGAACTCCCATTTCTAAATAGGGTTTACGACAAAACAAGGCATACGCTTTGTAAAAATGTAACTAAAAACCGATAACAAATCATTATTAATATTATTAAATATCTCCTTTCTCCCATAACTCGGGCTGCCTCTTCACCAAATCTTTTCGCGATCAGTTCACAGACACACAGAGTTACTTTTGCATTTATAATTAATTAATTAGTGCAGATTTGAATTACAGATATCCAAAAGCTTTCATTATTGAATGCGTAAACAGTATTAACAAAACTTGGGGTTCTGGTTTACTTTCAAAATTTTATAACTCTGACGGACACTCTTTCTGTATTCGATTGTAGGAAAAAATTACATGGAATTTAGGAAAAGGCTTTTTATTTATATATTTAAAGGTTTACACAGAAAAAATGCCATGGAGTTCACACGCAGTATTGTGTCTTCTTAACACACATGCACTACCAAAACTAATACCGCTATCTCTTTTGGGGATCCCTCGAAACCCTGTTAATTTGCTAATGCTTGCATTGATAATAAGAATCGGTATGAACGTTGAACTAGGGGGAATGCGATTAAAATAGAGAAAATAACAAAAGAAACAATATATAAAATAAATGTAGCGGAGTGTACCCGAGACCCGACCTAACACACTTCATTGTTTCAAACACGGGCGTGTGGCCAAAATTGATGGTCGATGCAGATAGTTCCTGAATCTGCCGCGGGCGGCGCATGGGCTCAATGCAAGGCCTGTAACATTGTAATATCGAGTTATTAATTGAATGCGATGAATAATTGCATCGGATTCCATTCAGCCTTGTTATTATGATGCTGTAGGTCATATAACAATATGGAACCTTTAAAACTCTACATGAGTACGGTTACGTAGTCGTTGGACCATAGAGAATATACTAGATTATACGTTGGGAAATTGTGAACGATTTTTTCGTTCAAAATATCTCAACATATAAAAGTATATAAAAGATAAAATCGATGACTGACTGACATTTAGATATACATCGCAAACGCTCAAAGGAAAGGAAGAAAGAGAAATAAGCCGCATATAAGAGTAGTGGGACCCAAATAGGCAGTACATTATTCGGCACGGAACTAGTGGCGCGCCCTACTTGGTGGTAACTACTGGCGACTAGCTAAAGCCGTGCAGCCAACTTCTGCCAGCCCTCGCTGCCTCCGCTGAGATGCCCCGATGGCTCGCTCACTGACGCATCAGCGGCAGGAGGAAGCCGATCTTGTGGTAAGACTCTTTGCGGCTAAGTCCCGGATCGATGATTGTAGTACATAACCACCTACGGTATCCTCCAGTGAAACCGTCATGCCTGAAATCCATATTAGGCAGCGCGATGTGCCTTTTGAACTCCAGTCACTCGACGTCCGAAAAGCCAGTGGTCCTGATGGTATTCCAGCGATTGTTTTGAAAAAATGTGCAGCAGAGTTGTCTCCGGTGTTGACGCGCCTCTTTCGTCTCTCGTACTCGACCAGTTGTGTTCCGGAAGCTTGGAAAGAGGCTAATATGCAGCTAGCCCCCAAAAAGGGAGACCGTTCAGACCCATCAAAATACCGCCCCATTGCAGTGTTGTGCAAAGTCATGGAACGAATTCTTAACAATCAATTGATCCGTTACCTAGAAGATCACTCCCTAATTAATGACTGTCAGTATGGTTTTAGACAGAAACGATCAACCGGTGATCTTCTAGCGTATGTAACACACCTCTGACCCCCAGGCAAGTGATAAACATGGCGAGTCCATGGCAGTCAACCTAGATATTACCAAGGCATTTTATCGGGTCTGGCACAAAGCACTTCTCTCCAAAATTCCGGCATATGGTATGCCCCTCCAGCTTTGTAATTAGATTGCTGGCTTCCTGCGTGAGCGTAGAATCCGCGTCCTTGCAGATGGATACGGTTCGCGATTCATATCACTGAATGCCGGTGTCCCATAGGGCTCCCTTCTGTCGCCTAACCTCTTTCTTCTTCATATCAATGACATGCTGCCACTTGGTAGTATTCATTGCTATGCATATGACAGTCCATGGACGATATTTCGAGAGAGCGCGAGTCTTATCGTTGAGCTGAATCGAGTTTTGGATTTCATTAATAATGGGGTTCCAATAACCTGGTTGAGTTTAATGCCAAGAAAACGCGCACACCTTAGTTTTCTTGGCATTAAACTTTACTATTGTAGTTCACAACAAAAATGTCCCCATTCCTGCCCAGTCTTCAGTGCGCTTCCCTTAGTATGCAAGATGGCCGGAACATGCATGTCACAACCGTAAGACATTTTATTTACCTAAAAATATTTTTGTCGCAGACTATGTGTTTCTACGGCGAGGACCGATCAAACGCGCGCTGGAGTCTCCGTACACAGGGCCATACAGAGTATTAAAAAAAGACTCAAAAACATTTACACTGGATATTCAAGGAAAAGAGTCAACAGTTACTATCGACAGGCGGAAAGCAGCGTACATGACACGAGAGAACGAGAGAAAAATTTCTAACGCTTTAGCATCTTCAAACCTGTCTCCACCACCACCAGTAACGATGCTTCCTAAAACAAAGACAACGCGTAGTGGTAGAATAGTTCGGTTTCCGGATTACTATCGCCCGTAAAACGGTCTCGGCGGGGGAGTATTGTGGCTGCGCCATAATCGTAAACAACACAACACTACCTTGCGCATCGCAGTCGGTAAAGTATTTCGTCGCAGCGCACGGATGTTTTTGTTTATGTTTGCGTCGCAGGGCACCGCGTTAGTTCATGCCTACCGTGCGAATATTGAATAAAAAGTGAGTCGGGTGTTTACGGTATGTGCGTCGAGACTGACGATATTTTGAAATCCCGAAAGGCTGGTTTATATACGGTTACGGTGTTCTGTGTCTGTTTATTTCATTAGTATACCTTCTGGACCTTGTACAAAAGATATAGACAATATACGGATATTTTTAAATTAGTGTGTGTTAATTCATTAACCCAACATACGACTAAAGATATTCGTTGCGATGTCAACCAACGTAACTACGTCGAGAGCCTCATCTCAATAGCTTCAAAAAATCTCGGAGTACTGAATAGGGTGCGCCGATTCTCCACGCCGGACCAGCTTTGTATATTTTATAAGACTCTAGTTCGGGCCTACGTGGAGTATTGCTCACATCTGTGGGACGGTTCCGCTCAGTATCTTCTCGAAGCTCTCGATAGGTTGCAGTGATGGGCTATCCGCATAACCGACGACGAAGAGGTCACCAAAAACCTAGAACCTATTCAACTTCGTAGGGACATTGCCTACTCTCGCTATGCCTATTTTAACCGCCTTTAAAATGGTGAGTGCTCTAAAAAACTGTTTTCCCTTATCCCACCACCTCTCCCAATGATCAATGATCGCAAGCCTGCACGTGTGGTTCTATGACTAAATCATAGAACCACACGTGCAGGCTTGCGATCATTCCACTGTCGAGAACATTTTTTCGCGTACCAAAAAGTTCAGCAACTCCTATCTTTGTCGTACTTTATGGGACAGGCCCACCACTGTATCTCCTGTGTAGCCAGAATTAGCAGCGGCGGCACAAAAAGGCAATGAACAGTGAAGTCCATTGCTGTCCCGGGGGTTAAACTACAGCTGCCTTGGAACTCACAACGAATTTAATCAGAAGAAAATTGTAAGATTTTCGTATTGACCTCGAAAACTTCCTACTCTTACAAATTTCTTCTGATTAAATTCTATATCTCTGTCGTACTATTAAAAAGTGGAACGCCTTGCCGGCATGTGTTTCCTCCTTCCCACAACATGGATTCCTTCAAACGAAGCGTGAAGAAGCACCCCGTGGGCCAGCATGGCAGCGTCAACTGACAGGACACTGTAGTCTTTTGTCAGTTGTCGCTGCGATTTGGGCTCCTCTTTCGCTTACCATGAGGCGAAGCGGGGCCACTACTATAAATTTATGATGATATATAATTAATACGTTACGATAATTAATACATGTGCTGAATATTTTTTTGTAAATGCATACTTACTTATTTAATATATACTTATACACATAGTACAAAATATTCATACCAGAACAGATACATTGAATCACATGATTTTTATCTTGTACGTTGGTGTTAAAATACGTATTGTTCACCAGTCGCACAGGAGTTCAACGTTATCAAGATAGTACCTACGTGCCACGCATGTAACCAAGACTTCTCTTATATGTAATGGTGCTGTTACAAGCCATGATTCAAATGATTTTGTAAATCAATTGCGAAAACCGTGACCCAATTAGAGCACAATGAATCGCACCTACTGAAACGGGTGCATCAACAATGGTTTCGGCCTTGCGTTACGTTGCACTGCACTGCTCACTGAACAAGGGCACGGCCTTGGGTCACAAGTGCATGTGGAGGATATAAAGATTTGTGTTGGCCGCTGTGGAACAACATCCAATCATTTGCCTATATTGCAGCGGATATCGGATGGAATATGTAATAAAAAAATAATGGCAAGTAAAGTTATAAACACCTATCTCAGGATTAGTTCGTATCATTTTTTTTTTTATTTACCTATAATAATAAAATGAAAAAATATGACTACAACCTACAACGTGACATCAAATTTGCGTGCGTAGGTAGTAATGTAGCTGATATGAAGTGATACAAGCTGCCACAAGAGCTTTCATGTGAATATAATATTTCATATGAAGCAGGTTTCATTATTATTGGACAATGTTTATGGTGGATAGGCACGAAATTCATACAATAAATGCTATGTTGTTTTGATTCACGCATAAAGCTAAATAATGACCAGTGCAATATAAAACACTTGATTGAAATAGACAAACTGTGGCAATAATTACGATGGGTCTCAGTGGATCTGTCATAATATGAACTAATCATATATACGATTGAAACATTTTTAAAATAATATTACATTATTTAGCCAAATGCGTATCCAAAATATAAATAAATGAATAAAAATATATATCATAAGATATATAGGCTCGGTTCTCACTGCCTACTCCGCAAGGGACTGGGCGTGAAGACATATATACATATATATTATTATACGTTGGCAACACTATAATTAGTCAATACACGTATTTGCCATTTTGCGTATAGACGACATTTGGTGTATTTGTCATCATACATCGAAAGGATTCTTTGGTGGCAAAATAGAGCATATAGGCACACTGCGTAACAAATTTCCTATGGTAGTTAATATTTTACGTAACATAAATGATATAAAATTTCGCCGTTATCGTTTATTAATTACCCTAGTGACTTTATATAAGCGAAACCAACTTTCTTCGCGATTATAAATACAAAAGGGAAGTGCTTATTAAACTAGAGTGCGCGCTTACGAATACATAGCAATGATAATGGCGCGTAACGTTGGATGTAACATAGATCATTATTGGATATAAATAGTTACTTGGAAATAAATAGTTCTAAACTATCGGTTTATGATATATACTCAGCATGTTGCTATAAGTTTGACAAAGATACCAGAAATACAACCGATCAAATGCTAGTTCGGCTTGGGACGTTGGAACTCCATAACTTTGTCTATGAAAGTTAGGTCCATAACAATCATAAATTATGATGTGATAAACTTTATCAAATCTATTAATTGTGACGACACATGTATCTGTTTTTAAAGAATTAAAGAACTTAGTTAGAAACATAAGTCTATTTACTTGTCAGCATTGTATATATTGTCCTTCATTTCGTTTCAATGAATATAAAAAAATTAAGAGTTATGAAAATTAAAAATTAAGAGAGAGAAAAAAAAAGAGAGGTTGAATTAGAACCATATTTTTGTTACAAAATTATGGCAAATAAAATGCCCGAAAAATTCTCTCGACTCCCCACCAGTAACCTAGTTGACATTCACAAACAATGCTCTACAATATTTATACTACTCGTACTTACTATAGTGAAGTTATAGTAACTACTATAACTTCACTATAGTAAGTAGTCAATAACGACCGTTATTTCTCCAGCCGCTATAAAAGCAAAACAAGTCATAAATGTATATATTATAGAATTCATTTAAAACATTAGACTTCTCGTCGTCTTAAATTCGAGATTTAGGTATCATAAATGCCGGGTCATAGATCAGACATTAGTTACAATATGTCATAAAGTAGGTATATGCTAATTAACTCTTTCTGTAGCTTCATGGAACACAAGTTTTAATAATTTTAGAGTCGTTTGACAGTTATTATCAATAATTTTTTGTCACCTGATAGCCAGCAGAATAACTTGCGGTCCCAACGGAAACATACCGTACATGCAGCATACTCATTGAGCTCTACAGTATGTGCCTGTTGGCGCCAAAAGAAAATGATAATCCAGTGCATTATATATATATTACAGCTAACTAATGATTTTCCTTCAGTCAATTTATGTCGAGGTGTTAGAACGCACGATTTTATTTGCAACTTTTATTTTAATTGATAAATCTTAGTGCCTATTAGCAATATTTCTTTTGAGAGACCAGTTTTTACCAGCCCTAATTGTGATTTTGTTATTACAGTGATCTGTGAAATAATGTTTTTTTGTAAAAAAATAATGTATTAAGTATATAATATGCATAGATTGTGATGGACCGTGAACATTTTGTAGAACTGTGATTTTATGTACTTCCATGGTGACTGTTTTTACATTTAGTGATCATGGCGCCATCAAGCGGCGGCCGCGAGTGCTATTACGATTCTTATCAGATTCCGAACCAATAGATGGCGAACTTAGTTTTAGCTACTCGGTAAGAGATGGCGCTAGTTAAAAAGTGTTCATACTACAATACGTACATATGTACAACACATGCTTTCTGAAAACATAATAATGATATTTCGAAATGTGCGGAAAACGTGCAATTTTACATTATGTCCAAAATTAATGAGATGTTTTTATTGAACTCATTAAATTGTTTTTTTTTATTTGCAGGCCGAACCTGGCGATACTATAGCAACAACCAAAGAAGGTGAGTTGACAATAAAGTATATATTCAGTGTAAAATAAACAATAATTAAAAATTACACTTGTAAACCATACCATATGACAATGAATTAATTATAAAGAAAAAATGATCAAAGTTCCAAAGAAAACATTAATTTTGAAATTAATATTTTCTTTGGACTTGTCTCGTTTGCTTGCACACTATATCCGACAGCATGCACTACAGCGATGACACTAAAAAAAATAAGAGGTGTAGATAGAGGGTGAAAGATAAGATGAATGAGCTGATTATAATGAAGGAGCCATGCCTAAATGCTTCCTACGTGACAGAAACTAGTGGGAAGAAATCAACATCGATGATCTTCCCACTTTTTTTATACAATGTCGGAAGCCATAAATGCATACGGCCCACCTGATGGAACGCGGTTAGCGTAGCCTATGAACGCTCGCTATACATTAAGTATCACTCGCACGATGCCGCCTCAGCCGCTAGCACAGTAACTCCTTAGGAGCTTACTGGTCACCTCACTCATACGCTGGAACACAACAACCCCCCAAGGAGTAGTTATTTGACTGCGATTTTCTGTGAGGTGGAGACCTCAAAGAAAATCGCTACAACTACTAAAACCGCAGTATACTTAGTATACTTTGCCAGACAGGCTATTTTGATGCGCCTTACCTTTCTAAAAACACCGAGACTGAGTTGTCTTGGTGACAGTGTGTGTACCCATAATAGAATCCACGAGCGTTCGCGTCAAAGTAACGTAATACTTCGCCACTGCGTCACCGAGCTCATCAAAAATGGCATGACAGCCCTGTGTGGTCTGGTATGAGGTTTCATGGGCAAGACGATCTCGCATAGCCCCTGGTGAGAGAGATTATGAACGTTGTAGAAGATTGAGGTATGTTATGGTCACGTCTCGTGGCGCACGGTTCTCTACGCTTAACTCGTAAAGGGACCTGGTATGGATATATAGGTACTCCAATGATGGCACTTAATTCTAGTATTCAGACATAGTAACCTACTTAAAAATGTTTGTATTACTGCAACAGTCGCGTACAGTCTTGGCGTCGTTGTTTTGTGTATTCTAATACTGTTTTATTACTTTGTAATGGTTAATAGATTCAGGCGTTATTTTGCGAAAGTCAAATTTACATGCAATTTGATCCAACCTGCTTTGTGTGCTTCCGCCACCAATTAGTTCATGCGGCCTAGCGCCGGCCGGCACCCACCCACTACTGTTAGTGCGTGCTAGATGCCGACGCTGCCATGTCTGCTCCGGTAGTCTCTATCTCGGCTGCTGCGGTCGTCCGCCATCTGGAACAGAATCCGCATGCCCCCACCACCACCGTCGCTGCCACTGGCCTGGTCGTCGCTGCGACACGTGTTTCGCCTCTCCACGAGGCATCATCGGGCGATGTAGACGATAATCGTAAGAATAACATGCTACAAGTGAAGTGTAAACACGTGTCGCAGCGACGACCAGGCCAGTTGTGGCAGCGACAGTACCGGAGAGCCATGGCAGCGTTGGCATGTAGCACGCACTAACAGTAGTGGGTGGGTGCCGGCCGGCGCTAGGCCGCATGAACTAATTGGTGGCGGAAGCACACAAAGCAGGTTAGATCAAATTGCATGTACTTTGTAATGGTTATGTATATCATGTGCAAGGCTAAGCAGTATATGTGTATAATATAATTCACAGAGGAATGGGTCACACGTAAGAAGAGCGAGGTAACCACGACCCGTCAGATAGCCACGCGCGTCAAACGTGAGTTGGTTTTAGAAGACGGACGTATCTTGAGCGACTCCGGACCGAAGATATCCACCTCTGTCAACGAAGACACGCATACCACCAACTTCCAACAATCAGAGGTGAGTAACAGCAGTTTTGGGAACATTCGTGTTGCTGAATTCTCGTAGTTAAAAGAGAAATCAAAGATTACATTGAAAAGTTTGGTGGGTACCGTCATATTTATAGACAAAAGACACGTCAAAAGCGCTTGGTGCACCCTAGCGGTTAGTAATGCAATTAGTAAACTTTGACAAGCTCGGTGGCTCAGTCGTAATTGCCGCGACTTTGACACCAACGCTCGTTTGTTCGATTCCCACACAAGGGAAACATTTGTGTGCATGTACATGTCTGTTTGTCTTGGTCTGGATGTTTTAAGAGAGGCAGGGCGCGTTAAAGCAGCCCGTCTGGGGAAGTACCTCCAATTCACAGTAAACCGCAGTTAAATAACTAGTCCCTGAGGGATTGTTGTGTTTCTACGTATGAGTGAGATCACCAGTAAGCTCCTAAGGAGTTACTGTGCCAGCGGCAGAGGCGGCATCGCGCGAATGATACTTAATAACAGACAGCGCAGCCAAATAACAATTCCCTATAGGGTTGTTGTGTTCCTGCGTGTGAGTGAGGTCACCAGTAAGCTCCCAAGGAGTTGCTGTGTAAGCAGCAGAGGAGGCATCGCGCGAGTGATACTTAATATATCGGAAGCGTTAACAGGCTACGGTACCCGCTTTACATCAGGTGGGCCGTATGCTTGTATACCTCCCGACATAGTATAAGAAAATAGTAAATTCACGCTGACAAAAGTTTTGATGAGCGCGGGGCGAAGTGGTGAACGACCCTACATTAATACCGAGGCTCGTGGGTTCCCATTCCCGCACAGCCCAAATATTTGTATGTAGTAACATGCATAATATTGTCTTGGTCTGGAAGTTAAGGTATAGCACATAAAATTTGCCCGACTGGGAAAGAACCTCTACCTCACAGCAAACCGCCGGTAAATAACAACTCCCTGGAGGATTATTGTATTCTTACGAGCGAGTGAATACCAGCAAGCTCCAGTTGCTGCGTTAGCAGCAGATGTGGAAACGCGACACGCGACTGACACTTTCTGTATTACAAGCGTTAACCTACGCTACGGTAACCACTTTACATAAGGCGGGTTGTATACTAGTATGGCTTCAGAAGTTGAACATTAAAATAAAAAAGTTATCAGTAAAAGAGAAGCAGCTCGAGATGCCTCCACGTTACAGATGATAGCGGTCAAATAATAATTCTTTCGAGGCTTGTTGTGTTCATGCGATTTGGGAAGTCACCGGGAAGGTAGTGAACAGTAGCTGCACTTGCAATGGGACTGTATTACAAACGTCCATAGGCCAGGTCACGCTATAGTCCGGGAAGCGTTGTGTTTGATTGCCATCCGGTACAGAGAAAATAGAAAAAAAATACAATAATCATTGAGAGGATACGCATGAGCAAGCTGCACTTGAGCAGCGTGTTGGCGGAGTATGCTCTAAACTACTGTCTGAATGACTGGTTTCGTTTTTTTAAAGGTAGCAAACAATTGTACGCCCTTCCTAATACTAAGTAGCCATTATTTTACGCACAAGACAATATACATGTACCCCCAGTAATTTACATACAAGTAAAGCGATGCTTTTATGAGTGTATTATTCTGTTTCCAGCACCGAGTACCTGACAATCAACCTGGTGTTGAGGATACTCCTGATGAAGTCGACGGTCCCCTTGGAGCTATTAACGATGGTATCTGTTTAATCATTTGTAATACTAGTTTCTGTCCACGGCTTTGTGTATAGGTATGAGGATTCCATTATTGCAATAATAAGTGGCCAATAGCTATCTCAGGTTATCTATGCACCAAATTTTATTGCAATTCACGAACAAGCAGACACACAGACATGGTTCCTTTTACATTTACTCTAGGAGCTCAATATGCTTATTGTGCTTATCAGACTAGTCATCCTACGGCAATAAATCAAACAACGTTAACTGTATCTGTGTTTTATAGTTATCGATGCAAACAAGCAAACAGAAACGAAGCTCGTTTATTTAACACTTGAAAAATAAGTGTTTACCTTGATCTTTAACCTTAAAATCTGCCTGCACCAAGGCACCTTTCTGATCTGCACGAAAACAAATAGGGTGGGTATTGTCATTTTACGTCATTTTCGGATCACGTGCCTTTTAATATTAACAATGGTGAGATATAAGGACAATAATATATTCTTCTATTGTGCACATAAAAATCTGCTCAGTACATGCATCGTCTCTAAGATAAATTCAAAACGTAATCAGGCAGCTTATCGCCTAACGTGAAGATGTTTTAGATCAACCCCCCTGTTTGCGAATGCCTCACTTCTGTTGTAGTAGATGATAATCTTCTGTTCTGTTATGTCGTTGTGAAAGACGCGCATTATTATAAATATCGGGAACCCTATTAGGAAACAAAAAATCTTATCGCGACCTGAAGCTTCGGCACGAACTATCCAAGCCTGGCTCGAACCCAACGCTCTGGACTTTATAAGAGCTGAAGACAGGCCCTCGTCTAGCCCAGATCTGAACCTCTTAGACTACAAATTATGATCAGTTTTAGAGGACATGGCCTGCTCGAAACAAAACGCCGACATTTTCTCTTAAGAAATCTCTGAAGCAAGCAGTGGCTAAATTTCCCCTAGAAACAGTGTGTAAATCCAAAGATTCGTGGCCAAACAGATTGAAGGCCTGTATCAAATTCAAAGGTGGCCATTTCGAATAGAATTATGTTTTTTATTTTTTACTGACTTCCATAAATATGTACATGTAAGTTTTATTAAATTAAGTTATTACATTACTTCATAAAAAAATTAATGCATATTCATTTGTAACAGAACTCATGGCCGGACTAGGTATGTTATTAGCAAAGGCGTAATGAAGTAAAGCAAATACTACTCCACCCATTTATTGTGGTTTTCAACAAACGGTAGTTGAGCTAATTTAGTATTAGTAGTTAAAGTTTTGTAAGCCTATTAGAATAAACAGATTGAACTTAGTTAAATTCCGATTTATACACATCAAAATATTCTCAAAAAGAATTTCTTCACAGCCAGTGTCTCGAGTACACAAAAAATAATCTCCTATATATTGTCAGGTCTATAATATTGTCTATAATACTGTCTGTTAGTTAGTAAGTCAATTATCATTTTGTTATGTAATGTAACAAATTCTGCCCGCACATAATATTTTTTACTTGCACCACCCAAAACTCATACAAAACCCGTTATTGGTGTTTATCATCTTTAAATGGTTACCTTTCAATTGATGTCATAATGTAGACATTAATAACCCTTTCACACTGTTTTAAATTGGGTTCAAGAGGTAACACTATACTAGAGGTTGCCTCATGAACGGAAACTCCGTTGAAAAGCTTAAATCTTAACTTGGGTTTATGGTCCGTGGTCAAAACCTCGTTTGTTAATTAGCACGGTTCGCCATGTAGATGAACTGGCTTAGAATCTAAAGGTGATGGTGAGCCGCCTACACTCCATAACAAAAACGATTTATTTTATTATTATTTGCACAGGAGTGGCCGGTGGAGAGGTGGCACCAGCTGATGCCAAAGTGTTGGTATCATCAAGCGTTGTCGCCAACCCCGACGGCAAGGTGCGCGAGAGTCACGACCGTCGGGTTCTCACCAAGAACGTCGTGGAGAAAGTACGGGAGACAGAGGAGCGGTTCCACAGGGGTGACACCACTCACCAGGTAAGTTTGGTTGTTGTTACTACAACTGAATTTTTTTATGAGCTACCTATAGGTCTGAAACTTTTGTCTTTGTTTTTCGAATAGCCAAAACTTTGAGGAGGGGTGATTACCCGTAAATCTGCGTCTAACAAAAAATATCATTCATAACCATTCGTTTCTAAAATACTATTTTGATTCGTTTATTTTGAATAGCGTAAAATTGAGAGATGTTGCACGTGTCACTCTAACCCAAAACACGGGGTAAGCAGCGTCGAATACACCCTGTCTATAGATAGCAATGACGTACCTGTCCTTTGCTAAAACTTCGTCTTTTAATCGGTGTGAACTATTTATCTTATATAAATCTATCCTATTTTGTAACTTCATTTTAATTGTATAAAATAACACTAATTTGGTCCTTTATGAAATAAAATAATATTTTTATTGTAGAAGTATATCGGCTATATTAAATTAGTCAAAATATATTTTAATTTCAACTAAATGCAGCAACATTTAGACAAATTTTAAATCTATAAATGAAATAGTGAAACAAAACAGGCTGCCTAAATAAAAATTCCCTGGCGGGTTGTAGTATTCCTGCGAGTGAATGAGGTTACCAGTAGTCTCCTGGGGAGATACTTAGCATCGGAGGTGGCAACGCGGGAGTTCTTGTATTGCAAGCATTCATAGGCTATGGTAACCACTTTACATAAGATGGGCCGTGACTTGTTTTCTTCCTCACGTTGCATAAGAAAAAATATTAAAATAAATTACTTTCTCTATTATACTTACTGGTAGATAACTTAAAACAGACTTAAGTGCCTACATGATGAACAACGAGGCATGAAAGCAAAATCAACTGAAATGTAAGTGCCATCGCGAACGATAATCGTGCAATCCATATTAGAATTTATCATAAGCATAAGCCATTAATTCCATAGGTAATACGGAGATTCAACAATTTACGAATGCTTTTAACACAGCGGGATGATGCGACTATCTCGGTCATAAGATGCGAGGACACGTCGCAGTGTCAGGGTTCGATTCTGGTTGGTTAGATATCGAATGATCCACGCTAATGGAGTGTTGGAAATAGACACCCATTTTTGAGCTATTCCTGTGCACTATTTTTAGCTACTTGAACAGGCCATCAATTAGAAGATTATTTAATATGCTGTATATGGAACTTTGTAATGGAATCTTACTTAATTCATCTTTCTTAGGGTCAAAACACAGGGGCAGGAAAAACGGGAAAGCGGCAGCGATACGGGTCGATTTTTTGTGTTTGATTTTTGATTTGCTCCTTGTCGTACAAAAAAGCTTCTTTTAGCTTTTATTGTATGTCGATACAATTGAACTTGGTATTTAGAGTGCAGATAAAAAATTATACCATAGACCAGTGTTTCGCAAAGTGTATACCGTGGTAGTGTACAGCAGATAAATGGCCAGTTCGTCAGAAAGTTGAGAAGATAATACCTACAAATAGATGAACGTTATATGAACTTATCAAATATTGCTCCAAATTTTGGCTTTGGAAACTAAGTAATTTTCACAGGAGCTCTCAAACATGAAAAACCTAAAAATAATTCACTGGAGTATCTTTATTTACAGCCTAGTATAGTAAGTGGAGACCCTATAAACATATTTTTAGTGTTGTTTATAAAAAAAATGCGAAGTCATTGATATCAAATGAGTTTAAACGAGATATCAAATCAGTATGATTGGGGAAGCACCTGCACCTCACAGAAGACTGCAGAGACTATATATATATATATATAGATATAACAACTCGCTGGATGGTTGTTCTGTTGTGAGTGAGGTTACTAGTAAACAATAGTTCTCGAGAAGTTTCTGTTTTCGCAGCGGGGGTGGCAGGGCAGCGATAATCATTTTGCAACAGGCTGTATTTGTGTGCCTCTCGATTGTTGCATATATAAAAATATTAAAAACCAAATAAATGCATTTTGAATTAAATGCAACAATAATCTCACTTGCTCAACGCAATGAGTCCAAGAGGACTGAAGACAGTTTCGCGTACTCACTCGTACGAATACACATCACTCGTATTAACTGTCCAGAAAATGTGTTCATGTGAATGAGTTACTTTTAGTGCGACCTTTAACACGGTTGATATAAGTGTGTACATATTATGTAATAACCGAACACATAGCGTGAATTTGTTGTATAATAATAATGTTCGCCGAGTATCATTAGATACGAATGTTTCATAATAAATATGTGCGTCGTAATAATGATGAATATGCATAATTTAGGACATTTTTAGGATTTCGTGTATAATCATCACTCACGTGTCTGTCTATCAATCTGTTACAGTCTGTGTTAGATATACAAACGTGAAATTAGGCAAACTTACATAACATATTACAATTCTTCATATCCTATGTTAGTAAATCAAAAATAATTTATAACAAACTAGCGGACCCAAATACCTCCCTTGTCCTTCGTGAAAAAAAAATACCCCAATTTAGCGCCATCTACCATCTAATTGCGAATCTATACGATCCCGGTTCCCCCCAAATAATTGAAATAAATAAATACACTGAAAAAGTTTCATCAAAACACAGGTACAGAATGATTATATAAAGGTTGGTCTCAAAATGTAAAGTTTGAAACTAAGATTCGTAAATATGATGTTCGTATTTCTAAAGATATGCATTTATTTTATGATTGCCAGATTACGACTTGTGTTAAAATATTCAAAATTTGATCGTCGTCTATGTACAAAATTGACAGCTCTAAAAATCTGGAAAAGAAAATCGAAATAGTGTTTAGTTATCCGTAGTCGTCAAATGTGCTTTAATAGAGTTCGTGAAATATGGACAAAATCCTTAGGAATGATATAAATGAATAAATAAAAAAATAGAAGAAATGAAAGACCGGATTTATAAAGTATTGGTACAATAATGTATTACAGATGTGTACAAATGCATACATACATATCATCACGCCTGTCTCCCATAGGGGTAGGCAGAGAACATGGAATGCTTGGTGCTCTCTCGCCTCTTCCACACTCGTCAACCTCTTCTCGTAAGCTCTTCGGTTTCGGGTGCTTTTGATTTGGCCCTTTTTGAGCACAACAGCTATTTGATCCCTATGTGTTGCTCGATCCCTGTCTACAAATACTGTATTTTTAATCTAATTATTAAAATAAATATTTTAGATACTACTTACATTTTATATTATTAGGTAGATACTTAACATATATTAAAAGGCACGTTCACACAAAATTAAGGAAATTAATTCATTGTTGAAGAAATTGATATACATGCTTAGTTCGCAACATTCAGAATATGATGATCTCACTTTCCATAGAAAGATGTGAAGAAGTTCCATTAATATCTGCATAAAAAGGGTCGAAATAGCCCATTTCGACCCTTTTTATGCAGATATTAATGGAAAAACCTCCCCTCAGCACTTCTTCACATCTTTCTATGGAAAGTGAGATCATCATATTCTGAATGTTGCGAACTAAGCATGTATATCAAGGTTTCATTTCGATACTTTTCATGTACGGGCGGGATTCTAAGTATAGGTAAAAGCTTAACTTGTATATTTTATTAAAGTATAGAAGCCAGAGAATATGCACGTAAAGAACTGTTGAAGTTTATTGTTGAAGAAGCGAGTAAGGTCTGTAATGCTATTATTCTAGCCCGCGAGATGTTCATATTCATAGCTCATTAATTACCGACATATCGCAATAGTCCGAGTACCTTTCCACATCTGCTTACCATTTATCATCAATATCTCCTAGAACAAGTTATACCGAGTGTCTCCTAGAACAATTTAAGTCGACTATATTATATATTCCCTATGAGGCATCTACCAATTGGATCCATATTCCCATGTGAGCGTATCAAATGACCGAGATTAATAGGCACTCGTGATTTAAGAGAGACGTAGTAATTAGTTCGGATTTTTTGCTGGACGGAGTAGGAAATGAGTATGTCTTCAGAAGTTGTAATTGATGGTCATTTAATTACGTAGTCAATTAGGTGAGCTTAGAACATGTTTATTTCCTGTTGATCTTCCACTTGCTGCAAAAAATAATACGTACATTGATTCAGTAGCATGTATAAGTACAATAATATGCGTAGATTAAAATAAACGTAACCGCGCCATTAGTTATGTTATATTATTACTGTTCATAACCATTTGCACAGTCGTGAACTCATGGATGACGCGACTTTGACGCCAACACTCGTGGGTTCGATTCTCACACAAGACAAACATTTCGTGTGCATGAACATGTCTGTTTGGCTTGATCTGGATGTTTTAAGAGAGGTACACGCACCAAAATAGCTCGTCTAGGGGAAGTACCTTGACCTCAAAGATAACCGCAGGCAAACAACAGCTCCAACCTAGAGGGTTGTTGTGTTCCTGTGTGTGAGTGAGGTCGCCAGTAACCTCCTAAGCAGTTGTTGTGTAAGCAGCAGAGGAGGCATTGCGCGAGTGATACTTAATGTATTGCAAGCGTTAATAGGCTACGGTAACAGCTTTACATCAGGTGCGTCGTATGCTTGTATGTCTCCCGACGTAGTATATAAAAAAAAAGTTTGTTGTTCTGCCATGTAACTTATAAATTCTTCTGACGAATCGAAATGTAGGAGTTTTTGAACCTTACTTTGTGGCGGAACCGATATGCACATTAATCGATTTTTTGACCATTATGGAATAAAATAAAGGTATACGCTACAGAAGCAAACAAAGTCGTTTAGATCTAATTGCCTGTAAATTTCACTTTCACAAAATAACGTCTGAATCTATTAACTAGTATTATATTCAAGTAACATGAGAAAAAATGGATGGGTTGTTTAAATAAAGAGACCTAATCAATCATTCGTAAATGTTAGCTCGAGGCGAGATTCTCAGTTCGGTCGACGATTGCAAGTACTACTTACCGAATTGTTGCGTATACGATCAGATCCGTGAGTTCCGTGTAACTAAGGTCACCTCGGAAGGTGAGCCCGTTGGCATTTCCACGAGGGCAACTGTATCGAACTTATTTGTATTCAACTGACTTCAATAGGCATTCAATTAACGTATAATATTAGAACAATTTGTAATAAATTATAAATAACGTGTTAAGTTCATTTATCTTTACTTGTGCGCTGATTTCTGTAAATACTAAGGTCGATCAAATCAAAACGGATATTGATACGCGACATAAGTTATCTCTGCCTACCCCGCAAGGGATTTGGCGTGAAGTTATAGATAGGTAGACAGACAATAAAAATGGAGCATATTCTATGTCAATGTACGAGGAAAAACAAAATTCTATGCATATTTATGAAATCTACTATTAAATTGAATATAACTTTTCATTGTAATGATGACATAAGGAAGAGAGTTGGGCTGGAGTGTCGGTGTTAAGATAAGAAAAGGCATGCTCCGTTGGTTCGGACATGTAGAATGAATACAGGATGAAAGAATGACGAAACAGATATTCAATGCAAAAGTGGAAGGATGTAGGAGCCGAGGAAGACCAACTAACTTACCATGACCAAATTGGTCGCGTTCTATCAGAAGGTGATGTCAAGAGTCCTTGAAACCGGCGAGCGTGCATGAAAAGAGTTATGAATGTTAAAGAAGCGAGTGAAGTGTGTAAGGTCCGCTTCTTATTGTGCTCGGTTCTCTATGCCTGCCCCTCAAGGGATTTGGCCTGTAATTATAGATAGATAGAACTTTTTATTGTTACTTACCAAACACCAACTTCGAAAATATCAGATGACTCACAAGTTAATAATGTATATAAAATATGTAGATGTTTTCATGAGAAACGTTTAAAGAGGTGTTCGTTGTGGTTCATGAACTTCAGTTGAGTTGAACATTTCAGTTTTTGTCATATTATTTACTATTTGCGATTATGGATACTGGATCGAATCTCGTTGTGTCATAGACATCGTCGAAGGTCGCCTATTTCCAGCAGTAACATCTGTTGGCTGAAATAATTAATCTGATGATTTTTACTACTAACATAATTAATGGTCTACTTGATGGTAAGCAGTTACCGCATCCTAGGGATGCTTGAATCACCAGAGGCATCACAGGCGCGTTGCCTACCATGTAAATATCTCTTTATCACGAACTCACATTATGAGAAAGAAAATGGCTCTGGAACCCCACAGTACGCGACAATTATGGTTCCAATCTGTAAGGATAAATTCAATGGCGAACGATGCAATTGTAGAAAGAAGTTATTAACAACATATCTAACAACTTCTTTGAACATAACCTTTGATGTTTATATTATTTGTCCATGGACTTTTTATATATTTTCCGGCCTATTTCAGCACTACAGAAACGAGTATTTAAAAATACTTCTAACTTTAATTTAATAAATATCTACTAATAGATACAAAAAACGTTCACGTTCATCTTAAATAGAACATGCACAAAAGAACAAGAGACCCTGTTCGACTCATTGTTACTATATCTGTTTCAAAGTCATTCATAACTTATTCAACATTATTACAGCCCTGAGAGGAGCTTAATAATCCTCAGAGAATATAAATTTTAGAGTAAAGAAACAATAGTAAGGAGGCGAAGCGTAAAATGGAGCAGCGTATTATACAGTCGGGCGGCTATATAAATCGATGGCGATTTTGAAATTATAATTTTGTTCTTGGGGATAGGTCGCTGCAGGCGTCGCGCCTACGCTGTCTGCCTCTACGGGCCGAGGCGTACCACCGCGGAGCAGTTACCTTTCATTTGTATTATTTTGATGGCGATCTATGTCAAATGAAGACGTCAGTGTAAAAATCGTTGCTCTGTGTATTAAATGTTTAGTTGCGTTGTTAGGGATGGTAGTTTTTGTTATTTTTTACTTTATTGCTAGCCCTGTACCATCTGTAACAGTGTCGATATTAAACAAGAAGATAGCCCGTAAATGACATTTTTAGCACTCGATAAAACTTTAGCTATAATATTATTTGTTTAACCTAGTTCAATTAAAATACAAAAAAAATCCCCTACCGTGGAATAATCAGTCGATTTGTCTCCGTAGTTTAAGAGAAAATGGAGCACAAAATTGTGTGTGTATCACACACACACGCATATACAGACGATCCTCTAAAAACAGTATTGAACGATTGATTTGGCCCTGAAACCATCTTAGCCCATGATGTTCTTTTCTCGAAATGTCCTTTCTCAATACGTCCTTTTTCTCCTAATCTCCGTGTCTCTACATATCTATAAAATTTAAATATCGACTTTTGAGGCAATTGCAATAACTACTTCTTAAATGGTAAACAAGACTTATTAGCTATATTTAGTACCTATTTAAGAATACTACCTACATACATAACGCTTGTTAAAACGGAGCAACTGACTGATTTCACTTAGTACACGGGCCGTGAACTGTACAGATCATTAGTAAAGATTGATCAATGAACGAAATGTTAGAGTTCGATTTCATTAAGTTATAAATTCTTACTAATTTAATTAATCTTTACTGTCATAGGTACAAAGGCATCTTTTTGAAGAGGCTATTTTTTCTTAACATGATAAAGTTAATCACGTAAATTACGATTACCGGGTGGCGGAAGCACACAGAGTTGTATAGATGAAATACCTGTAAATTTAATGCTCGCAAAAGGACACCTGAATTTTGGAAATAATGTTAGATTTACGTCTTAAAGTCTATTCTAATGTCCTGTATCTATGAATTTGTGACATATAATTTCTGATAACTACTATATGCATTAGTTTCTCATTGCATTTACGTTTTACAAAAATCAGAGTTACGTCCAAAACTTTATGAAGGTTTATTCTCATAAAACTTTTTCATTACTAGTATTAACTTTTAACAATGGCTAGAATTAAAAGTGGTTCTTGTAATCTTTTAAATGTTGTAAAAAGTTAATTGGATGGTATTTTTCATTGGAAGAAATCGACGTTTTTTTTTTCATTATTACTAATCTTAACTAAAAGTTTTTTATTATCCAATTTTACAATATGTATGTCGTACGTAATATCTTTTTTACGACGAGTTCGGTGGCGCAGTGGTTAATAACGCTCCTTTGACTCTAACGCTCGTGGATTCGATTTCCACACTGGACAAACATGTCGGTTTGCTTGTGAGTGTTTTAAGAGACGTAGGGTGCATCAAAGTAGCTAGGGAACCTATAACTTCACGCCAAATCCTTTACGGGGTAGGCAGAGAGAACCGAGCGCCACGCGACTCGATCCTTACATACCTCACTCGCTTCTTTCACATTCATTGCTCTTTTCATGCACTCTTTTCATTTCATTGTTGCTAGGGAACCACCTCACAGAAAACCTAATAATAATAAATATCTTTATTTCCTCTTACAAATATAAACGCTTATCAACTAGTCTTAAGTAAACATTCTATTTGTATAATAATATCATCCAATAATAGTAGCCAAATAGCAACACACTGGAGAGTTGTTCGTGTTCCTGCATTTGACAAAGGTTAAAGGGTTTTCCAAGGGACTACAGCATGAGGATCTTCAAAAAAGGCGTGAAGAGGTTTTTAGAGAGTCGGCAATGCATGTCGAGTGACACTCCTGGCGTTGCAAATGTACATAGGCTGCGGTGACTGTTTCCCATCTGCCAGCCGTATGCTTATTTTCCACTTTAGTGGTATAAAAAAAATGTCAGTGAAGTCACCAGTAAGTTCCTAAGGAGTGGCATCGCGCGAGTGATTCTTAATGTATTGCAAGCATTCATAAGTTACGGTCACCACTTTAGATCAGGTGTTTGTATGCCTCCTGACGTTATATAAAAAAAAATAGCTTGACGAATCTTTAAATACCTTACTCCAGTAAACAACCTGAGTCTTTTGACATGTTTCATGGGAGCGATCACATATTGAACTGTCGCAGTGAGGCTGTGTGAATCTTATATCAACTGTTAGGGTCATAAAAAACTTCAATAACACTTGATTCCGTTACGAAGATGTTGACCGGGTCGATCAGAGGAGATGGAGTTTTACTCCTTTGTCTGTTGGCTATTATTCCGTCAGATATGGTTGTTGTTCATGTGTTAACTTAAAATTCTGCAAGTATTAGCAAATAGATATAGGTGCGCCCGATGAGTCAACTATTGCAACAGATTAATGTATTTATCGGAACAAGTCAAATATAGCCATAAAATTGTTGTTCGCATGTTGGATATTAGATTTTTTATAAAATCAGACATAACATCGAATCTATATAAGATCCGATATAATGCATCGTGTCCGGTTTTATGACTAGATTATAATAATGTGATAATATTTTATGATGTGTTCTTTTAATTATTATGTATAATTGCTGTTCAATGTTCAGTGTTTACAACACTATGTACAAAATACTACCATAAACATACAGAGAACACAATTTATATTAATTCATTTCGCTTCATTGAATTGTTTGTTGATATTTCCCAATGTATAATATTATTATGAATGGCATTCAATACAGTACGTATAATAAGTAGGTAGGGTATATTTCAATGCTAATTTTTTTTTAAAAATATACGAACAATAGTCTATTAATATATATATATATATGTGAAGAAGAAGAAATGAATCGCCAAGTGTGAATTGTGTTTTTTATACATTATGTTAACAGATTTGGATTAGGGCAGCAATGTCATATCTTTCCCATTTTAGGCGACAATTTTTACAGTATCAGTCTATACATATAAATAAAATTGAAGTGTCTGTCTGTGATTTTAAAATAAAGCCTTTTATCATAAGCTCATATTGTTATTTTCACGTTACCAAAGCTTAAGCATGCATTTTTAACTTTTTTGTCTGTCTGTCTGTTTATTTGTCCGGGCTAATCTTCGAAATGGCTGAACCGCTTTTGACGGGACTTTCACTGGTAGGTAGAGGATTGTTCAGAGCAGAATATAGGCTACTTTTTATCCCGTAAATATTTAGGGTTCCTGCGTAAAACATTAAAAACTATTAAAATTAGGGGGAAATATCGGTAACTTTGCGATTTTATTTTTATTATCTTCACAGAATACGTATTTTTTGGGACATAAAATAACTACGCATTTTTTATGTAATACAAATAAAAAAAAAATATACGTTGCCTCCCGTAAAAGTCAATAGATGGCGCTGTATGAAAATTGAATCGCTCTATGGTTGCATCTACGACCCTGAACTTTGTTTTTTTTTAAACAGAAAGGATTTGAGATCTATAGAGAAATAAAAGCTACCAAAAGCCCAAATCTCATGCGTGCGAAGCCGCGGGCTTCACCTATTATAAATAAGTCTCAAACTGGGGCATTATCCTGTATTATGTTGCGATTCGTTCCCATTAGAATAAAAATGGTCGGTTTGAGATTTCTTAAACATCGAATTCAAAATGCGACCTAAATAAATGGTAGATACTCACGCATATTTACACTACTAGTGTGTTATACACTCGACCCACTTAGTGGTAGGCATACATCAGAGGCATTACGACACAAGTGATGTTCAATGAAAGCAACTGATCGTCCATTCTTGGTCGATTCCAACTTCTCGTCGCCCGTAGCGAAACGTCTCACAAATTCATATACTCGTAGTTTATGTCCTGACACTATGCCATTTTACTTGCACTAAAGTGCTTTTGTTCGAATATTGCAACGTATATTTTTTAAAATATTGCACTCATAGTGAGTACTTACTGTTATAAACAATGCGAATGATAGCTTTGTGGAAATATAGTCTTATATTCTGAAAGACTTTTGCTAGGCTGTTCATCGTGTCTCCCATATCTGTAGTCATAATCCAGTATTCAATAATATTAAATAATAAATAAAAGGGTTTTTTGTACTGTCAACCGTCGCACGTATCATAACCATTGAGACCCAGATATAGATATTATTCCTTTTCAGAGTTCCGTACCCAAAGATTACAAATGGAACCTTCTCTGCTTCCAATGACTGTCCGTCTGTCTATTCATCCGTTTGTTATAGGGCTGTATTCGTAAACCGTAATAGGCAGATACTTGAAATCTTCATAAAATGTGTATTTCTATCGTCGCTATAACAACAAAAAATGAAATAGATTAAAAATAAAGGGGATCATACAAGGAACGTATTTTGTCGGTGTTTTTTTCTACATATCCATACGGAACCTTTCGGGTGCGGTGCGTTCGATTCGCAAATAGGCATTTTTTGGTATTCAACATTTATTCCGAAAGAATAATTACTATACCTACAATCGCTTCACAAATCGTTATCTTAACTTATGGTAACAATGGATATATGTAATAAATATAACTGTGATTTAAACACAGTTATCGATCTTGTATAATTATAACGAAGTTGTTATGTATTTTGCTGGACCAGGTGTCCAGCAAAACAAATAATTTCGAATAAAATTTAGTGACACCCGTACAAATATTGCTATGTATATATTATTGCTAATTACTTGCAATATAATTTTAATACAATAGACACGTTTGTTACATTATACTCAGTGTTCAAAATGAAACCAGCATATTTATTTGTGCTCATTGGTATTTTCATTTTATGTCAAGCAAAACGATGGCACATTTTATATCAAGACGGAGACGTAGGAATCGCGGCGAACAGAATAATATTATGGATATGCGCTATCTCCGATGATTATTTATAACATAAATAAAAGAAAAGCCAGCGTAAAAATACAACAAGACTAGTAATAAGCTAGGATGGTCTCTGTACGATTGAAAACGCTTGCAATCGCGCTAAACCCTATTTTTTTATTCGATGCAATTCGAGCACCGGCTCTCTAAGCACTCTGCGCACGTTAGCTAGTGATTTGACCTTAGCCGAGCATTAGTAGGAGTGGCCGGCGTGCTTTCAACGCGGATAGCAATAAAACCACGAAATATGCGCTTCACATTTACAGAATGATGCGAAAGCTCTTGGATGTGGCCTTATAAAGATGTGACCGGTCAAATGATGTCATAACTGTGCATACATTAAAATGAGACATACTTTAATAACATAGTTGTAATCTTTATGTGGCAGGTACTTACTCATGTAACGTACCTAATATTTTTATAAGCTTTAATGCGCGACTTCGTTCGCGCGTATCCCGGTATCCGGTGGGAACTGCTTTTTTTGTCTTTTTTTTCATCAGCCGTATCATGATGTTGATAGCCTCTTCCTCAACAATTACCTAGGTTATGCGAAAACAATTTTTCAAATCCGAGATTAGCGTGTTCAAACAATAAAAAAAAATTCTTCCGCTTTATATAAAGATTCGAAATCTATTTTTATGTAATTACATTGTATCTATGGGGCAGTACATGTTTATTAT
Source organism: Pyralis farinalis (assembly GCA_947507595.1). Lineage (NCBI taxonomy): Eukaryota > Metazoa > Arthropoda > Insecta > Lepidoptera > Pyralidae > Pyralis > Pyralis farinalis. The sequence continues at coordinate 18,265,661 of OX382272.1, forward strand.
ATTTGTAAACAAAACACTATTTTAATTATAATTGAGAGTTATAAATTGAGCTGATAAAAAACAATAAATACTTCTATGTCTATGTCTTCAAGCCAAGCCCCTTGCGGGGTTTGCAGAGTGAGCGAAATATAATCTTTTGAATGGTATAATTATTATCTTCGGTAAAAAAACGTAAGAATATACAGTATGTGGTGCATCATCGTATAATGTTCTATACAAAACGCTACCCGCACGCAGAGAACTAACACAAGCTGGCACTAGCAGAATGCCAAAAACAATACTTATAAAAATAACTTCAAGTTACCTTTGTAAAGTAAATTGTATATTTTCTCGAAGTTTCCCATATTGAGTGTATTCTACTTTGTATACCAGCGAATTTCCATCTGCGTATGAAAATTAAAGTTGTGTACTTCCAACAGCTACTGAATATACCATAATGTATTTAAAATTTACGAGTAGTTTAGTAGTCACTGAAATCGAAACGAGGACAAACATTAAAATAGTTATTCCTTTCTATTTTAAAAGTTAAACTGGATACCAAACGAACCCTTTTACTGTGTATTTGGATAACTGTGCCATTAATCATTTTAGTGAAATTCTGCATTAACTATGGGAGGAATAACTGAGAAGCTTATTAAGCATGTTCAAGTTAATATAAGAGAAATATGTGCCTCATCCAGAAATGTGGTGCGATCATTTGCGGTATACTCCGGGATTATAACGCAGGATGAGAGCGGAGGTAGCCGCTCAGGACAATAATTTAAGATGTTTAGATAGAATCTACAAGCGGCGCGCGGCGTGCCCAAGAATTCATGTGATCACTTTTAGATCCAATCTTAGATATAGCTCTACAAGGTGATGTTAGGAAAATTTATCTCCTACCTGTCCTTAGTACACTGTCATCTATATAATAAAAAGGATTTTTATTTATTTTGTCATCGACCTAGGAAAAAGTGGAATCTTTCCATTAATATTTGGGGACAAAAATTTTATTAAGCGACTAACTTATATTTTGAAATTGAAAAGATTTTACGAACTCATAAAGTTAGTTGCGTACAAGGATTAATTTTTATTAAAACTAGAACTGACTTTAAATACAAACATAATCCAAAGAAATAAATCTTACCAAACGTACCTGAACAGAAGGAATGCTTAGATTATATCTATATCTAGACAAGTTTGCGTGTAAAATGGTCGGCTATTAGCTCGTTGATATTTATAGAGGGTTCTTAACTGGATCGTGTGATATAATTTAATACGAAGGATATGTTTATGTCATATTCAATGACGTTTATAGGCGATGTTATTCAATTTATTGAATGAATGATCTCTGATATGGCAGGAAGTTACGCTTTAGTATTCATGGTAAAATAATTTATTTACCAACCTACTGTTTAAAGACTTATTTTTGTCTGTCTATAACTTCACGCCAAACCCCTTGCGGTGTAGGCAGAGAGCACTCATAGCTCTTTACAAGCACGCTCGCCGGTTTCTGAGACTCCTGATATCCTGATAAAATCTGATAAAAGTCTTGGCCTTCCTCGGCTCCTACATCCTTCTACTTTCGCGTTGTGTATCCGTTTTGTAACTCTTTGTTCCTGCATTCTTTCTACATGTCCGAACCAACGGAGCGTGCCTCTTCTTGTCTTCCTCGGCTCTTACATCCTTCTGCTTTCGCGTTGTACATTTGTTTCGTGATTATTTTTTCCTGCATTACTTCTACATATCCGAACCAACGGAGCATGCCTCTTTATGTATCTTACATCGTCATTGCGAACGCTATTTCATGTTCTTTCTGCCATACAGCACAGCACTTATTTTTATTGTCCTATCTTAATGGTTTCGAAGAATAATCTACCAAAGGTAAGAGAGATGTGAATGGAAGCTGGTCCTAAACCTTACTCAGTTTATTCACCCCTAACTAAGGTTAACTTGATTCCAGTATTATCATCAATTACATAAATAGTTTTACAACAAAAGCTAGGGGCATATTGCCCACTAGCTGCTGCCCGCGGCTCCGCCCGCGTGGAGGCAAATAACGTAGCCTATGTGTTAATCCAGATCATAATCTATCTACGTGCCAAATTTCATTCAAATCCGTTCAGCCGTTTAAGCGTGAAAGAGACACAAACATCCATACATATAAACTTTCGCATTTATAATATTATATTAATAGGATTATCACGTTGAAATCCATAGACTTACGTAGCGGATACCGCTAATTCTAATGGACTTGGAAACGGGATAACGCTGAAGAAGAAGAAGTTATATATTATGTGGAAATATCATATATATAAACTGTAAAAACACTGCCACAATTAATTAAGTATTTTTTTATTTTTTTATTAACTTATGTAATGCTGGTAACAATCATAACAGCACGTCCGTGGAGTTTAGACTCATTTAACTTCTCGTAGTGGGTTGCCTCTTTCACTAATTATATTTTATTTATATAATCCGTAAATGTGAAGTCAGGAGCCGGTGAGCGTGCCTGAAAAGCGCTATGAATGTGAGCGTGAAGGAAGCAAGCGAGGTGTGTAAGGACCGCGTTTGAAGCCGCTCGGTTCTCTCTGCTTATGAACATATTCAATAAATGGATTCGAGAATGGTCTAGAATCACAATTGGACCCGGTAGATGGCGCTGTAATCGGGATTCAATAATTTATATTTTTATTTTCGAACACGACAACGTCTCTTCGGTCCGCTAGTATATTTATATTAGTACATATTCCTTATATTTGACGAGCTCGGTGGCGCAGAGGTGACACGCGTTGTTACGCTACTTTGACACCAACGCTCGTGGGTTCGATTCCCACACAGTACAAACATTTGTGTGCATGAACATGTCTGTTTGTCTTGGTCTGGGTATTTTCTATGTATAATAAGTATGTATATATAAAAAAAAAATGTATTTACGTATGTTTATCAGTTGTCTAGTACTCATAACACAAGCTTCGCTTACTTTAGGGCTAGGTGGCGCTGTGTAATTTATCCGACAATATTTATTTATTTATTTTATATTTGTATTGACATAGATATTTTTATAATTCAATAACCATTTCTTCTTACATTTTAAAATAGCTAACTCTCTTTGTTCATTCAATAAAAATAAATCTACAAATGTCGTGCTATCGCGAAATTACTACACGGTGCGTTTCGATTTAATTCGTCAATGGATAGCTGAAGCTACAATTGACCTCCTCGAACAAAAGAGAATGTTCCGGCCGTTTCGGAGATAAATCAAATTGTGTCGATAGTTCACAATGAATCGTTAAACTTAATTACATCTGCGCATTCAAGTTATTTTTTATAGTAATACTTAGTTCTTGTTTCATCGTAAATATGGGCAACGAAGCTACGATGTTGCTTGCTTGATTCTTTAAGAAATAACAAATTGAAATGCCTTTTTTTTTAATTCAACATTGGCAGGCATGCATGCGTACGGCCCACCTCATGTAAAGCGGTTACGGGCTATGAATGCTTGCAATAAATGAAGTATCTCTCGCGCGTTGCCATCGCTGCTGATAACACAGCAACTCCTTAGGGAGTTTATTGATAACCTCACTCACTCGCAGGAATACAACAACTATCCATGGATTGGTTATTGTTACTATTTCATGCAAACGGTACGGGTGTTGTTACTCCTTCACGCTAAAACATCTGAAGGGATTTGGACAGAACACGCATAGAAGGTGACAAAATATTCTGGATAGAGATAGGCTACTTTTTAACCCGAAAATGTTTAGAGTTAGTGTGTACAATATGAAAAGTGAACTCCACGCGACCGGATCCACATGCTGTAGCTAGTTTATATATTAACTTAACAGTTTTAATACGTATCATAACACATTCAATAATGTTAGTTTTATATTCAGCAACTACCTATGTTACTATCTAAGTTTGATATTAATAACAAAGTAAGTTATGAAGGCTGTAAAATACGTATAACCCTTAGACAGAGAAAATAAAAAAAACACGCTATTTATGCATACAGCTTCTTCTTCTTATCCCGTTTCCTAATCCATTAGGATTTGCGGAATCCGCTACTTCTTTGGGAATATAATTTCTTGAGCGTGCGTGTGTTTTCCTTCACCGCGGAGCTAGTGATAATTACATATATGTACCTACATAAATCCGAAAATCCGAACTTAGTGGCACATGCCAGGATTCGAATCGGGTACAAGTTGATAAATAGAGCGATTCTTTATCCACTGGTCAGTCACTGCTCTCAACTACGGCTGTACCGCTATGTCAATCAAATATTCCATGGTCAGACTTTACACTGGAACTATTTTTATATGTAGTTTGGTCATTTAATAAAAAGTTTAAAACCTATTGCGTTGTTACGTGATGCTGAATTTGTTAATTTACTCGTTGATTGGTTTGCTACGTGTCGGCGAGTCAAACGGAATAACAGCACTCTCACTTGATGAAAGTAGTCGAATATTCGACCAACGTTGCGTAGTAATAATATTTTCATAACGCTTACCCGGTGGCAATGACTCAAATTGATTTCAAACTATCACGTTTTTAGGGATCTGTACTAAAAGAGACCAGTTAGAAGCAAGCCAGGCAATAATGTTTCTGTATTCCCTTTAATAAAAACTATACAGTACGGGAGCGAGCGAGTTTTTCCCGGTGTTTTTTTTATATTTTTTTATGTAAATCCACGTTTTTCAAGAAATGCACCTATAGGGATAAACTTAAACAGCAAAACCTCAATCTTAATACAAAATTTAATCCAAATCGTTCGTGTTTTTTATTACTTATTATATAATTTCTCGTTCAAAGTAACAAGATTTTACAGGAATGGATTGAATGTACTTAGATTCTGGAAAAGCATAGAGAGCAGTAATTGACTTGTCAATGTTTTCACTTTTTTTCGGGAGGGATACAAGCATACGGTCCACCTGATGGAAATGGTTATCATAAATACTCACAATACAATGTCAATGTCATCCCCGCTGTTGACACAGTATCTCCTCAGGAGCTAAGTGAGTTCAAAACATTAACAAAAGCGTATTTAGAGCAGTGGATAGATAATTGACTGAAAAATATGAACAATCTATATATATAATACAAAGTCGTGTTAGTTACACCATTTATAACTCAAGAACGGCTGGACCGATTTTTATGATTTTTGTGTTTTTGGATTTGTCTTCGTCGGGAATAGGATAATAAGTATTAAAAGAATTTATACCATCTAATAAGTTAACACACCATTTATTGATCCTGAGGCAGTACGAAGTTCGCCGGGTCAGCTAGTATAATATAATTGTTCATATTTATTAATCAGACTACAATATTCATAATTTATTAGATTAAATACGTGTTTTGATGTAATTATTTTATCTATTAACTTACAATACCTTCAACCAAGGTCCCTTGCGCGGAAGGCAGGAGAAATCGAGCGCTACAAACTGCGGTCTTTAAAAAGCCCACTCGCTTTTTTAACATTCATAGATCCTTTTATGCACTTCGCTGGTTTTTAGGCTCCTAGTAGTAGTGGGAGGTAAGCGGCTTGGTTGGCCTTCCTCGGCTCCTACATCCTTCCACTTCGGTGTTGCATATGTTTCGTCATTATGCCATCACGCATTCTTTCGATATGCTCTGTGCGAACTCAACTTTTTTTTTTTTTTATCTGAACATCGTCACTATCTTTCAGATCAGCAATTTTTCTTTTTATTGTACACATATGTAATGAAACAGTGACATGATATGTTATATTCTAAAATTATTTAACATTACTAGACACGTTTTTTTTAGTTCCGATAATGTTATCAAACAAAATCTGCGAAAGCGTTTTTGAATTACAAGCCAAGGTGCACTTTGTTCGTATTCGGCTTAAAACCAGCTTACTACCAGCAGTCTTAAGATTTTTATACAATCTCCACTTTCTATCTACTAATATTCCTTACCATTTAATTACTTCATATAATATCACGCAATAACATGTAAATATTCGTATTCGATTTAATCAGATTTTGTTACGTGATCGTATGCCTAACGGGAAATATATTAAAATCCCAAGTTCGTTGAACTCTTGTATACAATTACAATGTTTTATAATCAATAGTGTTGTAACATAAGTATAATCATGTTTTGTTACCGATTATGTAGTATATATAGTAATCACATACGAGAAGTTTTAATGTTCATAGCTTCGTGATACCAAATACTCATGCGTATGTATAATATAATAACATTATTCTAAGTTATTACAACGTAAGTACTACTAAAGTACTGGCCTAAACTTATAAACAAAATAAATGTTCCAATGAGTTGTTTGATGGATATCACATCTTTTAATGAGGTAGTATGATTTGTTTATGTGGATTTTTAACACAATCCCTTAACTTTTAAAGAAATTTTTCAAATCGTTAAATTAATTTTGATTACATACAGCAAAATCAAAAGGATTCATCAAACTGCATAATTTTTGAATCGCTGACCGTCGTTTGCTCCCAAAACCATTTCCCATCAACCGGTTGTTAATAAAAAAAGAGCGCAAAAAGATTAATAGCAGATTTGCGTGAGTGAAGCAATTTTGTGGACTATTCAAATGATACAAATGAATGATGATGGGCTATAGGTGGTTTCAACATGAAGCTAATAGAAATGTTTAAGTTCAAACGCAATGAGAAAACGACACTCAATAGGCAATCTGATTTGATTATTTCCTGGACTTTTGTTCGTGTTTTGAGAGCTCGATGGCGTCATTGCCTGTCGTTAAGCAACACCCACAGCAACCTGTTCATGGATGGGTTTATCTATCTCGAGCTACTCTGTGCTCGGAGGGCACGTTAAGCCGTCGGTCTCGGTTGTTGTCGATAAATAAGAGTTATTAAGCTAAGTCAGTGACCTTCGGGCGGCTTGAAAACACTTGCGTCCGTCAATCCGCAGTTGAGTAGCGTGGTGAAGTATGCTCAAAACCCCTTCGATTGAAGGAAGATCCGTATCCCAGCACAGAGATGAGTTAGGGTGTGTGTAGTAGTCGTGCTTTGACTGGACGGAAGCAGAAATTACTAATTTATTCTAGGCGGCACATAAATACATTTTTTATCATTCTACCATATGTAATTTTACATAAACAACATTTACGCTCAAGATATATTATGACTTTCTTCATAACACATCATGAATACGTGTTAATTTATCCACTAAATTAACGAGATGAAAGCTACACAGTAAACTAAAGGTTACAAGAAAAAGTGAGTTGGTTGTCGGCTACAAGAAAATGTTGTCTAAATGTTAAAGCAAAAGTTTATTTCATTGTAGACGCCATGTACGCTGGCTATTAAATTGTAAGAATTATATGAACTTATTGTACATTCACACGCTGGTAATGAAGGTCCCAGGGCTTGTCTTCTACATATACAACTTATATGTACTAATTAATTAGATGTTGGTTTGTTTTTACGGAAATCTTGAAATCTAGCTACATGTGGTTGAACTATTGAATAGGAAAGGAACAAAATGTCATTGAGATCAATCCAGTAGTGTTTGCGTGATGTGTGCACATAAAACATATAGACAAAATGTTGTCTGTACCGATAGGTAGATTCCAGCCGCATATCTAAATTATATATCTCAATTTGGGGGAGGGGGGCACACGAGGCCATTGTCAACGTCGTATATTCTATGACTCTACCGTACGTAAATATGTAAGTGAGAGAATATAGGTGATAGTGCAGGGAGAGTGGAATGGTATGACATATAAAATGAATGTAAAGAAATAGATTAACAAGAACGAGGGAAAACTTAGTCAAGTAAAAAGTTTTAGACATGAGCTCAAGAATTGGTTTTGAAATACATCAATTTTTGATTATATGAATAAAACCTGTACATCAATTACAGAACACAAAACTAAACCCTAGGTCTGTATAGTAAAAGTAACAACTTATCTAATAAAATGAAAATTTTATACTAATATAAGTTGTCGACATATTATAGCTTGGCTTAATTCGCCCATTAAAAGTTAAATTCAGGCGAATTGCAAAACATGTAAGCAATTAGGTTTAAGTGCCAGGTTCAATTCCTTGTTGGCCGGGCAGGGGGCGGGAGTGACTTTCCTATTCGTAATAGAAGAGCCGACTGGACCATACGTTATTATCCATTCAGAGCCGACAGATTGCAAGATATGGTCTATTTAATAATATAGGCACAGACTTACAGGCGCAGTCCCGGATTCTCAGCTTTATATTAGGGACGATAAATTGAACAGTGCCTCAATTTCCTTTTTCTTCTCTAGAATCCAATCATCTGGGTTTTTCGAATTTCCTTGTTTCCTTTATTCTTGTTATCATTTGATAAGAATACTTTCTGTGTGTATTGTGATTTAGTTTATATCCTTTTGAATATTTGCTCAATAGAGTCGTTTATTTCAGATTAAGCCTCGGGATCAGTCACGTACCTACATTATGTATGACTTAGTTATTAATATTGTGGTTTCCGTATCTGGCAATAAAGTATACTTTTTAACCGACTTTAAAATTGGAGGAGGTACTATGTTCGTGTTTATGTATATTTATATTAGATCGCCGATATATAGGGAACGGGTCATCGGATCTGAATAATTCAGGCGGTATTCTATTAAAATAGATTCGAATATAGTCGCATATAAAATTGACAATGAGTTAAAAGTTCTTATAAAAACACTTGAAAATCGCCTATTCTTTGTATTTTTTATACTAGCGATTTTGATTTTTCTGACATTAGTGTAAGAAAAATTCCAACATTTGATGATTCCATGTATTTTAGTAAAGATTTGATGTAGACATGAAGATTTTATGACGAACTAAAAAGTTAAAAAATTAAACAATGTAAATAAAAAAGTGAAACCAACTTTATTGAGGCCGACCCATTTTACATAGATGCTTTATCTTTAATAACTCCGAGTTCAGAGAAGCACGTTCCAATTTTTGAAGTGAAAACTTCTTTTGGGGCGTTGTGCACTTTTTGGGATGAGTAAAAAATGTTAAACTCGCGTCAGGACACGTGACCCTGACCGTAAGATTTTGGTGAGAATTAGAACTTAATTTCGCTGCAGCGCTAAAACATTAGTTGCCTTTAATTAAACAATTAAAACATGAAGCGCAGATCGTTCATAGGGCATTATTTTCTCGCGACCAAAACGTTGTAAGCGCCATGAAATTCTTGGCGCTTACGCGTTTCGTTCAACGTAGTTTATCAACATCGCTGTTTGGTCCGCATGTTCAAGTTTTTACTTCTGCCGGCACTCCCGGAGTGCAACCCGTTTTTTTTTATTTAAAATGTTTTAACAGCACAAGTATCTCAAACGACTAATCTCCCGACCTTTATATTTAGTTATTAATTGTTATTATTTACATTTATATATTAATTAAATTTAGTTTTAGTATCAAGGTAAGTTGCAGAGTACAGTGGATCAAACTTTATATTGAATTTAGATACTGCTGTATATCTTGACCTCAGTTTAATTTAGGATTAACTTCGGCTTGCCAGGAACATGCTAGCGGTAGACTTGAAAGTGTTTATTATTGCTCAGATTGCGTCTCTTGATATTCGGTTTTTGATTACTGCAAGATTGTTATTGCTGCCGGTGGCTGTAATATCTAGGAATAGATTCAGCTTGTTAAAGGACTATTTAATGTCTAAGGTATATACAGGTTCATTTGCATTTCGGAATTTAATAAAGTTAGATAGCCGGTCCCATCCAATATAGAATTAGAATTACCGATGTGGTTCTAGGGATCGGAAGCAGAAGCGGCAGTGGGCAGGTCATACAGTTCGAAGGACCAATGGGTGATGTAGCAATCTGTGATATACTGCATTTATCTATACTCAGTCGAGGTTGGTAGTCAAAACACGTCAATGACATATATTAATTAATAGTTATTAATTAATTAACAATATCCAGGAAATTCCATTTTCCACAACGATTAATCTCTGTATACGAGTATATAACATGCCGTGTCATATTAGAATTAATATAACTATTACAAATTTAATTGCCTTTTCAATTGTGGTCAAATTTATACATAGGAAACATAATATACGTAAAAGATAATTTACATAGAAGATAATATACATAGATATAAGTAAGAACCATGAGCATTAAATATTTCAAAGAAATCATCGATGCGGAAAACAAATACAGCATTCGACACCATCATAAATATCGGTTTGTTTTTAAAACTGAGATCATAATTCAAAGTGTTAGAAGAAACCCCCTAGCGCGAGTAACGTCAGCTAAACCTGACCACTGGACATTGATCTGTCGTGACATATTTATTTATAACAAATCGTAATTTTTCATAATGGTTACAACCTTTACTCTCGCAAAGCTTGTCGAGTTAATTTTGTTAGACCATGTATACATTTTGATTTATGCAACATTGTGCCCTAGAGTGCCCACCTGTGCTAGCACCACGCCTATTCGTGCGCGTGCTTCGGCAATATATTCCGTGAGGATTAACAATACCGCGTGTGTCTAACGCCGCTCCTTTGTGTGAGCATGCGTAGTACCGCCGGCCATTTCCGACTGTTTCCTATGGGATTAGACGTAGGGCAGTGTTGCCAGTCTCTAAATTGCAAATTGGATATGTAATATATTAGTTGGTGCTTTGTAACACTGCAGCCGCTGGAAAAAACATGTAAAAATTGGCTAAGCTAGAGACATGCTTACTATTGCCTAAGTATTATAATAGGCATCGAAGTAGTTCGATTATAAAATATATTTATCGAAGAATATAATGTTGAGATAGATACCCGTGATGGACAAACTATTTTCCTACAAGTTTAGAACCGTCAGTGCACGAGTACGACACGCACTTGGCCGGTTTGTATACATTAATTCAATTTTACATTTTTTATCTTCAGTATTATAAAAATAAGACTTATGTAATTTGTATGTATATATCTTGGAGAAAACGTTTTTGGATATTTTAATTAAACCATAAGTTCCCATGGTTAATTAAACTATCCGAAAACGTGTTCTCCAAAAGTTAATTATAAATTATTAGATAACTTTACTAGTATACTTATAGAGTAGAAGCTTTTCTTAGTTTGGAACCAGATGGCGATATGTAATCTATCCAGAAATATTAATAATTATATTTTTAAATAGACTACACATTCGCATTATAACGAGTATCTGGCAACACTAAAATAGCGAAGACTTTCGTAGGATTTAGTTATTTTCATACATATCGCGTGTCGAATACTTATTAGTGGCAGTTCTAAGAACACGATACTAATGATAAAGATGCTAATTTACGGATTACACGTCTGGTACTTTATCTGATGAAGATGAAGATTTTAGCCAATTTGTCGGAATAAAACATCAATTACTTGTCGTTATTTGTGAGTTTCTGCATGCCTTTTGTGAGCGACTGATATCTACTAAATATATACTTAAATGTATTTTAACTCCTACCGTGCTAAGCTGAAGATTTTTAGTTACCTACTGAAATATTACTGTAAAAAAACTATAGGTAACACATGTAAAGTAGTGCGTAAGCGGTACTGAGTTTGCAGATTGAACGTTTTTTAAAACCTTCACGCCAGCGGGCCGATTCTACTAAAAACTGCAACTGCACTGCAGCGCGGCGTGTGTCAAAATGCGTACATTTTGACGTTTCGGTATTCTGTTAAACGATCTGACAGCAGCGACGTTGCAGTAAATGAATCGCTATTCTGTTAAAAAACCTGTAGGGCGATTCTACTAAAAAACTGCAACTGCACTGTAGCGCGGCGTGTGTCAAAATGCGTACATTTTGACGTTTCGTCAAGCGATCTGACAGTAGCGACGTTTAACAAACGTCAAAATGTACGCATTTTGACACACGCCGCGCTGCAGTGCAGTTGCAGTTTTTTAGTAGAATCGCCCTACTGGTCCCTTGCGGGGTAAGCAGAGAGAACCGAACGCCATTAGACGTCCTTAAACATCTCACTCACTTCTTTAATATTCATAGCTCTTTTCATGTACGCTCGCTGGTTCCTAGGACTCCTCACATCACACTCTAATAAAACACGACCAATTTGGTCATGTTAGATGAGTCTTGGCCTTCCTCGGCTCCTATATCCTTCCACTTTCGCCTTGTATTTGTTTCATCATTCTTTTATTCTGGATTCTTTCTACATGTGGGAACAAACGAATCATGCTTTTTCTTATCTTAACAACAACACTCCCTTTCAGACCAATTCGCATTCTTATATGATCATTGCGAACGTAGTCAGCTAGCGTTACGTTACAAGCGTTAAATTATGCACCATGCTCGCGTCTCGACAGAATTTATTCTACGTAAAACGAAGCTATTGGCATCATATTGAAAAACTCCACGGTACGCATCCCTTTGTTAAATCAGTAGAACACCCAAAGAGAGGCAAAAATCTCTCCTGAGCTCAATATCGTGTGGCAGCTTAGGATTACGGACAATTCTTCAGACTTTAGTTCAGGCTCATATCTACACCGAATCACATGGCTCCAGTTAGCATTCAGGTGCACACGCCCATAAGTGACTACTGAAGGTACTCCTTGTGCGGTTTGACTTGAGATTTGTATAGCGAAAATCTTTGTGTGCATTTTTCAAAAGTTGACTTATATCGAAAGCTCAAGCATTAAGGCTGCCTTATAAAGTAGTGGTTAATAAAAACAAAATAAATAAATAATAAGTAGAGAGGGAATTAGTTTGTAAATTGTTTAATTATTTACGGCACAGAAGTGCATAGCGGGAATGTCATAGATTGCATTCAGACCAGGCATAACATACGCTGTAATAGTCAGTAAAGACATTTGGCTAATAATGAGTGGACTACACTGTAAGTGGGACCTCTTACGCCCACGTTGGAGGCAACATAATTTACGATCGCCGCTGAGAATAAATCTCATCTACGATCGATAGCTAGATATCGATCGATACTGAGTTAAGGATCATTAGTCCCGCTCTGGGTAGGCTAGTTCTCCATCAGCGGCGGCGGCTGTATGATCTGTCTGCGTCAAATACTGATTTATCCCTGAATAACTGTCATTTCGATATTCTAAACTACATGCAGTTACTGCCAGCGGCTTCGTCCGCGTAAGATCCCGTTTTCTCGGTAGTAAGTATTATACACAGTATCTACATCCTTTAGTGTCCTTCTGCAGATCCTAGCGTACCTTGGTACCAAGAAGTTACAAAAGGGGTTGTTATATAGGTGTACCACTTATGACATCATCTCACCGGATAGAGAGGGAGTCAAACATATATTCTTGTACTGTGGCCTTTACAGTACAAAAATATATGTTTGACATAAGCCGCGGAAGTGAGCGCTAAAAATGAGGTGACCCGGGCGTCGATCAATATAACTTGCGATAGAAGCAAAACTATATCATATAATCTATACATAATTGCAAAAATAGTGTATGTTTACTTATGTACGCACGTACGAATTTGTACTACTCTTCTACGTGAAGTAACAAAATAAAAATAACTTCAAATATTTTATCCCGCGTGCCAGTTCTTTACATCAATCAATAGACATCATTCACCACCGTATACATTTAAGATACACACACACACACACATATATATATATACATATAAATATATTTTATTTGTACTGATATAAATAATGCTAATCATGCTCGCCTTGCTATCATTCAGGGTGTATTAACACTAACAGTGACGTACGGTAGTGAAACATGGGTATTGCAGAAGAAGCATGAAAGCAGGGTGAACGCTGAGGAGAAACTGAGAGCGCTAAGGAGTATGTGTGGAGTGAGAATGGTTGATGGAATAAAAAATAGCACGATACGAGAACTTTCTGGAATGAAAGTTGATGTAGCGACAAAAATTGAAAAGGGTATGCTGAGATGGTTTTGTCATTTAGAGTCGTGTCGATTTTAGAAGTCGATGTCGTTAAAATCACTCTCATTATATTTTCCTAACGCGTCAAAAGATATACAAGCAAATTTAATACTTCCGATTCCGATAGAAGTATTTTAAGACAAAGACAAAAGGACAAAAGCTCATGACCAAAAGAGATAGGGCCAAGATCAAATTGAGACGTGATCCATCCGATGAGCGTCATCGTGTCTATTTAGCACTTAGAAATCAGTGTAATAGAGCTTGCAGAAATGCGAAGCGTAAACACATCCATGACTCTATTGAAGGATGCACGCCTGGTAGTCTTTGGAAATATCTGAACAGCATAGGTATAGGAAAGAATAGATCGAACGACAACGAAAATCGTTTAAACCTGAACGACCTTAATAAACATTTTAGTTCCTCACCAGTGTCACTTAATCCTGCCATTAAGCAGGGTACTTTGGCCAAACTAATCAGCTCTTCTCCTACGGTTGCCGACAGAACACCACTTGACCTAGGATTGATCATGGTGGATGAGGTGGCGAAGATTATTCACACTATTAAATCCAGAGCGGTGGGAGAGGACAAAATTTGTCTTTACATAGTTACACCCGTAATTGTAGTACTAGCTCCTCTTCTAGTTAATATTTTAAATTGTTCGCTTACTACAGGTGTTTTTCCAGTTGGAAACATGGAAACATGGCCACGTGAGACTTCCAAAGAAACCTAATCCAAACTCCTTCACTCATTTTCGTCGGATAGCCATCCTCCCTGTTCTCTCTAAGATTCTTGAATACCATGTCCAACAACGCCTTACACGTTTTCTCTGTGAACATAACATTCTCAGTCAGCATCAGTCCGGTTTTCGCAGTGGTAATAGCACAACTTCGGCCCTTGTTAAAATTACAGACGATATCTGACTCAACATTGACAATAAAAAAGTAACTTTTCTTGTACTGCTAGATTTCACTAGCGCTTTTAATACTATTGACTTAGACATTTTGTTAGGAGTCCTACAGTCTTTCAACATATCGTTCAGCATAGTTTTATTCCTACCTTGTGGGCCGCAGGCAATTAGTGAAAATAGGAGATCACCGATCCGACTGGTGTGACCTGAGTGCTGGCCTCCCACAGGGTGCTGTGTTGTCACCCATTCTCTTTTCACTGTTCATAAATAGCATTGTTTCTTCTCTCTCTTGTTCTTACCATCTATATGCTGATGTCTTACAGATATATACAGCTGCTCCATTTCTTGATATTTCTTTAGCAGCGCATGCTATCAATAATGATCTTGCGATTATTGCTGATTGGTCCCATAGTTTCGGGCTTAAGGTCAATGCGGCCAAGTCACAAGCAATCATTATAGGCAGCCCCCAGTTTATTTCTAGACTGCATGATACGGTTCTTCCTTATATTCAGTTTGAAGATGACACAATCCCTTTTCTTCTACTGTTTCTAATTTGGGAATTATTATTGACCAATCTCTGTCGTGGGCCCCACATATCAATGAAGTCAGTCGTAGGATTTTCGCATCCCTCCACTCACTCCGACGACTGCAACTTTTTCTACCCAACCCAAGAAGTTGTTGGCTAGTTCCCTTCTCCTTCCTTTGCTTGATTACGGTGATGTCGCGTATCTAGATCCTTTCGAAGAATTGTTGGATAAATTGGAAAGACTACAAAACCTATGTATTCGCTTCATCTTTGGACTGCGGAAATACGATCACGTTTCGGAATACCGCAAACGTCTCAATTGGCTATCGATTAGAGATCGTAGGAAGGTGCACATTCTCTGCTTACTTTACAATGTTTTGTTTAATCCATCTGCACCTTCCTACATAAAGGCGACCATTCATTTTCGTGATGTGGACACTCGGTTGCGTTCCTGCGGTACACTTGTTCTCGACATTCCAAGTCAGAAAACAAATTCGTACTCACAGTCCTTTTCTACAAGTCTTTGGAACACACTTCCTCTAGAGGTAAGATTGGCTTCCTCTTTAGATTGCTTCAAACTCCGAGTCAAGAAATTTTAACTGGTGTTTTGTGATCATTTATGGATGCATTCCTAAAAATGTATCTCATATTTAATTGCGTTTCTGGTTGGCTTCGGCGGAATTTACTTACACTAAATGCTCATAAAACCCAATATCTCACATTCTCTATACGCGAACCACCTCCAAATTCTATTTCTAATCTGAAAATCACCGCCCATTCCCATGACCATACATATAATTACCCTTGCACCTGTCCCACTTTATGCTCGTCAAATTCCGTTAAATACCTTGGCATTATTTTAGACAACAGATTAAATTTTCATAAGCATATTAACGTCTTGGCTGGGAGAGTGCGCAAACTAATGTTCATTTTCAAAAAACTACGTCATGTTGCAGCGCCTAATATTATCAAAATGGCATATTCCGCACTCTGTCAGTCACTCCTTATCTACTGCATTACATCTTGGGGAGGCGCGTCTAAAACCTCGCTAATAAAACTGGAACGAGCACAGAGAGCCCTCCTTAAGGTGTGTACTTTTAAGCCCATTCTGTTCCCTACTTTTGAGCTGTATCAATTCTGTGAAGTCCTTACCGTCCGCCAGCTTCTCATTTTATATACGGTTCTTAAGCAACACAGTATTACCGAATCTCATATTTACCCCTCCCAATCCCGTCGGAACCACCTCGTAGCCAAATCGTACCTCTTTAACACTGCCTTCTCACATAATTTTTTTGGTTTCCTTGGTCCGTTTCTTTATAATTCGCTGCACAAAAAATTAAACTTATTGTCAAGTACTAGATTCATTTGTAAAAAAAAGGTCGTACATTTTCTACAAAGCCTAAATTACGAAGAGACTGAAAAACTATTGATTCCAGCTACCTAGTCCACATTAATAGTCTCATACAAGC
Source organism: Pyralis farinalis (assembly GCA_947507595.1). Classification (NCBI taxonomy): domain Eukaryota; kingdom Metazoa; phylum Arthropoda; class Insecta; order Lepidoptera; family Pyralidae; genus Pyralis; species Pyralis farinalis. Next base: position 18,282,392 of record OX382272.1, read on the forward strand.
ACTTTCCTCCAAATCTTCATTATCCCTGTATACTCACACAACAATTCTCACTACTCATACATACACACACCACTCAAACTCCGTCTCATACTTACGTACTTCATAGTCCCTGCCTCTCTCCTGCCATATCTTATATACCAAGTCCCTCACACAATACATTTCCTTACTGTTCTTCCTAACTGTAACTGCTACATTTTCCTCGAATACAAACACCCATACATATATAAATCCATCCACTCCATCCATCAATATACTCCACACAAACACTAGTATTCCCCTTCATTTTCAAAAAATAAAAAAATGTTGTTGTGTTTTGAAATGCGCCTTCCGTCCATGTCAAGTGGGGAGAGTACTGGTGACCAGAGTCACAGGCTCAGGCCTAGTTCAGGCGCCAGTCTCTCTCTCTCTCAATCTTAATTAGTATTACATATTTATATTTTCATTGTATACCTACCTAATAAGTAAGATTGTGAAGAGAGAAAAATAAATATATTATTATTATTATTATATTTTATTTTTATTCACGGGTATTATCCCGGTCATTTGATAGGCGTGCGCGGGGATATGAATCCAACGCGTAGAGGCCCTTTTAAGAAGATTCATGTTATGTTGTACACCCACCGAGACCCGCTCCTAAAAATATCGATAGAACCATATATCTATGAGCAGGTCACGGCAGGTATTGGGACTATTGCGAATGTGTAGGAAATGATTAGTCTATTGTAATGAGGTCTGGAGGGATTATTGGTAATGGGTTATTGCAGAAGTGGGACGGACACCTGCCATAACTATCATATCTGACTGTTATTTTTGGCAGGCGGTGGCTCGCCACTCACTAGATGGACCCCCGAAATGCCAGAGAAAGTCGGCCGGGGGCAACACCGGTGTGAGTGACTCAGGGGTGTTGAGAGGTGTGCTGCGCTTTCTCCGAAGTTACTCGCGGCGTTATGCCCTTTAACACTTCCACCCCTGGAGTATATCACCTGCTAGAGTAATATACTCTATCGACTCCTCTCTGGACGGCCAATGAAGGCAAGCCAGAGCTGAGAGTCCTGCGGGCCTTCTTGGATTTCCACTCCGACCGACGAAGACACGCCGGAGACGAAGGCCCTGATCGACTCTCTGGAGCACTCGGGTACCCGTGGTGTCGTTACGCACCAACAGCTCGCCACAAGCTGCCCTGCGGGGTTTATTAATTATTATTAATATTTGTTCGCTTTTAGTTTATGTACATAATGTATGTTCATATTTTTGTTCTTTTTATTTTTATGTTTTGTTTTGGTTTTAATAAATTCGGTATCCGTATTAGATAACCTTGTACTTTACTTTTAAGAAATTTATAGTATTGTTGTAGTGAGTGGGTGTACGTGTGCTCTTTCACCCATGTAAATTGTTCTATCAAAGACTCTAGGTTGGCTGGAAGAGATCTCTTTTAGGGATAAGTCCGCCTTTGTAACACTAGCTTTATTGTTATTGTAATCATCGATATTACGAGAAAAGATCAGTGGAAATACCGCCGGTAGTTTTCTTCGTGAATTCAGTGATTTCTAGAATCGTATTCCTAGGATTATTATTTGTGTTCGGATAAGACAACATTCGCCGGTTTTGCTAGTCTTTATAAAAAGTTTTCTTGGCCGAAAACAAGATATATCTTAGATAGATTCTTGCGCATATGTGCGTAGGTAATAGAGTCCAGAACAAAAATACTCTTGTACATAACACTTTGGCATGCTATATTCGTACTACCGAGACTTAAGCATTTAAACAAAAGCTATAAAACAATTTGGTCGTATTAAATGATATGCTCCGCAAGTGCCAATTTAATTCAACAATTAAACTAAGCAGACAATGCGCTTGGCACAATGGCCGACCCCGATATGTCGTGGAAACTGACACACCGCTGCTTTCCATTGATATCGCATATTACCGCCTTTCTTATTTTCTTCGGCGGGTGAACGCGCTCACTGCTCGCCTATTGTGAACGATGCGTCCAAATTGCACTTGTAACGTGACGTCATAAAGCGTCTGCTTAAGCCAAGTCTAGGGTTGCCGCATTTATTTTAATAATAGTAGCTATAATTTTAGCGGAAAATAAATGCGGCTTTGTTTGTAGTGAAGAGAAATTAAACGTTTAAGTAATATTTTTGAACTGCGTTCATTGCGATTAAATTTCTCTTACAACATATAATAATATATTAAAGTTAAATATCATCATTTATAGTATATTGATATTTTAACGCAAGATCGGCAACCCTAACGCTCAAATAAGTGAGTGTCGTGTATGTTAGCAAATCATAACTTATAATTATATACATAGTTTATGAATGAAGAGATTTTTACAGGGCTGGCAGTAAGCGCGACGCGAGTAAAAGTGATACACTTGGTGTTGCAAGCGTCGTTTGGCTACGTAAACTGTTTACAATCAGACGGGATGATACACACCAAATTAGTGGCATAAATATTGCTTGTGTCGTATTGGTTTAAATCAGCAATTCTTGTATGTCGTGCATGTCGGAAACGGATCTAACGATTTGAACGAAAGTTTGTATTTAGATATATTAAGGTTACTTCAAACTTCTCTACATAGTTGACTTTCTTGATAAATAAATGCGATTATATACAAAAAAAAAATAACAAAAATCCGAAAAATGTTCGGAGTCTGTAATAAATGTTCATTACATATTTCATAACGATCATAGATACGTTAGATACGTTAATAAAGAACAAACAAACAGATGTATCTATACAAGACATGAAACGGTATTTGTGATGTAACTTACCACCTTATAAGTTATCAGACTTACCAATTTTGAAATATGACTGCGAGGTTTTATAATGGTGATGCATCTATGTTTACTTGCTATGATTTTTACAGCTGAATCAACTTGACCTACCTGGCATTACCGTAATTTTAGTACGTATTTGTGAAGCAATGCTTTTCCAAATGATATTAAATTCTGTAGATAACATAGTGTTGTAAATTACTTGAAATAAATACGTCGTTTCATTAGATATATGTCGATAACTATTTATAGGATTTGTTGAAGTGTGAATTAGTTTATGATTCTTAGAGTTTGGTATTTACACAGTGCATTAATTATCACATTACTGTGATTAATGTGATAACAGATTTAAAAAAGGACGATGACACAACCTCCTAAGATAAGATAAGAATTTGATGTACGGTGCCTTAAGTAGAATGAGAAATGTGTGGTTCAAATATTAAGATAGAGCAGGTAATAGATTGCATGTGACGTGTAAGGTTCTCATTACTATGATGTACAGTACGTTTGGATAAATGTATCGTCAAAATCATCAAAAACCTCACTTAGTTTGACTGTTTTAAGTATTTTAACAACAATAACAAAATCTTAGGTTATTACAGCACAGAAACAATCAAATGAAAGTAGGCATGAATCTTTGTGAAATTGAGAAGTAAAATAATGATTTAGGTTTTTAAGTGACTTTTGCCCATAATCGTTATGGGTAATTAGCAAGGCAACTAGCTTATAGTCATACACTGTGAGTGAATTAACTTGGAAGATTCGTCTAATAATTGTTGGCATAGGGAGTGACAAGACATGGGCTTATCGTGTGGGTCCATAAGTAAGGATAATCATTTCTCATAAGCCGAAGCATGTGCTACAGATGAATGGTATTTAATAAAATAAAAATATAAACTTTTTCCTTCATAGAATGCCTACAAATAAATTGGTAGAAAGTTCAACCAGACGTTTTTTGTATAGATTACGGGCGAAGCAAGTCGCTATTCTTATAATATTGGACCACATACTTGTGAGAAGGTACTTCTACCAATTGTTTCTCTTTCATCACTGCACCATCACAGCTCTAGTAGCGGGCCGTGGGACTTAACAATAATTATGTTTCTTTTAATTTAGATGTAGTGGAATTCGGTTAGCTTACTACTACCTATAAGAAGGAATAATAAATATATGCTTTATGATGTTTTATCAGCTAATCTTTTTTGACATCTTTCTTTGTACATAAGTCGTACGAACTGTTTTGTTTTTGTATTCGATTTGATTGTGTTTATATTTTTATAAATCGTGACGCTAAGGCGAAGTGGCTATCTAATCGGGTATGTCTCTAGTTTCCCATGAGCTGTATGCACAGGAGGATTATGACCGAGTAACATGTACACATGCTTCTGTAGTTGTGGTTTAGACCAAGTGTCCCTCAAATACCACTTACTTGGTTTAACAGCATTTATCATCAATAGCCGTGATCGACTTTCTTACGTCTCCACCTACTCTCGGAACAGCTTGATACTGAAATATATCCTACTAAAAGGGAAGTAAAAAGCAAACATGAATGAGTTATATTGAAGTAACGAATGAGCATTTCTCGCAGCAAAACCTTAGTATTGCATATTTTTTAGAATCCTACTCGTATTTAATTCCTACATAACAATTGTAAAAGAAAGAAATCACGGCTTTTGAAATAAGGTTTGCCGTACGGTGTACATGGCAATTGTCAATGTCATTGGCAAATTACACTCTTTTTTTAAAACACAAATTTTGCGTGTTTATTTTATTCTGTTTTTTATGCTACGTCAGGAGGTATATAAGTATACGACTCACCTGATGTAAAGTGGTTTCCATAGTCTTCGAATGCATGCAATACATTGAGTATAGCTCGCGCCATGCCAGTTCTGCTGCTGACACAGCTATTCCTTAGGAGCGTACTGGTGAATACAATAACACCCATGGGAGTTATGATTTGGTAGCCGTTTTCTGTGAGGTGAAGGTATTTTCCTAGAGAGGCTGCGTTGATGCGCCTTACCTCTTTTGAAAATGGCATCTGAACTTAATGTAAAAAATATCTGTAGGTATATCTGATAGGCAGCGAGAAAGCTGTCTATCCTATTTAGGTACAAACAAAGCTCTGTTTAATTTTCTTTGAGTTAGATGATCGTCATTGTACGACTTATTTTACTGCGTAGTTTAGTGACATAACAACTTTTTTCACATACTCACAAAAACTGGCGTGAAATATTCGAGGATCGTGCCGTGGAAGTTTGCGTGAAAAACGAGTAAAATATAAAGAACTCTCACAATAGGCAGTGATTAGTTTTGTTCTGCCTTCGTTGAATGAAATAGATCGAAATATTAAACCCACTTAATGACGTCAGCTGGATAACTCAGATAAACTCATATGAACAAATCATTTTAACTTAAAACATGCCAGCTTCTTATTATTATTTAAGAGAGGCAGGAGGAATCAAAGCTGTCCATCTGGAGAAGTACCTTCACCTCACAAAAAACCACAGTCAAATAACAAGTCCCTCGAGGATTGTTGTATTCCCGCGTATGATTGAGGTCACCAGGAAGTTCCTAAGGAGTTGTTATGTTACCAGCCAAGGCGGAATCGTACGAGTGATACTTTATGTATCGCATGTGTTCATAGGCAACGATAATTCTTTACATCAGTTGGATATGTCTGCATGCTTCCCGACGTTGTACATAAACAAATATTTTTAATATATATATACGAATAGAGTCATATATGACACTTGGAATACGCGTAATCCCTTATAAGTATTCAATATTTATTATTCAGAATCTGTAAACAACTTAGCCGTTACTATTTAGTAAAGATTAGAGCATTTATGTAAGATAAAAGCATATAAATTTAAGTAGGTGCCTCTAAAATTGTACGATAAGATATAGATATCATCGACCACAGTTTCTCAGTAACCCTCTCTACGATAAACGTACTAGCTTTAATTATAAAATTGTCTCTCCAAAAAAATATAAAACGTATGAAAAAATAGAAGACGCTCGCAAAAAGCGAGACGCATAGGCTTGCACCTGCCAATGGTGTGTCGAGATACCGCGTTTTATATTTAGAACCACTTTATTTAAACTCACCGCCGAGCTTGAGGCTCGAGATAAAAAGGTTAACTTAGTGTACTTGCGGTGCATGGTTTATTAAGAACCATTTACTTTTCGCCATGATTGTATCAATCGACCGCATGCCCGGCAACGCTCTAGTGCTGAAAAAACAAAGAGAGTAATCACGTTCAAAATAAAGTTCGAATTTTGAAATATATTTAAGAAGAAATGCGATGCAAATTCCATGAGGGATTCTTCGGGACAATAAGCGTTGCTGAATATTTTCCCATTTTTGGATAATTTGCGGTGTGAATCAAAGTAATGTCGGAAATATGGAAGCAACATTGGTGATCCGAATTTGTGTTCGGTCTCTTTCGTATTGCCTCCAAAATCTGCTCGTTTCGAAGAAATTTCAACTACCGCCTTTATGTGGACATTTTGACTTCTACCGGAGTCGTTTGTGTACTCTAATGTATGTGAAGTAATCTTAAATATACTTGTTTGTTTGTTTGTTTATAAAACTTTATTGCATAATTTAACATTCAAAATACATAACAATAATAATACAAAAAAAAACTTAATCTAAATTATACAATGGCGGACTTATCCCAATAGGGATCTCTTCCAGTCAACCATGAATGCTTGAAAAGGAATTCAATTAATAGGTTTGGTGCAATTTACGCGCAATACACACTTCACGTTCAACACAAAATACCCAAACACACAGTACAAATACGCGTTAAAAAGTAGATGCTAATTTAAATATCAGAAGTAGAGTCGTAATGTTTCTTCACTTGTGATTTAAAGGAGTTATAAGATTGGGATAACTTCACACTGGTTGGGAGTGCGTTCCAGAGACGTACGGCTTGAACCGTAAAGGATTTAGAAAAATATTGGGAATTATGGGCAGGGATTTCTAAAAATAGATCGTTTCTAGGTCGAAGTCGGGTATCCATTACACGAAACTTGAAACACTCGTGGAGATATTTTGGAGCCGTAGGACTAAAAAGTATATGGAAAAGAAAAGATAGGGTATGAAGATTTCTACGGAGCCTAATGGGTAACAGATTAAGCTTTTTGCGATATTCAGAAATATGATCGAATTTCCGTAGACCAAAAACATATCTAATGCACATATTCTGAATACGCTCCAATTTGTCCAGCTTACCTGTATACTTGATACTGGCAAAATGTAAATCGGACACCATAACTAAATTAAAGAAAATTAACAATGACAAAATGAATTTAGAATGCGGTCATAATAATCTAAGTGCTTATCGGCAGACTAGGACCTTCGCAGTATATTTAAAAATTAAAAAGTAATTAAAAAAAGTGTTAGTTACTTTAACAAAATAGAATGAAAAGATGATCCGAGTTATTTAAGTGCTTCAGCAGGTTCGGTTAACATCGCTTCAAGTAGTGCTCATTCCAATGCTAGGATTTGCGTGCCCTCTTAATCAAGAGTTTAGAGTATACTCCGCCACGCTGTATAACTGCGAATAGGTGTCAGTTTACCCGTGCTGTGTACCGCGAGATTTTTTATAGAGCCGAAAGAACCGGGATAAAGTTCCAAACTGTATGTGTGGTAGCACGCCGCGGTAAATGGCATAATTTATGGATCTACCAACAATTTATTACTGTGCACTGCTTACAGGCTAATGTGAAGATCGAGATCTTTCATTCTACTTAGAATTGTAAATCTAAATTAATATTATAATAAATAACTCCATCACTTAACCATTGTTAGATTTTGTGGAATAGCTATTTTTGTGACCATTGGGAAATATAAATTACGCATTTATTTTCGAATACGAGTTCTATCATTACCTACTCATTACTCGCGCTTGTCAAATTCCCTGTAAAATTTCTCAACACCATTTTTAAGGAACCCGTGCTGCGGTCCGTTACTATATATATATATATATATATATATATAGGAGCACAACAAGACATTAATTTCTCAGTATTCAAGTCACACCTGATTATGTTCCTTAAAAAAAGACAAAGTATCAAGATGATTCCTTATGCGTTATCAGGGACCCGAAGTTATTCAAAGAGATAGTACACGGCCTCGACGTTCCCTGGGTTCAGTACTCAACGAGCCGGCGAAGTGAGAGCGCGCTCAGTTAGCGCCCGTTGAAGTCTCTACCATAGAGACACACTCACGATAGACTTTGTTACAATTATCTATAGTCTAAAGTGAATATTTTGAATGTTCAAGTGTTCTGTGATTGTTTTATACGTGATTATAAAATCTTCATACTTACTTGTGACATTTTTATAACTTTGACTTTTTGGCATCATCTTTTATTCGGTGAAATCTTAGGTGAGTGGATATAAAGAACTTTGTTTAAATTTGGAGTAATTATTTTAAACGTTTGCAAATTTATTATTATCTGAAATATCGACGATAGAGCTGGATTTTAGATTTCAAGAAAATACAACATTATTACGTGCCCGTACCAGCTATTTATTTCAAACTGAGAACCTGTTTTGCCACCTAAAGATAAGTTACAGTTAATATCGTTTGTAAGGTACAGACTGAATACTGCATTTCCAAACATACGAGTATTACATTGAAACCTTTACAGGAACTTTACTTTTAGATATGGTTTTTATAACTAAATAGTTGAACGAATTTCAATTATATATATTTAATTGAAATTTGAATTTTCTTTGTTAGTAAATATGTAAATGTGTAATATTGAGAGTTGTTAAGTTATCTCCAAAAGTATTTATAGTGTAGCATAAAAGCCATAGAGTTTAAGATATTTTATTAACTTTTAAAGGCGTGAGACTCAGATTTTAACCAACCTACTATGTTACTCGTACTTAGGTGCTAGTTTTTTAACGCAGTTCAAAAATAATGTAGTCCATGAGTATTTCGAATTTAACTTAAAAGAAGGATGAAAAACATTTTATGATTTCGGGCAATAATTTGATCAAATTTCCATTTTAACTAAATCTATTTATCATAACTTCACGCCAAATCACTTGTGGGATAGGCAGAAACAACCGAGCGCCACGTGACTCGATCATTACACATCTCACTCGCTTCTTTAACATTCATTGCTCCTCTCATGCACGCTTGCTGGTTTCTAAGGCTCCTGACATCACCTTCTGATAGAACACATTGAATCATAGAACACCAAGTTGGTCACGGGAGGTAAGGCTTGACCTTCCACTTTTGCGTTATATATCTGCTTCGACATTCTTTCATCCTACATTCTTTCTACATGTCCGAACCAACGGTGCATGCCTCTTCTTATTTTAACATCGACGTTCTCTTTCAGACCAACTCTATTTGTAACATCATTGCGAATATGGTCTACAAGCGTCACGCCACAACTTTTGCGCAACGTTCGCATTTCGACCGCGTTATCCTACTTTCATGATCTCTCTGCCTACCTAGCTCTCGCTTCCATAAGTAAGCGTTGGGACCAGCACTGAATTGTGTATAGCGAGCTGTGCCTTCTGGTTCAAGTTTAAATGAACTTCAATTAAATCTAATTACACCAAAAGGAAGAATTTCTTTTGCTAAAGCTTTTGCTATAGGTATTTCGTAAGTATATTCTTCTTAAGAGAATGTTAGAATTGAAACATCTTATACATTTTTAAAATGAACGGATCGGAGATTATGTCTGTGAAAAAATCTTATGAAAACTGCTCAATAAATATCAATGAAACTTGAGAATGGTACCAGTTTATTGCCTGGAGCAACATATAGGATACTTCTTATTTAGTGAAATTAAGTGGAGTGAGGTATGAACGGAAAATTATTTTTTTTATGTATAATACATATTTGGTAAAATAAATTGGCCCGGATAGCTAGTATTTATGAGACGATCAATGAATGTTAAAGAAGCGAATGAGTTATGTAAGGATCGAGTCACGTGGCGCTCAATTCTCTCTGCCTATCCATTAAGGGATTTGACGTGAAGTTATAGATAGATAGCTAGTATTTAAATGTAATCATATTTTATTACTTATTATATATTATTATATGTTGGGTTTTGTACTGCATACATAATTTAATGGCGTCAGTTGGACCGGATGCCAGAAAATGCCTGACTCTATCCTTTGCTAAATTATCCGGCTACCAAGAGTTCCAAGAAACCATTTAGAAACGCCGGCTGCCGCAGACTTGCCTTTTTCTAATACCTATTTTTATAAGTTTAATTAGACGTATAATGACAGAAAACTGCTCCGTGCTGCCTTAATTAGAAGACTTTCTATTATTATGTTTGTTGCATTTGTTTTTAATTTATATGCGAGTATTTTTGTTTAAATATTATTTTGAGATTACAGGAGTATGTATATGGACTATGTCTTTAACATACTCATGTCAATCAACAATATACTTAGATCTATATAGTCTGTAATCTATTAGAGATATAGAAAATTACATATATTCAATTATATTGCCGGATTCACGATCGGATTGTGACAAGAAAATATTCTTGACGGTGTTATAAACGAACAGCATGTGCAGTTTTATATGCTCTTTACTGTACATATATATATTTATGTACGAAATGTCTTATTTATTCCGTATTTCATTTTTGAAATTGTATATGCGTAAATAAATCATTCTTGTTAAATGAGTTATTTACGTTATATATACATTATGTTGTGGTTGTAATATCTTTATTGTACGATAAATTAAAAATAAATGTTACATATGTTTCGGGATACATGACTTACTAGTCGTCGTCGAAATCCACCTCACTTGCAGGTGGCGCATTTCGCTGGTTTGTAAACGAGAGTCAATTGAAACTATAAAATAGAGCCAAAAGTACTCTGAAAGATTGTCGCGCTCCTACGAGTTGTTGAGGTCACCACGAATGACGTGCAGTTATATGTAGTATCATACGCTATATTCTCTATATCCGTATAAAATAATTTTGTGAAATAAATAATAGGTCCATACGTAATCAGCTATCCACTTAATTCAAGATCAAATAATCGAATAAAAATATGACGCTTAGTTTAAAACCCTCAATAAGTGGGCGGGACATGCCGCAGTGATCCCGCGCGCTGGTACATATACCAATGTAATTGCGAAAGAGATATAGGAATAAGTTCGTACTTTGAAGACTAAAAGTCCAAGACGAGTGAAATGCGGCTATGGTAGGAAGGAATACCTCTCACTGAAGGGATGTCTTTCCAGCGGGTCACATTCTAATATACTCCTGTAATTAATCTGCACGTTGATAGTAGTTTTTTTTAGAAGATTGTGTCGGAAGTATATCATTTATTATCTATTTATGAACACGAAACGTTAAATATTATGATATTAATGTAGATGAAATAAGTTATATGCCAAGGTTTGTTTGTAATATACTCTCACCATGTTACAAAAGTTATTACAACTTTAATAAATGAAACTGTGATTAAAATTTGAAATTGTTGTAGGCGAATTATTATCGATACAGTTGTCACGTCTCAATATAACGTACTCACGTCTAAATGTTAATTATATCGATTGTACATTAAAATTAATGCATTGTTGATCGTATTTTGAAAGCAGACCACTGAAACTTTTGAAGCTACTGCAATAAACAATTCAACATTTCTCTCGTTAGGTCAATTGATGAGTGCCAACCCTGTCCATGCGTTTTTGAAACAGCCTGTGCAGCCTCTATTGTAGAACATCATTAATCGTTATAGTAAAACTAGTACAATTATTTTATCCCCACAAAATCGGCTATTACAAACCTGTTTTATTTAATCTTCGATTTTTAGTAATAAATAATTAATTACAACATAATATTTATTCATATTATTTTAATTACATATAACAATCTTAAGTAATTGTGCACACATATTTATGAAGTTCAGAAACCATAAACGAAAATCGAAGCTGCATCGTGTTTGTATAGGGAATATTTATTTTTTCAAATTGTCATGTTGTAAGACTCTATGAACACAGTAGACAAAATAGTCTTTTTTTTAAATTCTTGTCATTCTGTCTGTCGTTATGCGTGCATCATACAAAAACTAGTATAATACGACTATATTTATATTTATTTTGAAGAAATTATACAAGGTGATAGCTCAACATCCCGAATCAACATTTATGCTACATATAATGACGGTAATATCTACAATTCCTGGTGAAAAATTAAGAACCAAACTTGATGACTATATTACGGGCAGCTGCTGTCTACGCATGTGTATTTTGTTCTAAATAGTCATACAGCGGTACTCTACCGTCGGTACATAAGCCACAGTCATTTTGAAAATGTCCGTCCATTGTACATGCGTCATACAATAACTGCGGAAAGGATTTTTATAACAGTGTAAGTAATAGTTTTTGATCTAGGTACATGGGTACCTTTATCATGATTTTAAATTTTGAAAGTCATTATAATGTAATAAAAATATATTGAAATATTCAACTATACTGAATTAGAGATGCAAATTTTAATATATGTAGATACAAATTTGTGCTTATACGTTGGATTTCTTTTAGAAGCTTTTAATCTTTTCATCTATGCTATTATATATAAAGTATTAAAGAGTAAAAGAATTACGCTTAAATATGTATGGTTCCGCGCTGTAGTTTGAACGCGTTTACAGCTTCAGTTTGCGATGGCGACTGTACACTATTTCGAAAGCGACCACTTGCTAAGGCTGCATTCTTGTATCTCCATCTCGTCTGACCGGCCGCCGCCTGGGAGCAATCCTTGCACCATCATTATTGAGTCATTTTTCTTCAACATCTACCTAAGAAGCAAACATATATTTAATTATAAAGCCTTAAGTTACTTAATTGGAAAACTATGGACTATTACTGTAAACAAATTGACAAGTTACCGACTACTGCGGGAGACATTAACGTTTGAAATACTTACCGACTATCATTCACATGTTCATATTATAATTAGTTGGTACTTTTAAGTACATGTTTTTTTATAACGTATAAGTAGCAATAAGCATATAATCACCGGATATGAAGCGGTCCCTGTATCTACTGACGGATGCTAGCAACGCGTGGAGCAAGGCTCGCGCGTTGCCATCACCGCTATCTGCTAACATAAAAAAGCAAATGTTTTACATTATTAAGTGATTTTAAATTTATCCGTTGGAATTAATCTAATATATTTCATTAAGATAAATTCCACCTCCTAGAAAGCAGGGCCTGGAAGTAGAGTATCTAAATGGAGAATTCCGTAAACTTGATCTATTTGTCAAATAATAATAAAAAAGGAAGTATCTAAATACATTTTTTTATTGGTTTACCAGTGTACCATTACCCTTACTGTTGGAATACAACAATTCTCCTACGAATTGTGCTTGTGCATTGTTCTCTTTCTCCAGTTTTCGTCTCTTTTTACTAATCGGCAGGTTGCACCATGTGCATATGAGGTTAGCTTTAGTTTATTATTAGATTACGATGAGTCACTTATACATCAATAACTTTTTGGTAACTATGCTCACATGCAAAAAAAATACATTATAGTACAGTAGTCACAGATCACAGTTGCTGTGATCTGAGACTGACGATTGCATTAAAAAATCGGCCACCATTATCTATAAAAACGGCAAAAAAAAAACACGTTTGTTGTATGGGAGCCCCCCTTAAATATTTGTTTTATTTTAATTTAATTATTTATTCTTAAAGTAAATATATAACTAAATATTTTGTGAATATTTCAAGCGTCTACCTGTTGCCGTTATCAATATCTAGCAAAAATGATCAAAAAAATCACGTTTGTTGTATGGGAGCCCCATTAAATATTTATTTTATTCTATTTTTTAGTATTTGTTGTTATAGCGGCTACAGAAATACATCATCTGTGAAAATTTCAACTGTCTAACTATCACGGTTTATGAGATACAGCCTGGTGACAGACGGACGGACGGACGGAGGGACGGACAGCGGAGCCTCAGTAATAGGGTTCCGTTTTACCCTTTGGGTACGGAACCCTAAAAAGACTACTGTTATATATTGGTATTAGCTTTCGTAAGTTGGGTAAATTAAATGCTAAACTAAAACTGGCAAAAAAATAAAACTATAATTACAAATGTCACCTAAGGGTAAACTCAAATTTGGTACAACAAATGCCACAGGTTTTGATTATGCAACAATGAGTCATCGCTTGCACTGAAAACTGGAGAGCTAGTAAAGTGCCGAGTGTACACACCAACTGCCAGTTGGTTTCACCGCTTTCTGTTTATATGAGCGAAAATGTTTGAAGCTAAGTTATTTTACGATGGAGTATTATTATTTAAACTAGTTTGCATACTGGATGAGTGCGCTTTAGTCGAGACTGGTAATAATGAAGTCTATGGTAACTAATAATGGTAATATTTTTGACTGGTATTCATATATATGTGCAATTCTATTATCACTCCAAAACTTCTAGGTATCGGATTTTAACAAACAAAATATCAATACGAGTATATTGACCTTAATGCTGTGGGTAAGATTGGTATAATATATCACAATAAATTTTATACTGCGAACGTAATCCATCCAGATCAGACGAGTAAAACATGATTATTCACGATTTTTGTAATTTGTAATAAATTTGTCATATAAATGCGTGTTATTAATAATTAATTAAAAATCAACATAGCTAAATGTTTTTTGTGTGGAATGTTTTACTTGTTTTGAATTTGGAATTTTTGTGTAGAAATTTTGTGCTTGTTTATGGTTAGAGGGATGTCTGGGTTCGAATATTTTTTTTTATATACAAATGGGCGTAGTCCGGAAGCATACATGCTGATGTAAAGCGGATATCGTAGCCTATGAACGTTTGCAACACATTAAGTATCACTCGCGAGATGCCACCTCTGCTGCCAACACAGCAACTCCATAGGAGCTTACTAGTGGCCTCACTCACTCGCAACACAACAACACTCCAGGGACATGTTATTTGGCTACTGTTATCTGTGATGTTGTGGTGCTTTCTCAGACGGGCTGCTTTGATACGCTCTTCCTAAAACGGTGTTCATTTATAACATTTAATATTATTTATTATTCAATTTATTAGTTAAAGCCCTCATTTCTAACATCTAATCTATATTATTGGAAATAGCCACTATCGTTTCACCGACGTTCTAAAATGGGCAAAATCAAATTTTAGAAAATAAAATTGAAAGATGATGAATGAAAGAATGAATTGCGGAATGAAAGAAAGTATGATGTATGAATGTGTATTTATTATGTTTTAATTATTTTAAATGAGTATTTAACATGTACAAATAGTTGCTTAGATCGCCTTGCCCACGGCAGGGGTGTACGTTATTAAAAAAAAAAAACAAAAAAAAAAAAAAAAAAAACATCTAATCTAGCATATTCGCTTTTTCACAGCATATTTACGTACTAGTTATTTGAGGCACATAACTTGGACTTAATCTGAGTAAAGCAAATGATATACAATGTTGACCTTCATCAAATAACTTTAATCGTTAGAAATCAAATTATTTACGCCTACGTAAGCTATAATGTAATCGATTATTCGATAATATGGTAGGAAACAATTTAATCAATTATGAAAGCCTTGAATAAAAATCTTTATTCCTTTACGATCAGTGCGTTATTGAAGGGATAACTTCGTTAGACACGATGAAGCGATTTGCGATTTTGGGTCGCGGGAAATATTATGATCCATGTCACCGACATGCTAATGTCATCATCATCATATCAGCCGAAGGACGTCCACTGCTGAACATAGGCCTCGCCCTAATGGTTATGCAAAAAATGGCAGTCCATATAGTGCAGTTAATATGGTATAAAATAGGTCGAATTTTAATTTTTTTTTAATAACAACCAATCAGGCTGAAACAGGATGCACTCGATGGGGAAAAATATGTAGACAAAAGGACCCCAAATTATTTTTGTCCACAACTTATCAGCCTGACCGGTTTTTATTCAAAAAAATTTAAGTAAATAATACCGTATTGACTCCACTAACATGACTGTCAATGTTTTTCTATTATTTACTATTCAAAAAACTATACAAAGTAATATATCAAAGTAATTTGATATATCTTGTAATACCTGTGATTTCTTTTGGGTAAGCGAAATAACTATATTAGAAATTACAATTTTTCATAAAATTATTCCAGCGTGCCCATTTTCCAACCCTTCACGTAAGTATGCGACTGGGGTAGTGCCTCATAGTAGATCTTGGAAATTAATGCTAAAATGCAGTTTGGTATCTGTGGCATCATCTCAGTACTATTCATATTGTCGAATTTAGGCACTGACCAACAAATAGGTCATACACTGATTCCGCAATCTTGAACTATTACAATCACTTACTTATACTGAAACAGAACAATACACGAAAAATAAGTTTTTTTGCCAATTTGTCCATCAGAAATATATAATTTTGGTGTTTACAGCCATCGTCACAGGCATATAAGCGCAACCACGCATATACACACTTTTGCATACACACACACGCATCCAAACACACGTATAAGCTCTCACACGCATCCAGTCTCATTTATACGCATGCCTCATAATTATTATACCTAGATATAGCGGTTTCCGGGTGATACAAGCAATCATTCGCCTAAAAGGGATCTCCAAAAATAGTAGTAACAAAGCATGTAAGTATAATAAAAAAAAATGTATTTGTATCATATTATTCGTTAAATTATCCTTAATTTAGTGCATAAGAGATTGACCTGCGGATCAGAAAGTACTATAATTTGCAACTTCGTAGTCAGAATATCAAATCGCGAAACACAAACGTATACTGGGACATATCTTAAACGTGTGAGCTTATCATCAACTCATCATTTGGTGGTTCATTCGCGAATGACGCGCCTTTGACACCAACGCTCGTGGGTTCGATTCCCACACAAGGCAAACGTTTGTGTGCATGAACATGTCTGTTTGTCTTGGTCTGGATTTTTTAAGAGAGGTAGGGCGCATCAATACAGTCCGTCTCGGGAATTACCTCCACCTCACAGAAAACCGCAGCCAAATTACAACTCCCTAGAGGGTTGTTGTGTTCCTGCGTGTGAGTGAGGTCACCAGTAAGCTCCCAAGGAGTTGCTGTGTAAGCAGCAGAGGTGGCATCACGCGAGTGATAATTAATATATTGCAAGCGTTAATAGGCTACGGTACCCGCTTTACATCAGGGCCGTATGCTTGTATGCCTCCCGACGTAGAATAAAAAAGAAGTTTATAAAGTCGGTAGTGGTAGTGACCGTCAAGCCGCCGTGACGACTTGCGTAAGAATTACGACAAAAACGCACCGCTCGTGAATAAACGAGACCGGTTCAATAGAGTGCTAACGTTGTGAGAGATCTTCCAAATATGATTTTAAGGTTCATTTGTTAGATCTCTTTATATATTTATATATAGTAATGTCTTAGGTTTTCGCGATTATTATACATGAATTAAACAATTTTTAATGGAAGTATCGCGTGTTTTATTTATTTTGTTGAGCCTGACGTTTCGAATGCTTTGCAGCGTCCGTGGTCGCAGGAAGACTAAGGTGGCAATTGTCTTACCGAAGTAAGTTATTCAATTATTACATCTACCGACATGGATGGATCAATTATATACATACAAAAATCGCTCACGATGTCCGGATGTTTTTGAGTAGATCTCTGGGTTTGTGACTTGATTGAACAACAACCTTAGTCATAAAACACGCGATACTTCCTTTAAAAATTATTTAATTCAATATTTATATATATTTTTGACGAGCGCGGTGGCGTAGTGGTTTGTAACGCTACTTTGTAACCAACACTCGCGGGTTAAATTTCCACACAGGACAAGCATCTGCGTGCACGAACATGTCTCAGTCGCGAATGACGAGACTTTAACACCAACGTTCGTGGGTTCGATTCCCACACAAGGCAAACATTTGTGTGCATGAACATGTCTGTTTGTCTTGGTCTGGATGTTTTAAGAGAGGTAGGGTGCATGAAAGCAGCCCGTCTGGGGAATTACCTCCACCTCACAGATAACCGCACCCAAATAATAACTCCCTAGAGGGTTGTTGTGTTCCTGCGAGTGAGTACGGTCACCAGTAAGCTCCCAAGGAGTTGCTGTGTAAGCAGCAGAGGAGGCATCGCACGAGTGATACTTAATATATCTCAAGTGTTAATAGGCTGCGGTACCCGCTTTACATTAGGTGGGCCGCATGCTTGTATACCTCCCGATGCAGTATAAAAAAAAAATAGAAGTTTGCATTTCATTTTAATTACTCATATAGTCCATGGCTAATATAATTTTACGAGGTTTCTAATTATATATTTACATATTTTTTATTATTTTTAACAATAAAACTGGTGACCAAATCTGTAACTTATTTCGCTGCCAAAGTATACATTTTGGTTATAAAAGCCGAATCAAGAGAATCATTTACTTACATTTTTAATTTAATTAGGTATTCATTCATTTGCACATACATGGAACACCAGGTGCATGAATTCAAACATACCACTTTCACTTCTACATTCATCAACCTTTTCATGCATGCTTTTAGCAGAGAAATTCCATTGCATCGGAGAAAAGTTGCATATTCTATTACAATTGTACCTATAGTAAGCTAAATACAGACATCAATTTAATGATTGGTTACTCTTGGTTGTCCGCTGTGTGGCCTTCGGAGATCAATGTACTCGGGAACCTTCGATGACTTGTATTGCGCAAACTCTATCATAATTAACGAGCTTTCTTTGAAAGAAGACATTGTATAGGCACTTCATTTATTTTGAACCTACACTTTTTGTGATGATTGCTGTGCTGTCTGATGGAAGATTGACAGCTGAACAATTTTTGGCCGTGTAGTTAAGTGATAATACACAGGTATTATAAAGTACATATAGAATATTTACAAGCGCATAAACATTTCAGCGACAAGAAATACATTGGAATTCGAAATCTGAGCGAATACAATATCAATAGAGCAAATGGCGTGAAGATATACATGTATATGTATATCTGACGCGGTCCTTACATCCTTACTCGTACTTCACTCGCTTCTGTGACATTCATAGCTCTTTTCATTTTCTTTTCATTTTAATATGATGATAATATTTCTGTGTATACATGTGAAGTTTATGTACTCGTAGTTAGCAGTAGCCTTAAGTCTAAGGAAGATTTGTCTCAATTTGTGTTAATTCTACCGATTGCATAATTATCTATGAACAGGTTTATTATAAAGCTCATAACCTGCTTTTACCTACATATTCGTGTACTAGAACGGAAATGGTTGAATAATGTGCGAAGGATATCTATCGAGAACACGTAGGTTCCAAAATGAACTCAATATCGATGCTGTATTAAGAGTGCGCCTAAGAAAATGGAGGTTCTCGAATTTTTATATTTGTCAACAATGCGCAAACTGTTTGTCACGATTGACTTCGTAGTATGATTTTGACTCTATCTAATAATTGTTGTTCATTTTCAATAACTACATTTTTTTATTTTTGTATAATATTGATTAGTTGTCTTGAATAGGTATTATAATTTCAGTGTATAATTCTAGAATAACTTGTCTGTAGTGTAAGTATAATAATTAGTTGAACGCTTTAAGGTCGAATGTCTTAATAAAAATTGATATTCATAATGTAGAGCTTATTTCGAATTTAGTTATATTTTGATTGATAGACAACGAACCCGTCTGTCTTGTAATAACACGTAGACCTTGATTATCTATGTTAAACCGATACGATTAAAATAGTAAAAGTAAATATGCTAATAGCCAAAACTATCGAGTATTGTCGAAAGTGTGCGCCTATTTCAGGCTAAGGTCGCTGTACTTATACCTTTTTTTCAATGA
Source organism: Pyralis farinalis (assembly GCA_947507595.1). Classification (NCBI taxonomy): domain Eukaryota; kingdom Metazoa; phylum Arthropoda; class Insecta; order Lepidoptera; family Pyralidae; genus Pyralis; species Pyralis farinalis. Next base: position 18,302,010 of record OX382272.1, read on the forward strand.
TACTGAACTCTATTACCAATATCGTTATATACGAGTATGTACCTACGTGTCTAATAAGAAATGTTATTTAAAAGAGTACACACGAGTTGAGAGGTTCGTGTAATTAATTAGTATTACTAATGAAAAGTACTACGTTTACGCATAAAAAAGGTAGGAATTCCTTTAAAAATAATTAAATTCTCAATAAAAGTGATTCAAATTTACGCATGTAAATTTTTCTTTCTTTGATCGTATACATAGCTTATATGAAGTAAAGACACGCTCAGCTATAGTTTTGTCTTCAAGCTCTACACAGTAATTGGTCAGTTTAGTTGCGGGCGACACCTGGCTAGATGGTATCTAGGTGATGTATCGGCTGTGTTGCCTCTATACGTAGCTATATTAATGGCTCCAACCTCCGATTGCATTTACCCTTCAACGTATTGAGATGAAAAATTACCAATATTCATAACATTGGGCCTCGTTACGGCGAGTTCTGCGCTCATTTGTACATTGTTTCCACTATTGATTACACAAGTATCTCATATTATTTGTATTTCTTGGGAAATATTTATCCATCTATTATAACTTGTATGAGATTGATACCACCTTTATCATCATTATTGTTTAGAAACAGTTTTATTTAGCTTATTTTCGTTTATTGTAATATATTTTTTTGTTACTTCTGCTACATCTATTGTGATGATACACATCATCCATATTTTGGCCCCGTGACTTGATGTTTTAGGTATCAAGCAAAGTACTTGTTATGCTATTAGAGATATTAAACAAGAATAACTTACACTTTTGAATGCGCATATTTTATTACGTTATAAACTTCAGATTATTACTTAATCAGGTGGTGCGACGACAGAAAGTGGACCTTGTCATTAGTCTCTAGAAGACTGCATGGCTATTTGTCTTGCATGATTTTATTTATTTATTTATTTAGCCAAACTTACAACTATCTTTACAGGTGAAAACCTAATGCGACAGTGTAGCAATATACATATAGGTAAATAGGTAATTCTAAATATTATACATATCTACTTAATTACATTTTATAACATAGAACAAAAAGTATAGTCCTTGTGAGTCCACTCATAGTACAACAAAATAGGTCCAACTCGTTAGCCATGAGATTGATAACACGAAATGCGCGCGTCAGTGGCGCTACGCTCAGTCGATTTGTCACCTCAAAGCAAAAACTTTAGGTTAACATATACTATAGCTTCTAATTAAAATAAAAACATTTAACTTGAAAGCTTTTTTACAAATAAAAACTAGCAAGTCGCATAATACAAAGATGAACTTTTTTAAGAGAGGTAGGGCGCATCAAAACTGCCCGTTTGGGGAAGTATCTCCACCTCACAGAAAACCGCAGCCAAATAACAACTCATTAGAGGGTTGTTGTGTTCCTGCGTGTGAGTGAGGTCACCAGTATGCTCCCAAGGAGTTGCTGTGTAAGCAGCAGAGGAGGCATCGCGCGAGTGATACTTAATACATTACAAGCATTAATAGGCTACGGTAGCCGCTTTACATCAGTTGGCCGTATGCTTGTATGCCTCCCGACGTAGTATAAAAAAATCTGGCATGACTTTGTTATTAAAAATGTTGTATTAGAAATCTCATTTAAATCCGTAATACTTACAAGTCAATCAGTACAGATCATTTATGGCAAATAATTAAGGTTTGTCATTAGTTGCATAATATTCTATGTCTTTCATAAATATGTCGTATGCCGCCGTAGAAAAACATAATATACAACCAATCCATTTCCATACTGCACTCATCTCCATTGAATAAATTACAAAACTGACATTGGTCTACAATGTGGGTGTTCGAGAAAGTGATTTGTGTAGATTAATATCATAGTGGGTGTCATATGTTTAGTGTATGTTATCACATCGCATTATACGATCGAGCACTTGTTAAGATGTTATGCAAGTAACAAATAACCGTTCAAATTGTTTTAGCACGAGTTTATAACTTACTTATGACCTGTTATTATTGGTTGTATAACATTAATATAACTTACTTGTAGTAACCATTAAGTGTTTAATTGCCTATGGATTTTATAGCAACCGACTATAGACATTTATGATCAGTCTATTACGTGTGTTTTCACATTGATGGTGCGGATTACTGTCCACGACGCCATTTTACTTCAAATGCTATAAGCTTTCATGAATTAGACAAGGGCGTAAATGCACGTTTTGTTTCTCGAGATGATGATGTTATTGTTATGGTGTACAATTTTATTAGATGCATTTTCAGACCACGAATGTAGCAGCAATAAATAATTTTCGATTATTTGTTGCTGCCAGAGTGTTATTAATGATGATGTATAACAATCATTTTAGCGAAAGGGTAATTTTGTTAATAATAATTAAGTCTCCATTGTTGGTCTATTTATTCATAACAACTATAATGAGAAAGTGTGTCAGCTCAGGCAAAATGCTACTAGTAACATTTTTTGTATGTATGTATGTATATCTTCACGCCAGGTCCCTTGCGGGGTAGGCAGAGAGAACCGAGCGCCATAAGACGCGGTCCTTACACACTTCACTCGCTTCTTTCAAATTCATAGCTCTTTTCATGCACGCTCGCCGGTTCCTAAGGCTCCTGACATCACCTTCTGATAAAACACGACCAATTTGGTCATGGTAGGTTAGTTAGTCAGTAACATTTTTTAATATAGAATATTGTAACGATAAGATGTGCAAGCTGTGCAGAAGCACAAACCAGCGTCAAATGACAAAAGCGTAAATATGAAGTGGCACTACGGAGACGGCTTTAGTGATTGTGATACAATAATGCGAATTATACGATTATTCATGCGAATCCGTGTCGAAATTCGCTGCCGTAATAGGCGTAGATACTGAAAGATACTTTATCATATGTCAGAGCTTTATCAAAGAATAAACTTTACTCGTGTGATTAAATTGCTTTCAATACGATTCTGTATTCCTCAGGTACGTAAGTTACAGTCAGTAACTTATAGGTATACACACTGGTGTACTAACTATCGACTTTACGATATATACAGGCAGGTCAGGAGGTTAGGTGGTATTGTGCAAAAACTTTTTAATAAACGACATTTTATATGGCAGGTAGGTTATCTTAATGCATGCGCTGACATTATTTAACCTAAATAAAACATTAATTACTGTTCTTTAATTTACACATAGATAGTGTCAGTTTACTTGAGACAGATTGACATTTTGTTTAAGTAGAAATATTTTAAAATTAAAATGATTACATATCATTTTAATTTTAAAATTTATTTTTGACGTAAAATTTTTGCATCATGTTTTAGATATTAAAAAAACATACTATTTTTGTAGTTATTGTATTGTTGTTATTTAGGTTTCGTACTCCTAATACGCTTTCGAATTTCTCTTCCCATAACTTAATTAGTTGAAAAACCTAATCTGTGGTTACAATAATCGTGTACCTTAAAAGTGTTAAAGTCATGATATCTATTATTTATTAGGAACTAAACAATTTGCAAATGAATGGTTGTATACCAGTTTAACCAGTTGTTATCTACCAAACATAAATAATACAACGTATGTTGAATATTATGAAAGCGCGGACTTCCTTTCAAAGGTTCCATTAATGTTACATAATGATATTGATTAATCCCGCGTCCGTAGTTAATGTAGAAACTTTAAACGAAACATAAAAATATACCTATATTTTAAAAAGAAATAAGTAATTAAATAAGTACTTCCAGTACTTGGTCTCAGGTTTGAATCTTGCCATGTAATCCTAAATTCGTGTTATTGGATTTATGTACATATTTGTAAAATATTTGTAATCATCACTTGCTCGATGGTGAAGGAAAACATAGTGAGGAAGCGCGCAACTCTAGGAAATTATATTTACAAAGACGTGTGACCAAATCTAAGAAAGGTCTGGTTTTGCCTCTGGGTTGACGGTATGAGTCTTTCCATGTAAAAATCAGTATCTTCGCCAAATATTTAGGCTTAGATAGTAAACCCCGACATTCCTTAGGAATTAGAAAACGGCATAAAACTAAGAAGAAGACTTCCATGTAACCCAATTTGTTCGCCATTATAAATTCGAACATAAATTGGAAGCTCAAAATTACTTAATTCACCATCAGACTATGAGGTACAAACAAAAGGGCAAACCACGACGCCGTGAAGTCTTAGCCACACTCGATTACCTCCTAAGCGTAACAGCGGCATCTGTTTTAATTCTTTGTTTATGCATGTTTCGACTATGACGAAATCTATACCGTTAGGCAAAATTTAAACTGCTTTATCTATTTTTTGTTTTGATTCGCTTATTTGAAATCGGCCTTTTAGCTGACGACGTGGTCCATGATAAGGAAAATATTTCCTATATATTAATAGAAGATTCCACTTCTGGCAAAGAATAATATGTTATACGCTTTTAGTATTAAATATAGCTACAAATGCGAGTGACTAGAGTATGTTTTTAAGTAGATACAGTATTTCTTATTTCACAGTATTTATGTATGAATGTAGACGATGTATAGTAAAGAAAACCGTAACCCCAGACCGTCTGGTCACGGATAATCTCGGATAAGTATATCATATCTTTGATGGCATTCGCTTAATATTTTCATATAAAAAACGTAGTATGTACTTTATTTCACTCCGTATTTATTTTAATGTAGCCTGCCAGAGTTTTATCTACTCTGCTGGAAAGGGAAGCAGAGGACCTAGTGTCGAGACCATCATAACACATTACAGCTGTGCTGATGATTCCCATGCTGACGGCTTGCATGAAACTATTCACGTTTTTTTCAAAACACCCAGGATTTAAACGAAAAGGGGAACAATTGTATTGGAAACGAACTCCACATCTCTGTAGCTAAACAGAGATAGGCGATCCCGAACTTTTAAAAACAAATAAAGAACGCATGAAGTTTTCGCTATTTTGTTCAGCGACGATTGGGATTACAGCATCTAGTAGTGCTATATTATATGTAAAGTAATGATATTTGATTGTATTTCCCTTGACAAATTGTACCGGGTACAAAGATGTTATCCTTTTGCGTATGATGAGATGTCCATTCGATTAACGCAATAATACTACTCTAACATTTCCCCAATATGTTCTACATAAAAAAACTTGCTTTATTTAAATACCTACAGTAGAAATTTTAAACTAAGCTTTTTACTTCCATATTGCCTCCTGTACCTATATATATCTTCACGCCAGGTCCCTTGCGGGGTAGACAGAGAATACCGAGCGCCATAAGACGCGATCTTTACATACTTTCACTCGCTTCTCTAGCATTCATAGCTGTTATGTCGTTATTACATGACATTAATATTAGCAAAATCTTAATTAAAATCTGTTGCGTGATTTGAACCTACATTAAAGTAGTCCGTATGAAAGCCCATAGATAACTAATCCAAACTCGCTGCTCTGTAGTATATTTCATAATCATGACACTTTTCAAATTTCACCTAAATATTGGAGGTGGTTCCCGCCAAAAAAGTGGATAAAGTAAAATGAAGATGGTATCTATTTAGTACATCAATAAATTAATTGCTTTAGCTACGTCACAATATTCTTCTGTTCTTAACATTATCTCGTTTCCTAATACATTAGTATTGGCGAATTCCGCTACCTAAGCCTAAAAATTTGGCGCAGATACTAATTTTGATATGGAGCGACTGCTGTCAGACCTCCACAACACGGAGGAACAATCGGATCTATTCTGAGTTTACGTCACAATATTATATCTACACATATCTTCACGTCAGGTTCTTTACAGAGAGCACAATAAATCGTGGTCCTTACAAACAGTAACCTTTTCATGCAATTTCGCCAGTTTATATGGCTATCAAAGAACAGTCTAGTCATAAAAACTAAGTACTCCCTTTAGTGGTTTATACGATTTATATTCTAGTGTCTAAAAATCTATTTAAGATACCAATCCCAAATTTCACAAGTCCGAAGCGAATGTCAAATTGAAAATGTATCACCACTTTCCTTATAGGTACCAATTGTGTTATATTATACAACATCGTCGCGGGAGGCAACCGCAGATATAAAGAATAAAAAAGACATCTTGCGATTGCGATTCTACAGATCATAGATTGGACCGGGGTTCTTGTCCATTAGGACCGAAAGCTTCGCACCGGTGAATGGGTTCAACTTTTTTATTTTTATTTCGATTTGTAATGATATCTGCTCGTGGCCGTATCAAATAGCTGACTGCTCGATCTGGTTTTCAATAATAAGTGTTTGAAGTATTATTTTTGTTAAAGCAAGTTTGAATCATAATTCGTCCAATTGTATCTTCGCTTCGTGATACATGTTGAACGTTGGAATTCACGTAATGGCCTTATGAATGAGATATCGATATACTTACGATTCTCACTTATATGTATGACTAGCTGAAGCCCGCAGCTTCGCACGCATGAGATTTGGCTTTTAGTAGCCTTTATTTCTCTATAGACCTCAAATTCTTTCTGTTTAAAAAAAAACAAAGTTCAGAGTCTTAGATGCAACCATAGAGCGATTCAATTTTCATATAGCGCTATCTATTAACCTTTACGGGTGCCAAAAATTAAAGTGCAGTCTCCCGAAGGGGAAGATATTTCCCCCTAATTTTAACAGTTTTTCATATTTTACGCAGGAACCCTAAATATTTACGGGATAAACGTACCCTATATTGTGCTCTGAACAGTCGTCTACCTACCAGTGAAAGCCCCGTCAAAATCGGTCCAGCCGTTTCAGAGAATAGCCGGAACAAACAGACAGACAGTCAGACAGACAAAAATTGTAAAAAATATTCATTTTGGTATATGTACCGTGTATATATCCATATGCATTTAGTAAAAAGCGGTTATTTTAATATTACAAACAGACACTCCAACTTTATTTATCTGTATGTATAGATAAAAAAAAATGTGTAGTTATTTTATGTCACAAAAAATACGTATTCTGTGAAAATATAATAATAAAAATAAAAGTGCAAAGTCCCCCGAAGGGGAAGATATTTCCACCTAATTTTATCAGTTTTTCATATTTTACGCAGGAACCCTAAATATTTACGGGATAAAAAGTACCCTATATTGTGCTCTGAACAGTCGTCTACCTACCAGTGAAAGCCCCGTCAAAATCGGTCCAGCCGTTTCAGAGATTAGCCGGAACAAACAGACAGACAGACAGACAAAAATTGTAAAAATATTCATTTTGGTATATGTACCGTGTATATATTCATATGCATTTAGTAAAAAGCGGTTATTTTAATATTACAAACAGACACTCCAATTTTATTTATCTGTATAGATAATTGCCAATAGGATTGTTGTGAAACTCCAATTACTAATCTACCTATAATTATTATCAGTATGTAATTCTGCATACACTTAATACTTTAAAAAGTTCACGTGTGGCTATGCTCTTTTGGATACTATCCAGCCTGCAATATTGTTGGATATACATAACCTGATAATGTCTCAGAATATATATTTTAAGAGAGGTAGGGCGCATCAAAGCAGCCCGTCTGGGGAAGTACCTCCACCTCACAGAACCGCAGACAAATAACAACTCCCTAGAGGGTTGTTGTGTTCCTACGTGTGAGTGAGGTCACCAGTAAGCTGCCAAGGAGTTGCTGTATAAGCAGCAGAGGAGGCATCGCGCGAGTGATAATTAATATAACGCAAGCGTTAATAGGCTATGGTATCCGCTTTACACCAGGTAGGCCGTATGTTTGTATGCCTCCCGACGTAGTATAAAAAATAGGTCTTAACAAGTAATTTTTTAGAAGCCGTATTAATATTTTGCGATATAAACCTCCTTCAGTGTCACAAAACAGACAATAATCTGTTATTTGGCTGCAAGAACATTATAATGAATAATAGTCCTAGCAGAGAAGAGCTTCTGCATCTGATTTCCTAGAAGTATCATCTATCCATCTATCTGTAACTTCACGCAAAATCCCTTTCGGGGTAGGCAGAGAGAACCGAGCGTCACGTGACTCGATCCTTACATATCTCACTCGCTTCTTTAACATTCATTGCTCTTCTCATGCACGCTCGCCGGTTTCTAGGGCTCCTGACATCACCTTCTGATAGAGCACGATCAATTTGGTCATGGTAGGTAAGTCTTGGCCTTCCCCGGCTCCTACATCCTTCCACTTTTGCATTGTATATCTGCTTCGTCATTCTTTCATCTTGCATTCTTTCTACATGTCCTAGAAGTATCAGTACCCATTTATCCTTATTTCGGATCATATTGCCCAATCGACAAGGTCCACAACGTGCAGTGGCCATTAGATTTGGCTCTTGAATCGATTACTGAAACCTGATGTGCATTTCTATTAAATCCGTTTGTGCTGCCAACTTTTGCGCAAATCTTAACCTCACTTATTTTACCACCAGAAAATTTAGTGAAGTAATATTGCATCTATGGAATACGAATTCTAATTTGTATGTCAAACAGTTGCACAGAGTGCTGTTATGTAATACGCAGCCCAGTTTTACAGAATACCTATAATTTCTAGCAACTGTAACTCCTTTTGAATGCTAATTAAAAACAGTGGAAGAATGGTGTTTGCTGTAGTGAAAGTCCCTTGCGTAATGCTAATATGATTCTTTTTGATAACTAATTTAACTTATTTAAATTTTGACACGAGTTTTGTACGTTAATTGTATTTTGTAATCGATATAAATAAATAGTGTAGGACATACTACACAACTTGCTGGTATCATACCTTTCAAGCTAACTACATATGTATATGTATAGCTATGTATTTAACAGGGGAAATATATTTTGTTGCTTTCAGAAATAAACTTAATCATTTTTGTAGCATAAAGGGCGATGATCTAAAAACATGAAACTTAGCACAGTTATGTAACACGTTAACCTCCATATACTTCAGTATTAATTACTTAAAAAATTACAATAAATTAGAAGGGGGTCAAAAAATAGAAATGTAAAAAATCATTTTTAAAATTATTTAAATTTTCAAGTGCTGTATAAAGTGTCCTCAAGATAATGTCTCTCAGTTAAGGGATCTGCTAACACCACTTAAGTAAAATATCAATAATTCGCTATGCATACAATTAAAATTAAAAAATCGGCCAAGTGCGAGTGGGACTCGCGCACCAAGGGTTCCGTACCATTATCTATAAAAAGGCAATAAAATCACGTTTGTTGTATGGGAGCCCCCTTAAATATTTATTTTATTCTATTTTTTAGTATTTGTTGTTATAGCGGCAACAGAAATACATCATCTGTGAAAATTTCAACTGTCTAACTATCACGGTTCGTGAGATACAGCCTGGTGACAGACGGACGGACGGACGGACGGACAGCGGAGCCTCAGTAATAGGGTTCCGTTTTACCCTTTGGGTACGGAACCCTAAAAAGAATATTTTATACATAATTCATAAATACAATGAAATTTAGTACATTATAGCTTTTGAAACGAAGTGCTAAACGAGACCGTATCTGGCAATTTTCCTTTAAAAAACATTTGCATTCAACATATCATTATGTTTATCGGTTCTAAAAACACTACACGGCTTATTAAGCCACTGTATAATTTATTTTCTTATTTAATTGTTTAGCGGATGACTAATTGGTTACTGGCGTGGCGCTAACCAGTGGACATGTAGTGAACCGAGCGAGCGTAATAGCTCAGAAAAATGGCTGTCGAAAAATTTGGAGACTCTACTACTAAGATTTCGTAAGAGCCAAGAATACAATCCATCTGACGCGAAACGTTTACCGTGGTCTATGAACGTTTAATGCCGTATCTTTTCAGGAGTATACTGGTCACTACACATTCTTTAAAACTTTGAAACGTTTCAAGGAGATGTTATATGGCAGCGATTTTTGTGATAGTGTAGGTATTTGCGATTATAAACTTTCTGTATTTTGTAGTGTTGTACAGTATCGGTGCGTACAAATGTTAGTACGAGTATCATATTATGTTATGTTTTAAATGATGATTTAGTGAATTCAATATGTGAAGTGTAACTTTTTTGGAAATTTTACCAATCCATTTTTATTTTACAAAATTATTAACCGTTCTTTAGTATATTTAGTAACCAATTTTCAGAATTATCCTTACCGTTTTCAACAAAAAGAAAACATATTTTGCTTGTAAAGACCCCACTTTAATATTGAAGTCCATCAAAAGACTATGGATATTTACAAAATGTCTAGAATGTTGTACAGATAACAGCATTCTAGATATTTTAATAAAATATGTATGTTTTAAACACGGAATGATATTTATTGATACTACTACTACAACTTCACGCCAAATCCCTTGCGAGGTAGGCAGAGAGAACCGAGCGTCACGTGACTCGATCCTTACATATCTTACTCGCTTCTTTAACATTCATTGCTCTACTCATGCACGCTCGCCGGTTTCTATGGCTCCTGACATCACTTTCCGACCAATTTGGTCATGGTAGATTTATCTAAGCCTTCCTCGGCTCCTACATCCTTCATTTTTGAATGAATGAAAAAAAAATAACAAAATGATATTATAATATATTTATTGATAATATATTATATTACAACCGTAGAATACTGGCACGCGGGATGAAATTTTCAAAGTCATTCTGGTTTTGTTAAGCGAAAGAAGTATAACTTCTTACGTGCGTATATATATTTATACTCAAAAAGTACCTACACACTTTTTTATTATCGTCTAAAAAGATATCAATGATAGTAAAAAAGAATAGATAAACTAATATGGTGACAGTTCAATAATATATAAATTCTTAACATTAATGATCACCATTGAGTCTTGAAATGTTTTGATAACGATTGTGACCAGCTACTAGATTTATTACCAAAATTTGCGTAAACCTATCATTTTATATAAAAATTATGCAAAACTACGTAACAAAGTATGAATTTAAATTCACACGTGTCTGTAGGCCATCTTTTCAATATGAATTCATATGACTGAATAATCGTTCCATTGCATAACGTAATTATCAGTTTTCGTTTTATTCATAGGGCAATTTGTTTTCATTGGAAAGTGAACAATGTATGGGATTATGACATAATAAACATTTTGTGGCGCGGTGTGGTGATATATTTCTTATGAGATAGGCTATCTATTGTAATGGTTGAGTAACAATATAGAATTATTGCAGACTACACGACACGAAATAGATAACTATTCCCTGGTAACAAAATACCCATTTTTTTTTAAAGTTCACGTGAAGTACACCATTTATTTGGGCATAAATCCAAATTTCGATTTTTAGAGCAGACCTGTTTATGACATCACCATCAAGTAGGCCGTACGCTTATGTCACTTTTGTTGGTTGAACCTTGAAGGTTTTTCTATCTAAATGAGGTTGTGATCCAGGAAAGCTCGAGAATCGCTCTGCTCTCTATTGATATAATAATTAAATATTGTTGTGCCTCTTTAGAACGAAATTATTAATAGACGGGATGCATCAAATGCGGGCTGGCTGTGACTCAAAAAGTAATGTTAAACAAGTAACCCCTTTTTCGACATTTGCCTAATGAAATGCTTCAATAACAGTATTAGTACCGTTACGAAGGGTCACTGAACCCTAATCAACTGTAAAGTTAACAGTTATCAAATATTTAATTTGTGCAATCTTGTTCAGAAATTGAACTATCATCATATAACAGTTAAAGATGGCGTGCGGTACATACAAATGGAGAAAATATTTACGTGTGAGATGGTAATGTTGCTGTCTCATTATTGATCGATTTCAAGAAAGAAGCATTCAATTTGAAGGTAAAAACGGAAACTGTCTCAATGACTAACGTCTGTACAATTTACCATCCAAAATCAATGTGCCAAAGCGTTGGTAAGTAAGCTATGTTTAAATTTTGCGTAGTTTCATTAGATAATTAGTTAAGCGAAATATTGCATATCTAAGCAGCCCGACTGGATAGTTCCTTACAGAAAACCGCAGGCAAGTAACAGCTCCATGGAAGATTTTGAGCGATTGCGAGTAAGTGAGGTTACCAGTAAGCTTCTGAGAAGTTGTGCGTAGTGTCAGCACCAGGAGTGGCAATGCGGGTCTAGGTTACAAACGTTCATAGGCAATAGTAACCACATTATACCAGGTGGGCCTCATGCTTGTATGCCACCAGATGTTGTATAAAAAAGAAGCTGTGTAGGAATCCGCTAAGGCTAAGTAATGTAGAAAATTCGGAGGGAATACTGGGATATGAGCGGACAAAGTTGATGGTAACCTTTACTTATGGTTTAATATATTTCTTATTTTATTTTAAAATGACCGCGTACGCAAATCATCTGTATTATTTCAAAGCAGAGCGTCACATTTGAATTTTTATTTATATATACGGTGGATGACTATTAAATGGATTTTTTTTTCGATTAAGCAGGATCGATCAGACAAAAGCCTAAATATTTTCTGGCAGACTATAACAAATTAATATTGTAATAATGAATTTGTGTATGAAAAATATTACAGAGACAGGTACATATAAATCTATTACTTGTAATAAACTTTTTACATATAGGTATCTAACTATTATCTACCTTTATAACACGAGTGAGTAGAATTCTTGTACAGAGCGCTTTGTTGATGTTACAGTTGATTTTTTCAATGCTTGATATAGAAAAAAATGTAACTATAGCATCGTAGCTATAATGTTATTTACTTTTCAGTTATTAAAGAAATCTCTATAAATATAAGTACTTGAGACGATTGAAATATTATGATAATATTTATAATAATATTTGCGTGGTCACTGTTTAATTAATCACTGGGAAGAAATAACCGAGACTGGTTGTCTAAACTTTCACTTGTCAACGTTTTGCGAAGTCCCTACACATTGCAAGACGTAGTTAGAAGAAAGTTTTGAAGCTCGTTTCTAAAGATATTTGAATATGATTAAGAATACGAGGTTTTTATTTTTCTGTTGCGTCATACATTAGTTCGACGCAATAGAAAAATAAAAAAAGATGCTAGTAGAAATCGCGTCTGGTGTTCTCATATTGTTAGTTATAAATATTGCTAATGGATAAATTTAACGTAAAAGAAATGTATAATAAATAAAGATATATTAATTTAATTTTAGCTTTCGTTTTACTGTATGTATATCTTCACGCCAAGTCCCTTGCGGGGTAGTCAGAGAGAACCAAGCGTCATAAGACGCGGTCCTTACATACTTCACTCGCTTCTGTGACATTCATAGCTCTTTTCATGTTGCGAAGTTGCTATGTACTTGCGATGTAAAACCTTCCTACGTGCCATGTCAAGATTACATTACAACTAAAAGTACCATATGACTTTTGAGTATGCGCCATATTGCTATGAATATAACTTTAACTTTTGTTACATTGTTAGTTTCTTAGTTATGATATGAGTACCGTCGTGGTACCAACGCAGTTCAAACGGCACATAATATTAGCGAGTTAAGCAAGCGGTGTATTTTGTTTTTGTTTTGGAAATTTTAGTCTGAACAAAATTTGTAGCTGACTAGGGACAAAAATTGATATACAGGGGAGGTAATCAAACAGTATCCCAAAAACAATTTGAGTGTAAAAAGTTTATAGTGAGCACGTAGTGTGTCTTGACATCTGGTATAACGTTCGGGATATAATTCTGCACAGTGTACGCTTTATGTATTTGAGATTTGGATAACCTGTGTAGGGGGAACGTTTCAAAGAAATAATACGGTGAAAAACGACTACTAGAGTTCCATTCCCATCTACAGTATTTATATGGCAGAAGCATTAACATACTTATATTGAAATGATTATATAAATATATATTTACATTAAAAAAAGGATTGTTGATTTTTTTTTCATATTTTTTATAATTGCAATTTCATAGATAACGTTCGTGTGTTCCACAGAGCTCGTTTATCAAATATTAATGAGTCAAAATTAATGTATCAAATCGAAAATTAACGTCTCCATATTGTAACTTGTTGACAGTTTAAACCTGTAAATACTAAATATGCGAATATGCTAAGGATCCCTTACCATGCAATAAAGGGATGCAATGCAACTAAAGTGTGTCTCCAGTATTTGGTGACCGTGTAAAATCGTCCTTAATGGTCCGCATCGGTCGCGTCTCGGCCGCTTGGGTTATTCTCCACGCGAGGCCGCAGTCGCGACAACTTGTGGCTGCTTCCTCATTGCATTGCCTGCGAACCGGCCGGCTGTCAAGTTCATTTCTCAGGGCTACGAAAGTTCACCTTAATATGGGTTTATTTCAGTTCACGAATTTTGTATCGATTGTGTTAAGAAAATTGATGACTTACTTAGGTGAGTTGTGTTTTTTTTTTATATACAACGTCGGGAGGCATACAAGCATACGATCCACCTGATGTAAAGTAACTACTTTACGGTAACTACCGTAACCTATTAACGCTTGTAACATATATCACTCCTCTGCTGCTTACACAGCAACTCCTTAGGAGCTTACTGGTGACCTCACTCACACGCAGGAACACATCAACCCCCTAGGGAGTTGTTATTTGGCTGCGGTTTTCTGTAAGGTGGAGGTACTTCCCTAGACGGGCTGCTTTGATGCGCCCTACCTCTCTTAAAAACCGTTCGCTCAGTTCGTGTAACCGTTTGATCAGAATTGATTTGGAACATTCTAGCCTGCGGCATAGTCCATCTGTTTATTCACTTTCTACCTTTCTATGTGATGTTTCTATCATAATTATATTTACTAATTCGGTATTCTATTCATGTCTTCGCATCTCCAATTCGAAGGAAATTGGACGCCATATCATTTCCACATTATATTTTCATAGGTTTATTACAGTGTTAGTTACAGTGTTAGTTTTGTTTTGTTATGACTTTTAAGATTTTCTTTAAATACCTACTCAAAATATAATGTAAAGTACAGTAAGATTACCTCAGTAACATATATATATATGTATTAATAAATGACCGCATGTAGCATTTCATGTACCTGCGATAAACATAGAAAGTACCGCCGGTGAAAAGGCATCCTTGAAAACTGTTCATTATACACACAGCGACACCTCAAGCTAGACTGATTGACCTTTATACCGTTCTTACGGCGAACGCAGCAAAAGTAAAAATGGTGCTACGATTGTCTAACATGACTTGACGTATGTAAACTGTAATCAGAGGTGTGTCAATGAACTAAAGAAGTTTGTACAATAAAAATACTAGTGGTATTAATAATAAATATTACCGGTTCGTATTTTTTGTACTTCAAAAACGTTTGTGAATATCAAGTTACCAATTTTTACAACATTAAAGTAGCAAACACGTATGGCTTACTCAATAGCAAGTAGTTACAATATATTATATTATAAATTAATATAATCTATTCTGTTATCAGATTCTTCAAATATAAAATATTTACTCATGAAAAAGATGGCAAATTGTTTAAAGCCGCTGTGTATATAGCAAAGTTACAAACAAAACAGTATTTGTAAGTTTGATATATTTCCTTGATGCAGAAGTAATACATACATTTTTATGGTTTGGGAACTGATTTCTATCTGTGATATTATATCGATCTGTGATGCTATTTAATTCAAGAATCATTTAGAAAAGTGGCGATAATTTTTGGGTCGTTACTAAGTTCTCGTACGCTAAATTGTTTAAATAATTGGTGTCAAATACCTTATTTGCCTTGTATGAATTGATCTGGTTTTCATGTAACCTATTGTGTTAAATTTTCAATCTCATAAACTAATATTTTATATTTTATATAATAATTAGTAAAAAGTGTATCTTAGTTGAATTAGGTACATCGATTTTGATGAAATTTGACGCGGTAACAACATGAGACGTGGTTAATTTCTCAGATTTCGAACGATCGTACTAAAAGGAGAAAATTAGAAAAAAAATATTTTCTAGTTATTATTTTTTGCAATTTGTTATTTAACTATGACTAATCTTATTCATACCCACGACCGCGAAATTACGTTGTTTCTGCAAATGTTTATAAACAAAAGGTTATTACGTTAACCGTTGTAACTGTTTTGGTAGAGTATTAACTAAGGATGATTTAACAGTTTATGTGCGGTTATGCAATTGCCGTTAGTATAAATAGTAAAATTTTAGGATAAGCTTGTAAGTACTATACTTTTTGTTTGTATGTAATACAAAATGATGATTTGTGTATAATACTAAATATTTAAAGTTGAATATAGGCAAGTGAATTACAGCAATGTTATGATGAGCTCGTTAGAATAGTTAGAAATGGTTACTTCAACACCAAGGGTATATTATGTGATTCCCATAGACAACTAATATTTACGTATACGAATATATTTATCTGTCTTAGTTTTGGTGCTTACTTAAGTTAAAGTTCTATCTATAGCTTCACGCCAAATCCCTTGCGGAGTAGGCAGATACGAAATTTGGTGAATAGGTACCATTGGTTCTATAAAAGAATATAATATGTTTACTATTTATTGTCGCCATAACAAGATCCATAGGGGTGAAGCTGTAGAAATTAGTGAGTAATCTCTCTATAATATGTAGTGTTAGAGAGGTAAGGCGCATCAAAGCAAACCGTTCTTCACAAATAACAACTCCCTGGAGAGTCGTGATCTTGCGAGCGAGTGTGATTACTGGTAAAGCTCCTAAGGAGTTGCTGTGGTAGTCGCAGAGTTGGCATCGCGCGAGCGATTCTTAATGTACCTATTTTTTTTTTTTTTTAATATCGTGCACCCCTGCCGTGGGCAAGGCTGTTTATATACCTTTTAATTTCTTAATCTTAACTTTTAAATATTCTATTGTAAATAAACACATTCATTCATCATACTCTCTTCCATTCCGCACTTCATTCTTTCATTCATCATCTTTCAATTATATGTTCTAAAGTTTTTATTTCGCCCATTTTAGAACGCCGGTGAACTATCCTTATATATGTTGCCAGACTTCCCTCCCCATACTGCGTCAGTCCAGACACGGGCGACAGCGAGCTTCACAGCTCCACCTAATGTACCTATTGCAAGCATTCATATGCTATGCCTTCCGACGTTGTATAAAAATATATTTTAAAAAGTTTTACTTTTATAACCATCGTCTGTATAACTGCGAAGTAAACAATAACGCAGGTTTTCACTGGATGGTAATCGACTGATCCATTGTCTCGAAGCCGCGCAGTGACAAGATTTATCGTGTGAAACACACGATTAATCTTACACGCAAACAGGTGAGAGGTGATAACAGCTTTTAAAAATTTAGCTCTGCTGTTATTTTATTACAAAGAAGTATATAATTATGAGGAGCGCGAAGAATCGTTGCGCACGCCAACCTATTCAAATATATTATGTAACTAAAAATGTTCTTTATTTCTCCACATAAATACAATAAAAAATCGTATTTAAAGAAAATAAGTAACTCGTATGTAGGAAGCATTTTAAATTTTACAAAATATGGACGGAAAATAACGTTCTTTACTACTTAACGTTAAAATGCGTTAATGACTTATTTATTTGCGTTATATGACTTATTTATTTTCTCTGGAAGATAATGCCTAATTTTATATAGCAGTTTGATATTGGTGATTGTCTAATAACTAATTCCTATTTGAATTTAGGTATTGTTTACACTTAAAGATGAATATTTGTATGTATGTTTGTAAATCTTCACGCTAGGTCCCAGGCGGGGTAAGCAGAGAGAATAAAACGCGGTCCTTACGCACATCGCTCGCTTCTTTTCGTAGCTCTTTTCATTATTGTACACATGTATCGTCATTCTTTCATCCTGCATTCTTTCTACATGTCTGAATCAACGGAGCATGCCTTTTGTTATCTTAACATGGATAAGCGATTATAGCGAAGCGACAAGACAATTATATACAAGCATGTATAAAAACACATTGCGGTCCAACATATTTTTCACAACCGTCAAAATAAGTCCCTACGACTTACTAATTACAAATCTATTTTGACTAGTGTCCGCCCCAATGGTCGAAATTCGACCATAATAGATATTGATAATTGGAGAAAATATATACGAATTTGCATGTTTCCAATTTAATTTCCAACGTCTTTAATATTTTTTTATTGATAACATTAAAGCTCGTGAATGAAAAACGAAAATCGTTTGGCAAGCAGAGAACAAATGTACTGAATTGTTTTGTCTGTGCCGATTTACATAATTGTACATTATGCTTTGTACAATATAGTAAGAAAATAAACAGGAAGTATGCGAAAGTATTTGTCTCTATCTGTCTCTTATGTATACGTGTTTGTTACCTTTCACTACTAAACCGGGGAACGGATTGGGATGGACCTAGTATATAGGTAGTCTGGTACTTGGGGAAGAATATAAGGCACAGGATACTGATAAAGTACATCCACCTCACAGAAAACCGCAGCCAAATTACAAATCCCTGGATGAATTTAGTTGCGAATGAGTGAGTTATTGCTGGGCAAAAAGGGAGTAGGCAAGGCACGAGGGAAACTGCCTATATTGCAAGCGTCCATAGGCTAGAGTAACCACTTGACATCAGATTGGTATGCCTTTTTTATACTACGACAGGTCGTAGTATAAAAACATATTATTAAATTGCGAATGCAATATTTATAATCGACATTTACTAGTATTTATGTATATCTCAATAATATACCTAAAGAATTCATAAACCAGATTTGCGATAAAGCAAGATTTATGAACATATTTGGCAGTTAACAATAAACTGTTTCAAGGCATTATTTGCGCAAACTTCTATTTATTCAAATACAATTTAAATGCGCTTATCCTTTTTGAATAGGTCTATTTACATAATAAGATTGCTTTAAATCCAACAAGAGGTTGCACAAATTGAGATCGCGCTTAGATAGCTTCCGAAATAAATGACAATGCATCATTGTATTCATTTATACCACAAAACAAGCGAAACCACATTTGTTTTTATTAAAACTTGCTCCTTAAAAGCTCACAAGCTTTTTATATAATATTTTTATTCCACCACCGCGACATCAACTAAATCGTCCTACTGCGAACTCTTCACATGGAGGAGTATTGCAAGTTCATTGACTGTTTCTAAAACAAAACGTAATAACTAATCCATATTAAGGAAGAAGAAAAATAAAAACCGGTAAAATTACACCAGATATGGTAACATCGGCCAAAATATGGGGTAATTTACAGTATAATTATTTTTTATGTAGTATTTAAATACGTGCTAGTACATTAACAAATTGGGGCATAATACTAATGATAAATGTTTTTTTAGTTATTAAATGAATATTTTATTTTGCACTAAAACTATTACATAAAATTTTTGTTTATTACAGTTAAGCAAATAAAATAAAATGTAATTTTTATTACTATCGTAATATTACTTTATTCCTATATCTAATTCCTACATAGAATAATTGCTAAATTAGGAAATGTCTCGGTAAATTCTTAGTATCTAATTAACATATAGTTATTGTATTGTTGTGTTGTCTTTTTAAACTATTTAAAAAGTGGAGTAGATTCTATGTTCGTAGCGTATAATTTTTTTATGTACTCGTATCTTCACAGATATTTTAAGTTTTGGACAATACGTATCTGTTGAGATAGACTCAATGTAAATTTGGCGGTAAGTTTAAAAGATATTAAAAATAAACCTGTTAAGAACCGACTTTCTTTGTAGTCCTATTTGATTTCTGATCCGATTGTCATATCCATTTCTGTGTACACTTTTATTATAATTCATTGTAATTGGTGCAATTTTGATCTTTGATCGATTTTAAAGTCTTCTTTTTTCTAGTGTTATTCTGTTTCCTAATCCTTTAGGATTGGCGGGGTCCGCTGCCTAAGCCTAAGTATTTGGTGGAGATTGTGATTTTTAGAGAACGAATATTGTAGACCTCCACAAGTCAGAGTGAAAACCAGACCTCTCTTAGATTAGGTCACATGTCTTTTGAATTATAATTTCTTGGCAGTGCAAGTTTTCCTACGATGTTTTGCTTCACCGACGAGTCGATTAATTACATGTTTTTAATTTTTTTATTATTACAATATTTACATATAAATCTTTACAACTATTCTTTTACAGTATAATATAAATATAATAAAGTTTTTCTTTTATACTGGAGTTCATCGTCGATCATCCACATATTATAATTAGCCGAGAGGTAACATCAGATGTACACGTAGCCATAATATTGTAATTGATTTATAAAAATAATAAATAAAAATAAAAAAGTCAAGTCGGTAGGCAAATGAAAATATGTACAAATATCAAAGTACGAGTTTAGTATTTAGTTTGGTTTAGTATAATGGTCCAGGATTTGATCCAGGGTCCAGTCGTTTAATAGGCCGTTTTTTTTTATGCACTAGGCTATCGCTGCGAAATGTTTAATAAAGTCACCTTTTTATTTAAAAGTGTTTATTTTAAAAGCTTACGTTGAAATCATATAAATAAACCGAACGTCACGTCACGGGCGGTAACGTAGAGAGGGAGACCACGCGTGGTCATTCATCGGAAAATTGTTTGCATCAGATACCGGAGTCATTTACACACATTAGTCACGCTGTTTACACATTTCACGCATTCGCACATACCTACATATTATAATGATTGCTTATTGTTATAATTGCGATAATTCGAAATCGATTGCCTGTTTGGTTCAGTCATTAAATTATTGTAACGACGTATCATTATCATTCTTACGTTGTATACATTTAAAAATGGTATCGTTCTTTGTTCTACTAAACGATATATATAACGATAGATACGATATAACGGTTAAGATGGAGTTTTCACTATCATTTAGCGAATTTCTTTCGGAAGGTTTGTTATAAGAACCGCATGAAGCCGGAGTGTGTTTAGATAATCTTCCTTTCGTTCCATTGCCTGTTTGTCATGGTCTGGGTATTTTCTATGTATAATGAGTATGTATTTACTAAAAAAAATGTATTTACGTATGTTTATCAGTCCTCTAGTACCCATAACACAAGCTTCGCTTACTTTGGGGCTAAGTGGCGTTGTGTAATTTGTCCGAAAAAAAAAATTGCGATATAAAAAAATTGCTTTTTATCTATGTAATATTTACGCTTTTGCGAAGAGTATGGGATAACCAAAATATAATTGATAAGCACACTCCTTCTCTAGTAACTTATAGAAGTACACTGTAATAGAATGCACTTTTAGTTTGAACATGAACATTTTTACAGTACATAGATTATTTTAAATTATTGCGTTTAAATTGCGATTATATGGATTTGCGACAAGCACGTATATTTTTCTATAGTACTTAATTAAATTTGCAGATGATGTATTGTTTAAGGACATTATGTACATATTAACATTTAATTCTGTAAAAATATCATTTGAATGAGCATTGTTAGATTATCACAACGAGAAACTTTACACTAATTATTGATTTAACGAATGCGAAAAATAAATAAATTTCGCATCTACATATATTTATTGTTATTTATATTACGGTTTAAAATTATATAATCATTTTTTATATTATCGTCAACGGACTAATTGTATAAATTTATCTTTCAACATCGTTCTAACGCTCTAAATTTGAAACAAAACAACATGTTGACCGATGGGTGTAAAACAGATACCGTAGCATATAACGCTAGCAATACTCTACCGCAATTAACGCAGCAAGCCCTCTTAATCAATTTGTTTTTGTTTATTCGACGTCTGGAAGCATACAAGCATATGGTACATCTGATGGAAAGCGGTTACCGTAGCCTACGTACGCTCGCAATCCATTAAGTATCGCTCGCGCGATGCCACCTCTGCCGCTAGAACAGCAACTTCTTTTAGAAGTTTACTGGTGACCTCACTCACACACAGAAACACAACAACATTCTCTAGTGTTAATATTTGGCTGCGATTTTCTGTGAGGTGGAGATACTTCACCAAACTGGCTGCTTTGATGTGCCCTACCTCTCTTCATACACACAATTTTCACACATACAGGCTACTGATAAACTTACTCACTCGTAGGAAGATCGAGGTACTTCCACGGTCGGGATTCTTATTAAATACTAGCTGTGCCCGGGACTTCATCCGCGCGGAAGTTATTTTTTTATTATTTATTTATATTAATAAAAATAAATAAAATTTCTAAAATAAAAGTAGCCTAAGTTACTCCTTATTACATCAGCTATCTACCAGTGAAAGTCCCGTCAAAATCGCTCCAGGTGTTTCAGATATTACCCGGAACAAACAGACAGACAGACAAAAATAGTAAAAAAAATATTTTGGTATATGTACCGTGTATACATCCATATGCATTTAATAAAAAGCGGTTATTTTAATATTACAAACAGACACTCCATTTTTATTTATATATAGATAGAATATATAGATGGCTACTAGGTGAGGTTCGCTTTGATTCTATACACGATGCGGCTTCTAAATGATTATTATGTTCTATGGGTCGGAAAATGGATAGCTAACTCGATAAAATATACAAAGGAATAAAATCATGTCTTCAAATTCATTATGACCGTTAACATTCTGCTTCTGTGAACGACAAGATAACATACGATGAGCCAATTAACTGATGGCGCTATAGAAAATCACACAGAGACAATACAAGATCCCACCAGCAGATGGACACGCGTACAAAGAGATGACGCGCTTCACCGACAGGTACCATCAACTCGTCTAATTATGCGACGTCACAGGGTTGTAGTGCGCACACATTAGTTCTAAGCAATAGAAAAATAATTTTAGCTTAACGAAGCATAAGTATATAATATATATAAGTATATATATATATATATATGTGTATGAATATAAATGTAACTGTATTTATGTTATATATGTATTCATGTGAATATATTTATGGTATATATGTGTGTATTCGGTATGTATGTATTTATTTAAAATTTATTTAGGCACGTACTGCTGTCCGCTTCTGACGAATTATCCCACTGCTGAGGATTGGCTGGAAGAGATCTCAGAGATAAGCTCTAGAAGAGATTTTAGAGATAAGCTCGCCTCTGTACTATGTTTACTATACATTGTAACTTTTTTGTATATATATGTGCAATAAAGACTTTATAATAGTTAATAGATTCAGATGTCATTTTGCGAAAGTCAAACTTACAGGGTCCTTCCGCTACCGAACCGCTTTTGACTTTTGACGCTCGTGGGTTCGATTCCCACACAGGACACACATTTGTGCGCATAAACATGTCTGTTTGTCTTGGTCTGGGTGTTTTTAAGAGAGGTAGGGTGCATCAAAGCAGCCCGTCTGGGGAAGTACATCCACCTCACAGAAAAGCTTAGCCAAATAACAACCCTGTCGGGAGTTGATGTGTTAACAGCAGAGGTGGGCATCGTGCCAGTGATACTTAATGTATTACAAGCGTTCATAGGCTACGGTAAACACTTTACATCAGGCAGGCCGTGGGCTTTCGCAAAATAACGTCTGAATTTATTTCATAATTAACTATTTAATAGCAGCAAGTATAGCTGATTAGGTCAAGGTGCTTATTCGGTAGCGGAAGCACACAAAGTAGTTTAGATAAAATTGCCTGAAACTTTAATACATTAAAATAAAAGCGGTCGAGATGGGAGCAGAGCGCAAAATCTGCGGCGTAATGCTTGTAGACCGCGTTTATAATGATTTTTTAGAATTAGAGTTGGTTTGAAAGACAGGTGTTAACATAAGAAGAGTATTCTTTTTTTTTTTTTATTTATTTCAGACAACAGGTTTTACAACACGGGTCCATAGATACATACCTTAAATTAATATATATATAACAATATAAACTAATTACTAATTCCACGATTAGTCGGCGACGTGTAGCGCGTGTCGTTAGGCAACCGTCCTCGGAACTTCCGAAACACGATTCCCTCCGGCCAGAAATCTTCCTTCATGAACGTCGGCAGATGATGAGTTGGAACCCTCACCACAAAGGAACTAAAGTTTACCTTGTGGCGAGATTCCAGTCGCTCGACTCTCAAGGTGAAGTTGGTCTTCTTCTTCACATAGTCTACAACCTCCTCGACCCTTGTAGACCAGTGTTGTCTGGAAACGTACAACGGCGTCGCTGGTATTTCCACGCGCAGTTGTGACGATCCGGTCTGTGCGGTGCCGCAGTAGTTGCGGTTGGAGGGCTTCTTCTTCTTCTTTCTGTCCACTTGTATGAAGCCCTGCTCATTGCACTGGTTCTTGCGAGAACCCGGTTGCAGAGCCTTGCGAGCGGGCTCGCAACGACTTGCCTTCTCCCGTTTAGATGGTAGGTGAGTCGGTGGTAATGCAGTAACATTTGCGTAATCACGTCCCGGGGTTGACGTGTTTACATTTGTAGTCGGCTTCGCCGGTGAGCGGGCGGCATGGCTCGGTACGCTGCTCATAGTGACAGTAGTCGGTGACACCATTAAACTGCATATTATTGATTAGGACATGTGGAAATAATGCAAAAAGGAAAGAATGACGAAACAGATATATTACAATAAAGTAGTAGGATGTAGAAGCCGCAGAAGGCTAAGATTTAACCACCAAGACCAATTTTTACTTTTATTGGGTAATTCGTGGATCAAAATCGCGGCACTTGTCGGCTTATTGGTTAAAATATTATTCAAATAGTGTCAGTAGGTTCGAATTGCTGTGTGTATATATATATATATATAAAACATAACGTTTTTATGAGGGCGGGGTGCCCTAATGTGCAGTCAAGTGGTTTATTGGTTTGTGATCAACATACACCTACTGTAACGAAAAGTTCAGATCAATTCTACCAGAAATTCTGAAAAAAAACTAAGTACAAAGTTTTGTTAAGGTATTTACGGTTACACATACGTATGCACTTAGTCAGTACTCCTGAAACGTGAAAATATTGGGATGCAAAATTTTTATTGATATATAAAAATGATAATAAGCAAACATAAGATTTTCCATAACCTTTACTCGATGTGGTGTAGGTACTAAAATTTTGTATCGAATCCGTTTTATTTTTTGTTTTATGTGTAGCTGACCGATGTACACGCACTATTAAATAGTGATCGAAGCTCAGGGTGCATCGCACAGTAGAGGTGAGCAACCTCTGTGCGCGTCCTATTGTCAGTTGCATGTGGGAATGCAAAATGAAGCGCATACTACATACAAGATACGTTACGAATAAAAGTACATAGTGTGTGACATTCAATGTTTATGTATTGGTATCGCTTGTAAATTGTGTGTGGGATAAAGTGTCAATCAAATAAAGGTGGGTAATTTATGAAGCCATACGTGTTCTTACTCCTAAGATGTGTTCGGAAACTATTAATATGGACAACTAAAGAAATTTTTTAATCTAAGCAGCGTAAAGCCAATAAAATTTACTCATGCATGTATAAGGAATAAAATTTTGAATATCCTTAACGACGAGCTCTTTCAACTGATAACCATATCGTAATTATTTTTTCGATAACATGACGTTTTGTTTTTCTAATCTTTTAATATCGATGGAGTATCATTCTATTTGTCACGAGGTGCTGCCATGACGAATCGGACTGTACTTCAATTATCAAAATCCATTCTGCCATTTAGAAGTTATGGTATTATACTCGTAAAAAAGGGACAACCACACACATTGCACGTTACATTTCTGTATCATAAAATATATTTAGATCAGCGGCGACCTATAATTGAGTTGTACGTAGCTCAACCTCTTAGCCATGGTGGTGATTAAGAAGATGATGAGCTGCTATACGTCTGTATAACGTCATGTTCTCTGCCGGTTAGTAATCGAGAATCTAACGAAAGAAAGTTGAAATGTATACATATACAAGTTAGTCGATTTCCCAATTTTAGTCGCCCATCAATATCCTTTACCGCCCTAAGATTCTTTGTCAATTGCACATTTAACACATCTACGAACGATGAGGTCTATTATAATTTACAACTTTAATGTGACAGTTGTTAATGAGACTCAGGACTCTGTATTTGGGGCAATATTTTTATACATACATATTATCTACATTATATAAATAAGTCAACTAATATAAACATAGTTATTTTCACAGATGATACCAATCTCATTATACCTGTTGAAACTATGTGGAGTCTTACTGAGAAACTGAATTGACGAATATTGAGATTCGACAAATGTTCCCTTCTAACAGCTTAAAATTTTGATTAATAAACCATGTAACGAGTTTGGGTTATCCTATTTCGAAAATGTTAACTAATTGTCAAATTTGTCATAGAACATGTCGTACTGTTATACTATTGTCGTATTTTTTCATCTTTTAAATTTCGTTCTCCAAAAACTTTACATTTCCTTATTTAATCTTTAAAATGCGGAAGAATTGTAGGAACTTGAACCTCTAGTACACTATTCATTGTGGTGACAAAAGAATACACACCTTCTTCCTAGCATTATCCTATTTCCTAATCCATTAGTATTGGCGGGGTCTGCTACCTAAGCTTAAGAATTTGGCGAAGATTTTTACACACATTGTCTGCTGTCAGGAAAATCATTGGCTGTCTTTCGAAATATAATTTCTTGGACGTGCGGGTTTCTATGTCCATTTGATGAAGGGACCTTTTTTTTGCCACCTAAGTTGTTTATAAAACATCAACTTGTCATTTTTTTACTACCTTGAATACCAAGCATACATATGGCCGCCTTATGAAGCAGTCGTCTATAGATGCTTGCTAGGCAAGGAGTAACGTGTACGTGTTATCACGCCCACGGCAAATGCACATCACCTCCAGAGCTTCCTGGAGGCCTCTTTTGTACCTCTTACCAAGCCCTAACTCTCTGAAATTATTTACGATTTTTGAACCAATCGAAGGAATATTTTCAATGTTTTTACAGTTCTCAATGTGACTTGCGCTTAACTCCTAAAAAAATATTTTGCGTGTTAGTATACTATTAGTACTTTTACGATTTATGGATTACAGCAATTATCATAATTGGACTGTAGCATGAATGTTGCCTTTTAAGTTTAAGTTTGTGTAAAATATCGCTAATCAAAACTCAGCAATTTAGTAATTATAAACTGTTTTTAAATATCTTTATGTTTGTAAACATTTTATCACATTTAATAATCTTTACTTTTTATTTTCACGAAACGTAAATGATAAAAAGAAAACTATAATTAAATATACTGATTAATCCATTATTATCTATCAATATACCTGTTATCGATACAAAACATCATGGCAATCCACTTGCGCGGTTGGCAGAGGCGTTTTTCTCTGCTATAGGGCTCGGTCTGTATATTCCGCATCATCATTGATACCTTTTCATATTAAGGGAAATATGATTTACTGTACTTAGTAATTAATATTCGTTGAGTATGCTTTTAAATACATGTTTTTGTTTCTAGTTTCGATATGGAACCGACGAATACATGGATGTATTTCCTAATATTTTATTATTTAGATACATACAGGTTGACCTAATAAAAGTGTTATTGTGTATCATTACTACAAAATCCCTATTTCAGTAGATAGAAATAAAAATAAATAAGAAAGGAAATCATATTACTTCAGTGTACGTTCATGTTTACTCACAGGGATAGTGCATTCAATAGCTAAGATCGTTATCGATACCATTCAACTGTAATCGATACTCGAGTTACATTGTCAAGACTCTTTTGGATCATGTGTACCTTGATATGTTATTATATGTTAATGAGTATTTATATCATACAAAGGAATCATGACACAATCACAAGAGATTTCATCTAGATGGACGATTATACATCAAATTTTATTTACAGTGACAGTTAGAGTGGAATATATCTAAAAGAATGATAGGTGAATAGAGACATATTGCAACATTATCGTAGTATTGCTTAGCTTGACTGCTACACGGGGTGCCGATGTTATGTGGACATCAGTGGTTGGTTATCCATAGTTTTTTCTTATGCCGTACATTAGAATTGATCAGACGAAAAGTGAAATGCTTGCTCTTTACCAATTGCAACTGGTGATGGCTGAAAAAAGAGAGGGCGAGCCGATTCTATTTTTATGGTTCAATGGTTCAATATTCCTAAAACCCAAGGCATTACTACAGAACAATTGCTGTAAAACAGTTGTTAACTGGTCACATTTTTAACACTTTATGCGTGGCTAGCTATAAAAACTTCGCCTCTAAATCTATATTATTATATCATTAACATAAAATATACATAATAAGCATTAATTAACGACAACTTTAAGTTACGCATTTTCTATAATATACATTTAGCGATATTTTTAGGTTACACACATCCGCTGTAATTAATCAAATAAGAATAAAAGTTCGAGAGCTGACAGTTGCAAATTCAACCTCGTCAACAGATACTCGTACCATGGTAAGATTCTTTCTTGGCACGGTATCAAATAATTGGTCTCGTCAGAAAAACATAACGCAAGTAAAGAATTTCAGGGTCAGAAATGCAAGAGCGACACTCTAGTATTGTCCATAACTGCTAACTGCTTACGATCAGGCAGGCTATACGCAAGTTTGCAGAGCGGTACAAAAAATAAATACCTAAGATGTACCGAATATTAAATATAATGATGGGAATTTCATTTCGCTACCTATGTTTAATACTATCTGCAAAGGATTTTTGGTACATATTGGAATTGGCTCCCTAGTTTTTTTCTCCAAATAACAATTAACAAGAACTGGTACCAGTAGTTTTATATATTTTTCAATTTTTCAATTTCTACCAATTCATTTGTATGTATTCACAGCATAATATAACGTTTTTGAGCTATAGTGACAATGATCTCATCGTTCAAGATGAGGAAACTGATTTGGAGCCGGTGCTTTAGAGCATATATTTATATTACGTAAATATTATATATGAACGATAAATATGTAGCTCACGCACGCAAATTAGTTCCTCTAAGGGTTTTATAATCGGAAACGCTGTTATGTTGATATCTCAACACCAAGCGATTACTTCCTTGTGAAGTTTCTATTCACTATCACTACACATCACTAATTAATCTATACAGGGTGTTTGTGTATGAGATGTCATCGCGTATGTTTTTTTCTGCGAGAAAACAAAGCAAGTCTCTTTTGAATACAAAGTCATAATAGTTTATGTGAATGAATGTTTACTAATTTAATTTGCGTGGATTTATTAAAGAAACGATGTCTTCGCTTTCTTACGTGAACATTTACCCTCACGATAGAATACTATGTTTCGTCTAATAAACACTATCAAAATATGTCTACGTTTTCAATAATATTAAAAATGCGAATGTATGTCTGTCGGTACGTGTGTAATTTAGTACAGCAAACGTTACTGTAGCACAACTACCTCGAGTTAGTTTGAAAAATGTATAGTCTCGGCTCAAATCATTCATTACATCTTTAATTTGTTCTCAAAATAAATCTCTCAAAGAATATTGTTACCTATGTATTGACTCCATTAATTTCATCCACTTTAAATTCCATCTAGTTTTGGCAACTTTTGTAGTGGGCAAGTAATTTTATTAAATCTGATTAAGAATAACCTTTTCTTTGTCTATAACTATATATAACTTATATATAACTTTGTGCTATTCGATAATAAAATGTTTTTTTTTTGTTTTAGGTATGTCAACTGGTTTCCATCTACGTTGCTATGTAAGCAATATAATTAGGTAGGTATCTTAGTTCATAGTATTGGGTAAGTACAATTTTTCTATACTATACACTTAGCTTAATTAATTGAGAGTGATAGGCTTTCAAACATTTTATCATACAGTGTACACGCGAGAAATATACATATTTTTTAATGATTACCCACTTTCAACAAATGATCAATTAAAAGTAGAAAAACAGGTGCATAAGTAATTAGTGAACATAGAATACTTTTTATCTCAGACAAAAAAGATATAGCTTAAAAGTTATAATAGCCATAAATCTTTTAGACGCAAAAGATAACAGCCTGTATAATCTGTAAAGCATTGTTACATGAACTAAGTTAATCAGAGGTCTTAAACAATGGCTCATAATTTTGTAAGTGTTAATATAAAAATACAAGGCATTAATGTATTTTCTAGTATGCGCCATTAGAGGTGCTCTCATGAATTTATGCACACGCATAATAAAAATTTGCTGTTGTTATTATTAGATGCCACTCAGGCACGGAAAGATGTATATGTCTTTCTATTCAGTACACGTGAGATTAGCTTTGTCTGTAAAGGTAAGCTGCTTGCACTTCAAATAACTTACGCTTAAAATGTCATATCAACTTACATAGATATGCGATTGGTAGTATAGTCAGACGACCGGAGATAGCCCGCACATTGTTCAGCATAATAAGTAGCCACTGCTGCGATGGTCCTAAGAAGCATTAATATTTATTGGTATGCCGAAAAGGATATGACAGGTAGAGAATTTCGGGGCAATTGTTTTATGTACAATTTTGATTTGCAAACAAGATTACATCTTTTATCAAACAAATATGAGCTCATCTACTAACGGAGGATTACCACTAGTACGTTACTACATCTGCTGCTAATACAGTGTCTTTTTACAATATTCCTGCGGATTATACTCCCCTACAGGAACAATACAATCCTCTGGCTCAAGGAATTAGTATTCTCTGATTCGAAGTTGTAAATCTAGATCTGGATATTAGAATTCAGGTTGGGAAAATGGAGCAGGCTTTGAAAGAACCTATGTTCAATATAGAAGAGAGCAAATTTTGCTGATGGACACCTTTTTATGCTCTTGGAAATAAAAACAAAAATGTTTTTTTTCTTCAGTTTTTTTAATAACTAACTCGGGGCGGAGTAAAACCTTCTAAACAATGAAAAAAAATACGCATTCTATTTTAGTGAACGTGTACATTGTTATTACCATACCTATAGTTTATTTGGAATTGTAACTTTCATACAATAGCCTAATTTTACAAAATAAATTATACTTTAAAAAATAAGTTCAGAGGGACCACTGTTGACCGTATAGATTGGCACAATAAAATAAAGTTAGTTTATTGCAGTTAAGTTCTATTCGCATGTAGAGTATGCTTGTAAAAAACTTGTATAAAAACAAAAGAATGTTGGGTTCATTTCAGTAAAATTTGCTATCTCCAATATTCAACATACTCTTCCACCAAGGCGCGGCCTGTTCTTTTTGTCCATCCTGTATATACAATTATAATATACTAGTATATGCCCGTGGCTGGGATCGCGCGAGAATCCTGTTTATCGTGATATTAAGTAGCATATTTCCTTCTCCATGCAGTTGTGTCTGTGTTTTAAAGTGGTCCCTATGAGATGGGATAGCTGCCTATGATATTTTTATATTATCGTGCGATAAAGGTATTGTGTGATTTGTAAATTATAATTTGATATATTCCCAACTTCTATTCTACAATAACAATAAATTAAGCGCATGAGCAATTGTATACAACCTCGCTATTTGTATGCTCTTAATAACTCGCTTCAGGTAACGGGACCGTCGTTATTGTGTTTCCTACTGAGCATTCGCATATACAGAATTTCCCACTTATTCATTGCTTACTACTGTTTTGTGCGTGTGAACGCGCCCTATACCGTTTTGACGACTATGCTCAATATTCATGATTAGTACTATAGTTTCTATTCCGTTACAAAGGTAAATTTTATGGAATAAAACCAACCAAACCCGAAGAGCTTGGCACGCCCGAAAAATATTTAAGACTACACTTTATAAATGTGTTTTTTTAAATAGACTACATCTTGAGTCGCACTTTTGAGTGTTTTGTGTCCCTTGTACTGTCTTAAAACCATGCTCTTTCATGTAGAGCATGGTGTTCAGAAATATAGTGAATTCGCAACTACTCTTGTTTTAAAGCTAAAGTAGTATAAAAGGAAAGTAGTTAGACGTTAGTTTTAGAGGTTGACTCCGTAAAAAATTATCCTGCCAACGTTTATGACCCCAAAATGAAAAAATAATGGGACGCCAAGTCCCAGTATATTTTCCTTTTGAAGACAAAAAATATATTTGTACTCTACATAATTACTTCTAAATAATAACACTACATGACAGGTTTAAAAAATGTTTTCGGTTCCCTTTTCTGCATAGGGCTCCTATTATTTTTTTTAGTATATACTCAGTTTTGGATCAACATTCTATACAATATCTCCAAATTCAGATATGTATCTCATTATGTTTACGAGTTATTAACCTGTGACATATTGACAGACAGGTAGATAAACGGCAGATTGCCAATAGTAGTATTCTGTTTGTCTGTTAAATACGGAACTAAAAAAAAAACAAAAATGTATTTGAGAAATCATCTACTCGATCGAATATCTATCTCAAAGCTACTACGCGATCGAAACAACTTCGTTATCGCCTTTATTTCTTTACATTTAATTTTGTATATCTTTACGCCAGGTCCCATGCGTGTTAGGCAGAGAGAACCGAGCGCCATAAGTCGCGGTCCTTACATAATTCAATCGTTTCTCTAACATTTATAGTCCATTTAATTTTCTTCTACATAAACCACATTTCGGTTCAAATTTATCTTCTCAAACATATATAGGTACTTATATGTACAATACTATTATCTTCGTGACAATTTTTTATGTTTGTTATGTTATTTTTTATGTTTTGATACAGGTATTTGAGTCTAAAAGTTTAGGGCGAAGGTTAAAGTAATATTTTTTAGTAATATTTTTAATAGGAAACTGAAAAATAATATGTTTTTGTTTATTTTTTTACGAAATGTCCATATTGACAACACGGTACTTAAGTGACCTCGTTAATTCTTCGTATTTTGTAAAGTTTCTAGTCATTTTGTACGATATATTCGTACAAATCAATGTATAAACGCTATAACATATGATTATTGGTAAGCATCAAGAACATAAAATACAAGTAATTTCACGAAATCGTCGAAGTTGTTAACCTAAATCGTAAAGCTAGTATCGATGTGCCAGCGTTATACGATTACTATGTATTTTATTGGTGTTGAATACAAATGCTATGCCGTACACCATGAATCAATACACATTTCGTGAACTGAAACATTGATGGGAGTTGCTACACGCTTGGCATATAAACTTTTCTTAGACATGAAAGGAGGAATTCCTCATTTTTTTTTAACTTTGGTAACAACTGAAATGGTAAATAAGTTTATATACATCTGGTGTAGGAGAGGTAAGGCGCGTAGAAACAGTGCAACTGTAAAAATACCTTCAGCTCACTGAAGACCGAAGCAAATCTTGGGAGCGATGTATTGTTTTTGAAAGTAAGTGTACTTACCAGTAGGAACCTAAGGAATGGTTGTGTTAGGAATAGGAGAGCCAACGTGCAAGCGATTCTTTATGAATTGCAAGCCATAACTACAGTAACCACATTCAAAAATTTATAAAATTCATAATTCTTTATTTTCAAAAACCTTACAGAACTAATTATACAAATATATATAAATATTATCAATTTCTGGGGCTTTCCTAGCAAGCTTTTAAAAAAGCTTGTGCCAGAGGGTCCCGCTCTTTAAAATAACTTTGTTACGTAGGCCTAAATATAATATTTGATAAAATTAACAAATATAATAAATTAGCTTTTTTTATACCACTAAGGTGACAATCAAGCATACGCCATGTCTGATGGTAAACAGTCACCATAGCCTATGGACATTTGCAATTCCAGGGGTGTCACTTATGCGTTGCCGAACCTCTAAAACCTCTTGCTTGAATCCTATGCTGTAGTCCCTTGGAAACTCATTCCACAGCTTGAGAGCTCTCGGAAGAAAACTTCTCTGGAACCGCACAGTACGCGACCATTGCTATTTCAGCATGTGAGGGTGAACTTCCTTGTCATCGGCAAGCGGTGCGGTTATAAAAAATAGCTATCGGCATCACGCCGAACAATTCTTCAGAACATAACCCGTCGTACATACAATCGGTAGAACACACAAAGGCAGGCAAAATCTCTCGTAAAACTTAACTGTTCAGTTCTGTGGGTAAGCTTAGGATTGTCGACAATTCTCACAGATCGTCTCTGAATCGAATCACACGGTGCAAGCTGGTGGGGAGTGCGTGTAAGATAAGGTGAAATGGTATTTGTAGTGTAGACTCAGCTCTACGATTGACTCTTGGGGAAGCCTTTACTTTACTTCAGGTGGGCCGTATACTTGTTTGCCTTCCGACGTTGTAAACTAAAATAATAACTGCTAAGTGAACAGTTAACATAGTTAGAATTATTGTAGGTGGTAGGAATATTGTCATTTTTTCACCAACGCTACTAACGCAATACAAGCTAACGTAATAAGTTTACAGCAAAGTTATAAAAACCAGCTATGAGAGATGAATAATATTACTAAAAACAGTGACGTACCAAAAGGTAGACACGTTATACACCAATATTATTGTATTTTATAATGGTGCAACTAGTACTGTATCTACGTACAGTTACTTATTTATTTATTATGACGCTTTAAAAAAGAGACAAATGATATACAATACCTGTCGTTAGAAATAGATGAATCTTAAGAGATTTATGCTTTATGGCGAAATACGTATAGACGCGACGAGAGAGCGTGGTCAACTGAATGCGAGTTAGGCAATTACCTTACTTTCGTATTGCCATTCTAGAGCGTGTACGACGTATAGACTAAAAAGCTATGAATGCAAAAGAATCGAGTGAGGTGACCATTGCCTGCGTTTAGGTGGCTTTAATAACCTCCAGTCCCTCTATTACCCATGGTTTTAGGCAAATCTGTTGGTAATTTTAGAGCTGCTTGAAAACATCTTCCGTTGCCAAACCGCAGAGGTGCATCGTGACAATCGGGACCGCTTACGCTCTAAATTACGACAGAAAGAAGTCTGTAATGGGATGAAGGTTGATGTAAATATAATAATATAAATTGCATCCAATTCTGCCCATATATGGCACCGTTTAGCCTATTGTTTCACTAAAGACCCATTGAAGTACAAATTCGTAAAAAGTCAAAGTGAATGCCAAGGACCTAAGTTGACTGTTCAAAGTTTTTTGGACCGCAGTCATTTGTGAGAACTCCTCTAGTGAATAACAATACGGACAGGTTGATATTATAACGATAAGTAATAATGGTTATTAGCTTGTGAATACATCAGTTAAAATTATCATATGAAAAGTAAATGAAGGTTTATTTTTTCTACACAACGAAAAGTGAGTGGTTTCACGAAACTGCTGTAGACATTTTCAGGAACACCGTTCCTATATGAATTCTATATGTTTGTCTGTGCGTTTGTCTGCGCGTTAGTCGAGTAAAGTAAAGTAGAATAGGAATGTTCAGGAACACCGTTCCTATCTCTTAAGAAACATGGTCAAAATGGGCGACAAATAAAAAAAAATGTTATATAATTGACAAGCCAGACAGCCACAGGTGTTCCTCTGGTAATGCAAACTTGCGCATTCTCAACTGGTTAGTACTGAAATCAGTTGCACAACAGCCGTATGCCTTACCTTATGATAAGTAGTTACCGTAGTTGATCGATACCAGCAATACATGTATATTGTAATATTCCATTTATAAATTCAGTTGTAAGAGCAGTGATAACCCACACAAAGAACCGACCTTCTTATCTGAAGTCCCTGGTTGGTATCCCGGTGTGAGCATGTACAACTAAATTGGTGATTTCAGAGTTATGTATATAATTGTAATTATTATTTGCTCGGTGGTAAAGGAAAACATGACGAGGAAATCTGCATGTTTAAGAAATTATATTTCGAAAGACATGTGACCCAACTTAAGACAGGCCTGGTTTTCCTTCTGGGTTGAGAAGGTCTGACGGCAGGCTCTCTATGTAAAAATCAGTATCTTCGCCGAATCCTTAGTTTCAGATAGCTCACCTTGCCAATCTTTGTGGACTTTTGACGAGCTCAGTGGCTCAGTCGTGAATGACGCCATTTCATACCAACACTCGTGGGTTCGATTCCCATACAAGACAAACAAGTTTGTCTTGGTCTGGATATTTAAATTTAAAGGTAGGGCGCATCAAAGCAGCGCGTCTGGGGATGTACCTCCAAAACCGCAGCCAAATAACAACTGCGTTGTGTTTTGTTTGTGTTCCTGCGTGTGAGTGAGGTCACCAGTAAAACTCCTAAGGAGTTGCTGTGTTAGCAGCAGAGGAGGTATCGCGCGAGTGATAATGTATTACAAGCATTCATAGGCTACGGTAACCGCTTTACATCAGGTGGGCCGTATGCTTGTATGACTCCCGACATTGTATATAAAAAAAAGATTAGGAAACGGAATAACGCTAGGACGAAGAATCCATTTATGTACAATACAATACATGTTTCATACATGTATGTATATGTTGATAAGAATATCCGTACCCATCTTCTTCTTCTATACACCTATTCGTTTAAATAGCCTTTTAGTGGTATTTAAAACGACAATGTTACATGTAATAACTTTCTCGGGCCATATCGCGACTGGCTCACCTTGTAAGTCCTCCAACAGGTAATTTCTCCCGCATCTCGCTGGGTGCCAATACGCCAATGTAATTTCTTTTCTTCGCAACTTAAGTAGGCTAGTCGTAATGAGTTGTTTCCCTTCTATTCGAGTTTGATGAAATTACATGTTTAGTAACAGACGATTTATGTAGAGAGCAGACTTGTGCCACAGAATAGATATCTAATATAGCACTGAGTATGATAAGAACAGTGAATTTTAATACATACAAACTGTGTAGTTTTTAGTAAATTTTTGATTGAAACAATTGTTTTGGCACTGCTATAAATTTTGTGTATAACGTCGGGTGACAATACAAGGCATATCTGATGCGAAGCGTTTACCACAGCCTATTTAGTCATAGTACTACGAGAACTGTGGCATCTATGGCCATTCCCGGTGCTGTCGCACCAACTCCGTGGCATTTTACGGTCTTAATTTAAGTAATCTGCGATAACGCGTTGTTTAAAACCTCCGAAATATTTTGTTGAATCTAAAGTAATATACTTAAGGCGAAAGTACCTCTCTTTGTCTGTTTGTATGTGTCTTTGTTTCTTACTTTTTTACGAGTGACGAGTTTTTTACGAGATATGCTGGGACCATGTATGTGTAAAGCTAGTGCTCTGAATAATCTAACAATTTAAATATAATTTTTTTTTTTGTGCTCTGACAGCATTAATAATTTGATAAGCTCAAGAATTAAATAATAATTGAATTAAACAATACGCGATACTTCCGTTAAAAATTGTTTAATTCAATATGTAACAATCGCGAAAACCTAAGACAATACTAATTAAATAATAAATATACTGAAAACTGAAAAGCTACGTAGCAAAGACGAAATAATGAAAACAACCAACCAAGAGATTATTTTAATAATAAAGGAAATCTTTTTTAATTCTAGTTGTATTGCGCGTATATAATAATATAAAAACTATAACAAAAATTAAAAAAATATTTATTCAAGATGCACTTGTGTTGATTCGAAAGGTAGGTTTTTAAAGAGCTTTTAATGATCTCATGTAGGTACAGGTATTTTGAAATAGAGTTGAGAATTAATTCTGGAAGGCCTTGCTGTACATATATCCTAGGAAGGAAGTCGATTTCTGGATCTCAGTAATTAACTTTCGACTACTACGTTGAAATACTGTGACATAATGTTACACATATATGGCAAATTCCAGTCCAATTGACAATTTTACAAGTACTCTAAAATTATCATGCATAATTTAAAGCAGATACAAATGGAGAGACGTTAATATTGATTATAAAAACAATTCGTTTTACGCAATGAAGAACATTTATTTTGATTGAACAGTTACCTCATGCAATCATAATATTATGTCTCTAGCTTTATAGTTGTTTAAAGACAGACCAGTTCAGTATCCAAACAAGTAACTTTCATCCTTCATAAAATACAAGATTGGAACTGCGAGTGTAAGTTTTATACTTTCAAAATACATTTTCTAGTTACGTTCCACTGATTTATAAATCATGTTATTGTCTATAGTGTCCAATAAATAATGTTTCTGTTGATAGGGTATGTTGTCACAGGAACAAAGTTGTAAGTTGATTGGATCTTGAGGACCAGCACAGCGGGAAGAAACAACGTTTAGTACCTATGTCCAAACATAATTTAAGAAAATTGTTTGTAAGTTCTTTGATTCTTTATTTGTGTTCTACAAGGGATCCTAGTAAGTCAATATTCTTAGCGAGATTATGCATCGATGTCTAGTGGTGCAACGAAACAAAGCAATGTCGACCGCAGCCTGTCTATGGATGGGTTTATCTATTTCGAGTTTCTCCGTTGTTCGGAGGGCACATTAAGGCGTCAGTCCCGGCTGTTGTCGATAGATGACAGTCGTTAAGGTAAGTCAGTGGCCCTCGGGCGGCTTGAATACACTGGCCTCCGCCAATCCGGATTTGAGCAGCGTGGTGGAGTATGCTCTAAACCCTTTTGGTTCAAGGGAGACCCGTATCCCTGCAGTGGGATGAGTAAGGGTTGAGCTGGTGTGGTCTAGTGGTGATTTATTTATTGTACAGAATGATAATTAAGGCTATTAAGAGAGGTAGGGCGCATCAAAGCAGCCCGTCTAGGGTACCTCACAGAAAAACGCAGCCAAATAACAACTCCCTGTAGGATATTTGTGTTCCTGTGTGTGAGTGAGGTCACCAGTAAGCTCCTAAGGAGTTGCTGTGTTAGCAGCATAGATGATATCCCGCGAGTGATACGTAATGTGTTCGTAGGCTACGGTAACCGCTTCACATTAGGTGGGCCGTGTGATTGCATACCTCCCGACGTAGTATAAAAAATATTTGTGCAAGAATAAAATCAAAATATCATAAATATTCCCGATCATTAATAATACCTTTTAGGGTTTCATAAAAAAACCTTTTAGAGCAAAAATGTAAAATACTGTGATAAAGACCATTTTTGTCATCCTTTCAATAGTAATTGAAAACATATTCATATATGCCTCCGTAGGTCCTACCCTACTAAATCTATGGTAAAAAATATCCTGAACAAAAAGACAGTAGTGTTGCCAGTTTCGCCACGTATACCCTCTATGAGACGTTCTCTAATAAATTAGGCGTGGCCCATTACAATTTAGTAATCTATTTCTTTACTTACTTGCCGAGTAACCAGTGATTGGCCGGTTTGAACAACTTTCAGTCAATTATCTGCACCGGACAGGACTGCTTAGTTTGGTCGATAAACTTAAACACGTAGGTAGGCTTGCCCAAGTGTTCTTGTTCTATTGCGTAGAGGATATTACTGTAATAGTACTCGTAGTTTAATACGCTATATTTATATTTAAAGTTTCTGTATCCATACAGTAGTATTTATGAGTGCTGTAGGATTTTATATGATATGTATGGGAATAAATTAACTGCATAGTACAGAAAGTCAACTGCAAACCTATATCTAGGGTAGATCTGGGTATTATAAGTTTTCCCTAATGATTTCTGCTATATGAGGTCGGCTTTCGCATTCGCCTCTTCTGGTTAATCGCTTGAGATCATCGGCCAGCGGCAGCACTCTTTCCTTATGTCCTATATGTGAACCTGTCTGCAAACCTATATCTAGGGTAGATCTGGGTATTATAAGTTTTCCCTAATGATTTCTGCTATATGAGGTCGGCTTTCGCATTCGCCTCTTCTGGTTAATCGCTTGAGATCATCGGCCAGCGGCAGTACTCTTTCCTTATGTCCTATATGTGAACCTGTCTGCAAACCTATATCTAGGGTAGATCTGGGTATTATAAGTTTTCCCTAATGATTTCTGCTATATGAGGTCGGCTTTCGCATTCGCCTCTTCTGGTTAATCGCTTGAGATCATCGGCCAGCGGCAGTACTCTTTCCTTATGTCCTATATGTGAACCTGTCTGCAAACCTATATCTAGGGTAGATCTGGGTATTATAAGTTTTCCCTAATGATTTCTGCCATATGAGGTCGGCTTTCGCATTCGCCTCTTCTGGTTAATCGCTTGAGATCATCGGCCAGCGGCAGCACTCTTTCCTTATATCCTATATTGACTCATTACAATAGGCTCTCCACCCATAAAAACCAATAGGATCAAGCAGATTGCGGTAACTTACACGTACGTAAGACGCTGTCGGGATCCTCTCCTGCTCCACCTTAGAGGGCATTATAAACCGCTGGTCCCAACTGCAGCCGATAGGTAAAGTCCTTCGATTGAAAGGCTTTACAGTCATCTACCGCAACCGTATCCCAACAGTGAGATAAGTAATAGTAATAGCACACAG
The DNA here is from genome assembly GCA_947507595.1 of Pyralis farinalis. Taxonomy (NCBI): domain Eukaryota; kingdom Metazoa; phylum Arthropoda; class Insecta; order Lepidoptera; family Pyralidae; genus Pyralis; species Pyralis farinalis. The sequence continues at coordinate 18,342,035 of OX382272.1, forward strand.
TCTTTCCACCGCCATGGCCTGTGTACCTTTATATACATAAATAAAGTATGTTCATCCATGTGGTAACCATGCACCATTATTATATTCAGAGACGAAACCAGTCTAGCCTGCGCGTGATGCTCCCTGCCAGCAAGTAAATAAGGCTCTGAAAAAAGAGAAACAGGGTACAGCGATATTTAAGATGTGGTTCAACTAGGTTCAACCTTACAGAACACCGCTCAATCCATACAGAAGACCGCTGCCAAACAATAATTTTTTGGTTGCTTAAGTTTCTGTGAGTCAGTTAGGTTACCAACAACCTCCTGAGCAGTTAATCGTTAGCAGCGGAAGTGACAACGCGCGTGCGTCCATCCTTGTATTGCGAATGTACATTAGAAGATGGACATCTGGTGGGCTGTATGCTTGATTGCCAACCGCTACGTAAATTCATATCTCATTAGTTGAGTAGACTGACCTCTAAATTCATTATCATGCATAGTATTTTGATAGGAAAGGCATTATTAAATCCACCAACGCGGATGCACACGGCTACAGATGGTGAAGATTTATCACAGGGTTTGCAGCAATAAATAACCGGCATAGGAGCGGAAAGGTCAGTGCGCGCGAGAGGCAGCGACTTTCCCAAGGCCGATGCACAACTTAGATATCTTCGGAATCGTGGTATGGCCGACCCCACCTGTGTACCTCTGAAATTGTTTTGTACTCTACGCGTGTATAATTATTCCTTGAGATATATCCGTACCATCAGGAAATAATTAATGAATATTTCAGAGATTACTTTATAGATCTTCTTTATCGTCATATATATTAGTCGTCGTTTTTTAACCGACTTCAAAAACGAGGATGTTTTTTTTTAATGTATGGTCTCCGATTTCTCGGAAACGCCTAAACGGATTTGACAATCCAAACGGTGTTCTATTAAGTTAGATTCAAATTGAACCCATATATATTTGATAAATATCCCATCGTTAGTTAAATTTTGATATTGATTTTGCTTACATGAGTTCTACGAATACACTCATGAAGTTGTTGCGTTCTCGCAAGTGAGTGAGGTTACCAGCTTTTAAGGAGTAAGCAGCAGGACGCAGTTGCTTTAAATGAATCATTCGCACCTTGATTGGAACACCATGATCTCTAGCATTGGAACTTAGTCAATTGTGGCTGATACTCAGTTGCGATATAATAAATTGTATATTATTAATAATACAACATGATGGTAGCGTAGTTGCCATCTAGCGACAGCTTTCAGGACTAAAGCGGCTATGATTGTGTTTTGTTGATAATGTAGGTACTTGTTATTTGGTATTTAGTGCCATGATAACTCTTTGCCAATATTCACGATCCTAATTAATTTTAAATATCTATTTACCCTACCCTATAGATTTTTTGAGATTTTTACATACAGTTTGTGAGACTGATGTAACTACAAAATTGCAATTTTTGGATTTTCCTTTTTTCCTCAGTTGTAAAAATGTACGTGTGCTTATATCATACACCTTACTATATTCCGTGATCAACAGTAAGCGTCCCGTAGGTTTTGACATGGAATTCTCGACATACGGATGCGCAGATAGATATTACAATCATCCTATATGAGTTTCCATTTTTAGTAGGAACCCTAAAAATACTTGTAACATAATAATGATTGCAACATATGTAATAGTAAAATGAATGAAAAGACTGATTTAATAAAATTATCAGTCAGAACGTTAAATTTGGGAATTTGGTGAGCACTCAACAAAAAATAAAAGAAACCTGTCATTAACCTGTAGATCAGCCACAAATAAATACAGATTTCTGTCATTGATCTATAAAAAACTAGTTACAAATGAATTTGGATTTATTTATTGCAATAAACCAATGATTACTACGCATGTATATCATTCTTCGACGTGCATATAATTATTTATCGTCTGGCATTGGACGAAGGACGGTCGTTGATACGTCTAGACGATCGGAGAAAAAAAACGAGTTGTATGCCATTTTAGGGCTCCAAACCGGAACCTGTACCTTCAAGCTTCGTGGGAATGATTGGTTTGTTTACATTGGTATTAAGAAAGTGGCTCACTTGTCATCTGTCATCAAATTAGCAACTAAAGCAGCAACTGCCGTAGTCTAAAACTAGATGAGGCCTATTTTTATCTTAATATTGCAGGTCCCAACGCTTGCTTATGGAAGCGAGAGCTGGGTATGGCAGTGAGAGCATGAAAGTAGGATAAACGCGGTAGAAATATGAGCGTTGCGCAAAATGTGTGGCGTAACGCTTGTAGACCGTATTTGCAATGATGATGTTAGAAACAGAGTTGCTCTAAAAGAGAGCGTCGGTGTTCAAATAAGAATGATCCGTTGGTTTGGCCATGTAGAAAGAATTAGCATGAAAGAATGACGAAGCAGATATACAACGCAAAAGTGGAGGGATGTAGGGGGCCGAGGAAGGCCAAGACTTACCTACCATGACCAAATTAGTCATATGCTAACAGAAGGTGATGTCAGGAGCCTTAGAAATCGGCGAGCGTGCATGAGCAGAGCAATGAATGTTAAAGAAGCTAGTGTAAGGATCGAGTCACGTGGCGCTCAGTTCTCTCTGTCTACGCCGCAAGGGATTAGGCGTGAAGTTATAGATAGATTATCATATTCTATTTAATAATTATTAAATCAAATCAGAGCAAGAGTGTATGTGTTGTTTGTTCCGAATACTTACTATATGGCGGTCATATACTATATACCATCAAATATTTTTGAAGTGAAAACTTCTTTAGCGGCGTTGTGCACTTTTTGGTATGAGTAAAAAATGCTAATCTCGCGTCAGGCCGTCAGGACACGTGACCCTGACCGTAAGATTTTGGTGAGAATTAGAACTTAAGTTCGCTGCAGCACTAAAACATTAGTTCCCTCTAATTAAACAATTAAAACATGAAGCGCTAGATCGTTCACAGGGCATTATTTTCTCGCGACCAAAACGTTGTAATCACCATGAAATTGTTGGCATTTACGCGTTTCGTTCAACGTAGTTTATCAACATCGCTGTTTGGTTTAAGCGGCGTAGGGCGCTTGCGCGAGTGTGCGTGTGTGTTTGAGTTTTAGAGATTTTACCACATACATATAGTACTTTTATACTGATAAATAAAGCAATTTGTGCGAAAATATTCCCTAACCATTCCAAAATATTCAAAAATGCCCAAATGTTCAAGTTTTCACTTCTGCCGGCACTCCCGGAGTGCAACCCGTTTTTTTATATACAACGTCGGAAGGCATACAAGCATACGGCCCACCTGATGTAAAGCGGTTACCGTAGCATACTAGCTTGTAATATCACTCGCGCGATGCCACCTCTGCTGCTGTCGAAATCATCAAATCATAGCATCCCAGAGCAGTATCGCTTAGCGTAGTGGAGTATAAGGTAGCGTAATGTCAACAGAAATTATTTTGAATAAATGATTTATAAACCAAAATAAATAGAACATTAGTTAATAAACTTTATATATATACTATACTATTTTTATATGACTAGTTCAGATACAAGTGTATGAGTATATACTATTATGTACATATTATTATGTATAAGTATTATGTAGCTGCAGTAGGTGTCTATCTACTAAGTATATACAGAATTAGGGTTTCGTGTATAGACGTCTCTGGCTTAGCACCATAAATATTTAGAGTCTTAGCTGTCTCTTCGTTTGTTTAGTGTGAATCACCCAACGAGTTAAATCTTAGGCGTAATTATATTATATATAAAATAAATAAGTTGTATTTTGATGTTCATGTGTGACTAATATGTTACTTTAAATATTAGAAAAAGTTGAAAAGGCAAAATTCAAGTAACATTTTCAGTTTACATTTCAAGGCCTCCTTAGACGTTTTATACCAATTTTGAGAGGATGGCTGTATGTGTGTGTGAAATTGTGCGTATGTTGTATGAGGATGCGTGTAGGTATATATGTCCTTGAGCGCATGTACAGAATTTGTGCTCGGTTTCTCTCGAATCTCTGAAGCAATCGGGTATTCTTTTTATCTGGAGCGTATTTTGACGTACCTTGGCCCAGTTTAGATTTCATCTTAATTGGACAAGTAGTTTTCTTACACCTTAAATGGAATCTTTGTAACATGCCAAGAGGAAAAAAATACCACCTCGCCTAGTAGATTCTTTTTTGTCTTCACTTGTTTGTTCGTGCGTCTCGCAACCAGTTAAACTTGAAGTGTAATTATGTTTGTATCTCTAGATAGATCTGAAGAGTTATGTCAAGGGGAAAGTGTTGATGCTGCGATAACAATGGCTGTTGATTGTTAATTAATCATTATAGATTTACTTTAAACATTCATGTCATACAAGGTAACGCTAGATTTTGCTCACACACAGCTTTCATTTAGAACAGCCCATTTGATGTGTAAGAAAATCACCAAATAAAGGCACTTTCACATTTAAAATACAACTAGATTTTGTTCGCGACTTCATTCAATCGGGATCCCTTTTTTAGTAATATGCGTCCTTATATAAGAACGAACAAAGAAAGTTATGATACATTTTCTCAAACAGCTAACACTTGATAGAAAACGGACTCTTTAGTATGTGGTAGTAAAAAAATGTGAGTGGATGTGAGTTGTTATTCACACACGTCCCCAAATCAACCCACATCTCAAATGCTGGGCAACGGATCTCCCTTCAACCAAAACGATTCGTACTTCACCACGCCAAAAAGCCTTCAACAGCGGATTGGTGGAGCCCAGTATTTTCAAGCCGCTTGAAGGTTACTTAACTATTGTTATCTTTCGACAACAGCCGAAACCAACAGCTTAACTCTAGATGACTAAACTTATCCTTAGACAAGATCTACAAGTACATATGTATAGGAAATAAATTAGCAAGTAATACAGAACACCTGCTAAAATTGTTCGATGTTCCTTTTAGTTAAGTTTTCGTATGATTCTGTCATCTTATGTGTCCTGATAGTTGTTATTATACAAATGTACAAAGTGTACCATAATATACATCTGTTATGGCACTACTGTGAAAATATATCCCCCTCCTCCACACTTCATCTGCTCCGCACTGCTACGGGTCGCGGTTAAAGTAGAACGCGCAGCTCTTATTGGCTAGTTTACGAATGAACATCCGCACTTATCGCCTTATTGGTTAAAATGTTCTCCCATTGGTCACTATAGGCTCTTTTAGATATTAAGGCGCTAAAACACATCTTTTTGTAAGCACGAGGTGCTTTCATGAGCAGTTAAGTGGTTTAATGCTTTGTACTACGTACCTATCACATCTATAGTATTCTAACAGATGGACGGAGGGACAGTATACGTTAAACAATAATGTTCCGTAGGGTACAGTACGAATCCCTGTAAAGGATTCTTAAAAGCAGAATTGTCTAGGTGGAGTCGGGCTATGAACGGCATGAATAAAATATCCTTTACAAAGGAGAAGCTATGTTGATTTCGCCAGTCTATCAATAAGTTAGCAAAACATGTGAATGAAATTCTACTACGCGAGAGCGTGGGTTTTATCGTTAGATAAATCTGACAGGTTTCATTTGTAGCAAGTTCTATTTGTTTAATGGTCCGGCGATCCGTGAGAAACTATTTGCTAAAAGAGTACCTATTAATCTATATACGTATTCATTGTCTTAATACAGTCATTAAACTTGCATTTGTGACTCAATATGATAATAAAATAAACTCCTTGATACGGGATTGAGATCTTGGAGAAAATTAGGATACTATGAAATTTCTGTTTATCTTGGGGACAGTTTCATTCAGTCACTAATGCATTTGTTTGTTTAAGACTCTCAAAGTGCAGAGCCACAGCAGAGACGTCTACTGTGGTTCAACGATCGCTTAAGTTCGCCCGTCGCTGTGTTGATCTTGCGCCCTATGCTCCGCACGTAAACTGCGCTAGTGATGCCTAATAATTCGTATGCTATCTGCGCGTATATGTTTCTACGTCCACAGTAAAATTTCTAGCATACAGATTACCTTGGTTGCAGAAACTGCACGAGTACAGCTGCTATTCACAGCGCATTCGCCAATGTTTCTAGTACAAACAGCTCATAATTTCGGTGTGAGTTCGCTCACTAGGTAGCTATGTAAATATTAACTGTAGTTCGTATTCGGCAACCGTTGTGAACTTTTTAAGATTTATTTCTGAAAGGAATTTTGAAAATACTCTTATGTTACAAAGTGTGTTGCAGTCCCATTTTTCTGTAGCTTCAATGGTTTCAGCGAGGTATTAAATAATCAGTCCATATCAACCCTTACTCATCCCACTGCAGGGAAACAGATCTACTTTCAACCGAAGGGGTTTAGAGCATACTCCACCACGCTGCTCAAATGCGGATTGGCCTCTGCCAGTATTTTCAAGCCGCCCGAGAGCCACTGACTTAGTTTAACGACTGTCATCTATCGACAACAGCCGGGACCGACGCGACGGCTTAACGTGCCCTTCGAAGTACGGAGAAACTCGAGATAGATAAACCTATCCATAGATAGGCTGCGGTCGACGTTGCTTAACCTGCGTGTTAGGTTAGAATGTCACGAGCAACGACGCCATCGAGCTCTCTCAATAATCAGCCAGTCAATGGCTATACCAAATTTTAATTAATTTATTGATACGGAACACCGAAAATATTATTATTGAACTAGCAGCTGTCCACGGCTCTGCCTATGTGGAGTTAGTCATAGTTATCATGTTTTTCACATGGCTTCTGTTTCTACATAGCGCACACATGAACCCTAAACATTTTTAGAATAAATAGTAATCTGTAAATATACTAAGCATATAAGTTACGTAATCCTTTTAAGTATATAAGCTAACAGTAATTTTAGGAACTTTTAGTTTTTTTATTGATATTATAGTCTTGCTTATCACAGTGTAGTGGATGGTTGCTTTTGATTCACCTAAACCGCGGAATCAATTAATGATTTCATTGATAGATAGCTCGGTTCTTGTAGTTTGTCCACTTCGTTTGGTCCTTTGTATTCTGGATCATCTAATGTAATTATTTATTCAATTGATTATTCTTATTGTTAATCTAAATATAAGCGTATGAGGAATTGGAGCTAAATCACTTTCCATTTATTTGTATTATTAATATATTTCTGTGTCCCAGATAGTTATTATTATTTCTTCTTTGTGGCGTTCTTGTGCCCCAGATAGATAAAATTCTGAGATTTGTGACACTCGGCTGCAGACAGTAGTCCTAACTAAATTCTGATTTTTTAGGGTATAAATATAATTTTCAATGCATTAAAATTGTCATGTGATTGTGATGTTTAAGAGAGGTAGGGCATGACGTTAATCCGACTAGGGAAGTACCTCCGCCTCACAGAAGACGGCAGCCAAATAACAACTCCCTGGATGGTTGTTGTTCCTGCGAGTGAGTGAGGTCACCAGAAGATGAGACGACGACATTATTTTTGTAAAATTGGCTGCCACAGCATTACGTTGAGCGTCTTGGAATTTCGTTTATCCTCATTTACAATTTTTTTTTTAAAATAACATGTAAATCTACTCACAAGTAGTAAGTGAAAGTGCTAATGAACAGAACATTTTTTTTTGTAAACATAATAGAAAATTATTAAAGTGATTATCACAATATGAAGGCACTAACGAACGCGAGATAACGACTGTTACATTCCCCAAGAATTTATTAACGAAGTTGAAATAAAATAAAAAACCAAAATGCTGTCACTTGGAGCGTGTGATTTTAAATTCATTAAGTATTACATTGTTGCAAAATACTCCGTAATTAGGTACGCAGTATGTGGCTGTACGTGTAGGTACTATACACCACACCAGTGGTACTCGTAAAGACTAATAAATATCACTGGCTACCAACAACATCTAAAATACATCTCTTTCTTTGTACACATATACATACATATCAGCCTGTCTCCCTTTGGGGTAGGCAGATACTATGGAATGCCAGGCGCGCTGACCCAAACATACCTCTCTCGTTTCTTCCGCACCCTTTTTTTCATGCGTTTCTTTCAACCTCTTCATGCATGCTCTTCAGTTTTGGGTGTTTTTGATTTCTCCCTTTTTCAACACATCACGATCTTGATCTATATACGTGCGTAGAGCGGCGGCCCCTAGACGTGTGTGTAGTGTGTATCTATCTACCTATAACTTCACGCCAAATCCCTTGTGGGGTAGGCATATAGTACCGAGTGCCACATGACTCGATCCTCACATACCTCACTTGCTTCCTTAACATTAATTACTCTTCTCAATACGTTCGTCGGTTTCTACCTCAAAAACAACTATATTGTAGTATATATCTCGAAGGGTAATATATATTAGCCGTTTGGAACCATCATAATTTATCTACTCAATAGTAAACTGTGTAATATAATTACAAACTTGCATTCTTGCACGTTTTAATTCAACACGAGCATAATTAATAACGTCGTCAGAAATCATACACTTCTTTTAATAGGTTTTCATTACGAGTACGATACGCAAAATAATTTCAAATTTTCACAGTTGCTTAAATCACTATCGTAAAGCCTTACCTTCATTGATTTATCATCACATCGCCGGTCAAATTATACAGGGCCATCTGGTCCCAAAGTAAGCTAAGCTTGTGTAATGGGTACTATACAACTAATAAACATATGCAAATACATTTTTTTTAAGGTAATACCCACTTATGATTCATAGAAAAGGCCCAGACCAAGACTTAAATAGACAGGACCCTACGACCGTTGTGTTGATGTCAAAGTAGAGTTACTAACCACTGCGCCACCGAGCTCGTTAAATGTTCAATGTAATCATAACGCAGCAAGTTACAAATGCATGTAAGGTAATTGAAACAATTTTATAAAGAAAATTTAATTAAAAGTGAAAATTAAATCAACTGCAAACATGACGATCGGGGTGGCGCAGTGGTTAGTAACGCTATTTTGACACTAACTCTTGTTGGTTCGATTTCCACACAGGACAAACATTTGTGCACATTATTTGATTGTCTTGGTCTGGATGGTTTTGAGGTAGGGTGCATCTAAGTAAATAAAAAAATAAAATAAAAAATATATATTGACGGTTCTTTACTCTGCTGCCTGGGCGCCCCCCGTTATAGCTTCGTGGTAGTTCGAGGTGGCTGATGATTTCTAAGTTTTTTAGCCATTGGGCGGATTTGGTCGGTATAGTTTCATCCCAGCCCAACTTCTGTCGCCACAAGTCCTGAAGTATTATTTTTGTCTGGGGAAGTACCTCCACCTCATTGAAAATCGCAGTACGACCTTGATGCTCCGCCCAATGAGAGAACTGGCAACCCTTGCACAAAATTTTTCGGGGAGCCCAAAATAAGGTAGCTTCGAGAGAAGTGCTTTGTGCCACATGCGATCTTGCTATATCCAAACTAACAGCTAAAGCCTCGCCTTTGCTTTCTACTGACTCCGCCCAGCGGTGGATCAAGTATACCAGAATATCGTCAGCCGAGCGGCCACGGCGGAAGCTATATTGGCGATCACATATTAGCTGGCGATCCTCTTAAGTAGTCTAAGAGTGGCTGGTTGATAATATTTTTCATGATTTTGGAAAATATGGTAGTTATTGCTATAGGTCTATGTAGGACCATTTGTACGGATTGGGTGTACCAAAGCCTTCCATGTGCTGGGGACCACGACAAGCAAATAAAAGTACCGACATATGCGCGTTAGAATCTGAGCTAACTCCGGAGTACACATCTTCAACACAATGGGTAGAATTCCATCCGGCCTTCTCGACTTATGAATGCCCAGGGAGATAAGAGCTCTACGGACAGCGATTTGCGAGAAATTAATTTCTGGCATAGACCTCTCACAGCGCGGAACGATCGGCGGCCTGGTCATCAAGGCCCGAGTTAGATGCAAAAAGAGAGCACAGGAGATCGGCTTTCTAATTCGGCTTTCTTTGTAGTATGGGCCAGCGTCCACTTTACGAAACGGAGGGAACGACGACTGACAGAAGTTACTACACACGCAACACTCTGCATTTACGGCGGGGTATGATTCCCGATCACATAGCAAACCACACCCACGGTTCTTCTGACGTGTTTCGTAGTCGCCTCGTTGCTGTCGCATGCACCGAGAAGCGGGCACAGCGCCGCCAATGGGCTGTGCCGCCCACCCGCCGCGTAACTGCGCTCGCGTCGCTCGACCACCCTGAGTTTGCTGGCCTCGACATCTGCTACCTGCAGTACCACCTCGTCGCAAGCCAACTGTATCCACACGTAACATTGGCGAAGCACCACCAGTTTCCAGCTGTCGACTGCCATTCGACGACAACACGTTGGCTTGACAAATTATTATAGCTTTGTTGAGTGTCTAATCTACACCCCCAACAATCGATCTTTGACTGTGTTAATTGTAATACCACATACCATTCTATCTCGAATTAGTTCTTCTTCGAGCGATAAAATACCACTAATCAACTTTAAACGCTGTTACATATTGATGTAGTGTAGAACCCTAGTGAAAACATATCTCGCTAATGTAATGTGTGCATTTTGTTTAACTCCGAAATATCATCGAACTTTTTCAACAAATCCGTGACGTCATCGCGTTCCTTTTCGGATTCGAATGTGAATATTTGGTAGACATCAAACCCATCCGGATCGCATAAATTAATAAGCAAACTGGCTTGAACTGCTGAATCTTCCTTCAATACTCCGGATGCTTTAAGAAATAATTGAAATTGCGTCTTCCATATTATTGACGTATAGACACCGTAAAATCTCTCGAGTATGCAAAATTATATTCTAAATACTATATTTAGACAAGAATAATTAATTATTTTTAACCACTGCCACCATGTTGTGACAATGAAACATGACTATCAATTGACAACTAACTTTTATTAACGTGCATGAAGGGTACATGAATATTTTATATACTACCCACAACAACATATACCAATATAGGATTTTGTATTTTCAATTTCCACATAACTGAAGTAATAAATTCAATAACGCCGTATCTAAACAAAATTCACGCTATTTCTTACAGTAATTTATAGCCGTAACTTTTTCACTTAATTGCTGTCACTAGAACTTGAAACAAATGCGGTGACACATCACTGGTGCCGGGACAACACTTAATAAAATACTAGTGACATCACTTTACAAAATAATGTGTCCTGTGTACGGAAATATTACTATTTTCCTCTCAGCAACACTTTTTACGACCGGTAAGAGTATATTGACTTATCTATTTAATTTCCTTTTGCATAATATAAACGTAAAATAGCAAGCCGATAATAATATGCTAAGCGATACTTGATACGATATTTACTGTTACCGTTTTACTATATTACCAATACGCTATAATTAACTGAATAAAAATATTGTTTTGAGTTTTATCTATTCTGAAATAACTTTTATGTGAAGTTTTGGTGGGAACGGCAGATGAATTTAATGAGTTACTGTCGTCATACTGTTCATTTTCGTATATTTTATTCGTATATTTTTTTGGCAGTATTTTTATCAGTGCTCACCTAGTCATAAACTGCACGGTAGGGAAAAAATTGTGACGATTCCAAACAAATGTAGCCATTTTTACTGAATAAAAAGATTTTGATTTTGACTTTGACTATATTTTGTGGTTTGAGGGTAAACCAGCTCAACTGGGGAAGTACATCTACCTCATAGAAGACTGCTTCAAACACCTCGCTGAAAAGTAGTTATGTTCCTGCGACTTAGTGATGTTGCCAGTAAGACTCTGAGCTGTCCCTGGTGTTACCAGTTTGTATGACAATGCGCGAGCGTTAGTTCTAGGATTGTAAGTGTTTATACGCTACGGTAAACACTTTACATCGGGTAGGCCGTATGCTTGTTGTGTGATTGGAAAATTTAATCAGAACCGTCTCATACCGACCTTATCGTTGTCTTCGTTATTAGTTTTCATTGTTAACGAAAACAAGAACGTTTATGAGTATAATGCATTAATTTTTAATTAAATACTTAGGTTGTGTTGTAGACACTTGATCAATATCTGACATGTAAATTTTTGCAGCAAATCTTGCAACATTAAAGTGGACATTTCGTTACTCAATATTCGGTTTATAGAACTTTGGATGGATTTTGGAACTTTGGAAAATGCATTGGATAGCCCTATTCTTGAGGAACGTCATGGTCTATTCAGTACCACGATAGGACCCTTAGAGGTCGAGCAAAAAGAAAAAGTCTATTTATTAAAATATAATATGTTGTAATATTTAGGTCTATTTCGTATGTATGCATCGTATTATGTGAATGTATAGTATTGTGTTATATATATATATACGTTTGTATGTATATCTTCGTGCCAGGTCCCTTGCGGGGTAGACAGGGAGAACCGAGCGCCATAAGACGCGGTCCTTACATACTTCACTCGCTTCTCTAACATTCATAGCACTTTTCACGTACGCTCGCCGTTTCCTTGGGCTCCTGACATCACCTTCTGATAAAACACGACCAATTTGGTCATGGTAGGTTAGTTTCGGTCTGCCTCGACTCCTACATCCTTCCACTTATTCATTATATATTATATATATTTCAAGTATATTTATGTATTTTGATATTTATTGTCTTCCACATCCATCCGTCTACATCAACCCTTACTCATCCCACTGCAGGGATACGGGTCTCCCTTTAACGGAAGGAGGTTAGAGCATACTCCGCCACGCTGCTCAAATGCGGATTGGCGGAGGCGGAGATTTATTATCTTATGTAATAACAAAGCCGCGAACGTGATTCTCAGCACTCCCACAAATCGTATAGTAGAGAATGCAATTAGCATTAAGTTCGCTTATTGTGCCTATAATGCTGTGTTCAATAAAGTTTTATAAATAAAAAGTAAAATAAAGTAAGTCGCGGGGTACAGCTACTTCTTATGTCGACATTGTATGTGTTACAAAAGTATTTTAAATAGCATTACTACACCGCTAGCTCGCATTACTACAAAAAACAATGTTCAACGACACTGCGTTTTACACTGAATGTCTGGTTTTATTTCAACGCTGCAACAAAGTCGGTAGTGATACAATCTTAAGTCAGGAGTGTCACTGCCAGCGACTAAGTGGATAGTCGTGTCCTCTCCCACTGGGCATTTTATTGCCTCAACTTTAATTCAGTGTTGCTCTTATTTCGTAATGAGATCCCTTGCAAAAGTAATAATAAGTTATGAATGCAAATCTTAATGTGTTGGATAGAAAACACGATAACCTTTAAGCAATTAATTTTCTAGAAGTCTGTACATACATGCATACGATTGTGCTTTATAGCCGTAACTTTATCACTTAATTGCTGTCATTGGGACTCGAAATAAATGTAGCGACACATCACTAATACCAGCGACACTTAATAAAATATATGTGACGGCACTATATAAAATAATGTGTCCTGTGCAGGGAAATATTGCTATTACCCTCTCAGAGACAAGAGACAAATCAGCATCACTTTTACGACCTGTAGGAGTTTATATTGACTTATCTGTTTAATTATTATCTTTTGCATAATATGAACGTAAAATAACAAGCAGATAATATTTTTTACATTACACAAGTAAGTTAGAACAGGATTATTCTTTAACATCTTATTATTAAAGCTGAAAGAGATTATGTTCCGTTAATGTAAGGTACTCAAATATATAACTTACCAAAGAACTTAAGCTTCACGTCCTTAGCTTAAGTTTTTTGGGATATTTGTTGCATACTTTAAATGTTTATTCGCGTTAAACTTTTTTAAATCAAGTTAAATGTATGATTTAGGCGTCATGTTACGATGTAATACTTATAGTAAGTGAAAAATAAAATAGTCAATGACAATAAAAAGAATATTAAAAATACCATGCAAGTTTGTGTAGTGTAAAAATGTAAATAGGCTAGTTGCTTAAAATAACTTCGATAACTTTTCCAAATTATAAGAATTATAATATACTACTACTACTACTATAACTTCACGCCAAATCCCTTACGGGGTAGGCAGAGAGAACCGAGCGCCACGCGACTCGATCCTTACATACCTCACTCGCTTCTTTCACATTCATTGCTCTTTTCATGCACGCTCGCCGGTTTCTAGGGCTCCTGATATCACCTTCTGATAGAACACGACCAATCTGATCATGATAGGTAAGTCTTGGCCTTCCTCGGCTCCTACATCCTTCCACTTTTGCATTGTATATCTGCTTCGTCATTCTTTCATCATGCATTCTTTCTACATGTCCGAACCAACGGAGCATGCCTCTTCTTATTTTAACACCGACGCTCTCTTTCAGACCAAGTCTGCTTCTAACCTCATCATTGCGGATACGGTATATTATAATATAGAAATTGTTAAAACATAGATGACCAAACTTAAATAATTATATATATTTGATATTTATTTCAAACTAGCCGTGCCCGCGACTTCGTCCGCGCGGAATAGTAATTTTTTTATTATTGATTTACATTAATAAAAATAAATAAAATTTCTAAAATAAAAGTAACCTATGTTACTCCTTATTACTCGTACATCAGCTATCTGCCAGTGAAAGTCCCGTCAAAATCGGTCCAGCCGTTTCAGAGATTAGCCGGAACAAACAGACAAACATGCAGTAAAAAAATATATTTTGGACATGTACCGTGTATACATCCATATGCATTTAGTAAAAAGCGGTTATTTTAATATTACAAACAGACACTCCAAGTTTATTTATCTGTATAGGTGTATAGAAGATGTATAGACGTATAAATATTGTAATTAAGATCTATTAAGAGAGTATTCCAAAGCAGTAACAGTGGATAAAGTACCCGCCTATTGACCAATTGATCCTCGGTTCGAATGCTGGCGTGGACATGTACCAGTAAAATTAGTGTTTTAGGATTTATGTATATATTTGTAATTATCACTTGCTTGGCGATGAAGGAAAACATCGTGAGGAAACCCGCACGTCCAAGAAATTATGTTTCTTTCTAATTGTAACTAATGGATTAGAAAACGGGATAACGCTCTGATGAAGAAGAGAGTACCCAAGGTTTAAGTTTTCCAATGTGTAACTTGATTAGTTATAATATCTATGCCACGGACTATCATAAGTTTGTGCCTATCAGCCATCGTCTCACGTATTGATAGTCGCGACGGTCTTGAAATAAAACCATTGGAAAGTTAACTTTGTTAACGTTTTGTGTTCTGATTTATTATGAAATTCTAGTACTTTTACAAACGCACTAAAACACGTTGTGCTTCCAAACTATGGTGCTTCAAGTTTAGGTTATTTCCTACTACTCGTACAAAAGTTACAAGATGTAGTATAAATTATACATCTGTAATTATATCAAATACAGATAGCGATAAAAGTATACCAGCCGAAAAATATTATATAGGTATATTTGTAAAAAAATGTGAGACAATGAACAATTTAACAGATTAATACAGAATCCCAAAACTACAGAATCTAAAACTCATCACAAACTGCATTTCTGTCCGTCAACAGAATTTTATCCGTCGAAAAATGGAGAACCACTGACCTGACCGGTATGAACTCGTAACACGGCTTACTTTTAACGATTACTTTTACTTATTTCTCATTATTCACGGCAATGTAGTACTGAGATACGTAAACGCACTGCGAATTGAGATCGGACACGATTTTAAAGTGTTTATGTTATAGAATGACGGAAATTTTACTTAGTTTTGAACTTTCAAATCTGTGCTATAGTTTTGCCCCCATTTATAAGCTCGTTGTGATACTTTATTGAGCTTAGATTATGTTTGGCGAACCTTAAGCTTGTGATATATACTTGTATCTTGGTAAAAATGTCAGGCATTGGTAAATTCAGCAGTTCCACACATGCCAGTGTATAGTCCAGTAGACCGCATGCCATTTCGCCTTCGGAGTTGGACTCGCATATTAAGGGTTCCGTACCACCGTAAAATATTTAAGACTACATATCTTTTAAAATATGTTAGAAACAAATAACTAGATCATGAAGCGGGTAGTTTGGACTTACTCAGTTCCCAGTATATTTATATATTTTATATGTATATATTATTCTGTCATCTAGCTAATTGTAACTATTTGAAACACCTCCTAAATTTCTTTGATCTAGTTTTGCGAGTAACACTTCGTTACATGTCTTTCTGCTATAAAAATCTAGCCGTGACTTGCAGTGAACTTCACGCATGTGCCTTTTTAGACCACACTACTCTTATTGGCATAGTGAAATTCGCGTTTATCCGATTATATCCACCAGTCACCACCAATCAATAAGTCATTCTTAAAATATCGTTCACTTCGAGATCTAATAAATAGATAAATATTTCATACATTATACTAAGTAACTCTTTTCATTTAGTGTTCCTGAGACCACCATCTTCTGATGGACACACACGTGAGCCAAGTGTGAATGGATGGTTGGGAATACTCATAGGCGGCAAATGCCTAGAAGTTTTCCCAACTCTTCATTCATACTATCTTCAGCAGTTTCCCCATATTAGCGTGTAGCTTCCATATCCGTAAGTGTAAAACTTCCATTCCTGCTATAATTCCCATCCAAGATATATACAAAATGACCCGCTCTTGGAAGGATCCAACACAACTACATGGGCCGTAATTCTCGAGTTCGTTATTGTTTCCTCTTTTTCTTCACAGCCAGTACTTTCCCCGTGCAGTTTATGAATAATAAGTTTAAGATGAAATCGTCATTAAACATCCAAATAACGCAGTTGAGTTTCGATTATTATAACGAGTATACATAGGAGCAGTGACCGCAAAACTGGATTTTTTATTACTATATTATTCATGAATACAAACAAATGCTACCTATAGAATGTATAACATAACATTGCAACCAAGAATTAGCATTTAAATGTCTTCAAATATAAATCGACCAACATTAAAATGCTTTAATACAAAATATTAACCAATTATTTTGTAATATTTGTAAGGAGTGTGCTCCATTTGTCTATTTTCTAATTAATCGACGATAATGAATTATAGAAAGATGGAGAGTGACATAACATGCGTGCGAGTGGTTCACCATTATGTTTAGAGCCAAAGCCAATTTCATTTGCGTTCTGCTAAAAAGATAACTAAGATTTCGCGAAATAGAAATAGTACTCTTACTAAAGAGACGTTAGACATAACCGTAGTAATTGTTGTGTCCAACTAGATGAACCTCCAATTTACTGAAGACAGCAGTCAAATAACAATTCCCTGGAAGGTTATTATTGTGTTCCTGCAAGTGGTTTAAGTTGGAAGCGAACGTGCGAGCTAACTCCGTATTGCGTGTGATCATAGGCTACGGTAAAAGTTTCACATTGACGGGACGTATGTTCATTTCGCATTAGCCGACGTAGTATAAACAAGAAGCTACTGAGCATATCGCAATCATATACCTACTAATGTTTCATCGCGTGGTGGCGAGTGTTTTGACGAGCTTTGTGGCGCAGTGGTTAGTATCTATACTTGGACGCCAACGTTCGTGGGTTCGATTCCCACACAGAACAAGCATTTGTGTGCATGTACTTGATATTTTGTCTTCTTAGCTGCAGAGATGGCATCGCGTGAGTGCTAATGTGCTGTAAGCGTTCATAGGCTACGGTAACCGTTATACATCAGGTGGGGCGTATAATTGTATGTACCTATCTCGACGTTGTATAAAAATATTAACAGTTTTGCGCTTAGGTGATATACAAAAATTATTTAGATAAAGCCAAATAACATTTTATTTGCTCTCGCGGGCAATTAGATATTTAGGTTATACGGTCGGCAACGCAAGAGTGACACCCCTATTCAAGTCTAAGCTTAAGCTTAAACTTAAATTCTAAGTATGAAGTGCTTAGACTTTAAGTTTAAGCTTAGACTTTAATAGGTAGAAAATGGCGTTCATTTAGAGTATCTTTTTTATTTTTTTAATACCACTAAGGCGGTAAACAAGCGTACGCCCTACCTGATGGTAAGCATTTACCGTAGCTTATGGACATTTCCAACTTTACTGCCTTGTAAAAAGAAATATTGGCGGAATTATCTCACCAACTCCATAGTAAGGGATGTTTCCGCCAACGTAATTATACTTTTAAAATATATTTTTTAGGCTGAAGTTACCGTTTTGGCAAATGTTACAGTATTGGCATTTAACTTAAAGTAAGTAAGTATTACACCTTCATAGTCGCCCGGGGCCCATGACATTTACGAGTCAACTCACGTTTACCTTTCCGCCCGGCTTGAGGTCAAACGTAATACAATTATTTTTGTATCAAGACTTTTTGTTACTCACTTGATTAATACGATCACATATAATCCACAGGAATGTTAACAAGCTTCGTTCTCTTTTGTTGTTGGCAACTTTTGCTTTTTTTTTGCTGTCTCACGGAATGACTATTTTTCTGTTTTTTTTCTGTGAAACTGCAAAAAATATCTAACGTTCCATAAATTTTAGCAGAGTGTGTTAAGATTAAGACATAAAATCACAAGAAACATCTTTGTGAGTTCACAAGGGTCTCTATTTTTTAAAAGATCTTTTTACTACACATGAGGGAGAATGTTTTATTAGAAGGTGATGTCAGGAGCCCTAAAAATCGGCATGCGTGCATGAGAAAAGCTATGAATGTAAAAGAAGCGAGCGAGGTATGTAAGGATCGCGTCACGTGGCGCTCAGTTTACTCTGCCTACCCTGCAAGGGTTTTGGCGTGGAGTTATAGATAGATATATAAAGGAGTAAGGCTGTTTATATTGCAAATGTTTTCATATATATATTTTTTATTTATTTATACTATGCTTGTATGTCGGGAGACATACAAGCATGCGGTCTACCTGATGTAAAGCGGTTACCGTAGCCTATGAAGGCCGGTAATACATTAAGTATCACCCGCGCGATGCCACCTTGCTGCTAACATAGCAACTCCTTATGAGCTTACTGGTGAGTTTGTTATTTGTCTGCGGTTTTCTGTGAGTTGGAGGTACTTCCCGAGACGGGCTGTTTTATGCGCCCTACCTCTCTTAAATCTGACATTATATTCCTAAGTCGGCTTGAACCGATTTGGTAGAATATAACATATTCTAGCCCATGTAGTATGACATAAATTGCATTACTACTGGCGGAGTAAGTACATACAGAAAAGCGCGGTCAATTTACAATTCTGGAAATTGATAATAATTCTGTCATTATTTATTTGGCTGCCAGTCAGAAAACGAGACTCGAAACAAGGGTACGGTACAGCAATATTTAACGAAATGTTCGATTGGGGCAGCTTCCACTTTAGACAAGTTCACAAGCTAAATAAAACCCAATTCCTGAGAATTATTTGGTTGGAACTAGCAACTGAGACTCTGATGTAGCACAAGAAATGTACAATGCGATTGTAATAAATAGTCAGTCAGTAAAAAATAGTAGAATAGGAAGGAAGTACCTCCTTTTTTACAGAAGACGACGTGCCAAATAACTGCTCCCTAGAGGATTGTGGTTCTGCGAGTAAATGAGAGAAGGTTTATGAGGAGTTGCTTTATTAGTATAGCAACTGTCCATAGGCTATGATAACTGAGTAACCCACGTGCCCGTATCAAGATTGACTGTATGTCAGTGCCACACAACATAATATATAAAGATAAGTTTCGTCGTTTTTATTTCATATTTTGGGTTAATACGTAAAAAATAAAAAACCTAGTATTAAGTGGCCGGAGTCGCGTTCGCGCAGCTTTATCTACGACAAAGATTTTTTAATAGTACAACTGGAAAGAGAATGCAACAGTACAGCGAAACACTAAGACTTTAGAACCCATAAAACTATAGTAAAACTAAACCTACTTTCATTATAGTTGTTAATGAAATGGGTACTTATTAAGTAGTTCAGCTTACTCGAAAATACGTTTCATCATCTCTCTTTCTTTAGTAAAATCCCTTTAAATAACTGTGACTATAAATCGTTGGGCTTCGTGGCAACAATTCAGATTGACGTCCGGCCCTAATAACAGAGCCCAGTGCGATATCAATCGCTAACTGTTCTTTGATTGAAGATCAGCGATCGTTCGACAGCTAGGCCGATTTTATAGTTACGTTTGTAACCTGCACACGTCGCGGCTCATAACTCGACACCCGAAAATAATATGTGTATCAGATAGTTTAGTCACGGAATATGTGATAGTACTTATTGCAGTAATTTAGTTACGTGCGGTTCCTTAGTGCGTACGCGATAATTATAAACGAAAAATTAGTAATATGTAAATAATACGTGAAGTAGAAAATTGTGGCCTAAATCAATGTGATTATGAGATTGTGATCACTTCGCATCGTACTGTATCGTTCTGCTGGCACTGTCTATTTGTCTATTTATATATTAAACTCGTAGCAGGGTTTCAGTGTGTATACAGATTTTGTTTCTAAACTGACTTTGTCTCTACTAATGATACGAAAGCCAAACAGTCTTTTTATTTTGTCTATTTGTACATATAGACAGAAAATAAAATGTGTACACATATCGTAAAAATTACTAAATCGATTTAGTTGTTTCCATTAAAATGTTGATAGTTTACATTCCGAGTCATGCTCCGTAAAAGATATGGTCTACAATAACTACTAGACACGTACCCGCGGTCTTATCGCACGCGCCGCCACTGGAACACGCGACTCTAAAATCAGTCTAATTATCGACAATATGCCATTATTACGCCTTGATTCAATTGAAATTCCACCTTTCTGGGCCACCGTATAGGTCAGGTTCTGATTCGACGGAGGGCTCACCTGCCTATCAAAAATCAATTTCGCAGAATGGAACAGACTATGTTCGTAGCACGATTACAGACTAATGAGAGGGAAGCGAGTTATGACCTATTGCAGACAGGTCCTACTTCTTTAAGTTTTGTAAACGCTTCGCAGTTGAATCTAAGAATTTCGTAACCTCACAGTAGAACGGTGAATTCGCAAGTACAGGTCCTACAATATTAAATGGCATAATCACGAATTCTGTACACGATTCGCTAGTTCATCAAAGATAAACATTCGTTCCGTATGAAATGGCATGTATTGTGGTCGCCCGTTAGTTAGTGCACGCAGGCACGCTATCTGACACACCCAAAAAGCTTGAAGCTTATTAAGTTACGCATAAGGTCTAAAAATGTAGAATACATCTATGCAAAGATTCATGTGATTATAACAGTTAGTTTATTTTACAAACAATGTTAATGATAAGTATTATAGGTAAATAAATAAACAGTACTCACGTTTTATCAAATAGGTGATAAATATTTAAAGTTAAGTATTTAATTAGCACTCATTGGAGCTAAAGCAAACATGTGCACAGGGTAAATATCATCAGGAAAGTCGGGTTGGATAGTAGCCTTAACTAATTTTAGTTTTGCTTCGTCAAATATTACTTTCATCAATTCAAACGGTCTCGTCACAGAAGAATCATCTACATCATATTCTATTTCATTAGATGGTGTGATATTCTCTTTGATGACAATCATACCATTATTTGCTAAAGCCTTGCTGCATCTCTCCAGGAAATCAACTAAATCGTAGTCTTTTATTTGCCCTAGCACCCACTGGCACCAAATGACGTCGTATTTTTTGTGTGGTTTGAAATGCTGAAGTCCGATTTTGTACACGGTCCCAAGATTAGCATTGTCTTCGCCGATCAATTGTTTAGCTGTGTTAATGAACCTTTCGTCTTGTTCCACCAGATCTACCTTTTCGAATTGATGAATTAGAAGGTTTTTGCTTACTCTTCCTATGCCGGCACCGCAATCTAGAGCGAGTCTTCGTCCGGGAGAGCTTACGAGCGTTAGAATTTCATTTAAAAATGTTTTGGAACCGACGATGTCAATGTCCGAGATGTGACCAAAACCGCCGAGCACTCCATTTATTGTTGCGGGCACATTAGCCCAGTAAGCCGCGGCGTTTTTGTAAAACGTATTCTCCGACATTATCATTTTATAATTATAATCATTATACATTAACTGAAGTAAAGCTCAAGAAAATTTAACCATTAAGTGTATCTTCATTTTATGTCACTGATGCCAAAGGTAATTTAAGCTCTCGTTTATAGTCGCATGTTATGTCAGTGCCAAAGGCAATTTAAACGTCACTGTAATTTTATTTTTTTGAGATTTTAAATTTCCCTTTCGACTCACTTTATTCTTACAGGAGTTTCGACTACAGAAGCTTTCAATAAAGTGTTTTACTACTAAACGGTACAAATTGTCGCGTCAAAACATTTTAAAATTACTATATTGTATTGATATCACTCAAGTGCTATTGCGTTAAACATGGTTCTATTAAGTTCTCAAAAGCTTGACCTTAGGAGAATCACCGCAACTGTTGAAATAGTTGTTGTAGAAATTTATATTATTGAAGTCAAAAATTGGTGAAAATATTGTTTTTTACTGTTACAGGCTCTGATTGCAGCTGTGAATGAGACCTCCGAGGAGGACATCCGAGATGCTCTGAAGGTGCAGACGGAGCAGCAGCTGGCGCTAGTGCCCCGGGGGCCGAAGGTTGTACGGGACACCGTCGCTTACCACACTACAATCAACACTGATAATACGGTACTCAATGTTTTTCATATTTCTTTCATATATAAAATATTTTGTTAAACCGATATATTAATTAGGAATTCAATTGAATTAATTCTCATGTATGAGAAACACAAGAAAAATATATCAATTTCTAATTACGTCAAAGGTTAAAATTAAATTGGATTATTTTTTTCTCATGCATGAATCATCGTTATGTCATTACTTTAGCTCCATAACTACAATTAACATTATACCATTTATTTATCTGTAATATAAAAATCTCAGTAACGAATTAGATGTAAACAATGCTTATTTAATATAAATGTATCTACTAGCATCTATTATAATGTGTGGATTTGTTATTTATTTTGTTATATATCATACAATTATGTTGTTTTGTGTTATAATATCCTTTTCATATTTCCTTTCTATAATCTCTATTTCTCATTGCCATTTATAGCTCCATTTAGGAGGAGTTGATAACATACACATGCACAAAAAAGACAATATTATGGAAAGGTTACATACCAATATATTATATTTTTATTTATTTACTTATCAGGAGGAGCTACGAGCGTTGCGCCCCGATGGAACGATCGTGACTGAGACACGCCACACGAAGGAACAAGAACGTCTGCATGACGAGGAACTAGACAAGGAAGAGGTACTTCAATATTTTTCACGTTTTGTAAGAACTAGGTAGCTGTTTTGAAACCTATATTATAAAGCCTAAGCAGTCCTGGCTTTCACTTCTTCTTCTTAGCGTTATACCGTTTCCTAATCCATTATGATTGGCGGGGTCCGCTATCTAAGCCTAAGGATTTGGCCAAGATACTGACTTTTACATGGAGCGACTTCCGTCAGACCTCTACAACCCAGATAGAACACCATATCCTTCTTAGGTAAGATCACACGTCTTTCGAAATACAATTTCTTGGACAAGCGGGTTTTCCTCACAATGTTTTCCTTCACCGCCAAGCAAGTGATAATTACAAACATGTACATAAATCCGAATTTAGTGGTGGTCAGGTCAATAGGCCGGTTCTATATACACTGGTCTATCACTGCTCAATCCTGGCTTTTAATAATTAGTGTGATAGCAGCCCACTGTTCATATATATATTTTAAAAGCGTCAGTTGCGTGTTGCCAGCCATGTAAAATAATTCTTCACGCCTTTTTTGAACTGCCCCATGCTGTAGTAGTATTATCTTAGAAAAAATGCACACCACTAATCGATTTGCGTAAGAAATTTCTTTGGAGCAGAACAGTACTTATACGATTATATTTTTCAATACGAGAGGTTGAACTCACGGAGTGTAAAATTGGATTTGATACCCATTTATCATCAACTTTTAGGAATAATTTGCGGCAAAATTTACTGGGTATTTAACTAAGTTACTCGTATATATTTATTTATACATATTAGCAGTTGTGCACACCTGTGCCCGCGTGTAGTTTGGTTTTTACTGTTTCAACAGAATCTTAAACGATTTAGCATTTTAGTCTAATGCACTCAGCGGTAAAATATATAAGAATTTTCAGAATCGAATCCTACTACTGAATCCTCAGAAACAGTCAGAAACAAAGAAATTACCTCACAGTGATAAAATTTCTTATGGGGAATTTTGTGAAAAAATACTCAAAAGATAATAAAATTTTGTATTGATGGGGAGACTGTTATCGTTAAATTTTATAATCTTTTGTTAGGTACTACTAGAAAACGCAATAACTTACAGTTTCTTTTATGTGGAAGGGGTCTTAACGCCAGCTTTTGCCAATGAAAATAGCACCAGCGTTGTTTTCATGAGCTCGGTGGTAAAGCGGTTGACAATGCTATTTTAACCAAGGTTTGTCCGATTCCCACACAGGACAAATATTTATGGGAATAAACATGTCTGTCTTGGTCCGGTTGTTTTAAGTGAGGTAGGGTGCATCTAAGCAGCCTGACTGGTGAACTACCTATATCTGAAATAAAACCGCAGCCAGATACCACGGGGGGGGGGGGGGGGGGGGGTTATTGTATTCTTACGCGAGAGAATAAGGTTACCAGTAAGTTATCTTCTAAGTAGCTACTGTTGAGCTGTAGCATACTTCCAGTTGCAAGTGTTCATAGACTACTTTTCATCAGGTAGGTCGTATACTCCTCTCGACGTTGCATACATTTTTTTGCAAATACATATTAGTCTAGATCTTTCTGATCATACTATAATTATCATGTTTTATCACAGGCGAAGTCGCTAGCTAGTGACAAGAGTTTCGCTAAAGAAACTAGAGGCACCGAGCGAAGGAAGCGCGTGGATCTTGAACGTACCACCGATATGATGGCGGGTGGAGTGCGAGTGGCTACACATGTACATTCACGTACACGTACTGAAGAAGGTAATAACATGATATATGTAAAACTGACTTTGCTACCCGAAATGTCAGTTTCTGACTATTTCGGAGAGAAAAGTAAGTTGCTCTTAGACAGCCATAAATTCACCTTGCAATTGACAATTCTATGCTAATACAAACATTTGTTTCAGCCGAAAGGGAAGGACAACCGAACATGGATGATGATTGGGACAGCCTATCCATTCGCATGCGACGTCAGCGCCGTCTCCGGCATCCCGGTAAGATTTTGAACTATAAATACACTATTATGTTCAGCTACTTGTTAATAGATGGCGTTGTTAACAATTTGATCTATTAGCTCCTAGAGGACGCTGTTGGAAATGTCTGCTTCTGCGTATCTGCAGTTCGTGTATTATAGATGGCGCAGTACTTAAAAATGATACGTTCATCTGAAATCCGCGCTAACATGGCTTTTAATAAAATAAAAAACAATGTTGAGTTGCACGCATTACAATCTTTATTATTTTTCATTATTTTAATTATCGACCTGTGTACGATACAGTATGTTTTTAAGTTACAAGCAGTTTGAGCTATACGTTGATGTCAGTCAGTCACTTATTTTTTTTTCTGTTACTAGACAAATATGAGTCTTTAAAATTAACTAAATATTCGTAGCTAAATATAGATCCCGTGCGATTCAAACGCAGTGCATTGAAATGTTTACAGGAATGATGACGTCATTGCCATGTGTCCATCTAAATTTTCTAAATGAATATCCACGTCAAGGAACACCGATCGCAGCTTGTTTATAGACGAGTTCATTAACCTCATTGGCTGTGTGCCACAGTCGCCACCTGGTTGTCGTCGCTAAGTCAGTGCCATGGGGTTAGTTTCAATCCGCAGTTTAATAGCATGGCGAAGTATGCTCCAACTCCTTCGATTAAAAGGAGATCCGTATCTTGGCAGTAGGATGAAAATTAACTGATGAGATTGAAAATTTAGGATAGACTTCTATTAAGTTGAACATATATGAAGATGCTGTTAAAGCTTTTTAGGATTTCGTGATCAAATACTGAAAACGGGAGCTATAGTAGTGCCACTTTGTCATGTGTTCGTTCGCATGTCACAAGTATCTTGTAAATTAAACAAAATGACTTACATGCTCGGTTTGATTGAATTGAAAGTGATAAACATTCGACTACTTACTGATAATTGAATTGAATTATGGGTTAAATATATCCCCGTTTAATGGAGTGTAATTATTTGTTTCTCGTCAAGCGAAGTATAAATGATAGTTTTTGTTCTATTTATCTTTATATAAATGGACAGAGGATGTGTCACGGGGTTATAATACAAAATATTAATTGTTTTTGGTGCTACATCAGGATGCAACCGTACGGCCCGTTCGATGTGAGGCGGTTACCGTAAACCACGAATGCTCGCAACACAAGATGCAATGTTCGCGTAACGCCACTGGCTTACACAGGGGCTTTTTACGATCTTACTATTTTGTACTGCCTTCACTCACTCGCAGAAACACATCAACTCTCCACGGAGTAGTTATTTGGAAAGTCTGTTTGATTATTAAATATAGCTATGTTCTACATTTCTTTTGTTCCATTTGCTAGCTCAGGGCGCACCTGCATATTCCGTTTTTATATTACGTAACCCAAAACATTAGATATAAACTTTTATTATGTCGCTGCTTTTATAGGTAAACCACAACATTGAGTACCTAACAATAAAAATTGTTACCAGTGCAAATTTTTTTACCTAGCTTTACTATTAGTAACATAAGATAACTATTACCCAATAAATTCTGAGGATAGTTAATGGTTGAAAGCGTTCGTAAGTTGTTTCCGTAGTATTTACTCACCCTCTCACACACGTACCTTCTTACTTCTATTTTATATCCGTATTGGTATGTATCTAATATAGAAAGTTGTAATTTGTACACTATTTTATACTATATTATGTCGGGGAGTGGCGCCGTACACTAAAATACAGGTGTAAAACCCAGTTCGGAAACGGATGCTGTTAATTATTGTACTTGCCTAGTTGTTAAGCATGAATTTAGTGTCACTTTTTTGGAAATAAAAACATACGAAACATATATATTCTCACGCGATGGGCCGACGATCTTGTAGAGATCGCAGGGAGCCAATGAATGCAAACGGCACGGGACCGATCGCTGTGGAAGTCTAAGGGGGAGGTCTTTGTTCAGCAGTGAACGTCCTTCGACTGTAATGATGACGTAACATGCATATTAGTATCAAAACCATTATAGATCCACAACATAAATGTGAAAAAGAAGTCGATTGTTAGTCTTGCTGTATTTGTAGACATAAAACTAGTGTAAAACACTAGACAAACAAACACAAGACTAACAATTGTTGTAGGTACTTATTGTAGTAACTATCTTATTGACGATTTGAAAAATAATCTAGGTATATGTAAGTTTTTTTCGGCCTATCTTCTTCGGCAGTGATAACAACAGAAATGCTCGTAGATTAAAAAAAAATGAAGCGATGAGGACGAATAAGACACAATAAGATTTAAAAATTTAAGCCGTGTCTTCACAAATTTCAATTGTATTGAAATATTGCATAATAAAGTTTATCTTGGTTGAATACTTATTTTAGAAACAACGACAAAAATACTAGGAACAACTCTAGGAATAGCCTACAAACAAATTGCATATTTCTATTCTCGTAGCCTAATAACTTTGCTAATTTAAGCAGTAACACTACAATAAAAATTGTATTCTTTTGGTATGTATAAAATAATATTTAATGCAAGCAAACTACGTTTTGCTTACTTTGATAACTACACTTACGTAACTATTTACAAGAGAAGGTTTTTCTTTCGCTGTTTGTTAACTAGTTTTGAGAGAAGAACTATTTTTCCACTTTCATAGATCAAATTATTTCCATTTTTGTAGCCCAAGATATTAATTATTATTATTAGTTTTTATGAAAAGAAAATTACATCGAAATAATAAAGTGTTTTTGATATAACTTTTTAAGTATTATCGGAAGTCCGAAAATATTACTCATACATACCACTTAATAATAGGTACGACGACGAGCGAAGCGAGGAGGAGTGTTAGGTTTAGAACTGAGACCCTACAGCGCGCGTTACAAAAGTGGAAAATAATAAAATTCTTCTCTCACAACTAGTTACCAATCAGCGAAAGAAAAATCTTCTTTTGTAACTAACTGGTTACGTAAGTTTAGTTTCCAAAGTGGACGAAGCCGCAAATTATGCTCCTAGCTCAGCGCTCAAAAAGCAATATTTTACAAAATTTTACGAATGAAACAAATATGTATATTATGAATATGGCTCAGTTGCATGGGAACCGTAATGTGCGTTGCCGAATTACGATTTTATCATGCTATTGGTGAGAAATAATTACAACCACCTGATTGGAAGCTGACCTTTAAGCCGCTTTCGATAACAAGGACTCTCTTGCATTGTTGACCTAGCACCTAAATAATTATTACATGAACAAGAAATGGATATCCATATCAATCTCACTATTGGGATAGGTACTATTGGGGTTCCTTTCCAGCATTATCCTTCGCCACGCTACTCAATTACGATTGCCGTAGGACAGTGTTTTCGAAGGCGAAACACGATTTAACGACATCAATTAACAACTTCGGTAACCTGCGGTTTAAAGTGCTAATCGAAGTATCTCGATATAAATAATAAATCCACGGGCCGGTTGCGGTCGAGGTTGCTTAATTTTCGTGTACTATGATTATACGCAACGACACCATCGAGCTTCTAAGAACAGAAGTTCTTACTAGAACTAGAAATACTAAAAAGGCAATTCTTTAAGTAATATGTAAAGTATTCATAATTACCAAAAATTAAAATACGCCAATACCTGTATCCTCGATGTTAATGATTGTTATGTTAATAGACCAACGTTGTGTCCATTTTAGTGTCATGTGGTCGGCCTTGGTCGACGATCGTTCCGCCTAGCCATCAGTTTTAAACTCTGACAGTTCTTTGATACGAAATATTTTAAACAATTGCCGTTGATGTTAATAAAGTCGCGTTAAAACGTCAATGATAATCGCATAACTCTTGAAAAGGTTACGTTTTGTGTTTTACGCATCGTAAGTTTAAGTAAGTAATAGTACTTTCATTTTATATTTTAAGCATAACGCCTACTTTGCAAATGATAGTGCCCAGTTTTTTTTTTGTGTAATACCTACTTCTAAATGATAAACCAGTGATAGCCCAGTGATAAAAGAACCGGTCTATTGACCCCGTTTGAATACTGGCACGGGCTAAATTTGTGTTTTCGGATTTATATATACATATTTGTAATTATCATTTGCTCGACGGTGAGAGAAAACATCTCGAGGAAACCCAGCGTGGGGATGCCCAAGAAAATACATTTCGAAAAACGAGTGACTTGACATAAGAAAGGTCTGTTTTCCCCTCTGGATTGTGGAGGTTTAACGGCCGTCGCTCCATGTAAAATCTTGAAGTATCTTCGCCAAATCCTTAGGGTTGGGTAGCGGACCCCTCCAATCCTAATGGATTAGGAAACGGGGAAACTCTAAGAAATAGATCTTTTTTTTTTTAAATGAGTGCTCTCATTTTATATTTATTTTATACGTGGAATATTATTATTAATAGGTTATTCATATTTGTTTCTCTCATGAAGTAGATTGCTTATCCTGTATAAAATACTTGTACATTTTTTTTAATTTTCTTTAACCTAATATATATATTTATATAAATAATTATTCTGTACGCGTCAGTCGATCCTAAACTGCTGAACTGATTTTAATGAAATTGTTTTCGTGTGTTTTTGAGAGGGACCTGGATTGTTTAGGTTCATAATTGGTTGTTGAGTCCGTAGAGCTCCCTAGTCTAATATATCGTTAAAACATGAATGTGTGTTAAGTCCTGTCTTAATAGAATCGAAATGGTCTGTCCATATGATTGAGACAGGTTAAACGAGCGCCATACAACTTACTCTTAGCAGTCGAGAACTACTTATGCCTATTTCTTATCATTATCATCATTCAGTGGTATCTACTATCTAGCATAATAAATGTATACCTTTCTAAAATTTCAATTCCAGTATATACATTCATATTTTTCATATAACCTTTGTTGCACACAATATTTTTGTTGCTAGCGTTCATAGACTATGGTAACCGCTTTACATCAGAGCGGACCGTATGCTTGTTTGCTATACGTCGTAGTATAAAAAATAAATAAATAAAATATCTAACAAGCAATTATATACAACAGACGCACTTAATGCAAACGCATCTCCAAGTTTGCCTTTAACATATTAAAAAAAATGTAGAAGTTACATGTTCATGATTTAAAAGTAAAAAAAGAGGAAGAGAGGAAGAAGAACTCGGAACAGCATGAAGGGACAAAGAGAATTAAGTTGTTGAAAACGCGCAATTTGCGAATAAGATGGATCCGTAGGCAGATGGTCTGAGTTCGCAAAGAACATGTGGGTTTCTGCCCTTTCTGATCATACTCGCTGACGCTTATGATGAGGTTGGTTATATTTTCGTTAACTAAATATGAACTGAATGCAAAATTCTGATGCTGATATTCGCGATGCTCGATTCTCAGATTCATGTAACACAACAGCATAAACAATAATAGAAAGTATAAGACTTGAGGAAAGTATTAAATTTTTTAATTAATATATGGGCGTTATTATTTTGTTATAATTATCAAATTTCATAAGATGTTACATAAGAAGTTTATGGAAGCGAGTTTAAATAGGTTAATATGTATATCATTTACTTTTTAACGATATAATATATATGGTAAAAAGTGAATGATTCTTTTACTTTTATGAAAGAAGTTTATAGCTCGATATAAAATTGTAATGAATATCTACGATTAAAAATAGGTAGATAGGTTTTTATTTTGCATATTCAAGAATGGCTAATAATTATTCTGCGTAATTACGTCATGTGGCATAAACATAGCAAAACAAAATGTTTGAATTATTTTCATAAGTCTTTCGGTGAAAATAATGTTTAGCCCGCTTGTCAACTAATTAGGTACATAAGTGTGTAACAACTATTGCAATAGTCAAGCATTCCTTTTAAGGTATTATAAGCATTCAGCATGCTTGTTTGCTTAGGTATTATCAACGATTTTACTAGCATTTAACTAAATCACAGGTGGTAAACAAAGGTAATTATCTGGTAAAATATGCAAGTTGGCTGCCAGCCTGCCGTACATAGCAATGTGGTCGGCCCACGGGCGCCTAACGTCCGTCTATGTTATGCGACATAGACTTTTATGGCAGCTAGCTACGCAAATAATTAACTTGAATATAATTCTAGCTTAGATATTTTTACTTAAACCTGTATCAAATACAACATTGATCAAATAGACGAGTGTAAATCCAATTTTTACCTGCAGTTAAACTAGTGTAAGGCGCAAAGAGTAAAAATTTGCTACAACGACAAGCAATAGCTATTTCATAAATAGAAGGGAGATTATTTGTTTTACAACATCTTTTTTGTACAATCTCGGGAGGCCTAATCATACGAACCATTTGATGTAAAATAGTTATCGTAGCCTATGAACCACTAAGGAGTTTACTGGTAACCCCACTCACTTGCAGGAACACAACATTCCTTCAGGGAGTTGTTATTTGGCTGCAGCTTTCTGTGAGATGGAGGTACTTCCCTAGTCGAGGTGGTTTTATGCAATCTACCTCTCTTAAAAAAACCCAGGACGAATATACCAAATAATATTAATATTTTACTTAAATTTAACATAAAAGCGATTTATTTTTTGCGACATAAAAGTAGTAAATATGAAACCGCTTTACATTAGGTGGGCCGTATGCTGGTATGCCTTCCGACGGTGCATAAAAAAAAACTTCATACTCATCGTACAAATTCATCCGCCATATAGAATTTAGAGATAGATTGAAGAACGCAGAATACCTGAAATGACTACTTAAAATAATAGTCTACTCGAACGAAACCGCCAGCAATAGCTAATCTACTAAAAAACTTCATGTAATGGTCAACATAGCCGATTTTTTACAAAAGGAAGCTATATAACATGTTCTATGTGTTGAGCAAACAGTTTAATCATGTTACATTCATTGGTATAACTTACTGGATCTATGAATCGTCTCACAATACTGTTACCAGTCGACATATTTTAAGGGAGATTATAAGGCTAGACTAGACAAAGATACGTTCTATTCGATAAAATTGAAACTATTACTCGGAATGCTTATTTCGGATATGTATATTATTTACTGGGATAATTCGACTAACATCCAATCAACATTTGTTCTACAAAAAAGATGTTTACTTATCAATAATAATAACTTGCCTACAGACTTAAAAATGATGGACGGAAATACATTTAAAAGACATTTAAGAATTTGGTTAATAAGTAATGTATTCTATAATTTGAGCGATTTTTTTAATATATAATAATATGAATGATTAGTGATTTTTTTTTTATATTTTTTCTCTTTTATATTAATGGAATTTTAATTACAATTCGTATATTTTTCACATTGTTGTCTATCAGGAATTACGAGAGGGAGTTCCTGATATATGTATAATGCAATAACACCAAAACCTCGATGATAGTTTGTGATCATAAATTGACTTGAAAAGTAATGTAATGTAAATAAGTTCTGTTAAATAGTTATTAATGTACGCCAGGACAGGCAAACTGTAAACAGAAACTGTATTCGCATTTACTCTGCGCATGTACTACTACTACACAGTTACACTATAAATTAATTCTAATTCTAGAATACGAAAGTGAATGAAACACCTTTTCTTGAAACACCTTTTCATGAAACACCTTTTCGTGAAATACCTTTTCATGAAATATAATCGTGAGCTGACAGTAATGAAAGTTGACAGTCTAGGCTAGGGTCTGAACAATGATATTATGCTACTTTTTTTATCAAGCTAATAGGATCCCTACGGGGGCGAAGAGGCGAGCAGAAGAAATCCTAGCATCTACACGCGGATTTGTCCGCGTAAGATTTCTATTCTATATCTTCACGCTAAGTCCCTTATGGGACAGTCATAGAAAACTGATCACCACGACATCCTTACACACCCCGCTCGCATTTTCA
This sequence comes from Pyralis farinalis, assembly GCA_947507595.1. Classification (NCBI taxonomy): domain Eukaryota; kingdom Metazoa; phylum Arthropoda; class Insecta; order Lepidoptera; family Pyralidae; genus Pyralis; species Pyralis farinalis. The sequence continues at coordinate 18,374,947 of OX382272.1, forward strand.
ATAGTCAAATTATTTTCATTCATACTCGCCAGTTCCTAGAACTCCGTCTAATCTTACTCACTCAGTACTAACTCGCACAACAACGAGTTGTAATTTGACTGCGGTCTTCTGTGAGGTGGAGGTCCAACATAGGCCTCTTTCATCAGAACATCGTTTGATAATAAACAGGATGCACCACGTGCAGGTGAGTTTGGCTTTGACATAAAGATTGTAGTGAGCCAGTTACACCCCAATGTCCTAATGTCCCTGCAACTACCTTCTGATAAAATACGATAAATTTGGTTGTGATAGGTGAATCTTAATCTTCCATGACTACATCCTACCTATACCTACATCCTTGTCTTCTCCTCTTGCATTTTTTCTACTTATTCCAACAGGCCTTTTATCTTCATTCTAATACTCATTTTCAGACCAACTCTCTTTCTTACATAATCGTCGTTACGAAAATAATAAATATGGGTCCTTTCCAGGTCCCAGACAGGACCGTGAATTTTGTACAGAAATACTAATAAATAATTTCCATTATGTTCCATTCACGGTTCTAATCGTAAAAAATGTAACAAAACAGACTCGCAAGCACTTTCGAATTTATACTCGTAATATTCGTGTGGATGGCATAATATTAACTGCGATATTTATATATACATTTTTTGCGTGCACAAAAGGCAGGCGACATTTTCTTTTAGAATATATGCAGCCATATTCGGTAACAAGACATTATTCTGACCTTGTGGTGACACATTTTTGTCACTGCCTCTTGATACACTGTCAGTTTCCGAGCAGGACGGTGACAAATTTAAACTATCCTTCCTTATTTAAGATGAATACATAGCCGCCTTTTTACAAAGCATCCTAGATATTGTCATCAATCTTATTGCTTTTGATATATCTATAGCAATTTTTGTACATATAATTCTTGTATTCACAACTTTTTTTAATAACGTAAGGAGGCATACAATCATACGGCCCACCTTACGTAAAGCGGTTACGACAGGTTAAAGGGTATTAACGCTCATAATATGCCACCTCTGCTGTTAATACAGCGATTCCTCTATAATACTGGTGACCTCACTCACACGTAGGAACACAACAGCCCTTCAGGGAGTTATTTGGCTGCGGTTTTCCTGTGAGGTGGAGTTTCCCTAGAAGGACTGCGTTGTTCCCCCCTACGTCTTTTAAAAACAGCCAGACCAAGACAAACAGAAATGTTTATGCACAGAAATGTTTGTCCTGTTTGGAAATCGAACCCACAAGCATTGGTATCAAAGTAACACTCTAACCACTCCGCTACCGAGCTCCGCAACTCTTACAATTTGGATCAAGTTTAGCATTATATACGGCTTTTTTTTTGCTTCTTAAGTTTATTATATAGGGGTTTTCTGAAAAAAAAAACTATTGTAAACAAAAACATAGAGCGAAGCTTGGTACTATCCTAATACACGTATCTACGTCATGTCATATCACTAACGTTTTGAGATGGCTTATTTTTTTAAACAACGTTGGGAAGCAAACGCTTCTTAAGTTTATTATATAGGGTTTTATCTGAAAAAAAAAAACTTTTGTAAACAAAAACATAGAGCGAAGCTTGGTACTATCCTAATACACGTATCTACGTCATGTCATATCACTAACGTTTTGAGATGGCTTATTTTTTTACACAACGTTGGGAAGCAAACAGATATACAGCCACCTGATGTTAAGTGGTTATCTTTCGCGTTGTCATTCCCATTGCTAAGATAGCAACTCTTCAGAAGCGTCCTGGTAACCTCACTCAGTTGCAGGAACACGACAACCTTCTAGGGGGTTGTTATTTGGCCGCGATCTTCTGTTATATGGAGGTACTTCTCCAGTCGGGCTCATCCATTATGTGCTCTTAAAGCTGATAGTGAGAATTTTACATTATCTATGTATCATATCAAGCATAAGCTAAGCTCGTTAACGTGTGTAGTGTAGTGGGGTATTGAAATTAACACGGAAAATTCTCATTCTGTTACACTGTATCGGAATTGTTTCCCAGTGAAATGTCAATCTCATTTTCATTCACAGTGACACAGAACGCCATAATCGTCACAAAATCGAAATCTTTTTGATGTAATTTAGATTCATTCAAAATACAATTGCGGGCCAAAACGATTCCTTCTACATTCGTAAAATTACGCCATTTTGATACGAAATATTCTCGTGAACTTATAGGCTCGCGAAATTTTCCCGATGTGCATTTATTATCTGTAAATTGCAAATATTAAGTAATTATAATAAATAGTACTATTTTATTGGCGGGTTTTACTGCATGTTTTATTTTTTTAATTTAAATAATGAAGACTCTGTAACTAATAACTGTAACATTATCGTTTTACGGGTGGTATTGAAACTTCAGAATTTTGTCTGGCTTAGTTCTTTTGACTTTATCCTAAGGGATATAAAGAAACGAGAAAAACGTACTTCGCTTCACTCGGTGTGACAACATTTCGATTTTAATGAGAAGTTTCCGTATCAATGTGTACCCGTGCTGGTCGGATTTCAATGTGCATAGGCTTTTTTATTAGCTCTTTCGCCTTATTAAACGCCTATTAAACATATAATACTTACAGTATTAAATAATAAGAAGAAAGAGCTTCACGTAGATTTATTTTGTGTAAAATCCTTTTTTTATACTACATGCGGATAAATTTAAAAAACAAAAATACAAATTTTTATCCATATTGTTATAGCCGCTTCTGGGATACACGAAATATTTTTTTTTAATAATAATATGTAATAAAAATATTGCGTTAAAAATTATGTAGACGTTTTCTCCTTAGCTTCTGGTATCACCTGAGATCTCATAATCCAAAGCATTAAACGAACTGTGATATATTCGTTTCCTAGATTAACTCGATGGAACCAAATTATTGCATTGTTATCGGTTATGGATACATTTGCGAAGGTCCAAATGAAATTACGACGATTAGAAGTTGATTAATTTCGACTTCCCAGATTAGTCTTGTTACATTTTACCAGAGGGAGACTTTGTACAAAAGTCGTCTGCATGGGTACCTCTGTCTTCCCTATTTCTACCGCCAAGCAGCTATGTTATGGTTTGAAGGGTGAGATATGGCAGAGAAATTACTGGTTACTGTGACGAAACAGCCTTAGGTCACAGGATTGACAGCGCGCGATTAACATCGCTGTGGTCTTGTGAGCGTCAATTGGATGCGGTGACCGCTTACCATCTGATGCGGCCTGCATGCTTGTTTGCCAATGTAGCTGTATAATAGCTGTAATAAAAAACATAGCTACAGGTATTTAATAAAAACGTATTAAAAAACAAGGCTGTTTACACCGTTGTTTTAACTAGGGCTTTTTATATTTAATGTGTTGTTTTTTTTTGGAGCCTGGCTGATATCTGCTGCTCCGCCCGTATGGTGTTTTCTCATGTTTTACACAAAAACCTGCTAAAACATTCAGCGGCAAGGTAGCTTCCAATTAGTGAAAGAATTTCCAAAATCATAATAAGTATTTCCTTAGATTATCGCTACGTGTTTGGTTTGGATTTGGATACATACTACTCGTAGTAAATGGAAAGCTAAAAATCAACCTAAAGTGAACAACACACAAATGGCACGCATTATACTTTCTCGAGTCAATTGTTTTAAATGAGATAAAGTTAAATAAAGCGCAAGTGCCACTTGAGGAGAATTAAAGTGGGCAATTTAAAGTTACCATGTTCATCTGCTGTCCAGATATGGGCAGTCATTGAGCCTACGCACAGACACACACGCAGAGGTCGGCTGTGGCATACTTGTGTACCTACTACTGCGAAATTCTACATCAATTGATTATTTACTAAAGCATTTCAAAACGCACTCATAAATTTGAAATCATTTTCTGGCGGCTTGTGAGTGGGGAGTCACCATGTAAGTTAAATTTTGTAGTTTCGAATGAAAGATGCGCAAAAATTTTCCTACCATTTCTGCGCATCTTTATCTCTTTTTATGCCACGTCGAGAAAACTAGCACACGGTGTTTATACGAACAGAGGTTGCATTTCCCTTTGTTTAGCTTTGAACTTCTTAAATTGTATTTTATAAGAGGGTATGATGGGAAGGGTCTGCGCCGCCATACTTGATGCCAAAACTGGGACGGTGCTACATCACGACTTAATGATTGATAATAATCGTCTGTAGTGCTTTCTTAGCCGCACTGCAGATGAGAGCTTTCTCAGTAACTTATCTCTATTTTGTCAGAGCCGCATTAGTTAATCCACCAGAGGGAGACTTTGTACAAAAGTCGTCTGCATGGGTACCTCTGTCTCGTTTATTTCTACCGCCAAGCAGCTATATTTATATAGCTGTGTTCCGGTTTGAAGGGTGAGATATGACAGAAATTACTGGATACTATGACGAAACAGCCTTAGGAGTTACAAGATTGGCAGCGCGAGTAACATCCCCGTGGTGTTGCGAGTGTCAATAGGCTGCGGTGATGGGTTACCATCTAATGCGGGCCGCATGCTTGTTTACTAATCTAGTTGTATAAAAAAAAAATATCGGCGTAGTGTGCCACCAAGTGGCACACTACGCCGATATTTTTTTTTTTAGCCACGCCTAACATTTTATATAAATAAAATAGGAACTTACGATTGATGTATTATCTAAGATACAACCTACTTATTCACGGATGAGAAATTGAGAGCACACCGACAATTAATCAAATAAAAAAATCGAAAGTTTCTGCTAGGTTGGTGATATAATGCAGTATTTACGTAGTATATACAAACACATGGTAATGTACGGTGCGATCTGTCTAAAAATTTGTTTTTCTTTGTACAATGTTAGTATTGAACAAATTTCATGTAAGAAAGTAATGAACGAACTAAATATTTTTCATGAACGTATCATTAATAAATGTGCCTACAGTACGATTAAAAATGGAATAATTAAACCCGTTTTGTATATGCAGATTATACAATGTATTATTTTTTCAAAGAATGCCTTAGTTTTCTTGTTTAGGCGGGGTCATGTTTTAGTTCACTCTGAGTGTACTATTAATCATGTAACATAAACAAAACGTAAAGCCATAGTGACCTAGAAATTAGTATTCAGAGAATAATTTGCCATACTACAACTTCACGAGTGGTTAAGTAAAGACGTCTCGAGTGTTTGCATCGCATTGACCTTCGGGAGTTTGGCAAACTTATTGACCGAACGATTACGCCATAACATGTGTGCGACCGGAGACACTAGGTGACTCGGCCGACACTCAACCGTGCAGCGCGGCGCGGGCGCTCGTCTCGCACGATTGTATCGCTAAAATTCGTTCTTTCTGCTTCCAGATCACGACAAAGACTACACGAAACGCCCTCTTGACTTCGATGTCGAAGAGGAAACGCGTAAAAAAGAAACTTCTAAGTGGCTTGAAAGCCATTTTGGCAGCGATTCACGGTCATCTCACGACTCCATCGCTGAAGAAATCGGACGAAGACCGGAAGCAACTTTCTACAAAAATAAAACTCCCGAAGACGAAGGATATTACGGGAAGACTTCGTCGTCCGTGCCAGCCCCGGCAGCTTACGGCGATCGTGTTCTTCGCAAAACAAAATCTTCGACGCCTTCAGACGAACGAGCGGCTGCACCTGTAAACAGAACTGGAGGTTATTTCAAAGGTGTCGCGGATTGGTCGCAGCGACGCGCAAGCAAGCCTAGAATGCCGGAGCCACGTAGCTCTTCTCCGTCACCACCGACAGTGCGCTCGCCATACGCTAGCGATGATCGATTAAATGGCTCTTCTCCCAGACACGTATACGGGAAACGTGATTCGCCCCAGGGAAGGTCATCGCCTATCGGACGACGTCACCCGCCTTCACGCGACGATTCCGCCTACGTATCTTCGTCAACTATGCACAGTCCGCCACGCGGCTCACCGTTTCGTCCATTAGAAACCGATCGCTCGTTCCGGGAACCATCCGTCGAGGACGAATACCGGCCAGTTGCGCCGGAGAGAAAAAGGCACTTAAAGCAAAGGCTTTCCGAAGAAAATCGATATGACAGTGGATACAGAAGTTCTTCGCGCAACGAAAATTCGGGTCGCTCGCGGGACAGTCGCGACGAGGGAGCTGCGGAACCCCCGCCCGATTATTCCCCCCCGAGAGAACGACGTGGTAGTTCTGACAGAGACAGAACTCCGCCTCGACGCCGCGATCGAGACGAACGTAAACAGAATCAAAAAACGCGTTTTGCAGATAATGGTCGGCGCCCGTCGCCTGCACGTAAATCAGTGGGATCAGCAATCGGAAACTCAATTAGAAAATTGGTCGGGAAGATTCGATCGGCTTCCGCAGAACGCAGGGCACGCTGGCGTAACTCACGTTCACCGTCGCCGGAGCACTCGTCGCGGACATATAAACAATATGGTGGTGAATTGGCGCCGCCCGTAGCGCCCCCTCACCGCTACTACCTCGGAGAGGACCCCTTCGCGCCCAGCATCTACGGCCGAGAGCACAAGTACGAGGGCAGTTCGAAACGCGCCGCGGCTACAGACGCTCGCGACCACCGAGAACGGTGAGTGACGCCTCCACATTATTCTTTGATATCTACAACATTTAAAGGCAATGTTAGTTTATATTGGTAGTAAGAGACGTGCCCATATATAGTGGCCTTAAGGTGAACAACTAGTTCGCTCGTTCATTTTAATAATTTAATTTTAACCGTGATGTTAAATATTATTTTAATAGGTGTAAAAAATAATAGACCTTAAATAGAATCTTGATGTGCGATGGATCCTAATCGCCTCCTACGTGGATGCGATAACCTAATCCATAAAATATAATTAATATTCCATATTGACCCATTATCATAAGCTTACGGTTAAGGCGGGGATAGCCTGCAATAAATTACTTTGTTTTTATCTTTATAGTAAGTATCTACGTAGTTTGTGTTAATAACATAACAATAAATAACGTATTACATTTCAAATATTTGCCAAATTCTAAATTTGTTTATTTTATTCTCGTCCGATAAACATACCAAGTATATTACGGTCAGAATAGATTAGATTAGTAAGATGTTACCGTTAAGTTTTTTTTTTTTGTTAAACGTCTGAAGGTATACAACCTAAGACGTTTAACAAAAAAAGACTTAACGGCATACGACCCACTTGATGTAAAGCGGTTACCGTAGTCTATAAACGCTTGCAATACATTAAGTATCACTCACGCGATGCCACCTCTGCTGTTAACACAACTTATAATAATAATACGTAACGATTATTAATTCCGAGATGCTCTAATAAAAACTTACAGGTAAACTAGATAAACGAGCATATTTATTATTAGCCTAGCTATTGTATTTTGCATCTTTTATTGAATATCTGCATATATTATTTACTAGCTGTGGCCCGCGTCTTCGTCCGTCTTATTGCGTAATGTTAAGTAGCCTATAAACCTTACTGAAGAATTGGGCGAGTAAATGCAGAAATATTTTTTCAAGTCCCAGATCCAGAGATTAGCGCCTTCAAACAAACAAACTTTTCCACTGTATGTATGTGTACATAGATTATACAAGTACCTGTATATTTTAGATCTTTTTATATTGATAGGATAGAGACGATACTTTGTCTTAGAGAAAAATGTTTTAAAAAATTAAGTTTGAATAAACCATTCGTTTGTTCGTTTACACATCAATGTTACGTAAAACAATGAAAGATAAAACATTTAAAACTAAAATAAGGACTTTTGCACTTTCAAATCGTTTGTCTTGCAAGAAATGCAAAAACTGACCAAGTTACATAGAATTAAATCTTTTATGGAGTCTTAATCCTTATCTGATCTGTAATATACCTTTACTTGAAAGATTTTCTCTGTTGAAATTGTATTCCATTCTTGTTTACAAGTCTTCCTTCCAATTATACCTAATGGAAACTTACGGTTATTTTTATAATCAGAAAGCAGGTGCTTATAAGTAGCTTTTATGTCAATCAACACAAAACATGTCACATCAATCGAGTAGTAGCGTTCCGGCATATCTTTCCTTTTTTAATCTGAGCTGTTCATGGACATTGCCTTAATTGGGTATATAAATATTTTATTCGCAAAGAGATCTTTATTCAGTATATTGTCGTTGAGTCACATGTGTTGGCAATCTGAAATAGTTGTTTTATTAACCGCTACAAGTATTGGTAATGACAAATGAAGTGACTCATTGCTAGGAAATGTTCCTAGCACAGCAGGTGTATGCTTAGGTGTTTATTATGGTCAATGTAAATTAGTTTGATATGATTATCTTTGCAAATTACAACAACAGACACATTTGCTTCCTTTTTGTTCTGTTTGAATCTTTTTAATTAATACTCCCACATGATTATTATTTAATGTGTGTTTATTATTTTAATGTGATATATAAACTTGTGCGCAGTAGAATTCCTGTAATACAATACAAAGGCATATTAAATAGCTGTAGATCACACAGGCGTTGTTACAATGTACGTACTTTTAATCACGTAAACAAAGCAGACGTGTGGGATGATATTCCCATTGAATCCAATTACTAAAAGACAAGATTACAACTTTTTGCGATACATAAGAAGATAACAATGAAACATACGTGGGCATCATTTATTTTTCCGTCACGAAATTGATATAAAGATGTGTATTGTATGATTTGAGCTAATTAGTGTACTGTATAATTTCAGGGGTCAATTTTCGAGCACACTTGGTCGATTCAGTCACTCTACAAGTAGACTGAATCCGAACGGCGAGGCTGAAGAAGAATATACGCGCAGTGCACAGACATTACCACGGAAGTTGCATGATCGTAAAGAGAAAACCACCGAGAAGCCCAGTTCAAACAAATACTGGCACAGACTGACACCTAATAAACGGTCAAATAGCGCTGTAAACATATCCAACAACGTATCGACATCGCCAAACGGAAAAATTAACGGCTATCCTCCTGGTCCAGCTAAACCGGCACGGACATACAAAGCTCTCAATAGGAGCAAGAGTTTTGCTATGGGAGCACCTGAGCCAGAGACACACCCGCGTTACGTATCAGGCATGAATCGAAACTACTCAACGATGTACAAATCTAATCCGCATCTAAGTCGTCTAGATGAAACACCCGAACAATTAAAAAGTCCAGGTATCGTGTCTATTATTAACCGTAGTCAAAGAGATCTCGCCGATGCTGTCTCCCGTGAAACTGAACGCAGACGCGATGGACTATTCGGTACAAGATACGGTAAGACTACACCCTTAACAAATGGTCAAACTAATGGATTTAGTAAGTCATACGACGAAACAGACAAGAAAAAGATATTCCTCAAAGGTCTCCGTGAACGGGCTCCGGATTTGTATCAAACTTTGCATGCCGATGATGAGTCTGACGGTAGCCGGCTATCTTCACGTTATGGTACACCTTCACCGCACTACAAAGAGCGCATATCAGAAGAACGGAAAATACCATTGTATAAAACTGATTCCGTTAACAGAGAAACGAGTCCTTTCGTATCTCGATTGGAAACAAGATTAAAATCGCCCGTTCTGCGTCGTGGAAGCAACAGCAGTGACAATTATTCGGAGACTTATAGATATCAAACACGTTCTGGAGACCCTGAAAGACCTAGCATCACAGATACTGTGGAAACTGTAAGTAAAAAGATTGTACCGTCTAGAGATGGTCGATCAAAGGAAATTATTGAATCGAGAGAAATAAATTCTGTAACTAAGAGTAGGGGTTATAAGGAGCCAATCACGAATGTGAAATATATTGAGAATGGTATACGCTCACCTATGGGATACGAATCTAAAAATGGATACACTGAGAGAAGGAGTAGTAATTATAAAGTGATGGAGAAAATTAGAGATTACTAGATTGATGTGAATATAAATAAAAGTATATTACATACTGTATGCCATATTTTCGAATATTTTTTTAATAAAGTCAAATGCAGACTGAATCTTACACTAGATATCTAATTTGATAATTATATATTTTATGATAACACTACGATTATCGTAATCATCTAGTTTAAGCTGCTTCATGTTATTATGTAAAAAGTCATTTAGCTTTACTAATTTTATCCCAATATTGAATTTAATTCCGTCCAGTGTAACAATAATAAAATAAAAGATTACGGGGTAACAAAATTCATATTTGACATATAGTGGAAACGTTATACTTGCATTGTTAGTATAACGTTATTGATGGTTCATTTCGTTTGTGAATAGACTTATGTTTTGGTAACATTGAATTGAATGATAACGTTAGTATAATAATTAATATTTAATTAAATTTTGTAATAAAATTATATCAATAAAACTTAATGTGTTAATAACGCACTAACATGATGTTCTTCATTTGTACGCCACTTTATTCTCACAAATGAAAAATCTTGCAATATATACATATATTGCTAAAGATCGTGCAGGAGTATAAAAGAAAATGACGATTATGGAGATATCTGTATTTTGGGAAGCATACAAGCATACGACCCACCTAATGTAAAGCGTTCACTGTAGCTTATGCACGTTTGTGTACATTAAGTATCTATCATTCGCGCGATACCACCTCTGCTGCTAACATAGCAAGTTCTTAGTGACTTACTGGTGATTTCACTCACATACATGAATACAAAAACCTTCCAGGGAGTTGTTATTTGGTCACGATTTTCTGTGAGTGGAGGTTCCCCAGACGGACAGCTTTGATACGCCCTTCATATCATAATCTGGAGCTTTCATCATAATCGTACTAAAACCATTTCACGGTAAGTTGTTACTTTTTAGCTGATTATTAACAAAATACACGACGCCATGAAAGTAAGCGAAGCTTGTGTTATGGTTACTAGACAACTGATAAACATACGTAAATACATTGTTTTTATATGATACTTATGATACACAGAAAATACAGAAAATATTCGGACCAAGACAAACAGACATGTTCGGATATTTTTTTCGTCATTATTTCCTCTTGCATTCATTTTATATGTCCCAATAAACGGACACTGAATTAACACGATGGATAGGCGATCTTGTAAAGATCGCCAGGAGCCGTTGGATGCAAGCAGCACAAGAACGATTGTTGTGAAAGTCTAAGGGGGAGGCCTATGTTCAGCAGTGGACGTCTTTCGACTGATGTGATGATGATGAATTAACACTGATACCAGTGGCGTGCACAGAGATTTTTGACAGGGTAGGCAGATTTTTTTTAAAGCTGTTAACTTACCAAAAATACAGCATGTTGATTTTGGTTACCCAGTCTTGTGGAAATAATGATGTATGTGATTGGTTTGCCACCACAAATATCTATAGATTGATTGATTTTATATACATATCAATTTGCAGATATTCGGAGCGGCCTTTCGGTTTTGCATTAAACTTACGATTAAGTTTGCCTTTATTTTGTATTAATTTCAAATCCGGTGTACAGCGGCCTTTCTCAATCACTTGTTTTTTTTTCACCGAAAGATAGTTTTGAAAACGCATCATTTTTTATTTTCCCTACACACACACCACCTGAACAACTTGAATAAACAAACAATGGCGGCCCAGTTTAAAAAGAAAATAAAATTTAACATCAATTTTATACGAAAAAAAGAAATGGCAGTTTCTTTCACTCTAATTATATGGAGCAACTACTACTCTTTGAAATAGTTACGTAGCAATGTTCGCGACACTTCGGTAATTTACGTCATGGTTCGGCTGTACACACTGTCTAAACTATGCGATTGTGTGCGTTATTTGTGTTATTGTGGGCAATGTATTTACAGGAATGCACACTACACTATTCGTATTACCAACGCGGCACACATATGTAAATTTAGACAGATATAGTTTGTCTCTGCTGTTAAGCTCCCATTGTGGCGCTAGTGTAGCACATCGATGTAGCGGGTATTAATGAATCTATTTTAATAACTTGCACCGGTACCGATATATGGAGCTGTTTTTAATTTTTTGTTTTTGATACGAATTATTAGTTAAAAGCTATGTTTAAGAATTAAGAAACAACAGGGTAGGCAATGTCTTTTTGCCTATATGGAGTGCACGCAACTGACTGATACTCACATTCAGATCAACTCTCTTACGCCTTTTTTGCGAACTGCAAGAGTTAAGCAACAGATTTTACGCAACGCTAGCATCTCAACTGCGTTTATTTTATTTTCATGCTCTCTTTGCTATACCTTGCGAGTTTCGAGGTATGCCTTCTGGCTTAAGTTTTTATTGTCAAGAAGTATTCCCAACGCAACATTCACGTTATTCACTGCACCTTCTATCCATGTTAAAAGTGCATCTAGAATCCCATTCCTTGTTCCAGCACTTTCAACAATTCTTGTGTTTATTCACATTTCCTATCTTATTTATACCATTAGGTATATTTGTTTTCTCCGCATTCAGTTGTAAGTCTATGCAATCATCTTTTATCCTTGTGATTAGTATTTGCAGTCTAGATGTTCAGCAAGCAAATAGTTCACCACTTGGTCACTTCTGCGTAATCCTACATCCGTAGATCTTATTCTGTGTAGATCATCAATAAGATGCAAAATTAACAGAAGGACCAACAACTTTTGTTAATGTTGCCGTCAAACCAGGGCGACATGCTGTACAATTCTCATAAGTAATGGGCATAGGATATATCACCAGTTTTATACGTTATTTTATCCATTCTAGATGCTAAGGAACAGACGAAATCATTACTAATTTTTTGTTTCAATCAAGAGACACACTTTAAAGAATCTAATTACATCTAGAATGTGATTATATAGGAGTACAGACTTGTTTAACAAGTTAGTTCTTAAAATGTATACATGGTTTTATATATTACCAAAGTAGCCAAAAAGCATATGGGCTGGTTCATAGTAAGCGTTAATATACTAAATTTTATGTATTATTTAGTATAGATTATATTATATATTTATATATTATATTTATATATTTAGTATAGCTTACAACGTCAGATATATCACGAGACCACAGCTGATCCTGTAAATAGCTCTCCGAACCTTTTTTGAAGAACAGCATTCTTGGGAGAATCTCGGCAGGGTGTTTATCTCAGCGGATACAATGGAATCAATTAAAACATTTGAAATTCTTTAATTGATTCCTTTGTATCCGCTGAGATAAACACCCTTGTAATAGCGAAACTTGGTTGCCCAAAGACAGTTTAAATGTTATCGCGTCGACGATTTGTAGCAAGCGAGATTAACAGAATATATGCGTCTAGTTGAACCCCGCGACTTCGTCCGCGTGAATCCCGATATCCCATAGAAGTTACTTTTCTTCCTTTTTTTTTCCTCGGCTTCTAAGGATCTCATTAGATGTTGAATAGTCAACCTTCCTCAAGAATTGGGCTATCAAATGTAAATAATTTTCCAAATCCGACTTGCAGTTCCAGAAATTAGCGCGTTCAAACAAATTCATATATGGTACGAGTAGTATAGATTTATGTGAGGTAACTGTAAATAAAAGAATAGAAACGCCTGAACTTATTTGTAAGTTAAATATTTCAATGTGTGTGATATTAGTGTAAATTTCTTAGCAGGCTGCAAGATACACCGTACCGACGAAAAATTTAGATTTCAATACATCAAGCTTTAGTGAAACCTTCATCAACTAATGAAACTTACAGGGCTCAGATTTATCGGCTAGAGAATCTTGATATTCCATTGGTTTTGGGCAATAAATATATTAAGGAAGGCTCCAATGAAGCAGAGTAGTGTCATTTCTTGCACGAGAACCAAATCGCCCACATTGAGACTAGTCGTCTTCGCTTTTACTGAGCGTGTTGTTGAATCTCGGATATATACTATCGCTGCCATCGCAGTTAGAAATCTAGCCTTATTAGCTCAAGCTACAGCAATGGAAGAGTTGAGTTAAAGAACAGCCCCCAAGAACAGGTGTTGGTACTGAAGGTTCTTATTCACATTCAATCAAAAAATCGGTGGCAAAATGAAAAGGAAAGCGTTTAGAGTTGAAGAAATTTGGACACAGACTATTGAGCATAGTCTATAATTGCAAAAACAAAACAGAATTGTTGCTGGGTTAATGCCTGCTTCCCAGATACTGCCAAAGTGAAGGGAATATGACGGGATAAAAAAGTTGATTCCTTCTCGTGTAGCGAAATCAGACAAAGATAATAATAAAAGAATAATCTTTATTCATCTCTCCAAATTGTTTGCTCTTACAATTTTATGCTACTTATTTTACATTACAAGAACGTAAAAACATATTTGGGAGAAATCTGGCGCCTGACATAGGTAAGAGAATTCTTACCTGTACTACAGGTCACCAGGCCTCATCCGTTTTGAATTGTTAAACTACTTATTAGGCGTAAGTCGGCAGATAAGTACAAAGATCACATTGGTAAAATAACAAAAAAAACACATTAAGAAAATCAAAATGAAAATTGAAATTGGAAGTTATACGTGGGTACTCTATATACACTGATTAGCAGTTATTTCATGTACAGTTTTTAATACTGTTATTTGGAGCATGTACATATATTATAGGTACATATGTGTTTACAGTCTGTATGAAAAAATAATAGTTTGATGAAGAGCGTGATTTTCTGTGCATGATACATACAATTATATATAATGTATATGTTTATTTTACATTAGGTATTATATTACATGTAATGATATGTATTTGATATTTAGGAACAAATTAACTATTTAGGATTATATATATATATATATAAATACATACACACATACACCATACATGCACACATATATGTGCCTTAACAAACCTGGTTTGAGGAGATTTTCCGTAGACTCGTAATCTAAGGTGTTCAGAAATGACTTTTTTACATGCATGTTTTGATCGTGAATAAATAGAAACCAAGAAAGCAGTAAAATTTATGTCAGAAACCAGTTCTGAATTTATTTATCGGGCAGATCCTTCTTCTTTTTCGTTTATCTTCAGCAATATTGAAGTCGTAGTTTAAGTCAGAGTGCATTTTTAGGGTCGTTAGCAATATATAGAGTTGTCTCACCGTCAGCACACCCCATGTCTGATAAACGTCATAGGTGGGATGGTGGTAAGGAAGAAATGCACTCAATTTTAATATCACACGTTGGGCACGTTCAAGGTCTAGCATGTGTGTTTTAGATGAGTCGCCTCGATAAACAGATTTTACTAATTTGCGATCTGCCACATGCCTCAAATTTTTAAAAAGAAAAATAAATTTTTATAACCTACTTGTACGTTATGTGAGCTTTAAAATTGAGTAAGGAATCTAAGGTTACGCCAAGATACTTAATATAGCTTCAGCTTTGAAGAATATCACAAGAACAATTTCCGGATGTATTATTACAGGTGTGTGCAGTCAGAACAAAATTAGTTGGTAAGAGCTTTTTTGTTAGTGAAAATAGGTATTTAGTCCTCGTTACATTAAGTGTTAGAATATGACTACTAAACCATTTGCATACAGCGTCAAGACCAATCTGCGCAGACTGAAACACGTCTGTCCAAGAGTTTCCATAAAATGAGAATGCAGTGTCGTCTGCGAATGTAAATTGTCATGTACAAGTTACTGTTGACAAAGTCCATTTATATACACCAAAAAGAGCGTTGGGCCCAATATTTTTCCTAGGCTTCCTTGGGGAACCCCATAAGTAATGACATGTATAATTGACATGTATAGCACAATTCAGTTTCATTAGTTTACCAGGAATATTGACAACACCCGTGGCATCGTCATCTGTTGGTAGGACGACTAGACAGTTTCCCGTGGGATTGTCTGGTAATACTGACAATTTATTTAGGATTGGGATTGGTAGTGTCGTTCATAGCAGCGCTAGCAAGCTTACTACCAAGTATAGCGAAGAATTTATTTTCCCCAT
Source organism: Pyralis farinalis (assembly GCA_947507595.1). Classification (NCBI taxonomy): domain Eukaryota; kingdom Metazoa; phylum Arthropoda; class Insecta; order Lepidoptera; family Pyralidae; genus Pyralis; species Pyralis farinalis. The sequence goes on from OX382272.1 coordinate 18,390,762, forward strand.
TTACGCTGTCTAGAGGTGAGGAGGAAGTGATTAAATTTAAGAGAATGGTCAATTACATTACAACCAGTAATACCGCTAATCGCTTCCCAAAATTTTCTTTTACATTCATCTGCAACACGAATTAGCTTAGTTTCATATTATCTTTTAGCCTTTTTAAGAACAGTGTTACAGAAATTCCTGTATCTTTTATAAGTGGACTTTAGGATATCATTATCAGGATCGTGTTTTAGTTTTTTTGAACAGACTATCCCTGTTTCTAATGCACCGCAGCAGACCCTCTGTAATCCAAGTTTTAAGCAGTCGTTTTCTTTTCGGGATCCTTTTAACAATTGTATTATTACTAATTGCCTGCTTCAGTGTTTCTTATAAGGAAAACAGTCGCTATATTTGCATCATCTAATAGACATATAGATATTACTGAGAGTATGATTAATACTTTGGTAATTAATGGAAGTTTTCGTTCTGGGTGGATTATTGGAAAATTCTCATTACAATTCAATGTTAAGAATTACTGCTTGATGATCTGTAATTGGGGATTCAATAATGAAGGTTTGCGCCCGAAGTCTAGTTTTTAACATAATATGATCTAGACATGAATCACCACGAGTAGGCCAGGTATGACCAAGTAAAATAGAGTGACTTGCTAGAAGATTAAGGTATTCATTACTACTACTGTCCATTTTGTCTGGATTTATATTTATAATAATATCACCCATTAATATTATATTTTTAAAGTTCGAAAGTTTGCATAATAACAAATCTAATCAATTAATAATATTTGAAATATTCCTATAACTAGGTGGGCGATATACTCCAATGATACAGGTATCACTATTAAGGCGAATCAGTAGACAGTTGGCATCTTCGACCAATGGCTCTTTTGGGCCGATTCGAATTTCTTGTTTGTAATTTGGTTATTCAAGGTAGCAATGTAATTGTAATCATTTAGTGTGGGAATTGAAAACATTCTGTCAAGATAATAATGTCCCAGTCAATTTTAGAGCCAGAAAGTAAAGTTGTGAAATTTGGTAAATTGCAAGATATGCTTCTGATATTTTGACATATTATTTTAAGTTGATTATTATTGTTCGATATTCCCGATGCCACATCGTCAATGCCGCATATAACACTGTCGCCAACTGACAATGAATCCAAAACCGTGTTAAAATTAAAATTATCCGTACTTGTTAAATAATTTGTAACGAATAAAGGTTTGTTGACAAATCGATAGAGGCCGATGGTTGTTCAACTTTCTATAATAAGCTACTGTGGTAGAGTTGCATATAGGAATTTTATTCATATTGCATTGAGGCTGAGGAGGATTTAAATGCATTGGTGAGCGGGTTATGTGAAAAATCATATATAACATAGTATAAAAAATAGTGTAAAATGTATTGGGCTTAATAGTGTAAATAACAGTGTAATCATTTTTGTTCAAATTAGTGTAAACAATGTGAAATCTGTATTGTAACTGTATAAATATAAATAGTGAAGTTTGTTTTAAATACGTAAAAAAATACAAGATCCGTTAATATTGAGATAAATAGAGCAAACAAGCAGTTTTGAAAATCAGAAATAGTCTAAATTTTATGAGATCTTTTTCATCTTTTATTTTGATGGGGTCTTGACCGTTCTGTGTCCTCACAAATACCCATCCATGTGATGTCCACGTCGCAAAAAGTTTTCTCTCCTTAACCATGTTTCTGGCTAAGTAGTTTAGTTTCCTAGCCTTGCTTGAAAGAACTTCGGAGACGTAGATCGGCCTGCTCGGTCCTTCCAGTAAAATATGTTGGCTATTAAGTAACGGCTCCTTACTTGCTTTTTTCGATTTATTAAATTTCCGGGTCTTGTAGATCCGGTTTTCCTTAATACTCGTCGTGGTGAAGTCGACTATGATCGCATCAAATTTGGCACGATAAATATCCAAGTAGTTAGTGGGTGGGTGCCGGCCGCCGCTAGGCCGCATGAACTAATTGGTGGCGGAAGCACACAAAGCAGGTTAGATCAAATTGCATATAAAAAGAAATCGTGCGTAAACAAAAAATCTTAGCTCTTCAGATGGGATTAAGCATTGACTTTGAACATTTGCATGCCAATTGTTGGCGCAACACGCTTGTTCACATAAATTTAGACATATTCTTTGTCCTAACATGAATTTGTACCATTTTTGCCCGCAAATAAATATATTTCATTTCATTTCATTTCATTTCATTTCATTTCATATTTCATTTCATTTCATTAAGAAGAACCACTGTCAAAACAATTTTAAATGAAGACCTGGGTCATTTTTTGAGCGAGCGTTTGAAAAAAAATTGGATGGATCCCGCGCTTAGTTACGCGGCGGTCCGCGAGAATAAAATACCGCAAAATTTTGTTTTCGGTTGAAAAAGTTTTTACCTTCGAAGAAAGTTACAACAAACAAAATGATAAGGTATGCCCACGGTTGCGAAGAAGCGAGCACGCGTTTTCCGAGGGTCCGGCGAGGGCATGATCCTTCATCAATCACGGTTTGGCTTGGAGTCTCATATTCAGGCTTCACTGAGGTATTTTTCTGTGAAAAAGGTGTGAAAACTTGTGCTATGGTTTACCAAAATACCGTCGTAACAAACATAGTAGAAACTCTTTCTCAAACAATGTTCAAAAACAGACACAGGATATTCCAGTAGGATTCTGAACCAGCTCATAAGGCACAAAGCACTCAAAATTGATTGACCGCCCGTAGAATTGACTTCACCGGGCATGAAGACTTAGACAGATTTAGACTAGAAGAGGGCCACCTCTTCTAGTCTAAATCTGTTAAACCCACTGGACTACAAGATATGGCAACATTTGTAAGAGAAAGTCTGCGTTAAACCTCATCAGAATTTGGAGTCTTTCCGAGCATCTCTGGTTAAAGCAGCGGCAGTAATAGATATAAATGTGGTGCGTGCTGCGATCGATGAATGGCCGGTTCGATTAAGGGCATGTATTCAAAATGGAGGAGAGCATTTCATTTCATATATAACTTTTACATAATTATCAAAAAGTGTATCATTAATTACATCAAAAGTTTTTGACAGAACTTATGACCTGACTAGGTATATATAACAAAAAGGTATGTAAATTTAGAGTAGTAAATGGGGGATTATGGGTGGTTGTCTGTGTATTCAAGACACTGGCCAGACGATCTGAACACTATCCTTACCCGCGGAATCACTCCCCTTCGTTCAAAATCTACAAACATTTCGTGTATTAATTTATAGTATATGTTTTTTTCTATGTCCATTGAAAAATCAAAATTGCGCGTTATTTTCAAATACGAGTTCCATCATGGTACTAACGTAATACGAATGGCATGTAATATCAACAAAACGTAGGTACCTACCAGGTGAATGCGTTTTGGTGATCGCGACTGTCCGAAAACTTAGTTCTTAAATTGGATTTATCACGTACATCATTATATTGCATATCTTATTACTTTTAACTTGTTGAATACATAAATGACGGGATTTTGAATAGGATTGTCACTTGTGATAAAAAGCGACTTCTTCATTACAGCTTCTTGAGGCCTGGTAGGTACAGTAACTACTGCAGAGACCTTTTCTAAGCGTTATTCCGTTCCCTACTCCATTAGAACTGACGGAGTCCGCCAGCCTAAGGATTTGGCGAAGATACTGATTTTTACACGGAGCGACTGCCATCAGACTTCCACAACCCAGTGCAACATCACAAATGATGATGTACATCGTAAGACAGTGGTCGGTTTGATGTGAAACGGTTCACAATGCCACAAGACTTTCATTTTTAGAATTTAGATCATATCTTACAGGGATAAAACTTCAAAGCAGTTGAGGGAATAAAAAAAAACTCTATGAAGGCGTTACTTCATAGAGTTAATCATTTTCTTCAGGATTTTTATAGCAAAAAAACATAAAGAAACATCCATTAAAATGGGAAAATAGAATAGTCGTATATCGGGTTGATGAATTAACACACATTATTTTAAAACGCCGTTTAATGTATAAATTATTTGTTAAATAACAATGGTACGAAATCCAGATGGTGCATTAATGAAGTAACTGTATACACAGAACATCATAATCATAGGTAAACTTGAAAAGGAAAAATGAAAAAATGTTTATTCCTTAACCATCAAAGTTCTACAAAAGCATTACCCTTTTTTTTAAGGGTACAAAACACCTGTGCCAGCCAGAAAGAGCTGCTCTTCCATAATAACATGTCATTAGGTTAGTAAAATAAAATATTAGGCAATTTATACAATTCTTAATTCACAAAATAATTGATTGAGATTGTGAGTAATACGCCAATCTTCTGCTGAACCGTGGAATCAAATATGTGTACCTATACGTAAATGAGTGAGAAGTGCGCTCGTATATAATGTGTGAAAACGATGTGTAAATGTGTAAAGTACTTCGTCTATATATAAATATGTATTAAGTATTTATACAAATTAGGTTAGTTTTTAGCTTAGTTTTGGAATTTAAAATAATAGTAAGTACTACATGCATGTACTGCAAATAACAGACTAATTTTTTTGTTTCTATAGCACGGTAGATATGAACTAACGCGGACATTATTCAGTGCGCTGTGACGAAATACTGTACCAACTGCGATGTTAGTGTTGTGTTGTTAATGATTATTGTTAGGCCTAGCCATAATTGTATTGACCAATAGCCGATATAGATTAATTTGAAATATACTTTTCTTTCTAAAAAAAACTATTCGGTTTTTCCTGTACAAAACGGCAATTTGAGAACTTAGGTAATGTAAGAATTGCGTGGAGTACTAATTTGTTTAAAATGGATGCCGCTTGAAGGTTGTGAATAACAATAGCTCTCAGAAGAAAACCTGAAATAAGAGCACCTATAATGGTGACAGTATTAAAAAAATATATATCACAGAAGAAGCCTGCCATGACCGTTAGTCCCTTCATGAATCTAATCACTCAGGTCGCCCGACGAATTATAGGGCGACCATTCTACAGTAGTGTATACTCTCTCTCTCTCTCTTAAGCTAAATAACATCGGAGAACTTCAACTTGAAACACAACGCCATCCTCCATCATCTGAGGAGACACAGATATACTCTTCAGCAGCTATCGTGTAGGCGCGTTGCTGGGCTACCCCCTCAGGTTTGTACCCTAAAAACCAGAGTACACAATACACGGGACCAATAATATACGTGAAAATAATGTGTTATGTGTGGAATATTGTAAGGTTTCTGAATAAAAAAAGTCTTCTAAAATAAATTAATATAAATGTATTAAATACCGAATTATACCGAAGATATTCCGGACATCAGTTTGTACGAGATTCGTATGGCTCTCGTATCGGTAATCACCGGGTGAGGACGGTATTACGGCGGAGCTTCTGAAAGCGGGCGGAAGGCCGATACTTGTAATCCTTCATAAGCTATTCAATTCCGTCATGCACTCCGATGAAACACCGGAAGCATGGAGCAGAAGCCTGGTCATGTTGTTCTTCTAAAATGGTGATAAGACCCTTTTCCGCCAGATTATACAGAAGACCGAGGAGTATAATCTGCCTTTATGTTTGGCGTATGTGGACTACGAAAAAGCCTTTGACTCCGTTGAAACAAGGGCGGTTGTAGAGTCTCTCCCGATGCCGAATTGATGAAGTGCTTGTACAGTAAGGCTACGATGTGTATTCGAGTACAGGACCAGAATACGAAACCGATCCAAGTGCAAAAAGGTGTAAGACAGGGCGATGTCCCAGAAACTCTCTCCGCCTGATATTATCCTTGCCCGGATGTTTTTCGACTATTCTACCAAGAATCCACCTTGTTGGAGGCAAATTATCCTCCCTAATTATTACTACATCATCAACATCGGGCTCAGATCGTTTAGTGGTCCATTTGTATCTTTTATCTAAGTTCAACAAATAATCTTTGGACCATCGATGCCATAAATCGTTAGTAATTTTTTGCACTAACTTCCATCTACTTGTTAAATTCACATTTTTGGGGTTGGGACCAAGCGAAGCAGTTATGAGGCTGTGCTTGGTCCATACGGAGATAAGAGAGTGAACGATGCTGGTAAGTTACTTTTAGACGTGTATGTATGGAACGAAACCTCCTTGTGTCGAACACGCTCTTCCATCACAAGGATATTCACACTTACACATGGAGACGGAATGAAAAAAAGAGGAAAGCGTGGCTGGATTACGTATCATCTTTGCACCAGAGTGATAGTATGAAAGAAATGAAGAAAGAAATATACCGTCGATGCAAGAATGACTCCAAAGCTTTAGTGAAAGAGAAGCGTGAAAGACTACATATGATTGAGTAAGAGAAGCTGACAAAGAACTTCGAGGCAAATACCAAACTCTTCTGGAGAGAGGTAAAGAAGTCTCAAAGTGGTTCGTCAGCATCCAGAATGGACAAGATAAGATGTAAAGCTGGTGGCATTCTTGCTAACACTCAGGAAGTGTTAGAACGGTGGAGTGAATATTTTAGAGAAATGTATGATTATGTCCATGACGCTGGCATTGTGAATGAGTCTGTGATTGACTCGGCAGTGCCAGCGTACCATGAAGACATTACTATGGATGAGATTGAATGGTCGATACGAAGTTTGAAAGATGGAAAGTCAGCGGGAATCGATATGGTAACAGGTGAGATGATCAAGCTAGGTGGTACCTGCGTTAGGGACGCCTTCTGGTTTTTGAGCAAATTATGTTGGAGAACCGGAAGGGTCCCGAGCGATTGGAGACGCGTAGTCATCGTGCCCTTGCATAAAGGCAAGGGCTCACGTATGGACTGCGCCAACTATAGGGCCATCAGTTTGATCAGCTTAGCAGTTAAAGTGTATGGAAAAATCATTGAAAGGAGAATGAGGGTGAAATCCGATGGAATGCTTTGGGAAGCACAGGGTGGATTTCGAAGCGGCAGAGGATGTACGGATCAAGTTTTTTCACTCCGCAACATCGTAGAGAAGCATCTGGCTTTGGACCAGAAGGTTTTCTGCGGTTTTGTGGACTTTGAGAAAGCATTTGATAGGACTTATGAGGATTGTACAGCATGTGTGCGGGTGGACGGCAGCTTGTCGCCCTGGTTTGATGTCAACATTGGTGTCAGACAAGGATGCATGCTGTCGGCTCGGCTGTTCATCCTGTATCTGGACAGTTGTCTTCAGATAATAAGAAATATGAATGTGGGAATGCGAATGGGTGACTCAGTGGTCAACTGCCTGCTTTATGCAGACGATGCGGCATTAATAGCAGAATCACCATCCGAACTGCAAACACTAGTTACAACAATGAAAGATGATTGTATGAAGAAAGGCTTACAATTGAATGCGAAGAAAACCAAGATAATGGTATTTGAAAGAGAGACAACCAGAACGAACACTAGGATTATGGTTGATGATACAGTGTTGGAGCAAGTGAATGAGATTGTATATCTTGGAAGTGCTTTTAGCAGCAATGGCAGGTACACCGCTGATGTGGAGAGACGAGTGAGTGCCGGGAATAGAGTGTAGGATTATGGTTGATGATGTAGTGTTGGAGCAAGTGAATGAGATTGTATATCTTGGATGTGCTTTTAGCAGCAATGGAAGGTACACCGCTGATGTGGAGAGACGAGTGAGTGCCGGGAATAGGGTGAATGGAGCGTTGGGTAAACTTCTAGGCAGCCGAAATCTAAGCCAGAAGGCACAGCTCGCTGTACACAACGCGGTGCTAATTCCAACGCTAACTTATGGAAGTGAGAGCTGGGTATGGCAGAGAGAGCATGAAAGTAGAATAAATGCGGTCAGATGCGAGCATTGCGCAAAATTTGTGGCATAACGCTTGCTGACCGCGTTCATAATGAAGACGTGAGAGAAAGAGTTGGTCTAAAAGAGAGTGTCGGTGTTAAGATAAGAAAGGGCATGCTCCGTTGGTACATGTATGACGACACAGATATACAATGCAAAAGTGGAAGGATGTAGGAGCCGAGGAAGGCCGAGACTAACCTACCATGACCAAATTGTTCGTGTTTTATCAGAAGGTGATGTCAGAAGCTCCAGGAACCGGCGAGCGTGCATGAAAAGAGCTATGAATGTCACAGAAGCGAGTGAAGTATGCAAGGATCGCGTCTTATGGCGCTCGGTTCTCTCTGCCTACCCCGCAAGGGACTTGGCGTGAAGATATACAAAACTTGCACCAAAATAAATTCATCTGTTCGTCCACTAAGAGCTGATTTTCATTCTCTTTACCTAATGCAACTAAAGTCTTGATCTCCAGCGTTTTACTAGCTCTCATTTCTTCTTGTGTGGTATATTCTGATTCTGGGATAACTAATGTCGGTTGGTGGAGCCATGTGGGCCCGTACCACTACAGCTTCTCTCTTTTAAGCAGGTTCTAAACCTCTGGACGCGCAATCTGCAGGGTTCATTTTAGTACCAACATGATTGAATTGATCGCAATTTACTATACCGAGAATTTCGGACACGCGATTGCTTACGAAGGTAGTCCATTTTGATGGTAATCCATGCAACCAAGCCAAAACGACAGATGAATCAGACCATGCGTGGAGCTTTTTCTTAGGTACAGCCATAATTTGCGAAGTTTCGTACAGCAATTTTATGGACAAGACTGCACCGCATAATTCCAACCTAGGTATTGATACCTGCTTCTCAATTGACGCGACTTTTGTTTTTGCAGCTAGGAGGTGTACGTGAATGTTACCCTTTTCGTCCACCGATCGAAAGTACACAACTCCTGCGTAGGCCGTTTGAGAAGCGTTTGCAAATGCGTGCAGCTCGACTTCGCAATTCCGTGTAAAATGTAACCACCTTGGAATGAGGATAACTTTCAGCTCAGCAAGCTTTGATCTATATTTGAGCCATTCACTTTTCAGTTCCTCAGTCAGTTCATCGTCCCAAGACAACCTTGACTTCCACATTTTTTGCATAAAAACCGTTGTAGTTACAACCACAGGCGCGACCCATCCTATTGGATCGTATAACAGAGCGATGTCAGACAACACTTGACGTTTTGTTGGTGGTTGTTTAACTTTAGGCAACTCTACCATATACTGAAATTCATCTGAATCTCTGCTCTAACAAATACCCAGGACTTTGACCATGTTGTCTGCCGTAATGGGAATCGACTGAGCTGCATTTTGATTGTCTTGCCTGATAAACTGTATCAGAGCTCTACTGTTGCTAATCGACTTCTGCAGCTGAAACCTCCTGATTTCATCAACTCATTCATTTCAACGTAAATCTCAATGGCCTCCTCTTCAGTTTCACAGCAAGTCATGAGGTCATCGACGTAAAAGTCTCGTTTTGTAATTTCAGATGCCATTGGATTTTGGACACTCGTCGTCTGCTAGCCGTTGCAGTGATTTTACGGCTAAATGAGGGGCACATGCGGTTCCAAAAGTGAGTGTGAGCAATTCGTATTGACCCAGCGGTTCTTCTGGGTTGAATCTCCATAAAATCCTTCGGTAACGCATGTCCTCATTGTGTACCCGCACCTGCCTGTACATTTTTATTATATCGGCAACGATACATATAGGTGGTATACGCCACCTCATCACTATGTATCAGGTCTTACTGTAACTTAGGCCCGACAAGGAGATTGTCATTTAATGATACGCCGTTCGTACCCTTACAAGAGGTATCGAACACCACACCTAACTTAGTCATCTCCTAGTCTTCCCTCACAACAGCATGATGAGGAAAATATACTGCCTTTGGGTGGATCTGCTCATCATTAATTCACACCATATGATTCAAGTCGAGATACTCTTGCATTAGCTTACAATACTCTTCCTTTAACTACGGGTTCCTTTGAAATCTTCTCTCTAAATGACAAAAACTTGACTTTTCTGTGCAATCTCTTTTAACAACCCGTATAGACATTCTGGATCTTCGCTGTTTAAAGGGAATCTGACTACAAATTCCTTCTTCATTTTTGATAGTTGTCAAATCGTAAAATTCTTCACATTTTTGTTCCGTCTTACTAAGTATCTTTTGAATTAAGTTTGGTTCGTTTTCCAACTCCTAGAATTGTTTTAATAGGTAGTCTTCCTTAACTTGAACGTGTAAACTTACCATTTTTCTGATATCAGTTGAAGGAGCTTGTGACACCTTCCCTGAAGTGATCCACCCAAAGATTGTATTTTGTGCTAACAGGTGTCCTTTTGGGTGTTTGAGGATGTCGTTCAAAAGAACGTCGCCGTAAACTTCAGCTCCTAGTAAGATATAAATTCTACCAGGCGAAGTAAATCCTGGATCGGCTAGTGATAGGTTCTCAATGTCCAACCAATCAGGTGATGAGGTTTGTTTGGTGGGCAATCGTGAAATAAGAGACTTTAATACATATGCAGAAATTTTAATAGCTTTGCTTGGATCTCTACGCGACTCGATGCGAAAAGAAACCATATGTTTTATACGCAATCGACCATCTCCGACACCTGACACGCAGCCACTAATCGGTACACGCTTAAGTCCTAAAGTTTGAACAGTCTCCTCTGTCACGAAAGAGACTTGTGAGCCTTGGTCGATCAAGGCGCACAGTAAACAAAATTTTCCGCTGAATGAATATGCTTTGACAATGGCCGTTGCTAAAATGACGTCGGCGGAACCGAAGACTGCTTCTTCCTTTGCAAAATTTGCAACGACGTTCACTCCATGTACGGGTGATGTAGGTTGATAATCTCCTTGAATTGGTCGCTGTGATTGTGTGTATGTGTGGTTGTTCTCTAAATTATATGCGAGCCCTTGTTGTATTTCTCTCTCCTGATGAAGCAAAGAGTGATGCCGTCTACCACATCTGCGACAACTTGTTGTGTGGCGGCATTTTCTCACTGAGTGAGTGGGTGCTAAACAGTTGAAACAAAGTGATTTCGTCTGCACAAACTCTCTCTCACGGCGCTAGTTGTCCAAAGCTCTTGCATTGATAGAGGAAGTGATCTCCTGAACACATTGCACATTTATGTTTCGCAGCCTTTTTTTTTTTTTGTGACGCGGGGAAAAATGCGTTACGCACACCACCGGTGCCTGGGTGGCCTCCGATGGTAGTGTGGGACTCCCCGTTGGCTGTCCGACGGTATACCCACTAAACGACCCCGCGAAATGCCATCGGCCGCGTTGGTGTGGTGCCCCGGATCTGTCAGCAACAGGACACCACTGCGACTGGCCAGCCCCTCAGAAGGGGCCGGACTTCTTCAATCTAGGGTCCGTCCCGGCAAATTGGGACAGCCCCTCCGGCGGCGGGACCATTATGGGGCCAGGTTCCCATCCTGACCCCTAGTCCCATAAATTAGGGAGGCGGCAATAGGTGCGCGTAGCGCCTACGCCGCACTTCCGTCCGCCGTCTCCGGAGCGGGACAGCCTCGGGATCATCCTTCCTGTCCCGCTCCGAGGCCTCCTTCTGGGACATGACCGTCTCACAGAAGGAGGCCATCGCCTGCCAGGCACTGTCACTCCCGAGCATGGAGCGTACCACGCTCGGGAGCGAGAGGTCCGCGCTTCCAAGCGCGGACACCAGATCATGGCGCTGCCGAGACCATCTGGGACACTGCTCCCGCGTGTGTTGGGCAGTGTCCTCGAATGTTTCGCAGCCTCACCGTGAACAGTTGCGAATGACTTAACATTCTCTGAACGTTTTGCGTTGTGTTGAGGAGCTTTAGACATCTGTTTGCTGCTATCAATCATTTCTAGCGTTCTAAACCGTGAGTCCAAGAATACAACTCCATTCCATGTTGGTAAAGCGTCGGACGACATATCGCTGATCTTAATCTCCCATTGGCGTAGTGACTCATGATCTAGTTTGGATACCACTAGAAAGATGAGAATCACATCCCACGTTTTTGTCTCGACTCCTAAATTATTCAGTGATGTGATGCACGATGTCGTCTTATCTAGCAAGCTTCTAATCGCATAAGCAGATTCATTACTTATTGGTTTTGGCGCAAATAACATCTTGAGGACAGTGTTGCAGTTGTATCTTTTGTTGTTATATCTTTTGGTTAACTTTTCCCAAGCTGCATCGTAATTTTGTTCCGTTGTAGACACATTTCGATTGAGAACTTCCGCTTCGCCTGATAAAGTACTTTTCAAGTAGTGTAGTTTTTCGACAGAAAACAAATTACGATTCCTGTGAACGAGTGAAGAAAAAAGTGTCATTCTTCGTGTTTTCCGCTGAATTTTAGTAGTTCAATTTTCGAGAGTCTGATCTCACTGGAATTAGATGACCTTTCCGATACAAGCCGAGCTAGCGAGTTCGACTGCATTTCCTCACGTAAAGCCATTCCACGAAGAACTTCTTTCAAACATCCTTTGTAGTAGATGTAGTTTTCTTCAAACGTATCGTATGTGCCCTTGGTGAAGTATTCAATTTCGGTGATTTGTTCTCCCTTTACCAATGCAAGAATATCGTAATGTGTGTCGGTAAACTTTTTCCATAATGCTTCCACTATATCCAATCGTGTTTCTAAATATCCTCTCGCGATTCTTTCCTTTGGGCTCTTTCTTAATTTCTTAATTAAAAAATTCTCTTTGTAATTAATCTCAGCTTTATTTAATTTTGCAAGTCTTTCTTGCTGATAATGATTGATTGTTCTACATTCATGATGACAATTCAAAATTTTCTAAGTTGATGGTATGTTCGGTCACGTTTTAAAAGTTTCCGATAAAATCACCGCAATTTTTTTAAGTCCCAGATAAGTATCACTCAAAGTCTCTGATAAAAATCACATGAATTTCTTTCTTCTTTTTAGTCTTTTTAATACACAACTCTTGGAAAATTTTCGCTTATAGATTCCCCGTCTGTACCTTTTGAGTGAATTATGCTAAGTCTATGAATTTACTTTGAAATTTTACAAGTCCAAACACTAGTAAATTTTATAAATTAATGTACTCACAGTTTTAAGGTCCACTTTTGTTTAATTTCTAGCACTCACCACTACCACTTAAATTCCTTCGTCCTTAAGTCGTTTTGTTCCCGGGTTTCGGCACCAATTTGTTTAAGTTTACGAATTACTCACTAGGGGGCGCCACAATGAAACTCACACAAACACTTGCATTCATATATTTATCACCGCCGTGGTTCATAAAAAAGCGACTAACTTAACATCGTTCATACAATATGATACGGATTTTCCACAAACCAAACCATAGCCTGATTTAACCATTCTACTAACACCATCTATCCATGAGTAGACGAACTTTATGGTTCATGCCGAATACAATATTGACCGAATGTAGTTATTTTACTTGAACTTTAACATACAGCTTCTTCTGTTATAAATGCAATATCAGTGAGAGTATCAAATCTTTGAAATTAATTCAAGTAGTACTGTACTGTACTTTTGTCATGTTCCTTCACACTTTCCTAAGTCATTATTACAATCACTTAAGAAAGTGTGATGGAACTTAACACCTTTCCACATAACCATTAACTTTGATATATTTTGTGCTGAACTTGGCCTCTTTTCCACATATTTCCACACATTCTGTGTTATTTCAAGTGGTGATCTCACACGTGAAAATCATTATTCGTTGTCGTTAAATATACACGCGACCTTATTCGGTCATTACTTTATATAAAGATAAAGAGGCGGAGAGTCTCAATGTTAATACCTTACTTTAATTTACAGAACGTTCTTATTTGACCGTGAAATTCTCATCGACAACGCACCTTTTTTATTATCATGAATTTCAAGATAACAATATTATTGTTAATAATCATTGTTACTCTATCGTACACTCGCTCTTCAAATATATTATTTGTGATTCCGTATGCTATTCATTCACACTACATTATGCTCAAGCCTATAGGATTTGAATTAGCAAAAAGGGGACACAATGTGACTGTCTTTACTCCATTCAAAGAAGATAATCATCCTCCGAATTATCATCAAGTTATGGTAAATTACACTGGATTTTGGCACATGACTGGTAAGTACTTTTTCGTTTCCTTTTTGACTTAAAAGTAGAAATATCACCGGTTATGTTTACTGATCTATATTGCTTCAACGCGTTAACATAGTTAGTATCACAATCATTTTCTTTTGGTGCTGTGGCAGTCAAAAAATGCCTGTCAGAGTTCAAGAGATGAACAGTCTTGGCAAAATCACTTATAACTAGAAGTTGAATAAAAATACCTCGGGTAGATATATTACTAATCACCGTAGTATATTTTCTAGTATAAGAGCAGTGATAGCTCAGTGAATAAGGAACCGGTCTATTGAGCAAATAGGTCCCCGGTTCGAATCCTGGCATGTACCACTAAATTCGTGCTTGTCGGATTTATGTACATACTAGCTGACCCGGCGAACTTCGTACCGCCTCAGAATCAATAAATGGTGTGTTAACTTATTAGGTGGTATAAATTCTGTTTTTTATTAAGACAAAATGAGTAGTCAAAATTAAATAAATGTTCAAAAATATAAATCAGAAGTATTTTAAATATATTATAACTAATGTAATTCACATGGCGGCAAAGCATTAGCTTTAAATAAGCGAACGAAATTATTCGCGTACCATTGTTGTACTACTTTATATTAAGCTGTTTGTTAGATGGGTTGCATTCGAGTCGATTTCCTTCGTTGAATTGACTGTCGAGCTAACCTTCAGCTGTAAATTGTGCTGGCTGATCCAATGAGTTTAAATATTCAGTTGTATAGGTGGTTGCTTCGTCTTGGTTTATTTCATAATCTGTAGTTTTGTAGGAATGCAGTAGACCAACGATTTAATTTTTATTTCTGAAGTTTAAATGTTCCACATTTTTGTGTTTGCTGCAAGTATTACTCTTTCACTCAACCAATTGTGATTTTCGTAGTGATCAAAGATACTCGGTAACACTTTGTTGATGATCTCGTTCTTCATTGAGAAGAAATTGCAAAATTCAGTGGAAACAAACTCAATTCGTTAGATTATTCGACAGGAAGCCAAGCAATTACTGACTTTCGGTTATGGTGTGACCATTACCGAAAGTCAGTAATTGCTTGGCTTCCAGTAATTGCTTGGCGAAACCTGCAACAGATGTATAGTTTAGTAATGCAACTCGCATATTTGCCGTCAGCTGAAGTTTCGTCTCATAGCGCCACAGAGACGATGATTTAAGGCAAGCGTTTATTTCAACAGCAGCGGTCGATCTAGAAATGGCTGGTAGTATTTGGCGGAGATCGCCAGGCAGTAGAATCATTGCGCCTCCAAAACATCTCGACTCATTGCCCACATCGTTAGATACGCTTTCAATACGCGTTTAGGCGCCTTTGTGTATTTATCCCTCCTGATGATGATTTTACTTAATGTTGGATGATGGTTTTTCAGTCGTTTGAAGGTTTAATGATAAATAAATAAATAAATATTGTCGGACAAATTACACAGCGCCACCTAGCCCCAAAGTAAGCGAAGCTTGTGTTATGGGTACTAGACAACTGATAAACATACGTAAATACATTTTTTTTGTAAATACATACTTATTATACATAGAAAACACCCAGACCAAGACAAACAGACATGTTCATGCACACAAATGTTTGTATTGTGTGGGAATCGAACCCACGAGCGTTGGTGTCAAAATAGCCCACCAACGCGTTTCACCACTGCGCCATCGAGTTCCTCACACGATAATTTCAACACTATGAGACGTTGTGAGTTTTTTAGTAACATGACCGCTATCCCGGAGAAAGCAACTGCAGTTTCCGTCATCTTGCGAAAAGTGGGCAAAGTAGACAAATTCAATACCTGTCTGCCTAGTTCCACCAAGCGCATCTAGGAAAAATAAGCCATTTACATCATCAATTGCCTTCGTTAACATATCGCACATTTCCTTCTGTTGGTATGTTATTTCGAACATATTCACGTTCACATTCCAATTCTCGACTAAAAGCGACGTTCATTCTACGATTTCGTAGTAGCATTATTAACTTCACTAACACACGATGTACCTACCACATGTCTTCGATTAAAAGCAAAGCCGGGTTATGTATCTCTTCATTCACTTCAAGATCGGGATTCGCTGAACTGACACGAATTCGATGTAAAATGTCGTATGACATACATAATATATGTACGGTGTATTGCATTTGCATGGCAACCGTACAGATTCGCCGCGTAAGCATTTTACGCTATGTGCGCCGTTTGCCCGTAATTAGACTCAGTTCGTTCGTATGTTAGCAATCAAGACATCGTACGTGCTCCAAAACATATCAAATCATAATTTGAATATAATATCATCATCAGCATCAAACCATTCATGTTCACTTAATAATAAGGCTGAACAGTATAGACACTTTCTAGAATCAGTTTATTATTTCTATCATCAAGACATTAAATATCAAGTAAGTGTGTGTGCGGTTATCAGTAGACCGTACAATATATGTTTTACAATTCATGTGGTTTCCGTGGGAAGCTCTTTAAAATATAGCATCGGCCTCAACGATCATGTCCCAATGAGTATCGTTTTCAAGCAAATTGAGCAGTTGACATGAACCATGAAATATTGGGCACACTACACCATTGAAAGTTCCAAGTGATTCAAATGGTGTCGGCCGACGAACGTTCACCGGCAACAACCGCAAGCAGAAGCATTCGTCACTCTTTGAATAAACTGTGTAAATACGACCAAAAACATCAGCAGCAGAACGCACATGATCAGAAACCATAGCTCACGTTGAAGTATCTGAGATGAGCGTTCCAAGTGTAATAACGTGGCATATCAGAGGCAACGTTCGTTTAAATGAATCGCCTTCGCAAATCGAAAAAAAACTGGGTAATGTCGCTGGAGGTGTTTCAGCTCTCACCAAGACGAATAAAAAAAAAATAATCAATGAAATTTGTCAATTCATTCTTGATATATCGTAAAAAAAGCATTTCATGTAAAATGTATGAGAATATATATATATATATACTAATTCGTTCTTGAGATATCATAAAAAAAGTTGCAATTAAAATGTATGAGAATTTTTTTTTCATTTTTTAATACTTATTATCCTATTCTGGATGAAAACAAATCCAAAGAATCATAAAAATCGGTCCAGCCGTTCTCGAGTTATAAATGGTGTAAATAACAGGACTTTCTTTTATATATATAGATTTGTATTTATCACTTGCTCGGCGATGATGGAAAACATCGTGAGGAAACCCGCACGTCCAAGAAATTATATTTCGATAGACTAACTGACCGACTACCTAACCTAAGAATAAGAATCTAATAAAAAGGTCCTATAAGATTTCCGGTTTTCCTTTTATGGTACGAAACCCAAAAGATATGTGTAGGGTTACGCTTGACGATAATTTCAAAGACATTCCAATTTCAATTTTAAAGTTTTATTTATTTATTTATTAAAGGACCACAAAACAAGTTCACAATATTTTATAATTATGAAATTTTGTTAGTACTTATCTAATTACGAGTATGAACCCAATACTGTTGGCCACAAATTTATTATATTATAAAAAAAAATAGTCTTAAGTTACAATTCATTTGAGTGTGATGGTGGCTATTATATTTTCACGGAAATGAGTTATGTTAAGATTTCACAGAGTATATGTTTATGATTAGTAAAGTAGTTTAGGTGTTTTACTATATTTTATAGGTAGTGAAAGACCACCGTAGAAGTTTCTTTCAAACAAAGAAGTGATTGAAATTTCATAACTAATCGACTCCACCCAAATACCCTACGGCGTATACATACTTGGGTTCGATTTATTATAATCATCACAATCGGGTGAATTCGACCCGCTGAACTGTAGGCAAGTTATACATATTCTTCAACATTTTTTTTTCTTAAGTTAAGTTTTAACCAACGTCCTAAAGACGCCACTAGTCAGTGCAAAGATATCAGCATCGCTGAAGTTGCTATTGTAAGTATTCATCAAACGACTTATCGAATTCCGTATGCCAGCATTAGTCCTACCTGTAGTAGTTGAAAAGGTTTCAAGGGGACGTGTTGATCTAAAATGGAAACGCAACGGTATTCGATAATTTAATTTAGATGTAAGTTGCGAACAATCGTATCTACTATTACAAATATCATACAATAATATACATTCTAATTGTTTCCGCCTAGATTTCAAATCAAGCAGATTGATAACTTTACGAAGTTGGCCATATGGTAGACGATTATGCTTACATTTGTATTGTATACATCTCAAATATTTCTTTTGTGCCATTTCAAATTTATTTGAATGTTTCTCATATATCAGGTTCTATATTGCTGCTGCATATTCAAGCTGTGGGCGAATTAATGATTGATAAATATAAATGTAAGTTAAGTAATTCTGGAAATTAACTTACATTTATATTTATATATCTATTATATGGATTCTGGAACTTAGCACTCGATTCTATGACAAATCCATAGATTTTATATGCCTTATTGATATAAGAAATATTTGCTGATGTACTTTTTCTTTGTAAAAGTTATTGATTTACACTTATTAAGGTTAAGTTCAAGTTTGTTTTTACAACAGTAATCTGTAAGGCGATTTAGATCCTGTTGGAACTCAATATGCTCACTTATGGTGTTTATAATTCGGTAGATTTTTAAGTCATCAGCATATAACGTAGGAATCTAAAATGTTCAAATCTATTTTGGGCCAAGAATGGAACCCTGGGGAACTCCCGAGCTCACAGGAACACATAAGGATTCGTATCCTTTTATTACAACTTTTTGCGTTCTATTTGAGATCTATCTATAACTTCACGCCAAATCCCTTGCGGGGTAGGCAGAGACAATCGAACGCCACGTGACTCGATCCTTACATATCTCACTCGCTTCTTTAACATTCATTGCTCTTCTCATGCACGCTCGCCGATTTCTAAGGCTCCTGACATCACCTTCTGAGAGAACACGACCAATTGGGTCATGGTAGGTAAGTCTTGGCCTTCTCCGGCTCCTACATCCTTCCACTTTTGAATTGTATATCTGCTTCGTCATTCTCTCATCCTGCATTCTTTCTACATGTCCGAACCAACGGAGCATCCCTCTTCTTATTTTAACACCGACGCTCTCTTTCAGACCAACTCTCTTTTTAACATCATCATTGCGAATATGGTCTACAAGCCTTACGCCACAAATTTGCGCAGCGCTCGCATTTCGACCGCGTTTATTCTACTTTCATGCTATTTCTCTCATACTCAGCTCTCGCTTCCATAAGTTAGCGTTGGAACCAGCACTGCATTGTATATCGCGAGTTGTGCCTTCTGGCTCAGGTTTTTACTGCCAAGAAGTTTTCCCAACGCTCCATTCACACTATTCCCAGCACTCACTCGTCTTTCCACATCTGCGGAGTACCTTCCATCCCTGCTGAAAGCACATCCAAGATATACAATCGCACCCACTTGCTCTAACACTTCATCATCAACCGTAATGCTTATATTAGTTCTGGATTCTTCTCTTTCAAATACCATTATCTTTGTTTTCTTCGCATTCAATAGTAAGCATTTCTCCATATCTGCTAATAGCACGGCGTCGTGTGCATACAGCAGACAGTTCACCACTAGGTCACCTATGCGCAATCCCACATTCGTTGACCTTATTCTCTGCAGACAACTATCGAGATACAGCATAAACAGCCTAGCAGATAGCATGCAACCCTGTTTGACACCAATTTTGACATCAAACCAGGGTGACATGCCACCATCGGATAGATGCAAATAGCAATCCTTGTAAGTGGACTGCACAGCACGGAGCAGTGAACCGTCAATCCCATCTCCCATATCTCGGCCCATACCTCGGTTATATGTCCCACAATTCCTTTCGCACAACCCTATCAAAGGCTTTCTCAAGATCCACAAAACCGCAGAAAACCTTCTGGTCTATGGCCAGATGCTTCTCTAGGATATTGCGGAGCTAGAAAACTTGATCCGTACATCCCCTTCCATTTCGGAAACCTCCTTGTGCGTCCCACAGCATTTCATCGGATTTCACCCTCATTCTCCTTTCAATCACCTTTCCATATACTTTTGCTGCTAAGCTGATCAAACTGATGGCCCTATAGCTGGCGCAGTCCATGCGCTATTTGAGATCCATCCAAACCAAACCATCTCCAAAGATTTCCTCGTATGCCACAAAAAGCAATCTTCTCCAGTAATATTTTATGGTCAATCCTGTTTTGGTTTTGGCAATAGTTAGTAATCTCGATTATAATTTGGTTACCATGATATTTAATCGCATTAACTTTTCGGGGTAGTTTTAGGTTTGCTTCTAGTCGTTGCTGGAACGTAATACCGCCGCCTATACGAGCCCTGAAAAGCATTAAAACTTTTAGTAAAGCCCTCAAAAATCATCTACTCAACACTCAAATAATCAATAATACAACGTACTTGTAATTGGTTGCAAAAAAGGGTTACTATACTTACTGATAATAGGTACATGGTTATGCTTGCTGAATCCATATTGCTAATCAATTTTAGATATAATTTGTTATACATTTTACTTTTATTATAATGTTTCCTTTACTACATTTTGTTTGTTGAATAATGATGTGTTATTTTCGTGTGTGGAATGTATGAAGAAGAATGACGCGTTTGACAGTTTGAATGAATGTGTGAATGAATGACAGGGAGTCGTTTAAACAGATGAAAATCGGTCTATTTTGATATTAAGTGTTGTATATGTTATTTGTTCTACAACCAATTTTATACTGTTATTTGTATTGTGGTAACTTTGTTTGTAAAATTATTGTACTGCATATGTCATTACCTACCTAAATTTGTATATTTATCCAGTCTGTGTCTGTGGTTCTTCCATGAAGTCACTAGACAGGTCCCCTCTGAAAACCAGCGCCAGCTCTCATAAAGCTGGCAATATGCTGAGATGGTATCTTTTTGTTACATCACACGACACCACTTTGTTTGTTTTTTTTTAATGTTTTATTGTACTGTTTCCTGTTTCGATTTTTTTATTTGTATGTTCGTCGCTGTTTAATTAGTACTCTGTATGGTGTTGTGTTATGTCCAAATAAACGTTTTTCTTTCTTCTTTCTTTCTGTATTTCATTAACAACCATCAAGATCAAACCAATCTAGCTTTACTGTCGTGATTCAAGAGTTTAATTTAGATTCCGATGTATGAAGGCACCCCTCCCGCGAACAAATTGATCGTGCTTTTTCAGAAGGTAACGTGAGAAGTGTTAGAAGTGTTTTATCAGAAGCTGATGTTAGAAGCACTGGTGAGAGTACATGAAACGAGCTATGAATATTAAAGATATACTCTTTAAGTGTAAGTGTAAGTGCGTAAGGACGAGACATGTGGCACCCGGTTCTCTATGCCTAAACCGCAAGAGTCATGGTGTGAAGACATACGTAGATAGATATTAGTCAGATTGAAAAGGAGAACATTGTTAATTATAATAGTGTGATTCTTAGTACGTATGTTACACTATATGTTATCAAAATTTTTTTTTGAAGAATGTTACTGGGTCTGCTAACTCACTTGGAACTTTCTGACTGTGTAGACTAATATTTAGAAATACATCTGTTTTTGCTTCATTTAAATCAAGCGAGTAGTTTCGAAGTTACGACAATTTTAGTTTCCGTCCTATCCAAATATTTCATGCGAGCGCGCCGTGCTCGCGTGACGTCATTTTACAATGCACCGTTTTCATCGTACACTCATTCTTGCTTTGCTATCGGATGTTCCCTATCTTCGATAAAATTCAATAACGTTTTTAACATATGTGTTTATGTGAATCAGTATTGCAATAGTGTTATAAGTATAATATTAGATATGGATGAGTGCTTTGAAAAAGGACAATCTGATATGATAACTTGCAGAAATAGACGGGTTAAAAGTTGCCCACTATTTTTCAAATAATATGTACTCACATCGAAATGATCATTCCAACAATAGACACAACTTTTGACTCCGGGTGGATTGGCCCTCTTCATGATTTGCATCCATTTCTTTCGACTTTTGGTTTCGAAAGGAACAATAAAAACAACTTTTCGGGTGCACTAGTGGTTGTATTTAAACACTTTGGCACAATATACGATTTTCTAGTTCCTGGGTTTGACATTTTCATCAATTCTCGATGCAAACTTCATAGACACAGGTAGGAAGCAGAGCACGCCCTGAGCGACCATTGTAAAGTGACGTCACAGCTGGCGATGACCACGCGTCGTCGCACGCCTAGATAAAACATTGAACGGAAACTATAAGACGTATCAAAAAAATATATGATATTTTTCATTTTTAATGGAGTATACTGTAAGATAAAAATCAAAATTTGGTGATATTTTTCATTGTCGACCAATTATCCCGTTATAAATTGGTGATGTTACAACTTCACCGAAGTAATTATGTAAGGTATAGATAATAACAAATTTGGTATTTTTTGTGATGTTCCTACCATTCGATTCGTTCCATAGTGTCAATTTGAGGAAATTACAACATCCTTGAAATCGTGAAGTCGCTTCTCATGGATTTTAATCGCATGTAATGCGGTGCATATAAACAATCATCTACGATGATTAGACTTGATTAAAAGAGTACCAAAGCACGAAAATGTAAGTCAGGTTAATAAAGGTTTCAGTGTCACAGACGGTATGCTGTACTGTACTATACTATACGAATATGTCATCATATATCTGTGGTTATTTTGGAGACTAAAGAAATGTAAATATGTTTCAGGTACAAATATTATGGATGTGGTTAATTTTTCATCAGAAGAGTTATACAATAAAATTTTATGGCCAGGCGGAATATACATTACCGAAGCATTTTTGAATTCTAGAGAAGTAGTACAGTTTTTAACTGAGGATCATCACTTCGATGTACTCATAATGGAACATATGACTCAAGAAGCAATGTACATTTTATCGCATAAATACAATGCTCCACTAGTGTTGATAACAACGTACGGCAACTGCGGAAAACAAAACATTATAATGAGAAATCCTTTACAACTTTTTAGTGTAGTATCAGAATATTTGAATATAGACGACCCTTCAAGCTTGTCAGGGATAATGAGAAATGTATATTTCACTGCATATGAATATTATTGGTGGAACCACTTGTTCTTAGTGAAACAAGAGGAACTGGTCAAGAGATACTTTACTGATTTACCGGAACCAATACCCAGTCTTTATGAGTTACAACAGAATGTAGCTGTGTTTATGATTAATGGCCATTTTAGTTTCGATCCTCCAACAGCATACCTACCTAATATTATAGAGATTGGTGGTGTTCATTTAACAAATATAATCGAGAAGCTTCCTGAGGTAGGCATTGAAATTTAATGTTTCAATTTATAAATATTTTAGAAGACATAGTTTGTGAGTATCCATGTTTGTAAACTGAATCTCCTTAACAGATTGTAATACTATCTGGTATACATAATACGTTCAGGCAGCCAAGATAAAGAATGTAAAAATTAAGATATTCAGAGATTAATAAAATTAAAGTTAAAAACTGAAACTCAACTATGACAAAAAATGCCTATCTACTGAAAAGTATAAGTAAGACTTCAAAGAAGGCAAATAATTTATTATGATTGTTAAACAATAAAAAAATATAATATTACACTACTTGTATGAGCAGATTGTAATTAATATAAAGGTCGATTTTATCCAGCCGTAGTCGCACGTTAGTACTACATATGTTATGTATCTATATTTAATCTGGCATAAATCATAGGATGTATTGCTGTACTATTAGTTTATTGAAATTGAATCAATTGACCACGTAAATATAAGATTCTTTATTGCATATAGATATACAGATTATTGTTAAATAAATGGTGTACAAAGGTGAGTTTATCTCTTACCAGAGATCTCATCCAGTCAACTACATAGATGGTTAAAGAAATCGTCAATTGTCGGGTGACAAAGTAACAATTACAGGTGAAAAAATAGTGTTTTGAATCAACAATGTTAACAATATTAAACTTAATATTTAAAGGAATTAAAGAAATAATTGGAGTGCGACATGGAATAGTTTAAGGTTTGAATGTGACAGGGGCGTTGTAATCGTGTGGAGGGTGGTAATAATGGGAAACGAGAACAAAGGTATTGGGGAGAATTAGGGGGTTAAAATAGTCTATACATGAAAGTTAACACGTGCATATTTCTGCGAAGGCGAATAGGGAGCCACTTCAATTTAAAACGAAATTCGGATACATGATCAAATTTTCTGAGACCGAACACGAACCGGATAGCCAAGTTTTGCAGACGCTCCAGTTTGTTCAGCAGCTCCTCTGTCGCATCCAAATAACAGATATCAGCGTAGTCGAGAATAGGGAGTAAGAGATTTTGAGCTAGCATAACTTTAGTTTTAAAAGGCAAAAAGTTTTGGAGCCGCCTGAGTGAGTAAAACGCGTAATACATTCGTTTACTAACATCATTAACATGGGGGTCCAGGACAAAGTTTCATCAATTATTAAGCCGAGGTTTTAGGTTTAATTAGTAAAGGCGATTTTATTATTATCAAAATAAACAGTCGGCAAATCGACAAAATTTAGTTTAAATATTACTGGACCTGCCAAATATGACTAATTTATGTACAGACATGATTCCCGTACGAAGACGGTTACAGGGCCGTTCTTGCCTACGGGAGACTAAGGAACTGTACTGTGGGTACTTATCGCTTGATTTGTGTAATAATAATAACCGTTTATATTATTACACGTTACGCGATTATCATTTTTACGCTCTATATAAAATCTTTACAATCGCCATAGATATAACAAACGTGTTTTATTTCTACACAATGTAGAATTAATTACTCTATGGCCCTACATGGTACACGCTTTTTCTAAATATACTTAACAATGTTGTTCTTGCATATAGTTCTAAAATAAATTGAAGATGTCATTTCGGTTTTTACAATATTGTTTTATTGGCAGAAAAAATAATGATCAACGCTTAAAAAATATTTTACTGTATAGTGAGATAGAATTGTCGTTGTTGATTTGTTTTGTTGGTTTCTTGTCATTTACAATTATCATTATTTTGCATTATTTAAAATTCTATGTAATACGCAAGAAGAAATACTGGAATAAACATTAACTTAGAAGTCCACTTTAGTTAGAATAGGTATTTGACAAAGAGCGTGTATAAATTGAATGTTTAATTGATATTTCTATAAACTGTATTAAGTGCCTAAGTAAAAAATATATTAACATAATACCTTTTCACTCTCTTCAAGTAAAAAGATACCCTGTAGCCTGTAGATGATATTACCACTAGTGAAAATAATAACATTATTTTCTTCAGGCGAAATCTGAAAAAACTAATTACAATTTTTAAACGTTGACAGTAATGTTTTTTTCTAGTAACTAAGCAATGACGATGTTCTATTCGACACAACTATATACTAGGCAGACCCGAACTATCATAGTGTTCCACTCAATTGGGGTTCGTGAACCACAACAAGCTCGCTCACATTTACTTTCAGTTTGTTATGAAAATTACATATTTTAATACCAGACATACATATTTCATAAACTAAATATTATGTTTTTAATTTTATTTTATAAGTGTAACGTCGGGAGGCATACGTATGATCTATCTGATACAAATTGGATACCGTAGTCAAAGTACATTTGCAATAAGCACTTTTGTAAAGTCTCGCTCGCGTGTTGCCACCCCTGCTACTAATACAGCAACTCCTTTGGAATTTACTGACAACATCACTCACTCACAGAAACACAACAACCATCCGGTGAGTTATAGTGGTGCGGTTTTCTATGAGGTATATGTATTTTCCCCAGTTCCCATTTCAACAATGTTACTTTAACCCAGGGCTCGTGGGTTTCGCATTCAGTCAAACGTTTGAGTACATGAACATACCTGTTTGCCTTGATCTGGGCATTTTAAGAGAGCTACCTCTCTTCGCATCAAAACAGCCTGACCGGAGACTAAGTGAGTTTACCGGCAAGCTCCTAGAAATTACTGTGTTAGTGGCAGTTACGGCAACGCGTAAGTGATCCTTTCTATATTGCAACCGTTCAAAGGATATGGTAACCAATTTACATCAGGTGTACCCCATGCACGTTGTATAAAAAACTAAGATATTCTATTCTATTCTGATTTATCTAATCATATATAAGTATCTAATTATAATTATGACTTTTGAGACTTTAATGACAATTATTAAACTATATAATTTCCAACTGTATTGTCTTCTTTACAGAATTTACAATACGTTCTTGATAGATCAAACAATGGTGTTGTTTACGTCAATTTCGGCTCAAATATCCAAAGTGCCCAACTGCCTATTGACAAGAGAAATGCCCTTTTAAACGTATTCAGAGGGCTCAATCACACTGTTTTGTGGAAATGGGAAGATGATAGCCTTTTAGATGTGCCACAGAATGTAGTGTTGCTGAAATGGATGCCTCAAAAAATAATATTATGTAAGTAGCTTGAAAGAACTAAAATTTTAAATCATTTTTAAATTGGATTTATATGCCCATTCGAGAATAAAATACCAGCCAAGAGGAGGTGAACCCTTCATACCGCGAAAATAGTTAAACTACATATTCTTTAAAACATCTATCTATCTATAACTTCACGCCAAATCCCTTGCGGGTTAGACAGAGAGAAACGAGCGTCACATTACTCGATCCTTACAAACCTCACTCGCTTCTCTAACATTCATTGCTCTGCTCATGCACGCTCGCCGGTTTTTAAGGCTCCTGACATCACCTTCTGATAAAACACGATCAATTTGGTCATGGTAGGTAAGTTAGTAAGGTATTCTTTAAAATAGTTTAGTAAAAATAAGCTACGTTGTATGGAGCATGATATTAGCAAACTTAAGCAGTGGATAAACAACTGGCCTATTTACCTACTGGTCCCCGGTTCTAATCCTGGCGTGTACCACTAAATTTGTGTTTTCGGATTTATGTATCATATTTGCAAATCGCTTGCTCGGCGATGAAGAAAAACATCATGAGGAAACCGTACGTCCCAGGAATTATTTGAAAGACTTTTTATACATATTATTATTTATATTATATTTATATATTTTGAAAGATTACTTAGGTTTAGGCAACGGACCTCGCCAATGGATTAGGAAACAGGATACGGCTAGGAAGAAGATTTACACTTCTATTCTATTAGTCTTCTCGTTTAATAATATCGGGGTGCCCCAGGGTTCTATTTTGGGTCCATTTTTATTTTTAGTATATGCAAATGATCTGCCCTACATGGTGCAGAAAATGGCGGATATAGTACTATTTGCTGATGATACCTCTTTAATTTTTAATGTGGCCCGCCATTGTGAAAATATTGATAAGGTAAATGGTGTTGTGTCTGCTATTTTAAACTGGTTCACATGTAATAATCTGTTGCTAAACTCAGCTAAAACCAAATGCATCAAATTTAGTCTTCCAAATGTGAGTTCTGCCAATACAGAAGTTCTCATTGGGAATAATAAATTAGAATATGTTAATAACACTGTGTTTCTTGGAATTACAGTAGACTCCAAATTACAATGGGGCCCCCACATAAATAAACTAGCCGGTAAGCTCAGCTCTGCTGCATATGCAGTTAGGAGAATCAGGCAATTGACGGATGTGGCTACTGCGCGCTTAGTCTACTTCAGCTATTTTCACAGCATTATGTCGTATGGTATACTGTTGTGGGGAACGGCGGCTGACATTGAGACAATTTTTATCTTACAAATGTTATAAATAGAGCCATTCGCTCTATTTATAACATGGGCTCCAGAGAATCCCTCAGGGAACTGTTCAAAGAAATAAATATCCTTACTGTTACTTCTCAATATATTTATGAAAACATAATGTATGCCCGTAAAAATTTAAAGTCGTTTTCAAACTTCAGTGAAAAACTTAGAAGTAGAAATAAGTTGTGTATGCCGGTACATCGGCTTGCTAGGACTGGTAGATCTTTTCTTGTAAATTGTATTCGATTTTATAATAAGTTGCCTGAAACAGTTCTGTCCTTTCCTGACAATGTATTCAAAAAGTACATTAAAAATACTCTCTGTAGAAGGGCTTATTATAGAATTGATGAATATATAACTGACAAAGATGTCTGGAAATAATTCAGCACAGACTACCTGTTCTTAATAATCTTTAATTTTACCATTTGATAACATTATTGTACCAATATGCTTATGATTTTTTTTGTTTTTGTAATTAGATATTATGATTGTTATAGATATTGACAATTTTAAAAGAGACCTATATTGGCAAGTTTCTTTCGGCATTTCTTCTTAGCCAATGGTCATTTCCGAAATGCTAGTAGATAAAAAAAGGAAAAGTAAAAAGAGAATTAAATAAGATACAATAAGATTATATTTCAAAACTGTAAGACGTGTCTAAGTGCCCGCGAGGGCCCAATGGCAAATAAAGAATTTTTATCTTTTATCTTTTTATCTTTATCTTTAATAATTATTAATTTTCGTTATTTAACAAGACAGTTGTATTTTTCCAGCACATCCAAATATTAAAGTATTTATTTCTCACGGTGGGTTGATGAGTATGCAAGAGGCTGTTTACTATGGAGTACCAATAATAGGTGTTCCAATATTTGGCGATCAATATAACAATGTTATTCAAGTCCGAGAGGCGGGTATTGGAAAACTATTGTCATATCACGATATTAGTGAAGAAAATTTAAAAAATGTACTTAATGAGTTTCTCGATAATGACTATTATATTAAACGAGCTAAGATAATATCAGAAAGGTTTAAGGATAGACCAACAATGGCATTGGATCTAGCCATATTTTGGATCGAGTATGTTATAAAGAATAAAGGAGCAGAAAGTACGAGACATTTAGGATTAAATGCGTCTTGGATTGAGTACAACATGTTAGATGTTTATGCTTTCGTAATATTTGTACTGTTAATATTGTTACTTATTTCAGT
Organism: Pyralis farinalis; assembly: GCA_947507595.1. Classification (NCBI taxonomy): domain Eukaryota; kingdom Metazoa; phylum Arthropoda; class Insecta; order Lepidoptera; family Pyralidae; genus Pyralis; species Pyralis farinalis. The sequence continues at coordinate 18,419,564 of OX382272.1, forward strand.
GAAAGTGTTTGTATTATTTGTTAATATTATTTATAATTTAATTAGTATCAAAATAAGACTTTCTGAAAGGTTTGAAACTAACGCTGTTAAATCTTTATTTTTATCGGCTAAGTAACTATTTGGGTATGTTTGAGCTTGTATTGAAAGAGGAAATACTTGACGGACCTTATTTCCTTTTTCATATTGTACCTATTTGTTTTGTGCTACTAATTTACAGATTATTAAATAATGTAAAATAAGTATGTTAACTGCAAAATAAAGTAGATTATTGGAAAATTTATAAATTTTAATTAATTTCTCGTAAGCATTTCCAGCGTTCCGAAACAAAGGGGCGAAGACACCCAACCATCATATAAATAAAGAGGTTTTTTACAGGGTCGGCAACGCATGAGTAACACCCCTGGTGTTGCAGATGTCCATAGGCTACGGTAACGTCTTACCATCAGGCAGACAGCACGCTGATTGCCACCTTAGTGGTATAAAAATATATATATTATCAAAATAAAATTAATAAAAAAATGAAACTCACTTCGTTGAACCCAACGGTACTACGGTTTCATACTTTTGTATAAATAAATTTTATTTTATAACTTTTCATCAAAGCTTCATGAAATCTTTATAACAATTATAAATGATTACTACAGGAGTATACACACGGAAGAGTAACCGAAACAGAATTGTAATTATAAAATTTTAAGCTATTTTTTATTGATAAACCGACGTGACCATTTTAAGCTATTGTATTAATCCATTAAATGTTGGGAGAGACCATCTCACTTTGTTTGTTTGGCACACGCTAGACCTCCCTCTGCAATCGTATTGCTCCTTCTTAACGTATAGAGTACAGTACTTTCTGATTTGCTATTCATACTCTGTCACTGTATTCCTCTAAATTTACGGCCAATCTCTTAAACTTTGGTATTCATATATACTACAAAGTTGTTTATCTATTCTACAACTTGCGAACCTGCATATATACGCTAATTTGATACTTTAAGGTTGCCTTGAAAAGATTACAGTAATAAGTCCGTATTGTTGCACCCAATTATATAATAAATTCCGATATTACGAGTCGGTAAATTATATTAAACTTGACATACAGTGAAATATGTAGTATATGTATTATAATTACATGCAACTTACCCATGCTGAATGGAATTGTAAAATTGATTATGATATGTTTTTCAATATAAGATATATTGAGGTCACCTTATATTGAAAACATATGATTTGATCATCATCATCAAGTTGAAATATTTTTAAGTTAATACTTATACAATAAATGCATACTTTAATTATCACCTTGATAAATGCCGAGCGAGTAAAGTTGTTACTCTCACTTCAAGAACGACGAACAAAAAAATATTGGAAATAGAGTCTAATTGAAAACATTCTACGTTACTCTAGACTGTTTATCTAGATCAGGTATGGGCCGTATGGGCAACCTTTGACATGTTGTGGGCCAAACTTTAGCATGCAAATACGTTCGCGGGCCGCGTTTAAAAGTAGTGCTTTTTAAAGTAGTGTTAATAATTTTTTGCGATAGATAGATAGGTATCAGACATGAAATAATACGATAATGTTATATAAGTCCAATTTATTAAAAAACAAAATGATATAAATGAATCAATATATAAAGTACAACTTTACAATTAAATCGTTAAATGTTGAATTGTTACAAACTACGAAAGTTAAATCACAAAGTAAAAACACCGAAATCAATGAGACACTTGAGATTGAATTTGGGAAACTAATCCATCGATATTTGGATTAATTCCACTCATACAAAGACGTAAAGAATTTTCCAAATTATCGTCAGTCAATCTTGTACGATGTTTTGATTTATTAACGTTCATCAGTGAAAAGAACTGTTCACATTTATAAGTATTGCCAAACCAACAAATAAGTCTTCTTGCGAATTTTCTAAGTTGCGAAAAATTGTCTTCTTCTGGGTATTTTTTGTAGAAATCGCACAACTCCACGTCTTCAAATTAGGATTTTAGGAGTGCGTTTTCTTGAATCTCGATCAACTCCATTTGTAAGTGAATTGGAGCATTTTGTACATTACTTTTTGTTGGAGTAGCAAATAAACTGAAACAGTCTTCCATGTTTTTGAAGTCGCTAAATCTGTTCGAAAATTGTTCTGACAGTAACTTGAGTTCTTCAGCATATTGAGCATAAGCAATATTTTCATACGCAGAGAGCGTGGTGAAATGGTAACTGTTACCAGACAGTATCTGTGTCTCGCACAAGCGCAGTTTGTTCTGAAATTCTTTCAAATGGCTGTACAAATCATTTCCTAACTGTCCTTATTTTTGGAGTTTCAAATTTAAATCATTCAAATAGCCTGTAAGATCGACCAGAAATGCTAAGTCACATATCCATTTTGGGTCACTCAATTCAGATATTGGTATATCTTTTATTTGCATAAAGTCTGCTATCTCATTTCTAAGCTCGTAAAACCGTTTCAGCATTTTCCCTTTCCTCAGCCATCTGACTTCACAATAATATCTTACGTCGTTATATTCGGCTGATGAATGCCTTGCCGATGAAAACGCCTTGAACTGACGATGGTTAAGCCCTCGGGATCGAATAAAATTGATGGTTTTTAGTACTACATTCATAACATTCTGGAGTCGAATGGACTTAGAACACAAGTTCTGTTGATGGATAATGCAATGAAGGACTAACAAATCATCTTTTTGCACATTTAATTCTGTTGCTTTTTCATTCAAAATTCCAATGAAACCTTTATGTAAGCCGACCATAGAAGGTGCACCATCTGTGCATACTCCAATTAATTTTGACCATGGCAAGCTAAACCTTTGGAATACCTTATGGACATCATTAAAAATATCCTCTCCTGTAGTGGTCGCTTTTAGCGGCTGCAAAGCAAGCAATTCCTCAGTAACAGTGAACTCTTTATCAACACCCCGAATAAATATAGCCAGTTGAGCTGTGGCAGACAAATCGGTGCTCTCGTCTAATGCTATAGAAAATGATTCAAAACTAGCCATACGGTCAGTTTATGTTGTTTTTATATCATTAGCCATCATTTCTATACATCGAACAACAGTTCGTCTCGACAAACTAATTTTTTCAAATTCACATACACTCCTTGATAAATTCGTCTTCGGCAAATGGTTTTAATGCCTTTGCCAATTTTGAACTATGAAACTAGCTTTCACAACATTATTAAGTTGTGTTCTTTGTTTATGAAACATTTGTTGCTGTTTCTTGTTTGTTGATGATTGAATTTAAACAAAAAAGAGGTACCCCCATCTCACAGAAAACTGCAGCCCAATAACAACTCTATGTAGGATTGTTATGTTACTACAAGTGAGTAAGGTTACCTAGTAAGCTGCCAAGCAGTTGCTGTCTAAGTAGCAAGGTTCGTACAGATCATTACTGCTGTGGATAATTACCCTTTTACTGTAAAAACTTTCGTTTTAATTAGCTTTTATACACAATACTCTAGGTTGTGTGTTGTTTAACTGTCAGGTTTACGTAAGACTTTTATAAATATATTGATTGAAAGCAGCGGTGTAATATTCTTTAAGATAAGAAGAGGAATGTTCCGTTGGTTTCGATATATGATTGAAGAGGAAAGAATGACGAAATAGATATACAACGCAAAAGTAGAAGGTATGTGGTTAAGACGCACCTTGACCAAATAGCTCGTGAGTTGTCAAAACGTGGTACCAGGACCCCTAGGAATCGGCGAGCGAAAAGAGCTATGTTAATTAGATAGTTTTTGACGAGCTCGGTGGTTCAGTTGTGAATGACGTGACTTTCACACCAACGCTCGTGGGTTCGATTCCCACACAAGGCAAACATTGCATGAAAATGTCTGTTTGTCTTGGTCTGAATGTTTCAAGAGAGGTAGGGCGCATCAAAGCAGCCCGTCTGGGGAAAGTACCTCCACCTCACAGAAAACTCCCTGGAGGGTTGTTGTATTCCTGTGTGTGAGTGAGGTCACCAGTAAGCTACCAAGGAGTTGCTGTGTAAGCAGCAGAGCATCGCGCGAGTGACATTTAATATATCTCAAGCGTTAATAGGCTGCGGTCCCCGCTTTACATCAGGTGGGCCGAATGCTTGTATGCCTCCCGATGTAGTATAAATAAAAAGCTATGAATATTAAAGAAGCGAGTGAGATATGTAAGGACCGAGTAAGGTGTCGTTCGGTACTCTTTGTCTACACCGCAAGGGTATAGTAGTGTAGTAAATATTCTTTGACAGCTTTCATGATTCTGTGAATTGTTTTTGGGTAACATGAAATAACTCATGTTAGTTCAGGTGGCGATGTCATAGTACTGAAAGTGATGTTGATTAGATAGTTTATTTAAAAATGTGATTAGTTCTAAGTTGAATTATTGCCTCATAGCGCATTCATTTGTTGGTGCAATTCGTAGTTAATTGAAACTTGTTTTCGATTGGATTGGGATTTAACATGATAATATTTCTTATACTCGTTACTTTATCGTATACTTATTCTTCAAACGTGTCATTGGTTATACCGTATGCAATTTATTCACATTATGTTATGCTCAAGCCCGTGGGATTGGAATTGGCTCAAAGAGGACATAACGTGACTGTCATTACTACTTTCAAAGAAATTGATAATCTTCCGAATTATCACCAAGTTATGGCAGATATCACCGGATCAATGACAAATAACCGGTAAAATATTATTTAAGGTTTTATTATACGAGGCTAACTTTGCTCGCCGGCCATCTTGGTTGTAGGTGAGGTTGCGATATGAAACGTCTGAAACAACATTGCTCAGTGCATCATCGTCATTGAGCACCTAAAAAATAATTAATTATATCCTATGTCACACGTTTTTTATTGTTAAATACAATCAAATGGAATCTTGAGTTTCAACAAGACATGTATGGATATGCGAAAACTCAATATGGTGCATCCCACTGAAAAAAAATTATAGCAACAGTGTACTTTGTAAATGTACTCTGTTTATCTTTCGAAGTTTAAAGGTGTCATATCTCATATCAGGTAACACTATTTTTGATGTGGTAAACTTCTCAACAGAACAAACATATAATAAAATTGTATGGCCAGCGGATTAGGCATGACTGAGGTATTTTTGAACTCTGGGGAAGTATCAAAGTTTTTAAGTGAGGATCAGTTCACTTTGATGTACCTACTCATAATGGAACATTTCACTCAAGAAGTAATGTACATTTTATTGCATAAATACCATGCTCCACTAGTGTTGATAACAACGTACGGCAAATGCAGAACGAAAAAAATTATCAAGGAATCCTTTACAACTTGCTAATTTAGTATTAGAATATTTGAATGTTAAAAATTCCTCAAGTTTTATGAGGATGCTGAGAAATGTTTATTTTACTGAACATTATTGATGGAAGTACTGGTACTTAGTGAAACAAGAGGAACTTGCCAAAAATACTTTAGTGATTTATCTGTTGCCATTGGTTCCGTTGGTCTTTACGAGTTACTAAGAAATGCTGCAATATTTATGATGAATAACCATTTTAGTCTTCATTCCCCAAGATCCTACTTGCCAAATATTGTAGAGATTGGAGGCATTCAATTAACAGAAATAGTCTTTCTCAGGTAAATTAAATATACTCCAAATATTAGGGAAGATATACGAAGGATATAGAGTGCGCAATTAGTAAATAATTTTCGGATATTAGCCATTATTAATTATTCTTTAGCGTTAGTACATACAGAGCGACTAGACACAAAGTCGATTGTAGAATGCAATAAGTACGTCAATCAATCAATCTATATCTTCTCGCTAAATAATGCAGGCAGAGAGAACGTGACTCGGTACGTACACACCTCACTTGCTTCTTTAACCTTCACAGCTCTTTTCATGCGTGATGACATTCATGACCAATTTGACCGCGTGAGGTGAGTCTCGGCATTTCACGGCTTCTAAATCTGTCTTCTGTATCTATTTCGTCATTTTTTAAATTTTGCTATCTTTCGACATATCCGTATCAATATATCAAACACGCCTCTTCTTATTTTAATACCAACACTCTCTTAGACCAATTCTATTTTTTTCACATTTATTGCGAACTCAAGAGCATTGCGACCCAGATTTGCGCAGCATGTCGACCCCATTTATTCTATTTTCATGCTACTTATCTAGCTATAACTTCACGCTAAATTCCTTGCCGTGTAGGCAGAGAGAACTAAGTTTTTTAACGTTCATAGCCTCTTTTAATGCGCGTTCGCCTGTTTCTAGGGCTCTGGAAAAAGGGGATCCCTTTTGATAAAATAGTATCGATATAGTAGGTCTTGGCCTTGCTCGACTCCTACATCTTTCTGGTTTCGCGTTGTATGTCTATTTCGTAATTCTTTTTTTTTTGCATTATTTCTACATGGATGTGCGGAAAGGCATAGCGTGCGTGCTTCGAAGGGCACGTTAAGACGTCGGTCCCGGCTGTTGTCGATGACAGTCGTTAAGCTAAGTCAGTAGCCCTCAGGCGGCTTGAAAACACTGCTCTAAACCCCTTCGGTTGAAGGCAGTCCCGTATCTCTGCAGTGGGATAAGTAAAGGTTGACATAGTATGTGTGCTGCGTTACGGAGCATGGCTCTTATTTTAACACTGACACTCTCTTTCAAAGCAACTCTGTTTCTTAAATCGTCATGGCGGGCGGCCATGGGCGGCCAATAAGCGTTACGATCAAATTGGTCGTGTTTTATCAGAAGGTGATGTCAGCGTACATAAGAATAGCAATTAAAGTTAATGAAGCGAGTGAGGTTTGTAAGGATCGAGTCATATGGCGCTCGGTTCTGTTTGCCTACCCCGCAAGGGATTTGGCGTGAAGTTATAGATAGACAGACTCTGTATTCCGTATATGGTATGTACGTTTTGTTCACGTCTGAAGTCTGTTCATGACGGAAATAATGTCTATATATATAGGTATATATATAAATATAGACTTCAGAAGTGAGCAAAACGTACATACCATACAATATACATAAAACGTACATATATATATATATATATATATGTATATATATATAAACGCGCTATTATGCTACTTTGAAACCAACGCTCGTGCTTTCGATTCCCACACAGGACAAACATTTGTGTGCATAAACATGTCTGTTTGTCTTGGTCTGGGTATTTTCTATGTATAATAAGTATGTATTTATAAAAACAAAAATGTATTTACGAATGGTTATCAGTTGTCTACTACCCCACAAGCTTTGCTTTACTTTGGGGGTTGATGGCACTGTGTAATTTGGCCGACAATATTAATTTTTATTTATATACATAAAAGGGATAACTTTATTTTAGGATAACTGGTAACAAATATTTATTTATAAGAATAGGTGAAGTTAAGTTTTATGGTGGCGACATGCAAGTAATACTAATTGTTTTGCAAGGGTTTACAGACTACGGTAGCCACCTTACGATACGGCAGACCGTGTGCTTGTTTGCCATCCGATGTATATATAATAATAATATATTGTCGGACAAATTACACAGCGCCACCTAGCCCCAAAGTAAGCGAAGCTTGTGTTATGGGAACTGATAAACATACGTAAATACATTTTTTTTTTGTAAATACATACTTATTATACATAGAAAATACCCAGACCAATACAAACAGACATGTTCATGCACACAAATGTTTGTACTGTGTGGGAATCGAACCCACGAGCGTTGGTGTCAAAGTAGCGTAACAGCGCGTTTCACCTCTGCGCCACCGAGCTCGTCTCGTATATATATATATATATATATATATATAACAAAAAGAGATGTAAATTTACGGTAGTAAATGAGGGATTATGGGTGGTTGCCTGTGTATTCAAGACACTGGCTGGACGATCTGAACACTGATCTTCCCTGCGGAATCACTCCCCTTCGTTACGTCTGCATCGTATATTGAAAACATGCACAGGCACCAGGTTACAAAGGGTTCGCTTCGAAGGGTGTTTTCAACGGCAGTAACAAGCAATAAGGAGAGCTCGAAGGATATTCAGTATAGATGCATATGAGCCCGTGGGGTGTTATCTCAGAAGTAGCTTGTGAGTTCCCGATGTGTGATGATAACACAATGTACTAGGAAATGTTAAAATATTTTTTTTATATTGAATTATAGAACGTAGCTAATGGTAAGTTAGCACATTAGTTTATGTGTGTGTCTTTCGAAAGTCGCTGAACGCGCTCGCATTAGCATGAACAGGAAATTGAAAGACATATGTTCGCTCGGCCTACCTGCTCGGATTAACTATACGTTAATAAATTTAAGCGTTATACAAGTTTGTTCGTTCATTGAAATATCTATAAGTTTTAAAGCAAGTAACAAACTAGTGGTTCTTTCGTATCAATGATATTCACATTATTTAGAATAAGATTTAGTATGAAATATTGTATTAAAATGGTTTATTTAATATTGTAGGTAATATTTTAAGTTAATTTAACAGTTAGTCCGAATACACAGTTTGTTTATCACAAATCATAAACGTATTACAGTACTTACTCATTGAAGATTGTAATCCTCCATAGTTTGCTTATAGAAACTTTAAAGATGTGAATATAAATTCAGTGTTACAAATAACACTTGTTGCTAATCTCTCCAAATTACAAAAAATTACAAAACACGCTAGATCTGAATACAAATCACATAAGGTTATAAAATCTGTTGGTTGAGGCTACGAGTAAAGCTGCAAGAAAATCTTCTATAGACATAAACTGCGACATATTTTTTTACAGATTCTACAAGAAGTTCTTGACAAATGAAAAAATGGTGAAATCCATATGAATTTTGGCACCAAAATTCAAAGATTCGAACTACTCATTGAAAAGAGAAATGCCCTGTTAAATAAACTGGCCAGTAAGCTCAGATCTGCCACCTATGCCGTTAGGAGAATTAGATAATTGACGGCTCGCTTAGTCTATTTCAGCTACTTTCACAGCATTATGCCATATGATTATATTGCATATGTTATTACTTTTAACTTGTTGAATACATAAATGACGGGATTTTGAGTAGGATTGTCACTTGTGATAAAAAGCGACTTCTTCATTACAGCTTCTTGAGACCTGGTACAGCAATTACTGCAGAGACCTCTTCTCTTCTTCTTAACGTTATCCCGTTCCCTACTCCATTAGAATTGTAGGGGTCCACCAGCCTAAGGGTTTGGCGAAGATACTGTTTTTTACACGGAGCGACTGCCGTCAGACCTCCACAATCCAGTGCAATATCACAAATGATGATGTACATCGTAAAACAGTGGTCGGTTTGATGTGAGACAGTTCACAATGCAACAAGATTTTCATTTATACGAGTAGCATTTAGATAATGTTTTACAGGGATAAAACTTCAAAGCAGTTGAGGCAATATATAACGCCTTCATAGAGTTAATCATTTTCTTCGAGATGTTTATAGCAAAAACATAAAGAAACATCCTTTAATGGAAAAATAGTATAGTCGTATGTTGGGTTGATGAATTAACACACATTATTTTAAAACTCCGTTTGATGTAAAATTTATGTATAAAATAACAATTGTACAATATTTAGATGGTACAGTAATGGAGTACACAACACAACACAATAATCATAGGTAAACTTGAAAATGAAAAATGAAAAAATGTTTAGTCCTTAACCATCAAAGTTTTATGTTTAAAAGCAATGGCTGACTCTTTCTTTTAAGTATATAAAATACCTGTGCCAGAAAGAACCGCTCTTCCATAACATAATGTCATTAGGTTAGGGAAATAAAACATTAGGCAGTTTATACAATTCTTAATTCACAAAATAATTGAGTGAGATTGTGAGTAATACGCCAATCTTCTGCTGAACCGTGTAATAAAATATGTGTACCTTTGCGTTATATGTATGAGAGTGATGTGTGTATATGCATAAAGTATTCCGTCTATATATAAACAAATTAGGTTAGTTTTTAGCTTAGTTTTGGGATTTAGAATAATCGTATGTACTCCATGCACATAGTGCAAACAACAGACTATTTTTTTATTTCTATAGCACGGTAGATATGAACTAACACGGGCATTATTCAGTGCGCTGCGACGAAATACTTTACCAACTGCGATGTTAGTCTCGTGTTGTTAATGAGTATTGTTAGGCCTAGCCATAATTGTATTGACCAATAGCTGGTATAGATTAATTTGAAATGTACTTTTCTTTCTAAAAGAAACTATTCGGTTTTTCCTATACAAAACGACCATTTGAGAACTCAGGTAATGTAAGGATTGCGTGGAGTACTTACTCATTGTTTTTTTTAAATGGATGTCGCGTGCAGGTTGTGAATAAATTCTATCATACACTCTAGTGAAACACCGGAAGCGTGGAAGCCTGGTCATGTTGTTCTTTAAAAAGGGTGATAAGACCCTTTTGAAGAACTATAGGCCGATATCCGCTCCGCCAGATTATACAGAAGACTGAGGAGTAAAATCTGCCTTTAAGTTTGGCGCATGTGGGCTACGAAAAGGCCGTTGAGACAAGGGCGGTGCTATAGTCTCTCCCGATGCCAAATTGACTATCGGTACATCGAAGCGTTGAAGTGCTAGTACGGTAAGGCTCCGATGTGTATTCGAGTACAGGACCAGAGTACGAAACCGATAAGTGCAAAAAGTTGTAAGACTGGGCAATGTCATATCCCCGAAACTGTTCACCGCAGCATTAGAAGATGTTTTCAAGATCTTGGACTGTAAAGGTTACGGTATAAACATCAATGGTGAAACCACCATTCACCTTCGATTTGTTGACGATATATCTCTCATAGTGAAATCGCGGGAAAAACTTTGCGCTATGTGATTGAGTAGGTGGTCATTGAGCGACCTCAATAGTGTTTCCAACCAAGTAGGTTTCAAGATGAATATGGACAAGACTAAGATCATGTCGAATGTCCATGTTACACCTATGCCGGTCACGGTTGGAAGCACTAACTCGAAGTTGTTGACATGTTTACCTAGGGCAGGTTATTCGGTAGTCAGTTAGGCAAGTCCAACTTCGACCGAGAGGTCAATAGACGGATCCAACTCGGCTGAGCAGCGTTCGGGAAACTTCGACACATCTTCTCGTCGAAAATACCTCAACGCTTGAAGAGTAAGATCTTCGAACAGTGTGTGATATGATATGATGTGTCAGTGATGACATACGGAACTGAGACGTGGCCCTTCACTGCGGGCCGTATCGGGAAGCTCAAGGTCGCTTGGCGTGCTATAGAAAGAGCTATGCTCAGGGTTTCTCTGCATGATAGAATCAGAAATGAGGATATCCGCAGTGGACTGAAAATCAGTGTCGGGTCTGCTACACAGGCTTCGACAATATACTGAGTCCAGACCATTTTGTTACATCGCACAACACTGTTTGCTGTGTTTATATTTGTTATGTTATGTTATGCTTAGTTTTGTATATATGTTTTGCTGTGTATATGTTTGTTGTTCAGTGTTGTGTTGTGTACGAATAAATGTTTTTCTTTCTTTCTTTCTTTCAGTAGAACTAAGGTAACCAACATAGCCCACAGAATAAACAAGTGAAGCTGAAGTGGCAGTGGGCCGGCCACATAGTTCGTAGAACCGACAACCGCTGGGGAAGAAAGGTTCTCGAATAGCGTCCCCATACTGGTTCACGCATTGTGGGACGATCCGCCACTAGATGGAGCGACGACCTCAAGAGTTTGTAGGGAGTCGATGGCTGCAGGTGGTACAGGATCGAGACGAGTGGCACTCTGGAGTGAAGGCCTATGTTTAGCAGTGGACGAATACAGGCTGAAATGATGACGATGATATGATGAAATGATGAGATGATATAAAAAGTTCGCGCTTAGGACGGACTTTAAGGAGTCGCGAGGATGGATCTAACCAATATTCAGAAAGATTGGGCTGGGAACAGTAGGAGGCCCCGGCGGAGATGACCGGTAGCTCCGGACACGACAGGAGGTCCGGACGTAGACGCAGGCCGTAGATGGGTAGTTCACCCAGCGAACAGGATCTTGAAGCGCTCACGGACACAAGAGGTCTAGGCACTGTTGTTGAAGAGAGTGGAGATCGCCATGCGCTTCACGACTGCAGCAGACAGAGGTGCACGCGGACGTAGCAGAAGGTCCGAGCGCTGAAGTGCACGGCGAGAGATCGCCCTGCGGCCCAACACAACAAGGTACAGGAGAGCACACCGCACATAGAAGAAGGACAGCGCGGAGATGCGCACAGTGTGTCGCTCACTAGTTCCCAGCGTAGAATGACACTTGTTTTCTTAATCTGGTATTTTATTTATATTTCAAATTTCACATATTTTTTTTTTGTGATACTCGTAGTAAAGCAACCCTATATCGTTTTTGATGGTAATATCATTCCATTTTCCTCTACTGTTAAGGATTTGGGCATCATCATCGATCAGACACTTTCGTGGGCTCCACAAGTTAATGCAGTTAGTCGAAAGATTTTCGCTTCACTCCATTCTCTGAAGCGTCTACAATATTTCCTTCCTTTATCAACTAAGATAATGCTGGCTCGCTTTTTGCTGTTCCCATTATTGGATTATGCAGATATTGCATACCTTAATCTCACTGAGCAGTTACTCGATAAGATGGAACGTCTGCAGAACCAATGTGTCAGATTTGTTTAAGGGCTCCGTAAGTTCGACCGTATATCAGAGTATCGCCAGCGTCTTGAGTGGCCACCGATTAGAGTTCGCAGGAACGTTCACTTACTCTCACTACTATATAATATCTTGTACAGTAATTATGCTCCTAATTTTTTAATTACCTTTGCGAACGAATGCAATTTCGACATGGTGACGTTCGTCTGCGTTCGAGTAGTATTCCAATCCTTAACATACAAACTCATATTTCGAAAATTCACTCCAACTCCTTTACTGTCAAATCGGCAAAGCTGTGGAATTCACTCCCATTGAATGTAAGATTGGCGCCCTCTTTTGAGTTATTCAAATCTCGTTGCCTTGGATTCTTCAGTATAAACACGGAAGCCAAAGAATAATGTTTATCTTGAGCAATGTACTCGGTTCCACTACATTCGCCCCTAGTTTGAATGTGTTTTTGCTTAGGTACTTATATATGTATGATTTTTCTTTTACTTTTATTTTCTTTGGGTTATATTTATGTATCTGTTTTTACTGTTGCAATGACTCATGTTATTAGTTCATGATATGTTAATTAAAGAAGGTACATATAGTTTCTCTGTCTATATATGTATCACATATTCCTACCAAGCCTATAAAGGTTGTCTGGAAGAGATCTCTTACAGGGATAAGTCCGCCTTTGTACTCATACTAGACATTTATAACTGTATATGTTATGTATATTTGTGTAAAAAAGAGATTGCAACAACAACAACATAAAGCTGGCTATGTACAAGAGTATAAAAAGTTTGAATTATATTATAATATGCATATATTCCAAGAACTTAATCAGCCTAGCATTATGTTCGTCATGTACATACATACACATCTCGACGTTGTACGAGTATAAAAAAAAGACTCGTTTTCAATGGAATGCAATTCTGGCCCATACTACATGTGGACTAGCGCTTTCCTGTAGGTGACGTGTATCGGTCCGCATCCTTTGACGTAAAACACACAACATGATACGAATTCATGCAGCGCTGACTCCGGAATATCGACCTGACTGCTGCATAGGCATGTGAAGTCTTAGAGGTGGTTTGAGTGATAAGTGAACTGATGTACCTAATGAATGTAATATAATGAATATAAATACGCTTAAATATTATGACCCTGTCACACACACTTGTCGAAATATTCAGTATTACTAACGATGTCGATCCAATTATAATCTAAGTAATTAATAAAATATGTAAATTTGTTTGGATACCAAAAGAGGGATGCCTGAGTTTTTTTGGCAGTATTTTTATCAGTGCTCACCTAGTCATAAACTGCACGGTAGGGAAAAAAATTGTGACGATTCCAAACAAATGTAGCCATTTTTACGGAATAAAAAGATTTTGACTTTGACTTTGATGTTTCTAGTAGAGAGTGTGCAGTCCAGGCATTGGTGTCGTACTCTCCTCACGGTTAGCCGCTAGCATGTGCGATGAAAAGCTGAAAAGGCTTTGACCTTCCAAACTGTTGGTAGGTCAAAGCCTTTTAATCGTTCGTATAAAATTGTGTATCACGAGAGTGTTCCTGGTTTGCTAAAGGGCATGAAAGAGTGATTAAATAGATTGGGACCATTGAAGCGAGTCAGCTTATTTTACACGTATGTTTGGAGTGAAGGATTTACTTACGTATTTTTTTAGTATTATAAGGATTTTCCCACATGTATGTGAAGTACCAAAATCTTTAAAAATCATGTTTTAGGTCCAATAATCGTCAATTGATTGTCAGTTAGTTAAGTTACTTACTTTCGTATATGAGTTTTATATATTTAAAATGAAGCTTCTCCTGTTATAAATGCAATATCAGTGAGAGTATCAAAACTTTGAAATTAATTTAAGTAGTCTGTACTTTTGCCATGTTCCTTTACACTTTCCTAAGTCATTATCACAATCACTTAACAAAGTGTGATGGAACTTGACACCCCTTCAATATACTTTGAAATATTTTGTGCTGAACTTGGCCTCTTTTCCACATATTTCCACACATTGTGTGTTATTTCAAGTGGTGATCTCACACGTGAAAATCATTATTCGTTGTCATTAAATATAGACGCGACCTTATTTGATCATTACTTTGTACAGAGATAATAGTCGGAGTGTTTCAATGTCAATACCTTATTTTAATTTACAGAACGTTCTTATTTGACCGTGAAATTCTCATCGACTGCGGACCATTTTATTATCATGAATTTCAAGATAACAATATTATTATTAATAATCATTGTTACTCTATCGTACACTCGCTCTTCAAATATATTATTTGTGATTCCGTACGCTATTCATTCACACTACATTATGCTCAAGCCTATAGGCTTTGAATTAGCCCAAAGGGGACATAATGTGACTGTCTTTACTTCATTCAAAGAAGATAATCATCCTCCGAATTATCATCAAGTTATGGTAAATTACACTGGATTTTGGCACATGACTGGTAAGTACTTTTTCGTTTCCTTTTTGACTTAAAAGTAGAAATATCACCGGTTATGTTTACTGATCTATATTGTTTCAACGCGTTAACACAGTTAGTATCACTATCATTGACAAGTGTGAAGCTATTGCCTCGATAATACAATAAAATTGTTTAAATAGACATTCCCCAGTGATCCTCTGAGTTTTTAATTTTAATAACAATTTCTCACTTGCTCAGCGATGATGGAAATCATCGTGAGGAAACCCGCACGTCCAAGAAATTATATTTCGATAGACGTGTGACCTAACTTAGGTTAGGTTAGGTTTTCCCCCTAGGTTGTGGACGTGCTGACGGCAGTACGACCTAGTGAGAAACATTTTCACTTTACACACATTGGATCGACTAAACTAATTAAAAGTTTTTATTATTTTTATACTAACTGTTTAAACAATTGAACATTAACATTAAAAATTCAGAGGGTCACTGGGGAATGTCTATTAAACTATTTTATTGTATTATCGAGGCAATAGCTCCACACTTGTCACATATTTTTAATGTATGTGTAGATATGGGTGTGTTCCGAGCCTTGATGAAATTTAGTAAACTGGTTGCTTTATTTAAGTCAGGGGAAAAGAACGAGGTGGGGAAGTACAGATCAATACTGCCAGTTTTAAGTAAAATATTCGAAAGGATAATGCTTGATAAATTGCAGCTCTTTTTAATACCCATGAAATTTTTCATGATGCGCAATACGGTTTTACAGCTAGTAAATCTACTACGGATGTATTGGTTAAGCATATCATTAACACATGGGAAAGATCACAGGATGCTATTGTAGTTTTCTAAGAACTGTCTAAAGCTTTTGATTGTGTCGATCATCAGACATTGTTACTCATGCTGAACTATTATGCAGTTAGGGTAAAGCCCAGAACTTGATTGCATCTTATTTAAATAACAGAGTGCAGACAGTTGACATTAATGGGGTTAAATCTAAAGGCAGTAATGTTAGTATCGGGGTACCCAGGGTTCTATTTTGGGTCCAATTTTATTTTTAGTATATGAAACAGGCCCACTACTCATTCCCACTACTGTGTCTCCTGTGTAGCCAGAATTAATAGCGGCGACCACCAAAAAGGCAATGAACAGTGAAGTTAATCTGTCTCATCTGTCTGTCACGGGGGTTAAACTACAGCTGCCATGGCGTTGTGAGTTACAACGAATATAATCAGAAAAAGATTTGTAGGAGTAGGAAGTTTTGGAATTGACTTCCCCTATTGGCGAAGTGAGAGACAGCAATATGACTAATAGGGTAAGGGCCCTATTAAGGGCTAGTCAAGTGAAGCTAAAATACCATGTACTACACTTTATCAGATATCTAAACAACTATTGGGGCCGAAATTGTGAGTTGTAAGGTGGTAAGGGCCCTATTAAGGGCTAGTCAAGTGAAGCTAAAATACCATGTACTACACTTTATCAGATATCTAAACAACTATTGGGGCCGAAATTGTGAGTTGTTACCTAACACATCGATTCCAATAATATAGATTGCAGAACCGCCTAAACGCCTGGTAATTCTCCCTTGTTGCCACCAAATCAGAATAGTATTAGCACCCCGGATGCGACTTGCAAGGAATTTAACATATCGTACCGCTCCCTACGCCAGACATCGCACTCCCAGAGAACATGATGTGCTGTTTGTTAGAATTCATGATTTGTCGTAGAACACTCACATAAGGGTAGCTACTAACCACTCTTTGCTTAATCTGTCTCGGACTGATTGAAAGAACAGATACAAGTGGCGTCTTTTAGTAGAAGTTTCCCATCTGTCTTGCCATTCAGACAGCAAATGTACAGTAATGCCTCGGTTCTCACAGTTCTATACGATTTACATAACAATAAAAATATTAAAGCGATTATATTTTTAGTATACATGGTGCAGAAAATGCGGATATAGCTGCTATTTGCTGATGATACCTCTCAAATTTTTAATATGGCCTGCCGGTGCGAAAATATTGACAAGTTAAATGGTGTTGTGTATGCTATTTTAAACTCGTTCACATGTAATAATCTTTTGCTAAATTCGGCTAAAACCAAATGCATCAAATTTAGTTTTCTGAATGTGACTTCTGCCAATACAGAAGTTCTCATTGGGAATAATAAATTAGAATTTGTTAATAATACTGGAATAATAATGGAATAATAATCTTGGAATTACAGTAGACTACAAATTACAATGGGGCCCCCACATAAATAAACTTGCAGGTAAGCTCAGCTACGCTGCATGTACAGTTGGCAGAATCAGACAATTGACAGATGTGGCTACTGCGCGCTTAGTCTATTTCAGCTATTTGGACAGCATTATGTCGTATGGTATACTGTTGTGGAGAATATTGAGACAATTTTTACCTTATAAAAAGAGCCATTCGCTCTATTTCTAACTTGGGCACCAGAGAATCACTCAGGGAACTGTTTAAAGAAATAAATATCCTTACTGTTACTTCTCAATATATTTATGAAAACATAATGTATGTCCGTAAAAAAATAAAGTCGTTTTTAAACTCCAGCGAGAAACTTAAGAGTAGAAATAACTTGTGTATGTTGTCTACACCGGCTTGCTAGGACTGGTTTCTTTTCTTGTAAATTGTATTCGATTTTATAATAAGTTGCCTAAAACAGTTCTGTCCTTTCCTGGCAATGTATTCAAAAAGCACATTAAAAATACTCTCTGACAAAGATGTCTGGAAAATAATTCAGCACAAACGACCTTTCCTTAATAATCTTTAATTCTACCATTTGATATCATTATTGTACCAATATGCTGATGTGAATTTATTGTGATATCTAATTGACAATTTTAAAAGAGACAAGGCTATATACTCGTAGTATCAACGAGGCGGTAAGATGCCACCGCACGTGAGTACCTACCTATTTGGTAATGCACAATAATTTCCCTGATAAAGTGATTTTTACTACTTGATTTCACATTTTAGCAACAACAAAATAATTCATAGCTTGAGCAGTGATAACCCAGTGGATAAATAATCGGTCTATTGACCAACTGGTTCCCGGTGCGAATCCTGGTATGTGCTACTAAATTTGTGTTTTCGGGTACATATTTCTAATTGACACTGACTCGGCGGCGAAGGAGAACATCGTGAGGAAATACGCACGTCCAAGAAATTGTATTTCGTAAGACGATTAGAATGGGCTGTAGGCCTGCTTACAGCTTCTGCTAAATAACTGCAAC
Source organism: Pyralis farinalis (assembly GCA_947507595.1). NCBI lineage: Eukaryota > Metazoa > Arthropoda > Insecta > Lepidoptera > Pyralidae > Pyralis > Pyralis farinalis. The sequence continues at coordinate 18,437,831 of OX382272.1, forward strand.
TGCACATTTACGCCTGTCACTTGAGTCGTGCAGGAATAGTGCAGTGCCAATAGGTGTATTCTATTGAAATTTTCTACACTGCAACTACGCTGGAACTGTGCATAACCTGCACTGCAACTACGCTGCAACTGTGCGTATCCTGCAAATGAACTACTTAACTCCTGTAATGTTACCATATTTCAAACTAATAAATTGGATTTTTACTTAATATTGACTCCTATAGTTTCACACCCGATTGCCCTTCGTTGCCGGTGTGGAGGTATTTCTAACTGAAAAGAAGCTTTACTTAATCGTATGTTCCTACAAACATTTCCCAAAACAAAACAAATATTTTGCAATATAAATCACCGCTTCAGAATATTAATTTCTCTTCGCAAAAGTTGCTTGAGACTAACATTAGCAAAACTGCAGATAAACTCCTTCAAAACTTCTGTCATCGCTATACAAATGTCAAAACAATTTAACAGAATACGATTATATTGCAGGAAACGTGCAGGTGCAGTGCAGGTTTTTAACAGAATAGCGAGTCATTTACTGCAGCATTCCTGCAACGTCGCTGCTGTCAGATTGCTTAACAGAATACCGAAACGTCAAAGTGAACGCATTTTGATACACGCCGCGCTGCAGTGCAGTTGCAGTTTTTAGTAGAATCGGCCTACTGGTCTTCCCTCGGGGTTGTGGAGGTCTGACAGCAGTCGCTCCATGTAGAAATCAGTTCACCAAATCCTTAGGCTTAGGTAGCGGTACCCGCTAATCGGGATTAAGCAGTGGGATAACGCGAGAAGGTTTAAAATTATTGGCTAATTGGTTAAACATCAAATACCAGTACAAGTAATACGAGTATGTATTTCTGCCATTATCTGTGTAAATTTAGACTTTCCTGTCATAATTATTAAAGGCGAAAAAAATATTTTGATTAATGTTTGTCAAAATAGAGGGATACGTGTTTGTTACATTGGATTATTCCTTCAGAAAATATACTACGGCCTTCTTCTTGTTCCTAGCCTAGGCAACGGTATAATTGCCTAATCCATTAGGATTGGCTGGGTCCACTACCTAAACCTAAAGATTCGGCGAAGATACTGACTTTGATATGAAGTGATAAAGATAAAAGATAAAAATTATTTATTTGCCATTGGGCCCTCGCAAGTACTTAGACACGTCTTACATTTTTTGAAATATAATCTTATTGTATTTTATTCAATTCTCTTATGTTACTATTTTTCTTTTTTAATCTGCTAGCATTTCGGAAATGACCATTGGCGAAGAAGAAACTTGCCAAAATGCATTAAAAGACTTTGAAACGCGTCATGTGCTGGATTGTATCTTGCTGATCCTGAAGTTAATTACTTCTATTGGAGTTTGATGTCACTTCAGTTCAACTGCTGGTTTGAATAACATTTTAAGTTATTCAAGTTGTTAGTGTATTATACCTGCCTCTGTTCATCTAATAATGGCTTTCTATCAGATGTATTGCCACTTTAAATATCTCTGAAGGGGGTACTTTATAAATTGCATTTTTACATATATGATTTCACTTGGTGTAGCATATCCAGTAATTATTTGCTTAAATCACATTTTTCTATCTATCTATAACTTCACACGATCGTCTTCACCGACAAAATATATTTCAACTTACTGTGCGTCCCGTCCTTTACCATCAAATGAAGGCATCTGAAATAAAGTCACTTATGTTTAAACTATTTCACATACAAAATCAGTTATAGGAGAATATTTTTTTTTTATGTACCACAGCACGTTGCCAGAACTCTTAAGCTCATAACGGAAGTATTAAAAAAACCGTCAAATACGAGTCCGACTCGCGGTTTGAGGGTTTCATATAAAAAATATTTGCGCAAATTATTATTAGTATTTTTTTTTTGTGATGGAACAACAAATTTACGGTTTCGTATTTTTTCCTTTACTTGTGCTATATGACATTGTTTCTTAATTTTCATTATTCTATGTCAACGGGAAGTGCCCGATAGGTTTTGATTCCCTTGCTAGTGTCAAAATATATGAATATACGAGGCAACAGCCATATCTTTTGATTACGTTGACTTAGAGTTTGATATTTTCACTGCTCGAAGGGATTACAGATCTGAGTATTGTATATGAATTTCAGCTTGATAGCTCCACCCGTTCCTGAGAAAAAGCGTCTTGACAGACAGACAGACGGACAACAAGGTGATCCTATAAGGGTTCCGTTTTTCCTTTTACGGTACGGAACCCTAAAAACATGTGTAGGGTTACGCTTAACGATAATTTCAAGGACATTTTAATTTTAAGGTTTTGGGTAGTAGTTAGTAATCTCGATTATAATTTGGTTACCATGAGATTTAATCGCATTAACAACCATCAAGATCAAATCAATCTAGCTCTACTGTCGTGATTCAAGAGTTTAATTCAGATTCCGATGTATCCGAACTGCCGAGCAAGACCAAGGCACACCTCCCGCAACCAAACTGATCGTGCTTTTTCAGAAGGTAATATGAGAAGTGTTGGAAGTGTTTTATCAGAAAGTGATGTTAGAAGCACTAGTACGAAGGATCGAGACATGTGGCACTCGGTTCTCTAGGCCAAACCGCAAGGATCATGGTGCGAAGACATACGTAGATAGATATAAGTCAGACTGAAAAGGAGAAGGTTATCAATTATAATAGTGTGATTCTTAGTATGTATGTTACACTACATGTTTGTCAATTGTCGACGAAGTGCCCCATATAAATTAGTGATGTTACAACTTCACTGAATAATTAAATGTTTTTTTTCTTTATAATATCAAATTTGGTATTTTTTGTGACGTTCCTACCAATAGATTGGTTCCATAGTGTCAATTTTAGGAAATTACAACATCATTGAAGTAGCTACTCATGGATTTTGAACGCTACATTCGTAATTCATACAAAAAATATAGTACAACTATTGTATTGGGATCTAAATCTAAAAGATCTATTTTACAGGTAAGTAGTTGTAAGTAGATAAATAAATAAAAAAATAAAAGTGTAATGCGATGTATATCGATAGTGGAAATATCAATTAATGTAAGGGACATTTTAGCCAAAATGAGTTTATTACACCACTAGATTCTGAATCTTCTGTTCTATCGACTGGTATGCTTGAAATTTGATTATTGCAATAAAAATGTCCCTTACCTTACACATTTTTTGGTTATTTTTGCATGATTCTTGCAAAAAAATGATGTATGGGATGTTAAGTTAAAATAAGTTGTTTTAATAAACCAATCTGTCCCTTACTTTAAATAGTAATCACCGACAGACACTGATGCGGATGATACCGATCATAGAGATTAAATAGAAATACAGTATTACTTTTATGACAAGAATGCTTTTCTTAAGTGAGATCATAGTGTTCTTTCTTAATTATTATCGATTTGGAAGTCTATATACGAGTATGTTTAATGCAAACATTTAATATTATTTTTGTAGACAATTGTTGATTGTTTGCAGGAGTGTTTAAAATTATCAGTAGTTGAATTATTATAGTTAGTAAAAGACTGTTAATCTCTAACCTACTTAGTATCGTACGTATTTCAGACGCAATTAAAAAACAGTGAATAATGACTTCATTATTAACTGTTTTTTAACTGCGTCTGAAATACGTACTTTTTGAGTTAGATCGTTAACAGACGTTGGTCGTTTGTGAGAATAATTATGTAGGTATATAATATAAAAAATAAATTGATTTTTCTAGTTACTGTTTAAAGATTTAAATCTCTTTTGATATTAAAAATGTTACATTTGTATAAACGACCTACGAGTATCTCTGTATTTTTTGCATTTTTGAAGTTAACAGACTGTTGATCGTTAGTGAGAATGTTTGTTGTTATGTTATATAATATTTTATAATTTGACCAAGTAAATGTCGATTTGTTCTAGTTACTGTGAAAGACTGTTAATCTATCTAGCCAATAAGTATGCTATACTTTAATAATAAACAAGTAATTATTACTGTTCATCGTCAAATTTCTAGATGGTATTATTAAAAGGCTTATCAGATTCTAAAATATCATTGATATTATAAACATAATACATACTTTTATGTCAATGATCTTTCAGAATCTGATTATAGGTTATTTTGAAATGTTTTTATTAAATATTTATTAATTATTATTAAAAAAATAGTATAAAAACAGGTAAAGACAATTAATAATATTAACATTAATTGCAAAATAAGGTAACTTACATTAAGCTTTAGTATAAAAATTGTCGGTTACAGTAATATTAATACCATGTTTGTATTAATGGATATCCCTTATATCGCATGTAACGTATCACATCATTGTAAACTTTTGGCAATGTAAGGTACAATCAATATCAAAGTTTTAAAGTAAGGGACAAGCTATCTTTGAAACTATAATGTTTTCTTAAGTTTAACGTTTATGACATAAAAGAAGGGAAATATTTAAGATATTTTGGCATAGAAACTGTTGAAATTGGATCTCTCTATAAAAAGATACAGAGGGATGAACAAAAAAAAATAGATTTTTGTCTCTCTTGAAAAGTCGTGTTATGTACATTAAATTGATATTTCCACTATCGATATAAGCAATCTTCTTCGATGATTAGACTTTATTAAGAGAGTACGAAAGCATATATATAGGATGCAATAAAGGTTTCAGTGTCACAGACGATATGCTGTACTGTACTATACTATACGTATATATCGCCCTATATCTGCGGTTATTTTGGAGACTAAAGAAATGTAAATATGTTTCAGGTACAAATATTATGGATGTGGTAGATTTCTCACTAGAAGATTTATACAACAAAGTTGTATGGCCAGGCGGAATATTAATTACCGAAGCCATTTTGAATTCTAGAGAAGTAGTACAGTTTTTAACTGAGGATCATCACTTCGATGTACTCATAATGGAACATATGACTCAAGAAGCAATGTACATTTTATCGCATAAATACAATGCTCCACTAGTGTTGATAACAACGTACGGCAACTGCGGAAAACAAAACATTATAATGAGAAATCCTTTACAACTTTTTAGTGTAGTATCAGAATATTTGAATTTAGACGACCCTTCAAGCTTGTCAGGGATAATGAGAAATTTATATTTCACTGCATATGAATATTATTGGTGGAACCACTTGTTCTTAGTGAAACAAGAGGAACTGGTCAAGAGATACTTTACTGATTTACCGGAACCAATACCAAGTCTTTATGAGTTACAACAGAATGTAGCTGTGTTTATGATTAATGGCCATTTTAGTTTCGATCCTCCAACAGCATACCTACCTAATATTATAGAGATTGGTGGTGTTCATTTAACTAATATAATCGAGAAGCTTCCTGAGGTAGGCATTGAAATTTAATGTTTTAATTTATAAATATTTTGGAAGACATAGTTTGTGAGTATCCATGTTTGTAAACTGAATCTCCTTAACAGATTCTAATGCTATCTGGTATGCTGACATCTGATATCTTATGCGTTCAGGCAGCCGAGATAAAGTACGTAAGCAAATATTCAGAGCTTAATAAAATTAAAGTTAAAAACTGAAACTCAACTGTGACAAAAATTGCCTATCTACTGAAAAGTATAAGCAAGACTTCAAAGTAGGCATATGTTTTATTATGATTGTTAAACAATAAAAATATAATATTAGACTACTTGTATGAGCAGATTGTAATTAAAATAAAGACCGGTTTCATTCAGTCGTAGTCGCACGTCAGTACTAAATATGTTATGTACCTATCTTATTTAACAAGGCATAAATCATATGATTTATTGCTGTACTATTAGTTTCTATTATAAATAAATAAATATTGTCGGACAAATTACACAGCGCCACCTAGCCCCAAAGTAAGCGAAGCTTGTGTTCTGGGTACTAGACAACTGGAAAACATAAATACATTTTTTTTTGTAAATACATACTTATTATATATAGAAAATACCCAGACCAAGACAAACAAACATGCTCATGCACACAAATGTTTGTCCAGTGTGGGAATCGAACCCACGAGCGTTGGTGACAAAGTAGCGTAACAGCGCGTTTCACTACTGCGCCACCGAGCTCTATTGAATCAATTGACCACGTAAATATTACTGGACCTGCCAAATATGACGAATTTGTGTACACACATGATTCCCGCACCATAACGGTTACACGGCCGTTCCTGACTACGGGAGACTAAGGAACTGTACTGGGGGTACTTATCGCTTGATTTGTGTACAGACATGATTCCCGCACCAAAACGGTTACACGGCCGTTCCTGCCTACGGGAGACTAAGTAATTTTTTTTTATTTTTTTTTTCGCCCAAGAAAATTGAAGACCCACAAAAGAAGGACCAACCCACACCCGGGTGTGCATTGGTCATTCTTCCGTGAGGGGCACCCTCCGGAAAAAGGGAGGGAGGAGGTGAAATCTTTCAAAGATACCATTTCGTGCGAACAAACTGGTTATGTCAAATTTCCACTGACTAAAACACCCCCTGGGACTGCCTTTAGCCGGGATGGCTGTAAAGGCTTCATCTGAAGCGATCACCCCAGGGGAACGGGGTGACGCAAGCGTCACTCTAATAAGAGCATACGCTTAGAGAAGAGTCGACTTCCTCCTGAGGACGCCGACTCTGGACCCTATAAGCGACTAACCGAGCGGACAGAAGGGTGCTCACATGGTGGAGGACTTTTGCCCTAAGGAGGCTTCGGCCGCTGCATAGCGGTCCAAAGCTCTCGAAATTTTAAGAGGACACTACGTGGCCTGCGTTTTGGTAGCGGGATAAAGGAGGCTGGGGCGGGTTATAGGACGCAGCCTGCTGGATAAGTGGGTTGGGATGGGTCTAAGCGGTTTCAAAGAATCGCTTTGACAGGTGTTGGAAGTGTTGTTGGATAGATGGGAGTTGAAGGTCACGGTGGAGTTCAGCATTACGCTGAGCCCACTGAGCATTGGTGGAGACTAAGGAACTGTACTGGGGGTACTTATCGCTTGATTTGTGTACAGACATGATTCCCGCACCAAAACGGTTACACGGCCGTTCCTGCCTACGGGAGACTAAGGAACTGTACTGGGGGTATTTATCGCTTGATTTGTGTACAGACATGATTCCCGCACCAAAACGGTTACACGGCCGTTCCTATTTACGGGAGGCTAAGGACCTGTACTGGGGGTACTTATCGCTTGATTTGTGTACAGACATGATTCCCGCACCAAAGCGGTTACACGGCCGTTCCTGCCTACGGGAGACTAAGGAACTGTACTGGGGGTAATTATCGCTTGATTTGTGTAATAATAATAACCGTTATTATTATTACACATTACGCGTTTATCATTTGTATCTCGTCTCGTTGAACGCTCTTTATAAAATCTTTACAATCGCCATAGATATGGCAAACGTGTTTGATTTCTACACGATGTAGAATTAATTACTCTTTGGTCCTACGAGATACACGCTTTTTCTAAAATACTTAACATACGGTGTTCTGTTTTGCATATGGTTCTAAAATAAATTGAACCACAACAAGCTCACATTTACTTTAAGTTTGTTATGAAAACTACATATTTTAATGCTAAACATATATATTTTAATACCAAACATACATATTTTAATACCAAACATACATATTTCATAAACTAAGTATTACGTTTTTATTTTAATTTTATAAGTACAACGTCGGAAGGCATACGTATGTATATCTGATATAAATTGGTTACCGTAGCCAATGAACATTTGCAATAAGCACAGAAAGTATCGCTCGCGTGTTGCCACCCCTGCTACTAATACAGCAACTCCTTTGGAGTTTACTGACAAACTCACTCACAGAAACACAACAACCATACGGTGAGTTGTAGTGGTGCAATTTTCTATGAGGTATAAGTATTTTCCCAGTTCCCATTTTATCAATGTTACTTTAACCCAGGGCTCGTGGGTTTCGCATACAGGTCAAACATTTGAGTACATGAAGAACATGTCTGTTTACCTTGATCTGGGCATTTGAAGAGAGCTACCCCTCTTCGCAACAAAACAGCCTCACCGGGGACTGAGTGAGATTACCCCTAAGCTCCTAGAAATTACTGTGTTAGTGGCAGGTACGGCAATGCGTGAGTGATACTTCCTATATTGCAACCCTTCATAGGTTATGGTAACCAATTGACATCAGGTGTACCCTATGCTCGTTGTATAAAAAACTAAGATATTCATGTAGTCTAATCACATATAAGTATCTAATTATAATTATGACTTTTGCGATTTTTTGTGATAAATATTACACTATATAATTTCCAACTATATTGTCTTCTTTACAGAATTTACAATACGTTCTTGATAGATCAAACAATGGTGTTGTTTACGTCAATTTCGGCTCAAATATCCAAAGTACCCAATTGCCTATTGACATGAGAAATGCCCTTTTAAACGTATTCAGAGGGCTCAATCACACTGTTTTGTGGAAATGGGAAGATGATAGCATTTTAGATGTGCCACAGAACGTGGTGTTGCTGAAATGGATGCCTCAAAAAGAAATATTATGTAAGTAGCCTGAAAGAACTAAAATTTTCAGCCATTTTTAAATTGGATTTATACACCCATTCATAGCAGTTGCTACATAGAGTATAAAGTACCGGCCAAGAGGAGATAAACCCTTCATACCACTAAAATAGTTAAGACTACATATTCTTTAAAACATCTACCTATAACTTCACGCCAAATCCCTTGCGGGGTAGGCAGAGAGAACCGAGCATCACATGACTCGATCCTTACAAACCTCACTCGCTTCTCTAACATTCATTGCTCTGCTCATGCACGCTCGCCGGTTTTTAAGGCTCCTGACATCACCTTCTGATAAAAGACGATCAATTTGGTCATGGTAGGTAAGTTATTAAGGTATTTTTTCAAATAGGTTAGTAAAAATAAGCTACGTTGTATGGAGCATGATATTAGCAAACTTAAGCAGTGGATAAACAACTGGCCTATTAACCTACTGGTCTCCGGTTCTAATCCTGGCATGTTTCACTAATTTTGTGTTTTCGGATTTATGTACGATATTTGCAAATCGCTTGCTCGGCGATGAAGAAAAACATCACGAGGAAACCCGTACGTCCCAGGAATTATTTGAAAGACTTTTTATATATATTATTATTTATATTATATTTATATATTTTGAAAGATTACTTAGGTTTAGGCAACGGACCTCGCCAATCCCAATGGATTAGGAAACAGGATACTGCTAGGAAGAAGACACACACTTTACACTTCTATTCTATTAGTTTTCTCGTTTAATAATTATTAATTTTCGTTGTTTAACAAAAAGTTGTATTTTTCCAGCACATCCAAATATTAAAGTATTTATTTCTCACGGTGGGTTGATGAGTATGCAAGAGGCTGTTTACTATGGAGTACCAATAATAGGTGTTCCAATATTAGGCGATCAATATAACAATGTCATTCAAGTCCGAGAGGCGGGCATTGGAAAACTATTGTCATATCGCGATATTAGTGAAGAGAATTTAAAAAATGTACTTAATGAGTTTCTCAATAATGACTATTATATTAAACGAGCTAAGATGTTATCGGAAAGATTTAAGGATAGACCAACAATGGCGTTAAATCTAGCCATATTTTGGATCGAGTATGTTATAAAGAATAAAGGAGCAGAAAGTATGAAACATTTAGGATTAAATATGTCTTGGATTGAGTACAACATGTTAGATGTTTATGCTTTTGTAATATTTGTGCTGTTAATATTATTGCTTATTTCAGTGAAAGTATTTGTATTATTTGTTAATATTATTTATAAGGTAATTCGTATCAAAATGAGACTTTCTGAAAGGTTTAAAAGTAATTCTGTCAAATCTTCACTTTTATCCACTAAGTAACTATTTGGGTATGTTTGAGCTTGTATTGAAAGAGGAAATACTTGACGGACCTTATTCCCTTTTTCTTATTATACCTATTTGTTTTGTGCTACCAATTTACAGATAATTAAATAATGTAAAATAAGTATGTTAATTGCAAAATAAAGTAGATTGTTCAAAAATTTATAAATTTTAATTCGTTTCTCGTAAGCATTCCCAGTATTTTTGTTCGTTCCGAAACTAAGAGGAGAAGGCACCCAACCATCATATAAATAAAGAGGTTTTTACAGGGTCGGCAACCATTGAGTATCACCCCTGGTGTTGCAAATGTCCATAGGCTACGGTACCGGCTTACCATCAGGCAGACCGTATGTACCTTAGTGGTATAAATATATATATATACATATATATATTAACAAAATAAATTTAATAAAAAAATTAAACCTACTTCATTGAAACCAATACTACGGTTTCAGATTTTTGTAGTAATAAATTTTATTATATATCTTGTCATCAAAGCTTCATGAAATCATTATCACAATTATAAATGATTACTACAGGAGTGTACACACGGAAAAGTAACCGAAACAGAATTAAAATATACAAATTTAAGCTATCATTATATCGGTAAACCTACGTGACCATTTTAAGTTATAGTAGTAGTAGTATTAAACCATTAAATGTTGGGAGAGACCATCTCACTTTGTTTGTTTGGTACACGACCAAGACCTCCCTCTGCAATCGTATTGCTCCTTCTTAACGTATAGAATACTCTACTTTTTGATTTGCTATCCATACTCTGTCACTGTATTCCTCTAAATTTATCCCAATCTCTTAAACTTTGGTCTTCATATATATTACAAAGTTTTTTATCTATTCTACAACTTGCGAACCTGCATATTATTATATACACTGCCTTGAACGATTGCTCGCAGTAATAAGACCGTCTTGTTGCACCCAATTATTATATAATAAATTCAGATATTACGAGTCGGTAACTTATATTAAACTTGACATACAGTGAATTATGTAGTACCTCTCCAGGGGTTATATGAAAGTAATTGTTTAGCAACTTACCCATGCCACAGTAGACTAATACTAAACAACTAATGCTAAATAATGGAATTGTAAAATTGATTATGATATGTTTTTCAATATAAGATACATAGAGGTTACGTTGAAATATTTTAAGTAAAATTTTTAAAATATGCATTTATTGTATCAGTATTAATACAATAAATGCATATTCTAATTATCACCTTGATAAATGCCGAGCGAGTAAAGTTGTTATGCTATGAATGAAAAATAATTGGAAATTGAGTCTAATTGTAAACATTGTACGTCACTCTAGGCTCCTAGTAAATAACTATGGTGATGTACGGAGAAACAATCGAATTAAAACTTCATAGTAGTCAAGTTTATTATGAAAGCTTATATACAACCTTATATCATTGATGTAAACTTTATATATACATGTACGAGTAGGTACGTAGTATTCAGCAGTATGTTGATATCGATTATAAAATGTTTATGTAGATCAAATAGAGTTAGTTCAACATCGTAATATCCAAAATAAATGCTACAGATATTGTCTTTTTTTTTGAATGTTTACTAAGCAAATTTAATTTTATCTTCTTCAGTAACGGAAGTACGGATTTGATTACACGGGTATAACAAATTTTATGTCTTCGCGTACCTAGTAAATATCCCAGTAAATAAACAATGTATATAGTATACATATATTCCTTATATATCGGACACAGCTTTAAATATTTAAATCATTTTTTTTGAATTTATGTATATATGCGTCTTTCCTGCGATTTTTTTTATACAACGTCGGGACCAGTCGGGAGGCATACAAGCGTACAGCCTGCCTGAAGGAAAGCGGTTACCGTAACCTATGAACACGAACCCTATCATTCGCGCGATGCCACCTCTGCTACTAGCACAGCAACTCCTTAGGAGCTTACTGATGACCTCACACGCAGGAATACAATAACCCTCTGGGGAGTTGTTATTTGGCTGCGGTTTTCTTGACGTTGGGGTACTTCTTCAGACGGGCTACATTTATGCGCTAAAATAATATATTTTTTTAAGAGAGGTAGGCCTCTCTTAATAAAAATATTATTATTTACTTAAAAAATAAAATTCATACAAAGAACATAAAAAGTCGCTGATCGAAGCTCGGTCGCCCAGGTACTCATAAAACTAACGTAAGAGTGCCCATGCCTCTTTGCTGTGAACATATACATAATGAATATATAGCTACATTACTGAATTAGCGGATATCGTGTTTTTGGCGCCATAGTTTCTCGTAATTTAGGCAATATTACTTTTTACTGCTTACTTCTAAGCGCATTGCTTCTAGTAAATTATACAATGATGATATTCGGTAGTCTCTTGTGTGACAATTCTAATCGTACTGTAAGCCGATTCTACTAAAAACTGCAACTGCACTGCAGCGCGGCGTGTGTCATTCTGTTAAGCGATTTGACAGCAGTGACGTTGCAGGAATGCTGCAGTAAAAGACTCGCTATTCTGTTAAAAAACCTGCACTGCAACTGCACGTTTCCTGCAATATAATCGTATTCTGTTAAATTGATTTGACATTTGTATACCGGTGACAGAAGTTTTGAAGGAGTTTACTTGCACTTTTGTAAACGTTACTCTTGAGCAACTTTTGCTAAGTGAAATTAATATTCTGAAGCGGTGATTTATATTTGTTTTGTTTTGGGAGATGTTTGTGGATATATATGATTAAGTAAAGCTTTTTTTCGGTTAGAAATACCTCCACACCGGCAACCAAGGGCAATGGGGTGTGAAACTATAGGAGTCAACATTAAATAAAAATCCAGTTTATTAGATTGAAATATGGTACCATTTTAGGTGTTAAGAAGTTCACTTGCAGGATACGCACAGTTGCAGCGTAGTTGCAGTGCCGTTGCAGTGCAGCATACGCGCAGTTCCAGCGTAGTTGCAGTGCAGGAAATTATAATAGAATACATCTATTGGCACTGCACTATTCCTGCAAGTCAAGTGACAGGCGTAAACGTGCAGTTGCTGTTATTTAGCAGAATTGGCCTACTGAAAATCGCACAAACATGTTATAAAAAAAAATTGTCTGGTTTTTATCAAGACCAGTTACATCCGTTTAGAGGAGTTCAGTATCGTATACACGTATACGTACAAGAAATATATATAAATATTTCTTAATTTTATATATTGTATTTTATTTTCTGTTTAAATTTTACTATAAGAATATAACTATTTACCACATTATTAAGTATAAATTGAGATAAAATGGGAAAACATACCTAGGCAATAACTTTACTTGACATCATTGCTCCAAAAGACCTTATCTGATACAATAGTATTATAAATTGCACGATCGAGATCTGGTTCTGTTGATCATATCACTATCAAATGTTTCCTGTTGCGAATTCAAAGAGATACATAAATAGCGTCAGTGAGTGCATTCAGAATTGGGTGCATTTATAAAAAAAAGCAGCTCGGAATGTGAATCGTGAATCCCAATCTTATGATCAATTTCGTTATCTGTCCATCTAGCATCATTATTTAAAATAATTAAAAGCCATCAAATTGTTAATAGTTGACAAAAATGTTCAATGTTTGATTTAACCCTTAACGTTACCACTAGAAACAGGCAAAGCGCGTTTCTAATTTAATGCAACTCACTCAATCAATCTGCCAATGTTCGAAGCGGTTATTTAGGTACTTTATACTCGTAGTTCCATCTTAATCCGACGATGACGAGCTTGTAACACAAGGAATGTCATCGCTTACGAGTACGAGTTGCAAACATATCTCATTCCGGGAATTGTCTGGTACCGCCTCTTACTCGCAGATAATATGTATAATAAATACAACAAATCCACTCTATTTCCTATTCGGCGACTGTGGTCTGTAAGAAGCGGATATTCCACCATCCATTTATTCCAAATTAAATATCGTTAGAGTCTAGTTTGTTAATCGTCAGGATGCAGCAAGTGCTGGTGAGTTTGGTGTTGGTTATAAAGTTAAATAATAGATATTTCAGCGAATATTCAAGCGAAGAGATGCAATCGTAAATCTACGTAGATAACTAATGATTCAAAATTTAAGCAAATATTCATGTGTGAAGTATGTAATCACTACATCTAGTATCCAGTTGTTACAACTTCTAAAGCACAAAGTTTGTTTCTAGCTGCTTATTGCCCAGTTTGATTTCCCGGTCAGTATTACATATCTTAAGTTTTGCATTACACCAACAGATGGCAGTTAAAGCAGTTTATTTTACAAAATGAATTTATGTAATTTTACTAAATAATACCTAGATGATCGAGCTTCGCTTAGTATTATTTATGTTTGTTTGTGTAAAATCGCGCTAATTTCGAAAGGCACTTGTATAGATAAAATCAAAAAACAAAGCCTTATCTAAGTATATTTGATCTGAATGGTTAGAACCTTTTACGAGATTTACGATAAACATATAAACATATATATATATATATATATATATATATATACATCGGCAGTCGTTGATCTACTCGAAAATCAATACAAAGAGTCCTGGACTGGAACCCAATTGCAGCGCCACGTACCGAATCTATTTATCAAATACACACACAGTATGCCGTTTATGAGGAGTTCAGTAATATACATACGTAAAATTAGCAGACCCGACAGGACAGACTCTGTCCTGTCCAAAATTTTTTTAAGTCACAGAAGATATAAATAATTAACAGTAAAAGAGATACATTTTAGTACAATTAATTGATCGACATTTTATATCAACATTACACCTCTTACCTACATCCTCGTACATCATATCCGCGAAGTAATATAGGTATTATGTTTTCATCAATGGTTCTCGTGAATAAATGTTACCTTAATTAAACACATAAGAAGCCACACAAAAAATTTTACCTTAGTTACATTTTTTGTGTGTCTACATAAGTTATCTAACTAGAAAAAATAAAAAACAAAATGGACTTTGCTTAGTTCGTCCTCTCATAAAGAGCTGTAACTAATAGGTATAATTCATTGAGACGTTCAAGTTATCGGTTCGCAGTCAAGACTTTTTGTGATCCAGTGCTAAGTAATAAGAAAATATTTACTGTCGCATATCATTTAGAACATTCACTTTATTTTATTATTAAATACAGAAAGTACTGTAAATTTATATCTTGAATTATGGTTGGTAGATACAAAATGTGGTCCTATTCAGTGAAAAATGTATTTTTATTAATGTCAAAATGTTTGATATGAGTGTTTATTTGTCATCATTATAATGTTGCAGGCATTTCTCAAGTATTATTTATTTCTTCTAAGTGTTTTAATAACATATTGTGATGGTGCCAATATTCTATGTGTAATACCGTTTACTTCAAAATCTCATTACATAATGTTGAGACCTATAGGCCTGGAGTTGGCTAGAAGAGGGCATAATGTCACTGTAATTACAGCAAATAAAGAAGTTGATCACCCACCAAATTATCATCAGGTGATGGTGGACAACAAGGAAATATGGGAAGCTGCAGGTGAAGTATATCTTCATTTTATTTGAGGTATTAACTGTGATTGAGTTCGTTGTGAATTTCCAAGACAACTATAGTGTACTCACGTAACTGCAATGTTTTGCATTATTTATTGTCGCTTAGTGGTTGCACACACAGGAGATATGGCGATAGAATTGTCAGATATATTCTAACCACTGTATGCCTTGTCACCTTTAGGAGTAACACCCGTTAACCCGTAACTACCCGTTATAAAACATTAAAATAAAACACTGAAACAGACTTTGTGTTGTGGACTTTCATTGTTGCTCCAATCATTATCAGCGTTGGTTTCAATAACGTAAATTATTATTATTTATTTATTTTTTTACTTCATATGTTTTTTAGTATATCACTAAATGTTCACTAAAATTACATACGATTATCATTGAAGTATACGATTATTTTTATGCATCTGCTAGATACTTTGTAAATTTTTAACAATATAATATACAGTCACAGTAATATAGTTTGTCACGGTGGTATATTGAACAGTTCGGCATCTCTCAGCTCAGTTCTGTTTAAGATTTTATTTATTGTGTTTGAGCATAAGAATATCAATTAAATCAACTGCCAGTCAACTGTATATTAGAGCTCAAAACTGAGTTGAAATGAATAGAAACAAGTCAAGACTTCATTTTGCAACCTTTATGAGGATATAAAGGATGGAAAGTTGACGTCCTAGACGTATTTAGACCAATCGATCGAAGGACTTCTTGTGTCCGTATTTATGTCAGTCGAAATTCGAACAAATTAAATTATCCGTACTTTAACGGAAGTATTAACATTATTTGAATCTGAATAGAGAACAATTACGCACTTGAATTATCAAGTGCGTAATTGTTCTCTATTCAGATATATAAATATCATGCAGAAAAACGTTATAGATTATGTAATACTCTGATCAATCACATGCACGGGGCTTTATCTCTCTGACGTAAATTTCATTGTATTATTATGAAACATTAAATGCATTTAACGAGAGATTTAAAAAAAAAAACAGTTGGAATCGACGACCTAACCTGCCTACGGAGGAACTCGAGGCCTGCTCCAGTGAGCTACTTAATAAGATATTATTATTTTATTTTTATTCACGGGTTTTATCCCGGACATTTGATAAGCGTGCGCGGGGATATAGATTCAACGCGTAGAGGCCCTTTTAAGAAGATTCATGTTATGTTGTACACGCACCGAGACCCGCTCCTAAAAATATCGATAGAACCATATATCTATGAGCAGGTCACGGCAGGTATTGGGACTATTGCGAATGTGTAGGAAATTATTAGTCTATTGTAATGAGGTCTGGAGGGATTATTGGTATTGGGTTATTGCAGAAGAGGGACGGACACCTGCTGTAACTATCATATCTAACTGTTATTTATTATTATTTGTGGCGATCCTGGCCTTCTCGCCAATGTCAGTGCTTTCATATTTCAGTTCATAATTTAACTAAGTATGTGATTATTCTTAGTATGTGACTACTATGAAATGGCTTTGTGAATGTACAGTATATTTAATAGTTTAGCAAGTGGTATAAACACTGTGACGCTCCGTTGACATGCCTGAACTTATAAGACATGCATAACGGCATAATTAAGCTCTTAATCTTGTCCAGGCCAGCAAAAGAAACAGTTCAGTCGATCGGAACAGATTTCAAGAGTAACCATAGATCGAAGTGTAAGTTATGACGAGCTCAGCGGCGCAGTGGTTACTAACACTGCTTTGCCACCAGTTTGGGTTTGTCTCCCACACAGGACAAATAGTTGTGTGCATGAACATGGCGCTTGTAGTACTTTTTCTATACTACGACGGATAGCAAACAAGCATACGATACGCCTGATATAAAGCGGTCACTGTAAACAATGAACGTTAGCAACAAAACTAGCGCTAGCGCTAGAGCTAGCGCGTTGCCACCCGCGCTGTCAACACAGCAACCTCTCATTTTGTGGAGATCTCACTCACTCACAAGTCCACAGTTCGCTCACATTAGAGAAAACCGCAACCAAAAACAACTCCCGGGAGGGTTGTTGTGTTCATGCGAGTGAATGAGGTTACCAGTAAGCTCCTAAGGAGTTGCTGTGCTTCCCGCAGAGTTGGCATCGAGCGAGCGATACGTAATATATTGCAAGCGTTCATAGGGTGCGGTAACCACTTAACATATTTTTTTTATACCACTAAGGTGACAATCAAGCATACGGCCCGCCTGATGGTAAACAGTCACCGAGTCTATGGATATTTGCAACACCAGGGGTGTCACTCATGCGTTGCCGACCCTCTAAAAACATCTTCACGCATTTCTTGCAGAATTCTATGCTGTAGTCCCTTGAAAAATCCTCGGCTGGAAGCTCATTCCACAGCATGAGAGTTCTCGGAAGAAAACTTCTCTGGAACCGCACAGTACGCGACCATTGCGTTTGAATATTAAAATAAAACAAAAATTAAATTTAAACCTTGTTTATCATGTGGGCCGTATGCTTGTATGCCTACCGACGTTGCATAAAATAAAATAAGAAAAATTACAATTCATGTTAATGTATCAGTGGGAAAATAATATTAATTTATTCTTCAGGAGGCAAAAGACCAAATGTTTTTAGTATGGTTGAACTATCAGCTGAAGAATTTCACGACAAGATTTTATGGGGAGGCGGACTGGCATTCACTGAAGTGGCTTTAAATTCAAGTGATGTGAAACAATTTCTGAAAACAGATCATAAATATGATTTGGTGATCGCCGAGCAATTTTTTCAAGAATCATTGTATATGTTAGCTCACAAATATAAGGCGCCTTTAGTTTTAGTGACAACTTTTGGAAATTGCATGAGGCATAATATTGTAACTAGAAACCCTTTGCAATTAGCCACGGTTATATCTGAGTTTCTGGATTTAAAAGAGCCAACAAGTTTCGTGGCAAGATTGAGAAACTTCTATTTTACAATATATGAATTTATTTGGTGGAAATATTGGTATTTGGAGAAACATGAAGATTTAGTGAGGAAGTATGTGCCGAATCTGTCAGAACCGATACCAAGTTTATATGACCTACAAAGGAATTCCTCGTTGATGTTGGTGAACAGTCACTTTAGCTTCGACAATCCAGTTGCATACGGACCGAGTATTGTTGAAATCGGAGGAATACATTTAACACGTAGCGATGCACCCTTGCCACAGGTATATTTCAATTTTATTTCCTGGTGTTAAAATAAGAAGAGGCATGCTCCGTTGTTTCGGACATGTAGAAAGAATGCGGGATGAATGATGAAGCAGATATACAATGCAAAAGTGGAAGGATGTAGGAGCCGAGGAAGGCTAAGACTTACCTACCATGACCGAATTGATCGTGTTCTATCAGAAGGTGATGTCAGGAGCCCTAGAAACCGGCGAGCGGGCATGAGAAGAGCAATGAATGTTAAAGAAGCGAGTGAGATATGTAAAGATCGAGTCACGTGGCGCTCGGTTCTCTCTGCCTACCCCGCAAGGGATTTGGCGTGAACATATAGATAGATTTCCTGGCGATTTGGTTTCAGATTTTAACATTATTTATGTGTCAAAAATATTCATTTATTCATAATTAGATGCTAAGAAAATACGAGTAGGTATTTGAAAACAATTCGATTCTGAGTGCAGAGAGAACATTTAAGTTTGTCGAATTCACAGTGAAGAATAAAACAATCTTAATGGATCCTAAAACTTAGAATATTCTAAACTATTAAAAAAATGTATCTATAAATCGAAACTAAACGAAAATATCAAATTTATGAATAAACATGACAATAAATGCAAAGCAGCATGGTCAATTATCAGAAAGGAAATATCCAACATTGACGTTAAATACAATATAGAGGAAATAACGATTGACAATAAAACTGTAACTCGCCCCATAGAAATAGCTAACGCCTTCAATAATCACTATATCGAACATGTAGACAAAGCATCAAATCCACCCAAAATATTACATGACAAGCCGAATAGGTGTCGGAGAGCTAACTCTTTTTTTCTCAAACCAGTAATAAGAGAGGAAGTGAAAACGGTAATAAAATCTTTAAACAACACTAACTCAGAAGGTTATGATGAAATTAACACCAAAATAATTAAAGAATGCACTGAAGAATTGATAGACATTTTGGCACATCTCATTAACATGTCATTTACTTCAGGACAGTTCCCAGATGCATTAAAAATATCAATTGTTAAACCCCTGTTTAAAAAGGGCAGTGTAAGGGCTGTAAACAATTATCGCCCAATCACGCTCATACCAATCTTATCGAAAATTTTCGAAAAATGTATGTACAATAGATTGGTCGACTATTCCAATAAATACAATATTATAAAAAATGAGCAATATGGTTTTCAAATGCAAAAATCCACTACTCTAGCAACATACTCGCTTATAAAAATAATAATGACTAATCTTAATAAAAACTTTTGGACCACCGGATTATTTTTTGACTTATCTAAAGCATTTGACTTCGTTTCGCATGACTTATTATTGGAAAAGCTTGAAAAAATAGGAATCAGAGGCCCTGCTCTGCAATGGTTGGCATCATATTTAACGAACAGAAAGCAATGTGCCGTTATTAATAAAATTGACAAAAGTGGAGATATGACTACCTACTCATCGGAATTTAAAAACAACAAATACGGGGTCCCGCAAGGGAGCATCTTGGGACCTTTCCTTTTTTTAATTTATATTAATGATATCACTGACATTATAAATCATGAATGTATTTTATACGCAGATGACATCTCAATCATTGTGACTACCAAGAAATCAATGAATTCCAAAATACGACATCAAGACGATATTACTAATACAATCGACAAAATTCTAGAATGGCTTAAAATAAATAATTTACAAATTAATTTAAATAAATCATACTATGTCCAATTTAATAAGTCCCCTAACGTAAAATATGATTTGAAAATGAATATACCGAAACTTGAAGAAGCAATACAGATCAAATTTTTAGGAGTGATCATAGATCAAAACATGAACTGGAAAACGCAAGTCGATAGTATATGCATGAGGATAAATAAATTTGTATATGCTCTAAAAGAAGTAAAAAATGTAACAAATAATCAAACAGCGGTCATGACGTATCGAGCATATATTGAGTCTATATTGCGTTATGGGATTGTTGTGTGGGGTAATAGTACAGATATCCAAAGAGTATTCATTGCCCAAAAGAAATGTATTCGGGCAATATGTGGACTGAAACCAGGGGAATCTTGCAGACCATTTTTCAAGACTCTTGGTTTATTGCCTCTCCCAGCTCTTTATATATATGAAATCTGTATGTTTGTATCTAAGCACAAAACATTATTTAAAAAAGCAGGTGACATATATCCTCGTAATACGAGAAATCGGAATAGACTGGTATATGATAATAACCCTAAAATAAAAAAATATATAAACAGTTGTTTGTGTATGTGTGTAAAAATATTTAATAAAATACCCGAGAATATAAAATTGTTAAATCTTGATCGCTCTAAAAAAGCATTATATAAATGGCTGCTTGATGAAAACATATATAGTTTAAAAAGTTTCCTCGATTAATGTTTGCATGCTATTTTCTTTGTACTAGCAAAACATGTATGGTCCAATTGATTTTTTTCTCTGTAACATCATTTTATACCATGTTTTTAAGCAAATAAAAAATTTATGATTATGATTATGATTATAGAAACCACCAACCCATTACAAAAAAATGATTATAAGTGAACTAAGATGCCAATCATATATCAGGTTTATGTGATATATTCGTAAGTTTTGGGTTGGGTTGGAGTCTTGTATGTGTATAGTTTTAGATAGCTTTGGGTCCGGATTATGTAAAGACGGAGAAAAAAAAATAATGATATGTCTGTCAGGTCCGCGACACGCATATCCTCCCTGAAAATGTTATAAAAAAACATTCGACAACCCTTACCGGGTCGAATTGTGAATCTCAACTATTCCGAGACCCACTTTGAATGGTTTAGATTCATAATTCGACCCGGCAAGTGTTTTTGAATATTAATGTAATTCAAAATACACACATAAAATTTTATTAAAATCGTTTCAGCCGTTTAGAGGTACTCGTAATTCAGTGACGTACCATTACACGCACATAAAATTATATATATAAATATTTCTAACTGTGCTAGTTAGAAATATCACTACATATATAATATATATATTTATTATCTATATAAGATTTCAAAAATCAATCACGGTTTCTCTGAAGAAATAACGCATCTATTGTTCTCGAACTTCCAGCGCAGCCGTATATCACCTGCTTATCATATATCAGTAATTATTGACAAGTTGAAATAGTATACAAGTATATTTTTAGAGTACCTACCATACCATAATGATAAAAAAAAATTTCTTATGCCAGGGCTCTGTCTTACCGTTCTGTCGGTCAGCCTTAGTAATCGGCGAGCGTGCATGAGAAGAGCAATGAATGTTAGAGAAGCGAGTGAGGTGTGTAAGGTCATGTGGCTCTCGGTTCTCTCTGCCTACCCCGCAAGGAATTTGGCTTGAAGTTATAGATAGATGGATAGAAATATCACTGTAATATGTTTTGTGCTCATTTTCAATTTTTATGTTTCCTGGTTTTTTTTATACTACGTCGGGAGGCATACAAGCATATGGCTCACCTGATGTAAAGCGGGTACCGTTGCCTATTAACGCTTGCGATATATTAATTATCACTCGCGCGATGCCTCCTCTGCTGCTTACACTGCAAATCCTTGGGAGCTTACTGGTGACCTCACTCACATGTAGGAACACAACAACCCTCTAGGGAATTGTTATTTGGCTGCGGTTTTCTGTGAGGTAGAGGTACTTCCCCAAACGGGCTGCTTTGATGTGTGTGTGATGTGATGTGATGCGGCCTGGTTCTACACACAAGGCATTGTGGCCAATTAATAACTTGAAAGACGCACGCGACTAGTGACTGATGGTCATGCGTCTCATAAATGACCTTGGCAGCATATAATTAAATTTAACTACATGCATTTACCTTATTTACAACCAAGACATTACATTGTTGTCTAGTCATTCAATCATTTATACCTAAAGTAATAAGAATGTTCTAACGTACTTAGCGTTGGTGGAAATTTTCATATTTTTTTTATACAACGTCGGGAAACATATCAATAGGAAGGAAGGAAGCATACGGCTCACTTCATGTAAGGCTGTTACCGTAGCCTGTGCATGCTAGGAGTTTACTGGTATGACCTCAGTCACACGAAGGAACACAACAACCCTCAAAAGTAATTTAGCTGCGGTTTTCTGTGAGGTAGAGGTACATCCCCAGGCGTGCTGCTTAGAGGCACCCTACCTCTCTTAAAAATACACTAAGACAAATAGACATGTAGATGCACAGAAACCGAACCCACAAGCGTTGGTGTCAATGTCGCGTTATTCGCACCGAGCTCGTCGTACCTACTTATATACACATTGAGACACGCATAACCCATTTTCTTGCGAATATGTTAAACATTGAACAGGAATTGAGCCAAAGACAACGAAAGATAGTACCTAATTTTAATTGCTCAAATTAAATTCAGTCTCTCAACTCAACAAACTCAATTTATTTTCAATTCAATTTATTTGAATTTTCCGCAATATTTTTGAATATCGCAAATAAAAAACTGGACATCATTCCATAATCAAGACGTCAGTATCACACATTCGAAAATAATGTGCTATATAGTCTGTAGACGATTTTTAGGGTTCCGTACCCAAAGGGTAAAACGGAACCCTATTACTGAGACTTCGCTGTCCGTCCGTCCGTCCGTCCGTCCGTCCGTCCGTCTGTCACCAGGCTGTATCTCACGAACCGTGATAGGTAGACAGTTGAAATTTTCACAGATGATGTATTTCTGTTGCCGCTATAACAACAAATACTAAAAAATAGAATAACATAAATATTTAAGGGGGCTCCCATACAACAAACGTGATTTTTTTGCCGTTTTTATAGATAGTGGTACGGAACCCTTCGTGCGCGAGTCCGACTCGCACTTGGCCGATTTTTTTATTGTGACTCTGATACATTTTAGAAAGGGAGGAGGAGGAGGGAGCTGTGTATTCGTTATCGTTACGTTATTCTTAATAACTAAACTTATTTCTATTGAAGTGCCGAAGTTGATATAATCGTGATCACGAGAAAAATACCTTTAGCATTTCATTTGACAACCTCGGTAGCGCAGTGGATAGTAACGCTGTTTGCCACCACGTTTGTGGATTCAATTCCCACATAGGACAAACATTTGTGTGCCTGATCTTGTTTTCACGTATTGGTATTTTTAAGAGAGGTAAGACGCATCAAAGGAGCCTTTCTGGGAAAGTACCTACACCTCACAGAAAGTACAAGCTAAATGACAACTTCCTAGAGAGTCGTTGTGTTCTTGCGAGTGAGTGGGGTGACCAGTAAACTCCTAAGGAGTTGTTGTGTTAGCAGCGGAGGTGGCATCACGCGAATGATATTTAATGTATTACCAGCGTTCATAGGCTAACTACTTTAGATCAGGTGGATCGTATGCTTGTATGACTCCCGACGTTGTATAAAAAAAAATGCTTTCTTTTGCAAAATTCTACATAAACATATGGCCTAATACGGCGTATCTTTTGATTACGTTGACTTAGTAGTTACATTTTTTCACTGCTAGAAGGGATTGCCGGCTTGAGTATGTGCTATTAATTTCACCATGATACTTCTACGCGTTCATGAGAAAAAGGCCCTTGACAGACGGACAACAAAGTGTTCCTATATTGTTCTATTTTTTCCTTTTAAGATACGAAATCCTAAAATAGATCGGATTTCCTTTCTCAAGAGTTTCGCTCCGTCGAAAGTAAATAATTATGAATGTTAATGTAATCATAGCGATTTAGAAATATTTTGGTTCATATTTTGTGACTTGGGACCATTTCTTACAGGATTTACAAAAAATCTTAGACGAAGCGAAGCATGGAGTGGTGTATGTTAATTTTGGCTCAAACATAAGAAGCTCCGAGCTGCCAGTGGGGAAGAAAAATGCATTATTGAATATGTTCAGAAAGCTAAAACAACTCGTCATATGGAAATGGGAAGAGGAAAAGTTAGAAAATAAACCAGACAATTTAATAATTAGAAAATGGTTGCCGCAGAAGGAAATTTTTAGTAAGTATTGTTTTAACTGTATATAACATGTAAGAGAAAAGTACATGACGTGGATTTAGATAAATATGTTGTTAAGGTGAAATAATTCAGAGGAGGTGTAATAGAACCATTTTTTAAGGAGATTATCTTTATATCTGTATATCTTCCTATCTATAGCTTCATGCCAAATCCCTTATGGGGTAGGCCAAGAGAACCGAGCGCCACATGACTCGGTCCTTATTACATACCTAACTCATTTCTTCAACATTATATGATTATAATAATATAATATAACATTTTATATGTGTACGTTTGTTATTTTTCGCAGAACGGATGGCTATAAAATTTTGCAATCTTAACGTAATACTTTCGTGGGTTAAGGGGGTGGCAAAAGTTAATAAGTAAATAACTACATACAAGTCTTCACAACTGTTATTACCTGGCCATGCCGCCACTTCACTATTTTATGGTACTAAGTTAAAAAAAATAGTACCTACACACATTAATATTTCAAGAATTTCGTTTTCGTTCTCAGGTCATCCGAATATTAAACTTTTTGTATCTCATGGAGGGTTGATTGGTACACAAGAGGCTATTTTCCACGGAATTCCAATTGTCGGAATACCAATTTATTGTGATCAGTACAATAATTTACTACAAGTTGAAGAGATGGGCTTTGGCAAAATTTTACAATACAAGAATATCAATGAAGTAAATCTTAAACATATTGTTGAAGAAGTGTTGACAGATAACTCATACAGAAACAAGGCACAAGAAATATCTGCTAGGTTTAAAGATCGACCAATGAGCGCTATGGATACAGCAATGTTCTGGATAGAATATGTTATAAGAAATAAAGGTGCTAGCTATATGAAAAATTCTGGATTAAAATTAAGTTGGATTGAAAATCATATGTTGGATGTTTACGGTTTTATTATCGTGATGTTACTTATCATTTTATATTTAGTTATTCAAATTGTCAAAATATTAATTAGATATGTGAAGAAAGATGGAAAGAAATATAAACACAAACATCAATAAACTTCACACCAAATGCCTTGCGGCGTAGGCATAGAGAACTGGGCGCCACATGACTTGATCCTTACAGACCTCACTCGCTTCTTTAATCTATTCTTATGAAACTTTCCTTTAATATCACGTGCTAACCAAGCTATGTACTGAATAATTTATTATGATAACTTTGTAAACTAACTTAATTACATGTATATTAATTCGGGAAAACCCAATTACAGTCATTAATTCTCTTTGTCATTTAGAAATTAGCGAGCTGGTAGATAATTAAGCCTAGTTTCGTAATAGAACGTGGGGTTAATTTGTAATATATGTTATACTTATACTGTAATATATTAAACTGTATTATTAATTATTAATAAATTGAACTGTATTCACAACAGTGACTTTGTACAACAGACGAACTTTTTGGTACGTGTATTCTTGGACCCAATGTCCATAATGGTAGTATACAAAATACCTCACGTAGTTTTCATGAAGAATTATAACAATTACATCTACTTACGGTGCGCTCGGTGGTGCAGTAGTTAATAATACTGCTTTGACACCAGTGCTCGTGGGTTCGATACCCACACTGTGCTTGAACATATCTGTTTGTCTTGGTCTGGGTGTATTTAAGAGAGGTAGGGCGCATCAAACAGCCTATCTGGGGAAGTACCTCCACTTCACAGGAAACTGCAGTCAAATAACAAATCTGGAGGATTGTTGTGTGCTTACTGTGAGGTTACCAGTATACTCCTAAAAAGTTTAAGTGTATGCAGCAGAGGTGGCATCCCAGGAGCGATACTTAATTTAGGGTATAATAATCATTTTACATTAGGTGGCTGTAAGCTTGTATACCTCCCGACGTTGTATAAAACAATAACAAAAATTTGTACAACAGACGGACTTTTTGCTACATGCATTCAAAAACACGTCATTCATAATGGTTGTGTACACAAGTAAAAGATAATTTAAAAAAAACTCAAAAATCTCGGCTGACTGTAAGAAAAGAAGTAAAAAATATGTAGATATTGACAGTTTAATACTTTACGTTTACTAAACTTGACTTTTTTGCTGACGTTACATAGCCTGTGACACTCGAGCGAAGAATACGAATCTATAGACATCTCCATTTCAAAATCGCTCAAGCCCCTACAGAAGCTCACAGTGGAACGAACATACAAACATACATGCGCGCAAAAAAATACCCTCCTTTTTTCTTATATGCAACGTCGGGAGGCATACAAGCATATAGCTCACCTGATGTAAAGTGACTACCGTAGCCTATAAAAGCCAACTTCCCCAGACGAATATGTGTTTTAAAAACATCCAGACTAAGACAAACGGACATGCACATGCACACAAATGTTTGTCCTGTGCGGGAATCGAACCCGCGAGCGTTGACTTCAAAGCAGCGTTACTAACCACTGCGCCACTGACCTTGTTATTTTCTTTTGGTCAGTCGGGTAAAAATAGCGCACGAAGTTTATATTACCACAATTACATGTTCCTACAGTTATGCTATTTCCAAATTACTTGCATACAATAATGTTTAACTTCTGTTCCTATTTGTACATTATAGGTACACTAGATTCGTGTTTTCTGACGTCGCGGCGTCGCGTAGATGAAACAGTGCATGCGTCCAGGTATAATTAGACAAATATTTGAACGGAACATTGGTGTTTGAACAGGGTATATGAGCGAGCACTCGGCTTTTGTCCACTTCACGATGCACGGTTTAATGGGTTGGGTAGGACTTATGAATTGAAAATGCGCAGGCCTTGACTCGCCTGCGTCTTCTTCCCCCTTTTTCAGGGACGCAGGTCTGTATTTCTTTTTATCACAAATGGTGCAATGTTTGTTTACATTTGTTCTTTTATTTCATATTTCAAGCGTGTATGTTGAAAGGTTAGCGGTACCCTTTTTAAAGAAAGGTGACGGCGACGAATTGAAGTAACGATTAGTTACGTGTACCATTTTTAGAGGATTTTTAAATGTTCTTAATGAATCTATTTTTCTTGATGTATCCAATGAATCTGTGTCATACTATTTAGGGCTAGAAAAATGTGATTAGCCAGTTTTATTAGCCAACTTCTTTTAATTTCAATATTCATTGCCCAGTGCAACCTTCAGCAAATTCAGAATTTTTTTCAATTTAATTTATTTAACAATATTACTGATTCACTAAACAATTCAATGTGAATGGCGCCCCTGGCGTAGCAAGCGCCTGTGGTACGGTAAGTACCTACTTGCCATCAATCTCCGTACACTTGTTTTCCATCTTAGTGATATAAAACAGCACTAATTATGCCAACAAGTTTCTTAAATTACACATGCGAGCACAAAGAAGGGATGTATGTAAATTCCTCATCATGCTAACATTTGGTGACATAACCTGCATCGGAAGATCAGAATTTTTAAAGTTAAATATGGAAGCGAATATATTAAGGGGATAAAAGGATTCTTTGGTATATATGTATAACATGGTAAGATTCATTTAGAAATATAACTTGGAGGCGTAAAATAGCTAGCATATGAAAGTTTAAGGATTTTGAAGTCAAAAATGCGAAATCCGTCATCTTTAATCTGTTTGAACTAATTTTCTCATACGAAGGAGATGAAGATTTAAAATAGTTTTATTTTACTAAATGTTGGTAAAAGCGGTTTTAAAAATTTATCATAAATTATAGCTATTCATACGCAAGTTGACTCTTTACTTAAAAAAAAACATTACACTACCTATCTATAAAATTATCTTACGAACTGACAGACAACGAACATCTTAAACTACTGGGTCTATATAAAATAAACTAATAATTATAAACTTGTAGACTTGTATGCTTGTTGATATCCAAGGAAATACGAAGTCGCAAGAATCTTCCAGTTCGTCTACTATATCTATTAGGGGTTAAAGTGTGAAATTGCCGATTTGTACTTAAAAATTAAATGTATGTAACATATTATTTTATTTAATCAAAATGTTTACCCTCATTACCTATACATTGCTGCCATCTAACCTTAAGTTTATTTATGCCTTCGCGATAGCACTCTGGGGATCTAGATTCGACAAATTACTGTGTGAAAGCGTTTTGAACCGCTTTCTGGGAAGAAAATTTTTACCACGTAGAAGTAGTTGTACACATCACGAAAGAAATGGTAGTCAGTTGGAGCAAGGTCTACGGACGATGACGTATGGTTCCTAACTTCAGCTCCTGTAGAGTTACAACGGTTTCTCGTGCAGTGGGAGGTCTTGTGGTGCGAAGATCGATGCACGAGTCGGGGCTTTTCACTGCCACTTTCGCCATCATTGATCGAAATTCGGCACAGTAAACATCTACTATTATTGCTTGACCAGACCTGAGAAAGCTATAGTAAATAACGCCATGAATAGACCACCAAACAGTTACCATTACCTTTTTATTGGTAAGCTTCGCTTTAGGGTAATGTTGCGGCGTTTGTCCAGGGGGTCAACCATTGCATTTGTCGCTTACAGTTATCGTAAAGAATTCACTTTTCGTTACATGTCACAATTCGATCCAATATTACTTCATTTCTGTACCGATTCAACAAGGCAACGCAAGTTTCAATACACGTTTCTTTCTGCAGGTCAGTCAAATCAAGAGGCACCCATTTTTCATATTTTTATTTATCTTATTGATTTAATGCAAATGAGTCAATATTGTAGGTAAGGTAACGTTAAAGCATGCCGCTAATTTCTGGGTAGTTAGACTCGGATCGGCTTCCACCATCTCCTTCAATTCAGCGTTATTCACCTGTGTGGGTGGTCTTCCACGTAGTTCGTTCTTCAAGTTGAAGTTTCCATTACGAAAGGATTTAAGCAAAAAACGCATGGTGCGTTCATTAGCAGTTTCCTCTTTAAACACAGCACTGATATTGCGATCCGTTTCTGCCGCGTCAGTTCCGCGTCGGAACTCGTATCCAAAAATTACTAGGATTTTCGAAGTATATGTACGAGTATTTCCCGTCTAAGCAGAATAAAAAAAAAAACAATTAAATTCGAGATTCAAATGTTGCACATTTTTTAAAAGAAAAATCTCATAGATATCATGTGAAAAAAGTTTCACTCAAAAATCTCACACCATGAAGGTTTAATATCAACTCGAAAGTATCCCTTACTACGAGTATAAAACGGCAATTTCATTCTTTAACCCCTATTCAATCGATACTATATATTGGTCGAGCCTCTAGGAACGTTTTTTTTTCAAATTCCCTATTATCTGAAGTTATAGAATAGTTTTTCTTCTTAGATAATCAATATTCAAGCATGTCGCGTAACATTTGCCTACCTACGTAGGATATTCGTGTGACAATTTCCATTTTACAATTCACACACGTTCATTCCGTTTCACTAAAAACTGCGAAATCAATCAGTATCTAACAAAGTGAATTTCGTGAAAACTTGGCACGATTTTCATTCCCAATTCAGTATCAACCTTTTCTCTTTGCATTATAGGTGACCATGCAGTATTTTAGGTTCCTAAGTTGTCGCTCACTTCATTAAGCGTTTGCAATTAAAACTTCAGAATCTGGCGAGCATTCACGGCATTAACGCCAATGTGGAACTGCGAATGAAAATCAGCCGAAACTACGTCACAGTAATTTTGCAGCATTTCGTACGTATCTATCTTGTTTGCTTGAATAAACATTATTTTATACCATACAGAAATGAATTAATCTATGTGTTTTGTTGTCTTTATGCGAACGCCCCTCTGTTTGACAGCTGTATTATATATTCCAACTGAGTAAGTTTGTTCTATATATGATATGGGTTCCATATAATATATATACATGTTAGGGAAACATCTTTTCTTTGTTTAACAGCTATTGACGAGTTTAATTATATCAATAAAAAACAAAAAGTTTGTAACATGTAAATTTGTTAGCAAGTACAATGCATGATCTACTAGATATATAAGTAAGTTAGCTTCTGCGTGTATATGGTGACAAAATTGTAGGATGGCTACGTCCATATTACGAGGCAAAATGAAACAAGAAAAAATGCATGAAATATGGACGCAGCGAGCGAGGATTTCGTAAACGGACGGTATGTCCACTTATTTATGTCCTAGGGCAGAGCGACCGCGTCATGAATACGAAAACGCGTTTTTCTGTTGGAACGCAGTGTGTTAGATGTATACATTTCATCGTATACCTGGGTCTGCAGCAAGTCACATTCTGGCGAAGACGAATTATTGCTATCGCAGTGAGGAAGATGCGGTTACGGCCACGTGCACCCAATAATATACTATTAAACTAAACTTACTACTGGTGGTGGTTGCGCCCGCGGAGCGATCTCGTCATACAAGAAATAAGTACCTATATGTAATAGCTAAAATTTCAGGCTACCTTTTCAACTAATGTAAGATATACGTTCGTGTTCGTGTCGCTATAGTTTGGAAAAGAATCGAGCGTGACGTATCTGGAATATATTTACATAAATCTTTTGGCGTTATCCCGTTTCCTAATCCATCCATTCCCTCAGTGTTTGGCGATGATACTGATTTTTACATGGGCTGACTGCCGTCAGACCTTCACATCCCAGAGGGTAAACCAGATCATTTTTAGGTTAGGTCACTCGTCTTTCCAAATATAATTTCTTGGATGTGTGAGTTTCTTCATGATGATTCGGTTATTATCAATATTATGGAAGGGATGCCAAACTGCCGAGTTATAGAGCACTTCGCACAGCAAATTTAATTAAAGGATTGTTATGTTGCTGCGAGTGAGTGAGGTTAACAGTAAGCACCTTAGGAATCATTGCATTAGGAACGGGATGTCAACGTGCCACCGATACTTTCTGAGTTGCAAGCATTCATGGGCTACAATAACCATTTAGTGGACAGAAAATGGCTATAGAATTAGAAGTGACTAATATAACTAACGAGACAATTAAATAAATATTTCTGTATTGCAAGCATCAATTTGGGGGTCATGTACCAGAAGCGCGCTCGTTCGCAACGCCTGCCAATCAATTAGATGGCAATTCTGGCCCGAAAGGGCACCGATGACGGATTAGGACGTCCCCCGGAGGCAACGCGCACAGATTCGCCCCTGTCGGTGCTAATATTGCTGCATGTGACGGTGAGAGCCGCCACCAACTATACTGCGCGAATTACTTCGGGTCCAGGAGAGCCGAGTGCTGCATAGGCACGTGGAATTTAAAAGTAGACTGGATGATAACGAACTGATGGACTTAATGAACGATGGACATTTAGATGCTTTGTGTGTGACAGAGCCTAAGCGTAAGGGGAGCGACACCGATGATCTACCCGGTGGAATGATGGCCCTATGATCTGGAGTAGACCAGGACGATCATGCCAATGTAGGTGTCGTACACTCCTCTCGCTTAGCTACTGGTGTAAGAGATTACTGTTTAGTAGGGCCTAGATTTCTCTGGGCTCGTATAAAACTGGGCATCACGCAAGTATTTCTGGTTGCAGCATACGCTCCCGTAAGCTCAGCGTATGCTCAAGAACTAGCGAAGTTTTGGGAGTCTGTGAGGGATGTTCTGGATGTAGCTGAAGGGTATGAAATTGTGAAAAACTATGTGCGGCTTCATCATCGCCGGTGCTATGGCGACAATTGAGATGTTATGAGACCTATGAGATAGCACAATGATACTTTTTAAAGTCCCAGCTAATTATCTAATTACGTTCCTAGGACTTTGTAAAACGGGGTTTGGGTTCAAATGGACATAGCTTTATATTAAGCGTAGCACTATTTTCCATTTCGGACAGATGGGAACAAGTCTACAGCAAATAGAAAAATGCAGTGATTCTCTACCTGGTGCAGGCCTGGTATTTTTTGTTGTCTTTTTGATTTACTGATTTTTCGCAGTTACATTGGATTGCTCAAATCAAAAGCTTATTAAGAACCGGCCAATGAACCGACCAGTCCCGAATGTAGCACAAAATTTGTAATATTTGTAATTATCATTTGCTCGGTGGTGAAAGAAAACATCATAAGGAAACCCGCACGTTCCAGATGATATATTTCAAAAGACCTAACCTAAGAAAGGTCTGATTTTTCTATCTGGGTTGTGGAGGTCTGATGACAGTTTCCACATACTAAAATCAGTATTTTCGTCAAACACTTAATTTGACGCATAAAGTTTAGGGTAATGATAAGAAGACGAGTTCAAATAAAAAATGGGACTGGATACAACAATGAATTCATGTCAGCATATTGATAAAATGGTAATGATGTCAAGTGGTAGAATTGAAGATTATTAAGAGAAGGTTGTCTGTACTGAATTATTTCCAGTGTGTCGCATGTCAGTTACATAGTCGTCAATTCTATACATTTTCACAGAGAGTATTTTTGATGTACTTTTTGAACATATTGACAGGAAAGAAAACAAATGTTCCAGTCACCATATGTAGAATCGAATACATTTTACAATAGAAGACTCTCCTATCCTAGAAAGCCGATGTACCAGCATTCGCAACTTATATCTGCTTTTAACATTTTCACAAAATTTTGACAACGACATTAAATTTTTGCGGGCATTAATACCTATTTTTTCATCAGTAAATGGATATTTCCGTGCCTTTCATTTGCGTATCTGGACAGAATGCACTTTGATCGATTCACTTTCTTCAACTGTAGGGATTGATGTAGGGCATATCCTGTATATTGACGATAAGCGCCGAGGTTCAGGTCTTATTTTATGTAGTTTCCTAATGGGATTTCGGCGAATTCTGCCGTTAACAGCATTAACAGCCTTTGTAGTTCAAACAACACGTGGTTGCTCCAATCTTTTATTGTCTTCAACAGATGAAGTGTTGGTATATAAGTCGATAGAACGATATACGAACATACGACTGATAACAAGCTTTTGAAGTATCTTGAATATGACCGACGGCTCCGTACTCATTTTGTGCAAGGCAATTATTGCAATCCTATTTTCTTTAACACCCCATTCCATATTGTAATTTGATAATAAACACGAAAAATATATGTGAAACGGCGGGAAATCAAAATAAGTTTTTAACATAATAAACGCGTTCCAAATTCAGAATATGTAATTATAGTTCATAAAAATAAAATTTTCTATGTTATATGTATATTTATGGCCAGACTAGTTAGTTATAATGCGGAAGTAGAACCTATCATGAACAGATTGGTCGTGTTTTATCAGAAGGTTATGTCGGGAGTCCTAAGAACCAGCGGGCGTGCATGAAAAGAATGTGAATGTTATAAAAGCGAGTGACGTGTGTAAGAAACGCGTCTTATTTCGCTCGTTTCGCTCTGCTAACCCCGCAAGGGATCTGGCGGGTAGATATACATACATATATTTTGATTGATATATTTTATAGAAGACTCACTATATATATATATATATATATATATATATATATATATATATATATATATATATAATAATAACTAC
Organism: Pyralis farinalis; assembly: GCA_947507595.1. Taxonomy (NCBI): domain Eukaryota; kingdom Metazoa; phylum Arthropoda; class Insecta; order Lepidoptera; family Pyralidae; genus Pyralis; species Pyralis farinalis. The sequence goes on from OX382272.1 coordinate 18,471,760, forward strand.
TTTACTTCTTCGCAAACATTTTTAAATATTTTGGAATAGTTCTTGATGTAATTGACATAAATTGGGTAAAGATTTAAATTGTACCTACTTAGCAAAATAACCTACAGTTATTTGATAGGGTACTTTTCTTCAGTTAACTGCGTCCTACATACCAAGTGGGATTAAATTGCGTTAAGTATACAAAGCAATTGACATATCTTTGTATACTTAGCGTATTTTTTCAGAAGATAATAGGTATAGTAAAATGTTAACTAAGTGCTAAATCCATAATAATTTATATAAATTTACTGCAAAATGAACATTTTAGTTTGTTTTAAATTTATATATTGACGAATTGTCAACGAAAATTACTTATTTATTTATTTTTATTTATTATTTGGGAGTCTAAGAGCTAAATAACAATGGAATATCATATCTTATAAATAGGCCTATGCTAATTACAAGTCTCCGCAGATTAATATTAAACGAAGAAAATGAGTGAAATAAGTTGCAAATTGTAAATTAAGGAGTGTGAACATTAACAGAAAAATACATGTGTGGCGTGAATAATAAAACTTTGCGCTAACAGATAAATACCATAGCGTATTGACTATTCTTATTGCATCACTATATTAGATGTAATACAAAAAATCTAAATACCACCGTTTTTTAACGTGCTTTATAGCAGGGTACCTTACTCTGAGTACTAAAAAAGTAACCCGCAAATAGTGTTAACCTTTATATTCGTAATTTTAGCTCTCACGATGTACGTGGTCGCTTATCGTGCGCCACCCCTCACAATGTATATCCTCGTAATACAGGGCGGATGAATTTCCTATAAATTATTCACTCTCTATTTGCATGACAAACAACCGAGAACGGCAGGTCTTAGACCTTTAATGGGACCTCTTCGGGCCCTGTTAACAGTCCTTAGGCACTCCATCCCTTCACACTTCTATGCCACAACACTTTTTAATGGTCCACTGATTTCCCCCAGCCATATGTAAATGACAGATTAGCATACATTTTATTCCGGACTTCATAAAAAAAACGTTGATTATATTAACTATGCTGTTTTTTTTTCCGCAAGACTCTGAAAGCCCTTTGTGTCTGCCTGTCTAAATTGCGCCGTAATGAAGCAAGGTAATGTGCAAAGAGACGGTTAATGCACAAATTAACTGCGATATTAAAATTTACGAGCTCGTTGTAATATTATATACTTCACAGGGAATACGCAAGATATGTACTTAACACCAAATGTACAAAGTCATCTGTATGCGTACCTTGTACTACTCCCAACATGTATTTATGCATGTCGTTAAGGGGCCATGTCTGTTACGGTTTATAGGTTGGAATTTACAAGGTAAATGTTTTGTTAAGTGATCTACATCTATTTATTGGTATAACAATCTGTATTAAAATCATCTTATTAACCGATTTGGCTGATATTTTACTTTTGTGTTCGTAATTGAAGAGAGCTAGGGTGCATGAAAGCAGCACGTCTAACTTACTACTACCAGCTCACAGAAAATCGCGGTCAAATAGCAACTCCTTGGAGGGTTGTTGTGTTCCAGCGGGTGAGTTAGATCACCGGTAAGCTCTTAAGGAGTTGCTGTGTTAGCAGCAGAGTTAACATTGCGCAATTGATAATGTATTGCAGCGTTCATAGCCTACGGTAACAGCTTTATGTTAATCAAACGTGCCGTATGCTTGCATTCCTCTCGACAATATGAAATAAATACAATAAAAGTCAAGATAAGATAAAGATAAAGAGATAAATACAAGTGAGGTTTAGTATGAGAGTTCTGCTGTCAGATGTTTTCATTACAACAACAAATTCAACAACAATAAATGATATTTTGCGAAATAAAAATTGAAAGTTATATTTTAGTTTGCGTTGAGCATATCTTTAGTGCAGTCAAAACAGTAAAAATATCAGTTTGTAAAGATTGAATTGATGTCTACGTCTGGTTTAGTACCTAGTGGAGTCCGAGCGGATCGCTAGTTGGAAGTATATAAATAAAACTATATTTTTTTTTTTTTTTTTTTTTTTTTTTCCTAGTGTCCTCCAACATAATCGGAGCCTATGTTCACTGATTCGCTTGCATGCCAGTTCTATCTTTCTTGCCTCTCGCACTTTCATTCTACATTCTCGTTCTTTCTTGCATTCTTCATCTTTTGTTCCTGTTTGGGTGGGACTCCCACTGCACCTATGCTAGCTATGTATTGTCTTTAGTCTTAGGGAAATTTAGGGGACTACAACAGGCTAAATTTTTAATTTCATTTTTTACAATTTTACTTATCTATCTTACTTCTATTACTTATACTATTACATTGGGCTGTTTTTATACTGCTTAACTTCTGTTAATGCTGCTTATGGTTCTAATTCTTAGTCGCTAATTTCCTTCTACTTATTTTATGCTCTTTTTGATATTTTTCAAAATATCATGTCAGCATAACTTATGTGCTATACTTATGTTTTATTTCTATCTATTATTATTTTTGCTATTCTACTACAGTAATCTAAGAATTTCTCTCTATTTTCACACCGCATCAGCTCGCGCACGCTGTCTTCTGCTATCTTGCAGTCTAGTTCCTGTTCCAAATTGTATCTAGCAATTCCGAACTCGGGACACCCGAACAACAGGTGCGGGACTGTTTCGCTGACGGCTGGGTCACAGGTGCACGAAGGGTTGTCCTTACACCGAAACCGGTTCAGGTATTCGGAGAACCCCCCGTGCCCCGTCATAATTTGGGTTGTGATGTGATTTATTTTTATTTGCCGCACCATTTTGTACGCCTCCACCGCGTCGGGGAGGAACATTCTTGTAATTTTGGCCGTTTCTGCTGTAGCGTATCTCCGGCTCCACTCATCAATCGTTGCCACACGAATGCTACGCTTGACGAATGAAACCGGACACAGGTCGTAGTCTGGCTTCCTCTTCGTGTTTCCGGCGGCCTCCTTTGCCAACGCATCCGCCCTCTCGTTGCCCTCCATACCAACATGGGCCTTTATCCAGAACAAGGATATTACCTTGTTCTGTCGAGAAAGTGTTGTTAAATTTTCTCTTATTTTTACTGCGAGTGGATGGAGGGCTGTCCGGCTTTGGATGGTCTGGAGTGCCGCCATGGAATCACTGAAGATTCCGCACGATGTCGTCCCCCTCTTTAGGGCTTCCTCAGTGGCCCTCCATATTGCGAGGAGCTCAGCCTGGTAGACCGTGCAATAATTCGCTAGTTTAAGTTTTATCTTTTTGACTTCAGAGCCGCCTATCCAAACGGATAAGGCGGCCCCTACTCTTCCCTCGATTTTACTGCCGTCGGTGAATATGCGTAAGTCATATTCACCCACGGCATCGAGTTGCGATTGGTCCACCAGGCCGACGACCTCGATCTCTCCCCACTCCGATGGATGCGGAGTCTGTAGAGCCGAGGATTTTTGCTCCATTTCCCTATCGCATAGCTCCGGCCGGGACTCCCCCTTTCTCGCCCTGTACAGAGCCGCGGCTTCCTGCACTCGGAGGTCAAGTGGGAGAATCCCCGCCAGAACCAGCGCCGAGTTGAGCGACACCGTGCGGTACGCCTTACAGACCTGCTGTGCGATACCTCTTTGTACAGCATTCAAGTGTTTCTTGACGCCCAGTCTAAGAGCAGCAGCCTCCCACACGCTGGCGGCGTACAAAATGATCGGCTCCACCGTTGCATTGTAGATAGTTCGGATTATCTCCGGTTGGAGTCCCCACGTGGTCCAAATAAAACTATTTAGGTACTTGGTCGTGACACACGAACATAAACAAATGACAAGAACTTAATTAAAAGCCTAAGAGACATAACTTGTTTAGTTATTAACATATTTAGACATTTTTGATAGGTTTATACATACTAGATGCTACTCTCGACTATGAGTAGAATACAAATTGAAGTAGTTTTATTAGGTGCTGAGTATTCAACAATAGCCAAAACTACTCGTACCAACTATAATGAATTAGTCTAGACAGGAATCGACGAACTATTTCATTGAATAGATCACGTATCTTGTAGTATTCTGAAGTACTAGTTCCTGATCATACATGTAGACTGCTAGACAGTTGGACAATAAAGTGTGTTGGTACCTATTTGTCGCTTCGATATATGACAGCGTAACTTACACATTAATTAATTAAAGGTAAATTCTGTTTTTTTTGTTACAACTTCGGGAAACTTACGAGCATACGGCCTACCTGATGTTAAGCGGTTATCGTAGCCTATAAACGCTTGCAATACATTAAGTATTATTCGTGCGATGCCACCTCTGTTTAGCAGCAGGCAGCGGCAACACAACAACACCTTAGGAGCTTATTGGAGCTTACTTACCACACTCACACGCAGGAACACAACAACCGTCTAGGGAGCTGTTATTTGGCTCCGTTTTTCTGTGAGGTGGAGATACTTCCCCACACGGGCTGCTTTGATGCGCCCTACCTCTCTTAAACTATGTAATTAATATTGATTTGATTTGTTTGTTTCGGTGTGTTGCTTCACATTTCCTTTTATGACAAGATCTATTTTTTACAAAACTGCTCCCAAAGGAGAGTTTATTTCTTTTATACCATTAAGGTAGCAATTAAGCATGCGGTCTGCTTGATGGTAAGCAGTTACCACAGCCTATGAATATTTGCAACACCAAGGGTGTCACTCATACGTTGCCGACCCTGTAAAAACCTCCTTTGTTTTTAGGGTTCAAGTTTATAAGTTTTTATTCACTATAATAACAATGCAATAACACAATGCAAAGAATTTCATGGCGCTTACGTTCAGTGGCGTGCACTCCATATAGACAAAAAGACATTGCCTACCCTATCAATTTGATAAATACCATCCGATGTTTCATTCTTAAACATAGTTTTTAACTAATATTTCGTATCAAAAACAAAAAATTAAAAACAGCTCCATCTATCGGTATCGGTAAGTTATTAAAATCATCGCTAGTCATATTCAAATCGCCGCTAGGCGCTACGCTACACCAGCGCCGCATTGGCAGCTTTTAACGGCGGAAGACACTAACTATTTCTGTCTAAATTTACGTATGTGTGCCGTGTTGTTAATACAAATACTGTAGTGTACATTCCTGTAATTACATTGCCCACAATAACACAAATAACGCACACTATCGCATAGTATAGACAATGTCTTTGCAGCTGAACTATAACGTAAATTACCTAAGTGTCGCGAGCATTGCTACGTAACTATTTTAAAAAGTAGTTTGCTGCATATAATTATAGTGAAAGATATTGCCATTTCTTTTTTTCGTATAAAATTGATGTTAATTTTATTTTGATTTTAAGACGGCCGCCATTGTTTTTGTTTTGAATCGATTGACTGGTAGCAGACGAAATAAGATTTTAAAGTTTTAAAGTTGATAAATATGGATGATATTCACTGCGAAAGTTGTTCATGTGGTGTGTGTAGTGTTCGGTGAATAAAAACAAGTGATCACATACATCATTATTTCCACAAGACTGGGCAACCAAAATCAACATTCTGTATTTTTTGGTAAGTTAATAGCTTTAAAAAAAATCTGCCTACCCTGTCAAAAATCTCTGTGCACGCCACTGCTTACGTTTTGGTCGTGAGAAAATAATGCCATATGAACGATCTAGCGCTTCATGTTTTAATTGTTTAATTAGAGGTAACTAATGATTTAGCGCTGCAGCGAACTTAAGTTCTAATTCTCACCAAAACCTTATGAATTTTCGATCAGGGTCACGTATCCTGACGCGAGTTTAAAATTTTTTACTCATCCCAAAAAGTGCACAACGCCGCTAAAGAAGTTTTCACTTCAAAAACAATTTGGTAATTGAATACAGATGTTATGACAATGCAAAAACACAGTATTATCAAGCTAGAATATTGATGATGGTTAGAGATGAACACAGGAACTCTTCGATCGTTAACTGTGCCCATCTAATTAGAGTCGTTAAGATTAAAAATTCACCTTGCCAAGGAACATCCTGACAACTTAGCCGTTATAAGGGTGCACTTGGATATTTGGTATACAAATAATTAACAAAAATGGGTGGTTCATAAATAGCTAATAAATGAATTTTTGAACTGTAGTTGTTGATTCTTCTGTATAGTTATTCTTGGAATATCGACTCATATAAAATGTGCAGTGTTTTTAATTTTGTCGACAATTTTAGCCTTATAATTAAATTACTGAACTTCGCCATTTAAATAATTCATAAAAATTTTCTTCTCCATTTTCAACTTTTCCATTCCTATGTTTAGTGTAATAAAATCTCCAGACGGCAGATGCTCATTACAAAATCAGACTTAAAATCACACGAATATACCGATGTTCCCAAATTAGAACACTGAATGGAATAGTCGTGTAGTTTGTGAGTTGAGAAATACGGGATAATCTAAGTCGCTCCATGAGTCGCATCCTGTCTGCTTCCAGTTTGTAGCGAATAGTGCCGCAACAGATCGGCTATCGATAATTTTCTTACCTACCTGTTAGTGCAGTAGTTAATGTTCAATATATAAAAATCGAGTGAGGAGAATACGAGAAAGAATTAGTTTGGTAATTTTCTGTTGTGTTGTTAAGGGGAAATGTACACTGAAGAAATATACAATATAACGTCGCTAAATCTAGATGATTCTGTAGTACGTTATTTTGCAGTTCAATAGTCATAAGTATCCTACTAAGTATCTACATGTCTGAACCAGCGTAATATCCGCTGGTTCAGACATGTAAATAGATGAAGGAACGAAACACGAAACTATAGAGAATCAGAAGAAGATCAAAACTCACCTCTTATGATCAAATTGATCGAGAGTCCTAGAAACCGGCGAGCGTGCATGAGAAAAGCTATGTTAGTGAATGTTAAGCAAACAAGTAATGTGTGTAAGGAACGAGTGGTGTGGTGTTCGGTGCTCCCTGCCTGCACTACAAGGGACTTAGCCTGAAGATATAGTTAGACAATATATGGATAGATATTTTAAATATTATTTGTGATCGATAGAATTTGATTCTAGGCAACACTAGCAATAGCTATGGCTGGCGGTCGAATTTAGTGATAGGAAACCTAACAATAGATATTGGGCATTATTTTAATATTAAACATCACTATGCGCTGGAATGTATATTTCCATTTAATAAAGCTTGAGTAAATGCAAACTAATTTGTAATCAAATATGTGTCAAACAGTTGGTTAACCAGTCATTTAGTCTTTTTATTACACAACATCGAAAGGCTGATTGTATGCCTTTCGATGTTGTGTAATAAGAAATACTATTATTTGATTCATAGTTCATCTGAAGTAAAGTGATTACGGTAAACTATGAACGCTTTTCTTTATATGCAACGTCGGGAGGCATGCAAGCATACGGCCCACCTGATGTAAAGCGGTTACCGTAGCCAATAAACGCTTGCAATGTATTAAGTATCACTTGCGCGATGCCACCTCTGCTGCTAACACAGATTCATAGGAGTTTACTGGTGACTTCACTCACACGCAGGAACACAACAGCCCTCTAGGGAGTTGTTATTTGGCTCCTGTTTTCTGTGAGGTGGAGGCGCTTTTCAAGACGACCTGTTTTGATGCGCCCCACCTCTTTTAAAAAATACGGCTTGGAATACGGTCTCGCGTCGCTATTCCTGCTGCTAATACCGCAACTCCTCAGTACCCTACCGGTAATATTACTCACTCGCCGAAACAAAACCCCCTAGTAACCTGTTATTTCGTAGCGGGTAACTTGGCGGTACTTTTCTCAATCAGTGTACTTTTCTCAAGTGTTTATGTAATGCAGTGACATGTTAATCACAAAATTTGGTATCCGAATGAAATACTTACATGACTTATATAAATAATACTGGTTAATGCGTGTACCTACGCAAATTATGATCACACCGCTCCGCACTTACGAGCCAAGTTTCGCATAAACCCCCTCAAGACAACCTTCCATACAGATATACTTCCAAACAAACGCGTATTCGTGGCGTTATATTAGACTTTTATGACAATGGTTTCGAACCATTTTCGAACTAATATCTACTGTATATAGTAGATTTAGAATTGTAAATAGGGAAACCAAAAACTTGTACTATAAAATTAAGTAAATTCAGCAGTCTCGAAAATAAAGCTTTTTTGAGAAATTAAAAACTAAACAGGTAAACATTTTTATTTAATCAAAATATTTACCCTCATTATCTATACATTACTGCCATCTAATCGGAAGTTTATTTATGCCTCTGCGATAGAACTCTGGGGATCTAGATTCGACAAACTGTGTGAAAGCACTTTGTACTGCCTCCTTGGAAGTTTTTTTTTTACTATCTATCTATCTAAAACTTCACGCCAAATCCCTTACGGGGTAGGCAGAGAGAACCAGCGAACCGAGCGCCACGTGACTCGATCCTTACATACCTCACTTGCTTCTTTAACATTCATTGCTCTTTTCATGCACGCTCGCCGGTTTAAAAAAAATCAGCCAAATGCGAGTCGGACTCGCGCACGAAGGGTTCCGTACCACTATCTATAAAAACGGCAAAAAATCACGTTTGTTGTATGGGAGCCCCCCTTAAATATTTGTTTTATTTTATTTAATTATTTATTCTTAAAGTGAATATATAACTAAATATTCTGTGAATATTTTAAGCGTCTACCTGTTGCCGTTATCAATATCGAGCAAAAACGAGCAAAAAAATCACGTTTGTTGTATGGGAGCCCCCTTAAATATTTATGTTATTCTATTTTTTAGTATTTATTGTTATAGCGGCAACAGAAATACATCATTTGTGAAAATTTCAACTGTCTAACTGTCACGGTTCGTGAGATACAGTTTGGTGACAGACGGACGGACGGACAGCGAAGTCTCAGTAATAGGGTTCGGTTTTACCCTTTGGGCACGGAACCCTAAAAAATGCTGTTGACACAGCATCTCCTCGAGAGCTTATTGCTAACCTCACTCGCTCGTAGGAACACAAATACCCTCCAAAGTGCTGTTATTTGACTGGGGTCCTCTGTTCAGGCTGCTTTGATACGCTCTCCTTCTCTTTCGCCAGAAACTCTTTTGTTCATTATCAGGATGTACCACGTTCACTCGAGTTTGGCTTATATTTAAAATACTGGTGCTTGTTGTTATATTATCCTAATGTACAGACAGCGACAAATCAAACAGTTCTCTTATGCATCTTATGCCGGATCTATAAAGGTGAGATTTACTCGTACATGGTTTTTCATAGCTTCATATATCTGCGTGTAAGGTCAATTGTTAACAATGTTATACAATTCATTAATATAAATGTTATATTTTTCTTGTTAAATATATCTATTTAGAATAGTATAACAATATAAAATGTGTGCATAGGTTATGTGTAGGGTAGCGGAGAAAATTACAGTACAGGGTAATGTGTGATACAGATATTTTATTGGTCGTAATAAATCATTTTGGAAGATAGAGGAAGTGGACTTAGAGTAAGTTCAAATTCTTATCATGGCGCCACTGGCGGGTGATGATTAAATGGCATGCTAGCGTACCTAGTCGTCCTCCATAACACGATATGAGGTTGTGTTGTCAATCTTGACGAAGAACGTTGAGTTTTCTTCTTGTCTTACCGTGTCGTATAAATATATAATTGTGTGTTTATCTAAGTACTCAAATTGACTGATTATAGTTGCATATCAAAGATTCTGTTTAAGCATCGAAACTAACCTCATCGAAGGCGAAACGTCGAAGAATTGAAGAACTAAGAAGAAAGAAGGCCATTGCTAATTTTTAGGGCTTTGACGACAGTTTTGTTTCTCCGTTTGACATCCTTGTTTCGAATTCCATTCCTTAGAAAAATCGCCTCACTGAATTGATTTCGAAGTCGCACGTTGAGTTGAGAGCTGACTGGCTGACTACGGTGTCATCTGAGACTTTTTATACCGCTGAGATGTGAAACAAGCATATTATCTAAACCAATGTGTAGAACGCTGGACAGCAGGTTGCTGACTCAGGTGAGATTGACTTTGGCTCCTATAGCATCCCCTATCCTATGGAAACTTTCAATAAGAGGACCTTCATTTGTGCCTTGTTGACCCTGAGTTATTAATATGAAACTAAGTTACATACACTTTTAGCGACCGAGAACATGCTAGATAGATGAAGTGTAGCAATAATGTACTCTAGGTTTCACAAAACACAATGGCTTCGGACCGGCGGCGGTGGCGACGCATGCTAATAAATAAAGCATAATAAACTAGGACGTCAGCACCACATGTTACAAACTGGGTACAATAGCTGTTTTTCTGCTGCATAGCTGTCATGAAGCAACAAACAAATACAGTACTAAATGCTAATGCCTTAGCTTTGTAACGAAAAAGTCTCGCCTTTAATTGTGAAAATACAGTAAACCCTTTTCTGAAAATTTGCTCAACTGTTAATTGGCAGTCGGCTCCTGCTTTATTTGATTCTGCCTAGTATTTTATGAGTCCGGTCTAGTAATTTTATCCAACGTATTATTATTATTTGTTGTATTACAATAGAAGGACTAAGCTACGAAAGCGTATCTTACTCCTTCGACTAAGGGGGATGGATGTAGTGTAATCTATATGAGTACCTTTACAGTTGGACGTACTGAGTATGTCATACCCTTACTGACGAAACGCCACCTAGGGGTTGCCTTTAACCAGGAACTCTTTAAAGTCTTCACCGGTAGCGATCGCTCTAGAAGATGCGAGACAATGCAATACCCGTAATACGGTGTGTGCAGCCTTTTAATAACGCTTTTGCTGCAGTGGCGGGGCGCGGAGAGAGGGGCAGGCGGAAGTGACAAGTTGTTGGACGAATACGTGACTACCTACTTGGTGTCAATATATCTGCTACGAAAAATGACCAGTTAGTCCATAAATTGTATGCATAATGTCACTGACTTGGAATATAATTTAGCCTTAGGTGGTTAAATTACATAATTGCCATGAGAAGCCTTTGAGGTAGAACACGACAAGTACATCTGTAGTGCGATGAAGGAATTATTGATTAAACACCAAGTTTAGACCGCCTGCAAATACATACCTTTGATACTCAGACTACATACAAAAATCTATCTGCTTCAGACCGAAATAATCCACAAGCCAGTTTATTCTTATAATATGGTGCTATAGACGACAGAAACAGTTGAATAAACGTCTTATCATCTTAGTGTTGTCAATACAGATAATTTATTATAACAATTCATAAAAAATTTGATTAAAAATAAGTCGACGGCAATTTTTCCTTCAGTTTTCTAATTAATTCTTCATACGAAAGTTCAGTCGCGTAAATAAATTTATTAGTACAACGATGAGTAATCTATGAATTACTTTCACCATAACATGTAAGTGCCTAAACATAACAGGATCAGCTGCTAAAATCAATCAAAGTTCAAATTGCGCAGTAAAATATATCGATGCTCAAGCGAATACTCGCCACTCTCGTTAAACATCTCCGTCTGTAAAAGTAATTAATAACTAGTAGGTATTAAATAATCTAAAACAATACTACATTGTAAAAATAACCGACCTCCAAAATGGCTTCGACCTTCTACACTCTCTGCCTCATTGTTCCTTTATTCCACCACGATCGGCTTTTCAAATTAAACATCGCGTCTAATTTTCTTAAAGGAGAATGCCCCTTCAAGTTGTGCACAGTTAAGATTAACATTAAAAACCAAATCATTGTTTTTCACTACGTCTACCTAAAAATGAATTTCTCTGGAGAATAAATTTCATAAAATGAAAAATACTTTGATATCATAGCGTAACTCACAAATTCTGGTTCGCCATTTCAATGAAATTATTGTCAAAGGTAAATAAGGTACAATTCGACTGAATTAATGCAGTCAATTGATAAATTTTATGTATATTTCACTACTTACTTAAGAAGAAGTAGAAGAATTAATTAACGAATAACAAACTCGTTTAATATTCGGCAACATTAATAGGAGTCTTGAATTGACAAATGTAAAATAGGTATGTTTGATGTTTACGTTTTTGTTCTGTTCTATACTGTACTATACTTACAGTTCGCTTCGCAGGTATTTCAGTTGACCTTAAAACGTTACCTACCCGCTCGAAGTCAAAGAAACAATGATTTACTTATCTAGACCTCAAATACATTATATTTAGTAGTTTCCTAAGACACAATCGAAACGTGTAGACGATGTTACCTATCAATAATAACCTAAAATGTAGAACTTTATTAGCGTTTTTCTTGTAAATCCGGAACTATTTATAAACAATGTTACTTTTACTTGAATACATAGTTAAAGCTCTACAGATTGCATCCAGTATCAGTATCATTTCTGCACAACAAAAATAATATTGAAACCAAACTCCATATAACAACAGGCATTCTCCTTTGTAAAACAATCTGAAGATTCAAGTATGAACCAAATTTTTGTAGTGTCAATGGAAACTCACTAAAATATGTAGAATTCTAACTAACTGCTTAAGAAACGACCTTGCACTACACGTGCAGAACAGCAGCGCTCCTGAAACCAATACTAATATTCTTTGAAAGCCGGTCTTGGATCGCGTAAAAGATGGTTGACAGAGTTTAGAACGGTTGCCAGGTTATTTACCTATTCAATGGATGAACTGATGATATTCTTTTGTAGATTATGATGGTTTCGCTAAGTTACAAAATCGAAACATAGACCATGTACTCGTCGTACTCGTTGCACCAACCTCTTTGTTCTACTCAGTAATCTCGGGCCATACAGAAGATCACCATAGTTCAATCTGAATAATATCAATGATTCACAGACACTTATACGTGAGGCTACAGAAAGAAAGTTTCGAATCCTGTATGTCCCGAGTTCAGCACATGGCTCTCGAATCTTAACTGACAGTCAAACAATATGCCTAGATTCCTTGCCCCTTCAATTCGAGTTATTTGCTTACCATCAATAGTCACAAGGGGGTCATTATTTATGATTTTGTAGATTTGTAACTTAGTACCGATTATCATATACTTTGACTTAGTAGGATTAAGTATAAGAGAATTGCGCATAGACCACTCCAAAATACGCCCCAGGTCCTCATTGACTCGACTTACTGCAGAACAAATACATTCGGGCTTTTCAGATATACGAGTATATAACTGAACGTCATCGGCATAACAGTGAAATTTGCAATTCTTTATTACTCTGGCAATGTCGGCGGTGTAAATTATAAAAAGCAGTGGGCTTAGCAATGAACCTTGAGGTACGCCCCGCTGAACAGGTTTTGACTCAGAGAGTAAAACACTATCATCACCCACTAGTTTTACAGATTGCGAACAATTGCAAAGATAACTCTCAAATCATACGAGCGATTTTGGTTGCACCCCGTAATAAGACAATTTAGCAAGGAGGAGGCGAGTACTTAAACTGTCAAAAGCTCGCGAGAGATCTAACAGTGTCAGTATCGTACCGTGACCTGAATCCTGCTCAGATAATATGTTGTCTACTACGTCAAGTAAAGCTGTTATAGTGCCATATCCCTTTCTGAAACTGGATTGTAATTGGGGTAGCATGCTTTCAGCTTCTACAAATTTCATTAACTGAACACAAACTGCTTTCTCCAACAATTTGGATAGAAATAGCAAAATGCTTATAGGTCTGAGATCCTTCATGTCGGTTGGATTATCGATTTTAGGCAATGGTTTTACAAGGCTTTCCGTACAGCTGCTCGGTACAGTGCCGGTGATTATCGACTTATTGACTATAGCCGTAATAGTATCCAAAGTATAAGGGAGAATGAGAAGAATCATATCTCTGCTTATACCATCACTGCCAACAGCATTAGATTTAAACGAGAAAATATAATTAGCAATATCATTTGAGCTAACAGTTTGTATTACTAAGGAAGAATGGTAGATCTGACGATGATACATCGTTTGTTCTCGGGATACATGGGGCACACTAAAAGTTTTGCACTTCTAGCTAATCGGAACTATTTGAATTTCGAATGTTATATTTTTTGAAACGTTGCAACCTACTTAGTAATAAAAAAATCAATTGGCGGGAAATCATTTGTCAATTATTTTTTATCACACATTAAAGTTCTACGTACGCAACGAAAATGGAATTGAGTCGAAAAGATCTTAGAGCGATAATTTTTAATGATTTTAAAAGTTTTCTCTCTCCGCAAGACTGTGCTGCTCGTCTTCAAAATGCTTTTGGGAGAGAAGCACCTTCTTTGAGCACCGTGAGGTGATGGTTTGCTGAATTTGAGAGGTCTAGTTTCTTTACATGACGAATTTCGTGAAGGGCGGCCTTCAACTGCCGTCAACGTAAATAATGTGGCTACTGTTAAGCGGCTAATTGAAGAAAATCGGCGGATTACCCATGAGACAATTCGAGAACTATTGGGGATTGGTATGAGCCAAATTCAGAAAAATTTACACGAAGAATTGAAAGTTCGGAAACTTTGTTGCCGTTGGATCCCTCATGAACTGACAGCGGAGCAGAAGCGCGCTCGCGTGGAATGGTGCTCACAGATGCTACTGAAGTACGACCACGGACATTCTAACGCTGTTTATGACATTGTCACAGGAGACGAAACGTGGATTTATTGTTTTGAACCCGAAAAGAAACAGCAATCTTGTGAATGGGTGTTTGAAAATGAGAACAGGCCAACAAAAGTGAGGCAGGCGTTCTCGCCCGTTGTTAAAAAAATGATCGCGTTTTTTTCTCAGCTACGGGTCTCATCTGCACAATTCCACTTGAAGATCAAAAGAGTGTTAATGCCGAGTGGTATTCTACCATTAGTTTACCAAGGGTGTTAGAAAAAGTTCGCGAAAGACGACCAAAAAGCCGCGTTCTCCTACATCATGACAACGCTTTTCACACACGACCAACAAAACAAAGTCATTTTTAACTTCCGAAAAAGTACAACTCGTTACCCATCCTTCGCATAGCCCCGACCTAGCACCCTGTGATTTCTGTATTTTCTCCAAAATCAAAGATTTGATGAGAGGTTTCACTTTTACCAACTCCGAAGAGGCAGTGATAGCGTTCAATCAGCACGTAGAAAACATGCCTTCAGATCTGTGGTCCTCCTGTTTTAAAAAATGGTTCGATCGCATGAAAAAATGTTTAAAATGTAAAGGAGAGTGTAATGTTTAAAATATCTAATGTAATAACCTTTTTGAATAATATACATTGCAAAACTTATTAGATAATTGTTTATGATATATCTATGACAATTGTCAAATTATTTTCATTTTATAAAATTCAAATTTGAAATCTCAGACGTTTAGGACGAAAAACAAGTCAGTCTGCAACTAGTTCTGAAGAAGTAAAGATTGAGAGCACCGCGTCGGAGATCTCCAGCCTCCTGCTGTGGGCGACGTGGTCCCTCAGGCTGAGAACGACAACTTCCTAAAACGACAACTTCCTAAAACGGCAAATTCCTAAAATGACAACTTCCTAAAACGACAATGAACCGTCGGGAATTTACTCACTTTTCCAAACCCGATAAACACCGGACGTCTAACTAATCCCAATTATAAAACCTACAGCCTCTGTTGTGGACCACGGCCGCTGACGGAGTTATGGACGCTGCGGTGTTGGTCCGTAAGGCGGTCCCACGAACAACTTCTACGTCTGGATCTGCGTGCTGGCTAGCACGCTAACCAGCTGTCTACAGTCGTCGGCCACTATAGCCGGCGGCCACTCAGTGCACACTCCACTGAACCAAACAGTGATATTCCGGTTAGACGAAAATAACGTGAGTTCTTAAAGACCCTTAAATAGCCGAACTTTAAGTCACTTTTATTTTTTATGTAGTTTACTGTATAAATAGCCCTAATAAATTTGTAACCCTTTTTGTACACTCTTTTCCTCAACAAGTAATATAACAAGAGTATTTTGAAAAGCAATAAACATAATATTTTGGTTATAACATGTTGTTTTTTTAAGTTACACAAAACTTATAGTGTACTTACGTATCCAAAAAATGATCATTTATTTTATTGGGATCATTAAAAAATCTAGGTAATGTCCTTTCCTTGCTCGAATCAATTGGAGCCTTTTTTTTGAGATTTTTCCAGAACTTTTTACTATCATATAGTGTCAATACTCAATGTAATTATTGAGTATTGACACTATATGATAGTGTCAATCATCATCTGATTAAAGTAAGCGCGTTTCTCACTGGCAATGCTTGTTTCAACAAGTTTTTTAAGATCCTTGTAATATTTCTTATCGACTTCTGGGTTGTATTTACGTTAAATTTCTTAATTTAGTAACGTAAGTAAAGATTGTGATGATTGTTCCTGATACAATTTTTTACAATACGTTTGTTTCTTGTTGTAACATTTTGCCCCTTGTAGTGTAACCAACAAGCCCTCGTACGGGGTTGAAAGTTACACGTCTATTTTTTCAGAATTAATTTATTCATGTAATTTCTATTAGTCTGCTACATACAATTTACATTAATTTATAATTCTGAATAGTTACTTTATCAAAAAAACTACATTCAGATGACACAATAAAACCAATAAAAAGCCACTAAGTAAGAGTCTGAGGGTTCCGTAAAAAACAATTTTCGCAAATTATTGTCGCAAAAAAAGTTTTTTTTTTGTGATGGAACTAGATATTTACATTTTTTGGTTATTTTCCTTTACTTGTACTACATGACATTACTTTTTACCAAATTTCATGATTTTAGGTCAACGGGAAGTACCCTATAGGTTTTGATTCCCTTGTGAGTGTCAAAATATGAGCATAAACGAGGCATAAACAGCCGTATCTTTTGATTGCGTTGACTTAGAAGTTTCATTTTTTTACTGCTCGAAGGGATTACAAACCTTAGTATTTGTTATTGAGAAAAAGGGTCTTGTCAGACAGACGGTCACCAAATTGATCCTAGATGGGTTCCATTTTTCCCTATGATACTTTATAATAGAAATGTCACAACCAGCCTCGGTCTCCCCCAGTATCGTCGATACACGAGTGCCAGCGTCACTTAGTATTATTTACACCACGTGGGTCGTTAAACAACGCTAAGTTTTTCTTCTTCTTAATAGCGTAATCCCGCTACCTAATATCTTAGAATTGGCGGGGTCCGCTACCTAAGTTTAAGGATTTGGCGAGAATACCAATTTTTACATGGAGCGATTTCCGTAAGACCTCCGTAACACAGAGGAAAAACCAAAGTGAAGCTTGTACAACAAAATTAAAACCTTTAAATATAAAAAAGAAACTGACTATTCACCTAGTAACTTTATGCCCACTGGTGTCAAATTTAACGGAGGTGGTGTCACTTCTTTTTTATTATTTTTATTATATATATATATAAAAAGGCTATTTTTGATGAGCACTTTTATTAAACAAACAAACAGTTACATACAGTTTATGTACTATTACGAGCATGAACACAAGTCGACAAAACAAACATCAAGTATAAGTAATGAAAGCGGGCCGCCGACTGGCGGGCGGAACGCGGTCTCTCATGTCGGTAGAGCCTAAAGGAGCGCAGCGCGCATGCGCTGCGCGGGCGCGAGTAGGGTGCGGGACGAGGTACGGCTCCGCGAAGTGCGCGGACGATCTGCGCGTTATAGTTCTCCCCCTCTAACCCTAACAATGCGTCCCCGCGTTGGGGTTAGCCTTCTTACGTGGTCTTCCCCTTCTCCTCTTCTCCTGTACGGGAGCTGTCGCGTGGCCAGCGAAAGGTGTCAGACACGAAACGTGACACTTGCCTAAGATCGTACCATCGGGAACGCGCTCCAGAATATAAGTCGACGCGCTGGATACGTTTTGTACCCTATACGGACCGTCGCGGCGAGGAATGAATTTAGGAGTTTGCCCCTTCCCCGTATCATTCAGACCCTGCGTTTTGAGCAGTACGAGGTCACCTACCTGGTATTCCGGTGCAGGTCTGCGCCCTGCATCTGCGTGAATTTTACCACGTTCCTCCTCCGGAACTACGAGACTAGCGTTGTCATCATCTTCATACTCAGGCCCGTGCCTGTACAGAATGCCATCATCGAGGAGGTAACCCTTGCCTGCCCAGGCCCTCCCCCTAAACGGATCGTCGGACTCGAGGGCGTCAACGATCTTACGTACCTCCGGGTCCAGCAGCTGCCCCTCTCGGATCTCGTGGGTACTGCGTGCCGGAACGTCAACTACTGCCGTGCACAGATCGCACTCCACGTCGTCCACACCCTGCGGGCGGGAGAGTGTATCTGCTAGGACGTTTGACTTACCCGGTGTATACTCGATCCTAAGGTTGTATTCTTGCAGGCTCAGCGCCCACCTGGCCAGGCGACCGCTGGGTGACTTAACACTCATCAGCCATCTAAGAGGCTGATGGTCGGACTTAATAACCACCTCTGCTCCATCTATGTAGCCGCGAAACCTTGAGACGGCCCATACGACAGCTAAGACCTCCCTTTCTGTCGTATTGTAGTTCCTCTCAGCGGCGGTGAGTAGACGGCTGGCGTACTCAACCGGGCGCTCATCATCCCCCTCCCCCTGGAGGAGAGCTGCCCCAAGAGCGTAAGCGCTGCTGTCGGTTCTGAGGGCAAACGGCATACTCTCGTCTGCCTGTCGCAGGATCGGCGCTGACGTCAACAAATACTTAATGTGCTCAAAAGCCTTCTGTTGATCAGAGTTCCAATGCCAGATACTTGCCTTCTTCAGCAACGTCGTCAAAGGCCGAGCAACCTCGGCGTAATTGGAGACAAACCGCCTTAACCAGCTCGAGGTCTGCAGGAAGCACCTCAAATGCTTGACATTTTCGGGGACCGGCATCTCTGCTATTGCAGAGGCCTTTCCGGAGTCTACACTTACCTTTATTTTGTGAGTGGCGAAGTCTGTGGCAGGCTCCGCCGAAGCAAACTGTCCCTCTCTGCTAGTTAAGAACTTATTAAGGGCTACCCTGTACTCTGGTGCCAGCCCAGCGCCTTCCCCTTCGCGCAGGCAGACGTTGGAAGCCTCCGCTTGCATCAACTCTGCACTGTTTAACACATAGGAATGGACAAAAGGGAACTTCGCTACTGGGTCTGACGAGAAGTGCCAGGTATCCTTTGCTATGTCTAACACAATCCCCGCACTCGCAATAAAATCGCGGCCTAGCAGGGTCCTGGTCTCGTCACCAGGAAACACCATAAAATCGATGGTGACCTCCTTGTCACCGATAATGACTGGTACCGATGCGGCGAGTACCGTTCTAGATTGTCGCGACCCGTCGGCGAGTCCGATGGTACGGTCTATTTCTCTAAATGACACTCCATTCTGAATTAAAATCGAATGAAGAGATGGGCTTGCTACGCAGTGACTAGCCCCAGTGTCGAGAATGGCTACACCTACCCTACCTACGATCCCTATTTCAACCATCGGGTGCGTGACACTTTCGCTCACTAAAGTATTAAAATCCGCCGATTTTACGTTTTTACATTTATCACATTTCGATCTAATCACCCCTGGCTGGCCACAACCATAGCAACGTATCGAAGTATCGTTCCTACGTCGACCACGGGGAACTTCCGTATGATTCGAGTTAACATCGAGTTTAGCGTCGGTAGTAGTGGACGAACCACTAGTACGGGCCGCGTTCGTACCTCGCCCGAGTTCGCGCGAGTTTGTCGCGGCGGTCGCGCTTTTGTTTCGTTCGCTCGAGTTACTTACAACAGTAATACCTATTAGTTTCTTTACATCACTATTGCTACTATTAATATTAGAGCTTTTGCACACTGATTCCGATATGGCGTCTTCAACAATTCGACACTTCTCCACTAAATCATCGACACTACATATTGAGTCACGTAATACGCGTTTTCGTACACATCTGTTCATCAAACCGTATATAATGTCTACCTGAGCAGCATCTGGGAGCTTGTATGGGAGCCGAGCGATGCACGCGCGTACCCTGCACGCGAAGACTTCTGCACGCTCACCATCACTTTGCTCGGACGCGAACATATCACGAAACAGTTTAAAACCTGGTCGAGGGGCGCCGTACACTGCACGTAGACGCGCCACGGCGTCCTGCCACGTCGCGACACTAGCGCGGGCGCCGCGCCACCACACGGCGGCGGCACCTTCCAGCAGCATGGGGAGGCCACGTAGCGCGTGAGCGTCGGACACGTCGGCGCACTCCTTGTACACCTCCACAGCGTCTACAAACGCTTCCAGCACCTCCGGGTCCTGCGAGTCACCACTGTAGCGCGCGGTGCACCGTGCGAAGTTTCCTCCTGACGCGCCGGCGTAAGCAGTCGTCACCGTCGTCGCAAGTCCCGGCGACGTTAGCGGCACCGACGCCGCAGTCGGCGTCGAAGCGGCTGGGTTCCATGGTTGCTGCATTCCACGCAACGCCTCCATGAGAGTCCGATTCGTCTCCGCCTGTGCGCGGACGAAAGTCTCCATCATTGAGGACATCAGCCTTTCCGGATCACACACGAAAGGGCTGGCGTAAGTGCGGCTTTTGTCTTGGTCGGCGGCGGCGGCAGCGACAGCGTTGAGGCGATTAGCAGCAGCGGCGCCGCCGTAGTTGTGCGGTTCCGCGGCCTGAAAATCCTCTGAGCCACTGCCTTCCTCGTTTATGTCGTCAGCCCCTGAAGCTAGCTCTTCCGCAGAGCGGGCAGTGCGGGTCGTTCGTTTTGGCGGCATTGTTAGCGGGAAACGATAACACTAACACTACTGTGTGGCTCGGCCTCTAGTTGGTGCGCCAGTATAAAAAGCTATTATTGCAGGAGCACTTTTATTAAACAAACGAACAGTTACATACAGTTTATGTACTATTACGAGCATGAACACAAGTCGACAAAACAAACATCAAGTATAAGTAATGAAAGCGGGCCGCCGACTGGCGGGCGGAACGCGGTCTCTCATGTCGGTAGAGCCTAAAGGAGCGCAGCGCGCATGCGCTGCGCGGGCGCGAGTAGGGTGCGGGACGAGGTACGGCTCCGCGAAGTGCGCGGACGATCTGCGCGTTATATATATTATTTTAATCAATAACTATTTAGGTGTTGAAGTTTTTTAAAAAACTGCTCATCGTTTATATAAAACCAAATTGTGAAGTACGGTATTATAACACTGATGGAACTTCCAAATCTATTGAGCCATTCTTTAATTACAGGGGAGTATAAACAAAAAAAAAACTCCTCTCTTGAAGTAACTAGAGAAGTGTATATATTGATATGCGGTAAGACAAAATTGGGATTAAGATCGCCAGCCTCTGGTAGCAGGTGGCCATGAGGTAATATCCTATGGATAACCGAAAAGACCGAGTAACTTAATTCACCGCTACAGGTCGGGGGGTAAAGAAGAACGCGCAGCTTTCATTGGCTAGTTCGCGGATCAGCATCGCAGCACTTATCGGCTAATTGGTTAAAATATTCTTCATTTGGTCAGTAGGCTCAAGTACATTAGTGTCGTAACGTGGCTTCATGAAGTTTTTTTTTGGGTACTGGAGGTGGTACATAAAGTACAAATAAAAGGGTTAGAATGTGTTACTGCATCGTGGAATATGTACCATAACTAGCGCGCTCTAGAAAACTTTTGTTGAATTTTTACTGCGAATTAAACTTTTGCTAGACATTTTAGTGGTAGGATAATTTAAAATTATTTTATGAAAGTAGTTTTTGCTTAACTTTAATAATGCCATGACACTGCGCTTGGCCGGGAGCGAGTTTCGAATATAAGCGAAGAATTTTTAGTCCAAACTTTTGTAAAACGTCGCGAAACTTTTATGTTTTATATCAATTCTTTTTGCTCTTTTATATAGCAAAAAATATTTTAGGCGAATGTGCACTTACCACTGTGTTCATATATACCTCTTTATCATACCAGTTTTAGGGTTCTGTCTCCAATTGCAAATCTGAACGATGTATTTACTTAAAATCTAAAATATGGCTATTTTGTGTAGACTCAAAATGTTACATTTGTAAACGCAACTTGAGATGACTTACGCTGACTGGGGAGCAAAAAGTCGGGAAGTTGTATGTACGAGTATGTACACATAATGGAAATGCTTGCCGAAGATAATGTATATTTTAACAATGCTATCGTAACGCCTAGACGTCCGACAAACTCTGCTAAATGTTTTTATACCACTAAGGTGAAAATAAGCATACGGCCTACCTGATGATAAACATTCACCGTGGCCTACGGACATTCGCAACAAGTTTTTAGAGGTAAAAACTACTTTACGTATTCCTTGGGACTACAGCATGGGGTTCTTGATGCTGTAGTCCCTTGGGAAAACCTCGGCTGGGAGTTCATTTCATTCATTAAGTAGACTATTCCGGTCACCTCTATGATGCCGTCGCGTCGGTAAGCATCGTCGAACTGTGGAGTAATTACGTAACATTTAGGGTGATCGGCATTTTATTGCTTATTCCATTAGGCTAATTGTTCTAGAAAACCACAGCTGCATTACTGTGCGTCGTGTGTCCAAATGCCCACATTTTGACGTTTCTTTATTCTATTTTGCGACATGGTCACACCGGCGTCGTTGCAGCAGATGACTCTCTATTCTTTGAAAAACCTTGATACAGTCTGCTCGCTTAAAGCCAAAATTTACATGAGTTATTTTGAAATTTGTGTAACATTGAATTTATATGCAGATAACTAACGCTGATCATAAAAACGTTTGTAAAGAGAAATTAATATTCTGAATAAGAGATTTGTATTAACAATTTTTGTTTTGTTATGGTTCTCTCATGTGAACTTGGAGAAACATATGCGGAGGAAACCTCTTTTCATTACGACTTCTTTATTACTTTCATGCCAACAACCAAGAGCAATGGGGCCTGATACTTTAGTGTGGCTTTCGGAGACAACATTTATTATAAGTTATAGCCTTATAAATTACTAGCTTGAAATACTGTAACACGACAGGCGCTAGTATTGTCTTAGGTTTTCGCGATTGTTACAGACTACAGATTGTTACGACAGGCGTTAGTTTATTTTCAAGATACGCATAGCTGCAGCACAGCTGCGCAACCACTGTAGTGCAGAAGAAATTTTGATAGAATACGAGTATTGGCACTGCGCTGTCATGCAGGGCTCAAATGACAGATATAAACGTGCTTTTGTAGTTTTTTTAGTGTAATAGGCCTACCTTTATTACTTTTTCATTTAAATTAGTAAATTTATTTCTATCTATTTACAACTTCATGCCAAATCCCTTGCGGCGTAGGCAAAGAGAACTGAGCGCCACAAGACTCGATCCTTACAAACCTCACTCGCTTCTTTAACATTCATTGCTCTTTTCATGCACGTTAATTTCTATTCCTTTTTTATATTATCCGTTATGGCTCATTACGTATTGATAGGATATAATTATCATTGTACATAAATCTAATGATCGAAAATGTTATGTAGTACACCACAAATGCCGGTAGCTACTTTAATTCGTGTTGCAGTATGTAACTTCAAATGAAATACGAGTAACATAGTCTCTTTGTGTCGATCTGGTATTGCAGCACGAATCGCTTATCATCATCATCATCCGGGCGTTAGTCCCGGTGCATCGGCGGAATACCGCGTAGCCGCTCCCGGTCGTGTTTTTTTTTTGTTTTTTTTTTAATTGGCTCAGCATAGTGGCTCCTCTTCGCCTGTTGGTAAGCGAAAAGGGGAGCCCAAATTGCAGTGGCAACTGACAAAGGACTACGGTGTCCTGTCAGTTGACGCTATCATGCTGGCCCGCAAAGTGCTTCTTCACGCTTCGTTTGAAGGATCCCATATTATAGGAAGGAGGAAACACATGTGCAGGCAAGGCGTTCCACTTTTTAATAGTTCGACAGAGATAGGAGTTGCCGAACTTTTTAGTACGAGAACAAATGTCCTCAACAGTGGAATGATGACATCGCAAGCCTACACGTGTGGTTCTATGACGGAAGAGAGAGGGTGGGATAAGGGAAAATAGTTCTTCAGAGCACTCACCATGGTACAGGCGGTAAAATGTACTTAGGGAGCCTATGTCCCTACGAAGTTGCAGAGGTTCTAGGTATTTTGTGACCTCTTCGTAGTCGATTATGCGGATAGCCCGTCGCTGCAACCTATCGAGTGTCCCTCTCGCGGGGTCCAGTCTTGCTATGGTAATCTAGTGTCTTGTTCTCGAGGGAGGGAGCGCGCTGGTGGAGCGGTTACGTAGGACCCGTGCGGTGTAGACCATTGTTCAGCGTTGACCATCGTCGTTGTCCCTGAAAACGGAGAAAATCCGATCATTAACATCTGTTTTTGTTTTGTTTCTTCCTTAATATGTACTAGGTACATCTAACTCATTCCCACTGCGAAGCAGCACGACCTCTCTCGACGTGCCTTCATCTATCACGCAACTCCACTAGCAAGAATTAAATACGCGGGGGTGGCTACGCCCTCGGAGCCTTACCCGAGCAAAGAGCGTAAGCTCGAGGCTCGCAACACTATTCGTTGTACGACCCGTGATGATGATGCGTTAGTCCCAGGGTCCCGGGGTCCGCTTTCCAGCTTTTGTTTCCCCACTTCGCGGTCTTCAGAATTCCTTACTTTGAGACCATTGACACGCAAGTAATCCCTTATGACGCCAAGCCAGCACTTCTTGGGCCTACCCCTTCTACCGGGACCCAGCGAGGTGGCATGGCCAGACATTTGTTCCCCACGTAGCTTGCCGGTTTTCGTACGATGTGGCCGTACGAGCATAGGCGATACTCTTGCAGTTTATCTGCTATGTCACGGACATGAAAGCTACCGCCAATGCCGAAGTTCTTCACGCGATTCTTCCGCGTCACTCCGCACATCCAGCGCAGCATATTCATCTCAGTGACACGCAGGTCCTGCTTGTGCCATTCAAGTACCGGCCATGCTTCTCTGCCATATAAACGGTCAAGTCCAATATTGGATTTATAAACCGGTCCTTTCAGCTTAACTGGCATTTTTGAGTCACAGATGACACCAGCCATCTCACGCCATTTAACCTAAGCCGCTGAAATATGTGCCTTGACGTCGCAATCGATGTCACCGGACGCGTGGAGCAAATATTTACACCGATTCGATCGGTGCCATTGCAGGCCAAGTATTCGGTCTTCGCCACATTCAGTTTTAGTCAACCGTTCTGAAGCGACCCTCTCCAAGTATCCACGCGCGCCAGGCGCCCCCCGTCCACGTCCGCCAGCGTAATATCATCAGCATACATGAGTAACTGCGGAGGCTACTCATGTGCATCTCTGATGCTGTCCGACACTACGTCTAATATTACGCTGAACAGAAACGGACTAAGGATAGATCCCCGGTAGACCCCGACGGTAATCGGAAAGGGTTGTGTGTCGCAAACAGCAGTCCTAACCATGGACTTCGGGCACGCTTTTGTACCTCAATGTCCAGATCACCGCGCGAGGAACAGTCGAAGACCTTCTCCATGTCTAACGACAGAGCATGCAGAGGCGTATTCTTCGTCCTGTATTTCTCTATGACGACCCTTAGGGCAAAAACGGGGCCCATGGTCCCACGACCAGGTCGGAAGCCATACTGACATTCCAAAACAGAGCACTCCTGCCGGATTCAGGAGTCAATTATCAGCTCAAAGAGCTTCATGGTGTGGGACATGATCTTTATGAGGGGTTTTAGGGGGCACCAAAGCAGACTGACTGAGGAAGTACCTTCACCCCATAGAAAACTGTAGTCAATTAACAACTTCCTGTTGAATTTCGGCGAGTGAGTGAGGTTATCGGTAAGTACCTAAGAAGTTGTGTATTTCCAGCAGAGTTGGCAACGACCGATACTACTGTATTACAGTCGTCGATAGGTTACGGCACCACTTTACATCAGGTATGACGTATGCTTGTATGACATTCTACTTTGTATAAAAAAAAAACAGGATGTGTGGTGCTAAGAAAACGCATTCAATTTATGTTAAAGAATAGTACAGAAAGACACATAAATATTGTGAGTGGTCTAAAACTAACTTATTATCTATTTATCTATACCTTCACACTAAGTCCTTTGAGAAGTGGGCAGAGAGAACATGACATGACTCGGCCATTACACTCCTCACTCGTGAGGTGAGAAAGGACTGCCTCACGCAGTTTTAACTAATTTATTAATTGAATTAATATTAATTTAATTGAATTATAAATACAACCGGTGATAATCTCGCCTGTGAACAGTTCCTTTGTGTTTAAACAAAATTTAACTCTTTTGTGCTTACACTTATTAAAACAGTTCGTAATTAAAACTAAATTGAAAATTAAAACCGTCATAGAGTTCGTTTAAAAAAAATTGAGGAATTAGAACATGCTGCGATTATGTTTAGTTATGTTATGTTTATCATTTATGATATTTTTCCGAATGAGAATTATTACTAAATATTCAAGATAATAAAGTCAGTTAGTAGTTCGACTGAACTACGTACAACATAAATAGAATATTAACAAAAAAAAATGTTATAATTCAAGAAACGTGTCCAAACAACAAGATTGATGGTAAGTAAAGAAGGAATGAACAATCAACTTCATAGTAAAAGTACCGCCTCGTATTGCGGTAAACGGATGCTCCGAGCTTCATTCGAATAGAAAATTCTTAACCCCGTATTTCAGAAATTCATATTTTAACATGCAAGCCACATAGTGAGATGTGCTATAACTTGGCTTTTTCTCAGTAAATACCGTATGGATTTTGATGCAATTTTCACCATTATTTATTTTGTCAATTGCATTGCTGTTCATCAGTATTTGTGTTACAGCCATTTTACTCGCAAACTACTCGTATCTAAGTTAGAAAATTAATATTTGGTATGAGATTTTTAGGTTAATAATGTTATGAAGTATAAAATTATAAACATACAATTACGGATACCTATGTAGCCTACACCTAAAATAAGGAATATTTTTAATTAGTACATACCTCACGTCATATCGTCGTTTATAAAAAAAGTCGTCAAGTGCGAGTCCGATTCTACGATTGTATTATAACTACAAATTTACGGGTTTCGGATTTTTCCTTAACTTTTGCTACATGACCTTGCTTCTTTCCAAATTTCATGATTCTCGATCAACAGGAAGTACTCTATAAGGAACAGGTCAAAATCTGAGGGTGAAAGACTAGACTAGACGATATAACCTACCTAGATGTATTGACGAGGTAAATTTTTAAGAGAGGTAGGTCGCATTAAAGCAGGCGCGTCTGGGGAAGTACCTCCACCTCACAGAAAACCGCAGCTAAATAACAACTCCCTAGAGGGTTGTTGTGTTCCTGCGTGTGAATGAGGTCACCAGTAAGCTCCCAAGGAGTTGCTGTGTAAGCAGCAGAGGAGGCATCGCGCGAGTGATACTTAATATATCGCTAGCGTTAATAGGCTATGGTATCCGCTTTACATCAGGTGCGCCTTGCTCCGTATGCCTCCCGACGTAGTATAAAAAAAAATTAACACTTCTCAACAAAGCTCTCGTAATATTGGCTGAGTCACATGACATGATCTCGACATATGCATTCAGAGATCATATCGCTGAGGAATTTATTCTTTTATTTTACTTGTCCACCTTACATGGGCGTTGGCGCGATAATATTACAATTGAGTCGAAACGTATTTGGAAAGGGCCTTAGGGGTTATACCCTGTGTAGCTGAACCCAGGGATGTATAGTTTGCGATGCTACTGGGACGTTACCTTCCGGGGATCCCAGTAGCATTCATTTTGATGGGACTTTACAGAGTTCCGGAAACTAGTGCTATTTTTTGAGGTTTTAGCTTGATTTATGGTGACACTACTTTAGGCGTCGCGGTTTCCGCCTGAGGGGATTTGTTAGTTCCTATGGGACGTTTCATGAATGATCCCGCGCTTTGATTTAATGTGGCATTTCCGGCTCACCTAAAGATGTCCATACAACTGATTTACTTAGTGAACCAGACATACCACAACTTGCGAGCTTTCGATTTTGCTATTGTTTTTACTCCAGGCGTTTTTATGTTTCGGCGAGAAGATCTCGCGGGGCGTCTCTCCGCCGGACGTTGGGAGGCCGGGTGTGAAGTGGTGCGATCCCTACCAGGTGTGGGTGGGCCGAATTGTCGGCGCGGTTATACATTTCCGCTCCATTACAACTATAAATTCATGCACCGACTTCACCTACACATTTACACAGTGCACATTCTAAAAGTTATATTCTGCTGCGCCTGGAGTCCACTTCTCTACGTTAGAGAGCAGAGTGTGTATCACGCAGGGGCCGCGTAAGTTAATCTAGAGCGAATGTAGGTCTTGTATAGACCTACTTTCGCTCTCAAAGGCAGTCTAAATGTTAGCACCGATCGCAGAGCTGCACAAGCTGCTTTGACCTGTGTTGTGTGGTCGCGTGGTTTACGTATGCGACCATGTTCTGCGACCGGTCTATTTTGACCCCCAAGTATCGCACTCTGTTCTCCCAAGCGATGGGTTTTGCTCGTAGCGTGAGGGGAGGTGGGACGTGTCTGAGACCTGCCTGCAGCGCGACTGTTGATGAACGATGCCTTGCATTCCAATTTCACCGTACACATTTCACCATACATTCTTACCGTAGGTAGAAACGGTACGGAACTAAAAAATATCTTGATACTTATTACGACTCAAGAACCCTTTCCGGCGCAAGTTCGCCCATTACCTAAATATCATATTTATATTAAATAATTAATTTGAATTGAAGAAATTAGCCTGCAGTGAAAATCGGCAATTTCATCGCTGCAGACGAATGAATTTTATATATTTTCTTATAGCCAGTAATTCATTTCTCCATAATGTAAATAGAATGGAAATGTACATTATAAAGTACATTCTGTCAAATATTCGCAAAAATATAATATACGCCATATCAGTACGATAAGTGATAATGATAACCTGTGACAAGAATTACGTTTAAGTACCTAGGTTTGATTGGCGTTACTAGGAGCAGGTACACGCGATGGCACGTCAAGCTATACAAAATTCCACTTTTACCTAATGCTAGGACATAGGATGCATTGTGTGCTTGTTCGATTTTGATTTGACTATTGTGTTTAGTTATTTTATAAGATATGAAACGTTTTAGAATACGCTTCTTTCCAATAGTGCCTATATATTACCCGAAAATTTTGTCTACAACAAGATAAAATAAGAAGTCATAAATAGGATTTAGGAGGGCGATGGTTTTCTTCAACCAAGAACGCTCATCTGCACGCAATAGAGAGGTAAGGGCATAGCGCTTTATAAATAGGTAAGTGATATTTATAAAGTGCTATGTCCCAATAACAATGCCGTGAAAGATATTGTGTGCCTGCGAGTGGGAAATTTCATCTGAAAAGTAAGAACAGTTCCAAGTATCTTGCGGCTGCGGTAACCAGTTCACATCAGGCAAACCGGGCAAACCGTATCCTTGTCCGTCATCCGGCGTGGTACCTATAAAAAGGATATTTAAAAGATACATTCTAAGATACAGCTTTGGTTCTGTGATTTGCCCATCAACTTCATAATAACATTCTTATTTAATTGTCCACATCAACCCTTACTCATCCCACTGCAAGGATACGGGTCTCCCTTCAACCGAAGGGGTTTAGAGCATATTCCACCACGCTGCTCAAATGCGGATTGGCGGAGGCCAGTGTTTTCAAGCCGCCTGAGGGTCACTGACTTTAGCTTAACTACTGTCATCTATCGAGAACAGCCGGGACCGACGGCTTAACGTGCCCTCCGAAGCACCGAGAAACTCGAGATAGATAAACCCATCCATAGACATGCTGCGATCGACGTTGCTTAACCTGCGTATTTGGTTGGAATGACACGCGCAACGACGCCATCGAGCTCTCTATTTTTTTTATATATTTTATTGTATTAGGGGTTAAAGTATGAACTTGCTGATTTTGCCGATTTGTACTGAACAATTAAAACTCGTTTTCTTCAAGATGTATAAATAAATATATATTATTTAATCAAAATATTTACCCTCATTATCTATACATTGCTGCCATCTAATCGGAAGTTTATTTATTCCTTTGCGATAGAACTCTGGGGATTTAGATTCGACAAACCGTGTGAAAGCATTTTGTACTGCCCCCTGGGAAGAAAATTTTTTACCACGTATAAAATCACGAAAAAAATGGTAGTCAGTTGGAACAAGGTCTGGCGATGACGATGACGAGTACGGAGGATGACGTATGGTTTCTAACTGCAGTACCTGTAGAGATACAACGGTTTCTTGACGGTGAAGTCTTGCGTTATTATGGAGCAACAATGGTGAAGATCGATTCACGAGTCGGGGCTGTTTCACTGCCAGTTTCGCCATCATTGTTCGAAGTTCGGCATAGTAAACATCTGCTGTTATTGCTTGATCAGACCTGAGAAAGCTATAGTGAACCATTACCTTTTTATTGGTAAGCTTTGCTTTAGGGCACAGTTGCGGCGTTTGACTTGGGGTCAGCCATGGCACGATGCGTACATTAGCAGTCTCCTCCCCAAACGCAGCATTGACATTGCGAGCTGTTTCTGCCGCGTTAGGTCCGCTTCGGAACTCGTATTCAAGAATTACTCGTATTTTCGAAGTATTCATCTTTCTCGTCTAAAATGAATAAAAAAATAAATTGAAAATCGAAAATCAAATGTTGCACATTTTTTAAAAGAATAACCTCATAGGTAATCTTGTGATAAAGTTTCACTCGAAAATCTCACACCATGAAGGTTTATTGTCAATTCAAAGTACTTATCTATTACTATAAAACGGCAATTTCATACTTTAACCCCTATTATTCCATATTTTATCATTGCTTAACTTGTCATGTAGAATTTGATAAAGAATACCACGTATAATTATTTCTTAAATTAAATTTAACCTTTACGCAATGGCAATAAGAACGATTTGAAGGTGACAAAATGGGTGTTGAGTTATCTGCACGCACACTAGAATAAAACAAATATGAGCGCTTCGTAGAGTGGCGTGACGTTTCGACTAGAGCGAAGTTAGCAACGTTATGTTTATTTTGGTCACTATCACTGGCACAGATAGTGTTAACAAGTGAGGTTATTGTATTTAAGTAAAGAGTGATTTTGTTTTCTACGATTGATAGTTTTATTACAAATAATGAGCAAGTAAAAGACAGTTTTATTATCATAACGTAAAGAAAGTTTGGTTACAATACATATACAAATGTTATTACGTAAATAGTGAGCAAGAACTTGTAAACAACTGATAGCAAGACTGTAAGATAAAGAAATATTATTTATTCGTTACTACATTAAGGTGTATTTGAGCAACATGGCTGTGTCTTTAACTTCCAAGTATATTTTTTCGAATATTTGTCGAAATAATAATGTAAGAGCATTGTCAACTACATGTTCGAAGAACGCTAAAGTAAATTTCAATTGGGAGGATCCACTGAATTTAGATGGACAATTACAAGACGACGAAAAGGCGATGCGAGACTCATTCAAAGCTTATTGTAACGAAAAACTACTGCCAAGAATAATTGAAGCGAATAGAAAGGAGCTATTCGACAAAGAAATATACAAGGAACTCGGCGAGTTAGGTGTTCTCGGATGTACTATTAAAGGTTATGGATGTCCAGGTGTATCGTATGTCACATATGGGTTACTCACTAAGGAGTTAGATGGCATAGATTCTGCTTTCAGATCAGCCATGAGTGTACAAAGCAGTTTAGCCATGGGAGCCATATATATGTTTGGAAGCGAAGAGCAGAAGCAAAAATATCTACCGAGAATGGCTAAAGGTGAATTGATTGGCTGTTTTGGTTTAACAGAACCGAATTTCGGTAGCGACGCCGGTGGATTGGTAACTAGAGCTAAATACGATTCAAAATCGAAAACATACATACTCTCTGGATCTAAATCATGGATAACTAACTCGCCTATCGCAGATATACTCGTAATATGGGCGAAAGATGACGAAAATAAAATAAGAGGTTTTATAGTAGAACGATCGCAAGTAAAGAAAGGTTTGGATACGCCGAAAATCAATGGTAAATTTTCTTTGCGAGCATCGGAAACGGGGATGATATTGCTCGACGATGTGGCTATACCAGAGGAAAGTTTATTGCCCAACGTAGTAGGACTAAAGGGGCCGTTCGGATGTCTCAATAACGCGCGATATGGGATCGCTTGGGGCGCTCTCGGTGCGGCCGAAACATGTTTGCGGATTGCCAGACAGTACACATTAGATAGGAAACAATTCAACAGACCTCTTGCTTCTAACCAGCTGATACAGAAGAAATTGGCAGATATGTTGACAGAGATAAGCATCGGATACCAAGCTTGTTTGAGAGTCGGTAGGTTGAAAGACCAGGGAGAGGCAGCTCATGAAATGACCTCGATTATCAAAAGGAACAGTTGCGGAAAGGCGTTGGAAATTGCCAGGGTAGCTAGAGATATGCTCGGCGGCAACGGCATATCTGACGAGTATCATATTATTAGACACGTCATGAATTTAGAAGCTGTTAATACTTATGAAGGTACACACGATGTTCATGCTCTTATATTGGGCAGGGCTATTACAGGAATACCAGCATTTTCGTGAAAGTGTCTTTCACATTCAATGCAATAAAATAAGAAAAAAAAAATTAATAATAAATGTATTATACAAACAATATACAAGATAAATTTATTTTTACTACAAATATACCTGATATTTTATCAAGTCTTTTTATTAGTGTTTGTGTTTTTCCTACGTACGGGCAGCAACAGATAAATTTATACTATAATACACCTAATGTCTTAGCAGTAAAGATGCTATTCGCATAGATTTAATGGTTTATAGTTGTTGCTGGGTGTATTAGGTTATCGTTATTTGCATTATTATATAACCCGTTTTCAAATAATTGTTTGGGTTCAGTGGTATATACTTAAGAGAGGTAAATTTATATGACATTTTTTAGTAGTTAGAGATATGTTGCCTCTCTTTGTGTACTACCGATTGTACAACGGGTTGTGTTCTGAAGAATTGTTCGATATGATGCCGACAGCTTCTTTTTACAACCGCACCGCTCGCCGACAGCGAAAAGATCATCCTCGCGCACAGGAACTGTAATGCTGCGAGGTTTTCCCGAGGGAGTCCAGCATGAGGTTCTTCAAGAAAGGCGTGAAGAGATTTTTACTGTGTCGGCAACGCATGAGTGACACCCCTGGGGTTGCTATTCATAGGCTTACCATCTGCTTACCATCAGGCAGGCCGTACGCTTGTTTGCATATTTATTATAATAAATAAATTCCGACATGCAAAAAATTACGCGTTACAAAGTTTTATGTTTCTGCTAGTGTATAAGTAACTAGGAATGTGATGAGAAGTTGCTGCATTAGCAACGAGGGTGGCAACGTACGCGATTCTTTGACTATGGTGGTTACTTCGCATCGGGTGAACCTTATGCTTGTTTTCTAGCCGATGTGGTGTATATAGGTAAAGCAATCTTACAAACAATTTAAGGGTCGGATCATTGTGAAACTTGGCAATACAAATTCTACCATTATAGTACAATCTAGCGATTATAATGATGGAGTTCGTATGTGTCCATAGGAACTCTCAATGATTAACAGTGTACCTATCCAATTTGACCTCCTTTGACTTGTCTAAGTGAAGCCTATGTCAATACAGTATATGATTTTTTATCTTTTTATGTATAACTATTTAATTTCAGTATTTCCTCATGCTCCTGTTTGATAATGGAATACGCAAAAATAGCGATAATTATATTTGTCTTATTGTAATCTAGCAAAAGTACATTGGAGGCGCCGGGTATCGATCCCGGTACCTCTCGCATGCTAAGCGAGCGCTCTACCATCTGAGCTACGCCCCCTATTCATATTACTATAAAATTATATAATGTACTAGCAGAACTATCCTCGTCAACATATTTTTAGAGTTCTTTGTTAACATGGGCACAAAGAAACAGTGGTGAGTTTGTTTCGGAATCCATCAATTATTAAAACAAATAGAGAAAAGTAAGTGCTTACGAAAAAAACAAATGCTTTTTTTTACAAACAAGCATACTGTTCGCCTGATGGTAAACACCGTGGCCTATGGACACTTGTAACTCCAGGGGTAACGCTAATGCGCCGCCGATTCTCTAAAAACATCTTCACGCCTTTCTTGAAGAATCCTATGCTGCAGTTAATCCCTTGGTAAAACCTCGGCTAGGAGGCTACTCCATAACTTTATATTTCTCGGAAACTGCATAGTATAAGACCAATACGATTCCAGTGTGTGAGGGTTCTAAAATGAATATTGGAAAAATGTGAAAAATATGTACTAGATGAATGCTTCTTTATGACATTAGAGCTATAAGAATAATTATTTACAGATGCACAATACGCAATTAAAAAGCGTGGTGGAGTATGCTCTAAATCCCTTTAGATGAAGGGAGACCCGTATCCCTGCACTGGAACGAGTTAGGTTTGGTGTAGTAATAATAGATTATCACTTATTCTGACTTAGTAGTTCTGTATATTTTTTTCTCATACTTTACAATGATAAATCTTTACAGCTAGTAATAGGCAAAGTGCAACTTATCTAGTTTTATACTAATTTGAATGTTTTTTTACCGCATCTAACCTGATGTTAAGTACATGTCATCACTTGTAAATGTTTTTAAGAGATCCAACCATGCGGGATTCAGGAAATACTAAATCTAGGAAGGAATTTCATTCCTATGAGTTTTCTTTTTTTATACAATGTCGGTAGACACCGAACTTGTATTAAAAACCACTCATTGACGAGCAAACCGGTGGAATGAATAGTGATGACTACTTGTGTACCAAGGGTCGTGGGTTCGATTCCCTCACAAGGTAAACATTTGTGTTGTTCTGGGTGTTTTCTATGTATAACACTGTTTCTATGTATAATGTATGTATTTAAGAACAAAAGTTTTCACGTATGTTTACCAATTATCTACATTTACCGATATAAAATTTTGCTTAGTTTGAGGCTGGATGTTGCTATGTATGTGTGTACTTGGCCATAGAAGGCCAAATAACAATTTACTGGAGGGTTGTTGTGTTCATGCGAGAGCGTGAGGTTATCAGTAATCTTTTGAGATTTTTACTGTATTGTAAACGCTCATAGGGCACGGTAACCAATTTACATCAGGTTGGCCGCGTATGCGGATAAAAGTATTTTTATCCTTCCGATGTTGTGTATTTTTTATGCTACATTGGGAGGTATACTTAATAATGCATAATGCCTACCTGATGTAAAGTAATTAACATATTCTATACATGCTTGCAACACGGAAAGTATCACTCGTACGTTGCCACCCCTGCTGCTAACACAGCGACTCCTCAGGAGCTTACTGGTAACCACTCTAACTCGCAGGAATGCCTCCTGAGACTTATTAGGCTGAGGTTCTCCGTGTGTAATTCCTGCTCGTAGCAAGGTCGAATTTTAAAAGAATATTTCTTGAAATACTCGTAATAATTTCGCTATTCCAATCGGATTATAAACCGTATCCTCAGAGTGACATTGAGTCAAATGAAACCTTTGCCGAATTATTGGGCATATAATAAGTAGAAAAAGCTATGAAAGGAAACTTCATATTGGAGTACCTACTCATAGGATGCTCAAATTCTTTTTATTTATGTACATTTTTGTTTTTTTATATACTTACAAAATTAGGAGGCATTCAAGCAAGTAATGTAAAAAGATAAATATTCTTTATTTGTCATTGGGCCCTCATGGGCACTTAGACACGTCGCACATTTATAAATTAGGCAAAAAAAAAAAATGTCGAAAGATACATATCAATGTAGGTATTATTTTTATATATTTATTTTACAAAATCTATGTGAGAATAACAATAAATAATAATGATGATGTCAAGCGATAAAATAATGAATTACAAAGTAACAGAAATGAAATATACTTGTGCTGAATCATTTCCAGACATCATTGTCAGTCAGATATTCATCGATTCTATAGTAAGCTCTTTTGCAAAGAGTGTTTCGATGTGCCTTTTGAAGTCATTATTAGAATATAACAGAACTTTTTTAGGCAATTTATTATAGAAACGAATACATTTTACGGCGAAAGATTTACCAACTCGTTTCTGCTTCTAAGATTATCGCTGAATTTTGAAAACAACTTTATGTTTTTACGAACGTACATTACAGTCGTCACTGTAGCCTATGAACGCTTGTAGTACATGAAGTATCACTCACTGTTACCGCCCCTGCTGATAATAGAGCAACTACTTAGAACTATACATGACATAACAACCCAGAAAGTAGTTGTTACTCTTATAAACTGAATAACATTAATAAATTTCTTCTATTGAAAGCGTTTTGCAGAGAAGGAAACAAATGCACACATAATGCGAACTTGCATAATATTTACCTAACAGGAAGCTCTCTATGTATCTACTATCTATCCATAAGTTCAAGCTAAATCCCCCGTGGGGTAGGCAGAGAGAACCAATCGCCACATGACTCGATGCTTATAAACCTCACTCACTTTTTTAACATCATTGTTCTTCACAAGCATGCTCGCCGGTTTGCGTTCTATCAGAAGGTGATGTCAAGAGTCCTGACATAATCTTCTGATAGAACGCGATCAATCTGGTCATGGTAAATACGAGTAAGTTTGGCCCTCCACGGTTCCTACATTCTTCCACTTTCTGCGTTGGATATTTGTTTTACAATTCTTTATTTCTGCATTCCTCCCAAATGTTCGAATCAGCAGAGTATGCCTCTTCTTCTATTAACACCGTCGCACTCAGATCACCTCTGTTCCCAACCGATTCCACCGACCGATACAACCCGTACCGATTGAATAATGGCATACATCAGAAAAAAGAATTGCATGTATAAATTAAGCGCTCTTATGATTTTATGAGACATTACGTGCATTTTTTTAAACAAAACTAATAGTTTCATGCAAAATTTAATTTATTATTTATTATTATAGTACATACTACTGTATGTATGTATGTATATTTTCACGCCAAGTCCCTTGCGGGGTAGGCAGAGAGAATACTACTGTAGTATTATAATATCTTTGCTAGTAGGTACTGTAATGTTTATGTTACACATGCGATGTGATTTTCCAAATATTTTAAAATATAACTAATAAAATCTATGCTGATTTTAACAAAACAATTTGTTTGCTATATGTATATATTATTTGTTATATACCTAAATAAATTCTCGGGGATCTAAAATAGTTTTTTTAGTACGACGTCGGGAGGTATATACGCGTACGGTTCACCTGATGTAAAGTGGTTACCGTAGCCTATGAACGCTGGCAATACGTTAAGTATCACTACCACCAATGTTTCTATCACAGCAACTCCTTGGGAGCTTACCGGTGACTTCATTCACACGCAGTAACATAACAACCCTTCAGAGAGTTTGTTATTTGGCTGCAGTTTTCGGTGATATGCCCTACCTGTCTTATTTGGCTAGACCTTGCCAGTTCGTATATGTATTGGCCAGCCGACCCGCCCCGGCTTTGCGCTTAGTGTATTTGCTTTCGACACCAGTAATATGCATATATCAAATGTATGTGAAAATTTCAGTGTGAAAATTAACAAAAAGAAGTGTAATTAAGTGTAATAACTTATATATATCGCTCATTTGGTGCAACAGTGACATAATTACACTTTTTGTCAAAATGACAATTTGACAAAAAGTGTAATTGCGTCATTGTTGCACCAAATGAGCGATATGTATTTTTAATCAAACGAAAAAAGTACTCGTATATATCACTAGGCAAATAAATGGCTTCATCATTAGTCCTTAGTTCGACTTTATACCAACATTATAGAATCGACTTTTCCTAATGTAAATTAGGATGAAAATTCAAAAGAGCACTTAGTTTTAAACCGGAATCGGGCTACTTCAAGTATTAATTGCTTTTCGTGGCTCATTGTGATTCAGGCCGGTGCGAGGAGGATGCAAATTGCGCTAAACTTTCCAACTGTTCCACTTTTCTAACAGAAATGTGAAAACTTTCGTGAAAAACAACGCTTGTGGAATAGAAATCTCTATGCACAGTTTACAATAAGTACTTAACTATTTTTCCTCGGTACTAATGTGGAAAATGTTTTATGAATAGTTCGTGCATGAATAAAGTAAATTCAATTTTCTATGCTCGAAGAATTTGAATTTACTCACGATATTTATAAAATCGTATTATGTTTTGCCAAAACATAGCATATACCTTTTACAACAACATATAACCATAAATATCATGTTAAACGAAAAACTAGTTCGTAGTAGTTAACCTTCGTTTTTTAAATATTTCAATTTGTCTATAGAAATTTTGTAAAATTAATTTCGTAAAAGAAGTACTTTCAGTTCATAAATAGGATTTCATTACAAAAAGAGAAAAAAGTAATCTTTATAGTGCGACTTCGCCTGTTCGTTTGTCTTCTGTGACAGAATTCTTCTACCTTGAGTTGAACACTGGTAAAGTATGCTCTAATACCCCTTCTGTTGAAGAGAGGCCCGTAGCCCTGCAGTGAAATTATTTAGGGTTGATGTAGAAATAATAGTACTAAAAAGCCATCCCATAATATCTACCCGAATACATTGACTATTTGATAGTAAAACCGAATTTTATTTATATGGCACACAAAAGATACTCAAATACTATTTGTGATTTAAATCGTTCAACCTAAAATAACCAATTAAGAGTCTGATCAGTTCCAAATAGTCATTAATCAATCTAGGAACAAATTTACATGCTGATCACTCATATTGGAATCATTAAAATGACAACTGATGCATGAAATGGGAATAGTCAACAATTATTATTTCGACAGTTTCTAAATTTAATTTTGTCTGGAAATTTTGCAACCTGTGAGTATTGTTATTTATAGATTATTGCTGAAATACCTTTTATAGTTACGTAGGTAAATAAGCAAGTTATAATAGATAATCATAGCCATCTGTCACTCTATCCATGTGTAGGATTATGAAGGGCCTATGGACAACCGATCAAACGATTTTGTTTAGTAACTCAACTCACGGTTTACTCACCGACCCCTAGGTCGGTGAGTAAAGTAGAAGGCGCAGCTCTTATTGGCTAGTTCACGAATCAACATTGCGTCACTTATTGTATTATTAATTAAAATATCCTTCCATTAGTCAGTAGGCTAGAATCGCTGGGATATTTAGGCGTAAAAATATTATGTATTGGTGAGCGAAGGGTTATTTATAATGAAGATAAAAAATCTTTATTTGCCATTGGGCCCTCGCAGGCACATAGCTACGTTTTACATTTTTTTAAGTATCTTATTTCTTATGTTACTATTTTTTTAATCGCTAGCATTTCAGAATTGTGTGTTGGTGAAGAAGAAAAGTCGAAAGAAATTTACTAATATAGGTGTCTTTTCAAATTGTCCATTAGATATTGCAATAAATTCATGTCAGCATAATATTGGCACAAAAGTGATGTCAAATAGTAGAACTACAAAATATTAAGAAAAGGTTGTCAGTGCTGAATTATTTCCAGACGTCTATGTCAGTTCTACGATAACTTTTACAGACAGTATTTTTGATGTGGTTTTTATACATATTATCAGGAAAGGACAGAACTATTTCATACAATTTATTATAGAATCGAATACAATTTACAAGAAAAGATCTACCAGTCGTAGCAAGCCGATGTACATACGTTTTCCCTCTAAGTTTTTCACTGAAACTTGAAAAATAACTTCAAATTTTTACGGACATACATAACGCATACATAATACATGGGGCACACTAAAAGTTTTGCACTTCTAGCTAATCGGAACTATTTGAATTTCGAATATTATATTTTTTGAAACGTTGCAACCTACTTAGTAATAAAAAAAACAATTAGCGGGAAATCATATGTCAATTGTTTTTTATCACACATCAAAGTTCTACGTATGCAACGAAAATGGAATTGAGTCGAAAAGATCTTAGAGCGATGATTTTTTATGATTTTAAAAGTTCTCTCTCTCCGCAAGGCTGTGCTGCTCGTCTTCAAAATGCTTTTGGGAGAGAAGCACCTTCTTTGTGTACCGTGAGGCGATGGTTTGCTGAATTTGAGAGAGGTTGAGTTTCTTTACATGACGAATTTCGTGAAGGGCGGCCTTTAACTGCCGTCAACGTAAATAATGTGGCTACTGTTAAGCGGCTAATTGAAGAAAACCCGCGGATTACCTATGAGACAATTCGAGAACCATTGGGGATTGGTATAAGCCAAATTCAGAAAATTTTACACGTAGAATTGAAAGTTCGGAAACTTTGTTGCCGTTGGATCCCTCATGAACTGACAGCGGAGCAGAAGCGGGCTCGCGTGGAATTGTGCTCACAGATGCTACTGAAGTACGACCACGGACATTCTAATGCTGTTTATGACATTGTCTCAGGAGACGAAACGTGGATTTATTGTTTTGAACCCGAAAAAAAACAGCAATCTTGTGAATGGGTGTTTGAAAATGAGAACAGGCCAACAAAAGTGATGCAGGCGAGAAACGTTGGTAAAAAAATGATCGCGTTTTTTTCTCAGCTACGGGTCCCATCTGCACAATTCCACTAGAAGATCAAAAGAGTGTTAATGCCGAGTGGTATTCTACCATTTGTTTACCCAGGGTGTTAGAAAAAGTTCGCGAAAGAGGACCAAAAAGTCGCGTTCTCCTACATCATGACAACGCTTCTTCACACACGGCCAACAAAACAAAGTCATTTTTAACTTCCGAAAAAGTACTCGTTACTCATCCTGCGCATAGCCCCGACCTAGCACCCTGTGATTTCTGTATTTTCCCCAAAATCAAAAATTTGATGAGAGGTTTCACTTTTACCAACTCCGAAGAGACAGTGATAGCGTTCAATCAGCACATAGAAAACATGCCTTCAGATCTGTAGTCTTCCTGTTTTAAAAAATGGTTCGACCGCATGAAAAAATGTTTAAAATGTAAAGGAGAGTATTTTGAAAAGCAATAAACATAATATTTTGGTTATAACATGTTGTTTTTTTAAGTTATGCAAAACTTATAGTGTGACCTACGTACATTCAAAACTCGTTTTTAAATGCACCGTCTAGTTATTTATTGGTTTATGCGTAAAGCTGTAGAGTCCGTTTGAGTGACTGCCGACCGATCTAGACCGGATCATTAATACTCGTACAAAGAGAAAACTCATAATGTCGACAATAAATATAATTATTTTCTAGTCGACACATATATGTAAACCTAACTTAGCCCTGAATTATTGCCTCGATAATAACAAGGTTCTACAGAGCCCTTGACGGGGCTGATGTAGATTCTCTCGCTTTTGTCTGTGTAATTATGGCTTAGTAGTTTTTATAGTTGGAGATCTTGCTATTTTTGCCATACTGAATAATAAGACACGTTTTGTATGTACTTCAACAGTTATTCGAGAACATTCGTAATGCAACTAACGCACAATAGTCCTCACACTGAAACGCAGGTACTTGCATAGGCGCTAAAAGGCTAAGTTATGGTGAGCAAGGGGTGTTTTAATGCGCAGTCAAGAGATTCATTAGTTTGTGCTTCCGATGTTGTATAAAAAACACCGCCAAAAAAAAATCTGACATAATTATTTGTAGATATAATTAATGCTTATTCAACATAACAGGTGACTTAATTATCGAAATTGTAATGCACTTTGTACAAACCATATTCGAATAAAGAGTTAATTAGTAAAATGCAACGTGTATGAAATTGGTTTCGTACATGTCAGTCGTGTCATAGCCAGTGGACTAATGAGAACGAAAATATTTCGATGTGCACAACAATTTAATATTGCGCCACACCGCACCGATTTTGCCTGGACAGATTACATTCCCATATGCACTAGCCTAGTCGTACTCATGTTTTGAGAGTTATTTTGACACAGTTGGTACGCTTGGCAGGCGGCTTGGCAAACCGCAGGGAGTTCATGTACGCAGGCGACGATGTTGCCCGTCCTGGATATTTTCCTTAGTCACCGTTTTCTACACCTACGGTTTGATATATACAATGTTTTCACATTCATTGGGGTTGGCTGGAAGAAATCTCTGAAAGAGATAAGCTCACCTTTGTACACAAAACTTAGAACAAAGAATATTTTGTATATTTATGTGCAATAAAAAATAAAGATATGGGGTGGCCTATACTTACACCGTGGACACACGGCACAATTATTATCCTTTGGGTCGACATAGCCCAAAGGATAAGCAAGCTGAGTTGGCAGTGGGCCGACGATGTAGTTTTAAAGGTTCTCGAATAGCGTCTCCGTACTGGTGTGCACATAGTGTTTATGGAGTGTGGAACGACCCCCTCACTACATGGAGCGACGACCTCAAGCCTCAAGAGGTATGTCATCAGCAGGGCTGGCAGTCCGCGAGTGATACTTCATATGTTACAAGCGTTCATATGCTACGGTACCACTTTACATCAGGTGGACCCTATGCTTGTATGCCTCCCGACGTTGTATAAAAAATCAATAAAAAAGAATGTAAGGTAAAACTTAGAGCAAATAGTTAAACGAGGCTAGTCAATGTCATCATCATTTCAGACCATATTTGTCCACCGCTGAACATAGGCCTCTCTAGAGAGCCATTCATCTCGATCGTGGCATCTGCATCCATCGACTCTCTACATACCTATTGAGTTCAACGCTCCGTGTAGTGTTAAACACGATCAATTTGGCTACGGTATTTGGTACGGTACGGTACAAGAACGTAGGAACCGAGGAAGGCCTAGATTCCTCGGTTCCTACGTCCTTCTACTTTCGAGATGTATATCGACTTGACGAGCTCGGCGGCTCAGTCGTGAATGACGCGACTTTGACACCGACGCTCGTGGGTTCGATTCCCACACAAGGCAAACATTTGAGTGCATGAACATGTCTGTTTGTCTTGGTTTGGGTATTTTCTATGTATAATAAGTATGTATTTACAAAAAAAAAAATGTATTTTACGTATGTTTATCAGTTGTCTAGTACCCATAACACAAGCTTCGCTTACTTTGGGGCTAGATGGCGCTGTGTAATTTGTCTGACAATATTTATTTATTTATTTATTTATCTGTTTCGTAATTCCAAGACAGTTTTTATATATACAAAAAAACATAAAAAACGCCCAGCGAAGAATTGGTGCCCAGGCACTTATGTAAGTATGGAAGCGTGGCATCTTATACTGCTAATTGTTATGTTGCCCAACAGAAGCTAGTTACCTCACAAAATGATAGAACGATTAAATAATTTCCTTGTTTTTTTTTGCCGACACAACATTTTATGCCGAAATTTAGACCTTTACTGAAAGAAAAACAACACCTACATATTTTAAATAGCATAAGCGTCGCGGTGCAAAAAGGTGTAACTCAAAAATAAATTCGCTTTTTTTGTTTCGTCGTATTTAAATAAGTACCTGCGAGGCCACAAAGCCGCCGCAGTGTTTCAAGGAAACCACTTTTTCTCCACCCCCACGGTTTTATCGCATTATTAAAATAAATATTTTAAATAACGAGCTGTGAGATTGAGGTTTGTTATAGCGGCGGCCGCTTTGCGGGTGGATTCGTTTGTCGCGCGCCGAAATTGTTTTTGTTTCATAGGGGGATTGCCAGATTTTGTGTTATTCTCACAGTAACGTGTGTTTTGCAGAGTCTGTATAACTGTTATATCGCGAGTTATTTAGCTGTTTGAAATATTGTTATGGCGATTTTATTATGGTCCAACCAAATGAGTATGTCTAAATGGAAGAACTGGTCGTGTAACTTCGTACAAAATCCCATTCGTACCACAGATGAATCATATTGGAAATAATGCCTGTTATTGGATCAAAGCAGTCTGGAACTACGGTAACTGCTTACCATTAGTCAAGATGTACCATTGAGGTGATCAACGTCAGTGGTATGAAAAATACGGCCTAATATCAGGGGGTTACTGTAGTTCATAATCGTTTGTATCACAAGGTTTCCTCAGAAGCTATGATCTTAAACGTGCAGAGTACAACTATCTAATTAATATATAATTGGTGAAGTATGTACCATAACCTATCCAATCACTGCAGTATAAGCAGTGATTGGATAGGTTATGGTACATACTTCACCAACTGGGCTCTTCTTAATACAATGCGATGTGCGAACGAATGCGGTCGCTTCCCACCACACATTACAGACAGTCACGACTATTAATTCGCGAATTGAGCGGCCGCAGCTAGCCGCTCTACGCTACCGTCGTCGCTATGGGTTCAGAACAACTCCTTCCCCGGCGACGACACAAGTTCACCGAAATATACCGGTCCGGCCTCTTCTTCGCTGCGCTAAACCCATACATCATTCTATCACGCAGATCGGCATACTTTGGACAGGGCCAAAGTTTCCTGAAATATCCGTGACCCTCTAGGAGTTGTGAGGTTGGATGTCACTTCGGGGAAAATTGATAGAGTTCCCTACCCTTAGATTCCGAGTCCCAGCGAGTTTGCCACTCGCTCACCGTGGTTTCCCAAATTTCGCTTTTCCGACAACTCCTGTTCGGGCGCAGTTCTATGCACCCCTTCAATGTGCCCAGCAAGAGTTATCTCCAGGTCTGCTGGGAGGACTCCAGCCAGCACAGGTAGTGCAGCAGTACTGGTGGATCTATACGTTTTAGTCAAGAGAACTAGTGCCCCTCTCTAACTTCTTAGTACGACACTACGACAAACATACATACTCTGTGGCACCAGTTTGCGGCGGCATACGTCAACGAAGCCACATAAGTCCCCAGGTATAGTACCCCTCAGGGCTCGGTATCTATATCCCCACGATGACGCAGATACCCGTATCCATACTTCCAAAGCAAGCTGCAGCCTGGCCCCAGGGGTCCCTGTTGCCGAATACGGTCCACGAATAGCATGAAACTTATTCTTCGTCATTTCTTCCGATCCTTTCTTTCGTCTACTCAGCCACACATGTCTCAATCTATTATGCTCATTACGGAGACTCTCGATCTTCGTATTCCAC
The DNA here is from genome assembly GCA_947507595.1 of Pyralis farinalis. Taxonomy (NCBI): domain Eukaryota; kingdom Metazoa; phylum Arthropoda; class Insecta; order Lepidoptera; family Pyralidae; genus Pyralis; species Pyralis farinalis. Next base: position 18,516,561 of record OX382272.1, read on the forward strand.
CATTCATACCCCTTTCTATATCTTTGAGTTTTTACTCCTAAGCATTCCTCACACGTTCGCACTACCACATTTAGGAAATCCACACACATTAATCCGCTGCTTTACCAACATTACCCATTGTAGATAGATGGTGGATCAGTGACTTGAAGCGGAGTCAATCGACTCCGCGATCCTTGTATCGCGGCGGGACCACGATTGGCTGGGGCCGCTCGGATCCACCCCCAAATCTGCTTCTCGTGAAAGTGAATGTGATTAGTCTATGATCAGAGCCGCTGGCAGCCGAATGGATTGGAGTTAGGCGATTGGGAATGAAGCATTATATGCTAACCAATATCGCTGCAGCCACTGCGTTCGCATAGGAATGAATTTTGTCTGATTCGAAACACAGTTGCACCATAGGTATGATGAATAGAATTCACGCAATCCATCTCAGTCTGTCGACCTATATATTATAGTATCATGCGTGACGACATCCGGTAGGCCGAAGTGGGTCGCGTCTGGTGCAAGGCACTTATCCGATGAGCCAAGCAGCACATACACTATGATTGTTTTCAGCAGAAGGTTTAGTAGAGAGCTTGCATGGTTCTATACATTTGGTATTCTTGTGGGAGAATAAACCAGTTGCGAGAAACCATAGGCCACTGCAAATTCATGAGCGGATCTCCTCGCGTAGTCAGTGGATCGAGAGCCAGGCCTTCTGGCATGGCGGGCATTAAAGTCTTCCAAAATCACTAACTCCGTGGAGGGATACTGTTCGATAACTCTATCTGCCACCATTTGCAGCTGCGTTACTAATCACTGCACCACCGAGCTCGTCTACTATGCAAAATCATGTCATCGGGTCTCTATAGGTTATTTTCTTCGTGCTCATACCCCTGCAGACATATCATATGAGATATACTCATTCATAGTCATGCGCAATGACACCATATGTATTCAGTTTGTTTCGTATATCTGTCGAAAGATGGCGCTGTTAATATAATGCATGCATTATTGATTTGCGTTACTGATACATGGTGTAGGTAATTTCAAAGTTATTTTATAGACAATTTGATCTGTACTATTTGTATTATTCAATTATTGACCATTAGAATTATAACTTATTAATTACATTATAATAAATCCTCAGCTGGCACTTGAATAATTATTATAAATGTATCACATAAGTCGTTACCAAACAGAATCTTGCTTTATCTCGTCTTCCCGAAGAACATTACAGATGATTCTCATGCAATAGCCTGGTTATTATACGTGATAAACAATAACTGCTATCGTCACACATATGGTAGTGATATTTTTGTAGGGATATAAAACAGCTCGTTTTCACGCTACTACGCTTATGTTTGCCGTTGATACGCCTATGCAAATGTACGTTATATTAATATGGACATTCATGTGAATATTTTTTTTTACATTTTCGTTAGATTTAAGTAATTAGGTTTGTGAGATGTGTGAGCTAAAAGGGTATTAAATTAACAAAACTAGTGATGAATGTAGTTGAGAAGTTACACAATATTTATTATTGAACAACGCACTTCATATTTATCAATCCCACATGTGCATTCCTAATACAAAATCGTCGCATTATGGTTTTATTGAAAATATTCGTTTCAGCAGCCTTGTTGCATACGTACACACGATGATAGCTCAATATAAGGCAGCCTTGTTGCATACGTACACACGATGACAGCTCAAGATATTTAGACCTATGCAAATCTCACATTTCCTTCTACGACATAAGATGCTTGATTGTATAGTTTCATCTGTCGTTGTCTGTACATGTTTGTAATTTAACGTATGGTTATTTTAATTATTAATCTTACATTGTGCAAATAAATCATTCTGTCATTTTTGTAATCAGTAGCCAACCTCTGTATGTGATGTGCTCTACTAACTAACAAACAAATATCTGCTCAAAGTGAGGTAAGGCACAATTCTAATTAATAAGTACCCTGAATGGGAAAGTAACTGTATCTTACAGAATACATATAGCCAAATAACAAATTCCTGGGTAGATGCAGTCTTCTTGCATGAGCGAGTAAGAGAGAGAAAGTTTGAAAAATGTTGGTTTTTGGGTTAAAAGTAACTTAGTAGCGAGGGAGGCAACTTACGAGATGGAATTCATATATTGCAAGCGTGCATAAACTACAGTACTTTCATACTTTCTAAGCACACTTTGTTTCAGGAATGCCGTTTGTAAGCAACGACCATAATAATTATATTTTTGCCACGAAAATAAAGCATCACGTACTATACTGAGCGAGATTGCACTTTCTAGTGCTATTGTTTTTATTAAATTCTACAAAAATTATCTAGAGGATACAAATTTTATAAATGTTTTAAGAAATAATCTAGTCATCACATCAATTTAATATAAATATCTCACACATGTATCATAGTAATCGTTCATCGCACCCCTCTACACGCACCCCATTCTCTTATCGTCTTATTAAAATAAATATTCTGAGTGGTGATATTGTGGCGCGTCGCTAACTCCTTGTCGAAGGGAATTTTTTCGTTAAATTATATTGCTAAAGGAAAATGTTTTTTTATTTTAGAATATTGATATATAACATAGTGTTCGGTATAACAGTGTAAACATCGATTAAGCTTTTACAAAAGTGTAAATAGAATACCTACGGCTGAACTAAATGTACGTAGGAATGTAGGTAGGTAAACTTAATAACGACTTAGATACTACCAACATACTGCATACATTAGTATGAATTTAGCATGTAGTTGAAGTTGTAATTCCTACAACTTTGTCTCATCGTGTATCTGCGTTGGATGAAATATGGTTACCTATATAAAATATATACTCGAGTTGTTTTTATTGCGGTCTAAGATTGACTTATCCATAACAGACTCCTGTCTTTTAAGTATCGGTCTAGTCTAACTACTACTAACTAGAAAACAAAATAAATATAAATTAAAAACAAAAATTTAAATAGGTTCGTCCGCTACCATACTTAAACAGTTTTCATCTTGGCTTCCTGTCACTTTTTGTACTGAAAAACTTTATTCGGATTTTTGTTTTTAGTTATTTTTATTACTTTGTTTATTATTCTCAATGTTGTTTTGACCTTTTTTGTTTATTGCTTATAAGTTGACTGCTTATACTGTTTTGCGGTTTTTAAGTGTTCCGGCAAATATTTTTTTTGAGGTATCGTTGTCCAATAATCTATTTGCTAAAGTGAGTCCCAATGAAATACATCAAGTTAAAATTCATGAGATAATAAAATGTTTTTTTTTTAGTTTCCTAAATTCACCTTAGTTTTTATTACCTTACCCTATGAAGTTGTGTAAAATATTTTTAATCCACTAAGGTGGCACAAAAGCGTAAAGCCTGTCGGTAACTGCTTACTGACAGGCCGTACGTACTCTGTAAACGTATTCTGCCAACCTACACCGTAAAAACCTGCAATAAAAACCTTAGCACGAAGTTCATTCTACTACTTAAAAGTTGTTGAAAGAAATCTACTCTAGAACCTATTAGCCGACATTTGCGGTTCCAGTGAATTGTCCGGCGATGGCAAGCGGTGTAGTTGTAGAAGGAAGCTGTTGACAATATATCGAATAATTCCGCGGAATACTACCCTTTGTACAATTAATAAAAAAATAAAATATATGTCATGTCTAAATTTTGAACTTAAAATATCAATACTTAAGTGGTACTAGATACCAGCAACCAGCTATTGGAAATGTACCTCACTGGTTCATTTCCAATATCATCTCTGTCGAATACGGAGTCAAAATACCTATCTCAATTTCAAATACAATTTGCTCGCGGCATCCCTCCACAAGGGGGCGAGGGACGTCAGTACTACCTGTACAGTAATTGTCCCGTGTCCCTAGTGTTGTCGTCCTCATAGCAATGAATTTCGTTTTATACATCATCGGGAAGCACACGAACATTCGGCCCACCTGATGCACAGCGTACCGTAGCATTGAATGTATGCATTAAGTATCTCGCGCGATTCCACCTCTGCCGCTAACAAAGTAACTCCTTAGAAGCTTACTGGTGACCTTATTCATTCGCAGGAACATAACATTCCTCCAGGGAATTGTTATTTTACTGTTGACTTCTATGAGTTTGAGGTACTTCCCTAGATGGGCAGCTTTGATGCGCCTTACCTCTCTTAAAAATAGATCCTCAGCATTGATATCCATGCCCTCGGAGCAGCAACCATCAATAACACTGACTGTAATGCATCTGCTGCATAAGAAGCTGGCACATTTCCGCAAACCCGTGGGCAGTCTGTAGAATAGCAATTTCTATAGAAGACCCCAATGCCATTCCTAACCAGCACCAATACTTAACTCTCAATCGCCAACGTTCAAGAGTATGTAGAAAATCAAGGATTGTTGTGTTCCTGTGTGTGAGTGAGGTTACCAGTAAGCCCAAGGAGTTGCAGAGCAGAGTTGCAAGCAGCAGAGGAGGCATCGTGCGAGTGTTACTTAATATATTACAAGTATTAAAAGGCTACGGTAACTGCTTTACATCAGGCAGGCCGTATGCTTGTATGCCTCCCGAGATTGTATATAAAAAATCGGCCAAGTGTGAGTCGGACTCGTACACGAAGGGTTCCGTACCATTATCTATAAAAACGGCAAAATAAATCACGTTTGTTGTAGTATGGGAGCCCCCCTTAAATATTTGTTTATTTTAATTTAATAATTTATTCTTAAATTGAATATATAACTAAATATTCTGTGAATATTTCAAGCGTCTACCTGTTGCCGTTATTAATATCCAGCAAAAATGAGCAAAAAAAACACGTTTGTTGTATGGGAGCCCCCTTAAATATTTATTTTATTCTATTTTTTAGTATTTGTTGTTATAGCGGCAACAGAAATACATCATCTGTGAAAATTTCAACTGTCTGACTATCACGGTTCATGAGATACAGCTTGGTGACAGACGGACGGACGGACGGACAGCGGAGCCTCAGTAATAGGGTTCCGTTTTACCCTTTGGGTACGGAACCCTAAAAAAGAACGACATTACGAGGGTGCTGCTCCACGCTTCCGGTGTTTCACCGGACTTACAAGTATCAGCTTTCCGCCCGCTTTCAGAAGCTCCGCCGTAATTCCGTCGTCACCCGGTGCTTTCCCGTTTTTAAGCTGTTTGAGGGCCATATGAATCTCGTACAGACTGATGTCCGCGATATCTTCGGTATAGTGTCGAGTTACTTTAACTCTAGGATCGTCACTAGCACTGTTGTTCGGCTGTAGCGACGATTCAGCTGCCCATAGACCTCCATATCCCTCAGAATCACAGTCTTCGTAGAAATAATGGTACCAGTGCTTATCTTCAGCTTCGGTAGTTGACTTTGAATAACAGACAGATCTTTGGCAAAGACTTCGGAGTCTTGCTTCCGCTCTATCGCCTCTTTAATACGAATAGAATAGTAGACCTGTATGGCCTTCAGCGAATACCGTTTGGTAATTCTGAGTATGAGGTACGCTACCCTTATCAACACAGCCTCGATCTTTAGTACTATTGATCCTCACATAGGACACAGACTTTGTGTACATGAACACGTTTGTTTATCTTCATCTGGGTATTTTCAAAAGGGGTATGGTGCATCAAAGTGTTTCTATGTGATAACAAATAAAACTAATTATCTATCTATCTATCAAAGCAGCCTGGCTGGCGAAGTACCTCCACCTCACAGAATACCGTAGCCAAATAACAATCCTCTAAAGGGTTGTACCCCTGTGATTGAGTGAGGTTACCAGTAGGCTTCTAAAGAGTTGCTGTGTTATCTGCTGGGGCGGCAAAGCGCGAATTTTTTTTCCTGTATAGCAAGCGTTATTGACTACTTATCTATGAGCTGTCAACGTTACTCGATATAAAAATCGTCCCAGAATTGTTATTTGGCTGTGGTCTTCTGTAAAATGGAGGTACTCCCCAGGATGGTTGCTTTAGCAAGAGATCCTTCTATGCCCCACCACTACGAGAAAACTTAAGGGACCAGAGTATCTCGTTGGGTTAAAGCTCTCTTAGAATAATTAGAATTTAATGCATTGACTGACAATTTTTTTTTTTAATTCATCATCATCGTCTCCACTCAAGTACGTTCACATAGGCCTCCCCCGAAGTCTTCCACAGTGATCGGTCCTGTGCCGCTTGTATCCATCGGCTCTCTGCGATCTTCAAGCACGGCTCTCTCTATCGCACGCAGTGCAATCTTGAGCTTCCGTATGAGATCCACAGTAAGGGTCCCTGTTTCTGTGCCGTAAGTCATCACTGGCAACACACACTGGCCGATGACTTTCGTGTTGAGACATTGAGGTAGTTTGGATGATAAAATCTTTCCTATTTTCCCAAACGCCTATGCGAGTTGGATTCGATGAGAGACCTGTTTACCGAAGTTGGATCTATCTAGCTAGACTGTTTGACCTAGGTAGACGTAATCATCAACAACTTAGAGAACCGAGCTACCAACTGAAACTGGAGTGAGTATAACATGTATAGTCACTTATATATATAGTATAACATTCGACATAATCTTCGTTTTGTCCATGTTCGTTTTAAGACCCATTCGTTGGGATGTTCTGTTGAGATCTTTAAGTATTGTGTTCAAGTTCTTCAGCGATTACACCATGATTACCACGAGTATATCATCGGCAAATCGATGATGAGTGCTATACTAATCGTTGATATTGATGCCGTATGCTTTTCAGTCCAGTAGCTTGAAAACATCTTCCAATGCAGCAGTGAAAAGTTTCGAAGAAATAACGTAACGTAACGGTACGTTACGTTACTGATTCTGGTTTTGTAGTCGGATCGACATGATCGCATTTTCATACATACTTTTCAATACTTCAATATACATATAATCAATGCGGCACCGCTGAAGAGACTGAAGCAAAGTCCAAGTCTCGATTGAATCGAAGGTCTTCTCATAGTCCACAAAAGCTAAGCTGGTTAAATACTTCGATATTCTGTATAACCTGCCGCAGCATATGTATATGGTCCATGGTTGAGAAGCCTTTTCGGAAATCGACTTATTCGGGAGGCTGGAAGACATCAAACCTGCGTGCAAGAAAATACGTCATGACTTTCGAAATTAGCTAATTAGCTTATAGACAGGGCTTAGTAGGGTCTATAGTTATTGAAAAAGCATTTTTTTTTATTTCTTAAAAAATAACACTACCACGGTTCCGTCCCATGCTTGTAGCGTTTTGCCATCAAGGATGAGGGAATTTAAAAGCTTCTGAAGGACCCTAAATACCGGTTTTCCACTCTCTTTCAGAAGTTCTGTTGTGATTCCATCATCGCCCGGGGTTTTGCTGATCTTAAACTGTTTAATAGCCATCTCAATCTCGTATAGGCTGATGGACAATGTCGCCACTCTTGGTCTTCATTTACGTTAATAGATCTCGACCAACAGACTGATTACTTGCGAACACTTGGAGCCTTTATTCTGCTTGATTATCTCTACAATACTTTTTGTATTGTAGAGATGAGTGTCAGGTTGCAAAAAGATCAGAATCTGTCTGTTTAGCTGCATATACGAGGACGCATTATCACACCGAACACCATAGGTTTGGATAATTCAATTTTTTAACTACAAAAAAACAGCGTTCGAACACCGCCGTTTTGATTTTTTTTTTCAAGTATTACATCCTAGAACAAGACGCGTCCACGGCATGAATATTATTATAGTTCAATTATCAAATTCAATCTAACCGTTTATGTGACAAGGGGTAATGAAGAATACTACATAAATTTACAATAAGCGTAAAACAATACCTTTCCTTTTATCGGCTAAAAAGGTGCACAAAACTAATAAAGTTGAAAAGAAGCATAGTAACTAGTTTGTAAGTAGAACATTTTCGTGACGTAAGTGGGAAGAGACCGCACCGTCTCTCGCAGGCCGGCGGAGGTCGTACACCGGCAAGTACCTACGGCGTGATTAGCGCCTAATACTTAAGACTGGTACGCCTCGCGTGGCGTAAACACTGCCTTGTATAATATTTTTACAATTTACTATTTTTAAAGATATCCATGAAATACATTTTTGACGTTAGTTAAAAGATATACATTTTTTCATACATCGCCGGAAGAAAACTGCACCTAATGTAAAATAGTTATAGTAGTAGTAGTCTATGAACTACTACTATAACTAGTTACTGTGCCGTTACCGTGGATACCGTAATAATACCACTCGCAAAATATCTATGCTAAGTCGACAATTTTATCTTGAGTACTCTTCATAAACCAGCGTTAGTATGTTTTACTTACTTTGAACGGGGTTAGGTGTTTCAAGTAAACTACAAATTTCTTTGCAAAGCGGTTATCGATTTATAAAAATGTCTTATAAAATATCATGTCAGTTTCAGTACCTGCTGGAAGAGCATGTAAAAGCAATTTATGTGGAGCTATCGACTATATTTTTGTGGTAGCTCATAAAACGGATCCATTAACATTTACAATGCAAATTACTATAAATCTAGATTGTAATCATTGTTTAAACTTGGTACGTTTTAAGGCAATTGCCCATTTCCACGGAACGCCTTTCAAAGACTGGGTTCAGTACACAATGAGATTGCTTGTTTAATTTTAACAATTACCATATTTTTTAAGTTAACATCTGCTGGTTTACCCTTTGAAGATTTTAATTATATTTTTTGATTAACGACATTTCATTTTCAGTAAAGGTTTTATTCAATTAGTTTTGGAGGTAAATTTGTACAATCGTTAAAATTATAGGCAGTAAATACATGTCATGTTATACGATTTCTTGTACTATCTTGTAATATCTATTTCTTAACATCAAATCTGTTACAGAATAGTCATAGAGAACCGATTACGATTTTTTGCCACATGTCTTCGTCCATACAGACCATTAGGGATTCTAGGCCCGTTTCATAAACAATCATGGATTATTGGCTGCTCTTAAAATTACCAAGTAGCACAAGCAATCAATTTGGCCGTGATAGCTGAGTCTTAGCTTTCGTCCCTTCCGAGAAAGAGAAAGTATAAGGATTTATCGTCACACTTTTTCGTTCTCCTCATTTATTATTATTGCAGCATGTATACATTCTGCATGTCCGAACCACCAACCATGAACTTTGTTAACACCGATATTTTTCTTATCTGTACTAAAAAAATCTCATTCATATTTTCGGTTCTGTCTCGTTCAAATAGACTTTCAAAATACCACTGCCATTCCTTTCAATTTTCAAGAGTATCCTTACATCTCTATTTGAATTCCTTATCATACCTACTCTCGAATCTCCAGATATGCCTCGGGCTATTCTAACTAAATGCTAGAATAATTTGACATTCGCTAGAAAATTACAGAAGAATTTTCTGTCATATAGGCCTTTGCATTCCTTTTTCTGTTCTTTCACTATCTGCTTAACTCTCCTGATTAAAATATCATATGTTCACTGCCCTTTCAGTACTGTCACTTACATCATCTTGATATTTTCTATTAGCTCTCATAGCTAACAGATAATTCTATGGTTTCTTCTTTTGTGCTATCATATCTATCTATTCAATATCGCACCATTCGTTTCTGATCAATCATTCTATTTTTGCACTGTAACAAACTTGATACGGGACTTTTTTCGCGTAGGTACAGCCCGAAAAACTACTGTTCGATAGTGCATATTCTAGATAAATATCTACAGTTTTAATAAGGAGCTGAACTAGGGAAGTGCCTTCATCATAATAATAATTAATCATAAACAGTAAACCACAACTAAGTAACGACTTCTTGGATAGTAGTGAGACTATCAATAAACTTCCGCGGTGTTATAAGTATTATAAGTACCTGGCTCGCGTTTTTTTATGTTATTGATAAGAAAATTGCTCATTTAAAGTAATATGCAAACATGTACAAAAATATAGTGCTGTTAGGAAGGTCTGAATCGGGAACCTATAAGATAAGATCGTATATATGACGGGTTCAAATACGCAATAATCATACTGACGAATAGCTGATATTAGTTTTAACGCAGTTTTTATATGTTTTTATGAGAAGTACATCATATCATACATATATAATGTAATTGTAGGTTTTGTTGTGATAAGGTGCTATGGCCAGAGTATTTACATCATCATGTAGTTGTATATGTACCTGGTTTATGGTTAGTTTATTTCTCTATATAATAGACTGGCCATAAATACTGTTACTGAAACTTTTCTATTCTTTTACTTTTTAATTATTATGTTAAAAACTTTTTGAGATTTCCCGCCGTTTTACATATTTTTATCGTGTTTATTATCAAATTACAATATGGAATGGGGTATTAAAGAAAATAGTACTGCAGTGATTGTATTGTATAAAGTGGGTATGGAGCGTCGATCATATTCAAGACACTTCAAAAGCTTGTTATCAGCCGCATGTTCGTATATCGTACTATTAACAGATATACCAACACTCCCTCCATTGAAGACCATAAAAGATCGGGGCGACCGCGTGCTGTTAGAACTATAAAGGCTGCTAACATGCTCTAAATCAATCCATACAGTTGAAGAGAGTAGATCGATCAAAACACCTTCTGTCCCAATACGCAGGTCAAAAGCACAGGAATATCCTTTTTACTGATGAAAAAATTGCAACAAGCAAAATGCAAAGTGTACGCACACAGTTCTAAATAAGCCAAACAAGTGGTTGGAAAGGTACAATGTGGTCATCATCCTGCGTCTGTAATGGTTTGGTGGGGGGTGTCTTATTAAGGAGTTACAACTCTTATTTTTTGTGAATAAGGAGTGAAGACTTCAGCCAAAGTGTATCAAGAGAATTATGGTCAGTTAAAACTGACCACAATTCTAAAGAGGTCATGGCCTGCTCGAACGACACGCCGACATTGTGTCTTTTAAAAAGTCTCTGGACTAAGCAGTGGCTAAATTTCCCATGGCAATATTGCGTAAATCCATGGATTCGTGGCCAGACAGATTAAAGGCCTGTATCAAAGCCAAAGGTGGCCATTTCGAATAGAATCATGTTTTTTATTTTTTGTTGAGACTTCCATAAATATGTATAAAAGTTTTAGTTACATTATTTCATAAAAAAATAGATGCATATTCATTTGTAACAGAATTTATAGCCGGTCTAGGACTAGGTAACTACGTAGATACGTCTGTTGAGAACACTTGCTTAGCAACAGACTGCTTTTTGTGTTTCCAGACAATAACGGTCTCTTTAAAGAATGTTTTATTTTCGGGAGTTTGCTTTTCCGCTTTTACCGTCCCTGCGGGTTTTGGATTTTAGATGTTTGCCGGTTGATGTTTCATTTTGTAAGGGGACGGCATGACGAAGTGTACTGTTATGAAGCACACTTCAGTAACAGCCGGCAGAGTAAACTAGAGCCGCCATTCGCCGAGGAAGGATACTTTGTTTAAATTAGCAGGAGGAGGGGAGGTGGATATCGAGGCTGGAAAAATATGTGAATGATCACGGATGTGATACAACATTGGCAAGAAAGTACATAGCATATAAAGTAGAATTCTATTAGTTCTCAAAAGTTATGTTGACGATAGCTAAGACAAATTAATATAGTATCTCACTGAAAAGTTATAGATGTAGAATATAAATAAATAATAATATATATAGAAGTATAAAGGATTTATTGTTAATTATATAATAAATGAAGTCATATCCCCTCGACTTCACTTGTATTCTTTTCACCTTGCCCTAATTGCCTACCCTGAGGTTCGCGTACGTATTCTACAAATACTTAATAGAATCAGATTTCAAAGGCAAAAGTTGTCTTAAATATAGTAGTAATTAAAAAAAAATAATAAATTATAAATAACTTTTGGTACATTTTTTTACACATAAAAGGTGTTTGTTTCTTAATTAATATGATATTTTAGTTCTTTCCATCGATCTAGAGTTCATTGCCGGGTAGGCAGAGAGATCCGAACACCATATGTCGCCGTTCCCTCACTGGCTGTTTTAACATTCATAGCCCTTTTCATACAAGCTCGCTGGTTTCTAAGGCTTCTGACACTACCTTCATAGGACACAACCAATTTCGCCGCAGTAGGTAACTCTTGGACTTCCTCGCTTGCACTACATTAAGTATCACTCGCGTGGAGCCACCTCTGCTGCTAACACAGCAACTCCTTAAGAGCTTACTGGTGACCTCTCACACGCATTAACACAACAACCCTCTAGGGAGCTGTCACTTGGCTGCGGTTTTCTGTTTTCCTTCTTCTTTTGCTTTGTATATATACCTTTTCAGGAACACCGTTCCTATATGAAATCTATATATTTGTCTGTGTGTGCCTGTGAAGGAACATGGTCAAAATGGCCGACAAATTAAAAAAAAAATAGTGAATTGTTATATAATTGAGGAGCCAGGTGTTTCTCTGGGTATGCAAGCTTGCGCATTCTAAACTGGTTCTTTATACATACTTTCCTCTTGTATTATTTCTACATGTCCGATCAATGGAGCATGCCTCTATGTGTCTTAACACGGATATTCTTTTTCAGACAAACTTTCTTTCATTGCTAACTCGATTACCCGTTATTTTGGGCAACGTTCGCATCTCGACGGCATTTATCTTAAAACTCTATTCTTCTTCCATATAGCTTCCATATATTAGCTGAACACCGCCTTGTGTATAGCATGCTGTGCATTTTGGCTTTAGATTTTACTGCCAAGAAGCTTTCCTTACGCTATTCTCTGCCCTCAGTCGCCCTTCCACATCAGTAGTGTATCCCGTCCAACACTGCTAAATGATTAAAGATATACCATACCACTCAGTTGTTAAAATACTACTTTCCTTCTTACAAGCGTTATCCCGTTTCCTAATCCATTAGGATTGACGCTACCTAAACTTAAGTATTGGGGGAAGATACTGATTATGAAATGGAGCGACTACCTTCAGACCTCCACAATCCAGAGAGAAAACCAGGCCATTCTTAAGTTAGGTCACATATCTTTTGAAATATAATTTCTTGTAGTTACGGGTTTTCTCACAATTTTTACGTTCACCGCTGATCAAGTGATTATATTACAAATATGTTCATAAATTCGAAAACACGAATTTACATGTAGGTTGCTCATGCCAGGATTCGAAGCAGGGACTGTCGAGTGGACTGATTGGCTATCCACTGGGCTGTCACTGAGAGAGAGCACAAAAGTAAACCAGAGGGAGACTTTGTACAAAAGTCGTCTGCGTGGATACCTCTATCTCAACTATTTCTACCGGCAAGCAGCTATATTTATATAGCAGTGTTCCGGTTTGAAGGGTGAGATATGGCAGTGAAATTACTGGGTACTGTAACGAAACAGCCTTAGATCACAAAATTGACAGCGCGCGACTAACATCCCCGTGGTGTTGCGAGCGTCAATAGGCTGCGCTAACCGCTTACCATCTAATGCGGGCCACATGCTTGTTTGCCAATAATTTGTATATTAAAAAAAGGGGGTAAAATGTGAGTATTGTGCATAATCTATGGCATGGTGTTCATTTTTGTTTACATGATGATGTAAGAAAGAGGTGTAAAAAAGACTTTCGGTGTTAAGATTAGAACAGGCACACTTAGTTTGTTAGCACATGCAGAGAGAAACAAGGAGGAACGAATGTCGAAGTAGTATCTATCGTAAAAGTGGAATGATGTAGGAGCCGAGGTAGGCCAAGAATGACCGATCACGGCAAGATTACTCTCGTTTTATAAGAAGGTGAAGTCTAGAACCCTGGTAATAAAAGCGAGTAAGGCCTGAGTCATAATTATTGCGCTAGGATTTCTCTATCTACACCGCAAGAGATGTAGCGTGAAGATATAGATAGACAGAAAATAAAAGTACAAAAGGCGGCCTTAAATCTAATAACATCTCTACCCGTTCAAACGGGAAAGGCAGACATTTATCAGTGCAAATTCGTACTTTTAGATAGCAGTCATTATCCCTTGTTTTTCCCTTTCCCACAATAGTATGTTCCATAACCCATGTTAATATGATCCAACAAAAAATATATCCCTTCTCCAAACCTAGATTAATATTACTATAAATTTTAAATTAATCAGTACAGCCGTCTGTGCATATGTAGTAGGACTTTACTCTTTATAGAGAGATAATATTTGCAAACGGAATCAATTACAAACTAACTAAACTTACGTTGTAACTGTGATTAAACTACTACGTAAACATTTAGTAGGCGAGTTTGTATCAAATAACAGCTGTGGGAACGAAACATCACTTGTGTTGTGAACGCTCGTTGCGTTCTTGACAAATTGTTGCAGTAATGAGGAGCCTGCTTTCGTGTTGAGGGTTAAAGATATTTCACACTGCACAATTACTTGGGCGGACTAAAGCTTGCATAATTTATTTTGAATTTAATAACGGCCATGGGTACTGTTTAGATTATTACTAGCATAATAGAACGTAATTGTTTTTTTGAAGTTATACTTCTACTGCGACTTGCAAAAAGGTTGCGTTAAACGTTTAACGCTACCATGGAGGGGGAATAGAAAGAAACAGAGCGAGAATGAATGCGTGGCACTCGAACACAAAAGTACAGGTTGAAGCTGCTAAATGTTTCACGATATTACCGGTAGATGGCGTTATAGTTAAAATTAAAATATTATTATTTAATATAACTAACACTAAATATTATTAAGTTATTAATGTTAAATATTTATTTAATGATGCCAGAGAAGTATAACTTCTACATAAGTACATTATATATATAGCGTACATAAGTACACGCACCCATTTTTTTTTTGCAACACCGGTTGAAAATTTACAACTATAAACTTAATAGAGTAGCGTTTTAGACAATTATACCCCTTAGCAGCCCAGGGAAGCTTTTGTCAGCCGTCCACGCCACTAATGCTAAGGCAGTGTGGTATATAGCGTGAAAGAGAAAGCCTATATTCGGCCTATAACAGACTTTTTGCATATAACTTGACTTTGAATAACAGGCAGACTCTTCTACCTACTATCCTATGGTGCGGTAACTAGATGCCGAAAAATCTCAAGTGCACGTGTCCGAAGATAAGTGGTGTGGGTCAAATGACATACCAGCTGTAGTACTTATACTGTGTACCTGTGAGTTGTTTTGAGGCACCCATTTGCTGTTAGTTAGAAATACAACATATGCACCTACATCTGTTGGCTCTTGGTATACCTGAACTTTTAGACAATTGGGCTTTGGCAATTTGAGAGTTGAGGTTTGGCATGGGCTGTCAGTATAATAGGTGAAGGTAAGAGCAAGTCGTTTTATATCGCAGTTATCCATCATACGGTGTGCTCGAGGGTTTATGTAGATGGCATGCAAGCTTTGTTATCCAGCAGATGCATTTAAAGCAGCTGCTCCGTGAATATGGATATCAATGTTGACGTCGTCGTGACTTGGTACAAGACTTTTTGGTTTATGGCATATTTTTATGCCGACGACGTGCCTGCTATTACAAGGCCTACAAACTTCCTACTAGAAAACCATGAAGGACTTGTGCTTGAAATTGAGGGTTTTTTGAGAGCAGTGATAGCTTAGTGGATAAAGAACCGACCCATTATCCGATGGTCCCGGGTTTGAATCCTGAAGTGAGCATGTACCTACCACTAAATTTGTGTTTTTGGATTTATGTACATATTTACAATTATCACTTGCTCGACGATGAATTCCTTATGACCCGCATGTCTAGGAAATTATATTTCGAAAGACGTGTGTCCTAACCTAAGAAAGGTTTGATTATCCCTCGGGGTTGTGGAGGTCTGACGGCAGTCGCTCTATGTAAAATCCTTAGGCTTAGGTAGCGGACCCCGCCAATCCTCATTGATTAGGAAATGGCATAACGTTAGGAAGAAAAATTTACTACATAGTTTTCTATCAACTCCAAATATTTTTTTTACTACGTGTACATTTATCAAATAGGTACATTTTCGTAAATGGTTGCATTTAATATGCAATTCAAAAGAAAAAGGTGTTCATATTTTTTTTCGAATACTAAGTACAGTGTGCAGGTATTCTTAAGCTTCTCATACGTGTACCATCTATCTAAACACGTATTGTTTTGCAACCGGGTGTTGCTTGCTTTGTCTTATACGGCGAGGTTTTATAGCGCCCCAGTCGTTAATGTTGTGTTTTATAGTAGTTGCTTATACCACGGTTAGTTTTAAACCTATATGTGATAGATTTACGTCGTACATGCACGAAACTTCAGATTATGTATCACAGTATAATTTATAAAGTACTTTGTTGTTGTTGAAATTCGCATAATTTCACATAAACATTGATTGTACAAAGTAGTGATTTTTTTTAAGTATGTTGCGCTTAGTTACGTACATCGGTTTGCTAAGACTGGTGAATCTTTTGTTATAAATTGTATTCGAATCTATAATAAACTGCCTGAAAGAGTTCTGTTCTATCTTGACAATATATTCAATAGGCAAATCAAAAATACTCTTTTTAAAAGGGTTTATTATAGAATTGATGAATATCTAATTGGCAAAGATGTCTGAAAGTGATATATCCGAGTTATATTTTTTTATTATTATTTTATCACATCACATCATTGCTATTGTATTGCTTTGACTAACGTAGATTTATTATACTATCGATTGAAAAAGATCTAAATTGGTCAGTGCCAACGTCAGGTTATTTTCGAAATGCTGGTAATTCGAAAAAGAAAAGCAGAAACTATGAGAAATTAATAAAATAAGATTTGACAATTTTAAACATGTAAGACATGTATAAGTGCCCGTGAGGGCCCAGTGGCAAATAATGAATTTTTATCTTTTAGTATTATAAAATAAGATCTATTTACAAACGCAAACTCATTTGTTGAATAGTTATAGGTAGTTTACTTAACAAGGTGATAAATTGAACAACTAAATCGCTATAACTTGTCGTTTTGGCGTAGATACAATATTTTTACAAACATAGCTATATATTTACAATGTCTCATTAGTGTCAAAGTCAAATTTACATTTAAGCTGTCAATTCCATACATTGTCACAGCTCAATTAATTACATCACAGATTCATTAAGATTACAATTTATCTAATAAGAAATCATTAAGAATGTAGTAACATTTAAGTATTTTTTTTTTTAAAGAAGTCTTGAGTGCATTATGTTATTCAGTTCTCTTAGAGATTTTGGTAGCTTATATATATATATAGACTCATCCTAAAGATATGTCGAGAAAACATTTCTGTTTTATGTTGCATAATATTGCATATTTTATCATTATGTCTTTTAGAGTTTCAAAAATCTAACTCATATGGCATTTTACCAAAAAAATTACTACAGTTTTGTAGTTGATTGGAAAACATACATTTTATCTACATATTCCTAAAAATCGAAGTCATGTTTGCCTAGACCTGGCAGACTCTACCGGGTTTTTTTCAATGCTTTGGCGACAGCGACCTAGGGTAGTTAGTTATAATTTAATAAGAAGCAGGTCGATTAGGAAAGTACGCCCATATTACAGAAGTCCGCAGCCTATCAACTTTTATTTGTGTTGTTGTATTCTTGTAAGGGAGTTAGGTCACCAGAAATCTGGTGATAAATTGTTCGCAGTGGAGGTGGAATAGCATGTGCGTTGTTTTTTTATAGGTAGCATTAAGGTGATAAACATCTATACGACATTTCTAGTATTGTAATTGTATATAGGCTAAAATTGCATACATTTACAGTAGGCGAGCTCTATGATTTTTACTACGTTTCGTAGTCAGTAGAAAATAAAACTAAAACGTATTTAGCTTTTAACATCAAAACTTATTTATATTATAAACAATTTTTGTAAGTTATAACTTTGTAGGTTAACAAATGGATGACGCGCTGCGTGTTCCAGTAAAATTTATTTTTGGTAGGTTATGAAAAGTAATTACTTCTACTAACGTGCCAGAGCTGTTCTACACTCTAATGGAATCTATTTAAGTTACATGACAGTGTGTACATGACAAGTTTTCCACGGCTACAAGAGCTATCTGATTTCAAGAGCTATCTATCTTGAAATGTAATATGACAGGGTAGACAGTGGCCAATTTAAATAAGTCTCCGATTCATTCATACTATGCGAATATATATTCTCGGAATAATTGGGCAACGCTATTTAGTCCCAAACCAAACAAAGCTTACACTATGGGTATTAAGACAATTGATAAACATAATATGTGCATACCTTCTTATTGTAATCAATCAATCACATCAACCCTTACTCACCCCACTGCACTAGTCTCCCTTCAACCGAAGCGGTTTAGAGCATACTCCACCACGCTGCTCAAATGCGGATTGGCAGAGGCTTATTATTGTAAACAAGCTGATAAATGCGTCCACGTTTCTTGTTAAATCTAATATAAGTATAAGGTGTGTACATACGTTATCTGGAAGGAACTACCGACAACAAGACAAACAGACATGTTTATGTACACAAATATTTGTTTTATGCGGAAATCGGACCCGATCGGGCTCGACTTTAAGAATACAAAATAAAGTATTAAGGTAGTGTCAGACGTCATATTTTGACGAGCTCGGTGGTGCAGTCGTGAACTGATGGAATTCTTATTGCGTCAGATAAAGACAGAGACCAAGTTTGGCGTTTAACACAAATCCTATAGAAATAGTGCTATTTTCCAAGACGTAATATTTAGCTTGAACTGTACTCATTTGTATAGAAGAATACGTTACAAACAGGAACGAATTTTCCTAAAACGTGTGATAAATGATAAAAAACGGGCATAAAAAACATGGCAACAAAATTGCTACAACAATTTTAAACCAGATAGATTTCCCTCACGTGTTAGGTAGTTTTCCAACTAAAAATACAAATTTTGAGTCACGTTGATAAATTACAGCGGCTTTAGGGTAACATTAGTCTAAACTTTTTGCGGAAAAATTTCTACCGAGGTGATAGTTTACAATTTTCGTACAAATACATTGGATTGTCGCCAGATACATATAGTTAAAACTTTGTTTCACGTTTTTTTCTACTTGGAATGGCAAATACGATGATTTCTTTTGTACAACGATTGACACATACATGCCATAGTCCAACTGATGTAAAGTGGTGCCGTAGTATATGAACACTTAAAATAAATGGATATATATACTCAGGGATTTCTACTTTTGCTGGTAATAGAACATCTTCTCAAAAGCTTACTGGTAATCTCACTCACTCAAAGGAACAGAACAATCGTTCAGTGCGTTATTATTTGTCAGCGGTATTCTGTTAGGCGAAGATACTTACACAGGTAGGTTACTTTCGTACGTCCTACCTCCCATTTGCTAGACCCTCGTTTGTCAATTAGCAAAGTGCACCACGTGCAGGCGAGGTTAGCTTTGACTTGAAGATGATAGTAAGCCACTAAGATCACAAAAAGATGTGGACGAACGCAGTATAGACGGCAGACCAGATACCGGAAATGAACATATGGTACGTATTTGGCATGAGACGGATTAAACAATATTTTACTCAAAAGAGCGAATGTAAGTAATTTGGTGCGATTTATGACAGGCAGCCAGTTGAGGCGCATCCGGGAATCTGACACATGGTCGTAACTTACAAAGTCCGTAAATAAGCCGTATGAATAGATTTTAGTGAATTGCATTCAATAATTCTTCAAAAGCATCCAGATATAACTAAGTATGTTGACAGGTTACATTTGCGTATGTATGTATGTATCTACGTCTATTTTCGTGAATTAACCGATGTTTTGAAAGAAACAAACTCTGAAAAATTATTCTCAAGTCGAAAAAATTCTTTAATTTACATATTTTTTGAATATTTTGAAATTGTAGGGTTTTAAATTTCATAGTTCGTAGTTCGTGCATCTATCAGAAGGTGTAAAATGTGATTTAATCCAGTTAAATCCCCTTACGTCAGAAATTTGTGAAATTAAATATCTCAAATAAAGTTGATAATTTTTTTTATATTACGTAGGGAGGCATGCAAGCGTACCTCTTCATAATGTTATGGATATTTGTGTTGGGTAGATGAACGAACAGTAGCACCACCAAGGTTTTCTTTTTTATTTTTGTCTTACAAAGAGATTAAAATTTGATCCGATCTGAGCTGATCGAAATTTTTTTATGGAGTCGAAACTTCGTAATAATCCTAAACAGATTCATGTACTCTTTTTCAGCACATTTTGTTATAAATACAGCCATAGCCTATGAATTCTTGTAACGCATAATCACTCGCGCGATGCCTTCTCTGTTGTTAACACAGTTACATATAAGGAGCTTAGCGGTGACCTTACTCACTACCAGGAACACAACAACCCTCCAGGGAGTTGTTATTTGGCTGCGGTTTTCTGTGAAGTGGGGATACATCCCCAGACCCCCGGTCCACATCCCGGGCTGCTTTGATGCCGCTCTACCTCTCAAAAAACACGCCTAAGACGATTTCTTTCTGCAAAGTTTTAGTGGGATTCAAATTTATGATCCCAACATAGTTGGGGTAGTCCCCCAACTAAGGTGGGATCATCATATCACTCCCCTTTTATTATGGAATTATTATTATTATATTATTCTACATGAATAATAAATACAGAATATATCTCAAAAAAACATAAATATCTACAGTGCCTGTATTGAGTTTTTTTTTGGAATTGGTCTTAAATTCAGCGTTATTAAAAAACAAAATGAGGGCGCCATTTAGCTTTATGCCTCCTCTTAATGAAGGATTCTTGCTACGGCGATTTTTTCATTAATATTCTACTATAACAGTGATTCCAATTTCCGTTTAGCCAAATTACTATCTCCATTCAGCGATAATTAAAAATTTACGAAGACATCCTTTAAAGTGTCTGCAAATTTGAAAAGAATTAATCGAGTACGAACCATAGAACTTGACTTTTAACAAATAATAGTAAGTCTTCTGATGTATTAACCCGTTTCTTTTGCTGCCGAAAATCCTTTGAAAGTATATGTGGGCAATCCAGTGAGTGGGGGAAGCTTACCATAAATAACGTTTAGTGCTCGGTAGAGAGGTGTTCCAATTGCTTCCACGTGATATATCCCGCAGTCCAAGTACGTTTAGCCATATTGAATTTTTAAGCAAAGACGCCTCCGCGCTTGCATTCATAGACACACTGCAACTGGACTACGATTCAGGAGCAGCTAGTTATCATTAGAATATTTTTTTTAACTAGAATATTAGTCTAGTATTATAAGTGTATGGACGAATGGATTTAGATACAATGTGGCAATTATAAATAAGACATACATAAGTGGAACAATAACTATAAACAAAAACATTTACCTTGAAATGGAATCATATCGTGCATGGAGGAGTGCGTAAGATGATAAATAACCTACGAACCTTGTAATGCATGTGAAACATAGTATTTACTTAAATTTTATCTAAATTAACTAGCCGACCATCGTTACCGTTGCATATGAATGCTTAAAATAAATTAAGCATCACGCACATGATGCCACCTCTGCTGCTAACAGCAACTTCTTACGAGCTTACTAATGACCTCACAGATAAGTTAGTCGTTTTGCATAGTTGTTACTTAAAAGCATAGCGCTGTTTGTCATTTTAAAAGGTTTGAAAGTGAAAAAAAAAATCTTTATTCAGTATCATTTTGACATTAACCTAATGTTGATAGAAACTTCTTTTAAGTACATAACAATACTTGTATTACAAGTATCCGCTCTTCCACAATATGTATTTTAAAAAAGATACAAAACATATGCTTAATATCACAGTGCAGTTCAAAAATTAGGTACATATTCAACATAAAATTTCGATTAAGAAACATCACATCATATTACATTTCTGTCTAGGTACATATAGCATAATTAAGTGAAATTGTAATATAGGTAAAGCATTAGATAGGTTTGAATGTGTATGTGCTTTAAGAGTTCGTGTGTGTGAATAAGTGTGAATGTCTGTACATATATATATATAATCAATATATTTATAATAATCTAATATAAAAAAATCTTGTGTCACTAGTGGTTTTGGTCGCACTCCTCCGAAGCGGCTTGAGCGAAAGAAATAAGTTATATGACAGAATAACGTTTGCCAGGTCAGCTAGTTATATTAAAAAATTAAATACTTTTATGTAGGGTTATGGAGTAGTTTTTCAGCTTCTTCATAAGATTTTGTCTTTAGGCAATTTGTTAAGGCTTTTTTACAGTTGTGGTAATACATGGAGAAGACAGTTTCAAGGTTACACTGTGTATACGCAGTACAGTCTATTTATATTACATTATCTATGGTTACGCCCAACCACGGGTGTTTTTGTGGAGATCGTAAACCCGGCCCGTTTAAATTGAGATAGGTCGGTCCATGCAGGTGTTTTATGAAAATTTCACCTCCATAACTGATGGCCGTACCTACGTGTCGTATATCTGAAATTCGAAGGCTTTGATGTCCATGCCTCACATTTTGTTTCCGTATAAGTACTCGCCGTTTACCATTAAAGATAGGGTCGATGCCTACATTTTCATTTTTATTTTAAAGTAACGAGTAAATTCAATGTTACCTACATAATATTAGGTCCTGTCTATTAACTGCTACACAGGCATAGGTATTTGTGGAAATAGGTTTTTCTAATGTATAATTTATGTGGTTCTCCGCTTTTCGTATCCAGCCGCGAGCTATCGCCCATTTACTATAACCCATCATTTTATTTCTGACATATTCTGACGTTTAATCGCATTATGTCTACTATTATCTTATCTTTTCCTCTTCCTAATTACATCTTTTCTTCAAAATATTTCTCAATTAGAGAACAATTTCTAAATTCCCACACAGTTTTAAAAGAAAGAATGGACTTCTCTAGCTGTTAGTACCTCACACATTTAAGTTTAGATTCTGTGAGGCATGGGAACAGTCTGGTCCACTATGCGCTACGTGCGTCCTGGCCCTTACGCCTAAATGTCTTGAACCAGTTTGTGTGGGAACGACCGTAATTCAATATTTATTTTAAGTATAATCTTCTCGTACGTTTATAAATAAATATCTATATTCATTTTTGGGGTAATCGGGTTTTAGTGCTCAATTATTATTTTTAGGATTCCGTATCACTCTTCGCTGTTCGTTTGTCGAGATTCGTTTTTATCAAGTTGAAATTAATAATTATCAAATACTCCTGTCTGAAATCCCTTGGAGCAGTCAAAAATCAAACGTCTAAGTCAACGCAAACAAAAGATACGGCTTTTAAGCCGCATATTTTGACACTCGCAAGGGAATCAAAACCTTCTAAAAGGGGAGGTTTGCGCATAACTTTAGCTCACCTGATAAACATATGTTATACCTGTAATGTAATTTCGGTATTATGTACATATTTGTAATTATCACCAGCATGGCGGGGAAGGAAAACATTGTGAGGAAAATACGCACGTAGGTACAATAAATTATATTTCCTTTGAGTTGTGGAAGTCCAAAATCAGTATCTTCGCCAAATCCTCAGAGTTAGGTAGAGGACCCTGTCAATCATAATTAATTACGACAATAGGATGATGCTAGGAAGAAGAAGGAATTTATGGATACGTATAGATAACCGATTTTTATATATTATCCTATATTTACAGAATTTACACATTAAGACACGGTATTTTTTTTATTGTGCTTTATGATTTTTGTAACATTATATATAGCCTAGAACTAGCGGAACAGCAAGACACATCCAATGATACCTCATGTTTCTAACATTTTTTTTATGTATAATCTTTTGCTTTTGTTGTAAACATTTTATATTTATCTAATTTATTCAAATTAGACACAAACACATTTTTAAGAGAGGTAGGGCGCATCAAAGCAGCTCGTCTGGGGAAGTGCCTCCACCTCACAGAAAAACGCAGCCAAATGACAACTCCTAGAGTATTGTTGTGTTCCTGCGTGTGAGTGAGGTCACCAGTAAGCTCCTATGGAGGTGCTGTGTTGCAGCAGAGGTGGCATCGCGCGAGTGATACATAATGTATTGCAAGCATTTGAAGGCTACGGTAACTGTCAGGTGGCCAAGTGACAAGCCGTATGCTTGTATACCTCCCGACTTTTAATATATATAAAAAAAAACGATATTGCGCAGGCATTTACTACGAGCAGCAAAACTACACTATAGGTTTTGCTGATGACTCAAGGCAAAACAAAAGAACTGAATGTTTCTCGAGCGTTTTGTATACTCAAATGTACATGAAATAATCTTAAATATACTTGATACCGACAAAATAACTAAGCAAGCTGGCATTTTGCCAATGGCTAGTTGCAGACTTCCTACTTTAATGTGTGAGAATATTTCATATTATTCTGTTTCTAGAAAAGATTGAGTTAAAAATTTAAACAGTTGGTCAGAAACTCTAGCGCACATACTACAAACCCTAAGAATACAAAATATACTCAGACGCATGTGTATATACACTTAGATTCTTGGAAAGCACCACCACTTCATGGACTTTTTTATACAACGTTGGGAGGCATACAAACACACAGCCCACCTGACATAAAATGGTTACCGCTGGCTATGAACGCTTGCAAAACTGGAAGCTCGCTTGCATGTTGCTGACATAGCAACTCCTTAGGAGCTTGCTGGTTTCGTTACTCATTCGTAGAAATACAACACTACTTCAGATAGTTGTTACTTGGTTGCGGTTTTCTGTAAGCTTGAGTTACTTTCCCAGTTACTTACTATGATACGTTCCTATCTATCTTAAAGTTTATGGATTTAGGGGTGATATTCATGAAATATATATATTTCAAATCTTGTCTTTTATAATAATAATATTTCACAAATCTACTGCTTACTAGTTGTGTCATATTGTGGGAAGACTACTGTTGATCGAAATACAGGCTAACTCTTAGGCTAGTTCGGTAATAGGCGGCTGAAGAGGGGACATAAAGCTAAGTGGCACCCCTATTTTGTTTTTATTAATAACGGTGAATTTAAGATCAATTTAAAAAATGCTCAATACGGGCACTGAAGAATCATATTTATGTTTTTTAAGATTGTATTTATTATTTATGTACAATTAGTCACAATTTTGATTATTACTATAAGTGGCCACAATAAGCAAAATTTTGGTTACTTGTACATAGTGATACGTTTCAAAAAAACATAAATACTGAAGAACCTTCAGTGCCTGTATTGGGCGTTTTTTGGAATTAGTCTATTATTCAGCGTTATTGATAAAAAAACAAAATGAGGGCGCCACTTAGCTTTGTACGCTCTCTTAAACTACTAGTTAGTACCTGTTTTAGTGTAATCAGTCGATATTATAAATCTTGATAAAAATACTGTACTTATACTTTCTTGAAATAAATAAATAAAAAATAATAATCTTTAACTTTATGTTGTTAATCATTAAATCTGTCATTAAAAGCTCATGACATAGTTAAAAAGTTTAGTGTTATTATTATACCATGGCTTACCTTTATTTTCCTTGTTTAACTTAGTGATACTATAATTCCTAGAACGTTATTATCTGAGCAGTGGAGGTCGCTAAGTGCAAACGATAGGATTATAAACGTTCATTTGCTATGGTGACAACTTCACATTAGACGGAATGTATGCTTGTTTAATTTCTAACGTGGATGAACAATGAAGGATTTACTCGTATTAACAACTATCATTAAACACATCAATCTATTCGCCGGAACAGCGCGCTTATTATCTGTTTTGACACACATATGCACGCACTAACATTACGCAAAAACATTAAATACGAGCTTACTTAATTATTAACAATTAGTAATAAGTTACTTTCATTCTAACTCATATTCCATTAAAAAATATTAATTACCTGCTGCTATCAAAGAAAATGTGAATGCATCTTCCTCAGTATACGATTTACAAGAATATATCAGGGACTCGTAATACTTGTTTTCAAATTGTTTTCTCCACGGACTCATCTCAGATATTCCCATTATAAGAGTGAGAACGTGCAGTGGAAATCTCGTGTAGTTATCGTGAGTGGGGACCATTACCGCTACACCGATCTATTTGCTCGCGTACGTTTGATAGGTGCTCGAAGGTATTATGTTTTTATTTGTATTTTTATCTTGCGTTTAACTAAGTTGGTGATAATTTTACTTAAGAGATATGTTATAAACAAAGAAATCTCATCGGAAAGCAATTTCGTACCTATGCTAAAGCAATCAACTTTTACATTGATATATCTTTTTTACTTACAAATAACTTTTTTTGCTATGAATATCCTTATCTAATTATTGAAGCGTGCTGGTATTTTACCTATTGGGAATATTAAAAGATTTCATGTCGGCACTAGAAAACAGCAAGATATCTTATTGCATCAGCAGTGCGTCAGCAAATTGAGCTTAAAATTTCGTTAATTTGTCCATTTACGAGCACACTGTTACCATCCAATTCCAATTGTATAGAACTGAGGTGAAATGACAGTTATTGTAATTACCCCATTTTTATTTGTTATTTCCTGTTATATAAAAATGTGCATTAAATGATATGGATAGACTTAATGCGCGTTTTTAGCGTGAAAACAATCGATGAAAAAATGCGAGAAATAAATGTGGTAGTTGTTATTATTAGTGAAATTTGCGGGGTTGTAAAAGTCTTGAGAACCCGAATAACCCTAGTTAAGTTGATGTTCATATTGTCCAAGTTTTACATCAGTTCACGTCAGGCTTGAATGCAATATAAGTTTATTTGTGTCTAAAGCTCTCACACTCGTTCATAGTGGTTATCATAAAACATTGAAGGTGATTTTCGTAACTATAAAAATTTCTTCACAACGTTTTATAAACTAGACTTAAACAACATAATAATATCTTTACCATTTCATCCCATATTGTTTCATTAGTCCAGAAAATTTATTACAACTTCTTAAAAGGATCTGTAGAAGGAATATACAATTATGTACTCTGTAGAGGAAAAAGAGTCATGGAAAACGAATTTGGTACTGTAGTTTTTCAAGTAATGATAACGATTCTTGAGGAGTAATGGTAAAGGTAAAAATAGGGATCAATCTATTTTTTTATTAATTACTATAAATCCAAATACAAAAATTGACAGGATAGGAGAAACAAATTTTGTTTCTCCTATTCTGTCAATTTTTTTTATTTTTGCCTATGGAAAGACAACCATGTAGATGCTACTAGATTTACTAAACATCGCAACACATATGTCGATACATCGAGAAATTGCGAAATATTGTTCACTAGAGAAATCGTCGAGTTCGTAAGAAAGATATTCTTAGAGAAACTTATCATATCAATTTGTGTCATAAGTTAAAATAGCACGATACGGAAACTTTGTGTAATGAAAGATGATGTAGTGACAAAATTTAAAAAGGGTATGCTGAGATGGTTTGGTAATATTATTAAGACAATATTTATAACCTAAGGGTTTTCGCGATTGTTACACGTTGAATTAAACAATTTTAACGGAAGTATCGCGTGTTTTATTTATTTTGTTGAACCTGACGTTTCGAACGCTTTGCAGCGTCCGTAGTCGCAGGAAGACTAAGGTCATATTTGTATTACATTAGTTATTCAAGAGGAGATGGTTGGCAAGTACAACCTGCTTGGCATCCAGTCCTAAAAATAATCAAGTCACAAACCCAGAGATCTACTATAAAACGTTCGGACAGTGTGAGCGATTTTTGTGTGAACATATATAATTAATCCATCCGTGCCGGCAGATGTAATAATTGAATAACTAATGTAAGATAAATATCACCTTAGTCTTCCTGCGACCACGGACGCTGCAAAGCGTTCGAAATGTCAGGTTCAAAAAAATAAATAAAACACGCGATACTTCCGTTAAAAATTGTTTAATTCAATGGTTTGGTAATTTAGAAAGAATGAATGACAAAAGAGTTACGAAAGAAGTGTATCAGGCAAGAGTGAATGGAGATTTCTGTAGGGGCCGCCCTCGACGCACGCATATAGATCAAATTGGTGGTGTGTAGAAAAAGGGCCATATCGAAAGCATCCAAAACCGAAGAGCATGCATGAAAAGGTTGATGAGTATGGAAGAAGCGAGAGGGGTATGTTGGGATCGATACACCTGACATTACATAGTCTCTGCCTACCCCAATGGGAGGCAGGCGTGATGATATGTATGTATGTATCTTATTTCAGTCAATACATTACAGTGGCAAACGCCTACTATTATTTATAAAAACAACGTTTTAGTAAAAATAAAAAAAATCAAGCACAGTCAATATCATGTATGTATATCTTCACGACAGGTCCCTTGTCAGGCAAGTAGAGAAAATTAAGCGCCGTAAGACGAGGTAAAAAACTTTTACCTATTTAAATCATCTTTACCATAGACTAAAATGTATTGACATAGACTTAGCCCCTAAACTTTCAAATAACTTAAATGAACTAAAAACAAAATTTGCCTCCTTAGAACAACGTATGGAGTATTATACTGACTAAATTGAACCGGCTTATCATTGGTGTTCCGAAAGACTGTAAAGTTAGTTACGAGTATGATAAGAAAGGAAAACTTTTAAGAGTACTGCCTTTTGTAATTTTCAGGGAAAAAAGCAAGTATTCCAGCAACATTATGGGAAAAGAAAATTACGTAAAATAAATTAAATTCATAAAAGTATAAAATAAAAAACTTTTAATAAAAATAAAAGGGTATTTACTTTTATAATTATTAAAAATAATATATTGTCACAAATCTTATTATACGCTTGTGCCTACATCATCAACCGTAATACTCGTGTTAGTTTAAATTTCATCCCCTTCAAATACCATTATCTTGGCCAATGACTTATTTTTGATATTTCTGATTAAACTGAAACTTTATCCATTTTTTTATATCATTTATATTAATGTTATTTATTACAGAATTTTCGCTTTATGAATTTTGGAGCTTTGAACAGGGAATTAAGAGTACCAACAATTATTTTAAAATTGAAGATGTATTTACGTATACTACCGACGTGACCAATATAATTGTAATATATTCTATACTTTGGGTAATTTTGTTATATATTTACGATTTCGAAGCAATAGAAAAATATATTAGCGTCGTCTCTATTTAACGAAAAAAATAGGTACGAGTATCTTGTTCTTGCTCACCTCGACTTCGATGTTTCGACAGATAATTCTACCCAAGCCTATATTTTTTGATTACTGAAGTAAGTTAAATATTTGCATTCTTAGACCTTCAGAAAACTGTGTCTTCTCTGTATTTATCTATAAATAAAAGAGTATCCCCTTTATCCCAGTACGGTGCACTTAAACGAAAACGAGACACACAATACCGTACATTTGTAATGGAATATGTTGACGTACGAGTACCTTGCAGTGTGAATATTTATATACAGTTATAACATAGAAAATTGTCATTATGGAGAACTTTGAAAATTGTAAGGGATAGAGAAATATGTTCTAAGCCGAACAGAGAATCCGACTCATTGAATTTAATTAAAACCCCATGACATTTTATTAAAATATTTATTGATAGTTTAAATTGTATGAAATAAATGTTACTATGAAACTGCACCTACAAACGAAATAAAATGCTGTGTATTATCGATCTCTATTCTCTATTTATAACTTCACATAAAATCCCTTGCGGGGTAGGCAGAGGCAAACGAGGGCCACGTGGCCCGATCCTTACACACCTCACTCGCTTCTTTCACATTCATTACTCATCTCATGCACGCTCGCCGGTTTCTAGGGCTCTTGACATCACCGTCTGATAGAACATGACCTGGTTTGATATCAACATTGCTGTCAGACAGAAATGCGTGCCGTCGACTCCGCTATCTGGCCTGTATCTGGCCAGTTGTCTTCAGAGAATAAGAAATATGAATGTGGGAATGACTTAGTGGTCAACTGTCTGCTTTATGCAGGTAAGCCGTATAAACAGCAGAATACCATCCCCAAGCTGTAAACACTAGTTTCAACAATGAAAGATGATTATATGAAGAAAGGCTTACAATTAAATGCGAAGAAAACCAGAACTAACACTAGGATTACGGTTGATAATGTATTGTTGGAGCAGGTGGAGGAGATTATATATCTTTAAAGCGCTTTTAGCAGCGATGGAAGTTACACTGCTGATAGCAATAGCGTGAATGAAGCGTTAAACTTTTAGGCAGCTGAAATCTAAGCCAGAAGGCAGAGCTCGCTGTACACAACGTGGTGCTAAGCCGAACGCTAACTTATGGATGTAAGAGCTGGGTATGGCAGAGAGAGCATGAAAGTAGAATAAATGCGGTCGAGATGAGAGCATTGCGCAAAATTTGTGACATAATGCTTGATGAGTACGTTCATAAAACTATGCTCCGTTGATTCGGATATGAAGAAAGTATACAGGATGAATGAATTACGAAACAGATAATACGAAAGTGGAAGGATGTAGAAGACCAAGACTAACCTCCTATGACCAATTTTTTTATACTGCGTCGGAAGGCAAACAAGCATACTGCTCACCAGATATGTGGTAGCCTATGAAACTTGTTAATACATTAAGTAACACTCGCGCGATGCCTTCTCTGCTGCTAATACAGCAACTCCTTAATAGCTTACTGGTGACCTCACTCACAGGCAGAAACATAACAACCCTCAAGGGAGGTGTTATTTGGCTGCGGTTTTCTGTGATCTGGACGTACTTCCCCAGACGGCTGCTTTGATGCGCCTACCTCTCTTAAAAATTGGTCGTGTTTTATCAGAAGGTGATATCAGGAGCCCCAGGAACCGGCGAGCGTGTATGAAAAGAGCTACGCATGTAAGAGAAGCTGGTGAAGTATGTAAGGACCTTCGTCTTGTGGCGTCTTGTGGCGCTCGGTTCCTTCTGCCTACCCTGCATGGGACCTGGCGTGAAGATAAACATACATAATATAATGGTTTCTATGGCTGTTATTCTATGTCCTGCATTATCGGAGCTGGTGTTACAAATTCATTAGACTTCAGTGACAGCATTTTTCGCTTTTTCGGAGGCGGTTTTTTCATTTTCCCGAGCAAAATTTTTTTTTTCAGAATTGTCGTCTAAAAAGAAAAAACTTAAAAATACAACTTTATCTAACTACAAAATTTGATTCAAATCTTGAGAGTCGTTTTCGAGACACACATGTACATATATAAAATGTCTCGTTTAAATTAAGAATATTTATGGTTATTTCACTTATTTAATTCGTTCACGAAGGTTACATTTTATTTAAAATCTTTAAATCTGTACGCTTTTAAAAATTGTAATAAAGTTTCATAGTAACATTTATTGATTACAATATTTCATAGCTTGTTCGTACAAAACAACATAGTTTTTTTAAACATACCCGATAAAATTTTGCGAGTCGTGAATTATTTTTTGAAATGTAACCTATGATGGCAAATGGGCTCATGTCCGAAACTGATGACATGTCTCTTTAGAGCATATTTTTTATATACTTAGAGCAACTCCTTTTAGAAGCTTACTGGTGATCTTACTCACACGCAGGAATACGACGATTTCACCAGGGAGTTTTGAATTTTGATACGGTTATCTGGGAAGTATAGGTAATTCCGCAGACGGGCTGCCTTGACGCGCCCTACCACTCTTAAAATATTTCTTTATCTCTCATTGTTTCTGTGTTTTGAAACAATATTCACTGTTCTCAATGTCACACCTGTATATGCTTCAAACAATAATAGAAACTTTCTTGAAGTTTGTAAGCATCGTAGAGTATATCTGGATACCATCAGACACCAAAGTTAGTATAAAATAAAATGATGAAATGGCGGGAGAGTTCTCAAGTACGCAAACGGCACATCGTTAGTCGTACAGTTTTCTTTTGTCTCAAGGGTTGAACGCTTGTTACGGCCGCTTTTGTCGGTGACCCCGGCCATGGCTGCCAAATAAATAGTGACAGAAGGTACACTAATCTTCAAAAAACCTTCATGTTTACGACTAGATTGTCCATAGTCTAACCCGCGCTTATCCCACGGGATTTTAGAACATTCTTTCTTAACAGATGTCTACATGCCCTAACAATTTGTATGCGATATGTTTAGACCCAGTGTTTGTGAACAGAAAGAGTTTAATCGACAATTTTTAAGCGCTATAGATATTTGTACCCAACTATAATACCCAATAGGAAGGGTTATGATTTTAGCAGTCTATGTATGTATGTTCACTATTATTACTAATCCGTTCGATGTAATGATTTCGAAGATATAGGCTCCATGATCGCCAATATAACTAATATGGTGGGTGTTACGTTAAAAAAAAGTATGTAACAATAACTGTATCATCGTAATAGGATTTTAAAACCTTTACGAGGTTTCTTTTAACATAAAATTTTTTCAAAGAAATCAATATTTTTGTTTGGTAATTATTGAAAACAATATTTTGAATCTTGATTTATTACAAACAATCGAACTTAAAGCTATTTATTTATTATCAACTTTACTGATGTACAGTAATTACACATGTTATGCAAAAAGTACTTGTGCTGACGAGTCTATTTTTCATTTTTTTATACAACGTCGGGAGGCATACAAGCATTCGGTCTACCTTATGTAAAGCAGTTACCGTAGCCTATTAACGCTTGTAACATATATCACTCGCGCGATGCCTCCTCTGCTGCTTACACAGCAACTCCTTAGGAGCTTACTGGTGACCTCACTCATACGCAGGAACACAACAACCCTCTAGGGACTTGTTATTTGGCTGCGGTTTTCTGTGAGGTGGAGGTACTTCCCCAGACGGGCTGCTTTGATGTGCCCTACCTCTCTTAAAACATCCAGACCAATACAAACAGACATTTTCATGCACACAAATGTTTGTCTTGTGTGGGAATCGAACCCACGAGCGTTGGTGTCAAAGTCGCGTCTTTCACGACTGAGCCACCGAGCTCGTCAAAAGTCTAGTTGATTACTTTAGCAAAAGGTGATTACTTTAGCACCAAGGGGCCGATTCGCGCATATGTGAACCTTTTGTGTGGATAAATAGGTATATCTATTATCTTGATCAAAAATTTACAAAAAAGCTATTTGCATATGTTTATCAGTGATTTGGTAACCACAGTACAAGCTATGCGTGGGACTAGATGACGCTGTGTAATTTGTTTGAAAATATTATTGAAAATCCAATGTCACTGAGATAGCTCGCCGAACGGGTAGATACGTGACGGTAAACGTCGTTGACGGTTGTGTCTGTTACAGCAATATTGCAATATCTTTTGAATTATTACAATTGTTAGAATAGCATTGTAATAGTTCAAAAGATATCAAGCAGTAAGAAGATTTTTTTGTCATCCCATCATATTCGTCTAAACGTTTTATGTTAACAGCTGAAGATAGGCCTGCCCCGTCGAATGAAGAATGGTTGCCAATGAAAAAGAGTGAAATACAAATTAAGGTAGAAAACTAAACCTCGAAATTAAAAAAAAAATCGTTTTGAACCTTGTATAAAAACGTTATCGAACAATATGAAAATCATCTGAGTTGTTCCAACTTAGCTGATTTTCTTAGGTCTCTCTCTTAGGTCTAAGAGAGTTTGCTGTGATGTAGACCCTTATATTCTACATCTTTGAGATTTTTCGCATTACAATAAGATACCTTTAGCTACCATGCCATAACTAAAATGTTTGTGCTCGTGAATTATTTTATCTGACACCCGCTTGATCTAATTATGAAAAAATAATTATTGTTACATTTTACCGACTGTGGCCACACTCTAATTTGTTAGTCATTCATTTAAATTTGAAGGAAATTAGTACTAAAAATATGTGAAGTTGCATCGTTTTAAGTATCATGAGGCCGTGATGTATGTAAAAAAATGTGATGTAAGTAAGTAATGTTTGAATAATGAGCGACAGGAGATTTATATGAAATGGAAGTTCTGTTACTCTATGCCACGACCTTCTTTTTACTTATTCATTGAGGTTTTTTTTCCAGGTACATAGAGTATGAAATATTTAGGCCACAATCTGCTAAGACAGGATTTTCCGACTTCGTCTTGTATTCTTACAAGGATGTTTTATTGCACTTCTTTATGAAGGTTGTGTTTTTTCTTTAGAGAGACGATGGAGTAAAGAAAGTATTGTAATGTCATAAAATAACCGTGTTTTAAAAATAAATTTTGCATGAATATTGTATACCTTTATATGTTGTATTTAAAGTTAAGATAGAAAGAGTGGAAGGCATATTGCCCTACTGTCAGCAGCAAATCATCGTTTACGACTAGATTTTTCTGTAGCCTTCTATAAAAGTATTAAGTTTCTTAATTAAGATTATAATCCTATTCAGTTCAAAAAGTGTATCTCTGAAATTTTCTGCGCTTTAATATCCGAAATACCCAAACCCTTTACCTTCTATAAATCCTTGGTCAAGGCCTATTACGTTTCTCTGACCTCTATTTTTCTCTTGATCATTAGCACATGTAATTTAAATATCTACGGTTGTTTTGGTAGAAAACTTAATGTATAATGTGGAATATTACAAACGTACAATTTTATGCTGAAAGGATTTTCTAATGGAATAACCATTACAGATCTTTTCTAGTCAACTATAGAGAACTTAAAAAGAGATTTAAGTGGTGGTGGCATGCATTATTGTCTTACGGTTAATAATTGCAAAATCAAAGTCAAGTCAAGTTCAAAATCTTTTTATTCCGTAAAAATGGCTACATTTGTGTGGAATTGTCACAATTTTTTTCCCTACCGTGCAGTTTATGACTAGGTGAGCACTGATAAAAATACTACCAAAAAACTCAGGCCTCCCTCTTTTGGAATCCAAACAAATTTACATAATTTATTAATTACATTATAATTGGATCGACTCACTCCCAGGCATTTTTATCATTAATATAGTCAGATACTTTATAATATGCCCTGCTACACAATTTGGCTTTAACAATAGTTTTAAATTTGTTTATTGACAATTATATTGCTGGGAAGTTTGTTATAGAACCGTATACATTGCCCTATAAAAAAATTTGTGGAGTTATTTTGTGGAGACGGCTTGCATGTAACACAAGATTATGCTTATATCTAGTATTTATGCTATGAGTATCACTCTTTTTACAAAATGAGTCTATGTTTTTATGGACATACAAAAGATTTTCATAGATATATTGCGATGCGACTGTTAAAATATTTATTTCTTTGAATTTTTCCCTAAGGCTCTCCCGGGGACCAAGTTTGTAGATAGCTATTATGGCTCTCTTTAGCAATAAAAAGATGGTGTTAATGTCCGCGGAGTAACCCCAAAGAAGAATTCCGTATGACATAATACTATGAAAGTAGCTGAAATAAACTATTCTAGTCTATTCCGTCAACATCAGTGAGCCGTCTAATAGTTTTCACAAGTACACTGTTTCCTACTGGCAACCATCTTAATTTAGAACAATTTACTCTGCGCCATCTGCCTGTTTTACAGAAATTTATAATATCTTTAAACTTGAGCCTGTATCGAAGGGATCTTGTCCTATTGCACTTTGGTTATTAAAGATCATTTGTGATAAATTTAGTGATGTTTATAATTATTAACTGATGACAATAATCAATATTAGTATTGTAAGTAAATAATACGCTAAATTAAAAGCTACAACAGTGTACTTTCAATTGTTTTATGTAACTGTTTATTTTGTGTTTTTTAATATGTGTTATTTAATTGTTGACTTTTTTATATGTCCTCCTATGTGGGTGTGGCTACTCTTACCCTACACTGAAAACCATAGCTGGAGTTACAGAGAGATCTCAGAAATAACGTCTGATATCAAGGCTAATTCTGACATATGTACTTAATATATTCCTATTGTTATTTGTAATTGTATTCGTGTTGTTAGAATAAACGTATTTCTATTTATGCTCCTTTCAATTTACCACGTAGATCTTTTAGTATGGACGACGTGAATATTTTATAAATTAGCTACTTTTATTTAATAATTATTAAATTCACTTTTATCGCTTAAATTAACTGTACGAATCAAATATACTCACATAATTCACACAGGCCTACAACATTATAACATACATGTAACTACATTAATATATGTATGTATTTATATTATTGTTCATTCCGAAATTGCACATTTTGAGTGTCGTGTTAATTTTGCGTTTAGTAGGTACATTATGCGCCAGAAGGTAATAAAGTTGTAATAAGGTCGATTTTGTACAAGAAATATGTTTTAAAATAGTAATGCCACTGGCCTCTAATGTCAATATGGGAGACTAAACATAAGTACTTAACATTTATGCCAGCCTGTTGATCTGTCCGTATTGAACGCACCCGAAAGCTTTTATTCCGAATCAACATTTGTAATATTAAACCTTTTTTGAATGATATGTTATATATAATCTTTTCTTTGATTGTCTCTGTTAACTCTGTGATAGGTCAATTGTCAAAATTAATTTATTTGTAAATATTTTTTTTTTAATTTAAGAGTTTAGACGATCAACCGAGAAACCGAGGCAGTCTGGAGAAAGATTCGATCAGAAGATATACTGTGAACCACGTCTGAGACCACCAGCCCCTACTGTGTTGGCTACGCGGTGAACCATCGTCATATTTCTCTCTTTTCCGATCCCGTGATCCTCCGGATACTTATTTAACTAAACATATTTAAATACCTCCAGCCCCTGCTGTGGACTACGGCAGCTGGCAACTGATATCGCTGCGGTATTGGACCACATGGCGGTCCCCACTGAATCCTCCAACTTCTACATCGGGATCTGCGTGCTGGCTGGTACATTGACATGCCCGTCTTTAGTCGCTGGTCCACTATAGTCGGCGGCCACTTACTGCATTCATCGGTGATACATATAGTGATCTTCGGATTAGACATTTTAAAATGCCGAGTTCTTAAAGGCCCTCTTTAGCCGAACTTTTAGTTAACCTTTATATGTATATATACTGTAAATAATAGCCCTAAATAAAATTGTAACTCTTTTTAGTACTCCGTTACTTTTATCTAGTAACATTTTACTTATGTTTTATCAAAAAATGTATGTGCTTACAATAAATTAACTTTCACTAACCAAATATT
The DNA here is from genome assembly GCA_947507595.1 of Pyralis farinalis. Lineage (NCBI taxonomy): Eukaryota > Metazoa > Arthropoda > Insecta > Lepidoptera > Pyralidae > Pyralis > Pyralis farinalis. The sequence continues at coordinate 18,553,404 of OX382272.1, forward strand.
ACATAAATCGTTTATTGTAATAAACCAAACATTTACAACACAAGGAAGGTAGCGGTGTGTATATTTCATAATATTTTCTCAGATAAAAAAATATTGTACTAATTAGTACCTACTCATACGGGAACTTGTAAAGAAATTTTGATAAGATTAATGATTTTCACAGTTGGACGAATATATTTTTGGTAGCTTTTGAACCGATTGGTGATCCAAAAGAAGCTTATTTGACCTTACTTAGTTACTTATCACATTACTGTCTGACGGTCTGACTGAAGATGTCCACTCTCTTGTGTCCTTGGTAAAAATTCAATAATCTAAAGTAAATAAAGGTGTATGTGGTTCACTATTAACTTTCAAGCCTAAGTTATACTCATCTGCACGTAGCCAACTTTGCTGCTTAAAAACGAGGCCCTAGCGAATGAGAGATATGACCCATCAAAGCAGCCCGACTGAGAAAAAATAACTTTACTTTACAGAAGTCCGCAGTCAAATAACAACTTTCTCGAGGTGTTAAGTAAGCTCTTGGTGAGTTGCTATGTTAGCGTCGGGGGTGGCATTACACAAGAGACACGTCTTGTATTGCGATCATAGGGTACGGTATCCACTTAACATCTTGTAAGCCGTTAGGTTGTTGGCATTTCAAAGTTGTACAAAAAGCTATAGTCACAAACGTAAAGCCCTTCTAAACAAGTGCCACCTCATTACATTACTTGAAAAAACATTCTATTTTAAATAACTAGACTTTACTAGGTTTTTTTAAACACATAGAACTGAATGTAAAAATAACAAAAATAAATATCAAAAAAATAATTTGTGTCTTCTGCGTAATTGTATCGACTCAGACCGCTCGGTATACTTTTTGACGGAATGCGCCGGGATGCAGAATCTTTGGTGACAATTGTCAGCTATGTAAATACATGAATTATTTGTGAAAATTTTCATGTGTTGACGTCACCTTAACACCATGCAACAATGTACATACCACATTTTCCCTTTGACTTCATCTGTTTGAGTAAAATGGGAAAGATATTACTGTATAAACGATACAATGTTTGGCACAGACAAATTTTGAACAAATTTATTACTAAAACATAGCAAAAGAAAAAATGATGTTAAGCATTTTTTTATACAACGTCAGGAGGCATTCAAGCATACGACCCACATGTTGTAAAGCGATTAGCGTACCCTAAAAAATCTCGTAATACATTAAAAATCATTCGCGCGATGCGATCTTTGTTGCTGACACAGAGACTCCTTAGGAACAACCCTAGGCGCAGGTACTTCCCCCGACGGGCTGCTTTGATGCACTTTACCAGTTCATGCACACAATTATTTGTCTTGTGTGAGAATCGAACCCACGAGGGTCAGTGTCAAAGTAACGCTACAGCGCGTTTCACCACTGCGCCACTGAGCTCATATTTAGCATTCGTACGTATTTATATCGTAGGTACTATCGTATGGAGTAAATTTGTTTACTGTTTTCAATACGTATCTACGGAATAATCTGTACGTTCTATATTTCTCGTATATTACGCAATAGTGTACATATGTGTAAATCTATAAAAACCGACAAAAAATAAACAAGACATCAATAGTAATTATAACATTACAAAATTTTCAGAAATGAATGTATCGATATTACTATTTCAAGACTTTCTTTCTTTTTCCTCGGCTTTTAAGAGTCGTATCGTGCTTTTGAATAGCCTATAAACCTTCCTCAAGAACTGGTACATCTAGTGCAAACAGTTTTTTTTGTTAAATCCGACAGGCTACGCCGACAGGTCTTCCCAGATATTAGCGCGTACAAACAAACTCTTCCACTATATATATTAGTACAGAAAGATACTCAATAAAGTAACTAAATTAGTCACGTAACTCCTCGTAATATAAATGCACATCCAAATAAGAATTTTTCAAAGAAAAAAATATGGTCCTAAGAGTGTGAAAGGATACGAGTGTACCGCCGAGGTGCTGTTAGTAATAGTGATGGCAAATCGTGAACGATTAACAAATGTCTATTTGCTGTAGAAACAAATTCATATAAGCGGGCATTGTGCTTGTTTATAATCCAAGTTAATATATGGCAAAAATTTTGATATTCAATGTTTATAATCAAAATTAAAATTTTACTCCATAAGAATTCTTATATGATTTCATTTATAATGGGTTGTGTCGGCAATTGTGAATTAAATTACGAGAGACTTAAAAGAGATTTTCAAGTCAAAAGAACTTTCAAGCAGCCCTTTGCTTTGATTTGTCCCTTTGTTCTCGTAATGAAACGCCATTTGTAAATGACTATCTTACATCCGGTGTAATGCTGTATTTAAATTACACCTCATTTTCATTTTTAAACCCTTTCATTTGAATTTTAGAGACCTTTTGTTTATGTTCCAGAGATTTTGTGATAAGACTTTATCAGAAGAATCACTTTACTAATCACTAGTACTAGTAATTTGTTTACAATTATTGTTCGTAGATTGCATGTATAATAATTTAAAAAAATTAACTAATTGCGTGTTTGAAGAAGTAACGAGCTTGGCGGGGATTGGGCCCGATTCCCATACAATGCAAGCACATATGTGTATGAACCAATCAGGATGTTTTCAAGAGAGGTAGGGCGTCAAAGCGGGCCCGACTGAGAAAGTACCTGTACATGTCTGTTTGTTTTGGTCTCTGTGTGTTAATAGAGGTGGGGTACATCAGAGCAACCTCTGTCTCAACGAAAATCGCAACTGAATTATAACTTGCTGAACGGTTGTTCATGCGAGTGAGTGAGGTTACTAGTAAAGAGTTGCTTGACAGAGTTTCTATCTATTAAAATGAAATCAATCACACTTTTTTGGTCATTCCGTCTCCATGTATACGTGTGAATAACCTTGTGTTGAAATAAAGTACTCGACACGAGGTTTCGTTCCATACATAAGTCTAGAATTGAGTTACTTGCTTCGTTAACTCTTATCTTCATAGGGACCAAGAACAGCTTCATAGCTGTCTCGTTTGGTCACAACCCATCCATTTAAATCTCAACATATAATCACTCATTTATTCCTTTCAGCTAAATCCAGAACATCCCTCACAGACTTCACAAAACTTCTCTAGTTCTAGGTGTGAAGATATCTTGGGCACGCGCTAACCTTACGGAAGCGTATGCTGCAACCAGAAATACTCGCGTGATGCCCAGTTTTATACGAACCCAGAGAAGTCTAGGCAGGGTCGGACTGGGCCGGAAGGGCCCGGGTGGCTAAACACAAGCCCGGGGCCCGAGACTAGATGATGATAGATGGGATACTATCGGAAAATACTGAGATATACAAATTGAGATAAATAAATTATAAAAATTAATTATCAACGATGTAATAAATTAATAGGTACGGACAATAGCACATCAGGTTACCCACTACCAGTATAAAATGACTTCCCTTAATATGCGAGTTTCATATAACCCGAGCTCAGTTCAAGGTCAAGATATAGTAACCTGATAGATATTCCAATAATTATGAATTACCTATATTATACACACATTTAAGAAATCCGTTCTTTGTAAATTGTTAGACATAAGAGACTAATATTAATTATATAGTCTCTCCTCTACCATTAATGGGTTAATTTTTTTTCGTATTTTTTAATACATATGAACATTACCTACTACATACCTTAAAATATTGTTTTTGTTTTTAAATTACACTTACATAAAATAGCAACCTTTGAGTGCTTGGTTACTTTTGCAATGATGTCCTATTATTGGCCTTTGTATTATATATAACACAATTCAAACATGTATATTAAATATGGGATGATGGCCCTATGGTCTGGGGTTGACCAGGACGATCATGCCAGTGCTGGTGTAGGTGTCGTACTCTCCTCTCGCTTAGCCACTGGTGTAAGAGATTACTGTTTGGTAGGGCCTAGACTTCTCGGGGTTCGTATTAAACTGGGTATCACGCGAGTATTTCTGGTTGCAGCATACGCTCCCGTAAGCTCAACGTGTGCTTAAGAACTGGAGAAGTTTAGGGAGTCTCTGAGGGATGTTCTGGACTTAGCTGAAGGGAATGAAAGAGTGATTATGTGTGGAGATTTGAATGGATGGGTTGGGACCAAGCGATACAGCTATGAAGCTGCTCTTGGTCTATATGGAGATAAGAGAGTGAACGAAGCAGGTAATTCAATACTAGATTAATGTATGGAACGAAACCTCCTCGTGTCGAATACTTTATTTCATCATACGGATATTCACACGTATACATGGAGAAGGAATGACCAAAAAAGTGTGATTGATTTGTTTTTAATAGATAGACGTCTCCGAAATGTTATAATGGATACAAGAGCCTTTAGAGGCCCCACTCTTGAGACAGACCACTACCTGGTGGTAAGCCGGTTTGTGGGCCTTTTTAGGAAGTGGAGGCACTGGCGAGTGCGTATCCCTTTCGGAGATCATGAAAGGATAATGAGCGAAAAATTGCAAGATGAAAGTGTAAGGAGAATGTATGTGCATCTAGTAAGTGAGAGACTTGCAAATGCAAGCCTCTCCGGCTCAGATGTGAATGATTGTTGGAAAGTTTTGAAAGAAAGTATGGTGGATAGTGCAAAAGAAGCTTGTGGATACGCAAAGAGACGTAAAACAGCGAAAGGAGATGCCTGGTGGGATGCGGAGGTTGAATCCTCCGTAGCAAGAAAGAGGAAAGCGTGGCTGGATTACGTATCATCTTTGCCCTTAAATGAAAATATGAGAGAAAAGAAGAAAGAAATGTACCATCTATGCAAGAATGAAACCAAGGCTTTAGTGAAAGAGTAGCGTGAAAGACAAATTATGAATGAGGAAGAGAGGCTGACGAAAAACTTCGAGGCAAATACCAAACTCTTTTAGAGAGAGGTAAAGAAGTCTCGGAGTGGTTCATCGGCATCCAGAATGGATAAGATAAAGTCTAAAGCTGGTATCATTCTTGCGAACACTCAGGAAGTGTTAGAACGGTGGAGTGAATATTTTTAAGAAATGTATGAGTATGCCTCGGACGCTGACAATGAGAGTGAGTCGGATGCTTACTCCACGTTGACGGCGTCCGACGAAGGCATAACTATGGATGAGATCGAATGGTCGATACGAAGCTTGAAAAATGAAAAATCAGCGGGAATTGATCTGATCACAGCTGAGATGATCAAATTAGGTGGCACTTACGTCCGGGACGCCTTCTGGTACTTATGCAACCTATGCTGGAGAACTGGAAGGGTCCCAATGGACTGGAGACGCGCAGTCATTGTGCCCTTGTATAAAGGCAAGGGGTCACGCATGGACTGCGCCAGCTATAGGGCCATCAGTTTGATCAGCTTAGCAGCAAAAGTATATGGAAAGGTGATTGAAAGGAGAATGAGGATGAAATCCGATGAAATGCTGTGGGACGCACAAGGAGGTTTCCGAAATGGAAGGGGATATACGGATCAAGTTTTCTCGCTCCGCAATATCGTAGAGAAGCATCTGGCCATAGCCAAAAGGTTTTCTGCGGTTTTGTGGATATTGAGAAAGCCTTTGATAGGGTTGTGCGAAAGGAACTGTGGGAAATATTGCCGAGATATGGGATTGACGGTTCACTGCTCCGTGCTGTGCAGTCCACTTACAAGGATGGCTATGTGTGCGGATAGATGGTGGCATGTCACCCTGGTTTAATGTCAGAATTGGTGTCAAACAGGGTTGCATGCTATCTGCTAGGCTGTTTATCCTGTATCTCGATAGTTGTCGGCAGAGAATAAGGTCAACGAATGTGGGATTGCGCATGGGTGACCTAGTGGTGAACTGTCTGCTGTATGCAGACGATGCCGTGCTATTAGCAGATACACCATCTGAACTGCAAAAAAACTGGTCACAACGATGAAAGACGAATGTATGGAGAAAGGCTAACTACTGAATGCGAAGAAAACAAAGATAATGGTGTTTAAAAGAGAAGAATCCAGAACTAATGTAAGGATTACGATTGATGATGAAGTGTTGGAACAAGTGGATGAGTTTGTATATCTTGGATGCGCTTTCAGCAGGGATGGAAGGTATACCGCAGATGTGGAAAGACGAATGAGTGATGGGAATAGTGTGAATGGAGCGTTGGGAAAACTTCTTGGCAATATAATCCTGAGCCAGAAGGTACAACTCGCTATACACAATGCAGTGTTGGTCCCAACGCTAACTTATGGAAGCGAGAGCTGGGTATGGCAGAAAGAGCATGAAAGTAGAATAAACGCGGTCGAAATGCGAGCGCTGCGCACAATTTGTGGCGTAAGGCTTGTAGACCGTATTCGCAATGATGATGTTAGAAACAGAGTTGGTCTGAAAGAGAGCATCGGTGTTAAAATAAGAAGAGGCATGCTCCGATAGTTCGGATATGTAGAAAGAATGCAAGATGAAAGAATGACGAAGCAGATATACAATGCAAAAGTGGAAGGATGTAGGAGCCGGGGAAGGCCAAGACTTACCTACCATGACCAAATTGGTCGTGTTCTATCAGAAGGCGATGTCATGAGCCCTAGAAACCGGCGAGCGTGCATGAGAAGAGCAATGAATGTTAAAGAAGCGAGTGAGATATGTAAGGATTGAAACACGTGGCGCTCGGTTCTCTCTGCCTACCCCGTAAGGGATTTGGCGTGAAGTTATAGATAGATATATTAAATATAAGCTGTTGGATATCTCAATCAATAATAAAATAATAAGTACAACAAATAATACGAGTATATAAAGCTAGCCAGCCAATATTTTTTTTTTAAAGAGGAGAACTTTCATCTATGCAGTTAATGACTCGATCATAAAAGCTGCTGTCCTCGTCATCCTTGATTAGATCTGATCCTGTGTTTAATATAATCAACGAATCCAACAGTGCTTGCCCCAGTAGAGAGCGAAGTCTCGTTTTAATGCGCTTCAAAGCTGAAAATCATCTCTCAGAAGTCACTTGCGTGAATGAAATTGTGAGAATTACACAATATGCAACTTATAAGGTGATGTACATGCCGATATCCATGCATGTTATACTGTGATAAAAGTTTACATGCCCATGGTATGGTATGCAACTTTGACAGACGTCCAAACCACTTCTGAAAAAACACATGGCGTCCTTTGTTGTTTGGTCTAAGACATCTTCGTCGTCTTCTTCTTCACTTTGTGAATCTGAGTCTTACTTATGTTGCCTAGAAGAAATGAGCTCATCCCAAAGAGTTTTAGACAGTTCATGAAAATTATTTGCAAAAGATTACAGTTCTTTTGACAGCAACTCTCGATCGACATTTGCAATTGATGCGACAGACTTTTTAGTGCCTCATTAGGAATCCCATTTTCGTTGACTTTCTTGAAGTTTTTCGGGTCCAAACAAGCGGCATCTTTCATTAAATCTTTGTTGCAGATTAATTTTTCCAAATTTTTCATTTATTTTAACTAAAGCTGTATTAATAATGACTTTGTAGACAGAAATAGAATAGAATAAGAAACAATGTAAAATGTAATGCGTTACGCTATAATGATACACGTCTAAATAAGTTGATTCGATCAAAAGTTATCGCAGTTCAGCAAAAAAATCAGAACTATTTTCAGGAGGTGGCTTGCTCCGGTTCAAATTTCAACCATTTTTCGAATTTTTCTATTCCATTTCTCTTTAATTGTATGAACGGACTATCTGATCTAGTTTTAGTTACATTTAGGTCGCAAGAGCTGGGACCTAGCCTGCGCGGTATCCTGCGGTTTCCGCAAGCCAGGCCCGTGGGGGGCCCGCGAAGGCTGGGGCCCGGCTGGCAAATGCCACCTTGACTATATGGCCAGTCCGACGCTGAGTCTAGGCCCTACCAAACAGTAATCTTTTACACCAGAGGCTAAGCGATAGGAGAGTACGACACCTACATCAGCATTGACATTATAGCTCCGATTTACCCCGGACCATAGGGCCATCATTCCACCGGGCTTTGTCACACACAAATCATCTAAGCTTATCTCATTCATTACGTCTCTCTCCACTCCACCTTTCATATTCCACGTGCCTATGCAGCACTCGAATCTCCTCTACTCACCGGAACTGCGTGGTAGGTGGCGGTCCCCACCGCCACATGCACCTATGTTCGCTCCAACGTGTGCGGATCGGTGCGCGTCACCTCCGGGGAGCGTCCTAACCCGTAATTTTTTTCCTAACCTTAGTGGAATACCGGCTCTTCTTGCTCCAGGAGCACTTACCCCTATGACAGTGATGTTATAAAAGGAGGGTAATGTTTTTATCCTTTTACTAAATAGAAAATATTATTAATTTTTATTATAGAAAGTATTGTATTACAATAGGTACCGAATTCATAGTCCTTACATAAACATTTATATTTAGAAAGATTTTTTACTTTAGAATCGTCATACAATGTTTATTGGAACACAGTCAGTAAGCATACATTATTTACTATTTTTAACCAAAACTTCTTGGAGCTCTCGAGTATGGATATATTAAATAAGTTTGAGAAACAAGTGTGAGACTCGTCATCCTGGATACGTCCCGTATGAAAAACTGGTTACAATATCAAAGGTCAGACTTTTCCTCACGATGTACTGCCGCCATTGACGAATAAAACATGATGATTATTGTTAACGCGGGCGGTGCTTTGGAAGCAGCTGATAATTATAAATTTATTATTTTTTACTTAACGCGGTGACCACAAAAGTTTTTGAACTATGACAGTTCTTAGTCAGTAACTCCTCTTACAAACTAAATACAAATTTAATGGAAATATGGGAATTAAATTTTGTATGGAAGACGAGAAATTCCATTCAGTACATTCCTAGTTAGGATATAAATCTTTTAAATATTTGGCAAGCATATATGTATATGTGCATGCCAAAACGACTTTAATCAAGATATTACTGGCGCTACGAGTGCATTAGAAAAATTGCTTCAAATTTTTCATGCTGAATTATGTTCATACTTTTCTCGATTTAGTTCACACTATAATGTTATTTGTCGATATTTTATTTATTTTCTATGTCTACAAGTATCATAATTCTGTTAGCGTGTGATATGTTTATCTCTACACTCTTGTAAATGAGTAAATACATACACTATGCTATGGCAAGAAAATAAGTAAATTGTATAATAAGTAAATTGTCAATTGATCAGAACAACAGCATCGGGAACACTTATTGAACAAGCCGTGGTAATATCCATCCTTCACTTGTGGTGGAAGATACAAGTATGCGCGTTCACCACTAAAAATGCCCCATTTGATGTAGTCTCTCATGTTCATAACTCTATTGCCAAGAGTGTAAATAGTCTACGTCAAGATCTCCAATGAAGTTCAGTTCCGAAGTCACCTGGAGGAGAAGATCAAGTTGGTGTACGAGAAATTTGGTGTGTTGAGCATAACAAAACAGTTCTACAGTTCGGAGTAAAGACATTAGTTATCAAGTCACAAGTCCAATCGTACATGATGAGAGACGTGAGAGTTGTTCAAGATCCTAAGCTCATATCTGGCATTGCACCTTTGAGGTTAAGAAGAGATTTTCCACCCTTTATGTGTTCTATCGATTGTTTAAAGGTTCCACGGAGTCGTACGATATGATGTCAGGAGACTCGTTGTATAAACGCATCGCTCGCCGATGACTTTTAATTCATTTATGACACTGGAATCGCAATGGTCGTCTACTGCACCATTCTAGACAAGTTTTGTAAATAAACTTTTTGCCAAGATTTTTCCAATGAACTACAGCGTGAAATTCTTCAAAAAAGGCGTGAAGATGTTCTTACAGGGTTGGCAATTATTTCCCGCCCTGGGAGTTGGTGGCGGAGGTGCTCGCCGAAGTGCATAGCTTCGTCGCTAGTAGGAGGGCACTCGGCGAGCGCCCCATGTTGGAGGAAGTGGGGCGGTATCGCCAGCGAGGGCATTCAGAGATGATGCGGAGGTGGGGGGAGGACCTGGCGCAGCCGCGGTATGGAGTCCGCGTTGCGGATGCGCTACGCCCGGTCCTGGAGGCGTGGATGCGCCGCAGGCGCAAACCCCTCACCTTCCGCATAGTGCAGGTGCTCACCGGGCATGGGTGCTTCGGTGAGTACCTGCACCGGGTCGCGAGGCGGGAGGAACAGCCGGGCTGCCACGATTATAGCGCGGCCGAGGACACTGCCCAACACACGCTGGAGCAGTGTCCGGCTGTCCGCGCTTGGAAGCTAGGACCTCTCGCTCCCGAGCGTGGTCCGCTCCATGCTCGGGAGTGACAGTGCTTGGCAGGCGATGGCCTCCTTCTATGAGACGGTCATGTCCCAGAAGGAGGCCTCGGAGCGGGACAGGGAGGATGATCCCGAGGCTGTCCCGCTCCGGAGACGGCGGACGGGAGTGCGGCGTAGGCGCTACGCGCACCTATTGCCGCCTCCCTAACTTGTGGGATTAGGGGTCAGGATGGGAACCTGGCCCCATAATGGTCCCGCCGCCGGAGGGGCTTTCCCAATTTGCCGGGACGGCCCCTAGATTGAAGAAGTCCGGCCCCTTCTGAGGGGCTGGCCAGTCGCAGTGGTGTCCTGTTGCTGACAGATCCGGGGTACCACACCAACGCAGCCGATGGCTTTTCGCGGGGTCGTTTAGTGGGTATATTGTCGGACAGCACGGGGAGTACCACACTAGCACTGGAGGCCACCCAGGCACCGGTGGTGTGCGTAACGCATTTTTCCCCGCGTCACAAAAAAAAAATAATAATAATAATAAAAAAAATGGGTTGGCAATTATTTAAAAAGTTATTATGTATATCAAACAAACGGCGCATAGGCGCACGGCTACTTGTATTGGTGCGGCACCTCGTCAAAGCAACTAATGGAATAGATTGCAAAGACCGCACGTGCGTCCTGGTTGGCTCACGTATACATATGCTGTTATTGATGTCAATACAATCGTACTTATGTTAATCGTACTAAAAATCATGAAGTAATATTTTTGGTAAAAGCAGTGTAAACATCGGATCCAACCTCAAGGTACTATCGGGTTATGCTAATAAAACAACAAATATATCGGTAAGGAAGTAAAGTTTATTGAACAACTTAGACTATAATGATAACTGCTGTGTTTTGTTCGCGCGATTCAGAAATTGCGTATTGTATAAAGATTTTAATATGAAGCGGAGTCGATAAGAAGATTGTTACAGTGTCTGTTTATGTGAATGTAAGTATGAAATTATTATCATCAAAGCTCGTATATAATTTTAATTATTCATTTTATTAATACCATATTAACTAATTAATTACATTTCATTTGTCGTTCCGCCCACCAAGAACGTAATGAGAACTCTACTTAACGTTCTTAATTCGACATACCGCCCACTCATGGTGGTGTAGTAGGTCAAGGGGGTGTAAAGCTATATACAATAATAAGCTGACATGATTTTGAACATAATTTGAAAGAGTAATAAATACTAAGATAAAAACCATAAATACAGAAAACAAATATAATGTACATTTAATCTGTTACTGGCAAAATACATAACTTTGAAATAGACCTTTCGAACAAAGAACCATTGCATTTTAAAGTTATTACTCTAGTAATCGCGTCCAATCCAGGATTCTTAATTACTTTGCCAAGTAACCCTCGCGCCGGAGGAAGATTATCTTCCTTTACTAAAACTATCTCATCAATTTGCCGTTCAGGGATTAGGTCCTACAATTTGACCATTTTATCTCTGCAAGCAATACACTTAATATTCATTTGACCACCTGCGCCAGAAATCCCGCACCATTTTGTGAGTCAATTGCCATCGTTTTAATGAGCTAATATTGCTTGTTTCATAGTTACGCTCTGGTAAGATAACTAATGACTCACCAACCAAAAAATGACCAGGTGTTTATGGCCACGGGTCCTCATGATCATCAGGCAACATAGACAATGGTCTAGAATTTAGATAGGCTTCAATTTGAGAAAGTATAGTAGCCATTTCCTCGTAAGTGAAAGTAGATTCACCGATGATGCACTTCAATTGAAATTTGGTGGATTTCACACCCGCTTCCCATAGCCCACCGCAGTTTGGTGCACGGGGAGGTATGAAATTCCACGTGACATTGTTGTTATTAATTCACTCTCGAATTTCTAAGGCGAAAGATGAATTCTCAGCAGCGACCAGCCTGTGTAGCTCTTTGGATGCACCCACGAAATTCGTCCCATTGTTGCTTCAAATGTCACTTACGTGGCCTGTTCTAGCAACAAACCTTTTAAAGCCGGTATAAAAAACCTTGAGGTGTCAAATCACTGATGACTTCCAAATGTATGGCTTTAGTGACCATACAAAAGAAATGACATATGTAGCCCTTGTGAGAGAGATTACCACGTCTCTTGGCTATTCGTATATTTATACGAATATGACTGAGAAGTCGACACCGCTGTTAAGAAAAGGGCGTGCTGGCAATTGGCCCATTCTTTGTCACTGCTGCGTGTCAAATACATACAACATATTTACGTATATAGGCTTTCACATTACGTTTAGCAGAGATTATTTAATACTGAGCACGCAAATAATTCAACATCATGGATCATCCACCATGCAACGTCGTCTTAGGAACTTCATGTACAATTAAGTTAGTAAAATGACTTTTATGGTGCAGAATGATTGGATGTTTGATATCCTCAGAAATATTAGCATTTTGAATTCTGCCTCCAACTCTCAAAATTCCTTTTTCATCCACGAAAGGGCATAAAGACTTTTTTCGGTTGTCTCTGAATTACGCATTTTGACACTGTCTTATGCAAATCTTTTTGCAAATTGCTAAGACTAGTAAATCTTTTGTTGTAAATTGTATTCGATTCTTTAATAAATTACCTGAAACAGTTCTGTCCTTGCCTGACAATGTGTTCAAAAGGCACATCAAAAATTCTGCATGTAAGAAGGGTTATTACAGTATCGATGAATATATGATTGACAGAGATGTCTGAATATGACATATATTAATATACCTTTAACTAATGTACCACTTGTCATCATTACACACTATCATAAATTTATTGTAATAGAAATTGACGATTTGAAAAGAGACCTATATTGGCAAGTTTCTGTTGGCATTTCTTCTCCGCCAGTGTCAATTTTTAAAATGCTGGTAAGTTAAAAAAGAAATCAAAACTATGAAAAATTAATAAAATACAATATTGAGAATGTAAGATGTGTCAAAGTGCCCGTCAGGGTCTAATGGCAAATAAATATTTTTTATTTTATCTCCCACTCAAAGTAGAATTAAATTTGCTAACTTTTTTTTCCTAGTGAATGCAGTGCATTTACATCTATTTATGTTAAGAGTTTGAGCTTATTAATATTGCAGTAATCAACGAGTTTACTCAAATCCATTTGAAAAAGGTGATGATCAAAAGGGGTCAGTAATACTGCGATATTTTATTTATTAGGTCATCAACGATCATATTAAATAATCATAATCATTATAAATAAAATTATACGTATCCGTAATACGAATGTAATAAAATATAACTGTGTAATTCAGAATGTCACATAAACATATTTCAATCGGCTGAGCTTTGTAACGCAATAACAAATTTATTGAACCAGTGAAATGGTTAAATTTCAGCGTTTTTCAAGGAAATGTAAATATTTTGCTGAAGTTACCGGCAGGTATAATTTAATTTCATTTGGGGTGAGTCGGGTTGATTATAAATTTAATTTATGTAGGGTCTGACGTCAGAGTCGTTTGGTATTCACGTGGCATGCGATTTATCGACTGGCCCGTGACGAGACGTAGGGGTTTGTTCGTTATTTTTGGGGACACATTCGGATATCTATGTGAGGGTTCAAATATTTTGGCATTTCCAAGATAATGTACTAGAACTATCGAGTCAATAAGCAACAATATTGAATTATTGGTTTATTCAGACATATTCTTAGCAAATGAAAAAATATGTTTGTTCATGAACAGCTAAAAGTTATCTTTTACAAACAATTGTCGAGCGCGGTGGGGGAATGATTAGCAATGTTAATTTTACAACACCAAGGGTTCGATTCCCATACAAGACAAAAATTCGTGTGCATGAACATATCTGTGTATCTGTTAAGCCTGGGTGTTTTCTATGTTTTATACGTCTTCTTCCTAGCGGTATCGCGTTTTCTAATCTATTAAAAGTGGAAATCGGACCTTTCGTAAGTTTTTTTTAATCAAAGTCGGGAGGCATATGTGCATACGGCTCACCTCATGTAAAACGGTTACCGTAGCCTATAAACGTATGCAATACGTTAAGTATCACTCGTGATGCCATCTCTGCTGCTAATCACAGTAACTCTATACGAGCTTTCTGGTGACTTCACACACACGGAGGAACACAACGACCCTCTAGGGAGTTTCTATTTGGCTGCGGTTTTCTGTGAGGAGGAGTTACTTCCTCAGAAAGCCTGCTTTGTTGCGCCCTATCTCTCTTAAAGTTTTTTAATTTACATTTTTCGAAATATAATCCCTCGAATGTGCTATAATTTATAATTTCTATTTCAATAAATTTATGATAGTGTATAATGGTGACAAGTGGTACATTAGTTAAAGATATATCAATATATGTCATATTCAGACATCTCTGTCAATCAGATATTCATCGATACTGTAGTAACCCTTCTTGCATGTAGAATTTTTGATGTGCCTTTTGAACACATTGTCAGGCAAGGATAGAACTGTTTCAGGTAATTCATTATAGAATCGAATACAATTTACAACAAAAGATTTACTCGCAGCTTCCTTACGAAGTCTTCCTTCCCCGACGAGCAGTGATAGTTACAAATGTGCACTTTAATTCGATAACACGATTTTAGTCTTAGTGTATATGCATAGGATTTAGACCAGGGACCAGCCGGTAAATAATCTGGCTCTTTATCTACTGCCTAACATCACTTCACTATATGTATTACAAGTAGTAGTAATTTAGAAATTTTATAAGTAGTTAATTGACGAGCTCGGTGGTATTACTTTGACACCAACGTTCGTTGGTTCGATTTCCACACAGGACAGGACAAACATTTGTGTGCATGAACATGTCTGTTTGTCTTGGTCTAGGTATTTTAAAGAGAGGTAGGTCGTATCAAAGCATTCTGTCTGGGGAAGTACCTCCACCTCACAGAAAAACGCAGCCAAATCACAACTCCCTAGAGGGTTGTTGTGTCCCTGCGAGTGAGTAAAACGACACCTTAATTAGATTAACATTATATTGCGTGGTAGTGTGGAACTTTCTTGCACTGGATTGGCTTTTCTATTAGAAAAGTTTTTGCTGTTCAAGGAAATCAATTTCGTACGTAACACGTACGGGAATTCGATTTTAATTTGAACAAATTGGTCGCGTGTTCGATGTAATTTAGGAAATGTAACTTATATATACACAAAGTTTTTACTTGCTGTGGGTATATTAAGCACTTATCTCATTTACGTTGAAAGTAAATAATAAGTAAAAATAATATTTATACATGACTACAGTTGCTTATAAGTAATAATATATAACCATGCTGTCATTTGTTTCATGAAGCATAAACATGTAACATTAGTATTTATATTTTAGACATTTAACTCATATAAAAGTCTCTTCTGAAACTGCATCAAGTGGTAAGTTATTCAAGCTCAAGATAAAAAAAGAACAACATTTCATTGAGTTGACTTAGTAATTGCCTACTAAGTACTGGAGTTGAAACAAACTTGACTATCGATAAGAGTGACGTTGAAACAGCAGACTAAATACTCAGATAGTTTTACTACAATAATAAATCACAAACTTGTTCGGAACTTGTACGGATTTTCCTTCCCCTAAATGTCTTTTGAATTGTAGAACGCAGACTATTTACCGTATAAGTTGCGACATATCGGTGAAATGGCACCATAAGGAGGAATTGATATAATATTTTAGGGTTTCGCATAAAAAGTAACAAAGAAACCCTTGTGGTGGTCTGTCTATCTGTTCGTTCGTGTGTCTATCACAGTACCATATCCAACCATTATCTCAGAAGATTATGAAGCAAAAAATCTGATTTAATAGCAGTTGACAAAATGTACCAAAGGTAAAGATAAATTCTACAAGAAAAATAAAATTTCTAACTGGAAAAAATACTTATTTTACTTGAGTTACCAACTTTTACTTTAGTTCAATTAGAAAACGGGAAATTACATAATCGATGAACGTCTAATACAAGGTAAATAAAATAGTATTTCAGTGGCTACCAAAAACTAATTATGAATTATCTAAAAATGTACATATTATATTATATCCCACCATTGTAAAGCAGCGACCAGCGAAAAGTCAGAAATAACTACAGTTGATTATACTTTAAGAAGAACATACGTACCATCGCGCCTTTCTTATATTTATACAACTAAATGAAAATTGTCATTAAAAATAATAATTATTAGCTTTATAAATTACATAATAAGACAAATTGTAATTTACGGTAATGTTTCAAAAAGCATAAAAGTTAATAACGGGCATAAATTTTTGTGATAATCAAAAATCTTATCGTGTAACTTTGTTTGTGAAGGAACAAATTCGAAATGTGGTTCATAAAAAGTAGGCCGCAAGTTACTTCTAGTTTGGGTCAGGTTTAAGTACCTATAGATGAAGAGAAATGAAATGTATTCAACTAGCGCAGTTTCGTAAACGAACTAAGTTATACGGTGCAAGAAATGTACGAATCCCTCGGTGCGCGGATTTGACTGGTACTTGACTGCATTGTATAAATGTAAATCTGATATTATAGATTGAAGCGAAACATACATCAACGTTACACTCGAAATTGTGTGTCCGGGACATTGAGTTTATTTAAACTCTATGTTCCGAACATTTGCTTTTTCTTCCTTGCTATTCATCATCATATCAGCCGAAAGACATCCATTGCTGAAGATAGGCCTCTCCCTTAGGCTTCCACAGCGATCGATTCTGTGCTATTTGCATCCAAGGCTCCCTGCGATCTTCACAAGATTGGCTCTCTCCATCGCACGCTGTGCAACTTTGAGCTTTCGTATTAGGCCAAGTAAGGGACCACGTTTCTGTGTCATAAGTCTTAACTGGTAACACACACTGGTCGAAGACTTTCGTCTTGAGACATTGAGGTATTTTGGAACAGAAAATCTTTCGCAATTTCTCAAACGATGCCCATCCGAGTTGGATTCGACGAGATACCTCTTTATTCGACATAATCTTCGTTTTGTCCATGTTCATTTTAGGACCCACTCGTTGGGATGCTCTATCGAGATCTTCAAGCATTACGTTTATCTCCTCCAGCGATCTCACTATGATGACTATATTATCGGCAAATCAAAGGTGAGCAATATACTCGCCGTTGATATTGATGTCGTATTCTTTTAAGTCAATGTAAGTAAACATCTTCCAATGCAGCCGTGACAGTTTCGGAGAAACAACGTCTCCCTGTCTCCCTCCTCTCTGCAATTGAATAGGTTTTGTACTCTAGTCCTGTTGTCTGATCGACATGGTCACGTTTTCATATATACTTCTCAATACTTCGATATACCTATAATCAATGCGGCACCGCTGGAGAGACTGGAGCACATTCCAAATCTCGATCGAATCTTAGGCCTTCTTTCTTACTTCACGCCAAATCTCTTGCGAGATCAGCAGAGAGAATCAAGCGCCACGTGACTCGATCCTAACATACTTCACTCGCTTCTTTAACATTCATTGTTCGTCTCATGCACGCCCGCCGGTTTTTAGGGCTCCTGATATCACCTTCTGATACAACACGATCAATTTGGTCATGATAGGTAAGTCTTGGCCTTCCTCGGCTCCTACATCGTCCCACTTTCGTATTGTATATCCGCTTCTTCATTCTTTCATCCTGCATTATTTCTACATTTCTAAACCAACGGAGCATGGAGCATGTCTCTTCTTACTTTAACACCGACGTTCTCTATCAGAGCAACTCTGTTTCTAATGTCATCATTGCGAATACGGTCTACAAGCGTTACGCCATAAATTTTGCGCAACGCTCGCATTTCGACTGCGTTTATCCTACTTTCATGCTTTCTCTGCTATACCCAGCTCTCGCTTCCAAAAGTGATCGTTAGAACCAGCACTGCATTGTGTATAGCGAGCTGTGTCTTCTGGCTCAGGTTTTTATTGCTAAGAAGTTTTCCCAACGCTCCATTCACACTATTCCCAGCACTCTGTCATCTTTTCATACCTGCGGTGTATCTTTCATCCATGATGAAAGCGCATCCAAGATGTACAATCTCATCCACTTAGTCCAATACTTTATCATCAGCTGTTTTCTTCGGGTTGCAAGTTGCAAAGGTTGCATTCAATAATAAACCTCTCTCCATACATTTGTATTTCATCATTGTGATCAGTATTTGGAGTTCAGATGGTGTTTCTACTAATATAACGGCATCGTCTGCATATAGCAGACAGTTTACCAATAGGTCACCCATGCGCAATCCCACATTCGTTGACCTTATTCTCTGCAGACAACTATCGAGATACAGCCTAGTAGATAGCATGCAACTCTGTTTGACACCAATTTTGACATCAAACCAGGGTGACATACCACCATTTATCCGCACACATGCTGAGTACTTGATATAAAAAATAATAAAAAAATGTAAGTGGACTGCAAAGCCCGGAGCAATGAACCGTCAATCTCATATCTCGGCATTATGTCCCACAGTTTCTTTCGCACAACCTTATCAAATGCTTTCTCAAGATCCACAAAACCGCAGAAAACCTTCCGGTCTATGGCCAGATGCTTCTCCACGATATTGCGGAGCGAAAAACTTGATCCGTACATCCCCTTCCATTTCGGAATCATCCCTATGCCTCCAACAGCAGTCCATCTGATTTCACCCTCGTTCTCTTTTCAATTACCTTTCCATATACTTTTGCTGCTAAGCTGATCAAGGCATTCTGTTTAATAATACAGAGATTTTTGTTTTACACTTTCTTAAACTACAAAAATTCGATTGAATGAAATGCAGTTTTGTGAGTATGCCTTTTCTTACCTTAAAACCGACACTCTCTTTCAGCCCAACTCTCTTTCTTACGTCATCATTACGAACGCGGTCAGCAAGCGTTACGCCACAAATTTTACACAATGCTCTCTTAATGCTCTCATGACCGCATTTATTCTAGTTTCATGCTCTCTCTGCTATACCCAGCTTTCACCTCTATAAATTAGCATTTTTTTTAATACTACGCCGGAAGACATACAAGCATACGGCCCACCTGATGTAAAGCGGGGCTAGAACAGCGAGCTGTGCCTTTTGGCTTAGATTTTGGCTGCCTAGAAGTTTGCCCAACGCTCTATTCACGCTGTTCCCTGCACTCACTCGTCTTTCCACATCAGCAGTGTACCTTCCATCGCCACTAAAAGCGCTACCAAGATATACAATCTCATCCACTTGGTCCAACACTACATCATCAACGGTAATCCTAGTGTTCGTTTTGGTTATCTCTCTTTCAAATACCATTATATTATATTATTCTTTTACTTGGTTTTCATCACATTCAATTGTAAGCCTTCTAACTTACTAACAATCATCTTTCATTTCCATAAGTAGAGTTCCATAAGTAGTTCGGATGGTGATTCTGCTATTAATACCGCATCGTCTGCAAAAAGCAGACAGTTGACCCATTCGCATTCCCACATTCATGTTTCTTATTCTTTATTTTTATATACAGGTTTCCCTCTAATAGCGGCTTTTTGAGCGTCTGATTTGCAATGTAATTGGTTTTCAGGTAGTTTAATACTGTATATAATACATAAAAGAGGAGAAGAGGAACGTAAAGGAGCACATTCTAAGATTAAACTCTAATTAAAGAAAGGACCCCGTATTCGATTTGGTAGCCAAAGTCAATATTAGCCTATACATGATTACAATATAACTACCGATAGATTGTTAAGTGATCTTATTAATTTAATCTTGTATGAAGCTTAAAGCTAAGGTGTATTAAAACAAAGGGTTAGGTGGTTATCGGTGGTTATCTTATATTAGCGAAGTGTTACATAGAAAAACCGGCTAAGTGCATTTCGGCATAGTGTAGGGTTCCGAATTTGCTTCGTTTTGCTTGCTTGCGAAAAAATTAGATAGTTGCATAAAATAATCGGAAATCGAGCATTTTTTTAACGTTCAAAACCAAATTTTACTACTTATAACCATACCTCTTTAAATAATGTAACTTATACAGACAGACGGACTTGGCGAAACTATAAGATTTCCTTGTTTACTACGGAACCCTAAAACGCTAAGATTGTTAATAAATCAAATACTAAAAGATATAAGACGGCGATATAAGTCGAAACTAATTTATAGAGAGCGCTTCAACTTTTAATAAAATTAAGAAAAAACGTACCACCTAGGAGGCAACGGATAAGGGAATGAACTCCGAACTTAAACGCTTGATAATAAATTATTATTAACTTAAAAATATGCAAAACATTGAAAGTGTTTGTTAAAATATGCAAGAGCTTAGCGAGATTTATAAAAGAGGAATATTCCTGGGGGAAGTTACAGGAATAACGGAGTTCAGTACCGTCATATTCTTTTTTAAATATCAAAAGTTGAAATTTTAATTAAAAGACTCTTTGCGTGCTCGAAACGACTCCAATTAAAACTATGTCTTTGCCTGTTGAAGAGCATAAAAGAGTCGAGAGGGTAAAAAGGCAACGGATAATTGCTCGTCTGGTCTGTTTAATTATTGTGGGCTGTCAGTTTAAATAACTGATGCAACTGGCCTTATCCTACTTCGGAAAAGTTGTTGATTGGTAAGCATTTGCATTTTAAAGGCGCTACTACAATATTCTTTTAAATTAATATATCCTATGAATATAACTAACTGTTTAATTAAATTAGTTTTGCGCTATAATCTATTGGGTCAGAGTGTAAGGATAAAATGTTCTTTGTAAAATTACAGAAATGAAGTTTGTATTGTTTCATATTTCATTAGATTAAATTAGAAGAAAGAAAGAGAAGGCAAAGGTTCTGTTTCCATACTTTGACAACAGTTTTGTTATATATGTCCACTTATTATCATGACGGTGGCGTGAATCCTTAAGTATTTCCCCCTACCAAAAATTGCTCAAATCACCTAAAATAGTTTTCATTACAAAAATTATACGTTCATTATAATTGTAAAATAAATAAGCATGTATTTTGAATAAATAGTGGCCGATGCGAATCTTTAAAAATGGAAAGTAAGTGGAAATTGATTTGATCACAGCTGAGGTGATCAAACTAGATTAAATAGGCTAGGCTAGGCTTAGGTACTTAAGTCCGATACGGCTTCTAGTATTTAAATAATCTATGTTGGAACTGGAACTGGAAGGGCCCCAATGTGTTGGAGACACGCAGTGATCGTACCCTTACATGAAGGCAAGCGGTCACGCATGGACGTCAGCTATAGGGTGATAGCGGTTTGATCAACTTAGCAGCAAAAGTACCTATACAATAAGATAATTGAAAGTAGAATGAGGGTGAAATCCGATGGAATGCTGTAGGACGCACAGAGATGATTCCAAACTGGAAAAGAATACACGGATCAAGTTTTCTCGTTCCATAATATCATGGAGAAAACTTGGCCATGGACCAGAAAGTTTCCTGCAGTTTTGTGGATTTTGAGTAAGTATTTGACAGGTTTATGTGAAACAAACTACGGGACATATCATCAAAATATGTGTTTGACGGTGTACTGCTCCATGTTATGCATCATTTACAAGGATTGCTTAGCATGTATTGTATAGATGGAACCATGGTCCCCCGGTTAGACGTCAAAATTTGTAACAAAAAAGTTATATGCTGTCTGCTCGGCTGTTGCATATATATCTCGATAATTGGTGACCTTGTAGTGAAAAGTCTGCTTTATGCAGACAATGCCATGTCATTAGCAAAACCACTAGCTGATCTGCGAACACAGGGGCTTAATATTGAATGCAAAGGAACCATAGATATTGATATTTGAAAGAAAGGACACCAGAACCAATATTAGAATTACGGTTGAAGATGAAGTGTTAGAAGAAGAGAATGAGATTATATATCTTGGATGCGCTTTCAGCAGGGATCGATGGTACACCGCTATGTTGAAAGACAATTGAATGCTAGGAATAGCATCAATGTAGCGTTGCTGAAAATTTTTGACAGTAAAAGCTTAGGCTTTGAGAGCATGAAAGTGGGGAAAGTAGGATAAACGCGGCGGAAATGCGAGCGCTGTGAAAAATTTGTAGCGTAACGTTTGAAGACAGCGTTAGTAATGTTAATTAAAGAAAGAGAGTGGTTTTGAAAGAGAGTATTAGTATTTAAATAAGAAGTGGCATTACCTATCACAACTAAATTGATCGAGTTTTATCAGAAAGTGATGTCAGAAGTTCTATAAACCGGTGAGCATACATGAGAAGTGTGTCGAATG
The DNA here is from genome assembly GCA_947507595.1 of Pyralis farinalis. Classification (NCBI taxonomy): domain Eukaryota; kingdom Metazoa; phylum Arthropoda; class Insecta; order Lepidoptera; family Pyralidae; genus Pyralis; species Pyralis farinalis. Next base: position 18,575,739 of record OX382272.1, read on the forward strand.
TCAAAGAAATTAGTGTCGCGTGGCTCTCGGTTTTCTTTACCTACCCCGCAAGGGATATAGCGTGTAGATAGATAGAATAAGAAACCTTTTAATAAAGTAAAACAGCCATTCCTCATTTATTGAAACATCTTTCACGATTTGTACAATTCATTTCTAAGATCCGAACAACGGTCACGGGCAATAATCATCTCGGGCAAGTCCCAATTTGCACGATTTTTATCAAGAACAGCGACTTGACAATTTTCACTAAACAAAAGGTCGCCCCGGCTGTTTTCGAAGTGGATTTTCATTAAGCGGTGAGAGTTCAAACAACCATTGAGTCTCGCAACTATTACGATGTTCTATGTCCTTGCAGCGATCATTGTTACTGGTATTCGTTATAAATTGAAGTGTTAAACATTGACAAGCTGGTTCTGTTTTGACAGTCATTGAGTTTGCTTATAGCGTGTAGTGTTTCTAGAAACAATTATTTCTTTCATATTTTCTTGAGATGAAAAAATCTGTGAGTGGTAAAAAAGCATATTGGTTAAACACTGACTTTAATGAGAACATGAGGGTGAAATACCAAAATATTATTTATGACTCACACTTAGTTTATTTAAAAAAACATTAAATAAATATACTACATCTTTCCCCTATAAACATTAGGAGTAAACTTTACTTAATACACTTTACATGCACATTCTGGACGTGTATGTATAGTAGATATGTTATATAAGAGCTAATATCAACCTATTATTTATGTATACAGGTTTTTCAATATTATCATTAAAAAAATCTTTCTAACTAACGAAAGGAAAACCAAATGAATAATACAAAGAACACTATATTATTATTGAAAATGTTATTTGAAAATATTTGCACAAATTTACACTAATTCTAACTTTATTTGTAATTTTTCCCAACCGCGATGTGAGTAATTAATAAATACATCTTAAAGGTTTTAAGTGGTAACTCAGAGTATAGTATAGAGTTAGGCTTTTTTCGCAAAGTTACAAATGCCGATTCCAGCAGGTCTTGTACGGTTAGATCTCAGGAACAACACAACAACTAGCTAAGGAGTTGCTATTTGGCTGCGGTTTTCTGTGGGATGGAGGTACTTCCCCAGACGGGCTTTGATGCGCCCTACCTCTCTTAAAAACAGTCAGAATAAGACAAAAAGATATGTTCATTCACACAAATGTTTATCCTGTGTGGAGTGCGTATCGAACCTACAAGCGTTGATGTCAAAGCAGAGTCATTAACCAATGCGCCACCAAGGTCTTCATATGTATGACCTCAGCTCTGTACAACCTGAATAGGTCAGCGGTTGCCCTATCAACAACAATAACCCTATCGCGATAGTGTAAGAGAGGTAAGTCTCTTGATGTTGCTCCTTAATTATATTATATTTCGACGTTATGTTTATGAATTTTAGAGCGACAGTCAGTGACGAATTTATTAGCTCGTCGACCGCAGAGATATCACCTCTTTCGATTTTTATTTCGGTCTAAATAACATTTATTATTGTTATTAAATGTTCAAGAATTTAATATATATCTTTTAACAGAAAATGTGTAAATGTTATCATTTTATATGCAAAAGAAAGGCGGAAATTTATCAATCAAGAATTTGTCGAGTGTGTTATTATCAATATGTCACCTTGCTAGCATAACTACGGCGACAGCCGTGATAATCACGCAGCCGTGATCTATATGAACCTGTAGAATACTAAACAAAAAGCCGTGAATGCAGCCGACGATGTCAATGCTGTAACATCCGTGTTCACAGCGACGAGCGCAGCTGCAAAGGTTTTCTTAGAAAATTGCATGGCTGGTCTAGCAATAACAGCAGATGTTTACTGTGCCGAAATTCGATCAATGATGGCGAAACGATGGCTATGACGATTTCTAATTGTTCCCTAACATTCAATTTTAGTCCTTTATCTATCGTTTAACAAAAAAAGTGATTATTATATTTACTTATAAGTGGTATGTAATGTATTGATACGTGACAAATTAAGCTGTCAGCTGTAATTCAACACTCCTTTGGATATTTCTTCACGCAAAAAATTGTAAAACTTAACCAATACACAATAATGGATAACCTTTCTCAGCTTAAAAAGAACATGAATGATATGACGCAAATGTTTACTTTGAAGATGGCCTCATTTGAGGATTCCTGGAGTGGCAACGGCCAGTCTAGTGATGTGGCTTCCCTGGCAAGGGAGTTCAGCAATTTCAAAAGTTTTATTTGGAAAGCAATTTCAGCCCTTAAGTCTCAACTGGATCTGGTATTAGCCACTTTAGATAGCTTTAAGATGAAGTCTCGTTCGTGTGTGCTGTTGCTGCATGGTGTGGCCGAGGTGGATGATGACAACTTCAAGGAGGTGATATTGAAACTTTGTCACAAAACACTTAATGTAAACATGGACACATCTTCTCTGCATGTCTGCATGTCATCGCCTGGGGAAGCGCAGAACGGCCAACAAGCCACGCCCAGTACTTGTGCGATTTTGCAACCAAGAATTGCGTGATCAAGTCTGGAATGCGAAAAAGCACATGTAGGGCAGTGGCCTAACATTTTCAGAATTCTTGACTAGTAGTAGACATGAGGTATTTGTTGATGCCCGCCCCTACTAGTAGTACTAGAGCCCCTTAAAATTGATGACTCTAGATCGGACTGGTGTAAGCTTATCGCTGGAGTACCTATGGGGGGAGTGTTGTCTCCTATTCTTTTTTCTATCTTCATCAATGATATTACTTCTACTCTTCTCTCTTCGTATCATCTTTACGAAAGATGATCTTCAGATCTATACGACTGCTTCGCTCGACGATTTCAGCAGTGCTGTAAATATTATTAATAAGGATCTCTCTGCGATTGCCCAATGGACTAATAACTTCGGGTTGAAAATTAATCATTCTAAATCAAAGGCAATAATTATTGGAAGCCCCTATTATATCTCCCGTTTATCAAATGGCATGTGCCCAAATGTTATTTTTTGTGACAATGTCATTACATATTCCTCGTTAGTTAAAAATTTGGGTATTGTCTTTGATCAAACTTTGTCCTGGGCTTCTCAGATCAGTGAAGTCAGCCGTAAGATTTACTCTTCGTTACATTCCTTGAGAAGGCTTCAAAACTTCCTGCCTGTCAGTACCAAAACTTTGTTGGTAAATTCTCTCTTTCTCCCTCTACTAGATTATGAAGTTGTGGTGTATTTGGATACTACGGAAGACCTTCTGGACAAATTGGAGCGTATTCAGAATATGTGTATTAGATATGTTTTTGGTCTACAGAAATTTAATCATATTTCTAAATATCGCAAAAAGCTTAATCTGTTACCCATAAGGCTCCGTAGAAATCTTCATACCCTATCTTTTCTTTTCCATATACTAGTCACCTAGAAACGATTTATTTTTAGAAATCCCTGCCCATAATTCCTAATGTTTTTCCAAATCCTTTACGGTTCAAGCCGTATGTCTCTGGAACGCACTCCCAACAAGTGTGAAGTTATCGCAATCTTATAACTCCTTTAAATCACACTTTAAATCACAGCATTACGACTCTATTTCTAATATTTGAATTTGCATTTACTTTTTAACGCGTATATGTACTGTGTGTTTGGGTATCTTGTGTTGAGCGTGAAGTTTGTATTGTGCGTAAATTGAACCAAACCTATTAGATGAATTCCTTTTCAAGTATTTCATGGTTGAATGGAAGAAATCCCTATTGGGATAAGTCCGCCATTGTATAATTTAGATTAAGTTTTTTATTTTGTATTATTTTTGTTCGGTATTTTGAATGTTAAATTGTACAATGAAGTTTTATAAACAAACAAACAAACAAAATTCTAATATCCCTCTTATGAACAAACAGACTGACGTAAGCAACTCCCCTTTATTAAATATCTTTTCGCTTACCCCTGCCCTCCACCTTCTCTATATAAAGGACGGCACTACGATGGATGAGTCATTCGTAGCATGTTATTCTAACGACTAACATCTACAGCGCCTGAGAATGCCTCGTGAAGAGGCGAAACACATGCCGCGGACCAGAGCAGCCAGGGCAGCAACAGTGGCGGGTGCATGCGGTTCACATTTGAGATGGACACTTGCAGAGACGACCGGAGCAGACATGGAAGCGGCGGCATGCATCTACTAACGGTAGTGGGTGGATGCCGGCCGGCAGTAGTTCGCACGAATTAATCGGAAGCGGAAGCACACAAAGTAGTTTAGATAAAATTGCCTATAAATTTGACTTTCTCTAAGTAACGCCTGAATCACATCTTAGCTCTTAGAAAAAAAAAACGATTTAATTTTTCAGTACAAATCGGCAATTTCATACTTTAACCCCTAATATTATTTGATTACATTTGTCAATTCAAGACTCCCATCAGTCAAGCTACGTATATGCTCTGCAACCCATGCGAAGCTAAAGAAAAAAATATTGACTTTTATGCCTCAAATACTTAATTATCAAATCGAAAAATGTATGTGATATTACCTGTCAAAAAGTAACCTAAAATAAAGAGCTTTCTTAGCGTTTTTCTTGTAAAACCGGAGCAATTCATAAACAATGTTACTTTTATTCGAATACATAATTGAATTTACAGATTGCAGCCGGTTTCATTTCTGCACAACAAAAATAATATTGAAACCAAACTCCATACAACAATGGGCATTCTCCTTCGCTTGTCAATAAGTTATGTTCGAAAACTTTATTACAACAATTAGAAACTAAACCTTGCTGCATAATTTTACTAACTACAACTTATTAGAACTTTTGGAGAACCATAAATCTTTTTTTGATTTAGATTACATTTCACGTACATTGAGCCTATATTAACTTGAAAACATTTACAAAATTATTAAAAAGCGTTCGAAACGTTAGGTTTAACAAAATAAATAAAACATGCGATACTTCCGTTAAAAATTGTTTAATTCAACATTATCTACTTTTTTTTTATATTACGTCGGGAGGCTCATAACTATGAACCAAGCAATCTGTAATATTCTGTTTCTTGTACAATTTATGGGAAAAATAAATATTTATTAATTATTACTATAGAATGTGTGTGGCAATTAAGCGTACGGGCTGCCTGATGGTAAGCACTTACCGTATCCTATGGCAATTTGCAACACTAGGGGTGTCACTCACGCGCCATTCGCAAGGATGAGTACAAGTATATATAACTAGCTGCGCCCTGCGACTTCTTCTACTTTCTTTTCCGTGGCTTCTAAGAATCGTATCGAGATGTTGAATAGCCTATATCCTTCCTTAATAATTGGGCTATCACATTAAAAAAAATCTGACTTATAAGTAAATCCAGAGATTAGCCCGTTCAAACAAATAAAAAACTCTGTCGCTTCATATATTAGTATAGACGAATAAAGGTGATATAAAGTGGTTACAATACAGGAAGTATCGCTCACGCGTTGCCACCTCTGTTGATAACACTTTTGTTCTTGTTCGTGTTCGTCCATTTTTTACTCCTTAATGTTGGTAACCTCACTCACAGGAATACAATAATCCTCGAAGGAGTTGTTAAAAACAGCAACAAGAATCACGAGCACAACACTATTATCGTGATCTCGATTACGCGAAAGTAAATATGTAGTTAAGAAAGTAAATAACCATATAGTCTGTCTGATAGTAAGTGGTTACCACGGCCTACCGCTTCCCCTAGGTATCACTCGAATGACCTTGTATTTTGTAAAAAAAATATTATTTTATATCACAATGTCAAAGGCTGTTGTTCAACCAAATCTGGATAGTTCAGACCAATAAGAATACACAAACTTGTACGGTCATGCATGTTTACATTTACAAAAATCTAAACAATGAACAATTATGTAAACAAACCTTTTCGTGATGTTTAAACACAAAGAAGTACACGTTTGTTTTACATCCACCCTTATCTATTTGGGCCCAACTTTGTTGGTCATATGGGGGTTCACGAATGAGGCCCCTTAATATTAGCTGTTGTTTATCCGTATGTCTGTCCTTTACATTCTACGGACGTATTCATATCTTTGAAGCGTCCGGTCTTTTGGTTATTGGTCATGCATACAAACAGCTTGAAGGCTCTGAAGTTATTACTCTTTTATGTGGGTAGGTAATGTATTCAGGTAGTTTGTTTTTATCTCGTAATGGATTGTCGTTATTATGAAAACCGTTTTGTATGAACGATGAATAATGAATGTGTACGATATTGTTCTTTTTAAGTATGAATAGTTTAGGTTATATCTCTCTTGGTTGTTTTTACGACTCCGTAAAACGCATTACATTTTTATTTGGGAGAACGTTTATTTTCGACTTTGATGCGCAATTCTGAGAAGTTTGGTATAGGAGAGTTTTTCCCTTGATGATAATAAATACTGGGAAATGTCTTTTCGTAGCTATATAGTACATATTTATATATTTGAAGTCTTCGTATAACTCTTTCTAATTTATTTATTTTAACAATAATGCAACTGTTGGGATTTCTTACAAAAGGTTTACATCATGGGGAACCAGAAGAAGGAAGACAAAAAGCGAAAATGGTTCTTTATTTAAAACGGGACAGGTCCACCACTCATTCCCAACACTGTGTCTCCTGTATAGCCAGAATTAACAGCGGCGACCACCAAAAAGGCAAGGCAAAATGGGTCTATAAGATTTGAGTATATTGTAAAGCCTGCCGCCTAAGCTGAAGATTATTCAGAATGTGTTTTTGATGCCTTCTATTTAAGTAACTGTCCTAGCCTTGTCTAGAAAGGACTATAGAGTTATGCCGATCAAGTCTGTAGCAATTAGTTCCATAACTAATTTATAATATTTCTAAAATACGCACGTTTAAGTAATAATAAACAATATATAAACATAATAACATACATGTAAACAAGGCTGACGAAGTTACCTTCATAGAGACATATCCGTGTTGCAGTTGCAGAGTAACGTGTGAATGAGCCAGTGTAAGCGGAACATAACCCTTTAAATCTGTAGTCTATCTATAACTTCACGCCAAATCCCTTGCGGGGTAGGCAGAGAGAACCGAGCGCCACGTGACTCGATCCTTACGTATCTCACTCGCTTCTTTAATATTCATTGCTCTTCTCATGCACGCACGCCGGTTTCTAGGGCTCCTGACATCACCTTCTGATAGAACATGACTAATTTGGTCATGGTAGGTAAGTCTTGGCCTTCCCCGGCTCCTACATCCTTCCACTTTTGCATTGTATATCTGCTTCGTCATTCTTTCATCTTGCATTCTTTCTACATGCCCGAACCATCGGAGCATAAATCTGTAGTATGGGAAGAAATGTCTCTCGTTACTCTTAAGGGGTCACTTCTATATGTATGGTTGCCTTGAGGTCTTCAACAAGTCTCACTGCTCGTCTCTAAACCGAACCTCTATATTAAAGCTGGTACCTAGATGCTCCCGCCTAAAGGGTGTGTTACAGCACTCGGACATGAGAACACCAACTTTTTATTTTATGTGTTGGTGTATCATATTAAAGGACAGTATTTTAATTGATTGAATTTATCTGCATGACAACAGCCACAAGGATACGTCGTGTTTGTAGTATGTCTAATCGCCAACAACATGAGTTCTCCATTTAGATTATTGACATGAATATTTGCAAAAACAGGGGTGTCACATGCATGATCACATAAAATTACGAAGGTTTCGAAGCCGTGTAAACCGACTTCAATGAAATTACCAGAGGGAGACTTTGTACATAAGTCGTTTGCATGGGTACCTCTGTCTCACCTATTTCTACCGCCAAGCAGCTGTATTTATATACCTGTGTTCCGATTTGAAGGGTGAGATATGGCAGAGAAATTACTGGGTACTGTGACGAAACATCCTTAGGTCACTAGATTGGCAGCGCGCGAGTAACATCCTCGCGTAACAACATCGAGGTGTTGCGAGCCTCTATAGGCTGAGGTGAACGCTTACCATCTGATGCGGGCCGCATGCTTATTTGCCAATCTAGTTGTATAAAAAAAATCTAACATTTAAAATTGCAAATGGAACAGCAAGTTTGTTGCAGAAAAATCGAATCGTAAACCTCCCTTTTTGAAGACAAACGTTTCACTATATTTTAAAACACGGAAGCGAACGCATTTTACTAACTTCGAATCAACTAAACTATTCTTAATAATTACAAAGGTGTTAATAATACCGACGTACTCATTGAAACATAACGTACGTTATATTGCGAACATTACATGTGTCGCCTGAAATTATATGGAAATGCAATTTGGCTTCCGCACGAAGCTGTGTTATTATAGTTCTACGAACCATCTCAACTGAGTACAGATTATCTGAATCCTAATACAATAGAGGTATTCGATGTATATATTATGTGAATGATTACTATGTGCTAATTCCGATGAATTAAAGAGAGACAATCTGCAAATCATGGGGTTTTGTAACCAGAAACTATTGTTGTCACTATTGTTCCCCGTCCATCTATATGTGACAAGTCACCAGCGCGAAACAGACCTAATATTTGGATTGTTAAGAAAGATGACCCAACATTGGGCCCTCGCGGACACTTAAACACGTCTTACATTTTTTAAATATAATCTTATTGCCTCTCTTCTTCTTCATCTTAGCGTTATCCTGTGCCCTTTCTTAGGTAAGGCTCTTTCGAAATATAATTATCTGGACGCCTGGACGTGCGGGTTTCCTTCACCCCCGGGCAAGTGATAATTACAAATATGTGCATAAACACGAATTTAGTATGTACATGCCAGGCTTCGAACCGGTTACCCGTTGGTCACTAGGCCGGTTTTTTGCCCACTGCTCTAATTGCTATCATTGCTCCAAAATATAATCTTATATTGAATTAATTTAAATATTATTTTTCATGTTTTAATCTACTAGCATTTTGGAAATTACCATTGCCGAAGAGGAAATCCGTCAATTTGATTTTACAATAAGTTTATGTTGGAATTAAAGATATGTAGTTACCTGTGCTGAATTATTTCCAGACATGTTGTCGGTTACGTGTTCGTCAATTCCATAGTAAACTTTTTTATAAAGGGAAAAGAACAGATCCGTTTCAGACGTTAATATATTTAAACATATGAAGAGTGATAATGTTTAACGTTCATTGGAGAGAGTTTTTGGTCTTACGAGTATCACCTTTTTATCTTTTTTTCATTTTACCTTTTTATTATTAATTTTTATATTTTTATCTTAATAAATAGGGTTTTTTTTTTAAATAGGGATTTGATTAGTGCAGAACATGTTATTTGATTTTCTTATCCATAATGTAATTGTAATTTATTTCCAAAACAAACGTGCATTATTTTTATTTCACAGGTTACTGCAATATTAGTACTAAATAGGAAAGTATTTCGGAGTCCTAATAAAGAGGCACCGCCTTGCCAAAAGCTTAATATGTTATCCAATTTCCTGTAGTTGTTCAACAAATTCTGATTATACAGGCAGATTGTTGTTTGTTTGTATTTATATTTCCTTTCTCAGACGGAGAAATGAAAATTGGGAACAGTATTGTGCATATAACCTCTATTTTTATTTGTCTTTCTATTTCTATTATTGTACGTAACTTTAAAATGGAGAGTTATCCCTCTGTATATATATATAGAGTTCAAAATGGAGAGTATACGGAGAGTTACATATGTCCTGGATGTTTTTTATAATTTTGTAGTCAATGAGAAAATCCCTAGACCAATTTGTCGACCATAGAATGATGTAATTCATTTATTAATCATAAATATAACTAAATCTAATAAAATCGTGTTATTTGACATTACTACATCTACTCATTGCTTAATATGTCGGTTTGCACCTCCGCTTTAACAGCCAGCCACCTCTGAGCGGCCATCTAAGATCATTGTTTTTTTCCGTTCCATTTTAAGAAGGGATACTTCATTGTTTCGTACACTGTCTTCTATCTAGGATTTTCTTCATCTATATGCTATCACTAAGTCTGCAGATATGACTCAGCCATTGCGTTTTCAGCTTATCTGGATTTAGGAGCTACATCAGTAAATTTGTGTTCCGGATTCTATCTCTCAGATTGATACGATACTTTGTAGACAAAAATTGACAATGAAATGCTGCGTTGGATTGTACATTTGGAAATAATGGATGACAAAAGAGTTACGAATGAAGTATAAGCAAGAATGAGTAGATATGTCGTAGGAGGCAGAGACGCACACCACATTGTTCAAGTATATGATGTGTTGAAAGAGGGCCAAAATAAAAGCATACCGAAACTGATGAGTATGTATGAATAGGTTGATGAATGTAATAGGAGCGAAAGAGGCATGTTTTGGATTGGTGCACCTGGATTTTCTGAGCCTCTGCCTACTCCAATGGGAGACAGGCGTGATGGTATAATATAATACTAATATGCAATTTGATCTAACCTGCTTTGTGTGCTTCCGCCACCAATTAGTTCAATCAGAACAACGTATACCGGGTTAGCTAGTACACATACAGAATGAATTAATAAGATAAAAGTTTATAAATGATAAACCAAAAATGTCAAAATCGGCTCAGCCTTAAAAATCAATTAACAAAAAACTATACTACCAATAAGTATAATGAATTTTATAAGACACCACCCTACCACTCGCGGTCTGTATCTCTTTGAAAAATAGTTAGATAACTTTATGCTGAGTTTATCTTACCACCTTACAATATTAGTTACAATTTAAAAATAAGTTTAAATATAGGGTGGTAAACAAGCGCACGGCCTGTTTGATAATACGCATGTCGTATACTATGGACGTTTGCTCTTCACTGTTTTCTAAATACGCAACAAGATGACATTCTAGCTGAAATCACCCTTTTTTTTAAGGAAACCGTCAGTTTTGTATTTAAATTTACCATGTGCTTTTATATTTTTATATATTATGTAGGAAATTTAGGTTAGGTACTTATATATATCACATAAATAAATGATTCATTTTCATATTTTATTAAGAAAACCGAGGAAAGGAACCGAGTTAAGTATTTGAAATACTTACACTATTAATTTAATTACGAAGTTTCCGTCTAAAAACTTAATTTATGATTTAAGTTGAACGAGGCGTTTTAAGCACATCCCATATTTTTCCGAAGTTGGGGAAAAAATCTAATTTAGTTTTAAGTGTTCATAAAATATTGCAGCTCCGACCTTCTAGGAGCACGAGTTTCGCCTGTCTCAAGGATATTAAAAATTTTATATTCTCGTGTGTTTAGATTCATATACTTCACAATGTTGTTATATTAAAACTCTTTCTGCTTCCTGAATAACTATCTAACGGAATTCGGCTAATATAACTATGCATCTGAAAAAAATATCAGCGAAGTATTAAAAACAAACTGATATTATTAATCTCTTTTAGATTAATTATCTCTTCGATCTCACTTCAGAGGTAGTTGTTACAGCGTATAATCTGAAACGTCCCATAGTTTTCAGAGGATGGCTGGGAATGTATTTTAAACAAAACTTTTTACTCAATTTTCTACCTAACTAGCAATTGAGCATTTTCAATACTTAATTCTATACCCCTTTAAATGAGTAGAATTTATTATGTCATGTTACAACATGACTTAATAAAGTTTAATTTATGGCAACAAGTTACAATAATAATAAAATTTAAGACATGACTGTGGTAAATACAATATGGTACACCGCTTATGGCGCTCGGTTTTCTTTGTCTACATACATACATATGGTAAAAAACATTAAACGTGACAATGTTTATAGCGGATTGTAAATTGATTAAAATATGCATCGCAACTATTACCGACTTCAATTTATTATAGCGTAATTTATGTTCATTTGACAAATAATTGTAAATAGAGTCAAGTTAGATAATATACACATACGTATTACTTTTGGGATATTTAGGAGAAGTATATTACCTAAAATTCCAAGTTAATTGTTGGAGAGGCTTTGTGCAGAAGCACAAAATAGGTAATATATTCGTTTTTCCTGTATTGAAAACACCTATGATTATGGCAACCTCTTTGCATCAGGTGGCCCGTATTGTTGTTTGCTACCCAAAGTATTTTAAAAAGTTACTAAATTTCTTATTACATATAGCTGTGGCTGAAAATTTCAAGACTCTCTTTCGGGTATTCTTTCTGTAGAGTGTATACTCTTTCAGTAGTCTCGTTTGCTAGTTGGTAGAGCGCCATGTGACGTAAGTTTTGCGTTAACTCAATAAACTATGGCTCACCATAGTTTAGATAGATAGATATTAGAGCCGTTATATTTTAAAAAATTACATATTTCTATTACTGAAATAAAAATATCCTATATCACGCTTGTGGAATACACACGATATATCTCTCTACGGCTGTCCTGGTAATACCGCTACAACTTTTGTAAATCCGTAAAGTGCACACGGATCCAATCCTGCCATACGTGTTCCCTTTGAGCGTAGCGCTCGTGTATGAAAAACACGGATTCCTTTGCAAATGAAATAGGTACGTGGAAATACCAAACGTATTACCTACGTTCTTTGTTTCTAGCCGTAGAGCAAACCTGGGGTGTGTTACATATATGAATGGCAACGTATGTCGATTTTTTTAATATGACCTTTCAATGCGGTATAAAACCTTATTGATACATACGAGTACTACTCGTACGTTGGACGACAAACGCTAGCAACGGTGCAGGTTGCCTGATGCGAAGCGTTTATTATATTCTATAATGCTGTATATGTATATCATGTAACGTTGTTTTCGACATAAGGAGAATCAGTCCTTCCTACGTATACGCTCGCTCGACTGCACATTTTCTTCTTCTTAGTGACATCTCGTTTCCTAATCCAAATCAAATACGCGCGAATAATAAGCGAGATCAAATACAGCAATATTCATAATGGCGAATAACTGGCATTTGTACTTAATAGGAATTGCTATTTTTTATCTTTTTAGGGTTCCGTATTAAACAAAGAATCCTTATAGGTTCGCCATGTCCATCTCTCTGTCCGTCTGTCCGCGGCTTAGCTCAGAAACGCTTAATACTAGAGAGCTGTAGTTTGGCATGTATATATCATTAACTATGACAAAGTGGTGGAATAAAATGTTGAAATAAAAATTTTTTGGTGATACCTCCCTTACACGTAAAGTGGGAATACATTTTTTTATTCGCGCCCACTCGTAGTATGGCGTTTCGGTAGATAGATTAGACTCAAGTGTAATGCCAGTGAAACTGTTGTATACGGAAATGTAAAAAAAAAACAATGTTGGAAGTCCATCTAGTGAATTTAAAAAGGAAATCTATCACGGCTAAGCAGGCTTTACAGGTTAACGAGTAATAATCGACGAACTTAAAAAATGTATTTTCTTTTATGAAAACGTGTTTTTTTTTCAGGAAATACGACTGTACAGATAAACTTAATTAGCAAAACGTTATCTATATTTGATTTAAATCGATAGAGCCATTTTCGAGATACACGAAATATATTTACGTACCAGAATTGCTCGCTTAAATGTATAAGATAAAGTTACGTACATTATCATTAAAAGCTCCCTGAAATCAGACTGAACCGACCACATAGTACCTGAAAGCTAACATTTAACTAAATCGATTTCAAAATTTGTAAACCAAGTAAATGATTAAAATTATCTGAGTTTATTCCTAGAAATGCACTTCGCGTATTATGTTGGTTTTTACCTAATACAAATTTTGAAATATTTATATATTGTTACTCTGTATAATTGAATAAAAGTCAATATTCTTAATGTCTTCTTTTCCACGTCTGAATATAATTACTCCATGTGTTATATATAGGAGTTGCTTCATTGTATGCCTAAGTGTGAAATACCTTCCAAGATTCTGCCAAGAAACTGTTACACGCGCCTTTTTAAAAGGACTTGAAGAGTTTTGCAGGATCGGTGACACGCTTATGATAATATAGGAAGAGTATGTATTTTCCATATAGACAGGATGTATGTCCGCTAGTAATGTAATCTTAAAGCCAAAACCTATAGAGGCGGGAACAGCGAAAAGTGGTGGCGATCCGGGACGGGATTTTGTGTACTCGTAACATTCTTGTTTGTATGCAATCCGTCGCACATAAAGTGATCGCTGCTGCATTTTCCGCCACTGTGTATTTCGGCTTTTAGTACAAAGATATAATAACAGAGAGAATCGCACGTTGTTGTGTTGATCTGTAGTATGTATGTATGTATATCTTCACGCCAAGTCCCTTGCGGGGTAGGCAGAGAGAACCGAGCGCCATAAGACGCGGTCCTTGCATACTTCACTCGCTTCTGTGACATTCATAGCTCTTTTCATGCACGCTCGCCGGTTCCTGGGGCTTCTGACATCACCTTCTGATAAAACACGACCAATTTGGTCATGGTAGGTTAGTCTCGGCCTTCCTCGGCTCCTACATCCTTCCACTTTTGCATTGTATATCTGTTTCATCATTCTTTCGTCCCGCATTCTTTCTACATGTCCGAACCAACGGAGCATGCCCTTTCTTATCTTAACATCTGTAGTATTTTAGCTATTTCCACCATCAGTTTCTTCGCGTGGAGTAACGCCCTCGGGGCCACGCGCCAGTATACTTATTTCCGACACATTTGCAATAGTCCCTATACCTGCCGTGACCTGTTCGTGGACCTGTTAGAGCAGGTCACAGCTGGTATAATACATAACATCATTCTTTTCAAAGGGGCTTCTACGCGTTGGATTCATATCGCCGCGTACGCCTATCAAATGACCGGGATTTAAATCTGTGAAATAAGAAGAACATAATATATAATTTCAACCAAATCAAATTAGTGTTTTATAAATACATTTTTTATAATTCTGTATTTAGATAGACAAAGTTAGTCTGAAAGAGAGCGTCGGTGTCAAAGTAAGAGGAGGCACGTTTCGTTGGTTCGGGCATATGAAAAGAATGCAGTAAGAAAGAATTACGAATACAGATATACAACGCAAAAGTGGAAGGATGTAGGAGCCGAGGAAGGCCAAGACTAACCTACCATGACTAGGTGATGTCAGGAGCCTTAGAAACCGGTGAACGTGCATGAGAAGAGCAATGAATGTTAAAGAAGCGAGTGAAGTGTGCAATATAATGTAATGTAACGTGTTGATTTAACTGGAAGATGTCTCTTAAAGAGATATGCTCAACTTTGCACAGCATTTATTGTATAACGTACTTTGTATGATTTTGTTATGCAATAAAGAGTATATAATATATATACTATACTACTAATGGAACTCTATTGCTAAGGCTCCGCTGGCTGTGCGTCTATCCGTCTATCGCAGGTCTTTTGAACTATTAAACATAGATACTTTAGATTTTAGATATTTGGACGGATGCAATACAAATTATGACATACAAGGGCTGCTATAACAACGAATAAATAAAATAAAAAAAGTTATAGATTAAAGAGGGTTCCCATACATGAAACGGCGGTACGAAATATTTTATGCTTGTTCCCGTTTATTCAGATAATAGGTAATTATATAGTTAAATGCTGCAACTGAGAAGCCTAACGACAAACTACTGTGCGTACTTAAGGGGTCACAACAAAACTGTACACATTGCGGGCGTAATTCCATTAATGTCGGGAATACATCACGGGCACCTCGCGCCTTGGATTTACGACCAGCGCCAGATGAAAGGGCTAGCTCGATATAGCCTGCCTCGTTTATTAGCACGGTTATGTGTACGGAGATTTATTGTGTTTTGTCTTACTTTTATGTTACACGGAACAAATCTGAACCAAACATTGATAGATCTCTTACAAAAACTATAAGTTTTAGTAAAGGATTAAATTAAACTTAACTGATTGGAGGTTGGTTTTCCAAATGGCTACAAATTTTGCGCAATGCTCGTTGATCTCACTTGCAGTTATTGTACTTTAATGCTTTTTCTACCATACCCAGCTTTCACTTCCATTTGTTAGCGTTGGCATTAGCACCGCGTTGTATAGCGAGTTGTGTCTTCTGGTTTAAGTTTCGACTACCTAGAAGTTGCCCAACGCTCTATTCATACTGTTGCACTGCATAATGTAAAAAAGCGAGTTGGTTTGATGGAGAGTGTCGGTGACGAGACCGATTAGTACTCAATTCGCCGCTCCGGGTCAAGGGTAAAGTAGAACGCACAGATCTTATTGGCTAGTCCACGGATCAACATCGCGGCAATTATCGGTTTAAACGTTCTCTCTCTCATTGGTCAATTGGCTCGAATCGCAAAGATATTTGTGCACTAAAATACAACGATTTTGTGAGCGCGGGTGCCTTCACTCGCACTCAAGTGATTTATTGGTTTGCGTAAGACGCGAAATGACATGCTCCATTCGTTCGAGCATGTAGAAAGAATGTAGGACCGAAACACGATGTAACATTATATAACTAGTCTGGCCATAAATACTGTTACATAGTAACTTTTATTTCTTTTAACTCTTTAATTATTTTGAATTTGGAACGCGTTTATCATGTTAGAAACATCTTTCGATTTCCCGCCGTTTTAAATATTGGCTGTCAAAGAAGGATTGCAGTGATTGCCTTGCGTCAATGTGTCAAGCCGTCGGTCATATTAAAGACACTTCAAAAGCACCAAGCTTCAGCCGTATATTTTTATATTGTACTATCGAGAGAATACTTACTATACTTAGAATACTTCCACTGTTGAAGACCATAAAAATCGAGGCGACCGCGTGCTGTTAGAACTGCAAAGGTTGTTATTGCTGTTAAAACCAGAATTCGTCGAAACCCCATTAGGAAACAAAAAATGTTATTGCGAGAAATGAAGATTGTCGCTAGGACTATGTCGTGTATAATTAAACAAGACCTGAAGTTCAGCAGTTATTGTCGATATACTGGACATACCGTAAATCAATAGTATTGAAGGCAATAGTGAAATCTAGTAGTACAAGGAGAGATACTTTTTATGATCAATGTTGAGCCGGATATCGGCAGTAATTTTAACAAGGGCCGATGTCGTGCTATGGCCGCTACGAAAACCAGGCTGATGATGGCTAAGGATGTTGTATTCACCAAGAAAGTGTGTAAGGCGTTGATGCACATGGTGTTCAAGAATCTTGGAGAGAACAGGAAGGATGGATATCGGACGATAATGAGAGAAGGAGTCTAGATTAGCTTTCTTAGGAAGAGGTATTCCTTATTAGGTGGTCAAGTTACCTAGTAAATTATTAATGTCGAGTATTATTAACCAAGGAGTAGGGAAAAACACCTATTGTGATAGAACAGTTTAAAATATAAACACGAAGAGGAGCTAGTATAACAACTACAAGTGTTATCATAGAAAGGAAAAATTTGTCCTCTTCCACCGCTCTGGATCTAGTGCTGCAAATAATCTTCACCACCTCATCCACCGTAATTAATTCGAGGTCAAGTGGTGTGTGGAAACTGCCAGGCATGCATTCTTCTATAGAGTAATGGATATGATTACGCTTTAAATCTCTGCAAAATCTATTGCACCGATCGGATGGATTACGTCGCAATTAATAAATAAACTTGGCCCTATCTCTTTTCGTCATGAGTTTTTTAATGTCGAGTATTATTAACCAAGGAGTAGGATAATGTTTGACACGTACTGGTTTTACAGGTGCATGTTTACCATAAACTGAAAGAAGAATTGAACTGAAAGCAGCCAGTTTGGAATCGACATTATTAGCAGTTTGAACAGGTGTCCAATAAGTTGTACAGAAGTCAGATACCACAGAATTGTGGTCAATACCCTTACACTTGGGCACATACATCATCCTATGCTTCCGTTTTAGAATATGGTATCTAGAGGACGCAAAAATTAGATCATGTGCTGAGAAAGCAGGAGCACGAAATTGTCCGTGCGATGAAACCAAATCAAGGGAAGACATGATGATAAGGTCCAGAAAAAATGGTGGTCCATTATGCGGGAAGTGAGTAGGACCGTTATCAAGGCATTGCAGATCAAGGGAGTGTAGTGTACACTTACGGTCGTCCTTTTGTATTAGGCACGCATTAAAATCACCCATCAGGATAGTATGTTCAAATCGAGACATGGAAACAACTTGATACGGGATGTTGCTACGCAAGTAAATGGCTACTCCGCCACCTCCCAACATTCGGTCTGAACCACCAACTTCACTCGTATAAGTACGGTCATTTCGTATATGTACGTATAGTCGTATGAGACGAAAACCAGGTAAAGAATATAAGGAAGATTGTAAGCTTGGTTTAAGGAAATATTCCGAAATACTCGTAAGTATGGCTCGTATGTTAATGTTAGCTGCAAAGGTTGATAGCAGATCAGAGTAATGAGCATCTATGCTCTGAGCATTTAAGTGGACATTATATTTTTTCTTTTGAGGCAAGAAAGTGGTAAATAGCAGCATATCAGAAGAATCGCTTTCAAAATTGAGAGAATTGTCAGATGAAGATACAAAAAAATACTCAGAGCCTGAATCTCCATCATGGGTACTAAATGCCATTAAAAATGCATAATTTTTATTAATATTTGCAGTTGTAAATATTAAAAAATAAGAAAAGAGTATTGTTAACTGTTAAACGAAATAAGTTATGACCAATAATGATATGTAATACAAGTGCACAAATCAGTATCAAGCGCTTGTCAATAGCTAACTACATCTTTGTGTGAAATGCATTTTGCAATCAATTTCATAAATTTCACTAAGATACAGTAACATTGCATTGACAATAAAAAAGTAAATAACAATAACATTTTTCGATTTTCCTGGGTTAATAGGACAAATAAATAAAAGATTTAACTGCGAAGCACAAATGCACTGAAAAGGAACGCAACTAACCTAATAGTCAACGAAGTGTCACTCAGCTGCGCTAATTGTGTCAATATCAAAATATTTGTTTATAATACGTACTAATGATTCTTTAATGTCGTAATAACCTACCTTTTAAATACAATAAAGTGAGCGACTTATAAAATAAACATTCCAATGAAGCGGAGGTACCAACAACGCAAGACATACTTACAATTAAGCACTGACCGACCGACACCAACTAAGACACCAAACTATGTATGTATGTATATCTTCACGCCAAGTCCCTTGCGGGGTAGGCAGAGAGAACCGAGCGCCATAAGACACGGTCCTTGCATACTTCACTCGCTTCTGTGACATTCATAGCTCTTTTCATGCACGCTCGCCGGTTCCTGGGGCTTCTGACATCACCTTCTGATAAAACACGACCAATTTGGTCATGGTAGGTTAGTCTCGGCCTTCCTCGGCTCCTACATCCTTCCACTTTTGCATTGTATATCTGTTTCGTATACACCAAACTATCGCATATACAAATGGAGCAAGCAATGCAGCAAGCAGTGTGCCACAAATATATAAGGCACCTACGTTACGCTTTAGTGGACTTGGGCTGCATCCTAGTACTCCGTACCTGTTCCGGTGCTTGGGACGACTGTAACGCCGAACTATTGGACTTCGATTTGGCTGTCACATATGTTGATGACGCAACACTGGCTTTCACACGATCAACCGTGAATTGCTTTAATTCCGTCATAGATATTACTCCACGACGATCGCTATTATGTCCACTATCTTGCCATCACCAGTCCAGCAGCCTTTAATGCCAAATGATTTGCGGGTTTCTACGAACACTCCATGTAGAAGAGCCAAGCTAATGTCAATTAGTGGCCACTGCATGGCTGTGGGGTAGGTCAGGGCCTTTGCCCCGAGGCGGAAAAAGAGAGCCCCGAAGGGAAATGCCCTAAGGGGAAGACGGCGTCCCCAACTGAGGCGGGAGCCGATGACCTGATGGTGAGGGGCGAGGAGATGCTGGGCGTCATCCTCAACCTCACAGGGAAGTCGGCGAGCCTCAAGGGGGGGTACGCCGCTAAGATAGCGAAGGCTGCTGGCGGGATCCGGGAGATCCTGGAGGCCTTGGTGGTGCGCACGGAGGCAGAGGAGACCCACCGCCTCCGAGCCGACAACGCTCGGCTACGGAGGGAGGTCGCCTCCCTGAGGGAGGATGTCCGGGCGCACCGCCAGGAGTTCGAGGAGCTCCGAAAGGAGAGGAGGACGCAGGGGCCGATGAGCCCGGGAGATATCCAGACCTTGGAGAGCAATATCGCCCGGCTCGTCGGCAACCTCATCGATGGGCGGCTCGCCGAGCTGGAGTCGCGACTGCCTCCTCCGACTGTCGCCCGTCCGCCATTAGCGGGCGACAGCTCCGCGGTGGCGAAGGCCGCGAGGGCGGCCATCGAGAGCGCGGGCCGGCCGGCGGCTAAGCCTAAAAAAGCGAGCGCGCCGGCCGGGCTCGAGGGGCGCCCTCAGGCGAGGTCGGCCACCAAAGCGGGTCCCGCCCGCAGCGGTGCTCGTGAGGAGTCGTGGACGAGCTTCGGCCCGTCCACATCAAGGGCGAAACCGGCCGCGGTGACCCCGTCGGCAGCGGCAGGGACCACCGAGGTTCCAAAGGAGGCGACATGGACCGATGTGGTTCGTCGCAAGCCGCGAAAAACCGCGGCACCAGCGACTCCTGCGGCACCCACACCGCCTTCCAGGGCGTCAGCAACTCCTGCTCCGCAAGTCGGCGACCGGAGCGAGGCTCATCGAGGTCCCCGGCTCCTCCAGCCACGAGAGGGCTGACGCCCTGGCAGCCAAGCTGACGGCTGCCTTGTCCGGCGTCGTTGAAGTGTCCAGACCCGTGAAGTGCGCGGAGTTCCGCCTTACGGGTCTGGATGACGCTGCTACGGCAGAGCGGGTCCAGGTTGCGGTCGCGCGGGAGGGAGGCTGCGCCCCCGAGCAGGTCCGGGTGGGCGAAATCCGCCCGGATTGGCGGAACTCTAGTTCGGCCCTGATGCGCTGCCCGGTGACGGCAGCGAAGAAGATGCTCCAGCTGGGCAGTGTCGGGGTGGGCTGGAGCCGAGTGCAGCTCCACCTGCTGAAGGCGCGCCCCATGCACTGCTTTAAGTGCATGGGGAAGGGGCACACAGCGGAGTTGTGCCCCTCCAAGGAGGACCGCAGCCACCTGTGCTACAGGTGCGGACAGCCGGGGCACATCGCCTCGGGCTGCTCGGGCCAGGCCCGCTGTGCCGTGTGCGCCGACGCCGGGCGGAAGGCCAGCCACGTGATGGGGGGCCGTCTGTGTAACCCCCCATCCATCCGCGGGAGAACACCCCCCGCCTCTCGTGGTAGTGGGCGGCAGGAGGCGCCGGAGGCTAGGATGTCCGAATAATGGCCGGACATCCTCGCTTCCTACAGGCCAACGTCAACCACTGCGCTGGGGCTCAGGACCTTCTCCTGCAGACCATGGCGGAGTGGGACGTGGACGTGGCGGTGGTTGCGGAACCATATTGCGTGCCTACCCAGCCTAATTGGGCCGGGGACCAGGACGGATCCGTGGCCATCGCCGCGAGGCCTGGCGCCGGCCCCCCACTCATAGTGAGGGGGAGGGGAGCGGGTTACGTGGCGGCGGTTCGGGGAGATTTCGCAATAATCGGTGTGTACTTCTCCCCGAACCGCGACCTGCCGGCCTTGGAGCGGCTGCTCGACGCTCTCGGGTCGGCAGTGAGGCGGCTAGCGCCCGCCCAGGTTATCGTGGCCGGGGACTTCAACGCCAAATCCACGGCATGGGGCAACCCGGCCACGGAAGCCAAAGGGCGGAAGGTGGAGGAGTGGGCGCTGGTTGCGCGACTGTCCCTCTTAAATAGGGGGACGGTCCATACGTGCGTGCGGTGGAATGGAGGGTCGGTGGTGGATCTGTCCTTCGCCACCGCGTCCACCGCGCGCCGTATTGAGGATTGGAGGGTGGAGACGGGGCTGGAGACACTCTCGGACCACCGCTACATCAGGTTCGAGGTGTCCCGAGCCCCAGGGAGTCCGGCGATTTCGTCCCGGTGGCGGAGCCGGTTCCCGCGTTGGGCACTCACCAGGCTCGACCGGGAGCTGGCAGAGGAGGCGGCCATTGTCGGCCGCTGGGGCCTCCCGCCAATGGAGTTCTTGGGGGCGGAGCAGGGGGCTGGTCGTCTCTGCGACGCCTTCACGGCGGTGTGCGGGGCGGCCATGCCCAGCGTTGGGCGTCCGCCCCCAAGGCGGGCGGTCTACTGGTGGTCGGCGGAGATAGCCGACCTCCGGGACGCCTGCAACGGGGCGCGTAGAGCGTACACCCGGAGCAGGCGTCGCCGCCCCCGGGACGAAGGAAGGGATAGCCATCTGCACGGCGTCTACGTGGAGAGGAAGGGAGCCTTGCAGATGGCTATAAGTAGGTCCAAGGAGGGAGCGTGGCAGGAGCTGCTGGAGGGCCTAGACAGAAACCCGTGGGGCCGACCTTACAGAGGAGCGCGGAACAAGATCCGCTCTCAGTCGGCCCCACTGACGGAGACCCTCCAGCCGATCCTGCTGGAGAGGATTGTCGGGGAACTATTCCCCGACACCCCAAGGGGTTTCGCTCCCCCGAGGATGGCCCGATCGTCGGACTCCAGAGGAGAGGAGGAGGAGGAGGGCGCTCCGCCGCCCGTCACTGACCAGGAGATGGAAGCAAGATGAGGGCGCCGGGTCCGGACGGGGTGCACGGAAAGGTGCTAGCCTTAGCCCTCGTGCACCTCGGAGACAGGTTCCGGGAGCTCCTTGACTGCTGCTTGCGGTCGGGGTGCTGCCCGGGATCCTTCAGGGTGGGCCGGCTCTGCCTTCTGTTGAAGGGAGACCGGCCCCCGGACTCGGGGTCGGCGGTTCGACCAGTCGTTCTGCTGAACGAGGCGGGCAAAGCCCTAGAAAGGGTTGTCGCTTCCCGCCTCGCTCAGCATTTGGAGGATGGCCTGGGACCGGGCATCTCGGATGGCCCAGTTCGGGTTCCGGGCCAGACGGTCGACCGTCGACGCCATAAGGCGCCTAAGGTCGGTGACGGAGGATGCGGAGCGCGAGGGAGAGGTGGTGGTGGCGGTGTCGCTGGACATCGCCAATGCCTTCAACAGCCTCCCCCACAGTACCATCCTGGAGGCCCTCAAGTACTTTGAGGTGCCTCCGTACTTGGGGAGACTTTTGAAGGCATACCTGGAGGACAGGGAGGTGTGCTACGAGGACGCGAGGGGCCATATGGTCAGGAAGTCTGTCGGGTGCGGTGTCCCACAGGGGTCCGTTCTGGGCCCCATCCTGTGGGACCTCGCATACGACTGGGTCCTGCGGGGCCGTCTCCTCCCCGGGATGAGTGTCGTCTGCTACGCAGATGACACCCTTGTCACGTCCCGGGGTAAGACCTTCGTGGAGGCGGCGCGGCTGGCCGAAGTTGGAGTAGGACTGGTGGTCAGCCGTATAGAGAGGCTTGGGCTTCGGGTCCGATTGGAGAAGACCGAGGCCCTCCTCTTCCGCGGGACCGGCAGACGAGGCCCCCCCTCGGGAGCACACCTCCAAATAGGAGGAGGACGGATCAGGGTGAGCGCCCAGATGATGTACCTGGGCCTCACCCTTGACGGGAGATGGACCTTCGGCCCCCACTTCGAGCGGTTGGGACCGAGGGTCATAAGAGCTGCGGCGGCGCTGGGTCGCCTCCTGCCCAATTTGGGCGGGCCCAGCGCCGCGTGCAGGCGGCTGTACTCCGGCATCTGCCGGAGTATGGCTACGTACGGTGCCCCCATATGGGCGGACGCCCTCTGCGAGCGGAACAAGGCTCAGCTGCGCAGAGCGCAGCGGGTCATAGCGCAGAGGGCGATAAGGGGGTACCGGACGGTAGCTTGGACGGCCGCGACCGCCCTCGCTGGCGACCCGCCCTGGGAGTTGGTGGCGGAGGTGCTCGCCGAAGTGTACAGCTTCGTTGCTAGTAGGAGGGCACTCGGCGAGCGCCCCACGTTGGAAGAAGTAGGGCGGTATCGCCGGCGAGGGCATACAGAGATGATGCGGAGGTGGGGGGAGGACCTGGCGCAGCCGCGGTACGGAATCCGCGTTGCTGAGGCGCTGCGCCCGGTCCTAGAGACGTGGATGCGTAGAAAACGCAAACCCCTCACCTTCCGCATGGTGCAGGTGCTCACCGGGCATGGGTGCTTCGGTGAGTATCTGCACCGGGTTGCGAGGCGGGAGGAGGAGCCGGGCTGCCACGATTGTGGCGCGGCCGAGGACACTGCCCAACATACGCTGGAGCAGTGTCCCAGGTGGTCTCGGCAGCGCCACGACCTGGTGTCCGCGCTTGGAAGCGCGGACCTCTCACTCCCGAGCGTGGTCCGCTCCATGCTCGGGAGTGACAGTGCCTGGCAGGCGGTGGCCTCCTTCTGTGAGACGGTCATGTCCCAGAAGGAGGCCTCGGAGCGGGACAGGGAGGATGATCCTGAGGCTGTCCCGCTCCGGAGACGGCGGACGGGAGTGCGGCGTAGGCGCTACGCGCACCTATTGCCGCCTCCCTAATATGTGGGACTAGGGGTTAGGATGGGAACCTGGCCCCATAGTGGTCCCGCCGCCGGAGGGGCTGTCCCAATTTGCCGGGACGGCCCCTAGAGTGAAGAAGTCCGGCCCCTTCTGAGGGGCTGGCCAGTCGCAGTGGTGCCCTGTTGCTGACAGATCCGGAGCACCACACCAACGCGGCCGATGGCAATTCGCGGGGTTGTTTAGTGGGTATACCGTCGGGCAGCCGACGGGGAGTCCCACACTACCACCGGAGGCCACCCAGGCACCGGTGGTGTGCGTAACGCATTTTGCCCCGCGTCACAAAAAAAAAAAAAAAAAAAGGTCGGGGCCTTTGAATGTCAATAGCTCGTAAAAGGACCGGCTCGACCGGGTTACTCTCTTACAGAAAACTGGCGTGCGGCTATGTAGTGGCATGCTGATATTGCTGATACAGCATGCTATTGCATTTCGTACGATGAGTGAGAGATCCGAGTATTCAGATTTCAGGGATCACATCCGTATCTATGCGTGCCTCTACAGGTCCCATAGCGGTAACGCCGAAACGGTGCGTCTTGTGGAGCGCATTCAAACGACAACTGATATTGTACCCTAACAGATCCCTTCCGCTGAAGTTGTGGTTCCAGGCGATTTTAATGCCCACCACGTGGAATGGCTCGGGTTACGTTCTAATGAACGAGCAGGAAGATCTTTCTATGACTAGCATAGCATATGATCTGACGCAACTGGCTTCTTCGCCTGCGCGGGTATCAGATATAAGGAAAAATGCGCCTTCCTTCTGGTGACCTCACATCCCGAAAACTATCAGGTATCTGTTGGCGTCCCTTCGGGTCCTCTGATCATTGCCTGATACGTAGTGAGGTGCCATTTGCATTCCCAATGCGACAACGTACAGCAGGCGACCGTTGTGTCTGGCACTTTAGTTCGGCGAATTGGGAAGGGCTGTGCATTGTCTTTTCCTCCTAACCCTGGTGGCAGGTTTGTATTTCGCAGGACGATCCTAGCACCTGCGCCGATGCTGTCGCAAAGTCCCGCCCATGGTTCGATCAATCTTGCAAGGATGCGTCTCGACGTAAACAGGATTCGTATCTCGAGCCTGGTCCACTGCTCAGGTGGTGATTCAAATACGAGTTTACTTAAAAAAAGCTACAACACTGCCGCCAGGTTTTTGAAGGTTTGCATTGTGAGGGCAACGTAAGAATTTGTTACCAAAATTAACGAGAGACTAGTACGATTGCCCTCCGGGACTCGTGCGTTCTAGTCTCTCGCCAAAGCTGTTCAGGGTAACTTCTGTCAGTCATCATTTTCTCCGTTACGCAAAGTGGACGAATTGCTGGCCCATACTGCAAAGGAGAAAGCCGGTCTCCTAGGCGGCTCTCTTTTTGCATCCAACTCGACCCTTGATGACCAGGGAGGAACACCACAGATTATCCCGCGGTGTGAGAGCTCTATGCCTGAAATACATTTCTCGGAAAAACTGTCCGTAGAATCCTTATCTCCCTGGATATTCATAAGTCGAGCGGGCCGGATGGAATTCCACCTATTGTGTTGAAGATGTGTGCTCCGGACTTAGCTCCGATTCTAACGCGCCTCTTTCGGTACTCCTATTCGCTTCACGTAGTACCCAGCTCATGCAAGGAGGCTTTGGCACCCGATCCCTAAAAAGATGTTTCCACGGATCCGTCCACCTTTAGGTCTATAGCAGTAACTCCCACATTTTCCAAAATCATGGAAAATATCATCAACCAGCAACTCTTAGACTACTTAAAGGATCGCCAGCTGATAAGTGACCGCCAATACGGCTTCCACTGTGGCCGCTCGGCTGGAGTTCTTTTCGTATACTTGACCCACTGCTGGGCGGTGTCAGTAGAATGCAAAGGCGAGGCTTTGGCTGTTAGTTTCGATATACGAGTAGTAAAGGCTTTCGATCGGGTGTGGTACAAAGCACTTCTCTCGAAGCTTCCTTCTTTTAGACTACCCGAAAAATTTTGTACATGGGTTGCCAGTTTTCTCATTGTGCGGAGCTTGACGGTGTGTGATCGGATCTACTGCCTCTGAATGCTGGCAAGTGTGTGTGTCGTCTCCCAATCTGTTCCTTCTTCATATCAATGAATTGTTGCACATGCGTAACATTCATTGCTATGCGGATGACAGTACGGTGGACGCAAGGTACACTGGTTAAGCCCATATCTCTCGGGATTGCGTCAATAAATGCCGATCACAGCTATTGTCTGAAATTGAGACATCACTAGAACAGGTCTCGGATTGGGGTAGACTGAATTTAGTTTGATTAGATTAGAAGGTATACACCTCAGCGTTACGCCTTGCATCCGCCTAGCAGTGTTCTGGGTGTCGATATATCGAGCGATGTACAGTTTCGTGGTCATCATTCATCATGATCATTGGTGTGATCAATAGAGTTACACAATACTTCACACCTCAATATCGCCTTTAACTTTATAAGGCCCAGGTCCGGCCTCACATGGAATACTGTTCACATCTTTGGGCCGGCGCGCCACAATATTTGCTTATGTAATGATACAACGTAGATTATATTTTGATGAGTTATATTGTGGAATTGATAGCGAACTTAGCTTTGTATACATGTATTTCGAGGGGTTGTATGTTCCCCTTCGACAGCGGAGGGTTTTGGACATTTCATACGTGTGATTTCGGGCATTTATAACCGCATGTCGTATGAATATCAAAAAACAAATACTATGCATGGTGGCATGAATTTGTAAATTGCATGGTGAGCATTGAAAATAAAACCATTAGTTAGGCCGTCCGGATGTCATAAAATTGGAAAGCGGCCGTCTACAAATTAAGCACAAAGCAATTTTAAAAGCTATCGATAACAAAAGACAGGCGAAGACAAAGGAAGGCGGCCTATCTATTGTATCATATTGAAACATGAACGGGGCTCTAAAAGGTTTGCACGTGCATGAAAGAACGGCGACAATGAGTCGCCAGCTTGGGCATGGGAAGCCGCCGCTGTTACCGGGCGATAATTAAGTTGACGAATGAGAGTGCGCGTCACCCCAGCGCGGGAGACGGGGGCGCGGTGGAGCGCGGTGTGCGGGCGCACGGCTGGAGGCCATTCGGTTTTCGAGAGTGCTGGCGAGCGGACGTTCGACATCGTGGCGCGTATCATAATAATTATTGTCCATTCGATTCCGGAGTTCGCGCGGTGCGGTCGTGCGACGTCGCGGCTTTTATCATAATAATTAATTCGGTTTAGAGATACTTCTTGTCGAAACTAATACGCGTACAAAGGGTCGAGTACTCGGACTCCCCACGACACGCGAAGGAGCCGAGATCGGGTTTAGAGATACTTCTTGTCGAAAATAATACGCGTACAAAGGGTCGAGTACTCGAACTCCCCACGACACGCGAAGGCGCCGAGATCAGCGTAGCAACACCGCCGAGGACAGCCCACGGTCGCCGACTCCACGCTGCACAGTACGAGACCACGAGTTCTTCGCGGGACCGCAGCTTAGCCCAATTAAGTTAACCTGCTGAAGCTAAGTTTAGCTTTAAGACTAGGATTAAATTTAAGTTGAGATTTCACGTTATGTTATACTAAAATTTCCCGTGTTGTGTCCTTTCCACAGAATACGCGGTCGCGAGTAAAGTAAAATCATACGCCTATGCCTAAATCTGTGGCATAGTGGCTAAGTTAAATTTTGTTTTGCAAGGTACATCTGAGTAAGTGAGATTGGATGACGCATTCATACAATCTCGCTGAGGCGAAGGGCTTTTTTATTTGTTGGCGTATATGAATGGCGCACTTGTGTTAGCCAGGGACACCATTTATATTCGCTTTTTAAATTTTAGTGGCGGCAGAGTACCTTTAGCTTATAGTATTATTCTAGCGTAGCTCGCGGGTTTGATAAGTGCATGTTATCATTACATCTGGAGACCGCTCTCCAGGTGAGCCGATTTGCGGCAAAAATCACGCACAGCCCGATTTCTGTAGACTCAACTGGATTCGCTAGCGGCTCTGAATTGTTTACTCAGACCACTTAAACTCACATGTGAAATTGCCCAGCCTATAAAATATGCCACAATAATCCTGTAAGGATAATTAATTTGAGTATAGTGTACACTATACTCAAAATAAGTATAATTATTTGCGCAGCGATCAAAATATGCAAAATTCTACGAGATTGGTATAATGACAGAAGTCACTATAATAATCGCGTAAGCTGATTATAGCAAAAGTCAGAGGAAATTTTCCTGACCACCAATTAAAAGACTGCGCAGACGCTGAGGCTAGCTAAAGGTTTAAGACCTAAGCATTATCCTGGTCAGTAAAGGGTTCAGGCGCTCCTGTTAAGTATTCCACAAAGAACCGTTATACACGCCATAATAGCGTGCCTACAACCGACTAACTATCAATTCCCTGAACTGCTCTTAATGTTTATAGATTCACGCTAATAATTAAAATTCTAAACAAAGTGAAACAAACTAGACGATCATTTTAGGTCACTACAGGCTGCATTCCAGCAGTATCAAGGTCACGTCATCTTAGGTTGCCTTACAGATGCTGCCGATGACCACAGGATATTTGATTCGGACTAAAAAAAAATATAATCAGTTCGACAAATATTCTTTAAGAATCAAATTGCTATAAATTACATACACAACGTAGAAACATTTCAAGGACATAGATAACTACGAATATTATATTCACAATTTCGGAATCTATAAATAATAGGTAACAACAAAGGCTATACGCAGCATATTAAAATTAATTGGGGTATTACAAACAAAGGTTAATGAGTTAGGTGTTTATGTAGTGAATGCGTTTTACTGTGTTAGACATAAAAGCTATTAAGGTAGAGTAGGTAGGTATATTATAACGATAGGAATAGTTAGGTGTTTATGTAGTGAATGCGTTTTACTGTTAGACATAAAAGCTATTAAGGTAGAGTAGGTAGGTATATTATAACGATAGGAATAGTAGGTGTTTATGTAGTGAATGCGTTTAACTGTGTTAGACATAAAAGCCATTAAGGTAGATTAGTTTAGGTATATTATAAAGGTTTTAAATATCGGTTGCTGACTGTTGAACAATTAGGAGAGTAATAATTTAATTACATTGTCCGATTGAGAAAATTGGGTATAGTTAATTACACTGTTTAATTAATTACGTCAGGAGGAATTGACCATTAAGTTACAAGTGCGAATTTAGTAGATAGGCAAAGTAAGATAATAAAGTTTTGAATAGATAGCGTACTTTGAATAGGCGTCGTCTGCAAGCGATAAGCAGGCACCTGCGTGTAGGATATATAAGTTAATAATCGAACTACCGATTAGTAAAATGGGCCGAGGCAGGAAGCCACGTGTGACCAGCAAACAGTCGAAAGGTACTGAGGACAGTAATGCTTCAACAAACTCAAACCCGGAGACGAGTCAGATGACTCTATTACTGTCGCAAATTTTACAACGTTTGGAGAATTTAGAGCAGGCTAGGGCGAGTAACTCCGTTACGTCCGGTTCGGAAGCGAGCGTGCCGTCTACCACTAACCGCGAAAACGTGCTGAATGAGTCAGAGCATAAACAGGTGTGCCTAATTAAGATGTCACAAAAACTACCACAGTTTGACGGGCAAAAATCAAATAACCCTATGCTGTTTCTAAGGGATTTGAGGAATTACATAGAGATGTCTGGGAACAGTTTTAGTTCAGGTAAAGCTTTGGCGTTTGCTATAGAGAGTTTGATAGGGAGCGCAAAGACGAGGATGAATATATATAGGGATTCTTGGGCTAGCTTTAGCGACTTCGAAAGGGATTACAAGCAAGTATTTTGGAGTAACTGTGAACAGGAGTTGATCAGACAACGGTTCATGACCGCGAAATACGACGATAGAGTAGGTACAATGGAAGAGCATTTTGCAGATCAGTTAAATAAAATATACGGGTTATCTTTACCTTTTACCGAGACGGAAAAGGTAAATACCATATTCAGGCAATTGCCTCAGCATGTGCAGGTAGCATTTTTCGCGAGGAATGAGAGTATGTCAGTTAAAAATGCAGTGGAGTTTCTGCGTCATTTGGAACGGAACGTACGCAAAGAGGCGAGCGTAGTGACGTCAGCCGGTACATCTGAAGGTCGCGCGACGTTCAGACCAAGTCGTGGGACTACGAGATATGGGTCGGTGCGGGTGAATACGATTCGCTATAATCATCTGACGAATCGACAAAGACGATACCCATATGCTAACCGCGGACAGAATATGCGAGGTCGGGGTTTGTATAACAATAGTACTAGGCAAAATAGGACGCAGTTGAGGCCGATAGAATTCACACCAGCTTTGGATGCGCCGCGAGCTGGTGAGACGAATAAGAGCCTAGCAACAGCGGAAAAACCTGATGCGGTATCAAAAAACTAATTTCGGGGGAAGGGGGGGGATTCGCTTTACGTTATTTAATGCGGTTAGGCTGGGCGCCGAACAACGAAAGCGCTAAGCATAAGCTATATGAAATATGTGACATGGGAACGAATATGGGTTTAGAAGAGTTGACACAGTTGTTAACACATAGGGCGGAGGAGTTTCGAGTCTGTTTGGCAGATACTTCAGAGGTGGAAAGCATGAATAGACATAATAAGTCCTTATGTACAGTGTTTAGAGATATAGATGTCTTAGACGCGGATCAGGAGCAAGATAGGAGGCTAACGTTGCCGGAAGTGAGTGTGGAAATAGGTGAGATTCAATTAAAGGGGTTGATTGATTCTGGGAGTGAGGTGACGTGCCTGAGACAAGATTGTTTTGAAAGAGTAAAGGGACGTTTGAGCCAGTTAGCGGAGATACCTATACCGGCTGTTCGAATCGCCGGGGCGTTTGGTATTAGTAAAGAAAAGTTAGGAAGCTTGGTCATAGTCCCTATCAAGATAGGTGAGTGTACCATCGATACACCCACGTTGATTCCAAGGAAGCTACCTAAGGAATTAATATTAGGATTTGATTTCATACAGTTAGCGCGAGGAGGTTTGGTATGTACGGACGGAACGAAGTTCGTTATTAATGATGGTAATGTGATTTGTGAGATAGATCTGGAAGAGCGAGAACGCGGTCAAATCCAATGTTGTACGTTAGAAAAACATTCGGAGAAATCGGTGGTGGGTAAGATAGTTGAGTACGTACAAGGGACATCGTTGTCAGCCGAGCATAAATCTAAGCTGTCGGCTGTGTTAACGAAACATGTCACGCTATTCTCCGATAAGATTGGTCGCACGACCAAGTATATACACGAGATTAGAATGAAGGACGATAAACCCTTTGTTAAGCGGTCGTACCCCATACCGCATGTTTATCGCGAAAGAGTTAAGGCAAGGTTAGACGAAATGGAACGGGGAGGTGTAATTAGCAGACAGGCGACGGACTACAGTAGCCCATTAACGTGTACGTTGAAAAAGAATGGAGAGATTCGGATATTATTGGACGCGCGCGAGCTAAACAGATTAATGGCCGGGGAAGCGGAGAGCGCACCGCTCATGAGTGATATATTACAATCAGGTTCCAGAATAAACTATATTGCTGTAATCGATATAAAGGACGCGTATTTTACGATTCCATTGGCTCACGAGTCTAGGAAATATACCGGCTTCGTGTTCCAAGGGAAGAGTTATGTGTATAATGTGCTACCACAGGGGCTCAAAACAAGCGTGGGCTCATTCTCAAGGGCGATGGATTTGATACTGGGGCCGGAAGTGCGAACGTACTGTTGGAATTTTCTTGACGACTTAGCTATTTTCACGGATGGGGGCCTAGACGAACACATACGTCAGATCGATACGGTATTGACCAAGTTACGTGAAGCCGGATTTACTTGTTCATTAGAGAAATGTAATTTTGCCGCTAGGGAGGTGAAGCTTTTAGGGCACATTTTAAGCACTGAAGGAGTTAGTTTAGACCCAGCGAAGGTAGAGGCTGTTTCAGATTATCCTGCACCGAGGACAGTGAAACAATTACGTTCATTTTTGGGGTTTGTAAACTATTTCCGTAGGTTCATACGGGAATTTGCGTTATTAACAGAACCATTGTATAGATTGTTACAGGCGAGAGTAAGATTTACGTGGGGTACAGAGGAACAGGACGCGTTTGATAGGTTAAAGGTAGCGTTTACACAGAGCGTCATGCTGTCACAGCCAGAGTTCGGTAGTGTATATTATGTGCAGACGGATTCCAGTTCGATAGGTCTGGGTGGGTATGTTTACCAATTAGATAAGAACGGGTTCGAGAAAATAATAGGATTTTGTTCGTACGCATACAAGGGGCCGCAAACACGGTGGTCCGTCAGCGAACAGGAGTTCTATGCTGTGATTTATACATTGAGGAAATTTGAAACGTATTTGAGAGGAGCCAAAATCGTGATAAAGACAGATCATAAAAGTCTGACGTTTATAAAGTCTTGGAAATTGCTCGGGGCGCGAATTACCAGATGGATAATGTACTTAGAACGGTTTGATTACGAAATACAGTATATTCAGGGACGTGATAACATTATACCTGACGTTCTGAGCAGGCACATACGAGATGCAGGGTCGGAAAAAGTGGGTAACACAGCACAGCCGCACATATACTGGTTTAAGACGGCTAGCCGTGGCACGGTATTACAAAAATTAAAACAGATTGCCGAGTTGCAAACCGATGACCCGAAGTTAAAACATATCAAAGATTATTTAGGTCAGGGGAAGGCCAGCCTAGAGGTCAAGGGCTTTAAGTATTACAAATTAGTCGGGAATACATTGTACTTTAGCATACCTACGCAGGGAAAACTCCTATTAGTCATACCAAAGTCACTACAGGAGGAATTAATAATTCATATACATGAGGAAATAGGTCATTTTGGGCAGTATAAAATAATGCCTATTCTGAGAACGCGTTATTATTTTCCTAACATGAGCAAGATAGTTCGTGACGTAATCCGCACATGCGACATATGTCAAAAGGCAAAACCCAGCGTTAGTAACACAATAGGACCATGTCAGCCAGTTTCAGCTAAAGCTTTAGGAGAAAAGGTCTTCGGGGATTTGTATGGGCCGTTACCTGCGGGTAAGTTTGGTTACAAGTACATATACGTTATGCAGGACGTGTACAGTAAGGTCGTAAGGTTGTATCCATTAAGGGTCGCGAGTGGGCGTAGCGTACTTGCGTGCGCAAAACGATTCCATAAGGAGATACCTATCAGGACGATAATCACCGACCGAGGACCACAGTTCATTTCGAGGACGTGGATTGAAAGTTTACGTGATTTAGATATAAAGGTGACGCACACTTCAGTGTATTGCCCAAATTCGAATAGCGTAGAGAGGGTCAATCGCGAGTTAGGAAGAATGATCAGGACATATTGCTTCGGGTCCAACAGAAGTTGGGTGAATATGTTGACCGATGTAGAAAGGTGTTATAACAACGTTACACATAGTTCTACAGGGTTTGCACCCGACAGACTAGCGTTTGGGAGGCAAGAGTTGTTAACTATTGACAGTACGTTAGGTGATGA
Source organism: Pyralis farinalis (assembly GCA_947507595.1). Lineage (NCBI taxonomy): Eukaryota > Metazoa > Arthropoda > Insecta > Lepidoptera > Pyralidae > Pyralis > Pyralis farinalis. Next base: position 18,609,528 of record OX382272.1, read on the forward strand.
GTGGACGAAACGATATCTAGCTAACGAACCACAGATTAATCACGAAAAAGCATTGAAAACCGCGGAGAAGACAAGCATGTACAGAAAGCGTCAATTTGACAACAGGCATAGGTTAGTCGTTTACCGAATAGGTGATTATGTGAAGGTGAAGACCTTTGTACGATCGGACAAAGAACATAAGATAACGCGGAAATTTTCCTTATTATATAAAGGGCCATTTGTTATAGTGGACGTACCATATCAAAACTGTTATAGTCTGATGGAACCAGAATCTAATAAGATTGTTGGAAATTATAATGCGGTGAATTTAGCCAGATATTTTATACGAAAGAAGGAAGTGACGATTCTAAGTAAGGAGGTAAATAAATGAACAGGACGTTAGGTATGGAGTAAAAGCATAAGGGCGATGGTTAGTAGTTTAGAACAAAGAGCAATGATGATATAGACGAATAGGGCTATCGAACGATTGAGGTCAGGGTGTGGCACTAAGAGCTGGTTCAGAGAGAATTGGAGAGAAAATTTTAAGATAAGGGTACATATGAGATTAAGATTTTGACGAGTGAGTATCGGGGACACCAACTCACAAAATCTGGGGAAGGTTCTGTAATGATACAACGTAGATTATATTTTGATGAGTTATATTGTGGAATTGATAGCGAACTTAGCTTTGTATACATGTATTTCGAGGGGTTGTATGTTCCCCTTCGACAGCGGAGGGTTTTGGACATTTCATACGTGTGATTTCGGGCATTTATAACCGCATGTCGTATGAATATCAAAAAACAAATGCTATGCATGGTGGCAGGAATTTGTAAATTGCATGGTGAGCATTGAAAATAAAACAATTAGTTAGGCCGTCCGGATGTCATAAAATTGGAAAGCGGCCGTCTACAAATTAAGCACAAAGCAATTTTAAAAGCTATCGATAACAAAAGACAGGCGAAGACAAAGGAAGGCGGCCTATCTATTGTATCATATTGAAACATGAACGGGGCTCTAAAAGGTTTGCACGTGCATGAAAGAACGGCGACAATGAGTCGCCAGCTTGGGCATGGGAAGCCGCCGCTGTTACCGGGCGATAATTAAGTTGACGAATGAGAGTGCGCGTCACCCCAGCGCGGGAGACGGGGGCGCGGTGGAGCGCGGTGTGCGGGCGCACGGCTGGAGGCCATTCGGTTTTCGAGAGTGCTGGCGAGCGGACGTTCGACATCGTGGCGCGTATCATAATAATTATTGTCCATTCGATTCCGGAGTTCGCGCGGTGCGGTCGTGCGACGTCGCGGCTTTTATCATAATAATTAATTCGGTTTAGAGATACTTCTTGTCGAAACTAATACGCGTACAAAGGGTCGAGTACTCGGACTCCCCACGACACGCGAAGGAGCCGAGATCGGGTTTAGAGATACTTCTTGTCGAAAATAATACGCGTACAAAGGGTCGAGTACTCGAACTCCCCACGACACGCGAAGGCGCCGAGATCAGCGTAGCAACACCGCCGAGGACAGCCCACGGTCGCCGACTCCACGCTGCACAGTACGAGACCACGAGTTCTTCGCGGGACCGCAGCTTAGCCCAATTAAGTTAACCTGCTGAAGCTAAGTTTAGCTTTAAGACTAGGATTAAATTTAAGTTGAGATTTCACGTTATGTTATACTAAAATTTCCCGTGTTGTGTCCTTTCCACAGAATACGCGGTCGCGAGTAAAGTAAAATCATACGCCTATGCCTAAATCTGTGGCATAGTGGCTAAGTTAAATTTTGTTTTGCAAGGTACATCTGAGTAAGTGAGATTGGATGACGCATTCATACAATCTCGCTGAGGCGAAGGGCTTTTTTATTTGTTGGCGTATATGAATGGCGCACTTGTGTTAGCCAGGGACACCATTTATATTCGTTTTTTAAATTTTAGTGGCGGCAGAGTACCTTTAGCTTATAGTATTATTCTAGCGTAGCTCGCGGGTTTGATAAGTGCATGTTATCATTACATCTGGAGACCGCTCTCCAGGTGAGCCGATTTGCGGCAAAAATCACGTACAGCCCGATTTCTGTAGACTCAACTGGATTCGCTAGCGGCTCTGAATTGTTTACTCAGACCACTTAAACTCACATGTGAAATTGCCCAGCCTATAAAATATGCCACAATAATCCTGTAAGGATAATTAATTTGAGTATAGTGTACACTATACTCAAAATAAGTATAATTATTTGCGCAGCGATCAAAATATGCAAAATTCTACGAGATTGGTATAATGACAGAAGTCACTATAATAATCGCGTAAGCTGATTATAGCAAAAGTCAGAGGAAATTTTCCTGACCACCAATTAAAAGACTGCGCAGACGCTGAGGCTAGCTAAAGGTTTAAGACCTAAGCATTATCCTGGTCAGTAAAGGGTTCAGGCGCTCCTGTTAAGTATTCCACAAAGAACCGTTATACACGCCATAATAGCGTGCCTACAACCGACTAACTATCAATTCCCTGAACTGCTCTTAATGTTTATAGATTCACGCTAATAATTAAAATTCTAAACAAAGTGAAACAAACTAGACGATCATTTTAGGTCACTACAGGCTGCATTCCAGCAGTATCAAGGCCACGTCATCTTAGGTTGCCTTACACTTACTCCATTTGATTGTGTACAACATAGAACAGTTCGAATCCTCGGCGACCTAGTGATCTCCGCTCGGCTGGAATCGCTTTGTACACGAAGAGACGTACTTCTCCTTGTGTACTGTACAGATTGTATCATGGGGAGTGTTCGGAGGAGCTGTTCAACATAATACCAGCCGCTGAGTTACACTATCGTACCACTAGCCACAAACTTAAATTTCACCCTCACCGTCTTAATGAGAGGCAATCCACTACTGTACGCTTTTATAGACATTTTTTACCACGTACGGTGTAATTGTGGAATAAATTACACTCAGCGGCGTTCCCGAATAAGTACGATATGAGTGCCTTCAAGAAAAGATCCTTTGTTTCCCTAAAAAGGCTGGCAACGGATCAGGAACCCTTTCGTGTTGCTGATGTTGCGGTGGTGATCACTTACGTTCCTGTTGTGAGTGAGGTCTCTAGAGTAAGTTCCTAAGGTGTTGCTGTGTTAGCAGCAGAGATGACATCGCACGAGTAATAACTTAATGTATTGCAAGCGTTTATAGGCTACGGTAATCGCTTTACATCAGTTGGGTCGTATGCTTGTGTGCCTCCCGACATAGTATAAAAAAAGTTCCATTTATACTTTGAGGCTTGATACAGCTTTCCACATCAGCGTCTTAAATGTTTAGAACTAGTGCGAGCGGAGCAGTGTCATGAAGAGGACTACGACCAAGGGAATCTTCGAAAGATGACATCTCTGAATTAAACATTTCTGTTATTTCGTCCATATTTTTTTGCAGTTGTGCACGGTCCATGGTGTATGTGAAAGTGATACCAACAGTTGTTATGCAAAATGTGAAAGATTTGAAATTTCACTACTGACAATACTAATTACCGAAACAAACATAAACTGTATAATTAAGGTAAGAATGTACTTCTCATTAATTATATAATTAAAAATTATAGAGACCTGTTGTAAGCACGTGTTAATGAAATGAAATATTGTTTATTTGCTAGGATACATGGTACATCGATAGATAATTTTGTATGTAGTAGTTCAGCATGTTCCGCCAATATTACAAATAGTCCAGTCAATAAAGCGGGGAAATCGACCGAATAAAAAAGTTTCTTATAGGAAGATGGATCAAAAATTTTTTTTTGCATTATCTTTTATGAGTCCTCTAGGTCATTCGTGACTAGCAAGAAGAGAGAATATCTCGTCTCTCATAAAAGTTTGTATTTTTATTTTTTCAATTTCTCAATCAATTTGGAGCACGTTATTATCAGCAAAGAGAAAAAAAAAATAAGTATATAAATAAACAAAAAAATCTTAATTTCCACTTTTCAAGGAATTTATATTTATTTTGATAAATTGATAGCACATTCATGATCAGTGACCCAAAAAACCCATATAACCTGACCTGTTACATGTTCATATCGCCCAAATTTAAAATTTTCTTATTCCAGATTTTCCCCAGTTTTCCGAAGATTTTCCACAGTTTTTCGAAATTTACGTCTTGACATCAGAAACATCATTATTCATATTCAGGTGCGAGCCCAATTTGACAACACCGAAGAAAGCAGTAAAAAGTAGGAAAATTAATCAAATATTTGCGATTTTCCGCTCCCAGTGTGAATTTTCCGAAAAACTAATGTCGGGATCAGCGACCCCGAAAACGCATAATAATTAATTCGTCGTAAATAAAGCATATTGATAATTAATTCGTCGCATTTTACGTTATACACAATTAATAGAATGATAAATACAATAAAGTATAATATGAACTTAAACAAGATGGCTATAGAATCCTCAGTTTTATTACAAAAATTCTTTTATTTCATAAAAACATTTTCTAATAGCCATTTTGTCAACATTGATTTAAACGCATTTACAATCGAGCATTTTAATATCTAGGGCTAATTTATTGTATATTTTAATCATCATGCTGTCACATTTTTTGTCAAATATTGTATTTTTACTGTAGTTTTATTAAATGTTGTAATTTTATTCTAGTAACTTTCACTACCCTCACAAAAAAAGTGTGCCAAGAGACTGTCTTGGATCGCTTATGAAACCTCTCAGCAATACACGTTTTAAACATGTCCCAAGCCTGGCTCGAAACCAACGTTCCAGTCTTTTAAGAGCACGAAGACTGGCCCGCGTCTAGCCCAGATCTGAACTCTATAGACTACAAATTATGATCAGTTTTAGAGGTCATGGCCTGCTCGATATTATGTCCCTTAAGAAATTTCCGGAGCAAGCACTGGCTAAATTTTACATGGAAACAGTGCGTAAATCCATAGATTCGTGTCCAGACAGATTAAAAGCCTGTAGCAAAGCTAAAGGTGGCCATTTCGAATAGAATTGTTTTTTATTTTTGTGCTGTGACTTTCATAAATATGTAAATATTAGTTTTATTAAGATAAGAATTACATTACTACGTAAAAAATAAATGCGTATTCATTTATAACAGACCTTATGGCCGGACTAGATATAATATAGAACAATGGCAGACGGTTCAGAAATTTTCATAAGAGTTACTGAAATAAAACGCAATTAAAATAAACTAAAAAGTTTTGTTCCATTTTTACATGTCGCCCATTAATATAAGTGATACTTAATGTGTTAACATCTTTCTGTAGCTACGGTAACCACTTTACATCAGGTAGACCGTACGCATGAATCCCGACTTTATATAAAATAAAGATACTTTATTTGGTCTATTATGGCATATTTGTGGCACTTTGGTGTAAACGTAGATATAAAGACATCAATTCGCAACAAACTTATTGAAAAGTCACTTTGAATAAAATAAATACATTTAACATTATACACATATTGAATATTTTCACGGAACATTTGGTTATTTTTGTTGAACACCTGCTATAACCTAATGCAAATGGCAATTTAGAACATATTAAGCTGAAGAAAACTGTGTAACCGAGTATACGTTGTCGAAATAACGAGAAGGGGTTGGTTGCTAGGGGAATAGGGTATATCTCCCCTTGGACCCTTATGTAAAAATAAAATCAGGGACTGATCAAACGGCCTTAACAAAGTTTACTGCACCCTGTTTTCTATAGAGACATTTTGAAATGAAATAATTCAAAACTATGTAAAGATTCTCGTCTCCCAATTTTAGAGTAAGTTATTGCAATTGCCCCAAAAGCAAAGCTCGAATTTAATTTATATGTTTAATTTACAATACCTCCTGAAACGCGCTCTATCAACTTTGAGAGGATGGCTCTGTGTGTATGTATACTGCTTCTATATTTAGTTTGTACTCACACATATTTTATTGTACTTACAGACATTTTAATTTCTTGTATTGTCATTTGGGTGAAAATACTTTCGTTCAGATGATAAAACAAATTACAATGTAGGGTGGCGGTGAAAACGGTGCACATACGTAGCTAAATAATTAATCTTAAATAAAAGAAAACGAACAAAAAATTTGGTGTATAGCTCCGGTCACTTGTCGCCGCTATCGGAATCTTCGACACACGATTCTCTTCAGTCAATATCTTGCCTTCTATCAACTTACTACCGCAAAAGCAGCAAAAGAAATCCTGCGATAATAGGAAAATTAATTCTGTATGCGCCGTCAAATAAAAAATATATAATTGAAGTTGCTGTGGTGAGCTCTTTCATAATATTCATCTCAATAAGGATTAAAATAAGAAATTATGATATGCGTCTCTAGTTATTTATCTCTTGTTTTAAGACTGTATTCCTAAGCTGCCTATTGTACTTTCAGGTTGATTTATTGTCGTAATATATCATTGGTTTTGAAATAGTCTATTATATATTTCCTATATCACCTTAATCTTATGCTAGTCGATATTAGATAGTATTTTATTGCTGTCATTTAACCTAGGACTATATTGCAAGTACCTGCCTTTATACGATAGTAGACCATAGCTAAATAACAACTCGCATGAGGGCTTTTCGCCGTCGTCGATCGTCGAGTGAACGAAGTTAACAATAGGCCCCTAAAGAGTTCCTGCATTAGCAGCAGTAGTGGAACGCTAAGTTATGTAATGTTAGGCTGCGGTAACTACTTTACATCAAGTGAGTCATATGCTTGTATGCCATCCAACGTTGTATAAAATACGTAATATAAATATTTGACATTTACGTCAAATGACAATGTCGAATTAGACGAATTAATATTATACAATATTAATTCGTCAAATTCGACCTTTCACTGATTAAAATCTCTCTTGCCGTTGGAATGCTTCAATGCAAACATGCACGCACTTGAAGTCAGGGCCATGCCTTTATCATCACGCAGTTGAATCAAGTTTTCTTCAATGCAGAGTAGATGTAAATATATCCATATGTAACATACCAGCCCCACTAAACAAAGTACCTGTGAAATATGCTCGAATATCGCCGTTACCATATTTTAAAGCTAACAAAGGTTTACAATATATTTGATAGCAATGCAACGTATTGACATTTTAACGTTCCGGTTGATAGATACGTGGCAACATTTTGAATGCATTTTGCGTTTTCGCAGTTTGTTTTGTTACAACGTAAGTTCCAAAAATACATGGATTTCCATTATTAAAAATATGTTTATTTTTTTGTTTAAGACCAAGTTTAAACATGGTTTTTATACCTCTAATATGGTAAACAACCACAAAGCCTGCCTGGTATGTATTTATCACGATTTATTGTTACTTGCAACATCAGGGGATCACACTCTTTTTAAGACTTTCTTGCCATATTTCCTGGAAATCAACAATAACAAATTCATGTCACAGGGTCATATTTTTAAGAGACGTAGGGCGCATCAAAGCAGTCCCCGTCTGGGGAAGTACCTCCACGTCACAGAAAAACCGCATCCAAATAACAACTCCCTAGAGGGTTGCTCTGTTTCGTGCGTGTGAGTGAGGTCACCAGTAAACTCTCAAGGAGTTGCTGTGTAAGCAGCAGAGGAGGCATCACACAAGTGATAATAAATATATCACAAGCGTTAATCGGCTACGGTACCCGCTTTACATCAGGTGGGCCGTATGATTGAATGCCTCCCGATGTAGTATAATAATATATATACATATATATATATATGTATATGTATATATATATATATATATATATATATATATATATATATCCTTCACTTAAATGGTATACATGTCCTTAAACATAATAAAATCGTAGCATGGTCGAGTTAATTTTAACTATTGAGCAGTCAGAACCCGTTATATACGTTTTCCCATACATTTCGCGGTCGTATACGACCACCCGGGTTTCGAAGGGTTAAGGCGCCGGGACCGAGCAGTGATAGTGCAATGGATAAATAGGCTAGTGCTTATTACCCGACTAGTTCTGGTTCCAATCCTAGCATGGACATATACCACTAAATTAGGTTTTTAGATTTATGACATACTTGTAATTACTCGGCGCTAAAGGAAACTATTGTGAGAAAATCTGTACGTCCAAGAATTTATATTTCCAAAGACATTTGCTTTGTCCCCTGGGGTGTTGAGATCTAACGGCAGTCGCTCGATGTCAAAGTCATCTTCGTCAAATCCTAAGGGCCAGGTATTAAACTCCGCCAATTCCAATGGATTAGGAAACGGGGTAATGCTGAACTGGAAGATTTATGCACGGGGATTCTATTACGTGATACTTTAAATATTTGTCAGTCTTGTCGATTTGTCCATTATGCATGCAATACATAACAATTTCTGAATGGATGTTGACGATATATTTTGTGTCGAATATGTTAACAGTGTCAGCGTATAACTTGAAAAACTACTTCCCACAGGTGGAGCTGTGCGCAAACTCTTAATAATTAGTATTGACTGACATTTTCAATTATTATTTTATCGCTAAGAACCTTTTATACTATTATTAAGTTAGCGTTGTTCGTCTCACACTTAAATGGATTACTACAGTATTTTCGCAAAAACTGTATTATAATGACGATTTTATTATAATTGAATAACTAATGTAAGACAAATACCACCTTAGTCTTCCTGCGACCACGGACGCTGCAAAGCGTTCGAAACGTCAGGTTCAACAAAATAAATAAAATACGCGATACTTCCGTTAAAAATTGTTTAATTCAACGATTTTATTAAAAATGACGAAACGATACAATTACGGTTTTTTTTTGGACTACTGTATTCGGAGAGTTTGACAGTAAAACTGTAGTACTGTCAAACTCTCCGAATACAGTAGGAATTAAAACATCCGGCTACGTATACGTTTGGATTCGTTATGGTGTATTAAATGAGTGGATTCCGTTGTATCCATTACATTACAGTATTGATGGATCAATTGGGATTTTTGTCCCTCTGTATCCATTGCGATTAGTTATGATTGTGTTTTGCCCTTCAGAGACGACACAATGTTATCGCTGCGGTGCGTTACGTCTTCGTAACGTATGTATGTGTGGCTGACCTAACACATACTGGCCCAGTAAACTGACCAATCTTGTATAGTATATAAAATTGCTTTCTTATTAGTATTGTCTTAGGTTTTCGCGATTGTTACACATTGAAATTAAACTATTTTTAACGGAAGTATCGCGTGTTTTATTTATTTTGTTGTCTTTCCTGCGACCACGGACGCAGCAAAGCGTTCGAAACATCAGGTTTCAACAAAATAAATAAAACACGCGATACTTCCGTTAAAAATAGTTTAATTTCAATTGTTTTCTTATTATTGACCAATTTTGATATTAATTAATTTTTATTTTGCTTTAGTTTGCATAACAATGCGAAATAATAATAGAAATGTAATGTAGGTATAATAACGAAATACAAAATAAATATCAATAATAATATTTAAAGGAAAATTGACATAAATATATGTAAGGGTATTATTATTTTCAAGGGCTATGAATACACAAATGTATGACTTATGTATTCACAAAATATATTAACAATATAAAAATATAAACCGCAGCCAAATAACAACTTCCTGGAAGGTTGTTGTGTTCCTGCGTATGGGTGAGGTCACCAGTAAACTCCTAAGGAGTTGCTGTATTAGCTACAGAGGTGGTATCGCGCGAGTGATGCTCAATGTGTTACAATCATTCATAGGCTACGGTAGCCGCTTTACATCAGGTGGCCCGTATGCTTGTATGTCTCCCGACGTTGTATAAAATATATGGAAGTGCAATAAACGTTTTAAGGTTAAATGCAAGGGATTATGATCATATTAATAGCGAGAATATGTTTCTAGGTTTTCAATTACTATATTTAATGAATGCCTATTTAATTGTTCGATTTGCGATTAATTTTCGTCAATGAATGTCTTGTTTTACTATATCAATTGTCTATGTCCATGGGCCATACGGAGAGTTTATGCTTCTAGTAGCTCATAATTGCCCAAATACTATATTTTTTAGGACAAAAAATCATGTTTGCTTCTTTATTTTTGTTTTCTTTGATTATAAGGGGAAAATATTTTGCTACTATATATATTTTTTTATTTTGATTAATCACTCTGCGTACCCCGCAAGGGACTTGGCGTGAATATATATATATATATAATATACATATACATACAATATTTTGCTTTTTTCCCATTCATTTATATTCGTCGCCCGTAACGAAAATAGAATCCACGAGAAACGATTTCAAGGCGATGGTTTTTATGATTTAAAAAATGCAATTTCACTGCAAGATTGTTTCGTTCGTACTCAATTGCGTTCAGGAGGAAAGCAGTTCATTTGAGTTCCGTGGGAGGATAGTACGCGGAATTTTAGCGTCAATGTGTTGCCTTGAATGACGACATTCGCGAAGATCAACTGCGACCACCGAAGAAAATGTGGTTACTTTTAAGTAGTTTTATGAAGAAAACAAATCTATGAGGTTATTTGAAGTCATTTGACGATCGGTATGAGCTCAGAATATATGTTCGTTGAATTCCTCACGAATCATAACAGGAACATGCTCATTATTGTTCGTAGGATCGTTGTTGATCGGTGCACAAATATGTTGCTAAAGTACTACTTCGGGAATTCCAATGCTGTTTACGGCATTATTATAGAAGACAAGACGTTTATTGTTTGGAACGAAAAACAATATAGCAGTCTTGTGAATGAGCATTCGAAAATGAGATGCACATTCAGACTAAAAAATTGAGATAGATAGATGAGCAATTAAAATAAAATATTACTATTTTTCCGCGTGGGTCTCATTTTGCACATACCCACTCGAAAATCAAAGAAATCTTAAATGCGACTGGTATTCTCTGCCATTTGCTTTCTCATTGTGCTAAAAAAATCGAGAAAGATAACCGAGAAGATGCGCCATGACTATGTATCTTCGCATAAACCGAAAAAATAAAATACTTTTAGCTCCTACTTCGCACACTGCGATTTCTCTCTTTCTCTTTTTTAATCATGGTCATGTAAAATTCTCAGTGCGCTCTGTATATAATGTACAATTTTGTTTATTAGTTTCTTTCTGAGATTTTTAAAGTGAAGTTCATTTAACAGGTAAGGTAAAAACTCACAATGGACATTCTCATAAAACGAATAAGTTTTATTTTTATATAACATATGGCAGCAGACAACAACATGACCAGTCTGATATGATACAAATATCTCAATTACAATTGAATTATTATCTAGTTCGAGTATTCTATCGATTATTTAATTAGAAGTAGCCAATTGGGCTACTTCTAATTAAATACGAGTAATCATATCTTTACTTCGCAATACCCTTAATTTGTGGTTATTATTACCGGCTGTTAATCAGCGTACCACATGAAGATGGGGTGTCCATAAAATTAATGAGCCATTGACACATTTCCCATTAAACTTTATATTTTAATTAAATTTCTATTAAAGTAACGATTTTTCTAAGTTAGGCGACTTCTTTAGTTGGAATGGTAATAAAATCATAATCTGTAAAAATCACTGTAAACGGCTAGTAACTACATAATATCAATAGCCCATGATCTCCCGTGGAGTAATATTTTGCAAGTTATAGCTCAGCAACCCTAAACAATTTTGAGACAAAAAGTAGCTCAAATGTTGAACTGCGATATAAGCTCAAACTGTGAACATTTCTAGAATTTTGGTCAGTGGTTTGTAACGGACATTATACAAAAGGTAATCAAGAAGATTTAACAAGATGATCAGTGTCTCAAAAAATATTTCGTATCCGAAATTGTCGCTGGCGTGATTATTATATGCAACACGGATTTAAACAAAAAAATATAAGTAAAATCTTCACAAAGGTAGACTTTTCATAGTTGTTCGATTACTGAATCGCTACCTTACCTCTTGTTATCCTTTCTCTTATCCCCTATCTATGTATACATAGGCATACGTTTGACTACCTACGGATAAATATTTCTTCCACAAAACAAAAAATATTATGAAACAAATCTAAACGGAGACCCTTACATTATTTTCTATTTCATTCATAGTACTTCTCGCCGTTGTAATCTTCTTACCCGTCCTTTCTTTGTTTTGAAGTATTCCTAGGGTCTCGGCATCGATAAAGGCTTTGTAGGAATAAGGGCCAAGGGTTGATAATCTATATCAGTTTGTGTGTGGCCAAAGGGACCGTTAAGATATAAGGGTATAACTATGTGCGTGGAATTGATGTGTGCGTGATCGGACGGGAGTTATCGATTTCCTTCGTGATATGCAGTTTTTTTGGGAGTAAAACGTTAATATAAGTTACAGAGATTTTTATAGTAGAATTTATTTGGATTAACTTAACCACAGAATGACGTGCGTAGGGAAGCAGCTGAGTAGTTGGTCGGTTGTTACGGCTTAATTTATCATGATAATATGTTTATTATTATTATTGCTTACTCATAAAGATATTATAAAACTGTAAACATTGTGATTTCTTTCAAATAATAATCATACGTCATACTAACAATTGCGTATTTTATCGCTACACTGGTTTAAAGGAATATATAGTATACTAATACTATAAAGGGGAAAAGTTTGTGTTTTTCTTTGAATTTGTCTCTAGAACTATCTACCGATCATCGCATAGGGCGACAAAAATAGTCTTATATACTAAGAGAGTTACTTTAAAATTAGGTTAATATTATCTCCAAGAGCCAGGGTTATTTTTAAATTTAGGGCATAATTTAAAAATAAAACACTATACGGGCGAAGACGTATGTAGGTACTAATTTATTCTACAAAAGATTATTCTTAATTATCTTTTCGGTATATAAACCTTAAAAACTATAATATGAACTACCTCTTTTTCGAAGTAGATAACAAAAATTGATACAAAAGTTAAGCAAAAATCATTTAATATGCTAATTTTAAGCAAGAGCTTTTCCCAAAGCGGTTCAATGCGGAAATAAAATTTTAAGTAGACTTGTTCGGTGTTCGTCGAATGAATGACGCCACAATGATGTTCCATTTCGAGATTTCCCTCCAGAGAAGGCATCAAGTTCCAAGTAAATCTGCAATATCTCCTGTAATGTCTCCCCTGACATTCCACCGAACTCACTGACCGTAAAATTGTAAAAACTACCATAAATCTTGGCCTCTTTTTTTACCCTACTGAGGATCAAGTAAAGAGGTGGGCAACGTGGGAAATGTAATGCGGAATGTCAAATATTTTTGTGTTACGCGAATAGTTTAACAGTTTATTTTTGATACCTATTATTTTTGATAGTACTTTTAAATCAAACTTTTGAAGCAAATATGCCTGTCTTTTTTGTAAATAAATCCGAGATGCATACATACATAGGGTCTCCCCGATGTAAAGTAGTTATCGTGGCCCGTGAATGCTTGTAATACCGGAAGTATTACTCGCGTGTTGCCACCCCTTCTATGTATAAGCAACTATTCTGAGAATTACTTTTTTATGCAACGTCGGGAGGCATTCCCCAGTTGAGCTGCTTTGATGCGCCCTATATCTTTTAAAAACACTCACACCAAGACAACCAGACCTGTTCATGTACACAAATGTTTATACTGTGTGGGAATCGACCCCACGATCATTGATTTCAAACCACTGCACCACCGAGCTTGTCAAAATATACGAATCAATGTGTCATGCCTCTTCTTATTTTTATCTTTGGTATAAATATATTTGCCTGCAATACGATACTGCTAATACCACAAAAGAAATGTGACGTCTAACGTACCGTTAAATGCCTTTACCAGTTTGCACCATTACCTGGCGAGGCCTCCGCTACCTAATTTGCCCCATGTTTGCCGTCTCACGCTAACTTAATTACGCTTTTGACGCTTCGACTTTTGCAAGCTGCTGAAATTTTTTTAATTGTGTTCTGGACGCAACGTCTACTTAGGTAATTTGTTTCGTTTAAGAAAATAAGCTGATTTAATTAAAATTAGGTAGTATAATTATAAAAGTATTTCTTATTATTTATTTATCGTGGAGAATTGAAGTATTGTAATCGACAAGACTCAAAATGATACGTGTTCTATAGACTTTTTAATACTTAGTTCGGCCGTAAGTTCTGTGACAAATGAAAATGCATTTATTTTTTTATGAAGTAATGTAATCTAATAAAACTTATATGTACATATTTATAGAAGTCTTAGCCAAAAAAAAAAAAAATCTATTCGAAATGGCCATCTTTGGCTTAGATACAGGCTTTTAGGCTGTGTAGCCAGGAATCTATGAATTTACGCATTGTACCACTTGGTAGCCAATTTTCTCCACAGATTTGTAAAGAGAGACAATATCGGTGCGTCGTTTCGAGCAGGCAATGTCCTCTAACTGACCATAATTTGTAGTCTAAGGGGTTCAGATCTGGGCTAGACGAAGGCAGTCTTCAGCTCTTATAAAGTCCGGAAAGTTGGTTTCGAGCCAGGCTTGAATAGTTCGTGCCCTGTAAGCAGGTGCAGTGTGCTGCTAGAAAGTCCACGGTTCTTTTTTGACAAGTGTATTGCTGAGAGGTTTCACAACAGGATTCAAGATAGTCTTTTGATACACTTTGGCATAAGTCTTCACTCCTTTTTCATAAAAATTAATCTTTGTGACTTCTTTATAAGACACCCTCCACCAAACCATTACAGACGTAGGATGAAGTCCACGTTGTACCCTTTGACTATTTACCTGACAGGTAAAAAATCAAAGGTTGTACCTTTGTCAGAAAGGTAAACGTTCTAAAGAAACCACCCAAGTGGTCGGCATTTAGGCAGCTTCTTTAGAACTGTGTGCGTACACTATGTAACTTTGTTTGTTGTAGTACTCTTCAATCGTGTAATTTTTTTCATCAGTAAAGAGGATATTTCTTTGCCTTTCACCTGCATATCGGGGCAGAAAGTATTTTTGGGCACGTCATGTATATCGACGATAAGCGCCGAGCTTCAGGTCTTGTTTTATTATATTACAGTACGCGTTCGCCCCGATATTTTATGGTCTTCAACAGAGGAAGTGTTAGCATATCTGTCGATGGTACTATATACTTTTTTATACCACGTCTTAGTGGTCAATCAAGCATACGGCCTGCCTGACGGTAAACAGTCACCGCAGCCTATGGACATTTGCAACACCTGGGGTATTACTCATGTGTTGCCGACAAAATATGAACACACGACTGATACCAAGCTTTTGATGTGTCTTGAATATGACCGACGGCTCCATACCCACTTTGTGCAAGGCAATCACTGCAATCCTATATTCTTTAACATACCATTTATTTTGTAAATTGTTTGAGAATAAACACGAAAAAAATATGTAAAACAGCGGGAAATCGAAAGAAGTTTTTAACATAATAAACGCGTTCCAAATTCAAAATAAGTAAAGAGTTGAATAAAAGAAACGTTTCTACATAACAGAAAATATCGGGCTAAACTTATCCTAACCTGTAAATAACAAGAAATTGTAATTCTAAAAGACATACCGATATATAACCTAGCCTAAGAAAGTTCTGGTCTTCCAACTGGGTTGTAGACATCTGACAGCAGTCGCTGCATTTCAAAATCAGTATCTTACCTAAATCTCTAGGCTTAGATAACCAATCCTAATGGATATAAAATGGTATAGTGCAAGGAACAAGATCGCATTCTAACGAACTGGATCAGACCCATGCATTTCCGCATATGCACTCCAAAAAATATGCTGAAGCCGGTATAAACTGTCACTCTATTATCTGCCATGTATTCGCAGAGTAACTATTGATTTATGCCCACAAAAGACATCCAATTACCCAAGTAGTGACTGACTTAGCGTTCCTCGACGTGTAAAATACATGATGGCAATGTCACTCAAGCTCTGAACAACTTCCGTAAGAGTTGACAGGCATGTGAATAGAACGACCCATCTCTTCCGTTTGTGATGTCCAATAAACATGTAACGGCTGGAGTCGAACCTCATGAAAGTGCAAGAGCGAATGTAGGGAGCAAATATAGATGTCTATAGGTCCCCATGGCACGATGTAAGGTCGTTGCTCCCTGAAATTTCATACACGATAATTTCTGTCCATTTACTTCACTGCGCATCGTAAGCCAATCCAGTACAGATAGAATTTATTTTATTTTAATACAAAATCCACAGCCCTTAGATACATAATGACAATACTTGTATACCAAACATACGGTCAATAACGGATTTACATTTTATAGTTAACAGATGTATAGATAGTTAGATATTTATTAATGGTTAATCTATGCAATTGCAATGAACTGTATATTAGGCAACTCGCAGGTGAGTACTATGGGTCCAATACAATTGTTGAATTAAATATCAACTGCAGCTGGTATGAGGCCATTTAGATGCAATAACCTGTCAGTATCTGTCAATATTCATTATCAGGGAGAACTTGAACAGACACCTTTTTAGTGGGATGTGATAAACCGTCGATTACTGCACTTTTTGTACTTTCTCTATACAATTGGCCGAACTCTGAAAGAGTACATAGAGACGACTCTGCTAACACTTTATCGTTAAATATATGTGAGTGACTCATACGTGGTAGTCCAATAAAATTATTGTACGAATGGTACATATTTAGCTAAAAAGAGGGTTTAATATATACTTTCTTGAGACATATGAATCTCAATAATGAAATGAAATCATAGGCTGGCTCTTCGTCTTACCACTTTTAAAAATATATTTAATTCATTTAAGTTTGTTAATTGGCAGAGTGCACCACGTACGCATGAGATTGGCTTTAACTCTAAATATGGTAGTGAGTCACTTACACCCCGAAAAATAAAGATTGAGCCAGAAATCCGACTAGACTCGATATTTCAAATTCAACAAATTACATTTTATTCCTGTAGTAGTACAATCTTCTTCCGAGTAACCTTCCGTTTCCTAATCCATTAGAACTGGTGCCTACCTAAGCCTAAAGATTTCGTGAAGATTCTGATTTTTATATGGAATGATTGCTGCCAGACCTCCATAACCAAGAGCGAAAATCAGACCTTTTTTAGGCTACATATCTTTCGAGAACAATTTCTTGGACGCGAGGGTTTCTTCACTGTTTACATTTACTGCCGAGGAAGTGATGTTTACAAATATGTACATAAATCCGAAAACACGAATTTAGTGGTATATGCCCAGACAACAGTTAATATATTCAGGTGTTATATTGCGGAAGTTAAGTTTACAGACAACTTGACCTACACTGTTTAGTTAGTTTATGTAATCTAGCGATCGTTGGCAGTTGCTCACTACCTTTAGTAGATGCATGCTATCTCTGTCATGGCTGCTCTGGTCGCCTTTGCCCCAGTTGCTGTAGTCGTCACTGTGACTGCTGTGATGGCCGTGCTGTGGTCATTTCTCCGTATATTTAGCATAATTTATAGTGTACAAGCCTGCTTTAAATAAAAATGGCATGTCATTAGATCGACTTATCCATTCCGGAGCTAGTCTGCACAGTCGTACACATGCACCGGTAGTTGTGAGTTAGGATATACAAAATAATTAAATTTGATCCGTTTGGGTTTCGTTCTATGTCAGTAATCAAGATCTTATATAACAAACACACAGGTTTATACATTACTTTGTTTTTGAGTAAACTGTTTGTGACAAAAAGATAGGCAGACACGGAAGTGATATTTATGGGTTTCTATTTTTCTTTTTATATTTCACAAATTTTTGATGTGTTTTGCTAACTCCTTTTTTTTAGTCATTTGTAAAATAAATATCCACGCTATAATCATAAATTATATAGAAATTCTGTGCATCTTTTTGATACTTTTCTAAACCGCTACAGGTAATTATTATCATAATAACAAGTTTCCAAGGAAAACAACAAAAACGTACACTACTATTAAAAACATTTTTGTATTAATCAACCTTCAACCTCAACGAACTTCAACCAACAAACTTCATCAACCAATTATAGGCATAACGCCTTCATGCGCCGTGGCTGTGCAACTTACAATCGATTTATTACTGAATATAATTTTGATTTGTTCACAACTAGTACCTCAGTAATAAAACGTACTGTTGCTAGTTCTTATTTCAAGCTGTAAAACGGGCGGAGATATCTTATAGATTATGACTTATCTTAGCATCTGTATTTTGTTATGTTATAATTATGTCTTATTTATAATTTTTATTTTATGTTATAATTCACTTCATCACAAGGCTAGTAACGCAAATGTACTTCCTTTTCTTGCATGAGTTGTAAATCTTCATTTGATAAATTTTATAGATTAGCGTTGGGCTAAAAATGTATAGATTACTATTGTAAGTATTTTGTTTCTTATTACTTTCTTTCGACTATGAGGAATTTTATGTTAATTACGTTCATTTATGAAGATTAGTAATTGGCCTAATGTTTCTATTGTTTTGTAAATTTTAGTTAAGATGCTGTTAATCTTCTAAATAAATAAATAAATTAATTAATTAATAAGTTCTTTATGGTTGATACCAATTGATGCCAGACAATATCATTATCAAACCATGTCGCAGTCTGTATCCATTCAGTATACGTAATTGAAAGTTACTCAATCACTTTGAATATTAGTCGCAAAAACTTTTTAATGAAAGCGGGCTCAACCGAAAAATACTTCAAACCTCAAACACGCAAAGCTGGAGAACTACGAGACTGGAATAATGTCTGGGACAGAAAAAGTTTTATGCTTTGAACCCTGGCGAGGGTAAGTGTTTTGCATTTCGGCCCACGCAGCCTGCATACCAATGTGTAAAGGATTGATGTTTGCCCAAACTTACTATAAAAAATATCGAAAGGTAACATTAGCAAAATTTGGTCCAATTTTAGTGTTTTAAACATAAATTAGATAAATGAACAGTGAATAATCTTATTACTTTAAACGAACAATTCTTTTATATATTTATGAATATTTTTGTATATATTCATAATCTTCACGCCAGGTGCTTAGCGGGGTAGGCAGAGAGAACCGAGCGCCATAAGACGCGGTTTTTATATACTTCATTCGCTTCTGTAACACTCACACCTCTTTTCATGCACGCTCGCCGGTTACTGAGGCTCCTGACATCACCTTCTGATAAAACACGACCAATTTGGTCATGGTAGGCTAGCCTTGATCTTCCTCGGCTCCTACATCCTTCTACTTTCGCATTGTATATCTGTTTCGTCATTCTTTTATCCTGCATTCTCTCTCTTATGTCATTATTAAGAACGCGGTCTGCAAGTCACTAATTTTGCTCAATGCTCTCTTCTTATTGAGATTTCACATTTATTCTACTTTCATACTCTCTCTGCCACACCCCGATTTCACTTCCATAAGTTAACGTTGGGACTAGCACCGCGTTGTGAACAGCGAGAGTGGAAATTAAATATTGAAAAAAAATATGGACACCCTTCTGGCTTAAATTTTGGCTGCCTAGAAGTTTACCCAACGCTCCATTCTATCTAATGCACTCACTCGTCTCTCCACATCAGCAGTGTACCTTCCATCGCCGCTAATAGCGCTTCCAAGATATACAATCTCATCCATTTGCTCCAACACTACATCATCAATCGTAATCCCAGTGTTCGGATTTACTATGTCAGGTAATAAGCAAGTCTGGGTCTGCTCTATGCCAAGCAGCCACTATGGAGATGCTTATAACACTAAGGACATCGTTTGCGCGTTGACACCTTTATCGCCTATGCAATAAACTACTCACACTCACTCTCTCTTAGGAACGCATCAATCCTTTAGAAAATTGTTATTTAGCTGAAGACCCTAACTGAAGTTCCCTGGAAAGAAGTTTCTCTAACTTCTTAACGAGACAATGAGTCTTTTTTAAGTTAGAGAAACTTCTACCCGTGGAAAACCGAAGTTGGGATCTTATTAATTAACTGTCACTGTGCCTCTTTTGCCAGGGTCTTATAGCGCTGTCGTATTTCTTGTGCTACATCTCTTTTGCCAGTGCTTTACTTATTTTTTTATTATTTTTCTTACAACGACGGGAGACAAATAACCTGATTTGTAGTGGTTGCCGTAGTATGAACGCTTGTAATACAGGAAAGGGAGTCGTTAATTTTTTTATACCACTAAGGTGCCAAACAAGCATTCGGCCTGCCCGATGGTAAACAGTCACCGTAGCCTATGGACATTTGCAACACCAGGGGTATCACTCATACGTTGCCGGCCCTCTAGAGACGTCTTCACGCCTATCTTGAAGAGCCCCATGCTGTTGTCCTTTAGGAAAACCTCTTTCCACAATTTGAGATTTCTCGGAAGAAAACTTCGCTGGAACCGAACAGTACACGACCATTGAGGTTCCAGCATGTGAGGGTTCCTGACTTAGGGGTTCAATACCGTGTGTAAGCTTAGGATTGTCTACAATTCTCACAGCTCGTCTCTGAACGGAGTCACACTGTCCAAGCTGGTATCCAGGTGCTCCCGCCCAAAGGTGATTGTAGTACTCTATGTGCGGTCTGACTTGAGACCTATATAACATAAATCTTTGACCCGCATTGAAGTACTGCTAATTGGCTGTGATCTTTTATAAGCTAAAGTTACTTCCTCAGTTGGTTTATTTGTTTATATCCCGCCGCTTTTTCGCCAGAGATTCATGGTAAAGACGTGATTTTTACATGGAGCGACTGCCGTCAGACCTCTACAACTCAGAGGGAAAACCAGATCTTTCTTAGGTAAGGTCACACACCTATCGAAACATAATTTCTGGTATGCGCCGGTTTCCTCTTTTTTTCGTTTTTCTTCGCTGCCGGGCAAATGATAATTACAAATATGTATATAAATTCAAAACCACGACTTTAGTACATAGCCTCATCAGAATTCGTACTGGGGATCAGTCGGTTAATAGATTGGTTCTTTATCCACTATGCTATCACTGCTATACTAGCACACAAACTATGTAGTTGAATCATAATTCAATGATACATTGTAGATCTGTTGATATCAACAACATGACACCTAAAAGCGCAAATGTAAAAAATTATGTACGTCAGATGAATTTTTGGTCAATTCTTATTCATTATATACTTATATAAATAATCTTTTATACAATGATACAGTAATATTTACAAAGAGTACAGTAATAATTCTTTACTTATTATTGAATTGCCGTTATATATAGAAAAAAAATCGATACCTTTTCATATTGAAAAGTATTTATTTAATTGATGAAATAGTGATTATTATCTACATTTTGCATTTTTTGCAATTTTAATGATCGTTCGTTATTCAGTATTCATTAGTTGCCTACGCTATAAAGATCAACGATAGCGATGATTCTATCTGTGGACGGGAATACCTGAACTAGTGGGTAGTAAGAGTGTAAAAGAGTGTAAGGATGTGAAAGTTATTAAAATTAAGAAAATATAAAAAATTGTTGGAAAAAGGTCTAGTGATTATATTGGGTGACGGAGAGTTTAAAGTAGTAGCTCCTTTGAGACTGTCAGTACAGTCAACCTTTCTTTACGTTACAGTTGTTGTAAAGAAAGCTTGGACTAGAAGTACTTGTTGTACTAGGTCACAAAGCCTAACAATGGCGAGTAAATGACAACTAGAACAGCTTCTTTTGATTCAATTAGCGTTTGAGACATTGTTTTGATTATATCTTATATCTCGCATGTCAAATCAGTGTGACTAACGTTCGAAATTTTCTACTTTTTACCACAAATCCCATGCAGATTACCCCATTTATATGGCCATTCAACAAGATAAGGGAAACTCCAATGTATTTTTTGTATACAAGTGTATTTTATAAGATTGTGGAGAAAAATAAAGAAATTTTGAATTGGAATTTTGTTACTGTTGTTCGTGCTTCATGTGATAACTAATTTTCGTGTTTTTATATTTTTTAATTTGACGTAAATTAATCTATTTCAATTTATCTTTTACGTTTATTCCTTTAGGGTTTAAGATTAGACTATTTCGCTTGCAGTTCATTGTTTTCGACATTTAACTTCGATTATCCATGGGGCCCAATATTGACATATTAACTTCCAGACGGAACGCGATCAAAACAATAACTTTACACTACCTGATTCACATACGCATCTGTACTGTGTCGGAGTCATTAAGGATATTTTGTATTCAAAAATATTGCGCAATTTCGATTTTTCATTTCATATACCATTTAAAACATATAAGACATTTTAAATTTTAACTGAAACTAATTCCACGTAAAGTCGGTGACGTGTAGCGTATGTCCTAAGATAAACGTCATCCAAACTTCCGAAACACGATTCCCTCTGGTTCGAAGTTTTCCTTCATGAATTTCGGCAGATGATGATTCGCAACCTTCACCGCCAAGGTCACTAATTTTTGCATGACCGCCATGTTATTATGAAAAAAGATATTGAACAGCGAAAATCTGACTGACGTTAAACGTTAATAAGCTATGTTTATTATGTTTTTATGCTATACTAGCTGTGCCCGCGACTTCGTCCGCGTGGAATAGTTTTTTTTAATTATTTATATTGATAAAAATAAATAAAATTTCTAAAATAAAGTTAGTCTAAGTTACTCCTTATTACATCAGCTATCTGCCAGTGAAGTCTGCCAAGAAAGTCCCGTCAAAATCGGTCCAGCCGTTTCAGAGATTAGCCGGAACAAACAGACAGACGGACAGACAGACAATAATTGTAAAAATATTCATTTTGGTATATGTACTATGTATACATCCATATGCATTTAGTAAAAAGCGGTTAATTTAATATTACAAACAGGCACTCCAATTTTATTTATCTGTATAGAAGATTATTATTATATTATTACATATTATGTTATTATATATCTCGTATATAAAAAAATGCGTAGTTATTTTATGTCACAAAAATACGTATTCTGTGAAAATAATATAAATAAAAGTGCAAAGTCCCCCGAAGGGAAGATATCCCCCTAATTTTAACAGTTTTTCATATTTTACGCAGGAACCCTAAATATTTACGGGATAAAAAGTACCCTATATTGTGCTCTGAATAGTCGTCTACCTACCAGTGAAAGTCTTGTCAAAATCGGTCCAGCCGTTTCAGAGATTAGCCGGAACAAACATACAGACAAAAATTGTAAAAATATTCATTTTGGTATATGTACCGTGTATATATCAATATGCATTTAGTAAAAAGCGGTTCTTTTAATATTACAAACAGACACTCCAATTTTACTTATATGTATAGATAAAAGCATGTCCTCGCATAGCTTATTGTTTTGCATGTTTACATATATATATTCATATATATGTCGCAGAGGTAGCAACACCATATTGAGAAGCCCGGAAGAAATCAATCCCCGTGATGCTAGTTTTAATAATAACGGATCGAAATGTCCAGTCGGCGCTTGGGTGGAATCGACATCGTTAATTGGCAACACCGGTTGTGTTTGTTATGGTTTGCTCGAAATGTCGGTTGTGGTCAGTTGTCAAAAACGTTAAGATGAGATACCGTCATTGGAAGCGGCATTACGAATCGAGCAATGGAGCCAATCGCACGTGTCGCGTCCACCGCATTTTGAATCCGTTGTAATCTACGATCTGAGCATAACTTTTGTTAAAACTACTTTTGTAATTGGCTGATTAAATATTGAGAAGATTAACTACGCTGGTATTTCGCTTTATTCGCCATGAACAACGAGCCACCTGACGACAATTATATCCACGTTCCGTCATATATATATGTAAACATGCAAAACATTAACTGTAACAAAACAAAATGTTAAAACCGCCAAAACGTTTCATGCGTTGCCGATTTGTAAAAAAATTTTGATGACTGTGCCTTTATAAAAATACTTCAAACTGTACTCTTGGAAAACAGAAAATAAACTTTCTGCTAAGTTTAAAATAGAAGAAAACTGCTAGAGGAAAACTTTCCTGGATCTGGAACCATTGCGGTTCCAATGTGTGAGGATGAATTAAACAAAGAAAATAATGATATTATTTAAAATATGATATTTACGAGTAAGAAGTATAGAATTGCATAAGTTAGTACAGAAATTTTCGAAAACCTTTGCATAAATACAGTAAAAGCATGATCATTTTTACCATCATACTTTTAAGTAATGGACTCGTACTTAGTACGTAAATAACACCATTCATAATTTTGCACTAATCATTAAAATTATCATGTAACGACCATTAATCTTTATGTCGCGAAAAATAACTATTCTTTTTCATTCATTGTTCAATCTTCTTAAGGTTATATCAAGGAGAAAAATATCATACGTAACACTAATTAATCCACGCCACAATTTCTTCACAAATAAAGAATAATTTATTTTACGTATTGGTAAATTGGGTTGCTATAGGGTATACCATATTATTTAGACTCAAATCCAAGCTCAAGTGCAAATGGTGCACCTGTGAGTTAGAAAAATTGGCGAAGGATAAGAGACCGCAGCGATATAGCAATTCTATGTGCGTTGGCTTTATTCCTATGGGTATTAATAAGGACATTGGCTGATAACTGGTGAAAAGTGAAGCCTTAGCTCTGTAGGTGGCAAGGTGGCAATGGTGGAGCGATACTGTTAATGTTCCAAAGGTCTATCTGCGCCATTCGTAAACTAAAGATACACTAAAAATTTTTAACGAGGTCCAAATTCGCCATCCTTTTTTTGTCACTTTTGGCGTGAATACGTATTTAACTTTGTGTCCATAGTGGGAGCAAAAAACTGATAATAACAGAATCGAGGGTCACAGTTTGGTGTTATAGCTACATATCTATGGTATACATAGTATTGTCTTAGGTTTTCGCGATTATTATACATTGAATTAAAAGGAAGAAGTCTTCCTTCCTGCGACCACGGACGCTGCAAAGCATTTGAAACGTCAAGTTCAGCAAAATAAATAAAACACGCCATACTTCCCTTAAAAATTGTTTAATTCAATATGATATACATCTAAAATTTAATTACACCACATGACAGCTAATAAAATTAAAAAATTCCTTACGTTGAGTAGGGTCTGTGACTGCATCGCGCGCGGGGGGGGGGGGGGGGGGGGGGCATTTTGAAATCATTTCGCTGCATAATACAATTTCCTTTTAGTCTACCTTACTTCCGTTACCCGTTACGGAGGCGTTTACACTAAAACTCACGATTGTCTCCACGACACAGTCACACACCGTTTTTTAATACCTCATGAGCTCGCTTATATTGCTCGTCTATATAAAAGAGAACGTATATATAATGTCAATTTTTATAAAAGTGTTAGGGCCTAAAACATCGAGCTTGAAATGATGAACATGAATGGAAACGGGCTCGTATGGATTAGTGTACAGAGATATCGCTAAAATACACTTGTATTCTGCATGAGAGCAATCTGGAATCACTATTATCATCGTTTTATGACAGGGTAAATGAATATATAATATTAAATCCTGTTGATATTTTTCTAGTGCTCGGTGACTTCAATGTCACAAATGCACTCTGGTATTTTAATTCAACTAATGACTGTATGAATATACGAGTACAAAGTAATAGTGATAAATTTAGTGGTCTCATTGTCGACTTCATGCCCCTCTCTTCTGTATCTCAATATAACAATTGTTTTAACGTGGACGATAAGCTATTAGATCTGGTATTTAGTAATATCAATAATTGTAATATTTGTTTATCTGTTACTCCACTAGTGCCAAGACGCTCACCATAAGTCGTTGGAGGTGATTTGTCATCGATTCCACATCCGATACCCCAACGAAAACCGTTTTCGTGTTCTTGACAGCCTAATAGATAAATATGTGCCGACGTATAATTACAAGCACAGGAATAGACATCGACCGTAAAATATTTAAAGAAAAGTGTAAATTTCACAAAACGATATAGTAACCTGTCCGACTATTATACCTTTAAACTACTACGAACTCGTGTTAAAAGATGGAAAGTTATTGCTACAACAAGTTTATAAAGCTTTCAGACGACAATATAAAGGTGAATTTCAGTCATTCTGGTATTTTGATAAATCCAAAAGCACTTAGTGATATCCCAGAAAAACTGAATTATCTAGGTAAAGTACTTTCTAATGGTAATGAAATATGTGCCGCATTTCTGGCTTGGCTCGGTCAACATCTACTTCAAAACCGTTCATGGGGAATTACAAAAGGTGAATATTTATAAAGGCTCTGACGGTATCTACCCCATACTTATCTTCAAATGCCCAACAGAGCTGGCGATACCGCTTATTATATATATACCTATATAAGGTGGCAATTGTCGGACAAATTACACAGCGCCATCTAGTCCCAAAGTAAGCGAAGTTTGTGTTATGGGTACTAGACAACTGATAAACATAGGTGCGTAAAAACATTTTTTTTTGTAAATACATACTTATTATTCATAGAAAATACCCAGCTCAAGACAAACAGACATGTTCATGCACACACGACCACGGATGCTGCAAAGCATTCGAAACGTCAAGTTCAACTAAATTAAACATGCGATACTTCCGTTAAAAATTGTTTAATTCAATGTTTACTACTGATCTGATTGTTATGCGCTACTGTCGTTATTTATATTACTCACGCTGTTTTGGTCTATATTTACTAAGTATTATACTTAAGAATATACTCTTGTAATATGTATGACTGTTTGTGTCATAAATATTGAAACCAAAAAAATACGAGCACTCACGCTCCAATGCTGTTAACGACATTATCGTAGAAGACGAAACGTCGATTTTACATTACGAACCATAGAATAAATAGCAGTTCTGTCAATGGATATTTGAAAACGAGAAAAGATCAAAATTAAGGCAGATAAGAAACTTGAGTAAAAATACGATTGCGTTTCTTTTCCCCCGCACGGGTCCTGTTTGCACAATTTCACTTGAAGATTAAAAAACTGTTAATGCTGATTGGTATACCACTGTTTGTTTATCCAGTGTGCTTAAAGCGAGGTTTGGATTTTACAAAGTCAAAAGAAGCGGCTCAGGGGATCCTCCTGTTTCGAAAAATGGAAAAATCTTTAAAATGTAAAGGGGAGTATTTAGAAATACGATTATACATTTTTATTTATGAATAATGCAAAACTATTAATGCTCTTTGTGTATAAAATAAATACGTGTTATTGTAGTTTCATGTAATCTACGTAATCTGATCATCAACATCATTTCAGCCTGTATTCGTTCACTGCTGAACAAAGCCTCCCCTCTAGAGTGCCACTCGTCACGACCCTGTGCCACCTGCATCCATCGACTCCCCACAAATCACTTGAGGTCGTCGCTCCATCTAGTGGGTGGTCATCCCACACTGCGTGCACTAATACGGGGACGCCATTCGAGAACCTTTCTTCCTCAGCAGTTGTCGGTTCTACGAACTATGTGGCCGGCCCACTGCCATTTCAGCTTGTTTACCCTGTGGGCTACACTACCTTTCTTCTACTGCGGATATCCAAATTTCTGATTCTATCACGCAGAGAAACCGCTTCTCCAGAGGGGCTGCTTTGACGCGCCTATTATTTTAGGTTATCCATACAGTTTTGGTGGTTTAACACAAGAAGGTGCAAGCGTGTTTACGTCTAGATTCAGTTTTTCGGAGTGTTTCTTTATTAATTCTTTAGTTTTAGTAAGATATTTTATGGTGGGAGTCTTTGTTGACCTTTTTATAAGTATTATCATCCGATAAAAGTTGATGAATTTTACTGATATATTCGGACGTGTCCATGATTATTGTTGCGTTTCTTTATCTGCACGGAGAATTGTAAGATCTGGGTTCTTGCGTAGGTTGCTGAGAGCAAGTAATTTATCCATATGAACATTCAATTTAGGCGGACGGCTTTGACGTAAATGTGCACAGACGTTTTGTCGTATCGCTTCTAAATTTTCCTTTCTCATATTATTTTTCCACATACAGTACTCGACGTTGCAGATAATTTGTTCAAACGGTACCTTCCTAGGTGTAACTGCGAAATTCAGGCCTTTATCTAGTGCCTGAACGGGTGCGGGTTCTATTGCATGTATTGACAGGTTGACAACTGATGACATTGACGTTTCATTTTTATCATTGGATTTGTCGCGTCTAGAGTTTACCATAGATAATTTAATAAACTAATTTACTTGTCTATTTTTATACTCGTTGTATTTTGAAGCGGCCCGTTTGTTCATAATGACAATGCATTTTTGAAAGTCATTTTCTGACAATGTCACCTGTATTTTTATAATTTCAATAAAGAAGATGGTAGGCAAGTACCACCTGCTTGGGATCCAGTTCTAAAAATAATGAAGTCACAAACCCAGAGATCTACCCAAAAACGTTCGGACACCGTGAGCAATTTTTGTGTGAATCGGAACATATATAATTAATCCATACATGTCGGAAGATGTAATAATTGAATAACCAATGTAAGACAAATGTCAGCTTAGTCTTCCTGCGACCACGGATGCTGCAAAGCATTCAAAACGTCAGGGTCAACAAAATAAAT
This sequence comes from Pyralis farinalis, assembly GCA_947507595.1. Lineage (NCBI taxonomy): Eukaryota > Metazoa > Arthropoda > Insecta > Lepidoptera > Pyralidae > Pyralis > Pyralis farinalis. The sequence goes on from OX382272.1 coordinate 18,637,851, forward strand.
AAAACATGCGATACTTCCGTTAAAAATTGTTTAATTCAAAGTATAACAATCACGAAAACCTAAGACAATACTTTTTAAGCGACTTTAGAAAATGGAGGAATTTCTCAATTCGACTGATTATTTTTAGGGTTCCGTGCCTCAAAAGAAAAAACGGAACCATTATAGGATCACTTTGTTATTCATCTGTCTGTCCGTCAGACAAAACCTTTTTTCTCAGGGACGGGTAGAGCTGTCAAACTGAAAATAACATTAAATACTCAGATTTGCTACCTCTTCGAGCAGTGAAAAAATCAAACTTCTAAGTCAACACAATCAAAAGATACGGTCGGCCCGTTTATGCGCATATTTTGACAAACGTAAGGGAATCAAATACTATAGATATTACTTCCGTACTTTCCGTTGACCCATAATGATAAATTTGGTAAGAAGAAATGTCATGGAGCACAAGTTAAGGAAAATAGTAAAGCATGTACGATATTTCAGAAAATCTTAAAAAAGCATATTCACCTGTGTGTATTAACCAACTTTTCGTTTGATATCTTCGTAAGTTGTGAAAATATTTTCATGGTTCTTTTTTAGTGATGATTTGACGTAGATACGACGAAGGTGTAACGATAAACTAAAAAGTTATGGGATACAAGTTATTAAATTAAAAAGTGGAATTTCAAGGAAGTTAACGCTATTTACTTAGTCGATTTCTATAAAGTCGGTTACACTTTTTTATTTAAAAAGTTTTATATTTTTGTCAGTATATGATAAGTAGTTTGAAGTACAATTCCGGAGTAATTATTCACTGAGGTTTACCATTATTAGACCAAAAGATATTCCAGTTAAAGTTTACTTGAAGGTATTTTTTTTATCGCAAACAGTAAACCACACTGTTTTATAAAAAAATTAAAGGGTGGAGAGTAACTATAGGATAGAGTAACTTTACGGAAAAGACTGTACGAATAATGTTATAGTGTAAATCAATTTACTGGGGTTCTTCTGATTTTTAACACCTTAACTATAATATACCGGTATAACAAATTGTTCATGTACTGGGGACTAAAATCATATCATTGATTCCAGAGATTCGACGTGTGAACCACCCTGCCATTCGTTATTGTTACAAAGAGAATTGAAATTATATACTGCATGGTCCTTTAAGCGTTTTCATCTTCGTTCAGCAATGCCGTACCACACGGTCCACACGATCTAAAGTAGTTACTGTAGCCTATGAACAGTTGCAATACATTAAGTATCGGTCGCGCGATACCACCTCTGTTCCTTACTACAGCAACTCCTTTAGAACTCACTGGTAACCTTACTTGCTCATAGGAAGACCACTTCCCTCTAGAGAGTTATTATTTGGTTGCGATTTCAAAGTAAGGTATTGCAAAAAAAAGTAAAGTATTTTAAATAACCCGGGAGTAGTTAATAACAAATGCCAACACTAAATGTTCAAAGTAAGTTATATCTTAAATAAGTCAATTTATATATTTACTAAAAGGATGTTTATTTTAGAGACTTAGACATACCAACTAAATTTGAGAAAATGTAGAAATTATGGTATTTTTACAGTAACAAGATTTGCAGACGTTTGACTATTGAATCAACAATTATTTTACTATATATTTTTTATTTGTGTGTATGTATTGGTATATTCGTGGATCTCTTTTAGTATTATTTTTATGCTAATTGATATATAGACTAAGGGCAAATGCCTTAAAACGTTACACTATACCTACGATATGCTAATTTATATTTACTAGTTGTAGTTAAATTTCGACATACGTATTGTTGTAACATTGCAGGTAATAAAAAAATACATTAAATATGTGGCAGTCATTATGTGAAATGTTAAATATGCCAAAAATAGTTACCCAATTGTTAGCATGTATTGAATGTACTTCAGTATCGACACTAATGACAAGCCATGTAACGTCCCTTTCCTTCAAGATAATTGATAGCAGTTTGAGATTAATTTGCTACAATCCTGTAATATTTTACCACAAATACTGAAAAAATAATTGAAATATTTATTCCAATCGGATGAAATAGTAAAGTTTTGAGAGATACTTTTATCCAATTCGAAAGAAGAAAATGGGCTATTATTAAAGTCGGTGGAAGCAAAAGTTTAGGCCACATTCTTTTATAGCAAGATTGGAGGCTGGAGATATCTTGAGAAAAAAGTTTTTGGTTCCATCCGATAAAATGTTTCGTGCGCGTGTAATCCGAAGATTCTGTTTGATTTGTCTTCGGTAAGATAAAATAAATGTTTTCGACCCCCTTCATTGCGCCAACTTGAACCATTCTCTGTAAAGACAATGTGGAAAGACTAATTTTACAACCAATAACCTAAGTGGACAAAATAAAAGATATAATATATATATATATATATATATAACATATAAGGAACAATATGATATGTAGATACTAAGTGTTTCTGATTTCAATATTTAAATTCAAATACAAAGCAGCGACAACAAATTGTGTTTTACACGAAACTTTGTACTAAGGCCATCTTAAAATTCTCATCAGATGCGACAGTCTTTTAAATTACGTCATAAAATATTACAGGGACTTTGTGCTTGGCAAAAGCCTGTGAAATAATTAAGGAAGTGTACCTAATAAGGCTTTTCCATTTGCATAACAAATTTGTGAAGGTTTCTCTGAAAAAATATTGCTAGTAAATCCTTTGACAAATCAAGCGTTGCTTTCCCAGATTTGTGGGGATTATTTTTGGGGAAAATTGGATATTTTTTCGTAGTAGGTGCTTGATTGATTCGGTAGGAGAATGTCCTTGAGTGGCACAAGATTGTCTATTGTAATAGATCGTGTTGCAGTGTCGTGTCCAAAGTGATCGTATATACGAGAGTCTTGTCCATGAAGTTGACAAATGCCCCAGGCATACAAGGTGTTTGTAGACGCCACTTGACATAAGGACGTGTGGAGGCTATCTGAACCTCCCCCATGGTGCAGACTTGTGAAAACGTTGAGTGTGTGACACATTGAAGCTTGTTTATGATGTAACTGCATTTGATGTGTTCATTGTGTCGAAATGGAGCCATTATATTTTTTCTGGATAAGTAAATGTTTTTTTTTTGCTTGTACTACATTCTAGATACACTGATGTATTTGACAATCCGTAATTAGTATTACTATTGTAGTCAGTAAGTAAGAGAAATACCTACAATAGTTATGTAAACAACCGTGAAAGGTTAAAATTATACTTTGTAATTTATTTATTTAATAAGGCAACACAACAGGTACTAAATATATACAGTGTTACATAATTCTGGTCACAAAAGTTAATTTTCCAATTCAGTACCCTAAGCGTGTATGCTCAAAGAGACTAGCGGATTAAGAATCAACATGCCACAGAAATATCCCTAAGAACCAACAAATCAATATTTATAAGTTGTACTATATACACTGTTAATTGAATCTCCAAAAAATCTGGTGTGCGGCCAGTGACATTGACAGTTAGATACATTGTTATGTGGGTCATGATTAAGTTGCAGAGCTGAGGATGCTTAGGCATGACTTTTTAAACGTATTTAATCGGTTACTAAAGATGTCAAGATCACCATATTTTGAGACTTCATTGTACTTCCGACACATTTTTGGTAATGGGTTAGAGAAAGACACGTTCAGTCTATAAGTGGGGAGAACAAAAGTAGGGAGCCTCCGACGAGGATTAATTAGGTGATATCTCCGCATGGGTGGCGAGATGATATGCATATTAATTCATCATGATTGGATTTGATTAGAAGTCACGGAAATACTGTAATTCAGTGAATATAATTTTCAATTAAGTCTTCATTTTCAACTTCTGAATATAATGGATTATAAATAAAAAATATTTAAACATAATATTTAATTTTAAATAATCTGCGAAACTCTTCTTATACTTTACATATCAACTTGGTTACAGATGTAAGCTTTAGATTTTCCTATGATGAGTCATTTTATAGGCTCCGTACTAACTTCTATTCGCAATATTACCCGCATGGCCATCTCGCTGTATAGCATAGCAGCCTAAGTCCTCTTCCAGAATCCAGACTCGTTCCAAACAAAATCTTTTTACGTTATGTTCAGAAGTTTATTCCTGTAAGGTATGAAACTACAGACGTAGAGAGTTATTGTCGCGTTCATAATTACTTTGTTTTTATAACAGCAGTGTGTAATGTGGGGGAATACATTGACGATCAAAAAGACGTCTAAGTGAAAAATCTACGTCGACGATATATAGTTGTTTACTTTATCTATCCTATCCTCAATTTGAACTAGCAAAACAAATACGACTATAAATATATACACACATATATTTAATTATTACAAACTTATCCAAAAACAATAGCAACAACTGAATTTGTTATTATACTCGAAAAGATAATCCGTTACCAATAGGTTAAATATAAATACAAAGCTCGACCATACTGGATCCAAAACAAATTCTTGTAAACAGACACGTAAGATAGTACTTGTATAAATTTCTGTTGGTAACCGAACTCATGACAAGAGAGAAAACAAAGAGGTGTCATGTTAAAACTCAAGTGAAATGTATTATTCAGATCTTCCTGAACAAAGAAAATTCGGCTTTGTCGGTGGCTATGAAACCGAGACGAGATGCGAGATGCTATCGAGATACGAATGTGTTTCCAGCGAAAATACTTTTTAATATAGATTCACAGTATTGTTTTATTGCAACAGCAAGGTGATTATTTTGTCGATCATTTACCAATTAGTTTGAATAAGTGCGGTAGCTCGAGATATTTTTTTTCACAATTTTAGTATCGGTTGGTCGAAAAGATGCTATATTTACCAAATTAATTGATGAAGTTTCTCCTGAGTAATTACTACTTTACAGCGTATACTACGTGCGTAGTAACTATTAAGTAATCTGTGGATATAGTGCGATCCGAACCAGTTGCATCGACACAGCGCTGTCGGTAGTCTCTACCTTACCGAGTCAACATTACGAATTGAACTATGGAGAAATGAGGTCTCTGTTAAGAACCAAGAAGTGAAGTTATATATAATAACTTCGACAAATCCTTTGCTGAGTAGGCATAGAGGACAGAGCGCGACATGACTCGATCCTTACACACCTCATTCGCTTCTATAGCATTCATTGTTCTTCTTATGCATGCTCGCCTATTTCTAAGGCTCCTGGCATCACCTTCTGATAAAACATGGTAGGTAAGTCTTGCCCTTTCTCGGCTCCTACATTCTTTCTACTACTGTCCTACTCATGTCCGAACCAACGGAGCAATCCTCTTTTAACGTGTATTTGAACACCGACACTCTGTTGCAGACCAACTATGTTTCTAACGTCATCATTGCGAATACTGTTTACAAGCATTACAGCGCAAATTTTACGCAATGCTCGCATTTTGACCGCGTTTATCCTACTTTCATGCTCTCTTTGCTATACCCAGCTCTCGCTTTCACAAAGTTAGCGTTAGGGCCAGCACTGCATTGTGTAACTGTACCTTCGGGCTCAAGCTATTACTGCCAAGAAGTTTTCACAATGCTCCATTCGTATTATTCCCAGCACTCACACGTCTCATCCACTTGTTCCAACACCTCATTATGAACCGTATTCCTCTGCAGACAACTGTCGAAATACAGAATAAACAGCATAGCAGACAGTATGTAGCCCTGTTTGACAGTTTGCTGGTATTTTAGAGGTACTTGCTGATGTTGACCACTAAGCAAAATTAAAAGTTAATCACGCTTGTTAGGATAATCACTGGTATAAAAAAGTGTTATATTTGGAATGCAATTTTTTTTTACATTTAATTTTGTTCAAGGTTGATAAACAAACTAGAATAATAGATATACTACTATTTACATGATCTACAAATTCATTTTGCCTATTAACTTTTAACATCAAAGAGATGCCATCTGTAAATGTTAGATCCTTACTAAAGCCTTAATTAGGGAGATTTATTAGTTAATATGAAGATCGATATCACTCTTTCTTCTTGAACTTCCACATTCAAATATGTTATAATCGTTGTTGTAGTTCTTGATCTATTTTTCTGCTGTTTGACTTTTCTTTGGCATTGTTGTTTCTAAGATTTATTTTCGAAAACAATTTCTGTCTTCGTATCAATGCTGCTCGATACCACGCAAAATAAATGTCGTATATAGACAAGGCACCATCAAGAAGTGAATAATGCATATGAGAATATGCGGAAGTAAGTAAGGTGAATTTAAAAAAAAATAGTTAAAATATATTTATTTAAGGCGACACCTCGATCGTGAAGCTTTAAAATGGCTCCGCCCAATCACCCCGCGCCCCTCAATTGACACTCGACGCTCGATTTGTAAAATTTGAAATTAGCGCCTAATAGGTAACCTGGGGTCAACGTATAGTCAATGCAAACGAACAGAAAAGCTACAGAGTCGCGTCACACTTAAATAAAATTTATAATATCAATATTTAATAAAAATTATTGATTTAATTATTATTTAGCTTTATACATACTGAACCAAACATATTTATTTAAGCTAGACGGAAAACAATAGTAATAATAGTAATAAAAAACTACAGAAACGTATTCACTTTTAAAAGTTTATTGAAAGAGAAATCAATGACATCGTTTTATGTTTATATCTCTATAAGTTAACATGTCTTGGTATCTATGTTGTTCTTACTTAGGTCTCGTCCAGTGGCGCCCTCATTGAATAAAAAAACATATTATAGCATAGAAGATAAACATTATGAAATCTTATGTTGCATTTATTACGAAGACAGTAAAGTATTTTTACGTCATTAAACCAACACTCAAAATATTCCACTATCGTTGTTATAAGCAAAAGTGCTAAAAGAGGCCGTTTTTTGGCAATTATGCCTATAACAACGAAAGCAAAACATTTCAATTGTTGGTTTAATGACGTAAAAGTACGTTATTGTATTTGTAACACACGCAACACATGACTTTATAATGTTTATCTTCCACGCTAAGATACGATATTTTATTCCTTGAGGCGCCACTGGACGGCATGTATCCCCCTTAAGAAGAATGAAACACTAGCTACATAATACAACATTGTTTATCGAGAGGCTAAAGCGGGCCATTTGTTGATTCGGACACATATGTTTAGTTAGCAGATACACCATCTAAACTGCAAACACTGGTCACAGCGATGAAAGACGACTGTATGGAGAAAGGCTTACTACTGAATGCGAAGAAAACAAAGATAATGGTATTTGAAAGAGAAGAATCCAGAACTAATGTAAGGATTACGATTGATGATGAAGTGTTGGAACAAGTGGATGAGTTTGTATATCTTGGATGCGCTTTCAGCAGGGATGGAAGGTACACCGCAGATGTGGAAAGACGAGTGAGTGCTGGGAATAGTGTGAATGGAGCGTTGGGAAAACTTCTTGGCAGTAAAATCCTGAGCCAGAAGGCACAACTCGCTATACACAATGCAGTGTTGGTCCCAACGCTAACTTATGGAAGCGAGAGTTGGGTATGGCAGAAAGAGCATGAAAGTAGAATAAACGCGGTTGAAATGCGAGCGCTGCGCAAAATTTGTGGCGTAAGGCTTGTAGACCGTATTCGTAATGATGATGTTAGAAATAGAGTTGGTCTGAAAGAGAGCGTCGGTGTTAAAATAAGAAGAGGCATGCTCTGATGGTTCGGGCATGTAGAAAGAATGCAAGATGAAAGAATGACGAAGCAGATATACAATGCAAAAGTGGAAGGATGTAGGAGCCGGGGAAGGCCAAGACTTACCTACCATGACCAAATTGGTCATGTTCTATCAGAAGGTGATGTCAGGAGCCCTAGAAACCGGCGTGCGTGCATGAGAAGAGCAATGAATGTTAAAGAAGCGAGTGAGATATGTAAGGATCGAGTCACGTGGCGCTCGGCTCTCTCTGCCTACCCCGCAAGGGATTTGGCTTGAAGTTATAGATGTTCGAGTGTCATAAGGGCTGATAGCGCCGAGTAAACACAGGATTTTTTTATTTCGAATAAATAAGAGAAATAAAATTATCAGATTGAATTAGATTGAAATTGAAATAGAAAATTGGAATTTTTTTGCAACTCCCTCCTGGTGAAGATTCACAAGTTATTTTACACAGTTAGGTATAGCTCTGGTAGGGATCCTAGCTTTTTCCCTAAATATAATACACTCTCGAATGACTAGGTATGCGCTTTCACTAACAGTCAATTTAACTTCGCGAATTTTATAAAAAAGTACAGGAAGAACTTGACGGTTAGACGGTAATTTTGCGCCTATTATTTGATAATTTACGTCTCCAACTAAGAAAATACTTGATTTATTGCTTCTCAATTCCACTGCCATCTTATAAAAGTTAAAACATTACGTATTAATCACGAGAATAACTGACATTCAAAATTAATAGACGGTTAGGTAATTATGACGAAGTTAACGATGCTCTCTCTAAAGTTATTCATTGGTTTAGTGTTAATAATCTGCTTTTAAATGATAAAAAGACTAAAGTAATTAAGTTCTCAACACCTAATGTAAGGCAGGTGGCTACCAATGTACATGTTAATGGAACTAATTTAGCCTCTGTGGAGACAACTGTGTTCTTGGGTATAACAATTGACTCCAGACTACAAAGGGGCCCACAAATTGAAAAATTATCAGGAAAACTAAGTTCTGCAGCTTATGCAGTGAAAACTATTAGACGGCTCACTGATATTGATACGGCTAGAATAGTTTATTTCAGCTACTTTCATAGTATTATGTCATATGGAATTCTTCTTTGGGGTAACTCCGCGGATATTAACACCATCTTTTTATTGCAAAAGAGAGCCATAAGAGCTATCTACAAACTTGGTCCCCGTGAGAGCCTTAGAGAAAAATTCAAAGAAATAAATATTTTAACAGTCGCATCGCAATATATCTATGAAAATCTTTTGTATGTCCATAAAAACATAGACTCATTTTGTAAAAAGAGTGATATTCATAGCATAAATACTAGATATAAGCATAATCTTGTGTTATATGCAAGCCGTCTCCACAAAACAAGTAATTATTTTATGGGGCAATGTATACGGTTCTATAACAAACTTCCCAGCAATATAAGAGATTTGTCAATAAACAAATTTAAAACTACTATTAAAGCCAAATTGTGTAGCAGGGCATATTATAAAGTATCTGACTATATTACTGATAAAAATGCCTGGGAGTGAGTCGATCCAATTATAATGTAATTAACAAAATATGTAAATTTGTTTGGATACCAAAAGAGGGATGCCTGAGTTTTTTGGCAGTATTTTTATCAGTGCTCACCTAGTCATAAACTGCACGGTAGGGAAAAAAAATGTGACGATTCCAAACAAATGTAGCCATTTTTACGGAATAAAAAGATTTTGACTTTGAATTTGAACAAATGAATACCGCGAGTACGTGCGGCACTGCCGCGCAACTTGTATGAACATGTTTCGATGTAATTCGGCACGGATTATCGTAATCCAAATAAGTTAAAAATTAATTTCCGAGTGTTTTAAAAGCAAATGAACAAAACTAAGACATATGCGTTAGAAAATAAAAACTTTGAAAAATAAGGGACACCCTAATATACAAATAGATTTTATAATCTATTCATATTTAAAAAAAACATGTGACAAATGATTTTCTTGCTGTTTCATAACTTTAACTTCAGTATAATGACATTTATTGTATTTTACTTATGTATACTCTGTGTTTTGTATTGTTGTACGTTTCCTTGTTATTTATTAAACTCTCAAGAAGAAAGAACCAGGACCATCTCTGATGTTGCAAAATAAATCTAATCCGTACAATAGTTCAATACTAACCACAATGTATAGAATAGATGATTTTTTTGTGTTTTCAGTGTTGGTTCATAGTAAATATTATTTGTTTTCACGAGTACCATGGGTATAAGTATACTATCTATCTATATCTTCACGCTAAATCCCTCGTGAGCGCCACATGACTCGGTACTTACACACCTCGCTCGCTTCTTTAACATGAAACATACCGAGTTTTTTTAAAAACTATCAAAATATACTATTTTACTAGTAATTATTTTAATACAAAAAAAAAAAAAAACCTCCACTGGTTTTCTATCTTCTGATTGGATAAATTTCCAACGTAAACTAACCTTCACCTACGTACAATGTCTAAGTCGGAGTTCGGTGAGCTTATAATGGTTACTATGAGTTTGTCGTCCCGTATGACACTTACGTTAAAGTAGCATATAAATCGAGTAGTGATTCTTCTAGTGGAATATGTTTATTTAGTAAGTTTCTCCTAAAAAACAAAACAGCAAAAATATTCTATTTTATAAGTTTTTATTTTAATACAAAGAAATAAAGAGTCTCCACTGGTTGCTATGTGCTGAGAACGCGAACCTTATTGGTATAAATTTCCAACGTAACCTGACCTCCACCGACGTACAACTTCTAAGTCGGAGTTCGGTCAGATTATAATGGACATAATAGGAGTTTGACGTCCTATATAGGTACGCGGTCAGCCTGTGGATAATGTATACCAATTATCAAATGTTACTGTTTATTCCTGCAAAAAATAACTCTTATTTAATTAATGCAGTTTTATATAGGGTTATTAAGTAAGCAAAATTAAAAAAAAGTTTGAAGAGGAATTAAATAGCTTGGGCCAACCATACCTAGGAACTGTTCTAAAAACTAGAAATATGTCTACACAATGTTATTATAATATGTTTAATGAATATAATAATTAAAAAAAATAAATACCTTGTCTTGTTCGCCTCCCCCATTCTACGAACATTTTCTTTGTATTTTTATTCTATATATTTTCTTTTTAGTGTTCCCCATTATTACAACAGTATAATAAATATATATAAACCTATAATATTATTTACTACTTATATCTAATAATAATACACTTACGCTAAATACTATAATATTGAATATTTACAACTATTAATTATAAAAACTTCGGTGTCGCGATGTAAATGGAGCGAGCTCGAGCAGACAGTCGACATAGGTCTTACCTCGAAGCGGGCTGCAGCCGGACTGGCTAGATGTAGTTAGTCAACGCGTTTATAATCCTCATTACCGCACAATAAGGTCGAAAACACGTAGCACCCAAGACGAATGTGATCGCTTAGAAATTGTCAGAAACTTAAAATATTTTTAAAAAATTTCATGTTTCACTTATCAAAATATGCAGCAAGCATATTATAAACATAGATATTACTAATAGATTTAAGTAATTTTGAAGCGTATAAATAGAACAACTTCGTTGTAATTTCAAAAATAATGAATTTCAGGAGGTGTTTTCGAAAGTAATTATTATCGAATCAATTTTACACAATCGCGTATTTGAGCAAGCAAATTCAAGATAAAGAAATGAAGTTATTTATATTAAAATCTTAGATCCGTCAGTTTAGTCATTAGCCTATACTATTCGATGAAAGTTGGTCTAATTTTTCGATGTGTCGCCTTAAGAAAGGTAAGGTAAGCCCACTGTAGCATCCCCTATGTTTACGTGCAAGTTTGAGAAGTGGGACTTATAAAAACAGCCCAACTGGCGATATATATACATCTAACAGAAGACTACAGCCAAATAACAACTCCCTGTTGGTTTATTCTTGCAAATGAGTAAGTTTACTAGTATGCTTGGCAGTAGGTTTAGTAAAAGGCGAGCGATATATTTTTGTATGTAAGAGTTCATTTGTCTACGATAACCACTTTTCATCGGGTGGGGAAAGTTTTTGCTGTTAATCTCAAATCATCCGTACGTCTGTCCGTGTATCACAATTTATAACTCGTAAACGAAATAAGTTGTGAATCTAAACATATTTCGTAGAATGTTGAACCAAAACAATATTTATTAAAACATTCAATTTAATTATTTGTTCTGGAATTCGCATACATAAACAGATATGATGATATGCATTTCTACTATGAAGTCTTAAAAATGAAAAATTAGAGAGCCACTAAAGTTGTCACTTTTACATATTTTTTTACGGGACTATCTCAAAAACTAAATTAGTATTTTGTGATTTATGTATACCTTGCTTCACATCCTGTTTAAACAACAAATATTGAAAAGTGGACTCAATACAAATAAATTGTTCTGTGACACTGAAAAATATTTATTAGACAATTTTTTTTTTAATAATTTACTGAAATATAATAATAATGAAAATTCATTATTGCGCCAACATAAAATTTCCAATGTGTATAAACGTATGGACTAAAAAAATACAACAGGCGGTCTTATCGCGAAGCGAAGGTAGGTAGCGCTTAGTAAATTGTATTGCAAAAATATGGAATAAGTATTGAAATAAGTAATATATCCTATCAACTGTCAACCGGCCTCTTAGAGGTGATTGCAGAAATAATAAATAATAATAAGTAGATACTGTACTTGCATGCATAATCAGTAATGATAGCAAGAAAAAAAAATAGAGATTAGAGAAAGGGAACTGTTAGGTTGAGTTTAAGGAAGAAATGTACATTTTGATTAGAGATTTGAATGAGGAAAGAGAAATATAACATTATTTTTACTAAATTGTAATAGCGTAATATTATTATTATATATTATTAAAAATTGTCGCATGTAACCTGTTTGTAGACTGTACACATAGGATTCGCCAGATCATCGGCTGATCGTATGTTCCATCGGGTCATGGTAAAAAAATCATATATTACGACCTTAATACTTTCAACACCAGGGGCGTCTCTTGTATAGTAAAAACATCATTAGTATTTAAAAAACGAGAGTTCCAATTAAGTATTATCCTTTTGAATATTCTATTCAATATTTTCCTCTGACTTTTCCCAATGATCCTACGAGTAGAGGACAACCGCATATAAGTTTTAATTAATTCATTTAGTTAAATGTATGTAAATTGAAAAAGTTCCACACTAGGTCGTACATTGCCTTTCAATAACTTAGCAGCAACATGTGAATATAAATTAAGGGCCAGTAGTATGTAAGGGATATTGGTGATATAGTCTTAAATAGATTTGCTACTTGTTTAACAGGTATTATACATTGATTGTTATGGTAGATTGACTGCCTTGGGTGAAAGGGTGGTTCAAACCACATTATTTTATTTACATTTTATTGATTATTGATTATTTACATTTAACGTAAGTAATATTAGATAGAATAGTAGAATAGTAGTAGATTATCCTTCATTTTATTACTAAATGAAAAGATAAAAAAATCAGAAAGTATGAACCTCCCGAACAACAAAAACAAACTTGCGTTGAGGTAATCGTAACTTGACACACGAATAACAGGATTTTAAAATGGATTATCATTTGCTGTGATAAATAAATTTGAAAATTCAATAATCATAGCAAATGACAATTGTAAATGTACGTTCTCATAGGTTAGGCACCTTGTAAACAGTCCCTAATAAGCAGTCCTGCAAATTGAGTCAATCGAAGTGACTTGTAAATATATGAATCAGTACTGATATTGTTCATTACACCTTCTTGACTGCATAATTGCAAAAGTAGCATACATTATTTAAGGTTGAAGAAAGTTGATGAATGTTTTTACATTCTTCAACTTCAGGAAAATATAAGAGGTATTTTTGTATCTATACACTTGGCATTCCATAGTCTCCGCCTACACCAATGACGGTATCACGGTACATCAGTATATTCATAACGAAGATGTTCATGTTCATCTCAGCCTTCTTTGATCACTGCTGCTGGCATTTCCACTCGATTTCCATAAAGAGCGGTTGCCAAACGATAACGGTTATCGGTGATACACGAGAGTCCAGTAGATAAGGAACCGGCCTATTGACCAACTGGTCCCCAGTTCCTGGCATGTATCACTATATACTTATAATTATCACTCACTCGGCATTGATTGAAAACATTGTGAAGAAACCCGCACGTCCAATGACGTGAAATTATATTTCGAACTAGCTGTACCCGCAAATTCGTCCGCGTGGAATATTATTTATTTATATTAATAAAAATAAATAAAATATCTAAAATAAAAATTGCCTAAGTTACTCCTTATTACATCAGCTATCTCATCAGCCAGTGAAAGCCCCATCAAAATCGGTCCAGCCGATTCAGAGATTAGCCGGAACAAACAGACAGACAGATAGACAGACAGACAGACAGACAAAAATTGTAAAAATATTCATTGTATATTTTGGTATATATACCGTGTATACATCTATATGCATTTAGTAAAAAGCGGTTATTTTAATATTACAAACAGACACTCCAATTTTATTTATCTGTATAGAAGACGTGTAATCTAACGAAGATTTGGTTTATTTCTCTGAGATGTCTGACGGTAGTCGCACATTCTCAAAATCAGTATCATCGCCAAATCCTCAGGATAGAGGACCCCACCAATCCTAATGGATTAGGAAACGGGATAACGCCAAGAAGGAGAAGGAGACAGATATACACTTAAATGTACATGCTATACGCGCAAATATTTATGCAGTAAATAATCATATACATTCTGTGTACTAAGTATCGGGAATTTGTCAATAAAACAAAAAATACAAATTATTCATCTAAATTTATTTTATCGCCTTCAAAGTAGGCCCCATCGCTTGCAATACAACATCTCCACCGCTTCACCCAGTCTTCCATACATTTTTCATAGGCTATTTGCGGTATGGCCTTTAGCTCATTCAGCGAATTTTCTTTTATGGCTTCTATCGACTCAAAACGTTTTCCTCGAAGTGGTAATTTTAACTTGGGAAATAAAAAAAAGTCAGACGGAGCCATATCAGGTGAATACGGTGCTTGGTCGAGAACTTTTGTTGAATTTTTCGCTAAAAACTCTTTCACTATAATGGCTGTGTGTGATGGTGCATTATCATCCATGAGTTGTGTTGCCACAAATCTGGACGTTTTCGGCGGATACTCTCACGCAAACGCTTCATGACGCCTAAATAATATTCTTTATTCACTGTTTCTCCCTCTGGAAGGAATTCGGAGTGAACCACACCACGGTAGTCAAAAAAAACTGTCAGCATCACCTTGATTTTGGAGCGACTTTGCCGCGGTTTTTTGGGTTTCGGCTCGTTTTCGAGACGCCATTCTGAAGACTGTTGGCTTGTTTGCATGTCGTACTCATAAACCCATGTCTCGTCGCCAGTTATTATACGTTTCATAAAGGTCGGATGCGTAGAAGCTCGGGAAACCATGTCTTCAGCGACATGCTTTCGCTGCGCTTTTTGAACAAAATTGAGCTCTTTTGGAACTAGTCGAGCGGCGACGCGTTTCATGCCTAAAATGTCAATGAGAATGTTGTGGACGGACTTAAAAGATATGTTCACCTCACTAGCCAACTCTCTCAGACTCATACGTCGATTTTCGAGCACTAGCTTCTTGATTCTGTCGATGTTTTCTCTGGTCGTAGCGGTTGAAGGTCTACCAGAACGAGGCAAGTCTACTACTACTTCTCGGCCTTCTTTAAAAGCCTTATACCATTCATAAGCCCTTGTTTTCGATATACACGATTCGCCGTAGGTATTTCGCAACATTTTTAGTGATTCACCACATGAAATATCATTTGAAACACAAAATTTAAGGCACACTCTTTGTTCAACAATATTTTCCATTGTAAAAATCGCCGAGGACTCAAAACTATGACCAACAAAAAGTGTAGTTTAAAACAAATTAAATGACAGATCCCGCTCAAATTTTGCGCGCTAAATCAGTACAGTGCTACCAACATGCAGTAAAAAAATTAGAACGACCTCTTTTACGCGGGTCTTTTTATTGACATATTCCCGATACTTTACACAGAGTAGTATGTGTTGCATAATATTACTGGGATATTTGATCTAAAGATAGAAATGTCGCTTTTAGTGTACCTTTACGACCTCCGTTAAAATAGAAGTGAAATTGACTATCAGTTTCCGTTATTGAGTTACTTCATTGACGACGCGGTGTTGTCTTTTCAAGTCTAGGGGTGAATGTGACTCACTAACATCTTTAGTGATAAATCCGACTACGCCTGCACATGCACCTTTCTAATTAACAAACCAGGTACTGACGTAAGGGAGGGCGCATCAAATACTTACAACTGTAAAAGTATCTCCACCTCATAGGAAACCGCAGCCAAATAATAACTTCCTAGAGGGTTGTTGTACATTTTGGAGGGGTGTTGCTGTAGTAACAGCAAGATGGCAATCACTATTCATCAGGAGGTCTGTTTATTTGCATAAAAAACCCCCAAGACCCGAACGTTGTATAAAAAAATAAAAAGTAGAGTGTTTAACTTGACAGAGAGTTATCATATTATATAGATTTGAGCCCATGTGAAAGGTCTTAAAAAGGTTTTAGAGAGGTCGGCAACGTACAACTGAACTTTATAATGATAAAAGGGACTACAGGCTGAAATAATTGCCTATCATTATACGAGTTCTACGCTTGGTTGCTATCTCTTTATAAGAAAATAACGATGATAACGGGTAGTGTCAATCAATTAAACCTTACGGCATCTTCAATATTCAATTCAGTAAAATATTTATTTTTATATATTAAAAGGACAAACGAGCGTCTAAATAGTAAGTGATCGTCGCAGCGCTTTGACATCAGCAACACTAGGGAGGTACCGATTCGAACTTTAAAGAAAAAATAAATTTTGATTCGTGAAGGCTCCTTTTCTTGACGAGCTCGGTGGCGCAGTGGTGAAACGCGCTGTTACGTTACTTTGACATCAACGCTCGTGGGTTCCCATTCGGGGTAGGTAGCCAGCGAACCAAGGCCATATGGCTTTTCTTATGTTTACACCAACACTCTCTTTCAGAATAACTCTTCTTTTCTTATATCATTATTGCAAACGCGATCATCAAGGGTTATGCTATAAATTTTACGCAATGCTCGCATGTCGACCGAATTGCGCAACCGACTGGCATAGTTTTCGTCCGCCTGGAAATTTACCCAATTCTTCATTCACGTTCTTCCCTACACTCACTCGTCTCTCCACGTCGGTGTACTCACATCAGCAGGCTTACTCTTGAAATGCAATATCAATACAGAATCAATTTCAAAGCAATTTATACCATTTTCTTACTCCCGAGTAATCTTGGACAATAATTGACCGTGATAGTAGCGCCAAGCTGCTCGTGGAATTGAAAAGAACTAATTCGTCGTTATTGGAATCGGATTTGATAACATCGGTACTCTGCACGTCATTTTGACAGCTAAAATTGGTTTCTATTTGGATTCTTATTGTGTTTTGCATTGAAAGTTTACAATACTTGAAAAGTAACTTTTTACGTTTTTTTCAATATTGTTTTCTGCATAAATGGCTCGTTTAGTATTTGTTTATAGAAATTTTTAGTATTTGTTTATAGAAAAAAGAGTTTAGTATTCGCTAATACGTAGGAAGTCATGAGCAAGAACTACTAACAAGCAGAACAAGAAGAAATGAGCGTCGTATCATGCGAATTGCCGACAAAGCATTCAGCCTGCCAGACGAAGAGTTCTTTCACTATTACCGGGTGACGAAAGAACTTTTTGACGAGATTTATTGTGAAATAAGTCCCTATATGCCGGTTCAAAAAAGGGCCAGTGAAATTTCTCCAAAATATAAAGTAAGTTTTGTATAACCACGACATACATATCCATTTAACTATATATTTTTTAACTGTTTGATTAATTAAACTCCTTTCTTTTTTCAGTTATTGGTCGCTTTATCCTTTTTTGCAACTGGAAGCTACCAAAGGTTGGTGGGCGGTAGCTACGGGACTTTGATGTCCCAACAGTCAATTTCTCATGCCATAAAAGACGTAGAAGAAGCCATCAATACTTCCCATATCTGTAGTAAATGGATAAAATTCCCTCAATCACCCACTGAAAGGGATATTATTAAACGGAGGTATTTATTATGTTCTCTTTTATTGCTTATACCATATGAACACATTGTGTATGAAAATAGCTATGAATGTTAAAAATGTTAGTGAGGTGTGCAAGTACCATGTCATGTGGCATTCAACTCCCTCCGTCCCTTTTGAGTTTGTATGAAGATATGGATACACAGACAAATTCTTTATAATCAACCCCATGGTTAATGACAATTACCTCAATTTCACAATAAATGTCACACTAGAAGCCTTAACTTTTTATCCATCCTTATAGTTACAACAAAATCAAATCAGAGTTACCGTTATTATAATACTGTACCTATGTGTGAGTTCTTCATTACACTGTACACTTATTTCAGATTCTTTGAAATGCCAGCTTCTTATATAGCTGAAGTAATAGTTTATTTTAAAACATTATCATAAATAATACCTATATGTTATTTTAGATCAGTGATGCAGACTTAAATATATTGTCAGTGGATGCTTCCTTTGGGGGAGCGACACATGATAGTTTTATTTGGAACCAGCATATCCTAAAACGACACATACTGGAGCTGATTGACCAAGGAGAGAATGTTTATTTCTTAGGTATGTATATTGTCTGACTTCTACTCAACATGTTCCTTACACGTGAGATTCTTTTATCTGTATCTATTAGTGACTATGGTAACAGCTTACCATAGTGTTAAAAAAAGAAATGCAATCTCAATATTATAGTATAATATAGAAGAGAAGTAGCTGCCTACCGGCTGTTGTGTGTCATGGCAGACTACTCTCTTATCCCCATTGATTGAAAGGTGACCTTATCCAGTAGGATGAGCACGAGTATGTAGTATTGGTGAGGGTACAGACAAGAGTCCAAAAGTAATCAATTTGAACTACTTTTTTTGTTTCTATTTAAAAGCTAAACATAGTAAATTATTTGTAGGTGACTCCGGATATGCTCAGAGGGAGTGTATGATGACTCCCATTGTAGATGCGTCTCCAGGTTCTCCAGAGTAGAATTACACCAGGCTGCACTGTGTGGCGCGCAATACAGTGGAAAGATTAATAGGTGTATTAAAAAATAGATGGCGATGCTTACTTGGACATCGTATGTTACATTCTCATCCAAATATGGCTGCCAAAATAATAATTTCATGTTGTGTTTTGCACAATATTTGTAACAAGAAGCGTCTGCCTAAGGATGATATTGTACCCATTGAACAAGCAGCAGGAGAAGTAGACTTCCATGTTAATGCAGAAGTAATAATGCAGGGCGAAAATGCGGCTGACTTACAAAGGGGTTTGGAAAACTACGCCATTTAGTGCAGCAGCTTTGGGCTGCGAGAAACAGGCAATAAAATGTAACCCTTAAGTAAATAAAAAACTAAATCATATCACATATATTTTTATTTCAGTAAATACTTAATTACCTTATACCTTGTAATTTCAACACCTTTCCATCTCATTATAATATATATATTTATATCAGTCCTCATAATCCCAAATCAATCAACATAAATCATTCTTACTATATAAACTATACATATAATAAATAAATAATAATAAATATTGTCGGACAAATTACACATTGCCACCTAGCCCCAAAGTAAGCGAAGCTTGTGTTATGGGTACTAGACAACTGATAAACATACGTAAATACATTTTTTTTTTGTAAACACATACTTATTATACATAGAAAATACCCAGACCAAGACAAACAGACATGTTCATGCACACAAATGTTTGTCCTGTGTGGGAAACGAACCCACGAGCGTTGGTGTCAAAGTAGCGTAACAGCGCGTTTCACCACTGCGCCACCGAGCTCGTCAACTATTACTATATATCCTTAACAATTAGAAAAAGCCAAATAAGTTTTAAAACAATACACACAGAAAACCTTATTTTGTGGTCATGCATCACCATGAGTAGCAAGTAATGTTCTGACAAAAAAGGAATTTATTTAATAAGCAGTCTGACTGAGAAAGTATCTCCACCAGAAGATTATTTATTGCAAGCTTTCATATAGTCGTCAGTAATTGCTACACATCACATGCAACATGTTTATTTGGTTTCTAACATTATATTAAAATATCTCTTTTGAACATTGCAAAAACCGCTTATACCTTATCAAACATATTCCTTTTAGGATTCACTATATTTATAATCAATCATCACGGTGTTACTTATTCCTATATTTTCCAAACAAACAACAAAATTAAATATCCCACTAATTTTTGTGTTTCATATATCCAACACGAGGTTTACAATTTATATTTCAATACTAAATTATAATAGTCTAAATTATATAACAGTAATAAAAATTACAACAATACACTTATTTTATAGATCACCTATGCTCTTATGACATATATTCAAATACCGACATGCAGTACACCCTACGGATTCGAAAACAAGACTAATGTGGGAGAAGTAGGGCACACTTTTTTTTTTATAAATATGAAAAATATGCATACAGCTGCCTGATAGCAGCAAGCAGTCAACATAGACTAAGGAACTTACAGAACCATCACTTGTGTCCTGTTGAAAACATTTAATAAAGAGCAGCCGCTCCTTACTGAAGTGATGGTTCCAAGTTATTTACTTACTAAAGCTCCACATTTTTAATATAGGTTATGACATACCATAACCAGAGTTTACCACAGTAAAATCACATAAGGCTTTCCATGTTGCCAACGTTTAAGCTTTTGCTGGTTGCTTAAAGGCAGCCTTTGTGCTAGGTCGAGGATAGCAGTAGCCAATAATGACCGCTATCATTTGGACATCTGACGCTAACAGCAGTGACAAATTATCGGGGGGGTCCTCCACTAGTGCGCCTTTTCGAAGCATTTTCATCGGCACAATGCTTTTTCAAAGCACATTTTTTTCAGATCAATACTGAAACAATAAAAAATAATGTTTAGTTATTATATGTGTGATAATAAGAAGTTACCTTTATTAAATTTATGTATGCAGATACATGAATGTATTACAAAAATAAGTAATTTTAAAACTAAAACAAACATTTTAGCATTTACTTACTTTCGCCCAACCAACGCCATTTTTGATTGCGCCTCCTAGTGCATTTAGGGTAACAGCCACTGTCGACCACTTTCTCTTGTCTCTATGTCTGACCGCACAGAGAAACGCATTCAAATAACAACTACTCGGACGGTTGTTGTGTTCCTGCATGTGAGCGAGGTCACCAGTATGTGACACCGGGTGGCGTCGTCGTGCGATTGAATCTTAATACTGTAAGCATTCATAGCTGCTTTACATCAGATGGGCTGTATGCTTGTATGCCTCCCGATGTTGAATGAAAAAAAATGCATAAAATTATTAAAAACGATTTATTGTACTGAAATACTGTGTTCTAATACCAAAAGCATTTCTTTGTGATAATATTTTTTATTCCGTGGGATTATTAAGTAATTATACGCTATAGGTGCAGTCTGTCAAACAAGTATGACAAAAATAAAATAAAACGAAACATAATTTGTACTGTTTGTAATTAAGACAAACAAATTGCGTGAATTTCCTATTGAGATAAGATAAAAAAAAATATTGCCAATAAAACCAAGCACATCGTCATTCAATTTCGAGACTGATGTATGTACATGGACATTTCTCATCTTATGAAATTGTTATGCATAGCCAATTTCACAAAATGAGATGTGTCATTGCAAAGATGAAACATCAAAACGCAATTTGTAACCATATGAGTTTGTGATCCAATAAAGCGTACTAAAATACGTTTAAAAATACCGAACATGAAAAAAGGAAAAGGAATAACGATGCTTCCTTTTGATAAAAAATTCAAACAACTCCCAACTTTGACATTAGCTTGTGAATTATCGCGGTCTCGCTGGTGTCATTTGTGAAGTTTAAGTCTGAACTTTGGGGCTCGGGAGCGAATTCTTCGTCGAAGTTTTCCCTGGTCCGCGGCCAAGTACCCCGGCCGCATAGCACTCAATTTGGTCAAATGTTTGTCTTAAATTAATCGACCCGTTTACTTATGTGAACGAGATAAGTATTTTTTAATGAAATTGTTGTCACGAGATATTTATTGTCTATGCTTTGGAGTTCCGTACCAAATATGTTATAATAAAAAGGGATTCTTATGGTGCTACGCTGTTCGTCATTTCCTTTGTTATACAAAAGGCCAAAAAAAAATGAGTATAATGTTTTTCAAGGTTTAAGTAAAGTGTTAGTGAGTTCCTGTATTCCGCCATAACTTCTAAGCGCCTCAATCAATTCTGGTGTGTGAGGTGTCGTTAGAATCCTTACGTTATGCCGTGTAATATAAGCTATGTGAAGTCAAACTCGGTCCAGCCATTGCCGATTCTATATGTAACATGATTCAGCACGTGCCTTAATATTTAATTTTATCATTTGACATCATCATTATTAATAAAGAAATCCGATGGAATGCTTTGGGAAGCACAGGGGGGATTTCGATGCAGCAGAGGATGTACGGATCAAGTTTTTTCGCTCCGCAATATCGTGAAAAAGCATCTGGCTATGGACCAGAAGATTTTATGCGGTTTTGTGGACCTTGAGTGGATTGCACAGCATGTATGAGAGTGGACGGCAGCTTATCACTCTGGTTTGATACCAATATTGGTGTCAGACAGGGATGCGTGCTGTCGGCTCGGCTATTCATCCTGTATCTGGACAGTTGTCTTCAGAGAATGAGAAATATGAATGTGGGAATGCGAATGGGTGGCTCAGTGGTTAACTGCCTGCTTTATGCAGATGACGCGGTATTAATAGCAGAAACATCATCCGAAGTGCAAAAACTAGTCACAACAATGAAAGACGATTGTACGAAGAAAGGCTTACAATTGAATGTTAAGAAAACCAAAATAATGGTATTTGAAAGAGAGACAACCAGAACGAACACTAGGATTACGGTTGATGATGTAGTGTTGGAGCAAGTGGATGAGTTTGTATATCTTGGAAGCGCTTTTAGAAGCAATGGAAGGTACACCGCTGATGTGGAGAGACGAGTGAGTGCAGGGAATAGCGTGAATGGAGCGTTAGGCAAACTGTTTGGCAGCCGAAATCTAAGCCAGAAGGCACAGCTCGCTGTACACAACGCGGTGTTAATCCCAACACTAACTTATGGAAGTGAGAGCTGGGTATAGCAGAGAGAGCATGAAAGTAGGATAAATGCGGTCGAGATGCGAGCACTGCGAAAAATTTGTGGCATAATGCTTGTTGACCGCGTTCGAAATGATGACGTACGAACGAGAATTGGACTGAAAGAGAGTGTCGAATTAAGATAAGAAAGGGCATGCTCCGTGATAAGAAAGGGCATGCTCCGTTGGTTCGGACATGTAGAAAGAATGCAAGATGAAAGAATGACGAAACAGATATACAATGCGAAAGTGGAAGGATGTAGGAGCCGAGAAAGACCAAGACTAACCTACCATGACCAAATTGGTCGTGTTTTAGGTGATGTCAGGAGCCTTAGGAACCGGCGAGCGTGCATGAAAAGAGCTATGAATATGAAAGAAGCGAATGAAGTGTGTAAGGACCGCGTCTTATGGCGCTCGGTTCGCTCTGCCTACCCCGCAAGGGACCTGGCGTGAAGATATAGGTACATACATAAATCATCATTATTAAAAGAAAAATGTAAGTATTAAATTCAAGAAGATTTAATTTAAAAAATGTAAGGCGTATCTAAGTGCCCGCGAGGACTGAATGACAAATAAAGAATTTTTATCTTTTAAATTAAGATTAGGGACTCATTATCATGCATTGGATCCTTAAGTGTAAAAGGAGTGAGACTTTGCATCAATTTGTCTATTCTACCGATTGTATAAGAAGTTGTGTTCCAAAGAGATCTTTGATATGATGTCCATAGCTGCCTTCAAAAATCACATTGCTCACTTATGATGGTATATTCGTCCTAACTTACGTACTGAAAACGCACTAGTTGTGTACTGTGTGATTCCAGATAACTTTTTTGCCGAGAAGGCTATATTGTAGAACGAACTCACTGCAAAGGTACTAAAAGACAACATAGGGTTTAAAAATACTATAATATGCGTAAGTTCTGACGAGCTCGGTGGCGCAGTTGCGAAACGTGCTTTTACGCTACTTTGATACCAACGCTCGTGGGTTCGATTTCCACACAGGGCAAGCATTTGTGTGCATGAAAATGTCCGTTTGTCGTGGTCTGGGCATTTTAAAGAGAGGTAAGGCGCATCAAAGCAGCCCGTCTAGGGAAGTACCTCCAAGCCAGAAAAAACTGCAGCCAATAAACAACTCCTTTGGGTTGTTGTGGTCCTGCATGTGAGTGAGGTCACCAGCAAGCTCCTAAGGAGTTGCTGTGGTAGCAGCAGAGATGGCAGCGCGCGAGTGATACTTAATATTAGGGGTTAAAGTATGAAATTGCCGATTTGTACTGTATGAAAGCATTTTGTACTGCCTCCTGGGAAGAAAATTTTTTACCACGTAGAAAATTATCCAAATCACGAAAAAAATAGTACTCAGTTGGAGCAAGGTCTGGCGAGTACAGAGGATAACGTATGGTTTCTAACTGCAGCTCCTGTAGAGTTACAACGGTTTCTCTTGAAGTGTGAGGTCTTGCGAACAATAATGGTCGAGATCGATTCACGAGTCGGGGCTGTTTCACTGCCAGTTTCGCAATCATTGTTCGAAGTTCCGCACGGTAAACATCTGCTGTTATTGCTTGACCGGACCTGACAACGCTATAGTGAATAACGCTATGAAGAGACCACTAAACAGTTACCATTACCTTTTTATTAAAAAGCTTTTATTTAGGGCACTGTTGCTGCGTTTGACCTGGGGTCAGACATTGCATTTTTCGCTTACGGTTATCGTAAAGAATCCACTTTTCGTCACATGTCACAATTCGATCAAATATTCCTTCATTTCTGTACCGATTCAACAAGGCAACAACAAGTTTCAACACGCGTTTCTTTCTGCAGATCAGTCAAATCATGAGGCACCCATTTTTCATATTTTTTTATCTTATTGATAGTTTGACTCGGATCGGCTTCCATCATCTCCTTCAATTCAGCGTTATTCACCTATGTGGGCGGTCTTCCACATGGTTCGTTCTTCAAGTCGAAGTTTTCGGTATGAAATTCGAAAATCAAATGTTGCACATATTTTAAAAGAAAAACCTCATAGGTATCATGTGAAAAAAGTTTCAGTCGAAAATCTTACACCATAAAGGTTTAATGTGAATTCAAAATATCTATTACTATGAAACGGCAATTTCATACTTTAACCCCTATTACATAGCGAGTGTTCACAGGCTACGGTAACCGCTTTTCATCAGGTGGGCCGTAAGCTAGTATGTCTCCCAACGTCCTATAAAAAAAGTATTTATTTCTAAGAATACTTTGTTGACTTACACACAGTAGAAGGAAGCTATTTTACCTATGTAATATTTACTTCCGCGGTAAGTTAAAATTAGACGCACTTAAAAGTGTAATTACGATTACTTAGTTAAATACATTGTTCCAAAATTTTGTTTGAACATTTAAGACAGTCTGTGTCCTGAACCTTTTGTATTCTTCTTGTTGATTTTATATCGTGTTAATCACTACCTCACTACCTTGACGCTATTGTTTGAGATATCCTCAAATATAATATAAAATATTAAACATAATAATATTATATCCTTGAAACCACGGGTATTAATAGTATTAATCCGTATTACGTAATTTTTTATATTGGATATATATTTTTAATAAATGATGAATGATGATGATCAATGTCTATTTTTTATGGGAGATCTAGAAATAATATATTATATTTCGATTGGTTACTTTTTAAAATTAAGATTCTTATAAAAATATAGTTTAAACCTGCAGAATCAATAGGCCGGATCTTTAACTAAGTGTTGAGTTCACAGCTTTAAACGTGATTACTCTCTCCAGTATCCCGATTGATTGAAGAGGTCCTGTGAGCAGTCTGGGTATACAAGTTGTCTGTGTACAACACTGACCTATATTCACACACAAATTAACTGTGTTCAATCAATAAACAACAGGGCACGAGACCAAGCTACCCTGATGGAGTTTTACACTTTCACGTACGTATTAGCTAAGTTTTAATTGAGTTTTTGCAACACCCTTTCGTGACCTTTGGCGCTCTTGTTCATTGCCTAGTCTTATTTTGTGGATTACCCTTTTTATTAACAATAGCTGGAATAAATCTGTATATAGTTCAATTTCCGCATACAAATTAAGTGGGGTGGAAGAATGGCTATATGGCTACTCTAAAATATTAGTGTTCGCCCAATAGTCGAAATTCGATCGTAATCATTAATGCAAATTTTAAGAAAGTATTGTGCATACACATCCATAGAAAAATTACTGCTTCTAATTTTTTTTGAATGATATCATTAAAGCTCGTCAATAGCTATTAAACAACAAAGAATATGAGCGATAAATATTATTTTTTGATTTCTGAATATTCTTTTTTAGGGTTCCGTACCCAAAGAGTAAAAAGGAACCCTATTACTGAGGCTCCGCTGTCCGTCCGTCCGTCCATCTGTCACCAGGCTGTATCTCATGAACCGTGATAGTTAGATAGTTGAAATTTTCACAGATGATGTATTTCTGTTGCCGCTATAACAACAAATACTAAAAAATAGAATATAGTAAATATTTAAGGGGGCTCCCAAACAACAAACGTGATTTTTAGGGTTCCGTACCCAAAGGGTAAAACGGAACCCTATTACTGAGACTTCGCTGTCCGTCCGTCCGTCTGTCACCAGGCTGTATCTCACGAACCGTGATAGCTAGACAGTTGAAATTTTCACAGATGATGTATTTCTGTTGCCGCTATAACAACAAATACTAAAAAATAGAATAACATAAATATTTAAGGGGGCTCCCATACAACAAACGTGATTTTTTTGCTCGTTTTTGCTGGATATTGATAACGGCAACAGGTAGACGCTTGAAATATTTACAGAATATTTAGTTATATATTTACTTTTAGAATAAATAATTAAATTAAAATAAAACAAATATTTAAGGGGGGCTCCCATACAACAAACGTGATTTTTTTGCCGTTTTTATAGATAATAATAAGATAAAGTACGGAACCCTTCGTGCGCGAGTCCGACTCGCACTTGGCCGATTTTTTTGCTAGTTTTTGCTCGATATTGATAACAGCAACAGGTAGACGCTTGAAATATTCACAGAATATTTAGTTATATATTCACTTTAAGTACAAATAATTAAATTAAAATAAAACAAATATTTAAGGGGGGCTCCTATACAACAAACGTGATTTTTTTGCCGTTTTTATACATAATGGTACGGAACCCTTCGTGTGCGAGTCCGACTCGCACTTGGGCGATTTTTTATACACGTCAAGATTTGAATAACAAAAAAAGTAGCTGATACATGAATTCTTTAGATGCCAGTCTACCTTTGTACCAAAATTTATTATTATGACCAGGACCGGATAAAGAGATTAATTGTGAATTGTAATATCCAAACAGACAAGGCGAGTTCAATTTAATTCAAAACTCTTAATTTTTCTCAAAAATCCCAAATATATACTAGGTATAGATATTGCGATAAGTATATATTATTTTGAGATTCGTATTTCACCTGTCAACCTCACTGCTGTTGCATTAGATTAGTTGCATAATTGGCGCTCACATAATTATTTTTTAGATGTATATGTACAGTGGATAGTTAAATTAACTTATATTTTTTTACCGATACCGATAGTGCTTAGTTTTATGTAATCGTTGCATACAAATTAGACGAGCTCGGTGGCGCAATGGTGAAACGCGCTGTTACGATACTTTGATACCAACACTCGTGGGTTCGATTCCCATACAGGACAAACATTTGTGTGCATGAAAATGTCTGTTTGTCTTAGTCTGGGTATTTTCTATGTATAGTAAGTATGTATTTACAAAAAAATATGTATTTACGTATATTTATCAGTTATCTAGTACCCATAACACAAGCTTCGCTTAATTTGGGGCTAGGGGGCGCTGTGTAATTTGTCCGGCAATATTTATTATTTAATTATTTAAATAAATAAGAAATAACTCACTATACATACGAAAAATTTATTTACCAGTAGATATATTCACCCTCTTTTAACTCGATGTAAACATTCGAATTTATTTTTTTATTTCAAGAAGGTAAAAATAAAAATTACAAAGACAAAGAAGTATTTCCGATTTTTCTTGAGATGTATTAAAATACATTTCTCTAAAATTTGTATACAGTGTAGAATTTGGAAATTTATTAAATAGTAAAGTTACTGTGTCTTTTGCATACTTAAATGTGTTGTACTTTAATACAAAATTATATACCTATTGTATTGTCGTTTAAACAAAAAGGAGCATGATGATATTTTTAGACATTAATAGCATAATTATAAGTAAATATTCCGACAGTTTACTAATATTATACTTAAAAAATAACACTTTAATGGCTAACCGAACACGAGGCAGTTAAGATTATGAAAGATTTTTTATTCTTTGTTATAAAAATTACGTAAATTGAAAGGTAATAATAATGAGGTAAAATAATCTGTAACCTAGAAATTGAGTCTTTTCGTAATTATTACTTACTTAAAAAATCTATTAAACGAGCCTAAGCAAAAGATGAGTGCGGCCAACTTTAATTATGACTTCACTGGATCAGTAATAAGAGTAAAAATAGGGAGACAGCAAAGTACTTAAAATCACTTTAAGACCATTTACGTTAAGGTTTTTCTCATTTAACAATTATATTATGGATTTAAAACGAAATCGTGGAAACCTGCGAGATCAGAAGCTCTTCAGGTAATGAAAACCTGAACTGAAATTATTCAAATTACCGTAGTCACAAAAAATGTTTTAGGATTTTAATGGTCTCCAATTTTAAGGATATCATTTTTATGCGATTTTAATTCTGAAAACTGTATTAAAAAATTTGCCTGTGTTAATATCGTTTTCCACGACAATTTTTTTTTCATTTCACTACTTAGAAGTGGTGTATGAGCTTTTGTATAGTATATCCTTGGCATCGTACAAACTAGATGAACCTGTAATCATTTATGATTAATGCAGTTCCTCTTTTGTTAAATAGCGATTAAAAATCTCGTCAATTGCTCCCGAGATACGCCTAACTACTAGTATTATTTAGATAAGAACTTAGAAAGTGAGCCATTTTTATATTTATCCAATTCACACATGTTTTTATTACTAATGTATGATAATTCACGATATGTGGAAAACACCGGGCTCGAAACAATGAACGTTTTATAAGATAGACGAATTATATCATGTTCCAACATAACCGTGCTATGCCATACGATACGTACTCGTATATCGAATGATACAAACGAGGAGAAATAAGAAAGTAATCGTGTTACAATTACGAATTTTATACATGATTGGAACTTAATTAAAATTTTAACCTAAAATTTATACTTTGTATGCCTTTTAGCTAGGAATTGTAAAAGTTTGTTTTGTAGTAAAATGGTTATGTTACTAAGAGTTGAAGAAATGTTTTTCTTAAACGATTCTTAACAAGATTTTAATATTATTTTATTAATATTCTCCTCAATATCCCTATTTAATGCACATAATAACTGTTTGTATTAATTATACTACGTGAGGAACTGCTTAAAAACAACTGTGTTATATTGATATTGTTTTCCAGGCGATTAAAAATGGAAAATGAAAATAACAAATGATACACAACAGATGTTGTGCATCATCTAGCATCTGTGAAGGTTTTACCCGTAAAGAAAAAGCTATCAAGTGCGAGTTGGATTTGCGCAATGTGGGTTCCATTCTGTTTTTGATCATGTAAATAATTATTAAGTTACACCACTTCAAAAATTAAAATTTAAAGAATAATAATAATGGACCCCGCCGGCCATTTTGTGGCGAGCTGTTGGTGAGTAACACTATAGGAACCCGAGTGCTCCAGGGAGACTATCAGATCTATGCACATTGTATACACATCTCTGTGCACGTTTATCAAATAACCCGGATTAATACTATTAATACCCGTGGTTTCAAGGACATAATATTATTATGTTTAATATTTTATATTATATTTGAGGATATCTCAAACAATAGCGTCAAGGTAGTGAGGTAGTGATTAACACGATATAAAATCAACAAGAAGAATACAAAAGGTTCAGGACACAGACTGTCTTAAATGTTCAAAGAAAATTTCGGAACAATATGAAAATTTTGAAAGTTCGGATCATAGTACTGGACTTAACTTATCCTTTCACGATAATGATGAATGACAAACTACATCAGCAGAATCAGCTTTAATAATATAATGCTGCTGTTCATAATGGAACGCAAGAGTAGACTCTGTATGAGAATGTAACATTTTTTATCTTAAAGGATGATCATTTCAGTTTCCTAGTAGCTTTATTCCTCCATCCTGGTAGGAATATTTTGCCGCTAATCGCGCTACATCCGTTACAGCAGGATTCTCTTATCGAGCTCTTAAAATAGTGGGATACTAAGGGAGATATATCAGATTATATACAGATATTTTGATGTTTTGTTTTTTTATATTAGCTCAGCATAGTGGCTCCGCTTCGCCTATTGATAAGCGAAAAGAGAAGCTTTAATCACAGAGGTAACTGACAAAAGACACTGTCAGGTGATGCTGCCATGCCATGTCCGTTGGCCCGCAAGGTGCTTCTTCACTCTTGGTTTGAAGGATCCGATAATGTAGGATGGAAGAAACACATGTGCCGGCAAGGCGTTCTACTTTTTAGGGTTCCGTACCCAAAGGGTAAAACGGAACACTGAGGCTCCGCTGTCCGTCCGTCCGTCCGTCCGTCGTCTGTCACCAGGCTGTATCTCATGAACCGTGATAGTTACACAGTTGAAATTTTCACAGACGATGTATTTCTGTTGCCGCTATAACAACAAATACTAAAAAATAGAATAAAATAAATATTTAAGGGGGCTCCCATACAACAAACGTGATTTTTTTGCTCTTTTTTACTCGATATTGATAACGGCAACAGGTAGACGCTTGAAATATTCACAGAATATTTAGTTATATATTCACTTTAAGAATAAATAATTAAATTCAAATAAAACAAATGTTTAAGGGGGGCTCCCATACAACAAACATGTTTTTTTTTTGCCGTTTTATAGATAATGGTACGGAACCCTACGTGCGCGAGTCCGACTCGCACTTGACCGATTTTTAATGGTACATAAAGCCCATAAGATGGATATTCTCCTGAAGCTGATACACCAGTGAGCCATCAGGGCATCGCAGCGGTGGCAGCGAAGGTTGGCAGAAGTTGGCCTGCACGGCTTTGGCTAGTCGCCAGTAGTTACGTGACCCGGTAGCGTGTGACACTAGTTCCGTACCGACTCGTGTAACGCGCTGGGCGTCCGTTCTTATGTATGGCAGAACACATAACTTGGTGGCAGTATTATAGACTAATTATAGTATTCTTTGAGGCCGCGACTCCTGATCCAAGCGCGATATGCCGCCTGTTTGTTACTAACAGCTTCAGCGCGCTCACGATTAAACCAAGGGCGTTTCCGGCTTTTGATGACGACATCGGAGTGAGGAATGTGGTATTCCATGCCAACATGTACAGTTCAATGGTTGGTGCTAAGCTACCCATTAGAAATCTCTCATTCAACGAGTTCAAACTCTCAATATGTACGGTTACGATTATAATCAAAATCTGCAAGTATCTCTTGAAAATCATTACAGCATGTTGTTTTTGTGCATGAATGGTCTGGAATAATGTGTGAATAAATCTCTTTTAGTGACGGCGTCGGTGTTTCTAGGCCGTAAACATGAGCGGGCAACAAACAATGCCGCTAGAAGTACCATTTATCGTCGTTACAAAAAGCGCTCACGTCTAGTCTACAGCGATTTCAGTTGGATAGTCTATGTATGTATCCCTCGCTCTTCATTTTCTGTCTATGTGCCTTAAATAACATTGCCGTCATAGAGATGAATGAAATTTTACAGTGGTCCTAATAAAGCACATGTTGTTTTTTGTTCAATAAACAACAAGAACGTATGTTTGCACGTTAATTGTTCAAAAAAACGTGGTTTGAGTACTGATAACCCAGTGGATAAAGAACCAGCCTATTGAACAACTAGTCCCTAATTCGAATCCTGGCATTTGCTACTAAATTAATGTTTTCGAATTTATGTACTCGTACATATTTGTAATTATCATTTGTTCGGCGGTGACGGAAAACATGATGAGGAAACCCGCATGTCCAAGAACTGGTTGTAAAGGTTTCCCTGTGGGTTGTGAAAACCTGATGGCAGTCGCTCCATGTAAAAAAAATAGTATCTTCAACAAATCCTTAGGCATAGCTAGTGGAGCCCGCTAATCATAATGGATTTGGATACGGCATAACATTAATAAGAAAAAGAATACGAGGCTTCCCAAAACGACTATATAAAATATTTAAAAATTTTTTATCATCACAATAGGATAGCTTTAGGTTGATACTAAATGCAATTGAGTAGTATACGTATTTACTAATTATAGTAATCGACGCGTGATCTATGAATGTCTGTGAGAATAGTACTACTATTCGTAATAATAAGATAGTTGTATTATATCTATCAGTATGGTTTAGTTTATAAAAAATTCCGACCTCATCGGGTACCATAGTTACCTAAGGAATAGAAGTGTCAAGTTTGGGCAGTCAGCTCCGCTACCTCGCCAACATTTCTCAACATGCAGTGTTAAGGATCAATAATATATTAAAATAATCGGAACAAAGTACTGATATTTGCTGTAAAAGAACAGTCGCATAAGATTGGCTTTACCACAGATGGATTCTTTGCAATCTAATAACACTACTGTATTGTAAGGAAGGTCTCATCATCGTCGTTAAATCAAATCTTGTAAAGTGTTTTACAAGATTTGCTCTAACGATGTATTTTACATTGTTGTATATTTCAGGTCCAAATATACAACAATGTTACTTACTAAATTTGTTATATAATATGTTAATACAGTTGTTGGTCTTCTAATAAATAAATAAATCGTTCACAATGATGTGGTAAACGGTAATGACGTAAGTACATACATGCAAATTATTAAATCCCATGCCATTGTGGCTAAAGTAGTGGAAAAGTACCTGTGTTTACTTCTTAAATCGAACATTTTATGAAATGGTCAATGAAATTGAAGTACCTAGTGCAAAGAATTAGAGAAAAATATTATGAAAGAATACGTGTACATATTGTATAATATAGATATTAGGGGTTAAAGTATGAAATTGCCGATTTGTACTGAAAAATTAAATCTATGTATATATATATATATATATATATATATATATATATATATATATATACATATTTATTTAATCAAAATATTTACTCTCATTATCTATAAATTGCTGCCATCTATTCGAAAGTTTATTTATGCCTTTGCGATAGAACTCTGGGGATCTAGATTCGAAAAACTGTGTAAAAGCATTTTCTACTGCCTCCTGGGAAGAAATTTTTTTACCACATAGAAAATTAAAGGTTGGCTGGTAGAGATCTCTTATAGAGATAAGCCCGCCTTTGTACATTTATAATTCTATTTTTATGTTTATTATATTGTTATTTACTATGAGTGTACAATAAAGAAATTACAAACAAACAAAATTGTCCAAATCATGAAAAAAATCAGTCAGAGTCAGTCAGTCATCATAGTCAGATGGAGCAAGGTCTGGTGAGTACGGAGGATGAAGTGCACTTTCTAACTGCAGCTCCTGTAGTTACAACGGTTTCTCGTGCGGTATGAGGCCATCCGTTATTATGGAGCAATAATGGTGAAGATCGATTCACGAGTCAGGGGGTTTTCACTGCCAGTTTCACCATTACTGTTCGAAGTTCGACACAGTAAACATCTGCTGTCATTGCTTGACCAGATCTGTGAAAGCTATAGTGAATAACGCTATAAAGAGACAACCAAGCAGTTACTATTACCATTTTAAAGCTTTGCTTTAGGGTACTGTTGTGGCGTTTGACCTGGGGTCAGACATTGCATTTTTCGCTTACGGTTATCGTAAAGAATCCACTTTTCGTCCCATGTCACAATTCGATCCAATATTCCTTCATTTCTGTACCGATTCAAATCATGAGGCACCCATTTTTCATATTTTTTTATGTTATTGATTTGATGCAAATGCATCAATATTGCAGGTAAGATAACGTTAAACCATGCCACTAATTCCTGAGTAATTTGATTTGGAACGGTTTCCACCATCTCCTTCAATTCAGCGTTATTCACCTGTGGGCAGTCTTCCACGTGGTTCGTTCTTCAAGTTGAAGTTTCCATTACGAAAGCGTTTAATAAAAATGCACGGTGCGTTCATTTGTAGTCTCCTCTCCAAACGCAGCGTTCATATTGCGAGCCGTTTTTGCCGCGTAGTTCCGCGTCGGAACTTGTATTCAAAAATTACTCGAATTTTTGAAGTATCCATCTTTTACCGTCTAAGCTGAATAAAAAAACAACTGAAATTAGAAAATCAAAGATTGCACATTTTTCAAAAGAAAAACTTCATAGTTCATCATTTAAAAAAAGTTTCACTCGACAATCTCACACCATGAACGTTTATTGTCAATTCAAAGTATCTATTACCATCAAATGGCAATTTCATACTTTAAACCCCTATTATTTGTTTCAAAGGTGGCATTGACGTTATTGCCAGTATTTACTCTATGACGTCCGCAATATTATTTAATTAATTATACTATACTAGCTGAACCCCGCGGCTTCATCCGCGCAAATCCCGGTATCCCATACGAGCCGCTTTTCCTACTTTTATTTTCTCCGATTCTCCGAATCATCGTGGCGTTAAATAGCCTATACCTTCCGCAAGAATTGAGTTATTATAAAATAAATACAGGAATATTTTTTCAAATTCAACTAGTAGATATAGAAATTAGCGCGTGCGAACAAACGAACTCTTTGCTTTATATGTTAGTATAGGCAAATCGGAAAATACTTTTTTAAAGCTGTATGATAAGTTGTAGCTCTTTCAGATGCTGTTGCGATAAAATCTATAGCTCGCTAAAGAGCATGGCCTCCCAAACCTTATGCTGCCGTGTAAAGTGTTTTATGTCTACCTCGAGCAGTGTTCCCGTTATTCTTTCTGTTACCCTGTTCAGGTTACACAGAAGATTTTTCACATTTATATTATATTCCGGAAACGGACTAGTATTTGTCCCTGATGATTTGTCTATCGCATATCAATTCCTGGAAATACCGAATATATGCCTCTTTGATCTACGTTCTTAGCGTTTAAATCACTGACAATAACCATGAGTCTTCATAGTATTTTTTATGAATAGTCTTCAAGACATCTTCATATATGGCTTCGATCTTATCTGTCGTCGTTGAACAGTGCACTTGAGATTGTTGGATTAACGACAGTTGCAGAATTTGTCATTTTATATACCTGAATTACAATTTCAGATCTCCCACGTCCTCATTGGGCCTAAGAATCCGTATTTAATTACTATATCCACCACATTAATGACTGAAAATATCAAACAAACAAAAATATTGGAAGCTTGGACAGATTCATTAGCTGTTTAATGTGAAATTTATACTAATAATTTCTTGAACGTGATTTATCTTGGAATAGAATCCGATCGTGGGGCCATTGTACCTCTAAAAGTACTCACTGATAAAAAAAATCGGTCTGACAACTTTGTAAAAGAAGTGGGGGTAATTGAAAAACCTGATCTCTCATTAAAATCTCTCGGCGTCGTCCGTTTCAAAATTAAACAGGGCCATATCGCAGTCACGTTGGATATGTTGCAGGCATTTAAAAGGAAATAGTATTTTTTGGTAAATGACTAGAAATTTAAAGCAAAAATATTATTGTAGTTGTAGTACAAATCGTATTTCTAATATCGGTTAAATTTAATTGTTCATCGTCACGTGAACATTGTACAAGTATATATATTGTAATATTAGGATGTCAATTTGGTAATTTGTTGATAATTTGTGGAAAATACTAGAACTTTTACTATTCGAGTAGAAATAAAATTTGTTTAATGACGCATGCAAAAGTGCAGTAGGGGAGACTGGGACTGGTTGTGACTGATATGCTACATCATTAATTTTTTTGTACGATGAGGACGTATCTGAGCATGGCAAAATATCTAAAGATATTTAGAAATAAGCAACAGGTATTTTGGAGGAAGACAAAACTAAAAAAAAAAATGCGGCTCGTAAAAGACTTCGATTATGTCATATGTCGTCGTAAACGTAGCGTAGGACGATGAACCGACGCGATAGTCCCGTGAATATCGCAGGGAGCCGATGATGAAAGTCTAAGGGATGCCTATGTTCAACAGTGTATGTCGTTCGGCTAAAATAATGATGATGATGATATGTCACCAAGCTTATAGACAATAGTAATATTATATATATATAAATATATATATATATATATATACTATATACGAGTACACCTGAAGTCTTAGTATTAGGTTTTTATTTAAAAAACTGGAAACTCAAACTTCTGCAACACATACCCCTTTTTATGGCTGCCCGCCCAGTGTCACGCTAGCAGATAGTGCAAACTTCTTTTTCAACTTTTGTCTTTTTAAAATGACTGTAATAAGGTGAATGATAGAGCTTCTATCTCGTCTTACCTTGATTAAGTGAAACTACTTTTGTTTTATAAGAACCAGTAAAACTTGGTAAGTAAAAGTTAAAGTAAACGAAACTAACTGTATTCGACCGAAGGTTTTCAATAATCTGACTTCTTTCAGCAGAAATATTAGACACAAAAGCATCTACCAACAACATAAAAATATGAGACAATCTGACGAAATATAACTGCTGATTGGGGTTTCAATTTAGCGTTTATAAACTTGCAACATATATGTGTGTGGCGGCAGAGCAGAGATCATGTGTTCGAGTAGTTTTGCAGGCCAAAAAAAAAACCAGGAAGTCATAATTAGTCTGTTTCAAAGATAATAGTTAAAAGACGATAAAATAATATACAAACTTAAATAAAGAGAATGTATTCATGAATTAGTCCTTTACAGTCGCTTTCAGACATAATTAATAGGAAATATAACTTAATTTTTATATGCCCACATCCCACATATATAGACACATTCAAATATAATTAAAGAGTAAATAAATTTCCCTCCATATGGACAACATATATTTATGTATTCATCTAGTTTAGGTTGTCATGTTTAAAAAAAAGATTACAAATACACTTAAACAAAAATAAAAGTAACTTAAGTTACTCCTTATTACATCAGCTATCTGCCAGTGAAAGTCCCGTTAAAATCGGTCCAGCCGTTTCAGAGATTAGCCGGAACAAACAGACAGACAACAAAAATTGTATTTATCTGTCTGTATAGAAAATAAAATAAAAAGATATTCCCATCCTTTTTTTTCAAGATATATAATATTCTACCACTTTGTCAGCATAGTTAATATGTACCTGCATGTACATGCATGACAAACTACAGCGTTCTAGTATCAAGCGTCTCTGAGCTAGGCCGCCGGACAGACGGACATGGCGAAACTACAAAGGTTCCTTCTTTACTGCGGAAACCTAAAAATGCTGTCGGCATCATATCGAACAATTCTTCAGAACACAACCCGATGTACAATCGGTACAACACACAAAAGGAGGAAAATCTCTCCTTAAACTAAACGCTTCAATACCGTTTCTAACCTGAGGATCGTCGACAATTCTCACAGCTCGTCTCTGAACGGAGTCATACGGTCCAAGCTGGTATCGAGGTGCTCACGCCCAAAGGTGACTAAAGTACTCCATATGCTGTGCCGATCGTGAGAGGTGTGTTCTGGAATTCAGGAACTACAGCAGATTGGGTTTTCTTAGTGGTGAACTTGTGTCTTCATGGTGTTGAATTCGACCAAGTTAAGCGGCTGCAAGTCAGACATTTTAGCTAAAGTACCCTCCATTTCAAACACAAGTTTATCTTGGCTATCCTCCACAAGGGAACGAGCCACGACCTATGTAATGAGTAATGCCGATATCCGCATAACAATGAATAACATCAAATGACAACATATCATTCACATGCAGCAAAAACAGCATCGGGGACAGTACAGAACCCTGTGGGATGCCAACATTGATTACCATGCTATCGGAGCAACTGCCATCTACCATGGCTACTATGCATCTTTTGGATAAGTAGCTGGCACAAACCCTCGCGCAGCCCGTATATTGGTAACTTAGATAGAAGACCCCGATGCCAGACCCGATCGTACGCCTTCACCATATCTAGGCTGACTGCCTATGTCTCACCTTGACTGTCAATCACTGAAGCCCAGCGGTGTGTAAGATACACTAGATATATTCAGTCGAATGACCGTGACAGAACACGTATTGATGGTCGCTGATCAAATCGTGATCCTCTACGTATGCCGGAAGTCGTGTGTCAATCTGAATTTAGTTCAACTTAATTATTTACTGCGAAAAAGTCCCCATTTGATAGTAGCTCCTCGATTAGAAGGTATACCCCTCAGCGTTACGCCTATCATCGGTATCCTGGGTGTCGTCATATCGAGCGATGTACAGTTTCACGGTCATCTGGAGAGCAAGGCTAAGTTGGCGTTCGAAAAGATTGGTGTGATCGGTCGCTGATCAAATCGTGGTCCTCTAGGTATGCCAGAAGTCGTGTGTCAATCTGAATTTAGTTCAACTTAATTATTTACTGCGAAAAAGTCCCCATTATGGGTGTCGTCATTTCGAGCGATGTACAGTTTCACGGTCAGCAAGGCTAAGTTGGCGTTCGAAAAGATTGGTGTGATCAATAGAGCCAAACAATACTTTACACCTCAACATCGTCTTCAACTTTATAAGGCCCAGATCCGGTGTCACATGGAACACTGTTCACATCTTTAAGCCGGCGCGCCACAATATTTGCTTCCTTTATTTGATCGCATACAACGTAGAGTAGTTCGAATCGTCGGTACCCACTGATCTTCGCTTGGCTGGACTCGCTTTGTACATGAAGAGACGTTTGCTTTTTTTTTGTGTACTGAATGAATTGTATCATGGGGAGTGTTCGGAGGAGCTGTTCATCTTAATACCAGCCGCTCCCGCAAGGATTCGAATCGGAGGCCATATGGACAATAAATAGGTCTTATTCACTGGGATATCACTGCTCCAGTCGCAGAGCCTAGAATATGGTGTCTAAGTCGAGCCGACATGCTTTACGTAACAGAGATAAGCTCCTCCAGGTTGCATCAAAATTGACATTACATAGCACTGGGCCCTGTTCAATGTCCATAAAAATCTACAATAAATTACCGGCGACCATAAAAAACGAAACAAATGATTTGAAATTTATTGAAACCTTAAGACGACTTTTAATTGACAAAACATATTATAACATTGACGAATACATGAACGAAAAATAGTTAGTGAATCAAAAGATTGTATTGTGAACCAAGCCTTTTAGACCAAGTAACTATAGCTAGCTATAAATTTAATGTCTGCCTCTCTCTCTTTCACTTGCTATACCTACGTGTGTGATGTGACTTCTGATCTGCGTGTATTAAGCACAGAAGGATTGTAGAGTAAGAAATCTTGAAAAGTACAATCTACCTACCTATAAGATTTATAAAGTAATATGTTAAGAAAGGAGCAAGCAATCACTAGAAAGTTCAGTGTACTTACATATACTGCATTTCGTCTTTCTTGAGTTGTATCTATGTTCAAATCTCCAGTGTAGTCACTCAAGTTTGGGTACTTGATGAAGACTGGATAGCTCAATCAGTGGCGATACGATTGTAAGCAACTATTCTGGATGCAAGTAATCCTCTACGACTGCGCCAGATATGAGTCCGACCGCCAGAAGGCTAAAAAAACGAAAAATTTATTTACAAATTTGTTAAGGAAAATTATCATAAAATATTAATTATTATTATTTAACCTAGTTGACCGATTCGAAGTGTAGATCCAAGGCAGCCCATCATATAGGCCAGTACGGGTGCCTCGTGGAGCTGGCTCAGCATTACGCCATCGTACGATTTTAGGTCACATGTATTTACAACGTGATGCACAGTCCGCAGGTTCAATAGTGAAGCGGAGTATAACAAGTCGATCATCATATCACCAATATTTATTCCGTAACTTTACAGTTTGAACATACTAAATTAAATGTAAATCGAATAACACACAGTCAAATAAAAGACAGGTGCAATTTGTCAATTGAATTGAATATGATCAGTATTCGGATCACGTACAGTAATGAATGTGTAAATATGTGCACTGCATTTAATGGACAAAAACCGGGATTTAATGAAAACTAGTGCGGACAGTTTATTTGGGTGCATTGTTTTTCCATGTCGTTGTCTCGTCTAGGGAATGTTTCCGAACGCAGTGGATTTATTGTTTCACTGAACAATGGCATATGATATACTCACTCACAGGATACCGGCTCGGTAATCTAGAGGTTCTGGCCAGGTAATCCTTGTTTTCTTAAACAACGGTGCGATTCCTGTATTTATTTTAACATTCCTAGCAAATAACGGACTGACTCAATTTTGCAAATAATGTTTCTATTCCTTGCAAAACGAGACATAACCTAGAAACATTTATTCCAACTTCACAATAAAAAAACGAACAACGGTAAGTAAACACTTCGACAAACATACCCGAACATCCTTTCAGAATTGAATCTGGAAGAAGATTTAGTAAATGCAATTAAGGAATATGTTAATCTAAAAATAAAGACCGCTATTTTAAACAATCCCCCTCTAGGTATGTACAAAATTATACCCATAATTCAGGACAAATTCAAAACTTCATCTATGAATTTAATTATTACTAAACTGGAGACTGAAAATGTTAAAAAGTACCTCAGGCAGCAGGAAATCATTCAAGATCACCACTAAAGAAAAACCAACCATCGTGAAATTAATGATATTTTCAGATATTTTTATATAAGATAAGGCCAGCCTCGTACTTCAACAAAGGTCAGATAGTTTTTATGTGTAATTTCCCAATAGTATCTCCACTTATGTATACTCCATACAAATTAGTTATTTTATCCAATCGAAATAATCAGATTATCATCCCACCTAGTCCTCTCCTAGCAATCACTGGTAACTTTCATGGGTACATAGAGGCTGAATACCCGAAGGTCAGTTTACTTTATCTATGCGAGGAAAAATTGAATTACCAGCTGAAGAATCTACCGGATTGTACCTGTAACATCATCGAAGGTCGTTCCGCATCCCAATCTTGTGAAACAACCAATGTCGCACTGATGAAGCCAGCCATAAAGAAACTTGACGTTCGTCACTATGCAATCATCTTCCCACAACAAACGCATGTTAAATTTACCTGCGAGTTCTACATGCTGAATGGGAGTTTTGTAGCTGCCAACCCATATAATTGTAAACTATACGTAGATGATTTTACTATAATGAAAGTCAACGGCATGGTAAATGGGATTCTGAACAAAAGCTTTGAATCCCATGTCTACACCTGTCAAAATTAACGCCATCAACCTTAGGAAGCCACACGATATCCATGGAAAAATAGACATGAAGAAACCTGTGCACTTAGAAGGATCATCGATGCTATTTCACACCACTATTTCATTATATGCTCTAGTGCTGCGCTAATTCTGGCTACCATCATTTTCGCAATCATCATTTTCACAATACGAAAAAGGATAATATCATCGAGGAGAGCAAATTTTAAAGATGACCAACAGACTCAGCAGCTAATCTATGCAACGCCGGAACCATCATCTCAAACTAAGTAGATACATCCCGTAACATTTTTACACGGAATTCAAAAATAGTTGCTCAACCAAGTGGAGATATGTTATACACTATTTAATCTGCTGACTCTGCATCACGTTATCAACGCATGTGATCTAAAATCGTAAGATAGCGTAATGCAGAGGCAGCTTCACTAGGCGCCCGCAGTGGCCTACGTGACCGGGTGCCCGCGGCCACTTGGATTCACACTTCGAACCGGTCAACTAGGTTAAATAGTAATAATTAATATTTTATTGTAATTTTCCTTAATAAATTAGTAAATTAGATTTTTCGTTTTTTTTTGGCTCCGGCTCACTCATCATATCTGACTTGAAAATATACTTAAGTTTAGACGTAATGTAAATAACAAAAAGTAACCACCACTACTCTAAATGTCAAGAAAATATCTCCAAGGATCGGAGATTCGGTGCAAGCAGCGTAAAACTCGCGATGCTCATTGTTGGCAGTCATAGTCTACGGTAATCACTTCACATTGGGCGGACGGTATACCTGCAATAAAAAATATAATTATATGTCTATTAAAAACTAAAATAGACATTCATCTTAAAGGGCTTATGTAGGACTGAGTAGATCATAAAGCTTTCTCCATCAACCACGATTTGATTACAATACTTATGTTCACTCAAATTGGTAATTTATAATAGTGGATGAAAGTTCTCCATCCAGCATGCGCAGCGCTAATAAAACTTACGGAAGAGGCCCTAAGGAAAAAATATGGTATTCGCAAATGTCTTGAAAGTAAAGAAAAAATCTCTCAGCCAATAATTATATTCCTTTAAGTTCTCGAGTAAATGCCTTAAATGCTTAGTCTCCGTATAAATGCTTTCATTTCATTAGCGTCTATTCAGTGGGCGTAATTATGATCCAAAGTTAGTTTAAAATATGACACGCTTTATTTCTTTGCACGCGAGTCACGACACTTTGTGTACTAAACTTTAATGTTCCAGTGGCGTGCTGGGGGAACTTTTTAAAGATGCCCCAGCCGATAAATAAGCGAAGGTGCCGTGAT
The DNA here is from genome assembly GCA_947507595.1 of Pyralis farinalis. NCBI lineage: Eukaryota > Metazoa > Arthropoda > Insecta > Lepidoptera > Pyralidae > Pyralis > Pyralis farinalis. Next base: position 18,680,420 of record OX382272.1, read on the forward strand.
TTGTGTATTTTACTCAAAACACGTATGCTAACTTTTAACCACATAAGTGTTTGGTAGTGCAGTGATTACGCCGTAACAGTAGTAGCGTTCATAATTAAAAATTCCCTGTTTTCATACAGTTTCGTGCATCAATAAATGAATTAACACCTATTTTGCTGACTGTCAGCTAACTCTTTTTCTTCTGGGCTGACTTTGGATCTACTAACTATGGTTTTCGGCGTGTCCAAACTCTATATTTGGCAAAAAGCAATGTTCGATCGAATACATATCGGATATTTTCATGTTCTATTAATTTGAATAACACAAGTGACATGAAATAATTCAAAATTCCAATATCCTCCATCTATTTTATCTACATCATCTGTATATCAATTTTTTAAGATATTTTGCTGGGTATAGTTTCCGAAAATATTTTTTTTTTAAATATTTTTTAAAAATAAGCTTACATTAAAAGTGATGTCATGAGCCTTAGAAACTGGCGAGCGTACATGAGAAGATCATCATCATCATCTCAGCCTGTATTCGTCCACTGCTGAACATAGGCCTCCCCTCTAGAGTGCTACTCGTTTCGATCCTGTGCCACCTGTATCCATCAACTACCTACAAACCTAGAGAGGGAGGCCGGCGTACCGGGTAGTGTTACCCCCGCACAAATAACAGGACCCGCCTTGGCATCGACAACCGTCACCAAGGCGCCCCGGGCCAAGTCTAAACCCACCCAGCCGCACGCCAAGTCGACAAGGACCAGGGTGGAGGAGGCCAGAGCCTGCAGCAACAAGGCCAAATCGGCCCTGTCCGTCTCCAGAAATCTGAAGACGGATATTAAACAGGATGTGCTGCAGGCCCTGGATCGCCTCTACCAACTCGTGAAGGAAGCGGAAGCCGACTTGGTGGGCGGCAGGAAAGGGACTGGGTTGGCGGAGGATGCCTCGACATCGGTCGTGGCATCCGTCGCTAACCTTGTCAAACCCTGGGGGGTGGACAACGGGGCGCAAGAGAAGGCCATATTGGCAAAACTGGAAAGAAACACGGAGCTCCTCGTCCAGAATAACAAGTTGTTGGAAGAGATGAAGGAGAAATTAACGAGACAAGGGAAGGCGATCGAGGGGGCGACATACGCGAGTGTTGTGGCGGCGGGCCAGACCGCGAAACGGGACGCGGAGCCGGCCGCTCTTCACTCCGTAGTCGTCTCCTCGACCGTGGAAACAGAAACGGGGGACGAGGTGCTCCAAAAAATCAGGGAAGCGGTCGATGCCAAGGAGGGATGGGTCAGGGTCGAGCGGGTGCGGAAGGTGAAGGACCGCAGGGTTATAGTAGGATGTAGGGACGAGAAGGAAAGGGATAAGGTGAAGGAGAGATTGGCAGCGACGGGGAGCGGCCTGGTCGTCGAGGACGCGAAGAACAAGGACCCGCTTCTGGTGGTGAGGGACGTGCTGAGCATCCACAGCGATGCAGAGCTCATACGCGCCCTTCGCAACCAGAACCGGGACGTCTTTCGGGGCCTCGACGGCGGGGAGGACCGCGTCGCTGTCAAATATAGTAGGAAGGCGCGAAACCCGCACAACCGCCACGTCGTGCTGAGCGTCTCCCCCGTGATTTGGAGGAGGTCGATAGCGGAGCAGAAGCTGCGTATCGACCTCCAGAGGTGCGTCGTGGAGGACCAGACGCCCCTCGTCCAGTGCACACGATGCTTGGGGTTCGGACATGGTCGGCGGTTCTGCAAAGAACCCGCCGACCTGTGTAGCCACTGCGGTGGCCCGCACCTCAAGGCGGAGTGCGCGGACGCCAGGGCGGGGGGGACGCCAGCATGCAAGAATTGCACCCGGGCAAAGCTGCCGAACGCGAAACACAATGCGTTCGGCGGCGAATGCCCGGTAAGAAAGAAGTGGGACGGGTTGGCGCGGGCCTCTGTCGCCTATTGCTGAGATTGCCTCGGGGACCACCCGCCAGTATCGAATGGCTCAGGCCAACCTACAGAGAAGCCAGCTAGCAACGCACGAATTGCTGTTGGCGGCAGGTGAGCGCAAAATATCTGTCGCACTGCTGCAGGAGCCCTATGTGGGTCGGGTTGGAAGCGTAAGAGACTATCGTGGAGTGAGAGTCTTCCAGGCACTGGGGAACGGCGAGGGTACTGTAAAGGCGGCAATAGCCGTCTTCGATCACGACCTCGATGTCGTACAGTACCCACAACTCACCACAAACAACATCGTTGTGGTGGGGATCCGGACTAGTGCCTGGAAGATTACACTGGTCTCTTACTACTTCGAACCTGACAAACCCATGGAGCCATACCTGGAGCAGCTTAGACGGGTTGAGCGTGAAACCGGACCTGGAAGGTTGGTCATAGGCGGGGACGCCAACGCGAAGAGTTTCTGGTGGGGCAGCTCCCAAGAGGACTCCAGGGGGGAGATGATGACTGGAGCCTTAGGGGAGCTGGGCCTCCAGATACTTAATTCGGGGGACGTCCCGACATTCGATACCGTTCGAGGCGGGAAGAGGTACAGCAGCCATGTCGACGTGACGGCCTGCTCTGAGGATATGCTGAGCCTGGTGGATGGCTGGCGCGTCTCCGAGGCCCTAACGTCCTCTGACCACAACGGCATTCTATTTGAAATCAACTTGGCACGGGCGAAAGGGGTATCCGTGGCGAGGACCACCAGGATCTTCAACACCAGGAAAGCGGATTGGTGTCAGTTTCGTGAGAAACTGGCAGCAATCATGCGGAGGGACCGCCTGAACGTGGAGAGCGTTGAGGCGGTCCAGGTGTGGGAGGACCTGGAGGTAATCGTGGACGGGTATACCCGAGCCATAGCCGAGGCCTGCCAGGCAGCGATGCCCAAAATCAAAGGCGGGGTTTCATTTAGATTGCCGTGGTGGTCGGAGGAACTCGAGGAGCTGAAGAGGCAAACCAACACCAAGCGACGCAGAATTCGAAACGCAGCGCCGGACCGGAGACAAATGGTGGTCAGTTCGTACCTCGAACAGAAGGGCAAATACGAGGCCGCAGTGCGGGATGCCCAGACTGACAGCTGGAGGAAATTTTGCGGGAGGCAAGACAGAGAAGGCGTCTGGGAAGGTATCTATCGGGTCATTGGGAGGGCAACCGAGCGCAAGGAGGATGTACTCCTCCAGAAGGGCGGGAGGCCGTTGGATCACAGGGAGTCTCTCGAGCTGTTGGCGGATACGTTCTATCCTGCCGACAGCGAGTTGGACGACGATACAGATCACCGCGAAATGAGAAAGAAGGCCCGCGAGGTAAACGAGCGGGTCGATGATGATCATGACCCGCCGTTTACCATGAGGGAACTCACAGCGGCTGTATCGTCGTTCAACCCGAAGAAGGCTCCCGGTGCCGACGGCCTCACGCCTGACATTTGCGCTCGGGCCATCAACAGTGACCCTGAGTTCTTCCTGGCCCTTCTTAATAAATGTCGAGCCCTCCGCTACTTTCCTCGGCTGTGGAAGGGGGCCCTCGTAATTGTCCTTCGAAAACCAGGCAAGGACTCGTATACCTTGCCCAAATCGTACAGGCCGATTGGGCTTTTGCCTGTCTTGGGCAAGGTATACGAGAAAATGTTGATCGCTCGCCTCAAGCACCACATTCTACCGAGGATTAGTACTCGCCAGTACGGGTTTATGCCACAAAGAGGCACCGAAGACTCCCTCTATAACCTGGTGCAGCACATCCGCGCCAAGCTTGACGAGAGGAGAATGCTCACTCTCGTCTCGCTGGATATAGAGGGAGCCTTCGACAACGCCTGGTGGCCGGCAATCAAACTACGACTGGCTGAGGAAAATTGTCCTCTGGGCCTGAGGAGAGTGATCGACAGCTATCTCAGCGATAGGACGGTCAGAGTTAGGTACGCCGGGGGGGAAACCTTGCGGTCCACCACCAAAGGGTGCGTCCAAGGGTCCATAGGAGGACCGATTTTGTGGAACCTCCTATTGGACCCTCTTCTGCAGCAACTCGACCTTGCGGGGGTGCACTGTCAGGCCTTCGCCGATGACGTCGTGCTGATGTTCGACGGCAACACTGCGCTGGATATAGAGAGACAGGCCAATGCCGCTCTCGAGCATGTGAGGGCGTGGGGTGTCAAAAACCGGTTGAAGTTTGCGCCGCATAAGACCAGCGCTATGCTGGTCACGCGCAAACTTAGGTATGACACTCCGCGGCTTACCATGGGCGGGATAGACATTGGCATGTCTCGGCAGATCAAACTGCTGGGGTTGACGATTGACGCGGGTCTGACGTTCAACGCGCACGTGGCTACTGTCTGTAAAAGGGCAGTGGCCATATACGGGCGCCTTGCGCGTACGGCCCGCGTCAGTTGGGGTCTCAACCCTGAAGTAGTGAAGATCATATATTCAGCCGTAGTGGAACCTACGATATTGTACGCTGCCGCCGCATGGGCTCCAGCGGTCAATAAGCTGGGCATCCAGAAACAGCTCAACAGCGTACAGCGGGGCTTCGCGCAGAAGATCTGCAGAGCCTACCGCACGGTCTCCCTGAACTCCGCACTGCTGCTGGCCGGGGTGCTGCCTCTTGACCTCAGAGTGCGCGAGGTCGCCTCTTTGTACGAGGCCAAGAGGGGGCTACCCCATCCGCTGCTCGGGGACAGGGAGATCGAGCGGATGGCCTCGAAGATCGAGGCCCCGCATCCCGCGGAGCTAGATAGCTTGGAGTTCGGCAGCCTGGTGGACGAGGAACAATGCAGGGCACACTCCAACTTTGCCCTGCGAATTTACACGGACGGCAGCAAGATTGAGGGCCGGGTTGGCGCCGCTGTATCCATATGGAACGGCGGCGCGGAAACCAAGGCCGTCAAGCTTGCTTTGTCGTCCTACTGTACCGTCTACCAGGCGGAACTCCTGGCTATCTGCACGGCGGCCGAGTACGCTTTGAGCTGCGATGGACCCAGTATCGGCATCTTCAGCGACTCCATGGCGGCGCTCCAGGCGGTGGCGAACGTCGAGTCCCCCCATCCCCTGGCGGTGCAAACACGGGACGCTCTTAAACTGTGCAAAAGCCAGGGTAAGAGCGTCTCGCTGTTCTGGATTAAGGCACACGCGGGGTTGGAGGGGAATGAACGCGCCGATGAACTCGCCAGGAGCGCCGCACTGGGGTTGCGGAGACGGCCAGACTACGACCGCTGCCCTGTCTCATTCGTCAAAGGTATGATCCGCAAGGGGACCATTGACGAATGGGACAGGAGATACAAATCGGGAACTACAGCTTCGACAACGAAGATGTTCTTCCCGAGTGCGGCGGCGGCGTACGGCATCGTGGGTAAAATGGTGCCGTCGAGCATCACTACGCAGGTCCTCTCGGGGCATGGTGGGTTCTCCGCGTACTTGCACAGATTCAAGTGCGCGGATGACCCATCCTGCTTCTGCGAGCCCGGCGTGGACCAGACAGTGCAGCACATATTGTTTCGGTGTCCCGCATTCTCCAAACAGAGGTACGATTTGGAGCAGGATTTGGGAATGCGGGTCACCGAAAAATCGGTCTCCGAAATAGTGGTAGGGAAAACGCGGGCAAAATTTTTAAAATACTGCGTCGGTCTAGCCACGGCTGTCATAGATCGTAATAAGCTGAGCAGCTCCACCTAGGACTAATGCTGTATACCTCGGCTATATTTTGTATAGCCGATGGGATCGCGGTGGCTAGGTGGAGCTGTGAAGCTCGCTGTCGCCCGTGTCTGGACTGACGCAGTATGGGGAGGGAAGTTCGAAAACAGATAAAATAATTTCACCGGCGTTCAAAACGGGCAAATATTAGAATTGTAGAGATTAATACTGAAAGATGATGAATGAAAGAAGGAATTGTGGAAAGGAAGAAGTATGAATGTGATAATTTATATTTAATGTAATAAGTTTTAAAAATGTTATAAATAGATTGTTGTCGAAATAGCCTTGCCCATGGCAGGGGTGCACGAAAAAAAAAAAAAAAAAAAAAAAAAAAAAAAAAAAAAAAAAACCTAGTGAGATCGTCGCTTCATATAGTGGGGGGTCGTCCCACACTGCATCAGTACGGGGACGCCATTCGAGAATGTTTCTTTCTCAGCGGTTGTCGGTTCTACGAACTATGTGGCCAGCCCATTGCAGCTTGCTTATCCTGTCTATGTCGGTTAACTTAGTTTTACTGCGGATATCCTCATTTCTCATCCTATCACGCAGAGAAACCCCGAGTATAGCTCTTCTCAAAGCACGCCATAGAAGACCTTGCTCTTCAGGCGTTGAGGTATTTTGGACGAGAAGATATGTCGAAGTTTCCCGAACGCTGCCCAGCCGAGTTCAATCCGTCTATTGACCTTTTAGTCGAAGATGGACTTGCCTAACTGAGTAATCTGACGACTGCACTGAACGACTGGCCTGGTCGTCACATACTTAGAAAAAATAACATACATATTCCTCAAATCCCATAATTCACTCAAATCACTTTGTAACACTAAAGATAAAATTATGCCTAATATGTGAACACGTTTATATCGGTCAAACTGGTCGTAATTTTCAAACACGATTTCACGAACACGTATCAGCGTATAAAAATCATCGCCCAGAAAGGTCGCACTTCGCCGAACATCTCATAGATAAATAACATAATTTATCCCGCACTAATAAATATTAGGGAACAATTAGCAATTATTATACATTAAAATTACTCCCTTCCCACTATTAAATATCTTTTCACTCACACCATCCACCCCCACCCGTTGTTACGATTAACGTCTACAGCGCCTGAGGATGCCTCGTGGAGAGGCGAAATACTACTGCCCTGCTTGGGTCCCAATATTAACTTATGGAAACGAGAGCATGAAAGTAGGATAAATGCGGTCGAAATATGAGCGTTGCGCAAAATTTGTGGCGTAACGCTTGTAAACCGTATTTTTTTATACTACGTCGGGAGGCATACAAGCGTACGGCCCACCTGATGTAAAGCGGGTACCGTAGCCTCTTAACGCTTGCGACATATTAAGTGTCACTCGCGCGATGCCTCCTCTACTACTTACACTGCAACTTCTTGTGAGCTTACTGGTGAACTCACTTACTCGCAGGAACAAAACAAGCCTCTAGGTAGGTGTTATTTGGCTGCGGTTTTCTGTGAGGTAGAGGTACTTCCCCAGGTGGGCTACTTTGATGCACCCTACCGTTCTTAAAACATCCAGACTAAGACAAACAGACATGTTCAAGACATAAATTTGCCTTGTGTGGGAATCGAACCCACGAGCGTTGGTGTCAAAGTCGCGTCATTCACGACGCCACCGAGCTCGTCGAAATCGCAATGATGATGTTAGAAACAGAGTTGGTTTGAAAGAGAGCGTCGGTGTTAAAATAAGAAGAGGCATGCTCCGTTGGTTCGGACATGTAGGAAGAATGCAAGATGACTGAATGACGAAGCAGATATACAATGCAAAATTGGAAGGAACCGAGAAAAGCCAAGACTGACCTACCATGATCGAATTGGTCGTGTCAGAATCAGAAAATGATGTCAGGAGCCCTAGAAACCGGCGAACGTACATTAGAACTCACAGAAAATCGCAGCCAAATAACAACTCCCTAGAAGGTTGTTGTGTACCTGCGTGTGAGTCCTTACTCGCACGCAGGACCTTTCACCAGTAAGCTCCTAAAGAGTTGCTGTGTAAGTAGCAGAGGAAGCATCACGCGAGTGATACTTAATATATCGCTAGTGTTAATAGGTTACGGTATCCGCTTTACATCAGGTGGGCCGTATGCTTAAGAAGCGAGTGAAGTGAGGTACGTAAGGAGCGAGTCACGTGGCGCTCGGTTCTCTCTGCCTACTCCGCAAGGCATTTGGCGCGAAGTTATTATAGAGAGAAGATACTTTTCAAAGGCACTATAGGCTTAGTGTTCGTGCGGATGCATCTGGATGAACCGGTGATGTTGCGGCCCCGGTTACTGACGCCAAGTCGATGTCGACTTATTGGTTTCGACCGCTCCATTTCCTGTTTACAATTATCAAATATGTCCTCAAATGTAGTCTCAGCATGTTTACTAACCAAACAAGGACTGTTTACCCTATGGATATAACCCTCTGTATTTTCCATTTCTGATACTCCATTGAGACGAGCTCGGTGGCGCAGTGGTGAAACGCGTTGTTACGCTACTTTGACACCAACGCTCGTGGGTTCGATTCCCACACAAAACAAACATTTGTGTGCATGAACATGTCTGTTTGACTTGGTCTGGGTATTTTCGATGTATAATAAGTATGTATTTACAAAAAAAAATGTATTTACATATGTTTATCAGTTGTCTAGTACCCATAACACAAGCTTCGCTTACTTTGGGGTTAGATGGCGCTGTGTAATTTGTCCGACAATATTTATTTATTTATTTATAAAAATATCGCGTGGATACTTAGCAATATTTCAGCTTATTGTCGTTCATAGGGGTTATGTGATAATTCCCATGAAGTTAAAGGACTATGTGACGGAGTACCATGTATCGCTCTGCAAGTATCACACATTTGGCATGGTTCTTTTTAATCTCGATCCAGGCCAGGCCCGTAAACATAGCTTCGAGACAAAAAATCATTTTATTGCCACCTAAATTTCATTCCCTATTCTCGGATGTAACTTGCTTTACAAGATAAGATTTTCAGGAACGGTGTTCCTATATGAAATCTATATGTTTGTCTGTGTGTGTTTTTTCGAATATTCGAATTTTAATTTCAGATTCGGATTCAGTATAAAAAAGTAGAACAGGAATGTTCAGGAACACCGTTTCTATCTCGAACATGGACAAAAAGGCCGACGAATTTAAAAAAAAAAAAATGAATTGTTATAAAATTGACGAGCCAGGTGTTTCTCGGGTAATGCAAGCTTGCGCATTCTCAACTGGTTATATATAACACCTACTGACTCGGCTATTAATTCCCGCTTGACAATATAAAGTTTTTCATGGTCACAATTCGTGCCATGCAACCAACTGAACTAAACATTATTAATGACTTTAATTATAAACAAAAGCACCTCATTTTTATCACTATTACATCAGGTCTATTATAATCAACAACTCATGAGCTAGTGGCAACCATGTGGCAACCATGATTCTGCATCAGCTGGACTATTACCTGCCGACCGCACAATTAAATCGTAAGCGCCAAAACGCCCTGCAGCCTTTTGACTGCGGTCTGCGAAATACCACTTACGAGTACATACAGTTCCTAAGATGTACGTTAACGATTAGTCATTTGTGCATAATATAAACTGTCTATCAAACATCTATGGGTGATAATTTGTGAGTGCAAACAATATCGTGAACCTTTTTGTGTTTGCTTACTTTAGGTATGTTCGGGTACAGATAACATGCATTATAGACAGGAGATAGGCCGCTTATTACTGTTAAGGTAACGATGTGCCAGTATCCAGCCCATACCCACTACTCTCTAATGACACCCTGTCTCGTAAGGTACTAATACTCGATCGGTTAGGAAAGCTCGCTATGTATTTTATCGAATACTCGTTTGATAGGGATTCATTAGGATCTCATTTTGTAATAACGTATTTTTTTAGAATTTATTTAATGGATGTAATACATTCCTTAAATTTGGAATAATTTTTCCATAATTTAAGAATCCCAAAAAGCTTTTTATTTGAGAAGTTCGCTGCAGCGAGACCCCGGGATATAGCATTCAATTTGTTTAGATCAGGCCGCAAGCCCTCATTATTAATATACAAGATAAAGTAAAATACTTACGATTTATTAGTAATAAGTCCTAAATATATTACTTTATCACGTAAATGTCTACACTTATTACTTTAATCGAGAGCCTTATGTTGCGAAATCTTGCGAACTACCCTTAAATTTATCTTGTATTCCTGTTGATAGATCTACTAATAATATTACGTGACTTCGCTCGCTCATATCCCAGTATCCCGTAGGGATCGCTTTTTCAATCTTTTTTTTAAAGGCTCTTCCTTCCTCAAAAATTATGCTATCAAACGAAATAGAATTATCTAACTCCAACTGGTAGTTCTAGAGATTAGCGCGTTCAAGCAAACAATAAAAACAAAATTTTCTGCTTTATACATTAGTGCAGATGTGATGCATATGGGGTGCATGGGGTCCCACCAATATCTTCGGGGCCCAAGTCAACCTCACCTGCAAGTTGGTGCACCTGCTGAGCTACAGACTAGGCTCTGGGGCGAAAGCTCGCCGCAGAGCCTAGCCTAGCTTTCGGGTTTTGGATCCCGTAGAATACCTAAATGCCAAACCTAAAGTATAGATCCAGGAATTTGGCGCCACCGCAACACAGTGCGCAGGAGCCTCGATCGAGCCCGTGACAAGTGGATAAGGGCTACCGTGCAGTTGCCGAGCGAGCCAAGTGGTGGCCGAGGGTTTGTTATAAGAAAAACAAACTTTACTCCACAATACTGACCGATAGAGTTTCGGTATTGATCTAATATAAAGGAATATTCAATTAATCTAAACTTACTAGCTAATTTATACTAAAATTGTTTACTCATCACTATTGTGTAATGCCGCGTTCCTATGTTGAGGCCCATCGGCATTTAGTAGTGCTTACGACGCGTATTCGGCGTGGGTGGCTACCCTTAACTCCTCCCTCCTTAAGAGAGAAATCAGCCGGAGGTGCCTGTGGCGGATGATTTTGTTTTTGCACCAATATGTTATTGAGCATTTTGAATTTAATTACAATCGCTGTTGTTCCTAATAAAACTATTATTACAATTATGCTTAGTGCCACTGTCACTATTGTATTTTGCACTATTTAGTAAACTTTTTATTTCGGTAAAATCTATATCACGTAAATCTGCTGACCGGATTTCTTTCTTGAATTCTTGTTGGATGTCAGGCATCCGGATCGCTCTCATCTGAAAACTGGGTATCGTTAATCCGTTGGTGGTGTGTTGTATGATTAGTTTTTCTCTGATCGTACAATGTGGACTTAGTGCGACAAAATATGTCCCTTTCATGTTGTATCGTCTGATTTGTATTGCAGGTTTCTGTGGTTAGAATGCTCTTCTTACTGAACAGTAACCAGGTGTCCCCGGTTACTCTCTTTTTTTGTATTTTCTATCAATATAGGGTTTTGATATCATTTAGAGTATTCTTCCTTCATGTGCATAATCTGTTCTATGCATGTGGTTGTAATATATGGAACGATATTGTTTTCAGTACACAGAAATTTATCATTCTCTATCACTCTACAGGATTCAGTTACATGTATGTATTTCAACCTATTCACTATAAGGAATGGGTGTTTTGGAATTATGACATAGAGTAACGGGATTCTGAATAGGTATGGGAATTATTTTGTAATATGTATACTACAGCATGGAGTTCTTCAAGAAATGCGTGAAGAGGTTTTTAGAGGGTCGGCAACGCATGAGTGACGCCCCGAGTGTTGCAAATGTCCATAGGCTACGGTGACTGTTTAACATCAGGCAGGCCGTAAGCTTGATTGCCACCTTAGTGGTATAAAAAAAAATACGTGTCCTCGTCTATCAAAGGAACTTAAAGAATATTATCTAAATATGCTTTAAACATTACATTCGTTTCTAGTTTTATCAAGTTATCTCTACTAACTACGTAAATTAATTTTACAATGTTTCTTTCTCTATTTCTAGGAGAATATTTAATAACACTGTTGAGTTTATAATTGATTTATGTAGAGTATGTATTTTACTGAAGGCTTTTGCTGTCTCTAATTCTTGAATCACGTTATAAATGAGGCATGAGTTATCAATAATTTGATTCAGTGTGTTCATTTGACTAAATATTGTTTGTATTTCTGACTGATCATGTTGTAGTTTTTATAATTTTGTATCAATATTTTGTCATATCAACTGAAATGTTAACTAGTTTGTCGAAGCCTTTTTGCATTATTGATATTTTTCTTTCCATTGCAGACGCCAAGCGAGGTGGTGGCTGATCGATTAAGTCAAGTTCCAGCAGTTCGCCTCGGCTACCTGCGACAAGTACGCTGGTATCGACGGTGAACCAGTTCAGCACCACTGCAATAGGATTCAGATGGCTATCACCGGGGCGGCCTTAGCAATGCCTGGAAAATCCAAGGGTGGGCGCAGATGTGACAAGGGGACTTAGTGGTGGAACGATACAGTCCAGAGGGAGATAAAGGTGAAGACCATGATGCATATAGGACTGCAAAACGTGTCACTAAAAGAGCTATAACCAGAGCCAGGCGAGACTTCTTACAAGTACGCAATGCTGGAATTATCTAAGTGGAAGAAGCTCATATACGAGTTGGTACGTTCCAGAGTCAAAGCGGCACAGGATATACCTAAGTGCCGCTGTATAAGAGACCCTCGCGGTAACCTTTTATGTGAAGACCTCGTGCATACTACCACGAGCTTTTGAACAATCAACATAAAGATGAGCAGCCACTGGCTCTTACTCCTAATCAGGGACTATTGCCACATATAACGCCTGAAGAAGTCCGACGGGCTCTTCGCTGCATGAAGAATCGGAAGGCAGTCGGAGCCGATGGAGTCTCCCTCGAAGCCTGGAAGGCGATGGCGCCTTGTGGTGTGAACATCTTCACTGACCTATACATTCTGTGTACTAAGTATCGGGAATTTGTCAATAAAACAAAAAATACAAATTATTCATCTAAATTTATTTTATCGCCTTCAAAGTAGGCCCCATCGCTTGCAATACAACATCTCCACCGCTTCACCCAGTCTTCCATACATTTTTCATAGGCTATTTGCGGTATGGCCTTTAGCTCATTCAGCGAATTTTCTTTTATGGCTTCTATCGACTCAAAACGTTTTCCTCGAAGTGGTAATTTTAACTTGGGAAATAAAAAAAAGTCAGACGGAGCCATATCAGGTGAATACGGTGCTTGGTCGAGAACTTTTGTTGAATTTTTCGCTAAAAACTCTTTCACTATAATGGCTGTGTGTGATGGTGCATTATCATGGTGCAGCATCCATGAGTTGTGTTGCCACAAATCTGGACGTTTTCGGCGGATACTCTCACGCAAACGCTTCATGACGCCTAAATAATATTCTTTATTCACTGTTTCTCCCTCTGGAAGGAATTCGGAGTGAACCACACCACGGTAGTCAAAAAAAACTGTCAGCATCACCTTGATTTTGGAGCGACTTTGCCGCGGTTTTTTGGGTTTCGGCTCGTTTTCGAGACGCCATTCTGAAGACTGTTGGCTTGTTTGCATGTCGTACTCATAAACCCATGTCTCGTCGCCAGTTATTATACGTTTCATAAAGGTCGGATCCGTAGAAGCTCGGGAAACCATGTCTTCAGCGACATGCTTTCGCTGCGCTTTTTGAACAAAATTGAGCTCTTTTGGAACTAGTCGAGCGGCGACGCGTTTCATGCCTAAAATGTCAATGAGAATGTTGTGGACGGACTTAAAAGATATGTTCACCTCACTAGCCAACTCTCTCAGACTCATACGTCGATTTTCGAGCACTAGCTTCTTGATTCTGTCGATGTTTTCTCTGGTCGTAGCGGTTGAAGGTCTACCAGAACGAGGCAAGTCTACTACTACTTCTCGGCCTTCTTTAAAAGCCTTATACCATTCATAAGCCCTTGTTTTCGATATACACGATTCGCCGTAGGTATTTCGCAACATTTTTAGTGATTCACCACATGAAATATCATTTGAAACACAAAATTTAAGGCACACTCTTTGTTCAACAATATTTTCCATTGTAAAAATCGCCGAGGACTCAAAACTATGACCAACAAAAAGTGTAGTTTAAAACAAATTAAATGACAGATCCCGCTCAAATTTTGCGCGCTAAATCAGTACAGTGCTACCAACATGCAGTAAAAAAATTAGAACGACCTCTTTTACGCGGGTCTTTTTATTGACATATTCCCGATACTTTTTACACAGAGTAGTATAACCGCACTCTCTTCTCTTCTCTTTTTCTCTTCTTCTAGCTCTTTTTCTCACTGAAAAAATCCCGGACCAATGACGAGACTGAGTATAATCACTGTAGTTTTCAAAGGAAGGAGATCCCTGCAGGAGTATGGCAGTTATCGTGGTATAATAGTCATGTCTACAATAGAAAGAATATACTTTGAATATACTAACCGGTTATGTCACTGATTCGCTAGTAACTTTCGATAATTCTGCAACAATAACAATAGCGAAGTAAACGATTAGACTAACGAGAGAACGTATAAACAGATTATAAAAGTATGTTGCGAAGTTTGTGCCCGTAGGTGCGACAATTTTTGGAAGCTTTCTCAGTTCAAGTTGTTTTGGAAACCATAGGAAAAGTCGTATAAACAATCAGAGAAATAGCCACTTCAATACTTTTTATTTACTTCAACTCTATAAAAATAATAAAAAATTAAACAGTTATACATAGATTAGTTATAGTGTGGCTCTCAGTTATCTTTAGAGGCAAAGCCAATCAGACGTGGTACATCCTCCCAATTAGTAAATGAGGCAAAAATGAAGTAAAGTGCAGTCAGATTTCATTAAGAGGAACCTGTACATCTTGTAAAAAATCATAGCCAAATAGTAAATCCTTGAAGGGTTGTCTCTGTCAGTGAGAAAGCTTGCATTGTAAGGGGTTTTTCAGATTGCAGCGTGGGTGGCAACGCGCAAGGGTACTTTTTGTCGCTTATAGATTATCGCTATCGCTATATTCATGTAAATACGTGTGCTCATTTGCTACCAGATGCTGAATAATAAAACCCTATTTTGGACGAAAATTTTTCGATAACTTACTCCTCTTCCGCCATTCCATTAGAGTCAAGTTTGATAATCGGCATTATTCACCAACTACAAGTGAAGGCGTAGCCTAAACATGAGGGCAAGCGACTTTCATTCTATTTATCTATGATTTAGTATACAGATTCACTTTAAAATAATTCTAATAGTAAAAACTTTATAAATTTATCTATTTATCTAGAATTTCATGCCAAATCCCTTGCGGGATAGTCAGAGACTACCGAGCACCACATTACTCGGTCCATACATATCTCACTCACTTCTTTAACATTTATAGCTCTTCTCAGGCACGCTCGCTGATTTCTAAGGCTGATATCACCTTCTGATAAAACACGATCAATTTGGTCATGGTAGGTAAGTTTTGGCTCACGTCCTTCTGCTTTTGAGTTGTATATCTGTTTCGTAATTCTTTCTTCTTGCATTATTTCCACATTTTCGAACCAACGGAGCATACTTCTTCTTATTTTAACACCGACACTCTCTTTCAGAACAATTCTGTTTTTAACATCAGAATTGCAAACACAGTCTGCAAGCGTTACGCCACAAATTGTGCGTAACGTTCGTGTTTACTTACATGTTCTCTCTCCCATGCCCAGCTTCGATAAGTAAGCGTTGGGACAAGCACTGCAATGTGTATAGCGAGGTGTGCCTTCTGGCTCAAGCTTTTACTGCTAAGATGTTGTACCAAAGCTCCGTTCACACTATTCCCAGCACTCACTGTCATTCCACATAAGCTGAATACTTTGAATCACAAGGTATTAAGCCCTTGACTTTGAGAAGAGATTTTGCCTCCCGTTGCGTATTCTACTGATTGTATAATGGGTTGTGTTCTGAGGAGTTGTTCGACATTATGCCAACAGTGTCGTTTTACAATCGCACAGCTTGCGGACGCCTGTTAGTTCATCCTGATACACTGAAACCGCAATGGTCACGTACTGTGCGGTTCCAGAAAAGTTTTCTACCGAGAATTATTAATTTGTGGAATGGGAGCTCATGAGAGGTTTGAAGAGGTTTTCTCAAGGGACTACAGATTGGGGTTCTTCAAGAAAAGCGTCAAGAGGTTCTTACAGGGTCGGCAATACAAAAGTGACATCCCTGGTATTGCAAATGTCCATAGGCTCCGGTAACTGCTTACCATTAGGCAGGCCGTACGCTTATTTTCCACCTTAATGGTATAAAACACCTTGGATACTTGCTGAAAGTGCATCCAAGATCACATTCACTTGTTCCAACACTTCATCATCAACCACATTCCTTACATTAATTCTAGTTTCTTCTTTTTATAATACCATTATCATTGTCTTCTTTGCATTCAGCAGTAAGCCCGTCTTTCATTATTGTGACTAGTGTTTGCAGTTCAGATGATGTTTCTGCTAATAATACGGCATCGTCTGCATAAAGCAGACATTTTACCACTCGCCCATGCACAATCCTGCATCCATTGACCATATTCTCTGCAGATAACTATCGAGATAGAGAAAAAACAGCCAAGTAGATAGTATGCAACCTTGTTTGACATTGGGGTGATATGCTGCCTTCTATACGCACACATGCTTAGCAATGCTTGCAGCTGGGCTGCACAGCATGGAACAATGTACCGTCAATACGATACTTCGGCAATATGCCCCACAGTTCCTTTCGCACAACCCTATCAAATGCTTTCTCAAGATACACAAATCCGGAGAAAACCATCTGGTCTATGACCAGATGCATTTTCATGATATTGCGGAGAAAACTCGATCCGTTCATCTGCTCAAATACCATAAGGCACGAAATTAATACCTAGCTTTGATCATATCAATTCCCGCTGACTTTCCATTTTTTAACTTCGTATCGGTAATTCGATGTCACTATTTATACTTAGTTATACCTTCAACGGACGCCGTCAACGTGGATTGAGCATCAGACTCGCTCTCAGTGTAAACGCCCAAGGCGTATATTTCCTCAAAAAATTCAATTCGCTCACTCTGAAGTTTTAACTTTCAAAGTGTTAGCAAGAATGACACCAGCTTTTGACTTTATTTTGTTCATTCTGGGTGCCGACAAATCACCCTGAGACTTCTTTATCTCTGTCCAAAAGAGTTGGGTATTTGCTTAGAAGCTATTCGCCAGTCTGTTTTCCTCTTTCAAAATTTGTCTTTCACGTTTCTCTTTCACTGAAGCCTTGGTTTCATTCTTACGTAGTCCACACATTTCTTTCTTTTTCTCTTTCGTACTTTCATTTAGGGGCAAAGACGATCAAGCCATGCTTTTTTTTATATAGTATGATGTAAAGCTGTTAGCGTAGTCTATGAACGCTTGTGATACATTAAGTATTATTCGTGCGACGCTACCTCTGCTGCTATCACAGTAACCCTTTGGGAGTTTATAGCTACTTCACTCACACGCTGGTGCACAACAACCCTCGGTGGAGTTATTTGACTGTGATTTTCTGTGAGGTGGAGGATCTTCCCCCTACTTTGATGCACCCAAATTCTCTCCTTTTTTTGCTACGGAGGACTTAACCTCCGCATCTTACCAGGTATCCCCTTTTAAGGATTTATGCCTCTTTATTATTGTATTTACCAAACTTTCCACCAGTCCGAAAGGGTTGCAAGAGGGTTAGTCTTTCGTTTACTAGATGTACATACGTACTCCTTATATATTTCGTTCCTTATCCATTCATGATCTCCAAAAGGGAAACGCATTCATCAGTGCATTCACTTCTTGAAAAGGCCCACAAACCGGCTTGACACAAAGTAGTGGTCCGATTAAATAGTGGAATCTCTAAGGCACAAGAATCTTCATCTTCCTTTATAGTATTTCGGAAACCTCTATCTATCAAAATCAAATCAATCACATTTTTGGTCATTCTGTCTCCATGTATACATGTGAATATCCTTATAAATAAAATTAAGCATTCGGCACAAGGAGGTTTTGTTGCACACATAAGTCTATAATTGTTCATCACTCCCTTATCTCCACAGAGACCCAATAATAATTTCATATCTGCCTCGATTGGTCCCAACTCATCCATTCAAATCTCCACATATAATCACTCTTTCAATCTCCTCAGCTAAATTCAGAATATCCCTCACAGACTCCAAAAAAGCTTTGCAGCATCCATTGTCGCGAAGACTTCCTGCGACCATGGATGCTGCAAAGTATTCGAAACGTCAGGTACAACAAAATAAATAAACTACGCGTTTGTTTAATTCAATTTTATCTCTAGTCATCTCAGTTTGTATATTTCTTAAAGCTGGTAGCCAGCTGACAGGCTTAATTCCAAAAAGTACAGTACATTTGAGAGAAAATTATATATGTTCCGATTCACACAAAAATCGCTCACAGTGTCCGAACGTTTTTTAGTAGATCTCTGGGTTTGTGACTTAATTATTTTTAGGACTGGATCCCAAGCAGGTGGTACTTGCCAACCATCTTCTCTATTGAAATTGAGGTGTTTTCTTATTTCAATAGCCTCGCGCAACATTCTCGGCATGTAGCGATTCTCCTTGGCGAGGATTTGTGGTTTATCCAACCGGAACTAAAGAATTAATAAAGAAACACTCCGAAAAACTGAATCTAGACGTAAACATGCTTGTACCTTCTTGCGTTATACCACCGAAACTGTATGGATTACCTAAAATACATAAAACAGCATTCCTTTACGACCCATTGTTAGCCTGATTGACACACCAACCTACAAACTGGCTCAACATCTATCTAAGGTATTCTCACACCTTCGTGGACATACAAGTGCATATGTTAAGGATTCCTACCATTTCATTAGCCAAATAAAAGACCTAAAATGACAATTGATGAAACTATGGTCAGTTTTGATGTACAGTCACTATTCACCTGCCTACCTGTACAAGACTGCATAGAAATTGTGAAAAGGAAGCTTCGTGAAAAGCACATGCCTGAGGAATATGAAGAACTTCTAGAACTTTGCCTAACATCTGGCTATTTTCTTTGGAATGACGAATTTTACACCCAAATCGATGGTGTAGCTATGGGCTCTCCCGTTTCTCCTGTTGTCGCCGACATTTTCATGGAAGACCTTGAGGAGAGACCGCTGTCGATGGCACCTGCTGTGCCGAAGATGTACAAACGGTACGTAGATGATACTTTTGTTGTCATACCCAAAGATATAGTGTCTATATTCCTACACCACCTTAATTCCATGAACAATAAAATCAAATTCACCATGTAATTAGAGGCAAATAATTCACTAGCATTCCTTGATATATTAATTATCAGGAAACTTGACAACTCACTTACTCACACAGTGTATAGGAAACCCACCCATCCAGACAAATATCTCAATGGTAACTCACACCACCATCCATGTCAGTTAGCTACCGTAGGCAAATCTTTGTTTCAGAGAGCGGCATCTGCGACGCTGAGCATCTAGAGGAAGAACTTCAACATGTCAAACAAGTACTGCGGAGCAATAGTCACAAACTCCCTCGCATACGTCACAGAAGCTGCCCGAAGTCACCTACAGTTGAACGTCAACCTGCCATTTTACCATACTTAAAGGGAGTCACAGACAAAATTGGCAACATCTTACGGCGAGCTTCAATTAAAACTTATTTCAAGCCCCATAAGAAGATCAGTCAATTTCTAAGACCTATCAAGTCTAATATCCCCTTACAAGATGCAGGAGTATACAAATTAGACTGCGAATGTGGTTCATCATATATAGGGCAAACAAAGAGAAGCGTAGGTACTCGTGTGAAAGAACACATTGCTGATATGAAGAACAGGCGTGATAAAAACTCTGCAGTATGTGAACATACACTGGACCAACCAAACCATTACATCCGGTTCGATAAACCACAAATCCTCGCCAAGGAGAATCGCTACATGGTGAGAATGTTGCGCGAGGCTATTGAAAAAAGAAAACACCCCAATTTCAATAGAGAAGATGGTTGGCAAGTACCACCTGCTTGCGATCCAGTCTTAAAAATAATTAAGTCACAAACCCAGAGATCTACTAAAAAACGTTCGGACACTGTGAGCGACTTTTGTGTGAATCGGAACATTATAATTAATCCATCCATGTCGGTAGATGTAATAATTTAATAACTAATGTAAGACAAATATCACCTGAGTCTTCCTGCGACCACGGACGCTGCAAAGCGTTCGAAACATCAGGTTCAACAAAATAAATAAAACACGTAACAATCGCGAAAACCTAAGACAAGAAAAATACCTGTAACTATATTATTAACGACAATATCGTGTCGTTAACACTATCAATACAATGAACTAATCATATCTCCGAATGAATAATGAGTATCATTTCTTTATTAGTTTGTTTATAAAACTTTATCGTATTATTTAACAAAAGAAAAAAAAAACTATAATAATAACAAGAAACTAAATTAAATTATACAATGGCAACTTATCCCAATAGGGAATTCTTCTAGTCAAACATAAAATGCATGAAACGGAATTCAAGTATTATTTCCTTGCATGAATATTTACAAAATACACAATACTTTATTTCCTGTTTTTAGGGTTATTTACGTTTTTTAAAACTAATCCTAGAATTGAAAAAATATATATAATTTTAATTCTAAATGTTGAAGTCCCCTGTTAAGCACTAAGTATGACTGTGCTCCGCTCTTCCATGTTGAACACATTATTTTACGTAGTTTACTAGATAATCTTGTATGTTTTGTAGCTAAATAGCTATATTTCTATACTACTAAAGTAGCGAATAATTGTACTATAGAAGAAAACTGTGAAAATCCCTCCTATGAACATAACCCATTGCACAATCAAAAGGACGTACAAAAGGAGGCAAAGTCCCTCTTTAGACCTATATGTTCAATACAGTATATAACCTTGGGACCGATAACAATTCTCACAGCTCGTCTCTGAACTGAATTACAAGATCCAAGCTGGTATCCTTGGTGCTACATATTACATGTGCATGCTGGACAGCTTTCGCCCATTGAGCTCACTGTGTTTCCAGAGCGCCAGTTTGATCTTCTCTCGTTTGGAGTACTCAACACCAGAAAATGCAACGCTTTTGGCGATGGTTAGAAGCATGTTTTTGAATTGCGCGGCTACACAAACATATCTTCTTAACAGTGAAAGCGTAAACTAGGCAGATATTAAATTAATATAAATTCAACTGTTCAATTTACTCAATACACTTAATTTCATTTGAATTTGAAAGAGAGATTACAAGAACGAACACTAGGATTACGGTTGATGATGTAGTGTTGGAGCAAGTGAATGAGATTGTATATCTTGGAAGTGCTTTTAGCAGCAATGGATGGTACATCGCTGATGTGGAGAGACGAGTGAGTGCAGGGAATAAGATGAATGGTGCGTTGGGTAAACTTCTAGGCAGCCGTAATCTAAGCCAGAAGGTACAACTCGCTGTACACAACGCGGTGCTAATCCCAACGCTAACTTCTGGAAGTGAGAGCTGGGTATGGCAGACAGAGCATGAAAGTAGAATAAATGCGGTTGAGATGAGAATTCCATTGCATTGCGCAAAATTTGTGGCATAACGCTTGCTGACCGCGTTCGTAATGAAGACGTGGGAGAAAGAGTTGGTTTAAAAGAGAGTGTCGGTGTTAAGATAAGAAAAGGCATGCTCTATTGGTTCGGACATGTAGAAGGAATGCGGGACGAAAGAATGACGAAACAGATATACAATGCAAAAGTGGAAGGATGTAGAAGCCGAGGAAGACCGAGACTAACCTACCATGACCAAATGGGTCGTGTTTTATCAGAAGGTGATATCAGGAGCCCCAGGAACCGGCGAGCGTGCATGAAAAGAGCTATGAATGTCACAGAAGCGAGTGAAGTATGTAAGGGCTACGTCTTATGGCGCTCGGTTCTCTCTGCCTACCCCGCAAGGGACTTGACGTGAAGATATACATACATACTTAATTTCAGACACAATTGGATGACAGTTTGAGCACAAAGAAACGAGGAATATTAATATTGATTCCCATTCATTGACATGATGTCATTGTTACGTAGTAGAAATAGCAGTAAGAACAACATTCCAGGGGATACCATAAATTATGTTTAAGGCATTGTAGCAGCTTTCATTGAAAACATCTATTATACATCTGCTGGTTATGAAACTTTTTTTTTCTTTTTACATAAATATTATCATAATACGATGGAAACTTATATGGTAGTCCATAGAGCCTGAACAACTTCGTCATACCTAGGCTGAAAGCCAATGCTTCATCTTGCCTCAATTACCCAAGCCATACTGTGTGTGTGTATGATATACTAAAAGATTATTAATCAAACGACCATTGTGAAAGCTGTACGATGATCACTGATCGAGTCGTGTCGTAATTTTCCAGCTTTGTGCTTGTGGCTCATTCCTACGAAACAATGTCAGAACGGACTGGGCTTGTTCATTCGGTACGTTTTCCCTGGTCTAAAAAATATATCATTTTTTTAATTATATATATGTATGTATATCTTCACACCAAGTCCCTTGCGGGGTAGGCAGAGAGAACCGAGCGCCATAAGACGTGGTCCTTACATACTTCACTCGCTTCTGTGACATTCATAGCTCTGTTCATGCACGCTCTCCAGTTCCTGTGGCTCCTGACATCACCTTCTGATAAAACACGACCAATTTGGTCATGATAGGTTAGTCTAGGTCTTTTTTTAATTATATTCATACGATAAGGAATAATGCTTATTTTTGCTCTCATTTAAACGATTCATATATAAATGTGCTATAAATATACTAATATAGTGGAGTATACTCTGTTTTGTATTGTTCGAGTGGAGTATAAATATTCCGCTCGAACGGTCTCTGATATTTAACCCCGCTTCTGCCATAACTCCATCAAATATATCGATGCGTGCATTCTGACCAACTGGATGATTGGAAAATTTATATTTTCCAATCAAATTCAAGTAAAGCTTATAAAAGCAATGCTTTACTTTGAATTGGGTTAATGTTTAAGTTTACGAGATCATAAGTTTAATAACAGAACAGCAATTATGTATTTGAGATAACGGAATATACGTCATTTTAAAAGACGTAGAGTGCATCAAATCTCCAATCTATAATGGTAGCCAAATAATAACTTTCTGGAGGATTATATGTTCCTGTGAGTGAATGAGTTCATCACTAAGTTCATGAGTTGGCATCAAGGGCGACATTGCGCTCGAAACTCCTTGTATTGCAAGCGTTCATAGGCTATCATAGCCTACTCGTATTTACATCAAGCCCACGGTATGCTTGATTACGTATCACTCGCGCGATGTCACCTAGAGTTGCTATGTGCGCGATGTCACCTATCCTAGCAGGATAGGTGACATCGCGCACATAGCAACTCTTTAGGAGCTTACTGGTGACCTTAGGAGAGCTCACTCATACGCAGGAACACAACAATCCTCCAAAGAGTATTTGGCTGCGGTTTTTTGTGAGGTGGAGGTACTTCTCCAAACAGGCTGATTTGATGCGCCCTACTTCTCTAAAAATTTTATCTTAAATTGCGACATTGTAATATTCATCACGTAAAAATATTATATGTATTTCAGGACATGTATAAACGTGTTACAACTTAAACCCCTTTAGAAATTGAGTTACGGCTCATTGTAACAGTGTTAAGTCCAAATATTGATTCTGCTACATATTATTTAATTTAGTACTTCATCCAATATATCTTCGTGATTGATTGATACATCTTTTCAGGATTAACCCCTCGAGGGTAGTTCGGGATTCACTATATAATTATCACATTACCTTCCTGTTGTTTACACAAAAGCTTACGATTTTGCTGAACCAGACTAGCAGGGATACCACAAGCAGTCAAGGGAATTGAAACTTTAACAGGAGTGCAATTACTTTCAATGGAAGACAAGGGAGGTGAAGGTACTTCCTACTCGGGTGGATTTTAATTAAAATATTGCTATGCTTTGGTGTATCAATAAGAGATCTTTTTTTAAAACCCAGTTTGTTAATCGCCAGTGTGCATCACATGGAAGTGACGTGGGCTTTGGCTTTAAAATAAAGCTGACAGTAGATACTCATACTCCAATGTGCCTTAAACACTAAATTATAGGCCCAATGAAGTAATACTGATAACACATGCGCGCATCCATTCACAAATACACACGCACAAGGTATTCGTAAAATCATAGTATATTTTGTAATTTATCGATGATCTTCAAATGTCTACGATAAAAAATGTAATGTTGATGAGGAAAGGGAACTGATGGCCAGTAACACAGAGAGACTCACGGATATCTAACTCAGGTACCAGTTTTCTCTCCAAAATTTTTCATGGAGACAGAATAGAAACGATTTTTGTATTGTATTGTATAGTATTGCATTATGTTTATGTATGTATCTCATTACATCTTATTTTATTATATTAATGTGTTTTAATTCAAGCGTATACCTATAGCGAAAAACAACTAAATATTCGACTGCTTATATTCATTCCTAACTGTTGAAGAAAAAAAGATGTAATAGGCACATTTATTTAGTCAACTTGAAACATTTTACAAAAGTTAAAGCATTACAAATCTCGACCCACCCTAAAACATTTAAATTCTTGGTTTTGTACGACATACCGAAAATCTTGTGCAAATCTTCATACATGTAGGGTCGTGTATGGGGGCTCTAAAGCGTGGTTAATGTTCCCAACAAAGTTTTCCTTTCTGTTTGATTTAAGAACCCGACCCGTTTAACCGGCATAGAGTTAGTTAACAAACAGTTAGATGTACCTACTGAAGTCACTATTCATATTTATTCACTTGGAAAGTCAATCCATTTGTAACTAATCCTTGTTGATTACAAAATAAGGAATCCCTTATTCATAAATGTTAAAATTATTATCTAATCGAGTAATCTTTGCAGTAGTCAGTAAGAATTCATCTTGCAGTGAAGTGTGATCACAAGTCAAAGTACGTGGGTCCTCTTTGAAAAAAAGGTAGTAAATTACATATTTGCAGAGCTGCGTTAGTCAGCGAAGCTATATAACCGAGAAACTTGTCTTTTTTGCAGTTTTGCGGTTTTCGCTATTACACGTAGTACTTCTTCAGTTTTAAAGCTAGAGAGCTGATTGTTCGACGTAAATGTACCTTAAGTATTGTAGATTCCCCTAAAATAGATTAAATTTCGATTAGCTCAATAAAGGATATCGATAAAATGATGTTATCGTCCCAAAAACCGTTCCAATAAAAAGTCAATTGGAGCGCGTATGGCGAGCACTGCAAAACGACAAGACGATCGCTATCGCCGTCTAGGACCAACAGATGTGTGCCGCTACAACAAAGCGGGTGTTGTGGCTTAGGGCTAGGGTTAGGGATAGGGTTAGCAGCTCTACTTACGCAGCTTGCTGTTATTTACTTATTGTGCAAAAGCAGCTCTGCCAATGCGCCGCAAGCCCAGCTCCTCTAGTTTACTATTCTACAAGAAGACTTCTTCTGTTTGCCGAGCTTGGTGGCGCAGCGCTTAATAATGTGACTTTGACACCAATGCTCGTGGCTTCGATTAAATAAATAAATGTACATAAAAAACTTGGTTTCCTCCCTGTCTGATTGTCTGTCCGGGACAACACTTGCGATCGACTTTTCGACCACTTGCCGACATCCGATCAGGCTGAAATTTTGCACACACCTTTGGTTCTAAAGACAATATAATATAGTATATTCATTATTACTATATTATTGTAGATCCAATATGGATGCCACCATAAAATAGCGGATTGCCTTACTCGTTACAACGCCATCGATATGGGTGTCAAATGATAGGGTATGTCGAGTAGAATATAACAAACTATATGTCGTCATTAAAAATCAAATATGGTGGCCAACACATGAGGGCGGACTTGATTCTTCAATGCGACCCTCTCGAGATACCTATCAAATGAAAGGGCATAAAGAGTAGAATACTAGTTGTGTTCCGTCACTCAAAATCCAATACAAAAAGATGGACTACCTTTCCTTTTACAACCCCCTCGATATAGGTATTAAATGAAAGGGTACGACGAGAGGAATACATTAAGTTGTGTGACTTTATTCCAAATCTCAAATTACGAAATGGTGGATGACATTTCTTTACAGCCTTCTCGATATGGATATAAATAATCTGGACAGTAGTATAATGTATTTTAGTTTATTCACATTGTGTTTAACTATTTTTATCATAGAGCAATAATATAAATATACCCGTACTGGGCCTTCTATATATTTTTTTTCAAAGATTTTATTACTAGAAAAAAAAAAAATTAAGCTGTCATAAAAACAAATTTCATGTGGAAATTTCACCCCGAATGCTACTTAAAATGATTTCAAAGGTACAACCTTTTGATGTTAGGACAGGTGGATGACGGACATACTCACATACGGATGGAAGAACAGGCAGATGGAGGAATGGATGGATGAACCGACGGACGGACGGTTGGTACACTTTAGTGTAAGGAAACTTAAAAACATTAGTCTGCGATTTTAATAGATTACATAACACTGGATATGTATAACACTCCTAGCTTCGCTCTCCCCTTCAAGTTTAAACGTTCAAGCTATTCTAGCAATGTTGTTAAGTTAAATAAAACACATTAAATCGTTATACGCAGGGGATAGTGCCATCATAGCCACCCTAATACCTAATGCGGGCAACAAAGACATGAAAAATGGTCGCTGAGAAGACATGAATAGGATAAGGTGCCTCTTATCTGTTAGGAGACTCGACATGGGTTGTCGGAGCATTCGCATTCAAACCGCTTTTTAGGGTGGGATTGCATAAATACTCGGTCATATTACGTTGGTGCGTTCGCACAGTGGTTTGAGACGATTCGTATGTTTTTGATAATTCCGTTAAAAATATCAGAAGACATGGAGACGTAGGCACGGGATTTGTGTATTACAGTTATTATGTGTGATGCGAAAGTCAAGAAAATTGGCGAAAGTTTTAAGGCTAAGTAATGTAGTAGGTAAATCTTGGTCCTACATGATTCCTCTTTTGAAACTGATTTCACACGATTTTACACTAAGCAAAAATGGAAGGGTTCCACATTGTTGCTTGATTACATATCCGTTTCCACGTTTATAAAATACTTAAAATAATGCGCCTAAACCATCCACTGTGTACATTTTAAACACAGTTAATCACCGGAACCGCTTGAGCTGCTTCTAAGGGTTCCCATGTAAGACGAGAGTCAAAATAAATACGCATTATAAACAAACCATGGAATTGGCTAGCATATACAAACACAATATCAGGCCTTATAAAGTTACTTGCAAATTGACATGAGTTTATAAAAAAGCAGACAATTTACATTCAGTCTCGTTATATCTATCCAGTATAATCTATAGAATTTTATTACTTTTAAAACTTTGAAATGTTTATCAAACTTGTAATAATAAAGGGGAAAATTCACCCGATCACCGGTTAATACCAAGATTAGTTCAGTGAACTTTGAACGTTCTTATTCGTGGTTAAGTCGCGTGATCGTTGTGGCGTGTCGTTATATTAACAGTCATTACAAAATTTCCAATAATAAGCCTGGAACATTAGCTGGCAGTGTGCACGAAAACAGAATTAATAATGATCCAACTTTGCGGTTATTTCACTTCAACATCTGCACAAAATGTTGGAAAAATTCATTTTGACCGTTGTGTATTTTGTAAATAAGCTGCCGTTAAAGCTCGCTTGATGTAAATGGAGTTTATTAAATTAAGGGTCCTATTTTAGGTGGAGCGTCGACGTCCTATAAGGAGTTTAGAAAATCTGGCCTTTTAGATAAGTTCCATTATAAAAAAAATGTTTAAGCTGCAATTTATTAAAATTAAAATGTCATTCGTGATATAGTGAGAATTCTCGCAATATATTTCGCGTACAGGTAGATAAATATAAATTTTATAGATACTCATTACTTTGTCTATAGAGTTGTATATTTTTTACAATAAACTTTCGATTTTAGTGTCTACTGATAACATATAGGCTGTTATATTGGAAGTCAAGTTGTACTTCCAATATAAGAGCCTATATGTTATCAGTAGACACTTAAATGGAAAGTTTAGATTACATTAGATTGGTAAATATTTTGTATACTATGACAAGTATACACTATTGCCTTCTGTTGTTTAGTTAATAAATAAAGTTCAAGTATCTGTTTGTACTGTCGAAATTACAGCTTTTTACGAAATCTATATGAATGTATTATATACACGATACTTACACCGAAAAATCAATTGTTGTCAGTCTCTTGCTTGGAGAAATAACCTATGGGGAACTGATGAGACCGATTTTACATAGTAAATCAATTCGCCGCTACGGGTCGGGAGCTAAAGTAGAACGCGCGGCTCTAACTGGCTAGTAGATCAACATCGCGGCACTTATCGACTTATTGGTTACAATATTCTTACATTGGTCATCCTCGTAAAAGAGTAGAATTGTATGAAAAAAAAACCCAGAAAACTGTAACCAAATTCCAATTCCCGGCAGACGAAGTCGCGAGGGACCACTAGTATAATCTTGGCAATCCAATATAGAACAAAACCAGTGCATTATATAAACTACGAGTATACTAATTAAAAGTAAATCAGGCATTATTAGGTGCACTCACTTGTGTCCGTTTGTCTGTCGCATTGCTGCACCTTTTTTACCGTAGCCGATAGAAATTTGATATTTTCACAATCTATGTTTATATATATGTTAAATTACTATGGCTGGTATAGCAAGAAATGAAAAAAAGTTTATAATTATATGTGGTCCTCATACAATTTTTTTTTTTATACGACGGACAGAATCTTCAGTCTGCGACTCCGTATCACGTTTTGCCGGTTTTTTCATTCTCCTGTTTTGAAAGTACTCATTTCATTATATACAAGCAGAAGGAGAATTGTAAAATAACAATAACAATTAAAGAACTAACCTCAAAACCTTCCCGAGGGTAACAAACCAAATACCATTTTACGTTAACATACATATCATCATGCCTGTTTCCCATTGCGGTAGGCAGATACTATGGATGTGAGACCATCATGTACCAGAAGGAGGCCTCGGAGCGCGACAGTGAGGATGATCCCTTGGCTGTCCCGCTCCGGAGACGGCGGACGGGAGTGCGGCGTAGGCGCTACGCGCACCTATTGCCGCCTCCCTAACCTGTGGGACTAGGGGTCAGGATGGGAACCTGGCCCCATAATGGTCCCGCCGCCGGAGGGGCTGTCCCAATTTGCCGGGATGGCCCCTAGAGAGAAGAAGTCCGGCCCCTTTTGAGGGGCTGGCCAGTCGCAGTGGTGCCCTGTTGCTGACAGATCCGGGGCACCACACCAACGCGGCCGATGGCATTTCGCGGGGTTGTTTAGTGGGTATACCGTCGGACAGCCGACGGGGAGTCCCACACTACCACCGGAGGTCACCCAGGCACCGGTGGTGTGTGTAACGCATTTTCCCCGCGTCACAAAAAAAGAAAAATAAAAGGCAGATACTATGGAACGCCAGGTGCACCGATCCACACACACCTCTCTCCGCTTCTTTCACACTTATCAACCTCTTCATGCACGCTCTTCAGTTTTGGGTGCTTTTGATTTAGCCGTTTTCAACACATCGTCAATTTGATCTATGTACGTCTGTCTAGGGCGGCCCCTGCCGAAATCTCCATTCACTATTGCCAATATCCTTTCTAATTTTCGTAACTACGTCACCGTTACTACATTTACGTTAACGTCATTTTTATTATATCATATAACTTGTGTAACATTATTACGCGTGTTTATTATCTTCTACAGTTTGAAGTAATCAAATTAAACCACAGGCAAAGAACCAGAAACAGGTGTGAATAAACATCCAAAAGCCAGGAACAAATCATCACGCCAATAATTATTGTTTTCTTAGTTGTTCTGAATTTATTGTACAAATGTACCACAAAGTTCGTTGATGAATTGTTATGTCTTTTGTTCATTCCCACGTTGTTCCTGTTTTGTTTAGTATGAGGATTGGTGGCGTATCTCGTGGGGGCTGTAGGTATGGTAACATTATATAAAAAGGGAACACATATGAAAGGCAGATAAAAATTTGAGCACACGTTGGGAAAGTAACGTAAATTTTAAATAGAGCTAATTTAGCTAAATAGAAACATTATATGTTTAAAAAGTGGAATAATTGCAATCACAATATTGAACAAATGCTAACTTGGGCCTGGAAAAAATTGCGGAAAAACTGAAAAGTGTTTAATGTTGTTTATTTTATGATACTAATCGACCGAGCCAATGTTAGGACAAGTGTATATGTAATACATATAATAAAATATTACAAAATTCTATACTAGGAATGCGAATATGTTGGCAGGCGGGCATGATGTAATCGGTATTGCAACTTACGAACTCTGAAAGCATTCAATTATATTTTTAAGTATAATGTACGAGATTTTCATAAATGCAGGTAGTATAGTATGAACTTGGTGCACCCCACCTACAGGTAAAGCCATGGTAAAGCACAGCAATATTTAAACAATTCCTCGGGTAAAATACCCCTACCTTTCAGTAGACCACTGTAAAGATACTAAATAAAAAGGAGGTTTCTATATCACAACAACAATATAAATTTGAGTAAAACTAATATTTACAAACAAAGTTACAAAAAGAGATAGGTCAGAGAGTAGCGGGAGGAGTTGGGGTGTATGCTTATAGGCAGCTAGACTATTTAAAAAATAATAATAAAAAGAGAATCGTTTTTTATTTTGACTGAAATTAGAACTTAGAAAAAAATTAACGGCTTTTGATTGGCATGGAAACCCCCATTTTTTACTTTTTCGTGTAGAGGGGGTCATTAGGAACACTTTCGATACTGTAAATTTTAGAGACGGGTTCAGAAAGATATAAGTTGTTTTGTCTCAGACGGGCTTAACGGGCTTACGAGGATGGGTCTAACCTATGTTCAGGAAGATGAGGCCGGGTGCACTAGTAAGCCCCAGCGGAGATCGCCGGTAGTTTCCAGACTATTTCCAAACAGAAATTAAACAGAACGACAATAAGTGTTGTTGTTGTTGTTTTGTTGAAATTGTTGTACAAAACATTTATTTTTTGCTTTTTAGTTAACTTGTGGTAGGTATGTAATTATTGAAGCAGTTTTTCTCATAACTCACTCGAAGCATGTTATTCTAACAAGTAACGTCTACAGCGCCTGAGGATGCCTCGTGGAGAGACGAAACACGTGTCGTAGCGACGACCAGGCCAGTCGTGGCAGCGACGGTGGTGGGGGTATGCGGTTTCTGTTCCAGATGGCGGACGACCGCAGCAGCTGAGGCAGAGACTACCGGAGCAGTCATGGCAGCGTCGGCATGTTGCATCTACTAACGGTAGTGGGTGGGTGCCGGCAGCCGCTAGGCCGCATGAACTAATTGGTGGCGGAAGTACACAAAGCAGGTTAGACAAATTGCAGGTTTTGATTCCCTTGCAAGTGTCAAAATATGCGCGTAAATGAGGCATAAACAGCCGTATCTTTTGATTGCGTTGCCTTAGAGTTTGATATTTTCACAGCTCGAAGTGATTGCAGACCTGAGTATTTGATATTAATTTCAGCATGATAGCTCCACCTGTTTCTGAGAAAAAGGTCTTGACAGACGTACAGACAGGCAGACAGACACACGGACAACAAGTGATCCTATAAGGATTCCGTTTTCCTTTTGAGGTACCGAACCAAAAAATTAAAAAAAATATATACATTTTGTACAATTTCTTTTCTTTAAAATCCAAGTTCCATTATGTCCGCATAGTAAATAAAATTTGAAAGCTTATATCAATGTTATCGGATAAGTATCCCCATAGTTTACTGGAAAATATTTCTTTTGTGGTACAAGTTTGCCAATGTTAAGATTATACATTTTTCTGTTATAGCTATATGCTATTAGTACTTTAAAATTTGTATTTATAACAGGATAAAACTAGTTTAAATTATTCGAAATCCAAATAGCCCCCGACTTTCGAATATTCATAAGGTCTTAAGTTGCCCCTTACATTTCCACTGCAAAAGTCCAGATAGATTCATCAATGTGTCTATTAGAGTGGACACTCAGTGCAGATACCATCCGCAAGGGAGTCATTCTTTAATTTATTGAAATTCACTAAAAACCCTTGTGATAATGTAAATGTATTAGCTTTGGTGAAACTGCGGACTGAAGGGGAGTGTCTAATGGCTGTATATCTTATTCATTAAACGAATACTCGTCGTTCTCTTGGGAATATTTCCGTTTGTTGCTTCAGTAACATTATTTCTGTGTCTTTATACTAATAATTTTTCTCTTATTTTTTTACTATGAGACGTATAGTTTTACTTATTATATATATATATATATATATATATATATATATATATATATATATATATATATATATATACATATTTTTTTTTAAATATTCGTTGTAAGAATATTTATAATTAAGTCATGTTGAAATCAATTAAATATTAAATGCTTAATTGATAGATTACTTTGGGTTGTCTACCTGTGTGTATAAAATGACCTTTACTCTTACTCATCATATCTAGTTTCTTGAACGCCTCAGGCTGCTGCATGCGGGTTCGCCTGCGTATTGCGTGGAGTTACGCAGTTGAAACTTTTCACAGTAACCTTAACTAAAAAAAAAAAAAATATTACTTAGGGATGTCGCATCTTTTTTTTTCCTAGCGTTATGCCGTTTCCTAATCATTAGTATTGATGGGGTCCGCGACATAAGCCTTAAGAATGATAAAATACTGATTTATAACATGGAGCGACTGCCCCCAATCCAGACGGAATGTCAGACTTTTCTTAAGTTAGATCCCACGGCTTAGGTAATATAATTTCATAGACGAGCGGGTTCACGATGTTTTCTTTTACCACCGAGCATATGTACATAAATCACAAATTTTAGTAACCATTCCGTTAAGAGGCTGTTTCTTTAATCGCTATACTATCACTGCTACTGGATGTTGCATCTGTAATACTAGTAAATAATTTTCAGAGTTGAATGAGCTGTTCCTAATATTACGTACTACATTCAATCTAATCAAAAACTTAACCTTTGTGCAATATTCTATAGAATTCGATATGACTTCCTGAACCCAACGGAAGAGTGGTTTGATTAACTAGACCGATTATATAATCAATGTGAAAAACGTGTTGGGCTGGAAAAATACGGTCATGTTTCAATGTTTCGCAGGCAGCTTGGCCAGTATCCAAACAAGGTTCGCAGTGACATCCATATAGCTGCCATATTATTCAATGTTCAATTCAGCGGCCATACATAAGAGGATAGTTTCAATTTTGTTATGCTGATGAACTTCTCCTGTCCTTTCCCTTATGTTGTATACAATCGATTCAACTGCCCAAAAATTGATTATTGTTATTTAGAAAGTGTCTAAACTTCCACCATTGGTCGTCTAGTGAATGCAATTATGATGCCGCTAGTGGTACTTTTTATATAGGTTACTTGCTAAATTATGTTATACATATATTAATGTATTTATATGGCATACATAAATATTTGACACCAATACATCACTTCTGACACCAAAACTTTAATTATTACAAATTAAAAAAAGGGGCTACTAAAATATTATTTACAATAAAAGATTACAAAAAAAGAGATGGATTCTAAAGTTAAGTTAAGGCTAGTTTAGTCTTTGAGGACTCGCGTTGGTTCGATCTAACCAAAGTTCACTGTTCACTCGTCGGTAGCACCCGGTCACGGTCCGGATGGAAATGTAGACCGCCGGCTGTAGAGGAGCACCAGTGAAATTCAGCCAGCGAGCAGGAGCTTTTTAAATATTTAAATTTTCTAAATAAATTAAATCACAAATTTTGACAATGACATTTTATAGAATCGATATGTGCAAAGACAATAAAAAGGTTGTATATATATTAATATTATATCGTTCACTTTAGTTGCTAAGACGATCAAACTGATATTCATGTGTGATCTCTTACCTTGCCTTGTATAAACAAGGGCACGATGACTACGTGTCACCAATCTGATGGGACGCTTCCAATTTTCCAGCATAAATTGCTGATTCAAAACCCTGAACGCTTTCAGTTCAAACTTAGTAGTCCTTTTCAGTGCCTAGAGAATAAGCCCGTGGAAACTAGCCATGTGATCGGACCTAAATTCCTAAAGGTCAGACGTAAAATGTGACTGCAGTTGTCAGTTTACACGCTAGAGTACAGACAGTTAAACAGGTAGATCTCTAAATGCATACTCGGGACATACATCAATTTAATACAATTCGTATTAAAGAGGCGATAGAGTGGAACCAAGGCTCTAAAGTCTTCATCAAATATCTGTCTGTTGGCCAAAGTCAATTGACTGAAGCTGAAGATCGACATTATATCTACACAGACTGAGATTCTGAGATGAAGAAGTTCAATGGACAGCTGTACTTGTACACATCCTCATTACTGCCTCGAAGTGTAGGGTCAGTTAGGCAATATTAGCAATATGAACAATATTGCTAGTATCACAAGATCCCAACTGACCCTACACTATACTGAAGATATTCCGAACAACAGTTTATACGAGATTATACGAATCTCGTATAAACTGACTCCCAAGCAGCTTCAAAATGGGAAAGCACCAGATAAGATCGGAATTAAGGTGAAATTTTTGAAAGCAAATGGAAAACCGGTACTTGTAGTCCTTCAGAAGTTATTTAATTTCGTCGTACACTTCGGTGAAATATCGGAAGCATGGAACAGTATCCTGGTTATATATGTTCTTCATACAAAACAATACAATACAAAATCTTTATTGCACAAGTAAAAAATACAAAAATAAATATAGGCTATATAAGATATTACAATAGGCGGCCTTATCGCTAATGCAATTTCTTCCAGGCAAACTTAACATAAAGGAAAACAGACACAAATAAAGGTAGGTGGCGCATCCAAAAGATCGTATACAATTTCATAAATTACGTTAATACGAAAAATATAAATATAATATCAACAATGCGCAGTTAAGCAGTTTTGACATAATCGATGATAAAACCTTATTGAAGAATTATAGACCGATATTGGTTCTGAACTGCGTTTATGTACTGTTTTTGAGAGTCGTCATCGCCTACATGCAGACTTGATGAATTTCAGCCAGATTCTGAAAGTGTATCACAGACACTCCGTTAGATTATACAGAAGACCGATGAGTATTATCTGTTCATATTTGGCATATGGACAATGAGAAAGTTTTTGATTCGGTTGAAACATGGGCTGTGACTGATGCGACTCTAACACCTACTGTCTCTCCAGCGATGTCGAATTGACTGTCGGTACATCGAAGCGATGAAGTACTTGTACAGTAAAACAACGATGTATATTCGAGTACAGGATCAGAGCACGAAACCAATCCAAGTGCAAAAAAAGTGTAAGACAGGGTGAAGTTATATCCCCGAAACTCTTTACCGCGGCATTGAAAAATATCTTCAAGCTCTTGAACTGGACAGGATACGGTATAAACATCAATATAGAATAAATCACTCACCTTCGCATTGCCGATGACATAGTTATCATAGCGAATTCACTTAAGAACACAATCACCTCAATAGTGTATCAAATTGAACATGAACAATCTAAGATGTCGATGTCTACATATCGAATATCCATGTCACACCTATACTAATCATTGTTGGGAACACTAAGCTCGAAGTTGTTTATGAATATATCTAGGACCGATTATTTATTTACGATAGGACTCTCGACTAATTCGACTGGATAGCGTTCGAGAAACTTCGACACACCTTCTTGTTCAAAATGCCTCAACGTCTGAAGATTAAAGTCTTTGAACAGTATTTGTTGGCAGTGATGACATACGGAACAGAGACATGGCCCTATACTATTATATTCTCCATACAGCCCGTAGGCCAGGGTCTTCTGATCGTGGTCGCTCCGCGTGTTTTGCGAAGAGCTATGCTATATATCTTAGGTAAGGTACCGTCCAGGTACACACAGTGTGGGATGACCCTCCCACTGAGATCATCCCACACTGTGTGTACCTGATCCCAGATGGAGAGACTATCTTAAAAGATTTGTAGGGAGTCGATGGATACAGGTGGCTCAGGATCGAAGATTAAAAGATCGAAGCGACTGGCTCTCTAGAGGAGAGGCCTGAGTCCAGCTATGGTCGAATATAAACTGAAATGATAATGATCATGACTACCAGATAACAATAATTCTAATGCATCATGTAGAGAGAATGTAAGAGAAAAATCTTACAAAATAGATATGCAACGCCAAATTGGAAGGATCTAGGAGCCTGGGAAGAACAAGAATTCTCTTTTCCGACCAATTGGTTGTGTTTTGCTAGAAGGTGAGGTCTGAAAACAGGGGAGCGTGTATGAAATAAGCAACGAATATTAAAAAAGCAACTGAGGTATCTAACGATTTATGTCATGTGACTCTCAGTTTTCCCTACCTGCCTCGCGTGGGACTTGGTGTGATGACGTAGATAGATAGATGCACTCTTAAAAATGAGAATTCTTTACTTGCATAAAAATTATGTCTTCACTAGCTTTTTCAAAACTACAGACTACCCACTAACTAGTGGCGCTTTGATGTGGTCAGCAAATATAGTAAATGCACGCACGACTGATGCATAGTTACAGCTTCGTGAAATTGTTAGAGCACATTTGAACATAACTTAGCCGTTTATTTTATACAACGTTGGCCTACCAACATACGGCCCACCTGACGTGAAGCGGTTACCG
Organism: Pyralis farinalis; assembly: GCA_947507595.1. NCBI lineage: Eukaryota > Metazoa > Arthropoda > Insecta > Lepidoptera > Pyralidae > Pyralis > Pyralis farinalis. The sequence continues at coordinate 18,716,809 of OX382272.1, forward strand.
TAGCCTGTGAACGCTTGTAATATATTAAGTATCAGTCGCGCGATGCCACCTCTGCTGCTAACACGGCAATTCCTTAGGAGCTTATTGATGACCTCACTCACACGCAGGAACACAACAACCCTCCAGAGTATTGTTATTTGGCTGCGGTTTTCTGTGAGATGGACTTCCCCCAACGGGCCGCTTTGATGTGCCCTCCCTGTCTCTAAAAACACCCTGACGTGGACAAACAGACATGTTTATGCACGCAAAATTGTCCTGCGTGGGTATCAAACCCACAAACGTTGGTGACAAACTCGTGTTACTCGCTGAGCCGAGCACTCGTTGTACTTACCGATCAACCACATATAAAATGGATGTGTAAAGACCACATATTAAAAACAAACTCACTTCATACGTCACAACGAGTCGTCGTGGATGATCCTTATTTACCACTATAGTAAACGTTGAGTCTATAGCTCCACACTTGGCACTTATTTTTAATCAATGTATAGATATGGGTGTATTCCCAGACTTGATGAAATTTAGTAAATTGATTCCATTATTCAAGTCTGGTGAAAAAAGTGAACTGGGGAATTATAGACCCATATCTACACACATCAAAAGTGTCTAGGGATCAACATATATTTTTGCAATAACTTTTCTCCTGATTGATATTAATTAAAATTTTCTTTAAGGATTCATCAAATAAAGTGTTTTCGTTTGTCTACAGTAACGATAAACCAAGTCACCTTTGCATTAATAAAGAAATTTGCCATTTTCATAATAAAGGAATTTTTGACATTTGAACCACTAACATTAAAGTTCGAAAAAAAGACTGAAATAACAGTTTTCTTTAAAATTTTATTGGATAACTTAAACAATTAATAATCCGTGTTTCTACCGCGAACACTAACAACACAAGAACATCGGTTTGGCATACTCAAAATGAGTTCATCCAAATCACGCTGTGGAATGGCCGCCCATGTTCGTTGCAACAACAAAAAAAGGTCTTCTTGCGACTGGATACCCTCCATATTCGGCAGAGCTCTTCTCTGTAGCATATCCCATGCATGCTCAATCGGGTTCAAGTCTGGCGACTGAGCAGGCCAGGGCATGACATTGATGTTAGCTGCGGCGAGAGTCTGTCTTACAACTCTTGCGGTGTGCGGTCGTGCATTATCATGCATTAACTGAAATAAGGGACCGATTTGCACTTGTAGAGGAACGATGACGTCTGATACAATCGTCTCAGCATAAATTTGAGCGTTGAGGTTGCCTCTGATCCAAATCAACTCAGTTCTTCCGCCGATCCAAATACCCGCCCATACCATGATGGTTCCACCACTATAAGGATGGACTTCCTGGCAGGATTTTAATCGCTGTTGGCGTCCAGGGGTTCTCCAGTGTCGTATACGTTTATATATTTTATATATTTTTTTATTACAAAGCCACATCTCAATCTCAAGAAATCCGCATAAAAATGCTTGATCCCTAGACACTTTTGATGTGTGTATTTTGCCAGTATTGATTAAAGTATTTGAAAAGATAATGCTTGACCAATTGCAACTCTATTTTAAGACCAATGAAATTTTTCATAATTCACAATACGGATTTACCACGGTAAATCCACGGTAAATCCACTACAGATGCAGGAGTAGCATTGGTCAAGCATGTTCTTAGCGCATGGGAGAGATCCCAGGACGCCATTGGGGTCTTCTGTGATCTCTCCAAAGCTTTTGATTGTGTCGACCACCGGACATTATTGCTCAAGCTGTGCCATTATGGAGTTAGAGGTAAAGCCTATAATTTGATTGCAACTTATTTAAGTAACAGAATACAGACTGTTGATATAAATGGGGTCAAATCTAAAGGTAGCAATGTTAATATTGGGGTGCCCCAGGGCTCTATATTGGGCCCCTTTCTATTTTTAGTATATGTGAATGATCTGCCCTACATGGTGCAGAAAATGGCGGATATACTACTGTTTGCTGATGATACTTCTTTGATTTTTAATGTTACTCGCCGGTGCGAAAATATTGACAATGTAAATAGTGTTCTATCTGCCATTCTAAATTGGTTCACATGTAATAATCTTTTATTAAATTCAACCAAAACCAAATGTATAAAATTTAGTCTACCAAATGTGCCTTCTGCCAATACAGAAGTTTTCATTAACAATAATATACTAGAATTTATTAATGATACTGTATTTCTTGGAATTACAATAGACTCCAAATTGCCACATAAAAAAACTGACCAGTAAGCTCAGCTCCGCCGCATATGCGGTTAGGAGAATTAGACAATTGACGGATGTGGCTACTGCGCGCTTAGTCTATTTCAGCTACTTTCATAGCATTATGTCGTATGGTATACTGTTGTGGGGAAAAGCGGCTGACATTGAAACTGTTTTTATATTACAAAAGAGAGCCATCCGCTCTATTTATAACATGGGCGCCAGGGAATCTCTTAGAGAACTATTTAAAGAAATAAATATCCTCACGGTTACCTCTCAGTATATTTATGAGAATATAATGTATGCTCGTAAAAATATAGAGTCATTTTCTAAATTTAGTGAAAATCTTAGAAGTAAGAATAGATTGCGTATGCCTGTACATCGACTTGCTAAGACTAGTAGATCTTTTATTGTAAATTGTATTCGATTCTATAATAAATTACCTGAAACAGTTCTGTCCTTGCCTGAGAATATGTTCAAAAGGTACATCAAAAATACTCTGTGCAGGAAGGGTTATTATAGAATCGATGAATATCTAACTGATAGAGATGCTTGGAAATGATTCAGCACATGTATTAATATATCTTTAATTGTATCACTTGATTTCACTATATGTACACTCACATATATTTATTGTAATATATTTTAACGATGGAAAAAAAAGACCCATATTGGCAAGTTTCTTTTGGCATTTCTTCTTCGCCAATGGTCATTTCCGAAATGCTGGTAGATCAAAAAGAGAGATTAAAAGTAAAAAAAAAAAACTGGAAAATTATTAAGATACAATATGATTTAATTTAAAGAATGTAAGACGTGTCTAAGTGCCCGTAAGGGTCTAATGGCAAATAAATGATTTTTTATCTTTTTTTTTTTTTTAAACAAATATGATTCTATAACTGGTTTGAACTAAGCTCCTTGATATTGGTACAACACTTCTTACTGAAACCATATACAAAAAACTGAAGTATGAGAAAATAACGTTACATTGCGACATGATAAAGTTTATATTGTATATTATACTTGATGCAGCCATTTCTGTCAAAGTCTTAGACTATAGAAAGTGCAAAAGACACGAAATATGATGGCTTTCAAAATTGTGAAAGATCAGTGCTATCTATATTTGCCTTGCCAACTCATGCATTACTGAAATTGCACGGAACCAATCTTCTCTATGCGATATGCTCAAGATAGTCAAATTTATTTTGTTGGGTTTTGTAACGCAAAAACATTAATGTGAGCGATTGGTATCGTTGCGATTGATTTTTAGGGTCTTATAAAATTATTATGCATCCATCAATCACAGTCACATATATATATATTTTGTTAAGTTTTTATTGTAATTCAATTAAGTTAAGGTTGTAGACTGTACAACGTTCATCTCATTTTTAATTTCAATATTTCAATCTTTATTCTATTTTACGTGAATAGAAAGAAGCTTTGAAATCGCTTAGGTGTACATCTTTAAGCATAGAGAGACAGGGTGCATTAAAGCAGCCCAACTGGAGAAGTTGCTGTGTTAGCAGCAGGGGTGGCAATGCGCGAGCAATAATAGTTCATGTCTAGTGAGAATTCATAGCTTACAGTAAGCACTATACATCAAGTGGACAGTAGTCTCAAAACGAATTGAATTAATTTCTAGTTCTTGATGCTATAAAAATCTGATTATCCAATTACTTTAAACAACCATTTCTTGTACACACGTGAATATATTTTGTGTACCTAAGAAACGGCTCTAACGATTTGGATCAAATTTTGTACTTAGATAAGGTTTTGCTTTTAAGTCTGTCTAGGTATATTTCCTGAAAAAAAAATGCGAATTTACAAAAAGAAATCACCAAAATGCTTTTATTTAAATGACAAGTGATGGGACAGTTGAGTTGAGGCAATCTATTATCAGATAATGGATACTAGATACAATAAGTTCTGAGATTCAACAATATTCTCTTGGACCAATCTCCACATTGAACAAGGATTATTGAGGCATCTCGTATTGACTTATTTGACTTTCAGTTGTTATGCATAGCACAATTAATCCTAGCAGTTGTGTTTGGATTCGATAAGCTTGTTTATATTCGTACTTCTTGTATTTACTCCCAACTTTAAGATAGTACGTATATATATATAATTTACAAAGTTTTATTTGAATACTAAAATGTGCATGTGTACAATAAAAGTTAGCTACTCTGATAGCGCGAAACAATCGAATAATGAGGCAGGTTTGTAAGGCAATATGAACATAAAAATAATAAAAGTGAAATCGTCTCTGAAGAAATCGGCACCTATTCACGACATTGTTTTTATTACACTTCTTATACGTCAGAATTTATAAACAACTCGAAACGATCGAAACTCGAAGTGATCATATTCCCTCGTATGTTTCACCACTGTAATATTATGATAACATGATTAGAATCTTTTCCAGGTATCTTGGTTGCAATTGCGAATGATAAGTTCTGAGTAAAAATGTACGGAAATTGTTTCTTGTTAGAAAAAGACTAGACGGCTAGATCTAGAGATCTAATATGTAGTCGCTGTGGCCATCTATAAATGTATAATCTTATGTACAAAAGTGGATGTTAGTATATTGGAAACGGATAAACTTAGAAAGCATTGAATAATAGTCGTGAAAGTGTACAGATGTATGTTTTTATATTGAGGAAGATAGGAAAGATTTTATTTTGTCAATTATTCAAATAGGACTATGTTTGTTGGTAGCCGATAGTCAAATATATCAGAGAAAATGCTTTATTAATCTACTAGGATTTGGTGGATTTGTAATTGTGTGATTAATTATGTAATATTGACCATGAAATTGGTATGCTTATTGACAATTGATCTTTGTTAAATAAGGGTTAAAAGTGTAGTAAGTTTATAAATTAGTTAGAAGAATACATAGCATCGTACATACATCGTATATTAATCTGTATCTTATGTTAACATTAATCAATAAATATATCATTATCATTACCATGGCAATTTTAAACGTACGCCATTAAAATTTCAATATTTGTGGAACAAAATATATTTTTTCTATCATTTGTGCGAGCGTAGCCACTATTCTTCGAAAATGAGGGCTGTAGAGTGACTATTGCTTTAAATCCAATTGCTTATATTCAACAGTTGTTTAAATTGCCATTTACAATCTTTAGCTGTCAACACAGAGTTCGTTCAAAATTTCTGTGCTAAAAACGTTTTCAATTTAAAACCCCGCAATTTTAATCGAATCTCGAAATTAAATTTCCTTTAAGCAAATGCGAAAGGGGGTTACAGAGCCATCCTATATTACTAATTTCACGGCTTCGCCTGCCACCGCCAATAAATTACACTGGCGGAAATGAGGTTGGCACACCGAAAAGAGGAAAAATGCTAATAAAATTGTACCTTACCCGTTAATCTAACCTCGACAATGCTGTTGAGATTTCATAATGTTAAGTCCAATACAGGAATTTATTTCATTATTTTTGAGGCTATTTACAGCAAAAAAGTCCATGTGTAAAGCAGACCCAAATATAAGTTGTAAATAATAAACTAAGCGGTTAGTGGCAAATAAAATGTTGGAAATAAATAATAAATATCTATAACCTTCGACACTTTAGACAAGTCTTACATTTTTGAACAAAAATATCTCATTGTTTCTCATAATATTAATATTGCTTTCTCTACCAGCGCAGTAATCGTTAGCCAGCAATAATTGTTAAAAGAAACATGCCATGCCAATCTGGGAACATTTTTACCTTTTTAAGTCTTCTTTCTATGTAGCCGGGGTCTTTGTAGTGCTCGGTTAAAAGTTCTGTAAAACCTCTGTATCCCAACCACTTTTATATCACATGACTTGTTTTCGAAACCGATGTAAGGTGACCAGCAAGCTTTTAAGGAATTGCTGTGAGCATTAGGAGTGACAACAATGGGGTGATATTTTCTTTATTGTAAGCGTTCATAGGCTACGGGAACCACTTTATCAGGTGAGCCGTATGTTTGTAATACTGCTGATGTTTTATAGAATAAAATACCTATATATGTCTGGGTCCTGATTGCTTTGAACTATATGGCAGCGATATAACCTCACCGTTAGCCGTCAGCAACACAGAGAGGTATAAGAATATATCAAGTCAACAAGCTGAAGCAATGCTGACTCATTATTAAAAAAACATATATTTGACGTTCGGTATATATTCATAAAAATTTTTTTGTTGTTCTTTATTACTCATAGTTTCCTTTTTATCTACCTACCAGCGTATCGGAAATAATTACTTACGAAAAAATGCTAAACTAACATGTCATGCCAATCTGTTTTATTTTAGTTCGAATTGACAATTATATATTACAATAAATACACGTTAGAGTTTCGATACTATCACATTGAAGTCAAGAGATACAAATAAAGTTAAGTGAATGTCTCGTGAAATTAAACAATCATGTCCACGATTTTAGAGTAAAATGTATGTTAGATGTGAGTAGCTAGAAGATCGAGCTTCGCTCGTCGTTTTTTTGTATTGTGTTTTTCCAGGAACTAGGTACCAGCCGCATTTGATATTTTTTTTTCGTTTGATAGCCCAAAGAGAAGGCTATTCATATATAGCCGCGAGAAGCCCAAAGATTTTTTCTTGAGGAAAGAAGGCTATTCATATATAGCCGCGGGCTACTAGTATACATATATATTTATTTAAAGTAATAGACTTTAAAATAAGACTTTCTGCAAATAGTCTACGTTCCTCTTAAAAATCTATCTATCTGTCTATATCTTCACGCTGAATCTCATACGGGGTAGGCAGACCATTTGCGCCTATTAAACATGGTAAAAAACAAATGTTTCAGGCAATTTACTCTAGAATCGAATGTATTTTAAAACAGATGTCATAGGATGCTTATGTACCGACATATAGCCCTCTAAGATTCTGACCAAATTTAGGAAATTGTTTTATATTTTTACGTCTTTTTTCTCTATTTATTTAACATCGGCAAGCTGCATTAAAAAATATTAATAAAGCGAGATAAATATAGTACATCACCTGCACTATTTGCACTATACACACTCCTTGCTCGGGTATGGTACTTGCTAGATTAACTACTTTTTCTCAGTACAGAACAAAATGATTATCAATTAGACAATCTAATCTTCAATTAGGCCCTGCAGTTTTTATAAATTCGTTTTTTTTTAAACAATTTTCAGTATTTTTCTATTCTATTATCTTCTTCTTTTTTGAGTAATCCTGTTACATTTTTCCATTAGAATTGGCGGGGCCCGCTACCTAAGCCTAACACTTCGGCGAAGATACTGAGATTTTTGCATGGAGCGACTGCCGTCAGTCCTCCACAACCCAGAGGAAAAACCAGACCCCTCTTTAGGTTAGGTCATACGTCTCTCGAAATACAATTACTTGGTTGTACGGGTTTCCTTACGATGTTTTCCTTTACCGCCGAGCAAGTGATAATTACAAATATGTACATAAATACGAAAATACGACTTTAGTTGTATAAGCCATGATTCGAACCAGGGACCAGTTGATAAATAGGCCGGTTCTTTATCCACTAGGCTATCACTGCTTTATTCTATTCTATTATCACTTTGTTTATTATTATTATTTATATATTATTATTTTTCTACTTTTTGTTCTCTAATTTTTTGTTTGTTAATTTTCTATTAAATATAAATCACTAAATCTTTACCTGTTTTCTTATTATCCTCTGCGTCTTCTTTCCATTTTTCGCTTCTAACTTCTAGTGAACGTGGCTTAATTAGTATTGCGCTAATTCGAATATGTAGCTAGTATTATATTGAGATGCAAGTTAAGGATGTCAGATGTAGAGAAGTTAATAAGAAATTAAATTAGATTTTTAGAAGAATTATAAATAATATGCAGCATTGTACCAATGCTTATAATCAACAGTGCGCATATAACTGGGCACTGTTGAATATACGCGTTGGTAGATTCCCTTGACGGCGGATGAGAAGGGATGGGACGACCGAGGCAGTCGATGTTTTTATAACTCTCCCAGACCGGTGTGGGCGTAATGAACATAAGAAATGGATATATGCTTTGCAACTGAACAGTAATGTTAGTTTATATACAGCGATAGTCAACCAAAAATACAATTAGTAATCGAAATTCGTCAAATCGTTTTACTAGGAGCAATTACGAGTATAAGTTTCCAAAGAATTGAGAAAAACTAATAATTAATTTGAACATGATGAAATGTTAAAGAAAGTTTTGAGAGATTCTTAACATTCAAACACTAGATATTAGATTTAGTTATTTTCAATTCTACATACCTGGACAAGAGTAATCTAATAAATTAATTAAAAAAATAAACTGTTACAATATCCTTAATAGACGAGAGAAATCCCAGGATGCTATTGGCGTTTCCAGTAAAGTTTTCAAAGGTTTTTTGTATCGACCATCAAATATTACTGCTCAAGCTGTGCCATTAGGGGAATTAGAAGGAAGGCCTATAATTTAACTGCATCTTATTAAGCAACTGAATGTAGATTTATGAGATGAATGGAGTTAAATCTAGAAACACAAATGTGAAAAAAGGCACTGTGTGTTGTAGTTTCTTTTCATGTTTACCTAATTTAAAATCTAAGACAGGAAAATAAACTAATACATGATTTTTCAAGAGAAATGTTATATCTTCTTCTTTCTATCGTTATCCTGTTTTCTTATCCACAGAATTAACGGAGTTTGCTACCTAAGCCTATTTCACGAAGATACTGATTATGATATGGAGTTACTGCCGTTAGATAATTTCGTGAATTGAGTGGAGCAAGCTTAATCATAATTACAAATATCTACCTACATTCGAAAATACAAGTTTAATGATATATTCCATGTTCACATAAGGTTTCAGCTAGGGATCAGCTGATTAATAGGTTGGTTCGGTGTATATTAAGCTATCACTGCTCTTTGTATTTAAATAAATGTATATAAAATAAAACTCACAATTAATTTAAACGTGAAACTGAAAAAAATAATAACCACAAATGGCGATTTTTGAGTGCTTGATTCTTGTCTCTGTAAAGTAGCCAGAAAAATTGTAAAGTAATCAATACATGTTACATCTTTATCATTTGTACCCCTATTTGCATTTGTCTACACATTTATATTTAAATGACTCTTTTAATATATTTTTTTGCAATAATGAATTATTGCTACGTTGAAATAACTTATGCAGATAGTTTATAATAATTTATTACATATTATTGAATATTTTTGCCAAAACACGGGTTTTACCGGATAGTTTTATTGGTGTACGTGGGGATATATAAATTTAATATAGGCCCCTTCGAGAAGATGTAAGTAATGTTTCAATGGAACAATATACGCATGAACATGTCTCCGTAAGCTATTAAAGAGGCCGACGGCTGCCAAAAGTATCAATTCTATTCACTATTTCCGGCAAACAGTGGCTTCTCAGTCATTGCATGGATCTCTAAAATACTAGCGAAAGCCCGCCCAGGACAACATCACTGTCAGTAACACTGCAGGTCTCATTGGGTTTCCACTTAAGACATGCCGGAAGGCCCTGATCGACTCGTGTCACTATTGCTTAGCTCTTTACGTAGACTTGTATATTATGATCATTTATAGGTACATATAATAAAATCGCACCTATTAGGCTTTGTCAACAAAACATCGTCAAATACAATAATTACTAAACAGTCTTTTAAAAACATTATATCTGTCTATCTATGCTTCAAATAAAAACTTACCAATAGATTTTAATAAAATTTTGCACAGTAACAGCTTAACCTGGTCAATATTTTTGGTACTTCTTATTCTCAAACTGTTTATGGTTCTAGTGGAAATCACGGAAAACCGAAGTCTGCGCATACAGATTTGTGGGCGGCAGCTAGTCTTTAATAAAAATATCGGTACATAGGATATATATCGGTATATAGGATTCGACTAAATTAATATAATAGGGGTTCAAGTATAAAATTGCCGATTTGTACTCAAAAATTAAAACTCATTTTTTTCTAAGACGTAACATATTTATTTAATCAAAATATTTACCCTCATTACCTATACATTGCTGCCATTTAATCGGAAGTATAATTATGCCTTTGCGATAAAACTCTAGGGATCTAGATTCGACAAACTGTGTGAAAGCATTTTGTACTGCCTCCTGGGAAGAAAATTTTTGACTACTTAGAAAATTGTTCAAATCACGAACTGACGAAACATTTGATCAAAATCAGTTCAGCAGGAGTCAATGATATTTTCAGGTACCATTCTTGATTTGCAGAGGAAACTCTATTATTTTTAGTACGTGTAATATTTACCTTTCTTTACTTTACACGTTAGTGTTAGTATTCTCCATAGTATAATTATTATCCTATTATTATACAACAAGTATTACAATTTAAGGGTTGAATTATATATTTAGGAATAACATACAGTAATAACTTTATATAGTTACCATCCATCAAATTAATAGTCAAAACTCCTTGTTTGTTCAATTCATAAATTAACGTGCATTTGAAGACTTTCAGAATATTAAAAAAACACATTCAAACTATTAAGTTTAAAGTAACTGACACTTAAAGCAAGCTGGCGGCAAAGCGTACATCGTGCAATAAAACCATTGACATAAAATGGTCTGTTTATAAAAAACGGACTAAGCAGCAAAAACAAGAGCTGAGATAAATTATTAGATGTGCCAAATTTTATTATTTTAATAATTTACTTTGTGCACAATTGGGTACGTATCAAAAGAAACTCAGAGATGATAATTATCGTTTGTTGCTGTTGTTTGACATAGAGTGAACTTTATTTGGCTCTTAATAATTTTTAAACTCTATAAATTGAAATTAGATTCTATGCGAACTTGTCCCTTTACCTTCATAACAATTGGTTAAATGTAATATGTTATTAACATATTAACCAATTGTTAAAAGATTCATAATTTGCCTCAATAATAATTATTCGTTTTATTCTTACTATCACAATTATAACTAAGATTTATTTTTGTATATTTTAGATATAATTAGGCTAGGTGGTCGATAGTATACTATTGATAATCCGATAGTATACTATCGACCACCTAGCCTTGGCTCAGTTCTGCACGACAATAGGGTATAATAACAATTACGTTAATAGATGGTATCAGTTCATTAGCAGAAATAATAAAAACTTATGAATAATGTAACATTTCTTGTAAGGTATAAAAAATATATTCTTCTTGGTCTAATGTTTTGTGGTCTGTGCCAAAGACCAGCAGCGCCATAAGACTTAATCTCATTTGCAAAGCTAAACCAGATTTTTTAGCGCTACCTAGGATTCCATAGCTCCGAATTTCCAATTTAATTAAATGGAAACATGCGAATGGTGGGCCTTCGTCACTGCTCTGTTACTTTTGTGTCGCAAGTTTAAAAAAAGTGGCCAAGTACTCCATATACATGAATTAACGTAAGGGTCAGCATTTAATACACAGTCCTAGAAATTTTATGGTTACATTTATGATTTAATATAAATAGTTTCACGAATCAAAACATTTATATTTGGTAGGTAATTTTCTTAAAGAGGAATAAAATATATATTTTGTTGTTTTACCAGCTCCCACTTAATTTCTTGTTCCTTTTATATGGTTTTAAGATTAGCCACTCTCACTGGGTATGATTTATAAGATAAAGCATTGGATAAGAGAATCACACTAATATAATCAGTTTTTAAACTAAAATAGCAATTTAAAAATATTACTAACTGGCGAATAGCCCCGACTTTGTTATCGTGGATATTGCGGGATAATCTGAAAATAGGAGTACTATGTTTTCTATGGATTTTTCTATGGATCTAAGTAAACTTACAATATACTAAGTAGCTAAGACTATTAAATTAATTGGGAGCGGTGTTATTATCTGTTTTGGCATTCTCATTTTACGAGGCGAATATATTCATTTTCTTATACTACGATATCTTTTTTGGCCCAAATAAGCTGAAATTATAATATTTGTTCAACTTGACTGAGAGAAAATTTAATGCAAAGTTTATTTTACCTACCTACGAACATATACATGCACATTTAGGTCTCCCTAAAAATGGTAAATGAAAAGAATTAAAAAAAAAGAAGAGAGCGGTTAGTTCTTGCTGTTGTTAAATTAAGGAAATGCCATTTTTGAGAGGCTTACAAATAGTAGGCTTCACTGCGTGGCGTATCCAATCTTTTATTTAAAAAAAAAACCTATGAGCTGGTGAGCATTGTGATGTAGTTTGTTTCTAACAGACAGCGTCTTTACACATTTATTGCAAAATTGAAGGTTTTATCTACTTAAATGAATAAACTAGAAACCCCTTTATACATTTCGTCGCGGAACCAGAAAAAGCTGCTCATTCTTAACTAGATTTATGGATGACTTTTCATCTGCATTTCGAAAATCTGTTACAGAACCAACGCGAATGATTTGTATGTAAGAGTAAAAAAATCATTCCCAGTGGTACGAATGCACATATTCAAGACAAAACAAGTGGAAACTTTGAAATTAAACAAATATATTAGACTTTTGCATATATGATTCAACTATGCACACAAATGTTTGTCCTGTGTGGGAATCGAACCCACGAGCATTGGTGTCAAAGTAACGTAACAGCGCGTTTCACTACTGCGCCACCGAGCTCGTCAAATAACATACAATTAATGGCTAGAGATGACAGTTTTTGTATTCACCGAAGAAACCTTCCAAGTTAGTAAGGTGACACGAAGCTCATGAGAATGCACTAAGTTATCAACAAAGGTAGGGCTACTCAAGTAATTATCCTTGTAATAATTACAAATCAGTCCATATGCTCGTTTGTAACCCGAAGTATTGTAAAGAAATGTAACTGATGCATTATAAAGACGAAAAGTTGTTGATGAATGAAATGACACAATAATAAAGTAACGCTCAGTAAAAAAAACAAGGAAAAGACAAGCGTAACAGAAAAGGTATACCTAAACTTTGTGAATCACGTAACAGGAATCAGATTTCGCACTAAGAGGAAAATCGCGGTAAATTCACTTCCCCGGCTTTGGTTGTCGGCTGTCCCACTGTCAATTAGCTAACAGCCAGTGGGTACGACGGCAGGTGTCAAGTGACGGTAATTAACCAGAAGATAGCGTCCAGCTGGCTACATGCATGTCCAAACTTGGAGTACACTAATAGCATTATCAGGTACAGATTTCGAAGACATTTCACAAAAATAGCTCATAACCCTGTGGCCCCGCATTTGATGCCTGTATTAAAAACTATTAAAAACATTTGATAAATCTAGATCCTTGCCGCCAATAAATTAGTAAAATAGGATTAAGAAAATCTGTTATACAGCCTGATTAACGTTAATACTCATTAATATTATTGTGTTTGATTTTAACAGTATTGTTAACAAATAGTAGCAGTAAGTAGTAGAGGCTAGTGTTTACAAGCCATCTGAAGGCCATTGTCTTGGCTTAACGATTGTCATCTCTCGACAATAGCCGGGACCGATGGCTTAACGTGCTCTTCGAATACGGAGAAGCTCGAGATAGACAGGCTGCTGTGAAAGTTATTTAACCTGCGTGTTCGGTGCTTGTATAAAAGAAATCGACCTGCTGTGTTACTTTTGAACGAAAAGCGGTTTAAAGGATTCCGTCTTATAATCAAACGGCAAGAAGCGTTAGGTCTTATGATGTAAAATATATCTTCACGAGTCTCGTGTGGAACAGGCAGATAGAATCTAACACCATATGACTATCGTTGCATACCTCACCCGATGCACCATTATTGAGATAAGTATCTTCCTTTAACTGAAGGAGTTAGCGTATACCACACTGTCCAAATGCGATCTCTTCAAATTCAGAGTCCGGTGTATCAAAAATAAATAAACTACCTTATCGACGTCACTTGTTGACAGCAGCCAAATAACCAACCAACCAAAGACCTAACGTGTCCTGTGAAGCACAAACTCATCAATAGACAGGATGCGATATACGTTGCTTAACATGTTCAACAAGATTGACATGCCCAATTACCGGTTAGATTGAAACTCGCAACGACGCCATAAATCTTCTCTTTTCTTATTTAGTGTTAAAAAATTAGAAGAAATAATAAGTTATTTCTTGACATTGTTGGATAAAAGCTATTAAATACTTACAAAAATGTTAAACCCCTTAAAATATTAAGTACTAGATGCTGCCCGCGGCTCCGCCCGCGTGGAGTCAAATAACGTAGCCTATGTGTTAATCCAGATCATAATCTATCTACGTGCAAAATTTTATTCAAATCCGTTCAGCCGTTGCCGTCAGCCGTCAAGCGTGAAAGAGCAATAAACATCCATACATACAAACTTTAGCATTTATAATATTAGTAGTGATTTGCTAGTTACTAATAGGCCAAATGCTATCTTGATAAGTTTAAGTTTCGCCATTGGTCTGAATTGGTTAGAAACATATATGTATGTATGTACCTGTATCTTCACGCCTTATGTATGTTTATATATCTTCACACCAGGTCCCTTGCGGGGTAGGTAGGGCGAACCGAGCACTATAAGACGCGGTCCTTACACACTTCACTCGCTTCTCTAACATTCATAGCTCTTTTCATGCACGCTCGCCGGTTTCTAAGGTTCCTGACATCACCTTCTAATGAAACACGACCAATTTGATCATGGTAGGTTAGGGTCTTCCTCGGCTCCAACATCCTTCTACTCTCGTATTGTATATCTGTTTCGTCATTCTTTAAACCTACATTCTTTTTACTTGTCCGAAACAAAGGAGCATGCCTTTTCTTAACTTAACACCGACACTCTCTTTAAGACCGTCTTTCTTGCGTCATCATTACGAACGCGACCAGCAAGCGTTATGCCACCGCATTAATTCTACTTTCATGCTCTTTCTGCCATACCCAGCTTTCACTTCCATTAGTTAGCGTTGGGATTAGCACCGCGTTGTTTACAGCGAGCTGTGCCTTCTGGCTTAGATTTTGGCTGCCTAGATTGAATGCAGGGAATAGCGTAAATCAAGGGTTGGATCCCTTGATTTACGCTATTCCCTGCATTCACTCGTCTCTCCACATCGCTGCTAAAAGCGTTTGCAAGATATACAGTTTCATCGACTTGCTCCAATACTAACTACATCATCAACCGTAATCCTAGTGTTCATTCTGGTTGCCTCTCTTTCAAATATCATGGTTTTCTTCGCATTCATTTGTAAGCCTTTCTTCATAAAAGGACTTTCTTCATAAAAGTTATAATAACGATGATTTTTTTTAATTTAACTTACTTTGACTAATCTTTCCGGTACATCCTATATAAAAACGACTACGAAAGGATGTCAATTTTTTATATACGACGTCGAGAGGGTATTTTTTATACTCGCTCGCCGGTTTCTAAGGCCCCTGACATCACCTTCTGATAAAACACAATAAATAACATGTTCAAAATAATGATAAAGAATAAATAAGTCTTCCATGCAACATAAACATGTGACTAAATAAAAATAAACCAAAGAAAAAATACTTGACTTTTACATTCCTCGTGCGTAATGTTCACAAACACGAACAGTATTTTTCATTACCTATCGCTTCAAGAGCAACCCTTGATTACATTTAAAGAGTGTCAAACCAAGGAGAAGCGGGGTTCGTTGGGACTTCATTATACATTTTTCTTTCTGTTACTTCCACCCTCTTCCTAATCATTTCGTTCCTATAAGCATGTCTGCGGAATTAAAGATAAAAGTCGCGGTAATAAAAGGGGAAATAAGCGAGAGATTGCGATTATATTAAATATCTCGAAAAAAGTTTCAGAACTCCGGAACATTTGGTGGGATATTAGAGATAATATGCCAAGACTAAATTTACATATAAATTAAAACAAAATGAGCAGTATTGGGGTCCTGAGGTATGTCCCGTGAGATTCCTGGGTTGTAACGGTGAAAACATTACAAGTTTGAAATTGTTTTATATATGTTTCTAACAAATCAAATCAGCGTAGTCATACCCAGTGAAAATTAAAAAGCAATTAGGTACCTATTACTTTGCTACTGCATGATCGACGTGAAGACATTACCTGATTTTTTAATAGGGAATCGAATAACATTTCAAAAAGTGATTAAATTAATCAAGATGGATGTTTATTTTCTCATTATGTTATTAAGCAACTGCACTACAATTATGAACATATATCCGAAAACACTCATATATGGTACATGTTCACATTAGAACTCGAACCAGGAACTAGCCGGTTAATAGAGCATAGTCACTACTAACAACAAATCAAGTTAGATATTGTCCGTATAGCTTAACTCAGTTCTTATCATACTTTATTATCAAACTGACTCTAAAAGAGGTAAACATTATTTTGTATTGCTTACGTTGAATGTACTTGGTTAGGTAGAAAAATACTTCGCCTCTCGCATTTTGGTCAACTAGTACGAAAGTTCACTGCGAGTACAAACAACCAATCAAACTTTTTTACTTGGGAGCATTCTTATCTCTAAGAAGATTTTATCCGTCTCCTTATGTCACTAACAATCTGGAACTTTTCTCATTCATTACTTGATCATTAATAGAGAATTATTGCATTTTGTAGATTGCTGAAAAGTAAGCAACAATATCAGAGTTAATTCGTGATTATACCAATCAATACCTAAATGTATTACATAACGTATAGTCAGCACATAATTTTTCAAGCATACGTTCTGCCATAAGGTAAGTAGATATCATCGTCGTTCATTACCAATTGTTAAAAAGTTGTCCCACCATTCTTGCAGATCAGCAGACAAGAGAGAGAGAATAAATTCCCAGTTTACGCATCCCCTAACGTCGTTAAGCCCGGATGCGCTGGTCGTGCCTGTTTCTCAACACGTGTTCTACACGTAATTATTATTTGCTTATTGAAAGTGATATAAAAAGGTACATGTACTTACATATTCACTTACAGCTGAAATTTGCAAAGATGTGTGAAGAATGTGAAGATGGAGAGATATTCAATTATAGTAATGTCAATGCGAAACCAGGAAGAGTCATCTATAGATGACCCTGCCGTGCTTATGATTACGGCACTAACTAGGTTCTATGGCTTATCAAGAAAAATGTGTCTTAAAGTTTTTATTTCTATTTTTATTTTGCTTGTTATACCAACACAAAACTTGTAGCAAAACTAAGAGAAAGATGTCACAACGCAAAAAAAATATTGTAAATCAGTATATAACTACAGGCAATTCGATCTAAACTACTTAGTGTGCTTCCGCTACCCATTAGTCCATGCATGCCGCCGCTGCTCTGGTCGTCTCTGCGAAGATCTGCCATTTGAAACGTCAACGACACGTGTTTCGCCTTACCACGAGGCATCCTTTGGCGCAGTAGATGTTAGTCGTTAGAATAACATCCTACGAATATATAGTTATAAGTAATGTAAAGTGCAATTGAAGTTTTTGTTAATGCTATTATGAAATTAAAAAACTGTGTCTGTTGAAGAAATTATGAAATGACACAGTGAGAAACTTGCAGATCTCGTTTTTTTTTTTAATTTGAAATATTGTATTAACTCAGTTTTGGTAAAAGTCTTAGGTGATGCGACAATTCTAAGCGCGGCGGTATATGGGATAATTAATTTTAGATAATGATGTATGCCGTCTGAGTAATACTAAGTACAAAAATATTTAACAAGTAAACGTCTTGGTATTCAATTAGTTTCTTCCCATTTCACGTGGAATTGTATTTTTTGCTTGGAGGCTCTCGTATTTTCGTTTCATCTTCCGAGAGATAATGCAATTCCTATCATTTATCTGAGAGAAATATTGTTATAAATAATGGATAGCCCAGTGGATAAAGAACCTATCTATTGACTATCTGGTCCAATACATAACTGGTCCAATGGTAGCACCGAACTCATATTTTCGGATTTATTTACATATTTGTAATTATCACTAGCTCAGTGGTGAAAGAAAATATCGTGAACATGTCCAAGAAATTATATTTCGAAAGACGTGTGACCTAACCTGAGAAAGGTCTAGTTGACCCTCTGGGCTGTGCAGGTCTGACATCAGTCGCTCCACGTAAAAATCAGTATCTTCGCCAAATCCTTAAGTTTAGGTGGCAGACATTGCCAATCCTAATGGATTAGGAAACGCGATAACGCAAAGAAGAGGAATAAATATTATTATTATAAATCGTCTTCTTAGCGTTATTAGTTAAGATAATATTTAAAGTTAAAATAGTCTTTTAAATATATTTTTCAAAAGTATTATTAAAGTTCCATGGATTGGCAAAACTAACCAAGGACGAGTTGAACTTGTATAGTAAGTGTTCCATGTTATCGATCGGGTAAAAATGGCGAAAAATCACGTTTCATCTTTGAAAACCCCCCTTAATATTATATTTTATTGAATTTTTATACTTTGTAATAGGCATAGTAATATACATTGTGGGAAAATTTCATGTGTCTACTTATTAAGTTTTAAAAGACACTGTCATGTGATAGATGAATGGATCGATAGACAGCGTAGCCAAGTAATAGGGTCCCTTTGGCATTATTTAGGTACGGGACTCCATAAGTTGCCACTTAAGATTTTCTTAAAAACTTAACAGTGTTAATTCCATTAAATATCTCAATAATTTATGAAGGTAAAAATACAAATACTAATATGTTATTTCGGGCTATGCTAATTAAATAAAATTCATTGGGACGGTTTCACTTAAATCGTGGCAACAAAATCCATCTGTTTATAGCAAATAAATTAGATTGAGAATCACATACTTGGAAAAGGAAATACTGATTTATGCAGATATTAGTTGCACGTATTGATAATGTTTAGCTATTGTATTACACATATTTAAGGCAAGGACTGGCCTACTGCAAGCTAAAAATCACGCAGTAAGCGATAGACGGAGATCGGGATTTTTCTGAACAAAATAATATATATATTCTTTATTGCACACAAATAAAACAAAATAATAAGTGTCAAATACAGCGTATAAAGGCGAGCTTATGTCTTCAAGAGATTTCTTCCTTCCAAAGAATCTGAAACATGGAGATTAAACTGACCGGCATAGCTCTTAATTACTAAACTGAACCAGAAGGCTAGCCACATGTCAAAAGACTTCCAAGTCAATGCTGGAGTCAACAATATCAATTAATTAAAATTGACGAATTGTTGGACGTTCGACATGAACAGATATTGTTTAACTAGCTGCTGAAGACGACAAAGTACATGAATAATATGTATCTACTGTACGGAAAAGACCTTTCCACCGTATTTTACCTCATGTTGAATATGTTAGTGCACAAAACATGCAATGTAGCCGCATTCATATGATTAAAATGTTGTCATTTAAACGATGATCAACTGTTTGGTAAGGCGGGGTATTTTGGGACCCAATGAACCCTATAGCCATGTATAATTGAATACTACTTATTATTATAACAAACAAGTTCTTCATATTTGACACACATTGTAAACGCAAAAGAAGTACATATATCTCTGTTTAACTTTTTTCCATAGAACAACTAAATGGATGAGATAAAATTTTAGGCCAAAAAAGTAGAATAGGAGCTGGAGTAAGCCAAACTATAATAAGTCTAAAAAATTATACAATAACTTTTAATATTCATTTCATACTTATATTTATGCGGCCTGACGATACTTCCATGTCCAAAAGTATCATCTGCCTAAAATAATAGACTTTCGATTATATCCTACTTACTATACGATGTGTTAGAATCCACAAAACAAACATTTGGTAAATGATAAACACGGAAGAAAAGCTTGCCTAAGGGCAATACGCATAAACATGATTATGTTATAAGAATATTTATCATCAGATTGATTACTCACCAAATTTTTAAGGTACTTGTTCTTCGATTAGAACAAACGGGTGCTCCTACAAATCAAGCAAGTCACAATACATTAATTTGCATTACTCCAATTTAATTATAAAGTTAGTTAGGTACAAATATGAATTTAGAGTTTGATCTACGGCCTGGTTCGCGAATAAGTTGCAAATTGTAATGAGTTTTTAATTCCTGCGTAAGCCATTTTGGGTCGAAGCTCAAACATTTGTCGGACTAGCAACTAATTAACCCCATTATTTGTAACAGTGTTCGTTAGTAGGAAGGAAGACATAATTCTACACACCCCTAAGGTTAATTAAAACAGAACTAGCATTATGTTCGCCTTTGCGGGTCTCCAGGGTCGTGAAATATTACTATTTCAAAAATCCTGGCGTTCTCTTTAATTTTACTTTCAACTATAATATAAAAGTAAATTTTGATACTTTCTTTAGAATTGCTGCTAAACATAAAAATATATATCGCTTTAAAAGAAAGTGTAATAATTACCCAACTGTACCATATAACATGTAAGGTTGTATTTAGCGCGATATATGTTTGTATATCGATCTACAATACTTTATTCTCTCATTTTTTAAGTAATAATTCAATAAGTAAAAGTAGATGCGATTGATCTTGGAAGCACTTTTAGCGGGGATAGAAAGTACACGGCTGAACGAATGAATACAGGGAACAGCGTTGGGTAAACTTCTAGGCAGTCGAAATCTACGCCAGAATAAAAATGCGAGCATTGCGTAAAAATTATGGCATAAAGCTTGTTGAGGGCATTCGCAATGATGATGTAAGAAAGAGAGTTGGTCGTAAAGAGAGTATCGGTATTAAACTAAGAAAAGGCATGCTCTTTTTGGTTCGAACATGTATAAAAAGAATGCTGGAAAAAAGAATGGCAGTGCGAAAGTGTAAGGATGTAGAAGTCGAGAATGATCAAAACTCACCTACCATGACCAAATTGGTCGTGTTTTATCAGAAGATGATATCAGAAGTACTAGGAACTGGCGAGCGTGCATTAAAAGATCTATGAATATTAATGAAGTGAGTGAGGTGTATAAGGACCGCGTCTTATTGCCCTCGGTTCTCTCTGTCTACCCCACAAGGGAGCTGGCGTGAAAATATACATACACACATAAGTGCTCACCTATGCAGGCGAGTAAACGTCAATTTATCGAAATAAACATAGGTTTCCTATCCTCACAATACACACAGAGAGTTTTGCGAAAATAAAAAAAAAGTGTTCTATAGGTAAATATTTTTTTATTAAGTCTTTTCAAAGTACTCTTCACCAGCCTCTATACAAAGTTTCATACGTCTGAACCAAATTTCAAAACGCTTTTTCCAATCCGCCGCAGACACTTCATTTACAGCCTGCTCGAACGCTTCCGTAACAGCCATGAAAGTAGTCGACCGCGCTTGAGTTCGTTATACCAACGATACACGGTTGCCTTGGAAGGGCCTTCTATAAATGCCATTTGAAGTCTATCGTACTATTTGTCTGGTTTCAGGCGACACTTGAAATCGTAAAAAATCATAGCGCGAAAATAATCCATACATACATAATTATCATAATAATCCATACTTACATTTTCGTACATAAAAAAAATGCAATACTTTCTGAGTGGCCTGGTATGTATCATTATTAAATAGTCTTGTTATTAGGATCTAGAATCTAGATCCTAATAACAATCTAGACTAGACTAGATCTAGACTAGATGATTTAAACATTTTAACAAATATTTTAATGGCTTCCACATTTCTCTAAGGATAGAATCTACGATGTCGAGTCAGTTTCAGGACTGTTAGTCTAAATATACTTGTGTTTTGCGATTAATGTCGACTTCAAGTAGTGAAGACGAATTTTAAAATATGACGTCGGCAGGAAATTGTATCATCAAAAGATATCTGTCTCCTGTTTATAGAAATAACATAATAAAACTTTTAGGATATCTACTAGGATTTTAGGGTTAGTGCAAAAGTATGAATGTTAAAGAAGCGAGTGAGGTGTGTAAGGATCGAGTCACATGGCGCTCGGTTCTCTTTGGCTACCCCGCAAGGGAATTGGCGTAAAGTTATAGATAGATAGCTAAAATACAGAAAAAAAAAAATGTTAAACGATAATAACACAACCGCATTAATCTTCTCGAGTTTATTGATCTTAATTATATAAAACGATTGATTCTTAACGAATATATTGAACTAAAACATTTTTGTTATACATGTAACATCAGCGATAAGTTTGGAACCGATACTCTAATTTTGATGGAATTTGCTGTGTAGATAGACATATAAGAAACGTAAATTTATGTGGTGATACGGAACTTTACTTGTCAGACCAACTTGTTTATAAACTAAATATTTTTTTGAAACAGTAATACATCTTTTCATTATTTAATGTCGATAGAAATAAAAACTAATACGTGTAAAATAAAAAATACTGTAGTGTGTTTAATACCTACATACGCTAATTGTTTACGATACAAAACAACTTTTAATATGCTTTTTATTCCGAACATATTTTTATGATAATAAAGTAATTAAAAAAAGCCCGACTTTGTGCCGAAATATGCTCAACATTTATTTACATACTGAAAAGCAAGAAACAAGTGAATAATCTGAAACTAATAGAGGTACATGTTGGTGAAGGCAAAATATTTATTTAAACAAAATTATATGAAGATATATGGCACCAAAACATTACATTCTGAAGAATAATATATAATTACGCCAACACATGAATGACGCCCCTGGTGTTGCGAATGCCCATAGGCTACGGTTACCATCAGGCTGACAGTATACTTGATTGTCACCTTAGTAGTATAAAAAAGCCTTACAATATATAGATATACCCTTGACATGGAACGTTAAAAAATAGTATGATAACAATTATCAATGATTACAATAATGAAATAAGCATGAATGCCTTGGGTTACCGGTGAAAATCATTCAAATCTCATGTATCTACCAACAGTTCGTTTTACCCAGTCGCGTCTAAATCTATATAATCACTTAACCGGATTGAATCTCAATGAACAGAGCGACTAAAGGAGCAGGAATCACAGCAAAAGTTGTGTAGAGTGCGGTCGGAAAGCAATCAACTTTGTAACAAGTTTACGTACAGACCACTGGCTGCAAACTCTCAACCAAAGCAATGCGACTTCTTGGCAACTTGTACCTGCATGTGGAGTTAAAAACGGTTTCAGTTGCAGAGAGCTTTTGCGTTCCTAATTTTACTTGAATTTTGTTTAGTAGTTTTGGGATTCAATTTTTAATTTTGATTGTATGCGAACTTGTATAACTTGTCATAGCGATATTGATAGCAGGCACATCTATACTGATATATAACGCGGAAGAGTTTATTTGTTTAAATGCGCTGATCTCTGGAACTACTAAATCCGACTGATATGAAATTTTATTTTTGCATTTGATAGCCCAATTCTTGAGAAAGGTTATTAGACGCCGGTAAAAAGAAAGAAAGTAAGAAAAAGCGATTCTTACGGTAAACCGGGGTATGTGAGAATGAAGTCGCGGGGTGTAGTTTTTTATAAAATATCGGGTGTCATATGAACATACGACCAATTAGATATCACTAACTGTAGACGCTTGCAATTCAAGTAGTTTCAATTCAATTCAATTACTCATGTTGTTACCGCCGTAGCCAGCGCAGCACCTTGTCATTAGCTGATCAAGTTAGTTGCTCACAGGAACAGGAAAATGTACCTATGAATTAATAAATAACTACGAGTAATAAATAGTTTTTAAGAAATTACAAAACCCAACTGAACCCCAAAGTAAGCGAAGCTTGTGAAACGAATGTTTGTCCTGTGTGGGAAGTAGGAATCGAACGCACGAGTGGTGTCAAAGGTCAAAGTAGCGTTACTAACCACTCCGCCACCGAGCTCCTTATTGTCAACTGTTATTTATATATAACATACAAGATTTTACCCGCGGCTTCGCTCGTGGTATAGTCTGGTTATCATAAATCTCGTTTGACCGAGCTAGACACACAAACAAATTACTCACTTTCACAATACGGCGTAAAGGAGTCACAAACAAGCAAATATACTCACTTTCACATTTTAAACAAAAAAAGATCAGCGCCATCTATTGAACTGTGATCGTACTAAGTGATTTAAGAATGAACTATATTGTAGCTATACTATACAATAACTTCACGCCAAATCCCTTGCGGGAATGAACTGAGTTGTGTAAATTAGCTTTTATTTAATTTATTTATTTATCCTAAGAGATTAAAAAAATAATTAAAAAATCCTACAGAAACTGATTTCAATGCACTTTCATATGAATAGTTAGTATTTGGCGATCGCAGCGCGATGTAGCGCCCTCTACAGTAGAAAAATTATGCTCCTTTCGCTTTCCCGTTGGAATGAGATACTTTCACGGGATAAAAAGCAGCCTATGTCCTTCGCTGTACCCCTAATAATATGTATACAATTTTTTATGATGATCGGCTGCATAGATAAGGCGTGAAGGAATAACAAACAGACATACTAACTTTCACATTTATAATATTAGTTAGGATATAAGGGACCAATTATCATTTTCAGAGCTAAAGCATGAGAGGAACTTACTGGCTAACAAACGAGGCTCTGGCATAGTGTGTGAGGAGATGTTGCATTAGTGACCAGCAATTTGATCTAAACTATTTGTGTGTTTCCGCAAGCAATTAATTCATGCGAACTAGCGCCGGCCTGCATCCATCCACTACCGTTAGTAAATGCGTACCTTCGCTACCATGACTGCTCCGGTCATCTCTGCCTCGGCTGCTGCGGTCGTCTACGCGAATGTCCGTCTTGAACCGCATGCACGTGTCACCGTGGCTGCCCTGGTTGCTACGGTCGTCTCTGCAACACATGTTTCTTTCCACGAGGCATCTTCAGCTGCTGTACATGTTAGTCATTAGAATATTGCAGTGCGGTCCCTTGAATTGAGTTGGAGGAGGGGATGGAAGGAGTGATTGAAAAGATATTAATTAGAGGGGAGTTGCTTACGCTTTTATGTTTAATGATTTGTAATTGTTCAATTTTAGCCCTTTTGTATGTGTAAGATTTTATATGTGCTGCCTGATGGTAAGCAGTTACCGTAGCCTATAGACATTATAAAAACCTCTTCACGCCATTCTTGGAGAACTCCAACTCAGGAGCACATAGCTTCAGCAACAATGTATGGGCCATATGGCCCATGATTGTCGAGGGAGAGCTAGGCCCGCCGGACATCTCGTAATTGAGGTTTCCGACATTGAGCTACCGTACTTTGGGATGGTAGGTGGCACAGCAGCCCCGTCATTCAAAGTCGAGTTAGAGGCAAAGAAATTATCTAGTAAATTGGCTTTCTCTTTAGCTCTATAAGCCAGACTGCCATCCGGTTTCTGCAATGGTGGCATGGACAATTGACAAAAGTTTCTCTTGGCAACTTTAGCCAGCGACCAGGAAGCACGGCTTCCAGAAGGAAGGTTTGCTAGTCGCTCGTCAACTCTACAATCATCAATCATCCTCTTAGTGGACCTCGAGGCAGCATTTAGTTGACGTTTCAAAACAGAGGCTTCAGGATTCCCATTTGAACTAAGCCTAAAAAGCAGCCAGTTTCAGAAGATTGGCTTCTCTACAAGACCGATTAAATCACGGTCGCTTTTTGGCTCCCGCAGCAGCCACTAAGCGATTGGGAATGTAGCATTCCATGCCACCCAATATCGCCGTGGCCACTGCAGTCGCACAGAATTCAATGTCCTCTGTTTTGAAACAAAACTGCCTCCACGGGTACGATGCGTAGAATTTACGCAAGTCGTCCCAGTATGAGGGCTTATAGTACCACACGCGATGCCTTCCGAAAGGCCGAGGTGGATCACGTCTGATGCAAGGCACTTCGGAAACTTTCCTAATTGAACTATGATCAATCACATGTTTTTTGATGGTCACAAGTCTAACCTAACCCAGCAATGTCGAAATCTTTACCATATACATACCAATTGACATTTAACAATAGTAAAAAAGAAGATTATGACAAATGAACGTTATACAAAAAGAGCATTAAGCACAAGTGATAATTATTTAAAATGAAATGTTAGGTAAAATGAAATTAGGTTATGTGTTTTTATAAAAATTGAAAATTATATAATTTGTTTAGTTAAGTAAAATTCTATTATCTGTTATTATGGCGTATAACAATACATTTTAACGTTAAATTTCAACAATGAAAATTAACATTAAAATATCCATAATTATACGGCCATGTCTTTGTGGGATGAGTCAACGAGGTTTCTCCAACACGCCAGTACCCCAATACCTTCACTCCTGGTTTTCACTTAAGACGACAGTAACTCGAACAGTTCCCTCCTCAAACACAGGTTTTTTTTACGGTCATTTACAGTTAATGTAGCACAGCTATGGAACAAACTACCACCTCAAATTGTCTCATATTTGAGGTGGTAGTTTGCTCCACAGCTGTGCTGCACTGTAGGTATGCTTATAAAAAAATTACGTGAGCATTACCGGAGTCAAGGGCTCACGTAATTTTTTTATTTATTATTTAAGAGGGTACAAGTTTCAAGTTAGACCGCACATGGATTATTGTAGTCACTTTTGGGTGTGATAGTCCAGTGGATAAAGAACCGCCCGAAGAACACTACCTGGTCCCCGGTTCGAATACGGATACGTACAACTAAATTCGTATTTTCGATTATAAGTACTTACATATTTTCAAATTATCACTAGCTCTGCAGTGAAGGAAAATATCATGGAAAAACCTAAGAAATTATATTTCGAAAGACGTTAGACCTTGAATTAAACAATTTTTAACGGAAGTTTCGCGTATTTTATTTATTTTATTGAACCTGACGTTTCGAACGCTTTGCAGCGTCCGTGGTCGCAGGAAGACTTGACAGACAGTCTGTCCGTTCCGTTAAAAATGGTTTAATTCAATGTGTAACAATCGCGAAAAACGTTAGACCTTATTTGAGAAAGGTTTAGTTTTCGCTCTGGATTGTGAAGGTCTGACAAGCAGTTGCTCAATGTAAAAATCAGTATCTTTGTCAAATCCTAAGGCTTAGGTAGCGGACCCCATCGATCGACTAATAGATAACGGGATATGAAGCGGGGTAACGCTAAAAAGAAGAGGGAGACTTTTGGATAGGAGAACCCGGATACCACCTAGGACTATGTGATTCCGTTCCGGGACGAGGTGGGAGAATTGTTGATACTTGCTTATACTTCGTGTTTTATCAGAAGGTGATGTCAGGAGCCCCAGGAACCGGCGAGCGTGCATGAAAAGAGCTATGAATATCACAGAAGTGAGTGAAGTATGTAAGGACCGCGTCTTACCGTTCGCCGCGTTCTCTTTGCCTACCCCGCAAGGAACTTGGCGTGAAGATATATATACATATACTTTATTAAATATTAACAGAATGCACTACGTACAGGTTTGTTCGCTTTGTATTTTGTAGGCCATTGAGATTTATTAACAGCCCTGTAAAATAGAATTAACTGTTCATCATAAAATATATCAACAGGAAATACTACTGTTTTACATCTAGTACAAAACCTAATTCAAATCTACGACCGAATACTTCTTGGTATTAGTAACAGGTGGAAGGAATATCTTTACGTTACGGGCACGAAAGTGCCCCGGCGGAAAATTGCTAATACTATGTCATACCGTAGGTTGGCCTCGCACAATAAGGAAAAATGTTACATAAACAAAGCCCCAGAGGCAAACAACTTGAGCCCCCTCTTAATAGAATTCTGACGCGGTGCCACCTTCTACAAGGTATACTTACATAGGCTATAATTTCACAGTGAAGTGCGGAAGCTTCGTGCTAACGTCCCGCGTCATGCGAATAATAAAACAGCTTGCGTTTAGTATTACCAGGATTGCTCCTGTTGCCAATCGCACTGCGAAGAAGAAAGTAACGACACGATTCATTAACTTGAATCACCTGTTAAAATATCATCGCGAATTTCACAATGACAACTTTAACACCATCAGCTAGCATGTCATTTGGCTTGGTTTGGTTATCAGAACAGAAGATTATAAATACATGTTCCTAATACATAGAAATTAACAACATTCGTTCAATTTGCGACTAGGTAACATTTCTGAAAAACATATGTGATGTAAAGTTCTTACTAATTATGTATAAATGATAGGTTTGGCGTTCATTGTGAAGTGCGAAAAGTTTACACCTCCAACCCCCCACACGTCAATAGCCCCAACGCACGCAGATATAAATATAATATATTTAGTAAATTCACACTTGCAGTATCTGCGCAAAATGAGGATAGGACGAGATAATGATGCGTTATACGTATCTGAAAGGGCACATACGTCAAAGTTCCCACACTCTCTTTCACTTTCCTTCTGATGATATTGCTCCCCTGTCATCCTTGATACAAAAATACTCAGTAAGTAAGCTCAAAATGAAACACTTTTACGCAGATTGCAGATACGTACACTATTTTGAATTAAGAAGGTCGATTGCGTCATGCTAGTCGATACAAATATGCTAGTCAAGCTCGATTCCTGGTTGTATTTGTATGTGTTGAACCTGAACCCACCTGAACAGTATAGAAACACTTTTAGTTTTGGAAAGTTTCTCGGTGGGTAATTTAAGTCGATTCCAGCTGTTGTCGATATATGGCATATAACCCTCACAAGCGCCACAACTGAAAGAAAAACTTAGTTCATAAACTGATATAAAAAAGTTATTAAAAGGGGCAGTTCTCACAAATACAATATAGTGTTTCACGTTACTTTCTCAATATTCTCACTGTTATAAAACGAACATTTTAGGTGAAAGTGTCAAGGCAGTTAAATACATTTATCTCCTAATATTTGTATATATATGACAAATATAGGTAAGGGAAAAATAAATATGTTGCAAAGATTCTTTTCCCCACTTTCGCTTAAAATTCCACTCAATTCAAAGAAAAGGAGCATATGTTAATACAAACATCTATACTTACATATTTTGAACTGACAAAAATCATAACATTATGACTTTCCAAATATCAAGTATAAAATTTGGATCTTATTTTTATATATAGTACAGTAGTTACTTCTGGGCGCGATCGTATGAATGACAGTTTGGGCCTTGTGCTTAGCGCACAGACTATGTATGTCAATATAGACGATCCTAAGCTTAAATACTATAATGAGCTTTCAAGTCTAAGGAGATAATTTTACAACAAGAGTTCTCTGTATAGGGTTCTCTTCCGAGTTCTTCTTTGTATAACCGCACTATATTCGCCTCAATTGTTAATTGAAACCCCATTGGACGGTGATTCCAGAGGAGCTTTCTTTTGCGAAACGTTAGGATTTGGAATGAACTCCCTGACAAGGTTCAATTTCAGAGAATACAGCGTGTTTTTTCAGAGTCGGAACGAACGCGTAATACCTTTGGTGTAATTGTGTCCATAGTCTACGATATCTGCGTACTATTAGGCCTGTCCAACAACTGCCTACTATCAGATTTATCAAACAAGCGCATGGCTTGTTTGCCTGCTGAGTTAGCATACTGGTTATCAATTTATATACTGTGGCATTAAAACTTTACGATAGCATGAAATTCTACAGCAGGGAATCTACATTATGTGATTTCAATTAAAACTTATATCCTTCTCGTAGCCTTGTATCCTTATTTATGTTTGATGGCACGTAATTAATTACTACATCATTTATTTAACTCCACAAATCTGTACAGAACTGCGAAGTATATTAAGGCGTAGGTTCGAGTAGTTTTGCTGGCCAATAACCAGGAAGGTTAACAACTTGTCTGCTTCAAATACTGTAGATAATAGATAAAAGAAAGAACGCCACTTGATTGAACCTAAACCTATCAGGAAGATAAGACAAAGCAATATACATACTTATCACTCGCGCGATGCCATGTTTGCTGCTAACACAACAACTCCTCAGGAGCCTACTGGTGACCTCACTTACATACAGGAATACAACAACCCGCTAGGCATGCCATACAGTTTAGGCATGCTTCATTGGTTCTGACATGTAAAAAGAATGCTATAGGAAAGAATGATGAAATAGATATACAAAGCGAAAGTAAAAGGATGTAGTAGAAGTGGAAAGGCAAGGTTTTTCTACCACGACCAAATTGGTGGTGTGTTATCAGAAGTGTGTTATATTTGACGCACTCGGTGGCGCAGTCGCGAATCGCGCTGTCATGTTACATTGACACCAATGCTCAGGACACGCAGGACAAATATTTGTGCGCATGAATATGTCTGTTTGTTGGTCTGGGCGTTTTTAAGAGAGGTAGGGCATATCATAGCCGCCCATCTGGGGATGTACCTCCACCTCACAGGAAAACCGCGGCCAAGTAACAATTTCCTAGGGGGTTGTTGTGTTCCTGTATGTAAGTGAGGTCACCAGTAGGCTCCTAAGGAGTTGTTGTATTAGCAGCAGCGATGGCATCGCGCGAGTGATAATTAATGTATCGCAAGCTTTCATAGGCTACGGTAACTGCCTTACATTAGGCGGGCCGTATGCTTGTATGCCTCCCGACGTTGTATGTTTAAAAAAGAAGATCAGTCAGGATCCCTAGGAATCGGCGAGCGTGCTTGAAAAGGACTATGCATGTTAAGAACGATTTAGGTGTCTGTGGACTCTAATCTACAGTGCAACAACATTGTATGAGAGTGTGGTCTTAGTCATTTAGGTTGGCGCGTATCGCAACAGTGGGTTGAGTATAGGGCCTGCAGAAAAAGACCTACAGCTAAGTCATTAATTTTCATAGCGAAAATTAATTGTTAATTCATTTTATTTGTTATTATTTTTCGTTATCACATTGAACAATATAAAATAATCCTTAACGATTATGATTACCTATCACCATCATACTCTGTTAAAACAGTAATACACATTTAAATGATTCATTACGGTTACATCTTGCGGTATTACAAGTTTTAACAAGTTACTTAATGGCTTATAATTCAACAAAGTAAAATTTTACTTTTATAGAGCTCCTTTTGGATCTGTTTTATGACTTTCATGGGCACTACATTTCACGTGGAGAATTAGAGAAAAAACATTGCAAGAAGTTATTTAGATTAAAACTCTTAAAACAGAGATTACTCAAAGTAATTAACTATGTTTGGGAATTGTGTTGAACTTTAATATCGGAATAGAAGACAAAATAGTCATTCGTACATTTGCCTGTTTGTGGTGAAGATCTGTTTATTGGGTTAAACATTTGCACTGCTAAAACTTACATTCCATGTATTTAAGCTCCTTTTTACAAGCTTTATTTTCATCAGTCTCTGAGTCTGTCTATGGTTGGCTAAGTGTGTAATAAAATACTTCTTTTATTATTAAGCAATATCAGGAGGTATACAAGTATGGCCCATCTGATGTAATGTGGTTACCGTAGTCTTTAAACGCATGCACTACCACCCTACTGTTAATACATAATATCTCAAAGATTACTGGCAACCTCAGTCACTCACAGAAACTCACTAACTCATCAGGGAGTTGTAATTCCATGATGAGTTTGTGAGTTATATGTTAATACTCTTGTCGCTTTTAGACCATTTTTGCTATGGGGTTCATCTCAAAAACTAAATTAGTTAGGAAATTGAAATTATTGTATTTTGCATGATTCAGTATATATGTATGTATATCTTCACGCCAAGTCCCTTGCGGGGTAGGCAGAGAGAACCGAGAGAAGCGCCATAAGACGTGGTCCTTACATACATTACTCACTTCTCTAACATTCATAGATCTTTTCAAAAGATATTTCAAAAGAGAACGCTCGCCGGTTCCTGGGGCTCCTGACATCACCTTCTGATAAAACACGAACAATTTGGTCATGGCCCATCCACTTACTTCAACACTAAATCATCAACCTTTCCTAATTCTTGTGTTAGTTCTGGTTGTCTCTCTCTGTCAAATACCATTATCTTGGTTTTATTTGCATTCAATTGTAAGCCTATCTTCATACAATCATCTTTCATTGCTATAACTAGTGTTTGCAGTTCGGATGGTAATTCTGCTATTAATACCGCGTCTTCTGCATAAAGCTGGCAGTTGCCCACTGAGTACCCATTCACATTCCCATATTAATATTTCTTATTCTCTGAAGACAGCTGTCCAGATACAGAGAAAATAGCCGCACTGACAGCGCGCATCCCTGTCTGACACTAATATTGACATCAAACCAGTGCGACAAGCTGCCCTTCACCCGCACACATGCTGTACAATCCTCATAAGTGGATTGCACAGCAGGGAGCAGGTCACCGTCAACCCCATATCTGGACAAAATGTTCCAGAGATTATTTTGCACGACCTTATCAAATGCTTTCTCAAGGTCCACAAAACCGTTCCATATATCTTCCGCCGCTTCAAAATCCACCCTGTGTTTTCCAAAGCATTCCATCGGATTTCACCATCATTTTCCTTTCAATAATTTTTCCATACACTTTAGCTGCTAAGCTGATCAAACTGATGGTCCAATAGTTGGCGCAGTCCACACGTGACCCCTTGCTTTTATACAAGGACACGATGAATGTGCGTCTCCAATTGCTTGGAACCCTTCCGGTTTTCCAGCGTAATTTGCTCAAAAACCAGAACGGATCCTATGCATGGTTCAGGTTACTAAATGTACACTATAAACACCAAAAACTAAATACGTTGACTCATTTATTTACTACTACTTATTTGAATAAATATGTAGTCTAAAATTTTACGGTGGTACAGAATCCTTTGTATGCTAATTCGGTTTCATTTAATATAAAGCTATTATACCAAAAATTATAAGGTATCTGCAAAAAACTTAACTCCACGTGAACGTAGCCACGGGAACAGCTAGCATATATACATAATAATGTCTTTCCCTGCTTTATTAATAAGCCTACAAACCATTGCGTATCGTTTACCATCCACACGTTAATTGAAATATAATAATAAAGATAAGGTAAGATAGAATCTCAATCTTCGGTAATAAAAGTTGCCCCTCGTCGTTAGATGACTACACAGATACACTGTTATTACTGTGGTCGTATTCCGTAAGCTGGCTTATAATAATCCTAAATCGTAAATGGTTACATTCTGTTTCAATGTCATTTCGGTGATTCCGGCTACAAAGGGTGTATTTATCTATTGATATTCTAGTCATTGTAAGGATGTTAAATACTTTTCATCTACATGACATTAAGGTAGATGTTAAATTAATAAAAAAATAATTCCAAAAATTTACTCTCGCGGCTAGTACTCTACTTTGTTCATCAAAACGACAATGTAATAAATTATCGAAGTAATTTGGAGACCGTATATAATTTAACGACATAATATCTATATCAATAATTTTTTTTTTCTTTGTTTCAGTATTTATGGCAAGACTAGGTATATATAAAACTGGAGTTCTTGACTAATTCACTGACTCATCAACGCTCAGGCTAAACCTTTGAACCTAGAAAGATGAAATTTTGTATAAATGTTATTTTTATATTGCTCACGAGAGTAAAGAAAGGATTTTTGAAATTTAATCCCTAAAGTGGTGAAAAAGGGATTGACAGTTTGTATGCAGAAATATTGTTTCAAGTCAGTGATTTGAAACTTTGTACGGATACTCTCTACTACAATAAAAAAAAAGCGATTTCAGAGTTTTCAAAAAATACACACTTAAAGGGTGTAATGGGGGTCAAAATATTTCTTGAACAAAAAGTTGAACTGTTAAGAAATTGTTTTAATTTTTATAGTGGGCGACTTTGTAAATATACTCTCAATGAAGACGTCAAAGAAGAAATTTCAGTGTTTTTCAAAATTCCACCCATAGGGGGCTGAAAAGAGGTTTGACGGTTTGTATGGAGTAGAAATATTTTTTGAAGTTAGTGACTTGCAACTTTGTACAGATATTCTCTTTTAGAATACAAAAATAAATGGTTTCGGAATTTTCAAAAATTTCACCCTTAGG
This sequence comes from Pyralis farinalis, assembly GCA_947507595.1. Classification (NCBI taxonomy): domain Eukaryota; kingdom Metazoa; phylum Arthropoda; class Insecta; order Lepidoptera; family Pyralidae; genus Pyralis; species Pyralis farinalis. The sequence continues at coordinate 18,750,752 of OX382272.1, forward strand.
GGAAAGCGGGATGGAAAGGGGGTTGTACGTGTATTTGGACGCTAATCTATATTATTAAATCTACATGAATAGAAATGGAGTTTCTGACTTATTCACTGACATATCAAGAGGTACCTTTTGTAATGCATTTGAGAGATAATTAAACGCAGACAGATATTTTTTCAAGTTAGTGACTTGAAACTTTTATATTTTTAAAATAGGCAATGTTATGTATAAAGATGTGCTTTGAGTGTATACAGTCAGTATCAAATAGTTAATGAAAACCGAACAGATCGTGATATATCTTCATTACTACACAAATAAGGATATTTAGTACTTTTACTATTTAATGCCGACTATACTTATAAAAGAATAAAGAGTGAATATTTTGAAGAAATGTATGAATATGCCTCAGACGCTGACAATCAGAGTGAGTCTGATGCTCACTCCACGTTGACGGCGTCCGATAAAGGTATAACTATAGATGAGATAGAATGGTCGATACGAAGTTTGAAAAATGGAAAGTGTGCGGGAATTGATATGATCACAGCTGAGATGATCAAACTAGGTTGCACTTACGTCCGGGACGCCTTCTGGTACCTATGCAACCTATGCTGGCGAATTGGAAGGGTCCCAATGGACTGGGAACGCGTAGTTATCGTACCCTTGTATAAAGGCAAGGGATTACACATGGACTGCGCCAGCTATAGGGCCATCAGTTTGATCAGCTTAGCAGCAAAAGTATATGGAAAGATAATTGAAAGGAGAATGAGGGTGAAATCTGACGAAATGCTGTGGGATACACAGGGATGATTCTGAAATGGAAGGGGATGTACGGATCAATTTTTCTCGCTCCGCAATATCGTAGTGAAGCATCTGGCCACAGTTCAGAAGGTTTTCTGCGGTTTTGTGGATCTTGAGAAGGCATTTGATAGGGTGGTGCATATTGCCGAGATATGGGATTGACGGCTCACTGCTCCGTGCTGTGCAGTCCACCTACAAGGATTGCTCAGCATGTGTGCGAATAGATGGCAACATGTCACCCTGGTTTGATATCAAAATTGGTGTCAAACAGGGTTGCATGTTGTCTGCTAGGCTGTTTATTCTGTATCTCGAGAGTTGTCTACAGAGAATAAGATCGACGAATGTAGGGTTACGCATGGGTGACCTAATGGTGAACTGTCTGCTGTATGCAGATGATGCAGTCCTATTAGCAGAAACACCATCTGAGCTGTAAACACTAGTCACAATGATGAAAGACGAATGTATAAAGGAAGGCTTATTATTGAATGCGAAGAAAACAAAGATAATGGTATTTGAAAGAGAAGAAACCAGAATCAATGTAAGATTACGGTAGGTGATAAAGTGTTGGAACAAGTGGATGAGTTTGTATATCTGGGATGCGCTTTCAGCAGGGATGGGAAAGGTACACCGCAGATGTAGAAAGGCGAGTGAGTGCTGGGAACAGTGTAAATGGTGCGTTGGGAAAACTTCTTGGCAGTAAAAACCTGAGCCAGAAGGTGCAGCTGTCTATACACAATGCAGTGCTGGTCCCAACGCTTACTCATGGAAGCGAGAGTTGGGTATGGCAAAGAGAGCATGAAGGTAGGATAAACGCGGTTGAAATGCGAGCGTTGCGCAAAATTTGTGGCGTAACGCTTGTAGACCGTATTCGCAATGATGATGTTAGAAACAGAGCTGGTTTGAAAGAAAGCGTCGGTGTTAAAATAAGAAGAGGCATGCTCCGTTGGTTCAGACATGTAGAAAGATTGCAGGCTGAATATATATAGGGGTTATAGTGTGAAATTGCCGTTTTATAGTAATAGATTCTTTGAATTGACATTAAACCATCATGATGTGAGATTTCCATACTGTTTTTTTCTACAGGAATTTAGTGGTGCATGCTCACACCACACACCAGGATTCGAACCAGGAACCGTCGAATAATAAGTCGGTTTTCTATCCGCTGAGTTATCACTGCTCATTATGTAACATTATGTAATATGACTAATTTTAGTTAATAATGAAAATAAACGCCATAGTCACGCTAAATATGTCATGTAGATACCTAATTTACATAATTATGGTGTGTAACTACGATATCAATAAATATCTAAATACAATAATAATAAAATATAATAAAAATATAAATGGCGAGCCACCGCCTGCCGGAAGTAACATCAGATATGATAGTTATGGCAGGTGTCCGTCCCTCTTCTGTAATAGCCCAGTACTAATAATCCCTCCAGACCTCATTTTAATAGCCCAATAATTTCCAACACATTTGCAATAGTCCCAATACCTGCCGTGACCTGGTTCATGGGTATATTGTCACATTGATATCCCCTGGACAAGGTCACGGCGGCTATACAACATTTCATCAAGCTTCTCAAAGGGGCCTCTACGCGTTGGATCCTTATCCCCGCGCACACGCCTAACAAATGACCGGGATAATACCCGTGAATCAAAATAAAATAACAATAATAAAGTCTTCGCTTCACTACCGGCGGGTACCCCCTTTTTTATATTTTTAAATGTATTTATTTTTATATAAAATCTTTATATTTAAAAATGTATTTAAAGTGTTTAAATAAAGTATAACGCTATATATAACAAAAATTATTAGTACTGCTTTATTGTAGCACGCGTATTATTTAATGCTCCATATTGAATGCATATCGCAATAATCTGTTATAATCGCTAATCAAACATCATTCGGTACGTTAATCCATCGAATAACGTGGCTTGCCATTTAACTATTGCGGTCTGATATCAGCCACATAATTTTGTATTCTCTGAATTATTATCTTTTCAGTGATGGCTCGTATTGAATTCTGATCGATGAGTTTATACAAAGATTTAGTTCTGATAGTTTTTTATTGAGTTAAGTTTACAACTTGCGTGGACATTACGGCACTACACAGAATCAAAACTTTTTCATCCTAGCGTTATCGCGTTTTTATAATCCATTAGGATTAGTAGGGTATGCTTCCTATGCCTAAGGATTTGGCAAAAAAAACCTAATTATTACATAGAGTGACTGCCACCAGACCTCTACTATTCAGATGAAAAATTAGACCTTTCATTGGTTAGGTCATATGCCTTTCGGAATTTAATTTCTTGGACATATATGTTTCCTCACAATGTTTTTATTCACAACTGAGCAAGTGATACTTATAAATATGCACATAAATCCAAAAAAACTAATTTAGTGATACGTGTTCACATATTTAGTATATTTTTTTTTTTTTTTTATATAAGTTCAGTATAGAGGCTCCGCTTTGGCTGATGGTAAGCGAAAGAAGAGCCCGAATCGCAACTGCAACTGACAAAAGACTACACAGTGTCCTGTGTGTTGAGGTTGTCATGCTGACCCACAAGTCTTTATCCTGCACAGCTGCACTGCACAAACTCAAACCATTATAATTATATATTATATAATATTATAATCATAACCAAGAGCTACGCTGTATTGACTTAAATACACTACGCCGCAACAAAATTTAATCCTAGATCGAACCAGAAATTTCTTAGCAAACTAATATCGAACAACAAAGGGCCTGCGTCAATAAAGGAGAGAATTATTTACATGCTTCGCTTCGAAGGTAATTTTGCTGAGACAGCACTACAAAAGATAACGAGCGTCGAACACAGGATCGCTGAACCGAAAGTAATTGATAATATAATTTAACAAGAAAGGATAATATCTCTCTGTCGTCCATCGCAATTTATTTCGACAAGAACAAATATCCGTAAATACGTCTCCTTATCTTAAATCTTGGCATTGATCGCAATGTTTTTGCAATTTTTCTTCTTCATCGAGAAAATAGACAAGGGAATATTAAAATATATCTATCTGTCTATCTAATGTAGAAATATTTTTATATCTTGTAATAATGAAAGGCATATAGACCAGATAAAGAAACCGATACTATTTTTACTGTCGATAGTTTTAGTTACTTAGGGATCAGCACTTAAATTGAAAAAAAAAAGAAAAACCTTATGAAAACACTCACGTATCTATCTGTTTGTATGTCAAATTATCGCAGTCATTTTTCTTCGAAACAATTGAAAGAGTACTTCAGCCATTACCTTCATATTTTTTTTAAATCTTTATCTATGTGCAAAAACACATTCAGATTTTGACTTATTATTTTGGACTTCATATCTGAGACCTACAATATTACTTTCTTCCTAACTAACTGGCCGCGATAGCTATCGTTCTCACAATAGTGAGAAAACTGTAGTAGTTGCATTAGGACAACGTAATGTTGAGTCGTAAAAAATTAACAAATAGAGTTGCATTTGTGTATATGTATGTACAACTTCACAGCAGGTCCCATGCGGAGTAGGCAGAGAGGATCGAGCGCCATAAGATGAGATCCTTGCACGCCATCTTACGCCTTATAATTTTAGTTACATATGCATTTATAATATTAGATATTTGTTACAAACGTACGGCCATATATTATTGTCTCAGTCATATAGGTTCAATTTTACTATTTCTACTTGAAACCCTAACAAAAAGACTACATACAAATGTCTTCAAACAAGAATATTTTGATTTTCCTAGCAAAACATTCGTTCGAGTTTTCAATTTGGTAAAGTACTGACGCCTCATTTAGATGATGAAGTTTGAGCGATGGTTTGTTGAAATCTCGAAGTCTAATCTTTCAAATTGTATAGTGTAGACTCGGCGATCTGAGTATTGAGGGGTGATGTAATCGAGAATTATATTATTTAAGGCGAAGAATCTTCGCCAAGTTAGGCCAGCGAGAGATAATATAGAACATAATTAAAATGATATATATGATTAAAACGGGCACATTTTGTGTATTGTATATCAATTTAATTACGTTTATTAACCTATAATAGTTATATACTATATACCTACCTCTGCCCCTTCCCCCTTGTTCTAGGGATATAAATGTTAGAAAAGAATTGAAATATATAATAACTCTTAAGGAAATGTGTTTGAGTGTTAAGTTCGTAAAGTGACTGCTAGAAGTTTTTATTTTGAGTTAAAATGACTTAATGTGTATCCTTTGTCGCATATAAATAAAAAAAATACATATACAAAATAAACAGCGTGTCAAATCCACTGAAGTTGAAGCGATAGATATCCTGTTTTGTCAGCAGTTTAAGCATATTCAGTTGCATACCAGACTAGAAGGGCTAGTTTTGTACACGGACAGGCATCGTTACAGCGTTATATAAGTATTTCAATATAGCGGTAGTTTGCATGAAATTGGCGTCGTCTTAAGGATACAGTTGAAGGCTTTTCATAAACTAATCAGATTATACTACCGTAAACATTATGTGAGGTGCGTTGCTACTTCACAAGATTACACTACCGGTGGGTAGTCTTCGGTCCTTCGAACGCGTTGTACATTTTTTAATATATATATATATATTTTTAATATATAATATATTTATTTCTTCTCACACAACTTACAATAATTTTACAAAAGATGGATATTTTATCTAATATGGAAAAATAATCCAAATTGAAAAACATTTAAAATATACCTAACCAAAATAAGCAACAACAATATTCTCTGAATTATGTGTGAGAAGCTGGCGCCCGAAGTAGGCTTTGAGAAGCCTGTAGTACAGGTCGCCAGGCTCCCACCTCTCGTTGATATGCTACAAGTATATACCCATTATATGCCGTGGGTGAGCAGAAAGCACATCCACTCGAAAATGCATACCAGGCAAGTACCTTGTAACCTGTCTAAATTGACATGAAATTACATGAATGATGAAAAACTGAATCCTTATAATATATTTGTATATATAGATATAAGTGTACCTGTGTGCTCATGTTTGCGATATATGACAGGATGAAAATAAGCTTGCGGCCTATCTGATTTTACGGTGGCCTATGAGCCCTAGTAATGTAATAATTATCGCTAGCAGTCTAGCACTTGGCAGTCCCGCTGCTAATACAGCAACTCCTTGGGAGCTTACTGGTAACTCATGCACGCGCAGAATTACAACAACACTGGCCGCGGTAAGTCGTTGTACAAAAGTGCAAACACTGAATTAAAGCTACAGGTAATACGAACCGACCAAGTGTGTTTATTGTATGTTTTTATTGATGAAAAATTGATAATTTTTATTTATGATGCAATATAATTCTATTTTGGTTAACTTCCCTCTAACAGGCAATCATAATGGTGAAATATAGTTATATTACGTGAGAATAAGGAACCTTGATTCGGTGTTGACCGATTTTATGTCAAACTATGCTTGTAGTTTTGTTATAAATATAAATGTCAAGGTATTAATGTTATACGACAACCACCTATTTACAAATAGTATTTAACTAATACTACTATTTAACTTTTTACAAATACTATTTAACTATTGTAAACCTATTTATATCATCTATTTACAAAATATATAAACAAATTAACTCTGTTTCGAAAGAAAACACTTTTGATACAAATTCAGCTGGATGCCGATATTTAGGTATATTAATAGTATATTATTATGTTGAATCCATAACATATTATATTTTACTGTACGCCTATTTAATTCATAGTGTAGTTCTTAAAATAACATATCACAGTCGAGTAAACATCGACAGTTTTCCAGTTTTAGTTATGAATAATAGTTTGATGTGAACGTGAATAACCATATTTTTATCAAAAATCTGGCGACCGCCTCGTTTATCCACAGAACTGTTTCCATAAATCACATACATGCGGTCGCCGCAGAAATTTTGGTATTACAATATCCGACAATCTGAAACGCATGCAATGAAATTGCTGTATCTATACCGAGCTTCTCCGTGTATGGAGGGCATATTAAGCGACGGCTTACCGTGCAGAACTAAACTCAATAATTGTGAAGTTTTATAAATATACACAACAAATATAGCGTTGTGTATATTCATAAAATTAATAAATAAATAAAATTCTGGCAGATGCAAGAAATGCTTGGTCGATTGTCTGCCCGGGCCAAAAATTTCCATTAGATCCCAACTCGCAAAGGAGCTGGGACGGTGCCATTTGCAAAATTAAATTTAATGAATTATTTCACAGAGCTTCAGACTTTGAACAACCGAGACTGAGGGCGGTAGAGTGTAAGGATACTGGCCACAGACTACATGCCTACCCGTCGCCTAATGTTCCTCGATCGGTCGACCCTGAACCCTCAGGCTGGCTATCTGTCTGCGGCTGGGAGCACCGAAATGTGCTCCACACAAGTGTCTCTGCGGCAGTGATGTCGATCAGTTTAGACACCACGGACTTTCTTGTCAAAAATGTGCTGGTCGTTTCTCCCGTCATGCTGTACTCAACGACATTATCCGCCGGGTTCTCGCCTCTGTTAACGTTCCAGCTATTTTTGAATCCACCGGACTAATCAGGGACTATAGTAAGCGACACGACGGGATATAATTGATTCCATGGAAGACGGGCAGGTTTTTTAGTGTGGGCTGCAACTTGCGTTGACACACTGGCCTCTTCACACCTTCATCGTACTACCACCAAGGCAGGCAGGGCGGCGGAGGCGGAAGTCAATAAATACAGGGGTCTTGGCTCCGACTACAACTTTGTTGCTTTTGGAGTCGAGACCCTAAGTCCATGGGGTTCAGGCGCGCAGTCGCTTTTAAAGAACTTGCGAGACATCTGGTCGACGTCACTGGCGACCAAAGAGCTGGTAGATTTCTCGCTCAGCGCATAAGTATTACTCAATATACTTTGGTGGTAGTGCAATGAAGGTGAGAAGAGGCCAGTGTGTCAACGCAAGTTGCGTCCTACACTAAATAAACTCCCTGGCCATCTTCCATGGAATCATTAGTATTACTCAGCGTGAAAATGCTGCCATCATCATTGGTACAATACCGTGGGGGCTACACTTTATAGATTTTTTTTTGTAGATTTATTAGGTATCATTTAATTTTAGATGTAATTTAGTTTTAGTATTATTGTGTAGGTATTTATTTAATATTTGTTAATTATCTGTTATTGTTATTTACTACATAACTACGTATAGATTAATAATAGGAATATGTATAATAATTATAATGATAGAAAATTTTCGTCAACGATTATTTATTACGAATATAATTTTTTGGTACTGAAAAGAGTTCGGCTTTTCAAGTTTGATATTATCAGTGCAAGAATTTTCACATTCGGTTTTTTTAATATTAGTTCAGCACAGTGGCTCCTCTTTGCCTGATGGTAAGTGAAAGAGGAGCCCAAATCGCAACTGCAACTGACAAAAGACTACACAATATTCTGACAGTTGACGCTGCCATGCTGACTCGTATCATGCTTCTTCACGCTTCGTTTGAAGGATCCCATATTGTAGGAAGGAGGGAACACATGTGCAGGCAAGGCGTTCAATAGTTTAAGAGATTATGTATCCTATATATCCAAACTTTACCTTTTATATCATTAGTACATATTGTAAGGTTGAACAATAAAATTGCGCTAATCATCAGTTTAAAATATTTCTAATATTTATTTTTATTACTCACTGTCGTTGGAAGGAATAACAGAGGTAGAGCCATCGCCTACAATTTTATAGTTATCGTATGCAACTGTAACAGTAGAGATATATTGATATTTAAATAAATCTTATATTACCTATATATACAGGTTGTCCCAAACGTCGACGATAAGCCGGAAGTAGGTGATAGATCAAGTCATGACAGCTATCAGAAAAATATTTAAAACATTCTAAGACTTGTATTTATGACACTACAGGTATTCAAGGAAAAGACTGAAAAATCTGTATCCTGTGATGATCATTGAAATTGTGTTGGTACAAATTATTATTTTTGGAATGCACCCCTATATAATGCCTCTGTAAATTGTAGTATAAAATTTAAAGTCAACCTTAGCTAAGAAGAATATTGTCTTTTATCCCAACTAAGTAAAGGGTTTTTCAATTGGTGCAGACGTGGTGGCCCTTCACAATCAATTCTTCTACGTTTGGTGGCTAAATTTGAGATGATCGGTTCGGTAAACAATCAGCCAGCGTTCAAGGAATGTAAGATCGGCCAAGAACATCGCCGTGGTCCGTGAAAGTGTACAGCAAAACTCGAGGCAGTCCATTCCTCTCCGTGCACAAGAACTCTGTCTTTCGCAGATTTCATCTTGGCGAATTTTGCATCGGGACTTAGGCCTATACCCGTACAAGATCAAGTTAACCTAGGAGCTCAAAGTTCATGACCATAGATAATGCCGTTTGTTCGCTGACTGGGCTTCGAATCGTTAGGAGAAGGACCCCAATTTTGCGAAAAATCATCTTTAGCGATGAGGCGCATTTTTCGATGAATGGCTGTGTTAACAAGCAAAACTGGCTAATTTGGGACGACACCAACCCACGCGAGGTTCACCAGGTGATAATGCAAGCGTTATGCAAGACGACGCGGTATTAATAGCAGAATCACCATACGAACTGCAAACACTTGTTATGGCAATGAAAGATGATTGTATAAAGAAAGGCTTACAATTGAATGGGAAGAAAACCAAGATAATGTTATTTGGCAGAGAGAGACAACCAGAACGAACACGAGAATTACGGTTGATGATTTAGTGTTGAAGCAAGTGAATGGGCCATGACCAAATTATTCGTGTTTTATCAGAAGGAAAAGATCTATGAATGTTAGAGAAGTAAGTGATGTATGTAAGGACGGCGTCTTATGGCGATCGGTTCTCTCTGCCTACTCCGCAAGGGACCTGGCGTGAAGATACACTGACGATATACGTGAATGAATAATGAATATACGTGATGAAGATATACGTGAGACACATATACTGAATCATGTAAAATACAATAATTGCAATTTCCTAACTAATTTAGTTTTTGAGATGGACCCAAAAACAAAAATGGTCTAAAAGCGACAGCGATATGTTTAATTTCACGAAGTACCTCTGTTATTGCATCAATAATGACTTATTGTGATATTTCATAACTGTGGGATTTTAGTTGATAATTTACATTGAAACAAAAAAGTAATTGCGTAACATAAAAAAATGTATTCTATATTTCTGATATTAATGCTTATAACGCTATCTCATCGATTCGGCATAGGTACTCAATATGAGTTTACCCAAATCACATTACGGAGCGGCCGCTAACCTCCATTGTAAAAGGATAAAAGATTTTCTGGCGTATGTACGGCATCCATATTAGGCAGCGAATTTCTTTGGAGCATATCCCATGCGTGTTCGATGAGATTTAAGTCTGGCTATTAAGCAGGCCAGAACTTTGATGTTGCCAAATGTGTTTGGTGATGTGTACACGGACATTATCTGATACATTTATTTTAGCATTTTAGCATAAATCTATGCACTGAGAATGTCTCTGATTCAAATTAATTCAGTTCATCTGTACGAGTAGATACAATTACTCACCCATGTCACGATTGGTCCCTCACTATGTCCATGGACATTCTGTTATGATTTTAATCGATCCTGACTTCCAGAGGTCTTCCATGACAGGATTTTCCATCATCACAGCGATCGTAGGATTTCCTCGAGGGGTATATGTAGCAATTTTGTCAGCAAATAGTAATGCGTGACTGTCCACTAAGGCACTGTACCGCGGTACCAGTGATGCGATAGCGTGTCCAAATTCTACTTATAACACTCAACCCAAAGCGGTAGCTATAGGACAATAGGACGTTGTCAATAAATAAACATTCTTAGAGCTCTTATCATTTCTTATAATATCCAGTGATGTATTAATATTACTATTGATTGTACTCTAAAGTATGGAGGTAATGAAAGCAATTTTCGCAAATTGTTTTGTCAGATCGAAACTAATGATTATGAATACAGTAACAATGCCCAAACAATGATCTTATTTTACGTCTAACGTACGTACGCTAAATATATAAACTTAACAGTTATATATTAAGGCTCTGTCATAGATTTGTTATTTACTTCTGTTGTATATACTTATATTCCGTTGAGTGCTTGCTTGTTTGTATACAATAATATAGACTGGTTTGTCCTAAAAATCGGCACCAGGTCTTATATAGACCCTAGAATACGCTGACATCAGACCGACTGAGACAGATCAGTCAGTTGTGAGACATCGCACAACACTGTTAGTATGTGCCGTTTCATCCCAAACCCGTTACAGAATTAATTAGGAATACGACTTGACAGAAGATTTCCATCTTTTAATCGACATTCAGAAACTGATCCTTTTTTAATAATGGACGCTATTTTATTGTATATTGTTTTTCAGTAGTTGGCAAAAATATTCTTGATCTCTAAATACTTTCGGTGTGTGTATTTTTCTTTACTGTTGTCTTCATCATAATAACAGTTTAAGGACGAAGCGACATGAAAAATTCTAAACGGCAGGGATTATGCAGGTATTACGGTTAAAGTATTCAGATTATAATTCCCTCTTATATAAATGTACAATCTTTTTAGTAAGATAGCTCATAATAAAGCAGTCGTGGCTGGGTTGGTTGTCACGGCTCGCAGCAACTGTCACGATGTTTCTTCGCCTTCTTTAAGGCATACATTTACGAGAACATTTACAAGGAAGTTGTAAGTCGGGAACTTGAATTCATAAAATTAATTACCATATTTTGTATAGTGTAGTTATGTTTAAAAAAGCTGAAATAAAAATTTAGGTTAAATGTTTACATTTTAAGATTACATTATCTACTATATATACCTTTGTGGACATATATATATATATATACTATAAAAGCCCGAACTACAGTAAAACCTAAGACTTACAAACTAGTTAAGGTAAAAGTCCGAAAAATTTTGTGATCTTCGTTTATTTTCAAGCATTTACTACCATTCACTTACGGTTTACTTCAAATACACGGTAAATGTCGATGAACAGACATATCAGAACGTGTTCGCCACATCGTCTCGAACTCACGGGCAGTTTCGGAATCAATTTTCTCCACTTTTGCAGCATCTACAATCCTTCATTCCGATAATGGCCGGGAATTTAGTAAAGTAATTGTCAGTTTATACTCTATGTGGCCGGATGTTAAAATCATACATGGAAAGCCAAGACACATCCAGAGTCAAGGATCAGTGGAGCGTGCTGATCAAGACATATGCTTAGTACGTAGATGGTAACCAATCAGTCATCAAAGTGGTCAGAGGGCTTGAAATTCATCCATGCCATGAAAAATAGAGCATATCACGAGGGAAGTAAATGCTCCCCTTACCAAGCAATATTTGGTAGTCCCATGAAGATGGGCATTGTAACGTCAGCAATGCCTAAATATATGACTGTATTATTAATAATATATATATAATTCTGATCTTAAGATCAGAAGAGGATTTAGATTTAGAAAACTTGTTACATTCGCAAAAAAATACATAACAAAATATTAACGACGAAAATGCAGTATTGTTGAAAAGGAGTCATAAGAGGACATTAACAGTGAATGTTTGAAGGCTAAATCACAAGAAAACGTACGATTGAAACCTAAAAGTTGAAGGACAAGCAAATAAACGATATTACTAATGTAACTATTCAGAGACAGAAGACGCAACTCAGTCTCAAGAACATGCCATACCGAGAAAGATAGAATATGTCCAGACAATAAGATAGAAAGCTAAATTGAATTCAGAAATCAAGCTGGAAGCAAAAAGCCATATCGGCTAATAAGTGTCCAAATATGAAAGTTGGTCAAAATGTAAGATTGAGAGTACCTGACATCAACAGAGCTAAAACTGACCCGAAAAGTATTATTGCAGTTGTGGTTGATGTAAAGGAAAATGAATTTTACCAACTTTGTACCAAAATTGGATTAAAGCAGCTTTACACTCGGAACCAATTTACTTAATGCTCTGAAGATTTTATAAAGATAGAAGATGTTGTCAGAGATAAAGAAGTGAGTTTTGGCTGGAGAGAGACTGGAGGACAAGGATTCAACAAAATGTAACTGTCTCAAAATATGCCTGGCGAAGAAATGCGCTTGCAAGTCATCAGGATTACTTTGCAATTCTAGATCCCACAATAGTGCTCCTTGTTGTAACAAGTAATTTTTATACTATATTCAAGTGACAATAGATAAATTGTAGTTACTAATAATTAATAAATAAAAATACTTACCAAATAAAAATATTTTTATATAAGATTTGACTAATTGGTAATCTGATTAATAATTACTTTGTTGGTTTAATTACTGATAGTTAATTGAAATAAATAAAGAAAAATTACTCATTGTTTTTTTCCAAAAACAAACATTTATCAACCACGTCTGGTAAAACCTAGCATGATATGAGTCCGAAAATTGTTCCCCTTTTTATTAATACTTACATTTACCAACTGATGGCCGTAAATCTTAAGAGTTATTGCTAATACCCTACGAATAAATAATAACTAAAACTTAAGATTTACCGTAGTTCGGCCTTTTACAGTAACATATATGTATATTACATAAATGCAAAGAACGTGTCTATGTTGGAATTTCTGCATAGACAGTCTCAGTGGGTGTATTTTGACGTATCTCGGCCCTGGTAAGATTTTAGCTTTACACGATAATAGTTTTCAAATAAATACAAAATATAAAATTTTACAGCCCGCATAATGTCCTTGCAACTAGCAAAAAATGAAGTCACTCCAACATTTTTCCTGAGAGTTTAGGTAAGTTCAAGAGAGCCTTGTTTGCTCTGTCGCTTGATCTGTATACCGATTGCGATGACATATCACTATACTCTGATATCAGATATCACAGGTATGCATTAGGATTACAGCAATGTCGTACATTAGCAGTGAGTAATTGTCGGCTACCATGCGGGGTCCTGCGGCGTCAGTCTCGGTGAACCGCAGGCGTGGGTAGGTTGTGCGCCTGTGGCCTTGTTAAGTTTTGTCGAAAGATTTACTGTTAACTAGGAGACGCACACTGTAACATTTTGCGTGGCTGCATATATTTTTATACAATATCACGAGATGTACAAACATACGGTTTAACTTAAATATAGTGATGATTGTACCTACGAACGCTTGTTATACCACTGCTAATACAGCAGCTTTTCACTGACTAGTAATCTCATTCACTTGCAGCTATAACAACCTTCAAGGGAGTTGTTATGAACTGCCATTTTCTTTGTGGTGTAGTTACTTCTCAGTCGCGCTACCTTGGTGCGCCTTATCTCTCTTTAAGATGGAAAATAGAATATGCTTATTTTCTTAATTCAGAGTATTATAATAAGCACATTGTAAAATTGTAACAATGAGTGGTTACTTAAATTTAAACTTACCTTTTCGATATAACTTTTTTTACACAACATCGGGCATACGGCGCATCTGATGTAAATCGGTTACCGTAATAATGAGTGTAACAATGAGTGGTTATTGCTGAAACTTACCTTTTCAATATAACTTTCTTTTACACTACATCGGGCATACGGCGCATCTGATGTAAATCGGTTACCGTAGTCTATCAACGCTTGTTATACAGCATCACTTGCGCGTTGCTTCCTCTGCTGCTAACACAGCAACTCCTTAGGGGCTTACTGGTGACCTCACTCACACGCAGTAACAACAACCCTCTAGAGAATTTTATTTAGCTGCAGTTTTCTCTGAGGTGGAGGTACTTCCCTAGACTGGCTGCTTTGATGTGCCCTGCCTCTTTTAAAAACACCCAGACCAAGACAAACAGATATGTTCATACGCACCAACGTTTGTCCTTTGTGGGAATTGAACCGTTGCGCCACTGAGTTCGTTAAAAGTAACCTGATTCTGTAAACTGATCACAGCGCTACCTACCGAGTCCAAGTGTGTATCAAAACCACTTAACAATGCATAAAAAGAATAACAAAATCGGTCCAACCTTTTAGGAGGTGTTCAGTAACATACACACGGACAGAATTATGTATATGGAGATATATATGATTACGATTGATGACGAAGGTTGGAACAAGTGGATGAGTTTGTATATCTTGGATGCGCTTTCAGCAGGGATGGAAGGTACGCCGCAGATGTGGAAAGACGAGTGAGTGCTGGGAATAGTGTGAATGGAGCGTTGGGAAAACTTCTTGGCAGTAAAATCCTGAGCCAGAAGGCACAACTCGCTATACACAATGCAGTGTTGGTCCCAACGCTAACTTATGGAAGCGAGAGCTGAGTATGGCAGAAAAAGCATGAAAGTAGAATAAACGCGGTCGAAATGCGAGCGCTGCGCAAAATTTGTGGCGTAAGGCTTGTAGACCGTATTCGCAATGATGATGTTAGAAACAGAGTTGGTTTGAAAGAGAGCGTCGGTGTTAAAATAAGAAGAGGCATGCTCCGATGGTTCGGACATGTAGAAAGAATGCAAGATGAAAGAATGACGAAGCAGATATACAATGCAAAAGCCGGCTTCTACATCCTTCCAGGATGTAGGAGCCGGGGAAGGCCAAGACTTACCTACTATGATCAAATTGGTCGTGTTCTATCAGAAGGTGATGTCAGGAGCCTTGGAAACCGGCGAGCGTGCCTGAAAAGAGCAATGAATGTTAAAGAAGCGAGTGAGATATGTAAGGATCGAGTCACGTGGCGCTCGGTTCTCTCTGCCTACCCCGCAAGGGATTTGGCGTGAAGTTATAGATAGATAGATATATTATTTCGTGAATCTCGAAAGCAGTTTTAATGATTCTTATCAAATTTTGTATTTACATATGGTTGTTGCTGTTGCTTTTTAATTTTATCTATATAGATATGTTTCCGAAAAATATAGAGCGAGTCTTACAGTAGTCGCTTATGATGCGTAACATCTGATATCTCACTTCGGTAATAAGCAACTGCAATTAAAATAGAATTATAAATATTTAATAATAAATATTAAGAAATTATTAAAGTCAAAGAAATTGTCCGTGCCATTAAATATGGTTTTGAAGTTAAAATTTTTTAGGTACCGTCTGACGAGTAAATCAGAACTTTTTCTGACGCACAAATCATTTTTAATGGAATCATGGAAAAATATATAATTCGTATATCGTAGTATATTTGGTACATCGGTCAATTATATACAGTCAATACAGTCACACGTGTCGTCGGTTCGAACCCCAGTATCGCTGTAACAGTAACCCCAGTACCCCAGCTCACTTTTTTGTTTATTACTTTAAACGAACAATTCTTCAATTTATATACATAAATAACATAAAAAAAAGTCGACGGAAGTTAGGTTGCCAAGGTACTAAGGAACTTATGAATGCATTGGATATACATGCCGTGTCTGCCCACTGTTAGGCATACTCTTTCAAACGAAACCAAATATTTATTTGCATTAAAAGACGTTACAATGTTTGGTATAAACTATACATTAACTCTTAACCTATACATGCATGAAAATATTAAATGTACCTAAAACTAAATGAAAAGTTATCAGATTTATAGACTTTAAAACATGACACAATATTTATGTATTATTTAGAATATAAATAATAAATTACAAAATTTACTATATTTGAAAGATTAACTACTCGTAATTAGACAACTTTTGTGTCAAATATTCTTGTACAGAGTAATAGCATTTATCTATAAGAAAATTTCTCAGTCTACTTTTAAATATCGGAAAGGGCAAATCCTTCAAATCACTTGGCAACGTATCAAAGATACGAACTGCTGGTCTCTCGAATCTGGGATTCTATAGATGCACACAATAATACAGTTGTGCATAGGTATTTCTATTTCACAACATTCAAAATATTTTTCTATCGACTTTTCCTATAAATATTTTTTTTAAATCTAAGTCATTTTTGCAGGTTATGCATACCCGACCCCGTTTTTTTGTTTTTCTAGAAAATGCGTCAGCAATCACGTAATCATGCATACGTAGGTTTGTTTCATTTTCAGACAAGATAAAAGTTTCTGAAAGACAAATAATATCTACTATTTCTTTGAAAGTATGTGTCAGTTTCGATAGTCACCGTAAAAAAATCTAATTTGCTCAGTATTCCTGCAATATTTCATTACAATATTACTCGTACTAGTCTGTTATTGTCTACGAAAAGACTGTAAATCACCCAATTATTACATTGTCAGAATTTATATTCAGGAACACCGTTCCTATATGAAATCTGTATGTTTGTCTGTGTGTGTCTCTGTCGTTTTTTTTCGAATATTCGAATTTTGACTTCAGATTCGGATTCAGCATAAGAATGTAGAATAGGAATGTCTGAAAAACCAACCTCCTATCTCTTAAGGAACATGGTCAAACAGGTCGACAAATTAAAAAAAAAAAGGAAATTTTAATTTCAGATTCGAAAAGTAAATTAAAAAGTAGAATAGAAATGTCTTAAAAACCAATATCATATTTCTTAAGGAACATGTGGACCATGTTCCTTAAGAAATATGATATTGGTTAATATCATATTTCTTAAGGATAATGGTGATAATGGCCGACAAAGTTTAAAAAAAAATTAAATTGTTATATAATTGACGAGCCACGTGTTCCTCTAGCAATGCAAGCTTGCACATTCTCAATTGATTTTTTTATCCAATGGCATATTCCTATTCCAACTGGACTAAAATAATCTAGACTAGCTTTAAATCTTACAGGTTATTTTTCAATTACACAATTCCTTTCAACAGGAAAGTAATCATTAATTTTTCGGTTTATACTTGATTTTGTATTGCCCAATGATTTCTACTATAAGCGATCCTCTGTTTTACGTATCGCGTCAGATGTTTCTTTCCAAAACTTTCCTTACCCATCTACCATCACTTTCATATCAGATATAGTCAGCACACTTTTAGATCAGCTCATTTCGAAAGCTATGTTGGTAGGTAACTTTGGTGCTATTTATTGAAATAAAAAAAAAGTGTAAACAGTCACCGTAGCCATAGTATAATCAAACAAGTAGGTTATCTTCATAGATACGCACCGCGTTCGGTTTGTATGTGTGCGCGCCCGTACCATCCACACACACTGACAGAATTTATCGCTGCCAAAGGAACGCCAGTCGTACCGCACGCGTCCATGCACGCACCGCCGCCGCTGCGCTCCCGCTCGTAATAATTTGTACGTGTACCTACCTACTTTAACTACAAATTCGTAAAGATGGCTAAAAAGTAAAAATATATTTTTTTGTATCAAATGTGTAAGTTTGTTATAAAATCACAAATTTCCTACAGAAAAAAGTACTTTTAATGCCTATCATTTTAGGCTACTGTAAAAATATTGTGTTTCTGAATATAAAGATTATAATTTTGATACGTGTAGTAAATGAAAAAGAAAAAAAAATGGGTGCGTATTCCGCGCCCACACTGTTAGTAGCGGTTCGACATCCGCCGGTCCTTCCGCGGTCTCTTAGTAAGCTGGCGAACTTACTTACGCACAGTAACACAACAATGCTCCCAGAGTTATTATTTAGCTGCGGTCTAAATTAGAGGTGCTTCCCCAGACCTATAATTTAGAACAAAATATCCTACTATACCCCATCAATACAGAAAAAAAATTGAGAAGGCGCTACACAGCACGACCTCCTGCCCTCTTTTAATATAATACCTAGTCCGGACTTAAGTTCTGTAACAAATGAATATGCATTTATTTTTTTACGACATGTACAAATTTTTAGGGATGTCTTAGCCAATAATAAAATTTAATTCTATTCGAAATGGCCACCTTTGACTTTGATACAGGTCTTTAATCTGTCCGGCCACGAATCTATGGATTTACGCCCTGTTTACATGGCAAATTTAGCCACCGCTTGCTTCAGAGATTTCCTAAGAGTCTAAAACGGACCATAATTTGTAGTCTAAGGGGTTCACATCTGGGTTAGACGAGGGCCGTCTTCAGCTCATATGAGGTCCGAAACGTTGGTTTCGAGTGAGGCTTAGGTAGTTCATGCCTTATGACCAGATGCAGAGTCCTGCTGGAAAGTTCACGGTACATTTTTAAAAAGTGAATTGCTGAGAGGTCTCACAACATGATTCCAGACAGTCTCTTGATACACTTTGGCTGTAGTCTTCACTCCTTTTTTCACAAAAATGAAAAACAGACGCAAGACGATGACCACGTTGTACCTTTCCGACCACTTGGGCGGTTTCTTTAGAACTGTATGCTTACTCTTTGTCATTTTTTCATTCTCTTCAACTGTAGTGATTGATTTGGGGCATGTCCTGTATATCGACGATAAGCGACGAGCTTCAGGATTTTTTTTATGCTACAGAGTTCTAGCGGGAATCTTCATTTCTCGCGATAAGTTTTTTGGGTCCTAATGGGGTTTCGACGAATTTTGGGTGATCTTTTAAGGTCTTCAACAGAGGAAGTGTTAGTATACGATAAACGAACTGGCTGATACCAAGCTTTTGAAGTGTCGTGAATATGACCGACGGCTCCATAACCACTTTGTGCAAGCCATTCACTGCAATCCTATTTTCTTTAACACACAATTCCATATTGTAATGATAATGAACGCGAAAAAAATATTTATAACGGCGGGAAATCGAAAGAAGTTTCTAACATAATAATCGCGTTCCAAATTCAAAATATTTTATGGCCAGACTAGTTATATAGATAGTTATATATCTCTTCCAAAATCTTAAATACAAAATATAAACCTAATACAAATGTAATACATGTGTAAAGTACAATCGTTGGTAATACCAAAAATACGTTAATATTACAGTTAGAAAAAAAGAACTACCGAAATATACCTACCGTCTTATGAAATCAACTTACTAACGGTAACGGTGGGTAAATGGAATTGCTGTTAATCATCAAGAAATTTAGACATTTCCTGGCGACTGTCGACTCCCATCAACATACTTGCTTGATTATACTATAGCAGAGAGTTGACGATGGATAGCCTATTAGCCGTCTGGTTTCTAATACCACTGAATTAATGTCTTCGGATATAATAATATGTAGATATATGTAATTGTCACTTGCTGGGTGCTAAAGGAAAACACCGTGAGTAAATCTGCACGTACAAGATATTGCGTATGTATTTTAATTAATGCTTGCGTTATTCTCTAAAATTAATTTACGGTTCGTTACATTTTTGTCTTGTTATCCCTAGAAATAAATAATTATTGTATGTTTGTATTTAAGTCGGCAGATTAAAGAAAACCCACTTTTCACTGAAAAAGTTCATGAAATAATGTTATCTAACGAAACAGCTAAGCCGGCTATAGCGTTCACAGCTTAAGCTGTAGAACACAAGTGCATTACACAAACAGCACTCTAGCTCGATATTGGCTCACTCCTGGTTTGAATCGCGCCAAACACAGACTGCAGTTAATATAATAGAGCAGTATATCAACTAGTGCACTTAACCCTTTTCGGGCATAATTTTCAATGCTAGAATTAGAAGTATTAGGGTCGTTACTACGTCGATAGCAGGTCATTTATACAGTACGTAACGTAAATAGTGACAATTTATTTTGAATACCTCTGGCTATGACTAAAAGTCAGTTCAGTTTGCTTATAGCGTCTTTTTCGAATTGCAAATTGTTCAATTGGAATCTCGTACTGTTCCATGTCCTTGTGAGTGCAAAAAATTCGGACGTTTCTTTAAAGTTATCCTACTGTTTTATATTTTTCTACTATACAAAGAAACTGTTCGCTAGCACGTTCAGTTGTTTCTATGCTTAAGAAATATTCGTGCAAGGGTATTTCTTAGAGCAACTGATTTAACGGTAAATTGCTACTACTTAAGGGGTATCAATCGTACATTACCATTTTTTATACTTTTGCTGAGTGGATATCGAAAATAGAGCCTACCTGAAATAAAGTGATATACGATTTATTATTATTTATTTCGACATAAAACAGTACAAGTCTTATCTATACAGATAAATAAAATTGGAGTGTCTGTTTGTAATATTAAACTAACCGCTTTTTATTAAATGCACATGGATGTATACACGGTACATATACCAAAAATTTTTTTTTTACAATTTTTGTCTGTCTGTCTGTCTGTTTATTCCGGCTAATCTCTGAAACGGCTAGACCGATTTTGACGCGACTTTCACGGGCAGATAGCTGATGTAATAAGGAGTAACTTTAGCTACTTTTATTTTAGAAATTTTTAATAATATAATTAAATAATAAAAAAATACCTATTCCGCGTGGACGAAGTCGCTAGTATTATAATATAAGACTTATATTGTTTTAGTATATTAATATTTTTTGGTGTAATCTACCTAACATTGTCGTTATTTGCTATCCGTCTCACTTTGGATTTTTTATTATTTTATATTATCAGAGACAGTTTTGTTCGCCTTATGCGTTGTTATAAATTAACTTATCTTTTTGGTTCTTTGTCAACGAATCTTAATGAGGCGTGCGTTGAAAGTTACGAAGACCAAGCCTATATTAAAACAATTAAAAGAGTATTCAATTATGTAACTTTAATTGTGTATGAACACGTCATGTTTTTAAATATTCTTAGGAATAAGTAAATTAGTCTAAGTACTTTATGTAACTAGTTGTTAATAGGGAAAATATATAATGAATAAATAAATGCAATGGCCTACAAACGTTTGTAAAAAAATAGAATTTCTACAACATTGCTTTATTTACATTAACATATAACTAAATTAACGAACCCGGCGACTTATGGTTAACAATGATACTTTAAGACCAAGGCTCATGGGTCCACATTCTACATTGCGTATTTCAACTTTCATGTGGACAAACATATCTGTTTCATACATAAATGATTATTTATAGCTACAGATAAACTGTTAATACGGACAGTGATCGCGCACTGGATAACGAACCGACCTATTAAATCAACTGGTGCCCGGTTCGAATCTTGGTAGTACCACTAAAGCGTATGTACCACTAAATTAATATTTTCAGATTTATGTACATATTAATAGTTTGTCTCGAAGTGCAGGCCACACCGCCAGCTAGCGAGCGAGCAAGCGAGCCGAGCGAGCATCGTTTCACCTCATTTCATATTTCGGTTCACACCGCGAACTACAGAGATAAGCTACATGAGCGACACGAACGACGCGAATGAAATATCTGACGATGCCAGGGATGCTATTAGATCACCTCATTAGCGTAGCTTAGCTATGTAGTTTGCGGTGTGAACCGAAGTAAGAAAAGTGGTGAAACGATGCTCGTTTGCCGCGCCCGCACCTCCACTGCCGCTTTGGCGATCTTTTGGAACTCAAACTCCATTTCCCGCTCGCTCGCCCGTCAGTAGTTTTTGGTGTGAACCCACATAGTATAGCTCGCCAAAGCTTCACTTAGTTTGCATAGTTTCCATCGCCTTGCTTTGCCCGCCACTCGCTCGCTCGCTAGCTAGCGGTGTAAAGGAAAGCGTCGTGGGGAAACCCACACATTCCAGAAATTATATTTTAATAGGCGTGTGACATATCCTCAGAAAGGTCTGGTTTTCCCTCTGGCTTGTAGAGGTATGATGTCAATCACTTCATGTCAAATCCATCCGTCAAAATGTCAAATGCATAGAATTAGGTAGCGGATCGTGCCAAACGATATGGATTCAAAACAGGATAACGCTAAGATAAAGAAGAAGACATAGATAAGAGTATATCATATAAAAATACATTTATCAAAGCTAAGCAAAGATTCATATACAAAACATTTCAAGGAATAGGTATATAAAATTTCAAGAACTGCATTGAATTTTGTGCTTATTTGCAGTGAGTGCAGAACTATGCAAGTACACTCGAATGGTCAAGTGCATTACACAAACATCTCTTCAGTTCGTTATTGGACAGTGTTGGATCGAATCACATAGGTACTGACATTGCATTTCAGAACTATCCAAGTTTATTGTTTTCTTTTACTAGCTTTTTATACATAAAATTGAAATGCAATAGTAAATAAATTATTATATGTTCATTATGATGTAGGGAGTGATGTTCATAAAGAGAGTGAACAGTGTAAGTACAGAGTAATTTAAGTTAATATATAGATTGATAGATAGATAGAGAAAATAAATTTCAAAAAGTACATTTATATATAAATTAACCAATCACAATAGAAATATTATTATATGTTCAGTTCTGCAATAAAACTTACGATTAATATGCTTTCTAATACGTACCTGTAAAAAAATTGTCGAGCCCCCGTGGGCTACTCATTAGCAATGACTGCCAAGGCGTGTGTAATCGATTTTTACACAATATAAATATTTGTGTACATGAACATGTCTGTTTGTTTTGGTCTATGTGTTATGAGAGACATAGGGCGCATTAAAACAGCTCGACAAAGGGGATACCTTCACCTCACAAAATCTGCAGTCAAATAACTACTTACTGCAGGGTTTCTATGTTCCCTCGGAGAGAAGGAATTGCTAGGTTTGCACCGAGAGCTACTCTCGGTGCAAACCTAGCGCGCGAGCGATACTTTTTGTATCGTATGATAATTACGGTAACTACTTTATATCAGGTAGGCCACATGCCTGAGTACCTCTCGACAATTGTTAAAAAGAAATATTCTCAAATTCAGTGCCCTCATTTGTGCAGTACTTATTTTACTTTTATCCTTTCCTTTTGCCGTACCCATTATTCATTATCATACATCGATGTTGGTATTAATACCCTGAACGATAGCAGAGCCAACTTTGCTCAATATATTTTTGCTTGCCAAGACCGAGTATAACGTACCATCGATAGACTTTCTGCTTTTATGCTCCTCTCAATACGTTCCTCAAATTATTTATTTATCGTAAACATAAAACCTAGATAAACAAATTAATTTACTTGTTCCATATTTTCATAGCCGATCATTATCTGGCACTCAGTAATAGTTTAATTCCTTTCAAACATCAGATTAGATTAGATTAGATTAACTTTATTTGCATGAATAAGGTACAATTAAATTGATGTCATTAACAATTATACATAGTCCGTTCTTATTCTGCCACTAACAGCAGCGTGCAAATATTACATTGATTATAAACTAAGGAACTGACATTTATTTTGCATTAAATGAGTAAAATTTATGATATAAAACAAATCAAAAACGCATCAATAAAATTAGGATCAATAAGTGCGTACAATATTTTGTGATTAAAATTATAATATGTTATTAAAATAACTTTTAATACTCGTATCATTCATAAATTCATCCACTGAATAATAACATTTGTCCAGTAGCAGCCGGAAGAGGTTTCTTTTAAAGCAGGTTCGATTTTTATCTTTTAAAATTTCAGGCAGGTGGTTATATATTCGTATTGCCGTGCAGTAAGCACCCTTGCTAAACAGAGCTAAGCGCTGTCCCGGTACACATAGCTTATTTTTGTATCTACAACTATGACTTAATGTGGCAATGCGTTTTTCAAATAACGACGGATGCTTGCTAACGAAGATACATAATTCTAATATATAAATGCAAGGTAAAGGAAGTATTTTGTTGAATTTAAATAGTTGTTTACAGCTGTCCATGAAGTGAGCATTAGATATTGCTCTAACACATTTTTTTTTGTACCCTAAATATAACGTCACTTTTCACTGAGTTGCCCCATAGTATAACTCCGTATCGCAAGAGAGACGCCACGTAGCCATGATATGCAAGAAGAGCTGATTCTTTTCCGATGGTCTTTCTTAAACGTCTTATTACAAAGACAAACCTATCAAGTTTGGCACATAATTTCTCTATATGTGGCTTCCAGTTACAATATTTGTCTATAGTTATACCTAGAAACTCTGCATGATCAACATTTTTTATTGTAGAATTATTAAATGAACTTTTAATGTTAAGCGGTTTACTATTGTAAGTCAAAAATTCCATTAAATTTGTTTTATTTAGATTAATACTTAAATTATTTATATTTAACCAATTTACAGTCGTTAGTATTGATTTAGTAATTTTGTTTTCTAATTCGAACTTTTTTTTTGTTTTTTCTTCTATGATAAGAGTAGTGTCGTCAGCGAAAAGAATACAGTTATCATCATGCACCATAGGGAGATCATTTATATATATCATGAATAACAGAGGTCCAAGTACGCTTCCCTGTGGAACCCCAAATTTATTGAGACAATAATTCGATCTATAATTACATAGATATAATTTCTCTATTTTCGATATCTCTACACATTGCCGACGATCATGTAAGTAGGATGAAAGCCAATCATGAGCTTTTCCCCGTATTCCATACCGGTATAATTTCGCAAGTAAGGTTTTATGACATACGCAGTCAAAAGCCCTGCTCATGTCCAGAAAGACAGATACTACACGGTTACCATTGTTAAGACTTTCAGTGACAGCTCTAATAAGGTTAAAACATGCCAGCGTTGTCGAACTGCCTTTTTTGAAGCCAAATTGTTGATTTGATAATAATTCGTCGTCTTCACGTCGTCACGTCGTCACATCGTCACTTTCGTCTTCGTAATTCATCTGGTAACTAGTCATCACTACGGGGTTGCATG
Source organism: Pyralis farinalis (assembly GCA_947507595.1). Lineage (NCBI taxonomy): Eukaryota > Metazoa > Arthropoda > Insecta > Lepidoptera > Pyralidae > Pyralis > Pyralis farinalis. The sequence continues at coordinate 18,776,024 of OX382272.1, forward strand.
CAATCTGATTTGGCAAAGGATACCTTTATTCATATTTTGTATATTCCTGTCGTGGATTTGCAATTGTAGTTTTAACTCTAAGTACTTCAATATTGGATATTTTAAATGGTGGTTTAATGAGTTATAGAATTTCTCGTAGTGTCAACGATTTTAATAGTAAGTAGGAATAGAAAAAATGAAGAACAGATCACAAATTTAACGTACAGGATGATTAATAATATTATACTCATACACACTCGTTTAACCTTCTAATATGAATTTACTATGTATACTCTATGAAATAGAAATTATAAATTTAGTCCCATTACAGTTAAGTAATTTCTAAAATTCATAAACTACAAAGAACAAATTTACTTAAAAACAGATATTAAAACATGGGTCGCACAACACGACAGAGATGTGCAATGTTGCCAGTGTTGTTAATCAGTTTAGGTCTCATTAACATTCGCAGTGAGACCGAAAGTTCCAAGAAAACGTTTACTTTAAATAGTTAATGACTGAACTTTGTCAGACACTGGACCGCATAAAGTTGGCTGAGACGAAGGATGGGAGTTTGTGTTGAGGTATCTACTTTGAGAGTATGCTCTGGGTGTTAACTGGTTCACAAGTGTAAGTAATGTATATGCACTGATACAATATTCAGATTTCTTTTACGTGGCAGGATTTTTTTGGCTAGCTATCTGCGACTTTGTTCGCATGCTACTCGTATATCTGATTATTAGTAACGGTTATTATTTATATACACAGAAGAAGATAAATTTAAACTGGATCGGTTTAGTGTAAGCCGTACAAATCAGTAAGGGTTTCGTTTGTTACTTACACCGGATGTTACGTACACGTTTACGGAATGTGCCAATTAAGTATTATATTTTTCTTCGTCGTTACCCAAACCTGATCTAAATCTGACCCATATAGTCGGATTGCTATTGTACTGTTCATCAACCGCATAAATAGATTCACTTGTGAAGGAAAATTCTATACAATCAAAGTTAGTTATGCGATTGGATTTAATGATGACTTATAGATAAATATCATAGATAAAATATACATACATATATTTTTCTGATTTATAACATAGACCTTCGTCAAATGTGTTAGGCAGAAGTCAATCATTAATGATATATTTATTTTGTTTTCAAGCAAAAGTATGCTAATATAATAACTTATAATAAAAACAAAGCCAATAATCATATTATTTTACAGTTACTTCTTCATGAACGTCTCAATAAGTAATTATCAACAACATTTTTAATATTGTTTCATGATTAATATGCAAGTTTTCAGCAATAAAATCAAAATGCAATTTTGCCAGTCAACAATCAAAATTTTGTCAAGGGTCGCAGGAGTTAGTGCCCCTGGAGCAAGATGAACCGGTATTTACTAGAGGAAAAATCTAAAAATAGGTAAATACCGATATGGGTATACTTTTTTAGAACACGCGATTAGGGGTCGTGGGAAAGATGGTCGTGGTCTCCGCTACGGTTGTCTAGTAGACGCTTTTCCGTTAAGTTGCAAAATGCACGCGGTAGATGGGGATAGGCGAGATGCAGTGGCAGGCTAGGTGCGACAGGCGTAGTTCAGCGGAGCAGGCAGCTCTAGTCCGGTGTGAACAGGTCCGACAGCACTGGGCAGACGTAGTATACCCGTATAGGTGAACCCTGGAACGCACACGTATTAGCAACGACTACCGCCTTGCCTCCCGGTTGCCCTTTCGGCTTCGATGCTAGCCGCGGAGAGTTAAAGCTAAGCATCTAAGATACCAACCACCAAACGAAGCAGGCAACGGAAAGTAAGATGCAGAAAGGTACAGATAGACAAGAATTAGGTACTAGTATTGAATATTGGTACATATTTGCAAGGTGAATTTAGTTCTGGTTGTCGCTCGAAGAGCTTAATTACGTTATTATGTTTTAAAACAAGAAAAAAACAATTGAAACACATAATCCTCCTTAGTGAGGCCAAGTCGGTTAAGTGGTAAGGAATACCTTTACGAAATTAACAATATAATAAAAAACCTAACACCCCCTCGCTAGTCGCAGTCGCTTAACAAAAAAAATATGGTTGTTCCTGTCAGTACTGGCAACAAAAATCGGTTTGAAGAACCGTTAACCCATTCACATTAATTATGTACTCGACAGATTCAAATTATGTTGTAATAGTTAAATCTACACAATATTTTAAGGCACTAACACTACGAGTACCTACCGTAGGCGTTAACTAATAATACAAAAATGTAGCAACGAAGCTGTAAAGAAGTATTAGTTTTATGCAGATAAGCTCAGAAGTAGATACATACCCAATATGTAGATATTGAGGTTTATATTTCAATCACTGCACTGAGATGGCACTCGTAGTATTAATAGTGATAGTTGTATTCGACTTTTAATATATTAAACTTTTTATATAATCACCACAGATAGCATTTTACATAATCACGACAGTTCGTGACCAGCTTAGGGTAAATCCGAGGAAGAAAATGGATATTCCATCGCCATTTTGAACGAACTATTCGAACGAAATCGATCAGGACTGAGTTAAGGAGCGAAAGGCAGAACCCTCTAGATTCGAGATTTAAAAATGTAGTCAACCGTAATTCCAGAAGATTCTAATATGTATGTAGAATCTAAATTAAGAATTATTTTACAGCTGAATATTAGAATTATATTTTTTTTTTGGTAATTTGGTGAATTTTAATTACTAAAAAGTATTAGATTTAACTCGTCGTAGCGACAACTTGCGGTAGATAGCACGGACTTATAATACAAGATGTGCGTTACACCGACTAGATGGCGTTAGCTGCGACGTTTCAAGGCCAGATTTGAATGAGTTCAGGTCTGTTTACGTTTGTTTACCAATTATATTGATTAGAAGATTTTTATTTTTGGAACTGGGATTTCTTTGTAGCTTGTAACAGATAAATCGTTACACAAGCGAAAAAAACATAGTGATAGGTAGTGTTAGAACATAAAGCCCTTAGCGCTATGCTGATTTGCGTAATTTATAAATTCTTTAGAGAATAACATCAAATTTATACTACAAAATAATCACATTGTAGGTATTTTCTAATGAACTAAATTTATATTTTTTTTTAAATTGTTGGACGAAGTGCTAGAGGATATTAGGAGTATATCTCATTTTCTTTTCAATAATAACATATATCTACCTCGAAATAAGCCTCCGTCTTATGGGTACATCGTAATCCTTAATTGATCTTGATATTTTCTTCCTATCCCAGAAACTTATTATTTTACGAAACAATTCGATTTCGATTATTCGATTATTTGATTTTTGCTTCTGCCAACAATTAGTTTATGCCCGCAGCTACCAAAGTAACATGATTAGAGTTGCCATGGCGGCAACAGAATTCAACTATTAACGGTAGTGAATGGGTGCCTATAGTCTAGTTTTATAATTAATCTGTAGAGTGAGAGAGTAGTGGGAGAAATACATAAAGTTGTGTAGATTGTATTCATGAATAACGTAATCATTATCAGAACTAGATAACTCACCTTTGAAGAATTACAAAGTGCATTTTTCGTTTTACAAACGATTTAATCTTCCTAACTTGCCCTAAGGCAAAACTATGTTTCTTTGAAAGTTTAGAACCGAACACAATAAATTAAGTCAGTAAATATAACTTCGTGTGTGGCAAAGTTTCTGTGTACCCTTAGTTGCCAGTCGCGTGTAATTTGGCCTGCTTTGGATGCGAGCAACTCGCCTTATTTCTTGTTTGTACAAACTCTGAAGTCGCCAAGTTTGACCAAACCATTGAAAGTCGATAAGTACTGTTTGTATATGGAGCAATACATGATATTATACACATTGTATTCAAATAAGTGTACACATATATCCTTGAATCGTTTTCCGAGGTTTCGTAGTAAATCAATCCTTATAGTTTAAGATGTCCATGTATCTGCTTGTCGAGTACTCATCTGTGTTGTGTGTTTACAAAATATGGAGACTCTGGTGACATCACACACTTGGAAAAATGTAGGTACTATTTGGAGATCAAATGTATTGCGTGACGACCGCTTCAAAATATATCATTTTAAAAGAGAACACGCCTAAATATTAGGGGTTAAAGTATGAAATTGCCAATTTATACTGAAAAATTAAAACGCGTTTTTTTCTAAGATGTAGCATATTTATTTAATCAAAATATTTACCCTCATTACCAATACATTGCTGCCATCTAATCGGAAGTTAACTCTGGCGATCTAAATTCGACAAACTGTGTGAAGGCATTTTGTACTGCATTCTGGGAAGAAAATTTTTTACCACGTAGAAAATTGTCCAAATCATGAAAAAATGGTAGTTGGAGTAAGGTCTAGCGAGTACGGAGGATGACATATGGTTTCTAACTGCAGCTCCTGTAGAGTTATAACGGTTTCTCGTGCAGTGTGAGGTCTTTCGTTATCATGGAGCAATAATGGTGAAGATCGATTCACAAGTCGCGGCTGTTCCACTGCCAGTTTCGCCATCATTGTTCGAAGTTCGGCACAGTAATTGCTTGACCAGACCAGAAGAAGCTATAGCGAATAACGCCACGAAGAGACCCCCAAACAGTTACCATTACCTTTTTATTGGTAAGCTTTACTTCAGGGCACTGTTTGCGGCGTTTATCCTGGGGTCCGCCATTACATTTTTCGCTTACGGTTATCGTAAAGGATCTACTTTTCATTACATATGATAATTCGATCCAACATTCGTTCATTTCTGCACCGATTCAACAAGGCAACACAAGTTTGAACATGCGTTTCTTTCTGCAGATCAGTCAAATCATGAGGCGCCCCTTTTTCATATTTTGTTGCATTATTGATTTGATGCAAATGAGTCAATATTGTAGGTAAGGTAACGTGAAACCATGCCGCTAATTCCTGGATTGTTTGACTCGGATCGGCTACCACCATCTCCTTCAATTCAGCATTATTCACCTGTGTGGGCGGTTTTCCACGTGGTTCGTTCTTCAAGTCGAAGTTTCCAATACGATTTAAACCAAAAACGCACGGTGCATTCATTAGCAGCCTCCTCTCCAAACGCAGCATTGGTATTGCGAGCCGTTTCTGCCGCGTTAGTTCCACGTCGGAACTCATATTCAAAAATTACTCGGATTTCCGAATTATCTATCTTTCCCGTCTAATCCCGCTGAATAAAAAAAAACTGAAATTCGAAAATCAAATGTTATACATTTTTAAAAAGAAAAATCTCATAGGTGTTATGTGAAAAAAGTTTCACTCGAAAATCTCACTCCATGAAGGTTTAATGTCAATTCGAAGTTTCTATTACTATAAAACGGCAATTTCATACGTTAAGCTCTATTATTATTATTTAGACGAGCTCGGTGGATTAGTCGCGAAAGACGCGACTTTGATGCCAACGCTCGTGGGTTCGATTCCCACAAGGCAAACATTTGTGTGCATGAACATGTCTGTTTGTCTTGGTCTGGATGTTTTTAGAGAGGTAAGACGCATCAAAGCAGCCCGTCTGGGAAAGTACCTTTACCTCACAGAAAACCGCAACCGCAGCAAAAACTAAATAACATGCAATTTGATCTAACCTGCTTTGTGTGCTTCCGCGACCAATTAGTTCATGCGGCCTAGCGCCGGCCGGCACCGACCCACTACCGTTAGTAGATGAAACATGCCGACGCTGCCATGGCTGCTGAGGTCGTCCGCCATCTGGAACAAAAACCGCATGCCCCCACCACCGTCGCTGCCACGACTGGCCTGGACGTGGCTGCGACACGTGTTTCGCCTCTCCACGAGGCATCCTCAAGCGCTATAAACATTACTCGTTAGAATAACATGCTACAAGTAACAAATCCATCGTAGTGCCATCCCTTATATTGAATTGAGGGTGGGGGTGGGTGGTGTGAGTGAAAAGATATATAATAGGGGGAGTTGTTAAGGTCAGTCTGTTTGTTCATGAGAGTAATTTTAGAATTTTTATGTTTAATAATTTCTAATTATTCCCTAATATTTAGTTTTAAACTTTTGTCTATGGTGTGTAAGATTTGATATGTATTAGTGGGGGGTAAATGATGTCCTTTGTTTATGAGATGTTCGGCGTAGTGCGACCTTTCTGGGCGATTATTTTTATATTACGTGTTCGTGAAATCGTGTTTGAAAATTACGACCAGTTTGACCGATAACTATTTAACCTATTAACTAAATGAGTTTGAAATTATTGATCCTTGGTTAATGCTCTTGTATTGAGTTATCTGAATTTGACAATGAACTTTAAATTGCAATCTTATGGATAGATCTACGATGTAGATCGTGTAAAGATTAGCATATCGTCGACCGTAATTTCAATTGTCGTAAAGGACAAAATACGAAAATCGTTTTTTTTTTTTACTTTCCGTACTAAATTTAAAATTCTCTATCGAATGGTATAACTGAAATGTTGATATCTTGCAGAATTTGTCCGTTAAAACCGTAAAAAGTATGGGACTATAATTACGCAAATAAAAATAAAAATTAGAGTAAATTGGATAGTTTGTAGTTAAATAACCTAAAAATCTAGATACACTTTCAAAGGAAACATACAGGAACACACATAAACAGGAACATGATCATAATTGATGAACAATTTAACAAGTTATAGCTATTTAAAAAGCAGCATATTTCGCAACTACTGAAAGGTAGTGGTTTGTCCCTAACGCCAATTGAAATTACTGTCGACGATGTGCGCATGGTATAAGTTATTTACATGTAGACTGTTGATACAGAATAAGCAACAGTACTTCATGCTTTTAGGACTTATATCTTTTTTCTTTAATGTACGATTATGAAAACTTTTTACGAGGAAAAGAAACTAAAACTGTGAAGGAAGGACGAATGGGCCAGATTGAAATGCTTAAAGATTGCAACTAACGAACAACATGGATACTAATAAAATTAGAAAAAAAATTATAAATTATTACGTGCAGGCAAACCGCGAAGTACTCAACTGCTAGTGCAATTAAACTGCTATATTTTTGTACTATAACATAAATCCATAATCTAAATAATAGGTCCAAATCCAAAATTTGTTGTATCCAACAATAGTTTCTAAATTTGAAAATGTTACGTATTATAACACTCAACACAATAATTATGTTGTAATACGTAACGTAACACGCTGTATCATTGGCGTATATAATAAAGTTTCGCAAAGAGCAATAAAATGTGAGTAGCATTTCTGCAACTGTTTACTGCTCACCTGGGAAATTAATTACAAAAATCTCTAGCGCTTCACCCCTACTTCTGTGTCCGCCCGTTCGACTCAAAGACAATTCTTCTTTGTGTAAAATGTAAGAGTTAATTTGAATACCAACTTTAACTAAGGAATTGGTTCGTATAAATGTACCGTGTAAAGTCAGTAAATAGTCACACCGATGAAGAATTTTTAATTAAAGTTGTGAATGCTCTGTTAATCGAGCTTTGTATAAGGAAAATGAATTTATTTGCTTTTCAAATAAAGCTTACAGGCAATTTTAATGAAATAATAACGTTGCTTTAGTAAAGAATCTGTTATGTCACGTGCCATATCATACTATTCTTTCGAAGTAACTTCAGTGGTACGGAAAGAAAAATCTTTAACCAATTGAACAATTGATAGATCATACCCTTACGACTTTCATATTTCTTAACATTAAACAAAACTAGAGTAGGTTTACGTTCTATAACCAAGCGTTTTACCCACAAAAAGCCGTAAGTTTAAATAAGATTCAGTTCATCCCACAAATTATAAAGTATATTCATTTGTATGTAAAAGAGCATGTGAGGCGTTTGGCAAGCAAGCGTACAGTCTACGTGATGTTAAGCCGTTACCGTAACCTATGGAGATTTGCAACACTAGGGGTGTCACTGTTGCGTTATCGATCCTGTAAAATCTCTCTTTCTGCGTACCTTGTTAGATACCTGACGTAAAGATATATATTATATATTATGTCGTGCTTGCGTTTTAAATAACTCCTCTTTAGCCCCGTCTAATACTAAACCATGAAGTATAGTACAAACTATTAATTGATCTGTGGTGCCCCTATTAGGGCACGAAACTCCTTACTTATGAGTATATACCTTACGAGTATGTACCTAAGTAGGCAACGTTACTATACATTCCCCATAGATGAACTGCACATTACTGGGTATCGTTAATTACAAATCCGGGCAAAATAATCGGAATAATTTCGTATAATCCTGTCAAATGCTGTCTCAATCCACAAAACCACAGAAAACATTCTAGTCCATAGACAGATGCTTCTCCACAATATTGTGAAGTGAAAGATCTTGATCCGTACAGCCCCTGCTATTTCGAAATTCATCCTGTATTTTTCAAAGCATTAAATAGGATTTTACCATCATTCTCCTTTCCATAATCTGATGCTCCTATAGTTGGCGCAGTCCAGGTGTGATCCCTTGCTTTTATACAAGGGCTCGATGACTGCATTTCTAATCAGTTGGGATCCTTCCGGCTTTCCAGCGTAAATTGTTCAAAAAGTAGAACACGTCCCTAACCTAGGTGGCACAAAGTTTTACCATTTTAACTATACCATATCGATTCCCGCTGAAACCATTGTTTTGTTCTAACAGACAGTATAGGTACAAAGTTTTAAGTCACTAACTTTAAAAAATATTTCTACTCCATAGAAACAGTCAACCCCCTTTTCAGCTCCTTAGGGGTCGAATTTCAAAAAAATCTTTTATTATCTCTCATGAGCACTACAAAACTAATCTCTATGCAAAATTTCAGCCTTCTAAGTTCAAGGGTGTGGCCTGGGCATTGATGAGTCAGTGAATTAGTCAGGAACTCTATTTTTATTAATATAGATTTCAACATATATAACATTACACTAGATATCAGAAGATATTAGTGTTATATTAACACTAACACTAATATCTTCTGATGAATATAACAGATATTTAGAGTACAGTTATGTACTGAAAGTTAGCAATTTAAATAAAGTTCAACGCAACTTCAATGAAATCGTTACTTTAGCAAAGTTATATGAGAACAATAGAATACTAACTGCGCAAAAATAAAAATAAACTTCATAATTAAAAATTATAAAAACTTTCAAACTGAAGTCGTAATTTCACTCGACTTATATGGAATCAATCATACGGGGTTACGGGTTTTCTAATATTATATAAAATATTTTTCGATATTGTATCACAATATCGCTTTATATACGCTGTAACTAAACCGATAGAACCAATAGAATAAAAAGGACTTTTATTAAGATGTATAAAGTAAACGGAACTCTGTGTGTATTCGTTTATAATTTTAAGACATATTCATGTAAAAATTCGTAATCCTAAATTCGTGCTCAAATTGAATTAGCCGATAGAACGATAAAAATACGATAAAAAATATAAAAAGATAGTTGATCTATGATATGTATGACTTCTATTCTATAACTTCACGCCAAATCCCTTACGGGGTAGGCAGAGAGAACCGAGCGCCACGCGACTCGATCCTTACATACCTCACTCGCTTCTTTCACATTCATTGCTCTTTTCATGCACGCTCGCCGGTTTCTAGGGCTCCTGACATCACCTTCTGATAGAATACGACCAATCTGATCATGATAGGTAAGTCTTGGCCTTCCTCGGCTCCTACATCCTTCCACTTTTGCATTGTATATCTGCTTCGTCATTCTTTCATCCTGCATTCTTTCTACATGTCCGAACCAACGGAGCATGCCTCTTCTTATTTTAACACCGACGCTCTCTTTCAGACCAACTCTGCTTCTAACCTCATCATTGCGGATACGGTCTGCAAGCGTTACACCACAGATTTTGCGCAACGCTCGCATTTCAACCGCGTTTATCCTACTTTCATGCTCTCTCTGCCATATATCTGTATATCTGTTAACGAACATCTGTCTATTTTATAATATCCTATTATATTCGTTTTGTCGGTTTCTGTCATATATATAGATAGTCAGGCAGACGGACGCGTAAGTTACAAGAGATCTTGTATACCTTATGTCTCATCTACCAATATATGCTATTACTCGGTATAACCGAAGCTACAACATAGGGAAGCATACAAGCATACGAACCACCTGATGAAAAATGTTTATAGTAGTCTATGTACGCTTGCAATACATTAAGTATCGCTTGCGCAATGCAACATTTGTAGCTAACACATCAATTTATTAGGAGCTTACTCGATCTCACTCGTTAGAACACTTATATAACCCAATATATAACAATAACCCTTCAAGGATTTGGCTGCAGTTTTCTGTGAGGTGGAGGTACACAAGCCGGACTCTATGATACGCCCTTCCCCTGTAAAAAAAATGTTTATTACCATACATACAAACAGTTACCTTCTGAGGCACGGAATCCAAAAAGTTAGATCGACATAAATAAACCTATATATCTTCATTTTACTCCTTTGCGTCAGTAGAACCGCAGCTTAAATTTAATAAAATTATTCCAATACCTCGTTAAGGAGACTCTCGCCTGCTAGTGCGTATTCCATAAAGCTCTTGTACTGAATATTCGAATCCATAACAAGCATCAATGAATGTCGAGCGATTTGCTCCGTCGATATCAATGGTTCTCAGAACTTTTCATCAATAACACTTAACCAATTATTCATTGAAATGATATCCGCAATGAATGCTTGGAATTGATATTTATGATAAATTAAATATATTTAATAATAATTTTGTAAATAAGCCTGAGTTGGATTACAGATTATTAATAATTGATTTGCATCTTTGATTTGGATATTTTATTTATATTTGCGTTGGATATGAAATATTTTGTTTATTAAACTTATTTAGTTCCATACCCAAAGGTTACCAATGTAACCTCAATACTACGCCGACTGTGACTCAGTCTGTCTATTTGTTCTAATTTTTAAAAGGCAGTATCCGTTGACTTGTTTCTGCCCAGCGAATTAAAATAATTCAAATCTGTTAGGTGGTTTTCATTATCAAGATGATTGTCGAGTAATAAAAATATTAGAAACTAAGCAGGAACGAGGGTCCCTGCAGTAACCATATGCTCACGGTGGTACTTACCATAGCTTATCGTACATCATTCTTCACGGCTAATCGCCTGCTACCTGTAAATACATAAAGCAAATACATTTTAGTACAAATTTTGAAAACTTTCCATACAAACAGTACTTTTTCGCAACAAACTAGTCTTCATTTTGTGTTTCTGTGCTCGGAGGTTCTTAAAACGCTCCGTGAAGTAGCCTATAGATTCAGTATACAACCTAGCGTACGGAGAACCACTTTGAAGTGTGTTTTTGGTACTTTTCCTCTGTTTTATTGCTGTTTTTCGACAATTTTTGCGTATTGACTCGATTTTTGCGTCCATACCTTGTCTTTTAGCGCCGTTCGTCGGTGCTAACCTCACACTGCATCGGTTCTCGTCATCCTAAGTAGATTCCGATCAAAAAATCGTTAAAAACACGCAAATCCAATAATAATACCTACGTACCGAGGTTACTTGGTCGGGCGAATTACATAGGCAAATCATCTATTTGGCTATTTGTTGTGGTACTTACCATAGCTTATCGTACATCATTCTTCACGGCTAATCGCCTGCTACCTGTAAATACATAAAGCAAATACATTTTAGTACAAATTTTGAAAACTTTCCATACAAACAGTACTTTTTCGCAACAAACTAGTCTTCATTTTGTGTTTCTGTGCTCGGAGGTTCTTAAAACGCTCCGTGAAGTAGCCTATAGATAGATTCAGTATACAACCTAGCGTACGGAGAACCACTTTGAAGTGTGTTTTTGGTACTTTTCCTCTGTTTTATTGCTGTTTTTCGACAATTTTTGCGTATTGACTCGATTTTTGCGTCCATACCTTGTCTTTTAGCGCCGTTCGTCGGTGCTAACCTCACACTGCATCGGTTCTCGTCATCCTAAGTAGATTCCGATCAAAAAATCGCCCCCCCACCCGCCCTTTATTGACTTAGGAATAGAAACCAGGGCAGTACCTGTACGTAAACAGACGACAGACCTGGCCCCTTTACAGCCCAAGATTTATTTTAATTAGTTTTAAGTGATTTTATTTAATTTATAGTATACAAAATTGGACTTATACAGACACGGCCTCTATACAGCCCAGGCTTTTATTTTAATTGTATTTTGCTTTTATTTTTATATTTTTATTTTTATATTATTTAATTTATATAAATTATATTTAGATTAAATAGACGCGGCCTCTATACAGCCCAAGCTGTTATCTTAATTATTTTATTTTTATTTAATTGACACGCACCCCTGCAACATGTACAGAACGCCGGTGAAACAAGGGGACGCCCGGGACGCGGCCTCCCTGACCCCGAAGGAGCGGGCCGAGAATATCTCGGCCACCGATGTTAGGAAGAGTATCGGGGAATGGGAGGCCGGCGTACCGGGTAGTGTTACCCCCGCACAAATAACAGGACCCGCCTTGGCATCGACAACCGTCACCAAGGCGCCCCGGGCCAAGTCTAAACCCACCCAGCCGCACGCCAAGTCGACAAGGACCAGGGTGGAGGAGGCCAGAGCCTGCAGCAACAAGGCCAAATCGGCCCTGTCCGTCTCCAGAAATCTGAAGACGGATATTAAACAGGATGTGCTGCAGGCCCTGGATCGCCTCTACCAACTCGTGAAGGAAGCGGAAGCCGACTTGGTGGGCGGCAGGAAAGGGACTGGGTTGGCGGGGGATGCCTCGACATCGGTCGTGGCATCCGTCGCTAACCTTGTCAAACCCTCGGGGGTGGACAACGGGGCGCAAGAGAAGGCCATATTGGCAAAACTGGAAAGAAACACGGAGCTCCTCGTCCAGAATAACAAGTTGTTGGAAGAGATGAAGGAGAAATTAACGAGACAAGGGAAGGCGATCGAGGGGGCGACATACGCGAGTGTTGTGGCGGCGGGCCAGACCGCGAAACGGGACGCGGAGCCGGCCGCTCTTCACTCCGTAGTCGTCTCCTCGACCGTGGAAACAGAAACGGGGGACGAGGTGCTCCAAAAAATCAGGGAAGCGGTCGATGCCAAGGAGGGATGGGTCAGGGTCGAGCGGGTGCGGAAGGTGAAGGACCGCAGGGTTATAGTAGGATGTAGGGACGAGAAGGAAAGGGATAAGGTGAAGGAGAGATTGGCAGCGACGGGGAGCGGCCTGGTCGTCGAGGACGCGAAGAACAAGGACCCGCTTCTGGTGGTGAGGGACGTGCTGAGCATCCACAGCGATGCAGAGCTCATACGCGCCCTTCGCAACCAGAACCGGGACGTCTTTCGGGGCCTCGACGGCGGGGAGGACCGCGTCGCTGTCAAATATAGTAGGAAGGCGCGAAACCCGCACAACCGCCACGTCGTGCTGAGCGTCTCCCCCGTGATTTGGAGGAGGTCGATAGCGGAGCAGAAGCTGCGTATCGACCTCCAGAGGTGCGTCGTGGAGGACCAGACGCCCCTCGTCCAGTGCACACGCTGCTTGGGGTTCGGACATGGTCGGCGGTTCTGCAAAGAACCCGCCGACCTGTGTAGCCACTGCGGTGGCCCGCACCTCAAGGCGGAGTGCGCGGACGCCAGGGCGGGGGGGACGCCAGCATGCAAGAATTGCACCCGGGCAAAGCTGCCGAACGCGAAACACAATGCGTTCGGCGGCGAATGCCCGGTAAGAAAGAAGTGGGACGGGTTGGCGCGGGCCTCTGTCGCCTATTGCTGAGATTGCCTCGGGGACCACCCGCCAGTATCGAATGGCTCAGGCCAACCTACAGAGAAGCCAGCTAGCAACGCACGAATTGCTGTTGGCGGCAGGTGAGCGCAAAATATCTGTCGCACTGCTGCAGGAGCCCTATGTGGGTCGGGTTGGAAGCGTAAGAGACTATCGTGGAGTGAGAGTCTTCCAGGCACTGGGGAACGGCGAGGGTACTGTAAAGGCGGCAATAGCCGTCTTCGATCACGACCTCGATGTCGTACAGTACCCACAACTCACCACAAACGACATCGTTGTGGTGGGGATCCGGACTAGTGCCTGGAAGATTACACTGGTCTCCTACTACTTCGAACCTGACAAACCCATGGAGCCATACCTGGAGCAGCTTAGACGGGTTGAGCGTGAAACCGGACCTGGAAGGTTGGTCATAGGCGGGGACGCCAACGCGAAGGGTTTCTGGTGGGGCAGCTCCCAAGAGGACTCCAGGGGGGAGATGATGACTGGAGCCTTAGGGGAGCTGGGCCTCCAGATACTTAATTCGGGGGACGTCCCGACATTCGATACCGTTCGAGGCGGGAAGAGGTACAGCAGCCATGTCGACGTGACGGCCTGCTCTGAGGATATGCTGAGCCTGGTGGATGGCTGGCGCGTCTCCGAGGCCCTAACGTCCTCTGACCACAACGGCATTCTATTTGAAATCAACTTGGCACGGGCGAAAGGGGTATCCGTGGCGAGGACCACCAGGATCTTCAACACCAGGAAAGCGGATTGGTGTCAGTTTCGTGAGAAACTGGCAGCAATCATGCGGAGGGACCGCCTGAACGTGGAGAGCGTTGAGGCGGTCCAGGTGGGGGAGGACCTGGAGGTAATCGTGGACGGATATACCCGAGCCATAGCCGAGGCCTGCCAGGCAGCAATGCCCAAAATCAAAGGCGGGGTTTCATTTAGATTGCCGTGGTGGTCGGAGGAACTCGAGGAGCTGAAGAGGCAAACCAACACCAAGCGACGCAGAATTCGAAACGCAGCGCCGGACCGGAGACAAATGGTGGTCAGTTCGTACCTCGAACAGAAGGGCAAATACGAGGCCGCAGTGCGGGATGCCCAGACTGACAGCTGGAGGAAATTTTGCGGGAGGCAAGACAGAGAAGGCGTCTGGGAAGGTATCTATCGGGTCATTGGGAGGGCAACCGAGCGCAAGGAGGATGTACTCCTCCAGGAGGGCGGGAGGCCGTTGGATCACAGGGAGTCTCTCGAGCTGTTGGCGGATACGTTCTATCCTGCCGACAGCGAGTTGGACGACGATACAGATCACCGCGAAATGAGAAATAAGGCCCGCGAGGTAAACGAGCGGGTCGATGATGATCATGACCCGCCGTTTACCATGAGGGAACTCACAGCGGCTGTATCGTCGTTCAACCCGAAGAAGGCTCCCGGTGCCGACGGCCTCACGCCTGACATTTGCGCTCGGGCCATCAACAGTGACCCTGAGTTCTTCCTGGCCCTTCTTAATAAATGTCGAGCCCTCCGCTACTTTCCTCGGCTGTGGAAGGGGGCCCTCGTAATTGTCCTTCGAAAACCAGGCAAGGACTCGTATACCTTGCCCAAATCGTACAGGCCGATTGGGCTTTTGCCTGTCTTGGGCAAGGTATACGAGAAAATGTTGATCGCTCGCCTCAAGCACCACATTCTACCGAGGATTAGTACTCGCCAGTACGGGTTTATGCCACAAAGAGGCACCGAAGACTCCCTCTATAACCTGGTGCAGCACATCCGCGCCAAGCTTGACGAGAGGAGAATGCTCACTCTCGTCTCGCTGGATATAGAGGGAGCCTTCGACAACGCCTGGTGGCCGGCAATAAAACTACGACTGGCTGAGGAAAATTGTCCTCTGGGCTTGAGGAGAGTGATCGACAGCTATCTCAGCGATAGGACGGTCAGAGTTAGGTACGCCGGGGGGGAAACCTTGCGGTCCACCACCAAAGGGTGCGTCCAAGGGTCCATAGGAGGACCGATTTTGTGGAACCTCCTATTGGACCCTCTTCTGCAGCAACTCGACCTTGCGGGGGTGCACTGTCAGGCCTTCGCCGATGACGTCGTGCTGATGTTCGACGGCAACACTGCGCTGGATATAGAGAGACAGGCCAATGCCGCTCTCGAGCATGTGAGGGCGTGGGGTGTCAAAAACCGGTTGAAGTTTGCGCCGCATAAGACCAGCGCTATGCTGGTCACGCGCAAACTTAGGTATGACACTCCGCGGCTTACCATGGGCGGGATAGACATTGGCATGTCTCGGCAGATCAAACTGCTGGGGTTGACGATTGACGCGGGTCTGACGTTCAACGCGCACGTGGCTACTGTCTGTAAAAGGGCAGTGGCCATATACGGGCGCCTTGCGCGTACGGCCCGCGTCAGTTGGGGTCTCAACCCTGAAGTAGTGAAGATCATATATTCAGCCGTAGTGGAACCTACGATATTGTACGCTGCCGCCGCATGGGCTCCAGCGGTCAATAAGCTGGGCATCCAGAAACAGCTCAACAGCGTACAGCGGGGCTTCGCGCAGAAGATCTGCAGAGCCTACCGCACGGTCTCCCTGAACTCCGCACTGCTGCTGGCCGGGGTGCTGCCTCTTGACCTCAGAGTGCGCGAGGTCGCCTCTTTGTACGAGGCCAAGAGGGGGCTACCCCATCCGCTGCTCGGGGACAGGGAGATCGAGCGGATGGCCTCGAAGATCGAGGCCCCGCATCCCGCGGAGCTAGATAGCTTGGAGTTCGGCAGCCTGGTGGACGAGGAACAATGCAGGGCACACTCCAACTTTGCCCTGCGAATTTACACGGACGGCAGCAAGATTGAGGGCCGGGTTGGCGCCGCTGTATCCATATGGAACGGCGGCGCGGAAACCAAGGCCGTCAAGCTTGCTTTGTCGTCCTACTGTACCGTCTACCAGGCGGAACTCCTGGCTATCTGCACGGCGGCCGAGTACGCTTTGAGCTGCGATGGACCCAGTATCGGCATCTTCAGCGACTCCATGGCGGCGCTCCAGGCGGTGGCGAACGTCGAGTCCCCCCATCCCCTGGCGGTGCAAACACGGGACGCTCTTAAACTGTGCAAAAGCCAGGGTAAGAGCGTCTCGCTGTTCTGGATTAAGGCACACGCGGGGTTGGAGGGGAACGAACGCGCCGATGAACTCGCCAGGAGCGCCGCACTGGGGTTGCGGAGACGGCCAGACTACGACCGCTGCCCTGTCTCATTCGTCAAAGGTATGATCCGCAAGGGGACCATTGACGAATGGGACAGGAGATACAAATCGGGAACAACAGCTTCGACAACGAAGATGTTCTTCCCGAGTGCGGCGGCGGCGTACGGCATCGTGGGTAAAATGGTGCCGTCGAGCATCACTACGCAGGTCCTCTCGGGGCATGGTGGGTTCTCCGCGTACTTGCACAGATTCAAGTGCGCGGATGACCCATCCTGCTTCTGCGAGCCCGGCGTGGACCAGACAGTGCAGCACATATTGTTTCGGTGTCCCGCATTCTCCAAACAGAGGTACGATTTGGAGCAGGATTTGGGAATGCGGGTCACCGAAAAATCGGTCTCCGAAATAGTGACGGGGCATAGACCAAAATTTTTAAAATACTGCGTCAGTCTAGCGACGGCTGTCATAGATCGGAACAAGCGGAGCAGCCCCACCTAGGACTAATGTTGCATACCTCGGCTATACTCTGTATAGCCGATGGGATCGCGGTGGCTGGGTGGAGCTGTGACGCTCGCTGACGCCCGTGGCTGGACTGATGCAGTATGGGTAGGGAAGTTGGACATATGAAGATATTTCACCGGCGTTCTAAAACGGGCAAATCAAAAATTTTTGGAAATGTAACTGAAAGATGATGAATGTAAGAATGATTTGTGGAAAATGAAAGAGAGTGTGATGTATGA
Source organism: Pyralis farinalis (assembly GCA_947507595.1). Lineage (NCBI taxonomy): Eukaryota > Metazoa > Arthropoda > Insecta > Lepidoptera > Pyralidae > Pyralis > Pyralis farinalis. Next base: position 18,793,623 of record OX382272.1, read on the forward strand.
ATGTGTTTTATATTTTATATTGAACAGTGATTTTTAAAAAACAAAACAATGTGAATTGAATTATTATATTGTAAAAAGTGCCTTGCCCACGGCAGGGGTGTAAGTAAAAAAAAAAAAAAAAAAAAAAAAAAAAAAAAAAAAAAAAAAAAAAAAAAAAAAAAAAAAAAAAAAACCATATGCTCACATGATTGGAAGTGGTTATCGTAGTCTATGAACCTTATAACGCCAGGTGTATAACTCACGCGTTGCCACTACAGCTGGTCCTCACTCGCAGAAATACAACACCTCACCAGGGAGTTTTATCAGGTCATATATTTCATCTCCTTACTTAGGTTCTATCTTCTGTAAGATGGGCAGTTCCATCTTCTTCAGTCAGTCTGCTTCGATGCATTATCACACAAAAACTACTGATCAATAATTAGTGAAATTTTACACGTTGATAACTTAAATTCTACCTCATTTAGGGCCATCCAATTTTTTTATGTCTAATGTTGCTGTAAAAGCTTGAAAAACTAAATTCAATGCAGGCGGAGCCGTGGTTAGTAGCTAATTCCTTGATATGTACTGTGTTGTTATTTAATTTTCCTATAAATATTTTTCCTAACAATAAAGAATCACTCGTTTTCGATTCAATAACCTCTTCCAACAATATCCTATTCATACAATATTTTCAAAAATACACGGGTAGCAAAGCTGTATGTTTGTTACATATTGTGAATAGAGTTTTATAGTCTATAGACGCTTTTTAGGGTACCGTACCCAAAGGGTAAAACGGAACCCTATTACTGAGGCTCCGCTGTCCGTCCGTCCGTCCGTCTGTCACCAGGCTGTATCTCATGAACCGTGATAGTTAGACAGTTGAAATTTTCACAGATGATGTATTTCTGTTGCCGCTATAACAATAAATACTAAAAAATAGAATAAAATAAATATTTACGGGGGCCCCTATACAACAAACGTGATTTTTTTGCTCATTTTTGCTCGATATTGATAACGGCAACAGGTACACGCTTGAAATATTCACAGAATATTTAGTTATATATTCACTATAAGAATAAATAATTAAATTAAAATAAAACAAATATTTAAGGGGGGCTCCCATACAACAAACGTGTTTTTTTTGCCGTTTTTATAGATAATGGTACGGAACCCTTCGTGCGCGAGTCCGACTCGCACTTGGCCGATTTTTTCATATATTACGCGTTCAAATACTAAGGGTGTCCGGTGGCGAATTATAAAATGTAACAATGAAGAGAATAATAAAAAAACAGTAAATAAAATAAATAAATATAATTCAAGGACGCGGGTTTTTTTAATCTACCTTGTAAATGTCGTCCATCAAGTCGTAAACACTCGTGGAATCTACCAATCGTATTCCGCACAACGCGCTGCAGTAGTGGCGGTTGAATATCATTTTTTCTTCTTGAGCGATATGGTTCTTTAGTTCTAAGATAGTAACTGGATTATTTGACAAACTTGACTCTACAAGTATATCCATCGAAAAAATTCAATGGAGTGAGATCCGGCGATCTTGGTGACCTCGTGATATCTCCGAAACGACTAATCAACTTATCGGGGAAATCGTAGTAGTATCGTAATATCTCTCAGCAGTGTTCGACGTGGCGCCATCTTGCAACCACGTGAGTAAAGTAAAAGAACGCTACGTTCTCAGTGTTGGCATACAATCATCAATAATCATACGCCGAGAGTTATCGTCCTGTCATGTCTATAATGTGAAATGGTGGTACTTCCCCAGTCGGGCTAACCTCGTGCCCTACCTCTCTTGCCCTGTGATTCCATGGATTAATAACGTACACCAAACAGTCGCTTTGGGACTGTGCAGTAACGGAATGTTTCAAATCCGCGTTCTATTATAATAATAATAATATAATAATAAATTTTGTTTATTAACGTCCTTCTTTTTCTTCGCATTATTCAGTTTTCTAATCGATTACGATTGGCGGTGTCCGCTACCTAAGCCTAAGGATTTGGGGAAGACGCTGATTTTTACATGGAGCGACTGCCGTCAGACCTCCATCACCCAGAGGAAAACCAGTTCTTTCTTGGGTTAGGTGACACGTGTTTCGAGAATATAATTTTTTGGACGTGTGGCTTTCCTCGCCCTGTGTTCCTTCACCGCCGAGCAAGTGATAAATATGCACATAAATTCGAAAATACGAATTTAGTTATACATGTGTTATTAATTTTGTTTATTAACGTATTAGTTAAAAATAATGTGCTTCATCACTCCATAAAATAACGTTTACTATATACGTTTACAATATCGCCGAAACATTTTTAGCAAAAAAAAAATACGCATGATGTCCACCCGCACACTGCGATATCAAACAACATAATAACGTACACGCGAACGAATAACCTAACGCATACTCACCTCCCTCCTTCTCTGCTCAACGGTTATAGTAATATTGTAAATTTTATATTCGACATACCCCCAATGTCCGAATTTACCATTGCCAAATTTGATAAATTAACAGAGAGTACTAAGGATTACCCGTTTTTATTTTCACCGTGTGTTTTATCAAAGTGCTTTGTCCAAGTGTAAACCTGACTTCTTCAAATAGTTTGTATTATTCGATTTATATTGATATACCATAATAAAATAGCCGGTAAATGTTGCTGGTAAAATATTACAATCACTGTTTGAACAGCAGTTTTTTTACGTGGAACATACTGAATACAAATTCATTGTGGTGGCCGGCCATTTATAATAGAAAATCTATTACGAAATTTGAAAATGATCCAATGAAATTCAAAATAAATTCTTTTCAAACCAGTTGAGAATGCGCAAGCTTGCATTGCCAGAGGAACACCTGGCTCGTCATCTTCCTTAAGAAATATAATATTGGTTTTTAAACCATTCCTATTCTACTTTATTTACTTTTTGAATCTGAAATAAAAAAAACATTTTTTTTTTAATTTGTCGGCCATTTTGACCATGTTCCAGATATGAGGTTGGTTTTTCAGATATTCCTATTCTACTTTTTTATGCTGAATCCGAATCTGAAGTCAAAATTCGAATATTCGAAAAAAAGCGACAGACACACACAGGCAAACGCACACATAGACAAACATATAGATTTCATATAGGAATTGGATTAAGTACCTATACCTGACAGAAAACCACAGCCAAATAATTCCTATCTCGAACATGGTCAAAATGGCCAACAAATAAAAATAAAAAATTGAATTGTTATATAATTGACGAGCCCGGGTGTTCCTCTGGCAATGCAAGCTTGCGCATTCTTAACTGGTTTTATATATATTATTATTCTGTATTTCGCCAAATGCCAATGTAAGGAGAGAGTCGTTGGATTTTGTACTTGGGTATTTGTGAACCAAACGAACATATAACGTGTATTTCGTAAAATATGTTCTGTAATATAATATGTAAATATTCATACATATGTATTGTATTTCTCGCTCGTTATATTCTATTGTAGATAAAGAACATTTAGAAATATCGTTTTTATCTACAATAGAATATAACATTCCACATTATTGGAAGGCAAGACAAAGCTAATTGACACAGGAACACGTAGAAACGGATGTCACTTAGGAATACTCTAGCAAACCAATCCTTGTTGGAAATGAGAGACGTACGTTTTGGTTTTATTTTTTTATACAACGTCGGGAGTCCTACATATACGGCTCACCTGATGTAAAACGGTTACCGTAGCCTATACCTTCTCGTGATGTGACCTCACTTACACGCAGGAACACAACTACCCTCTAGGGAATTGTTATTTGGCTGCGGTTTTCTGTGAGGTGGCGGTACTTCCCCAGACGGGCTGCTCTGATGCTCCCTCTTAAAATATCCAGACCAAGACAAACAGACATGTTCATGCACACAAATGTTTGTCTTGTGTGTGAAGCGAACCCACGAGCGTTGGTGTCAAAGTCGCGTCATTCATAACTGCGCCACCGAGCTAGTCACGGTGGTTACTTGAATGACTATGTATGTTAATAAATATTATTACATTACAAATTGCAGTTCGAGAATTACAACTTTGATTATAGCAGTACCGTCCAATATCGTTCCTATTATATAAATAATACTTTTTAACCGACTTCAAACAAAAGGAGCAGGTTATCAATTCGGTTGTATTTTTATTTCTTTTATGTTTGTTACCCGAGAACTTCGTCATTTCTAAACCGATTTGTTTTTTATTTATCGAATAGCCTTCAGATGGATCCCATAGAAATTTTATCACAATTGATTTAGTAGTTTGGTTTTTAAATCAAAACAACAAAAAGAAATATGTCATTCAGTGGTGTTTACGGTCACTATTTTTTTGATACCACTAATATGTAAAAAAGCGCACGTGCACCTGATGGCAAGCAGTTACCGTGACCTATGGCCATTTGCACCATTAGGGGTGTTACTAATGCCTCGCCGACCCTGTATAATCCTCTTCACGCCCACTGTGTACGTACTGCAAGCCTCACTTCTTGAAGAGCTCTATGCTGTAATCCGTTGAGAAACCCTCGGCTAAGAGTTTATTCCACAACTTGAGAGTTCTCGAAAGAAATCTGCTCTGGAACCGAACAGTACGCAGTTATCGAGGCTCCAGTTTGTGAAGGCGAACTGCTCGCCGTCGGCATGCAGTGCGGTAGTAAAAACAAGTTGTCGGCATCATATCGAACAATTCTTCAGAACACAACCCCTTGTACAATGGATAGAACACATAAACGTAGGCAATATCTCACCTTAAACTTAAGTGCTCAATACCGTGTGTAACAATTCTCACAGGTCGTCTCTGAATCGAATCACATGGTCCTAACTGGTATCCAGGTGCTCCCGCCCGAAGGTGACTACAGTACTCCATGTGAGGTCTGACTTGAGACTTTCACAATATAAGTCTTTGTCTCGCACTGAAGTGCTGCTTTGCTCTGTAGCATTACCTTCTTCTTCAGGTGACTTCGGTATTGAATATCGCTGGAGATATCGATACAGAGAATCCCAACGCTATCGGCGATGGTAAGAAGTATACGTGTAAAATCAAGGTACTTGGACAATAATATACATTGGTTGTTATTTTTGGAATCGGTGCTAGTGCGCTTGTTGTGTATGTTTGTAATTAGGTTCAATTAGGCATTGGCATATTGTCGCATTAACGTAACTTTAAATATTTTTTTCTAAATTTAAGAAAATTTTCCAAAAAATCTTGACGCTATAATGATAGGTGTTAACGTATCAAATTGCCGTTTTATACTAATAGATACTTTGAATTGACATTAAACCTTCATCATTCAAATCATCATCCACATGATACATTTGAGCCCCGACACGTGAATGGATCTTCACCATTATTGCTCCATGACAACGCAAGACCTCACACTGCACGAGAAACCGTTGTAACTCTACAGGAGCTGCAGTTAACCATACATCGTCCTCCGTACTCGCCGGACTTGGCTCCAACTGACTACCACTTGTTAGTCGTACATAATAACTCAATGCATTTGTTTCATGATTTGGACAATTTTCCACGTGGTAAAATTTTTTCTTACAAAATGCTTACACACAGTTTGTCGAATCTAGATCCCCAGAGTTCTATCGCAAAGGCATATGTAAACTTCCGATTATATGGCAGCAATGTATAGATAATGACGGTAAATATTTTGATTAAATAACTATGATACATCTTAGAAATAAAACGAGTTTTAATTTTTCAACACTTATCGGCAATTTCATACTTTAACCCTTAATATTTGTTTATAGTCATTTAAAGAAATGAAGAAAGAAGTTTTTGGAGTCAGTGTTTTTATTTTTGTAAAAAAAATATATATATATTTCCTACTATAAATGTCAATTAGTCCGAAGTCAAACAAGGGTTATTTGTAACAAACAACAAATAAATTTTTCTTAACTTAGGCGTTATACCGTTTCCTAATTCCTTAGGATTGACTGAGTCGGCTATCTAAGCCTGGGGATTTAGCGAAGATAGTGATTATTACATGAAACAACAGCCGTGACCCCCACAACCTGGAGGGAAATTCAAAACTTTCTTAGGTTAGGTCACACATCTTTTGAATAATCCTTCATCGCCGAGCTATAGATAATTACAAATATGTTCACAAATCCGAAAACACGAATTTAGTGGTACATTTTAGAATTCGAACTGGGGATTAGTTGGTTAATAAGCCGCTTCTTTATCCATTTACACAAAGACATCCACAAAAAGAGGTAGAGCACAGCCCAATCTCGGGAAGTGTCTCACAGAAAATCGCTACCAAATAATAACTTCCTGGAAGGTTAGGTATTTCTGAGAGTAAGGAAGGTTATTAGTTATACCTGAGGAGCTACTGTGTTTGCAATGCGCGAGCGATGTTTCTTGTATTATAAGCATTAATAGGCTACGGTTACCGATTTACTTCTGATCTGTTATATCCTTGTGCACGCCCTAAGTTGTATAAAAAAGAAATACAATGTTAAACTATAAACGATTCCACATCTGACCGCCGATTCCTGACCTAAAAAAGATAGTGCTTTCTTAAATAGCGAAAACACTTCACTTAAATGTATATTTACAACAATAGTTTCATCAATGAATGTTAAAGAAGCGAGTGAGGTATGTAAGGATCGAGTCACGCGGCGCTCGGTTTTCTCTGCCTACCCCGAGAGGGATTTGGCGTGAAGTTATAGATAGATTGATAGATAGTTTCATCAAAATCCTTCGAGTAAGGAAACAAAACAACGAGTCATTCCTCGATTCTTCAACTTATTTTTCTGTCACGAAAACATACCGTTTATCTTCATGATCGGCAATAAAGACGTTTTGTTAAAGCTCTATCGTCAGATCATAACAAACGATTTTATCCCGGATGCGTCTGACAATACGTTAAAATAAATAAAAGCAACATACAGCACTCGATTTCCGACGTCCTGCCGCTTCCGTCCTACTTGGAGGAAGATTTTCCGCCCCACGCTTGTAAAGCAAGAAAATAATGAAATATGTTGCGCGTTCATAGAAATTGTCTATTGTTGTAAAATATTTTTTAATCAAGGTAATGCATAATTCGAATATCTTTGTTATATCGTTGTCTGAATACAGATCACTATCGGCATCGGCTTTTATGTTTGACCAATAACTTAATGCTATATGTTTCATAGAAATACATATTTAGATGCCATTAATAAATTACGTTTATATTCTCAGATGAACGATTCGCTATCGTGATATTGCTAGATATCCTTAAGTAGAATGAATTTTAATAAACTAAAAAAAATGTTAATTTACTACAATAAATTTTATTAATTATAAAAAATATATTTTATTTAATATATACATAAATATATATTTCTTCAAAATCACCCTTTTTGAAGAACAACATGACCAGGCTTCTGCTTCACGCTTCCGGTGTTTCACCGGAGTGGATCACGGAATTGAATAGCTTCTGAAGGACTACAAGTATCGGCTTTCCGCTCGCTTTCAGAAGCTCCGCCGTAATTCCGTCCTCACAACAGCTTAAAATTTTTTAAGCTGTTTGAGTGCCATAGCACATAAAATACAATCAATGGAATAAATATTGATTTATATATTAGTGGTTTTATGCAGAATTACAAAACTGCATTAATTAAAATAATCAGACCCTCTATTAGTTCACTTATATAAAAACCTTGATTTAGTGTGTAACTAGTGAAGATTTTTTGTTATTTCTGTCTCTTTTCGTTTCAGATCTCTCTTGACTATTCAAAAGTTAACAGATTATAAATTCAACTTTATTTACAAATACCCTTATACTGGAAATACTAGGTATATTATTTATCCTAACCAAGTAAGTAAGTTAATATGTTTTAAATATTATTCCAATGCAGTATATATCTGACCCCTAAACACTCTTGTATCCAATTTATAGTCACGTTAGAACCCGTTAATGTGGAAAGGCTTTTAAAATTTGGCCGTTTGCCACAATGACTTATTCAACGAATGCCTACGATTAAATTTTATGGATATATACCCTCATGTTTAAGATTTCCTTAGAATATAAGAGCTAAAATAGCTATGATAAAAATAATGTTTTAGAAGACGACATGCCGGCATCTTTATTGTAAAGAAACAAACATGGGTAAAGAGACAAGCATAGGATCAATTTGCGCACTTAGGCCTTTTTAGACAGAATTACTTTAAATAGTTGCGATACAAGAAGAGTATCTTCCTGCTAGCAACTCCTCAGGAACTAACTGTTAATCTTTGTCACTCACGGGTATACAACTACCCTATAGAGAGTTGTTGCAAATGCAACCACTGGTTTTGTAGAACTAGGCGCAACTGATATAACTGCAAAATTCATAATCAATCAAAATTAATCAATCAATTTGAAAAGTGGAAGTTATTCTACTGCATGTCTACTGTGTCGAAAATGTGATTAACAAGCTATGAGGGCGGGCCTATGGCGCAATACCTGTGAACTTTCCGTTTTTTTTCTTGAAACTCCTCTGCTAACAACCTGTCATAGCAACTTAAATCTTTACACTTTTATCTGCTTTTTCATTTATTTTAAATACTAAGCCTGGGTGGTCCTATATTATAAGTTGATGCAGAACCAGGTTGAACGATACCTGAAAAGCATCTATCACAATACTTACATTTTTTACATTACATACATTTTAATTGCTGGATAATAAGCGCTTCCTCGTTTTTATTTGCATCTATACTGTCATCGGGTGTAAAATAGTCTACAGCCTACCAGGTGATACTTCATATTAGTTTTTGCTTATATCTCTAACTGTGCGAGTCAGTAATTAGAAAGTATGCACAAAAGTAACCTGATTATTTTAAATCTTTTTCTTTCACAGAATATTTTTATTGTCTACGCGTTTATTATTTTTTTTCGTTTTCTATTCGTAAATATATCCCAATTACAGGACCAGTCCAAAAAAGTACCTTTTGTTACAAAATCATTTTAGTGTTTTTTTATGTACGGTTAAAGGTTACCTGCGTACGACCTGCGAATGGTAAGAAGTTACAAAATGCTTTTCGTCTTTTTTAAAGTTAATTTGCCAATAAGCCTAAGTAAGTGGTGAAGCAGTTACCGTCATATAAATCATTCAAAGGCTAAACCCACAGGGGTAGGAAAAACGTCAAGATGGCAGCGATCCGGGATTTGGAACGGAATTTTTGGTAACATTCGTATTTGTATGCAACACAAAAAGCGGGCACGATCTGGCGCGGTATGATGTTGCATACAATCACGAATTTTTCAAAAAAATCCGTCCCAAATCGCTGGCGCTTATCGCTTTTCCCGCCCCTGTGGGTTTTGGATTTTATAGTACATAAGTATACATAATCTCCAAAGCGCGAGCAATTCCTTCTTGCTGCACAATTTATGTTACTAGTAATATCAAGAGCACATAACAACCAGCGGTCTGCCGTAAGGCTTTTTATGTATATCACATCAAGAGGATAGGAATGTCATTTTGATATTTTTTTCATTATAACTGTGTTTACACTATCAAGTTAATAGTATTTTATGTGCGTTGTTTGTACAAATATTTTTATATACCACTAGAGTAACAAAGAAGCGTATGGACTACGTAAAATCGTTTCTTTTGAAAATCATGTGTTTTGAAAATGTATTCAGTAAGTATATGCCGAAGCATATCAATAAAGATGAAAATAGATGACTTGGAACATCTTGACAGTGAGAAACTTAGCATAAAATCGGTACGAAAATCCCTGGCTCTGCTCGGTGTTGAACTGATTTCCGGGCTTTTAAGCCAATTGAGAACATTTCAAAACCTGCTGCCATGAAAACTCGAACGTTATCAAACAACGAGAGAGTTCCTCATAAATTCGGAGAGGCCTTTTGCAGTAATGCCTTTCATATTTCTTCTGAAGCACACTGCGGGTGCCGCTTAAATAAATTACGGCCATCAATAAAAATCTCCGTGAAGATCCCACGACTTATTTAATTTATATTCCATCAGGGCCATATTTATCAAACATCGGCGCGTTTTACTTTGTACAGATTTTCAAGTTGCGATTTGTCTCATTCATTTGGGACGTCCACCATTTTTCAAATCTTAACGTGGTGGTATTTCATAACCTATTCATTATGGTTCTCAGTATATTTGTTATGCAAATGGGTGAATGAAATTAAACCTTACAACTAAATAAATAAAGTGTTATTTAGGTATTGAATAACGTCGACGGCGAGGAAATTAAATTCGGGAAACAAATTCATTTTGTTGTAACAGATGGCCAATATTACAGGCTGTAAAGAATAGTCTAGCCGAGAATATCTATAGGAAAGTGAAAATTCTACATTGGGATATGAACATTATTAATAATTTGATGCAACATTTTAGACCACACAATACGGTTCTATATAAATAAAAGAAAAATGACTCAATACGGTAATTTAATCTGTTAAATTCTTATGAAATCTGACATTAATAATCTGTTAATAATGATACTAATAAAGAAGTTGTTAAAGAAGCGAGTGAGGTATAGGTATAGGTAGGCTCTTCTGCTTACTTTGCAAGGAACCTGGCGTGAAGATATACATATACACATACATACTAATGACTATTTGTTTTATATTTTGTTTAGTATAAATACATTCTAGAAATTCATAAAATGATTAGATATTCTTTTTTAAATAGATTTAAGAGAAAAATAAAGTATATATGTATATAATATAATAATATTAAAATCCTCAGGATGTTCGTTCTGCAATCCGTCAGGCACATAACTGGAAAACTCCAGGACCGTATGGATTGTACAACTTTTGGCTTAAGTGGTTTCGTCATTCACATGCACTTCTAACAGCACAATTCTTAATATCCTATCCTTAAATATCTACCTACTTTCATGACCACCGGAATTACCTTCCTGCTCTATAAGGATGTTAGTACCACGGGAGCAAAAAACTATCGACCCATAACGTGTAACCAATTATGTACAAGCTCCTTACATCCATTCTGACAACTAAAATTACTAAACACAATGATAAACAAGATATTTTGGCCATTGCTCAGAATGAATGTAGGGCTAGTTAGTCCCGTGGTACTAAAGAGCTTCTCCTCATTGATACTACTGTTTGCCAACAGGTCCGTAGGAATAGGAAAAGCATTTCCGCTGCCTGGATTGAATACAAGAAGGCCTTTGATTCGGCGCCCCAGTCTCGGCTGAGACAGGTGTTGGAGTTGTATAAAGTAGATGCAACTCTACGCTCCACGGAGCAGTGGACCACATTACTTTGTCAGCCAGGGGACGGGGATTCTCTTGGGTCTGCGGATTCGATAAGGATTGAATGTGGCATCTTCCAGGGCGACAGTCTGAGCTTGGTATGGTTCTGCCTAGCGCTGAACCCACTTAGTACTTTGTTGGAAGACTCAGGCTGGGTTTCCGACTTAGAGGGGGGTAGGCCATTTCTCACCTGCTGTACATGGATGACTTCAAGTTGTTTGCATTAAAGAACTAGACCTATTGAAATTGCTAAAGGTAACGGAAACTTTAAGCATTTCACAATAGGTATGGAGCTTGGTGTAGACAAATTTAATTTAATTTAATTTATTTTTATTTATTTATCCACCAACAACTTATACAATCTAAATTATACAACATAACATGCATAATAAATGTGTGTAAATGCACAAGTTAATTATAGATAGATATCACACGCTTGTATATAAATATACTTCATAGTTACGCAACTAAGTTTTAAAGTTATATGCTTTTTTTACACAAATATATTAAACACGTGTACATGAAAGGTATCTCAAAATATTGTACTTTAAGCTAGCCGCTGAGTCAGCGTGTATATCTATCAGCATATATGTAAATCAAGGTAGAGTTGTAAATTCCGATAGTTTACAACTCTCGGTGACCATATCCCTCAAATCTCTCTAAAGTCGGAATATACCTTGGTATGTCGGAGTCCTTAGGTATAGCTAACGGGGACATAAAACAATTGGTGACGGTACGATTCTTTTGTCCCCTGACAAAAGTACTGAAAAGTCTCTTGTCACCTGGAAACCAGGTTCGGGCTTTCAACGGCTGGGTTATGTTAATATTTTTTATTTTTTTTATTTTATATATTGGCTCAGCATAGTGGCTCCTCTTCACCTGTTGGTAAGCGAAAAGGGGAGCCCAAATTGCAGCGGCAACTGACAAAGGACTACGGTGTCCTGTCAGTTGACGCTACCATGCTGGCCCCGCAAGGTGCTTCTTCACGCTTCGTTTGAAGGATCCCATGTTGTAGGAAGGAGGAAACACATGTGCAGGCAAGGCGTTCCACTTTTATAATATATTTACAATATCCACGAAATAGGGTGAATGGAGCGTTGGGTAAACTTCTATCCTTTCTTCCTTTCCATTTTTCAAACTTCGTATTGACCATTCAATCTCATCCATAGTTATACCTTCATCGGACGTCGTCAACGTGGAGTGAGCATCAAACTCACTCTCATTGCCAGCGTTCGAGGCATATTCGCTGTGACGAGTGAGGGCTGGGAATAGTGTGAATGGAGCGTTGGGAATAATTCTTAGTAGCAAAAGCTTGAGCCAGAAGGTACAGCTCGTTTTGCACAGCGTAGTGCTGGTCCCAATGCTTACTTACGGAAGCGAGAGCTGGGTATGGTAGAGAGAGCATGAAAGAAGAATAAACGTGGTCAAAATGCGAGCGTTACGCAAAGTTTGTGGCGTAACGCTTGCAGACCGTATTCGCAATGATGATGTTAGAAACAGAGCTGGTTTGAAAGAAAGCGCCGGTGTTAAAATAAGAAGAGGCTTGCTCCGTTGGTTCGGAAATACAGAAAGAATGCAGGTAGAAATAATTACGAAAGAGATATACAACGCGAAAGTAGAAGGATAACCAAATTGATCGTGTTTTATCAGAAGGTGATGTAGTGGTTATGAAGCAGTGAATGCTAAAGAAGCGAGGGGTGTATGTAAAGATCGAGTCATGTTGCGCTCGGCTCTCTCTGCCTATCCCGCAAGGGATTCGGAGTGAAGTTATATAGATCGATCGATTCACGCATTCCAGTTACATACAAGCATATATATAGACATGCTATCTGCTAATTGGCTGACCACCTTCACTAAGACCGCGATGCGGTTTTCATACAAAAGCCCTATTGACACGTGAAATAGAGGCTTCGGTGTGTAGAGCCAGATGGAAGCCACACCAGCATTTATAGGATGGTTTTATCTTGATTACCGTTGTACTTAGCTAAATAGCTATTAAGTTAATTATGTTTATAATACATAATGGATTAGGAAAAGGGATAAAGTTGGTAAGAAGAAGAAGAATATAGTGGTGAAATGAAGGTAAACAAAGCTTAACAATAAATGCTTCATGAAAAATGCAAGTACTCAGGAGTTTAGTGGTAAGTTTGCTCCCTCACAGGAACACGACAACCCTGCAGGAAATTGTTATTTGGCTGCGGCTTTTTGTTACTTCCTCAGTTGAGCTCCTTTAACTTCTTATATACCCTAGCTCTTTTTCGATAGATTACTTATTTATACATCGATGCTTATTTAGTAGGGTAGCTCCACGAGCACCTACTATAAATTGTATTATTCTTTGATGTGATAATTGTATAATACTAGGCATAGTCTGCGACTTTGCTCACGTATCTCGATACTCGGCGGTTATTTACGAAACTAAGAGAAGAATACTTATAATACTCGTAATAATAATAATAAATATACCCCGCAGGGCAGCTTGTGGTGAGCTGTTGGTGCGTAACGACACCACAGGTACCCGAGTTCACCGGAGCGTCGATCAGGGCCTTCGTCTCCGGCGTGTCTTTGTCGGTCGGAGTGGAAAGTCAGGAAGACCCGCAGGACTCTCAGCTCTGGATTGCCTTCATTGGCTGTCCATAGAGGAATCGATAGAGCATATTGCTTTATCAGGTAATATGCTCCAGGGGTGGAAGTGTTAAAGGGCATAACGCCGCGTGTAACTTCGGAGAAAGCGCAGCACACCTCTCGACACCCCTGAGTCACTCACTCTCTGGCATTTTGGGGGTCAATCGAGTGAGTGGCGAGCCACCGCCTGCCGGAAGTAACATCAGATATGAGAGTTGTGGCAGGCGTACGTCCCTCTTCTGTAATAGCCCAGTACTAATAATCCCTGATCTCATTTTAATAGCCTAATAAATTCCAACACATTCGCAATAGTCCCAATACCTGCCGTGACCTGGTTCATGGGTATATTGTCACATTGATATCTCCTGGAGAAGGTCACGGCGGCAATACAACATTACATCAAGCTTCTCAAAGGGGCCTCTAAGCATTGGATCCAAATCCCCGCGCAAGTCTATTAAATGACCGGGATAAACCCATGATATAAGAACTAAATAAATATTATGAAAACAATACTTATAATAAGACAAAAAACAAAGCGTTATCAAAAAGTATATTTCGTGGGCAATGTAAAATACAGGAATCAATGATATATATTATACCTATTTAATTTATTATTATATTTAATAAGCAATAAATCCCTCCAACAAAAATTAAACGACGTTTAGTTAACCCACTTGGGTCGTTGATAAAAACAATAACAGGCAATTTGGATAATGATGACTCTATAAGGTATGAAACGTTAATAAGTAGCATAAAAACTAAACAGGATGCTTTGAAAGAAAAAATAATAATTGTAACCGAAATGGTGAACACCTTTACCTACCAGAAACAACTTTATAGAAATTAAAACAAACTACGGCAAATCAATATGTTCTTAAATTACACGAAGTTAGACCAAAGCATGAATAAAGTTATCCATATTTATACTATATTTTTATACAATTTTCAAACACTTTATATTCAAATAAATGAAATTGAGACCGCAGTTGCGTCCATCTATCAAAATCAAATCAATCACAGTTTTTTGTTTATTCCGTCTCCATGTGAACGCGTGAATATCATTGTGATGGAAGAACGTGTTCGACACAAGGAGGTTTAGTTCCATACATACGTCTAAAAGTAACTTACCAGCATCATTCACTCTCTTATCTCCGTATGGACCAAGCACAGCCTCATGCTGCTTCGCTTAGTTCCAACGCATCCATTTAGATCACCACACATAATTATCCGTTCATTCGCTTCAGCCAAATCCAGAACACCCCTCACAGTCTCCCAAAACTTCTCGAGCTCCTAGGGATCAGCAGAGCTCACCGGAGCATATTTTGATGGAAAACATATATAATAAAACTAGACATCATTTCAAAAATTCAAGATAACTTGCAAAATGCTCTTTAGTCATTATTATTTTAGTTTGACGTATTATAAGACAAGAAGAAGCCTTCAATATTAATCAATAATGTAGGTATCTACCGATGCTTGTTGTTATATTATAAATGAAAATAAAATTAGTAGATTATAAATATACTTTTATATAATTATATATATATATATAATTATATAAAAGTATAAATATATAGGTATAACTTACCTTAAATAAATTAATATGTTGCTATTAATGTGTTGTATTTTTTGTCCCGTAATTACGACAAAAATATCAGCTATTATTGCATCAATAATAATAAATGATTTAGCCATAAAAGGAGCACCTCATGATATGCATGAATCAGTCAGACACATGTGGTGTACATCAAAAATCCAAATAATTATAGCCGACCTTTCTCGGAGCATAAAAGAAAATTTGGGACTCATCTGTCAATTAACAAAACAAAGACAAAAACTTTTTCTTGGTGGCGCAAGAAGTACACACTTAAAAGTTGCTCTGTACATTTTAATTAAATAAAATTAAAGTGATTATTATATTTACTTACAAGTGGTATATAATGTATTGATACATGTCAAATTAAGCCGTCAGCTATAAATCAACACACTTTTAGATATTTCTTCAGGCAAAAAAATTGTAAAACATAACCAAAACACAATAATGGATAACCTTTCTCAGCTTAAAAAGAACATGGATGATATGACGCAAATTTTTTTTTTTTTTTTTTTTAAGTTTACTTTGAAGATGGCCTCATTTGAGGATTCCATGAGTGGCAACGGTCAGTCTAGTGATGCGGTATCCCTGGCGAGGGAGTTCAGCAATTTCAAAAGTTTTATTTGGAAATCAGTCTCAGCCCTTAAGTCTCAATTGGATCTGGTATTAGCCACTTTGGATAGCTTTGAGATGAAGTCTCATTTGTTTGTGCTGTTGCTGCATGGTGTGGCCGAGGCGGATGATGACAACTCCAAGGAGATGATATTGAAACTTTGTCACAAAACACTTAATGTAAACATGGACACATCTTCTCTGTCTACATGTCATCGCTTGGGGAAGCGCAGAATGGCCAACAAGCCACGCCCAGTACTTGTGCGATTTTGCAACCAAGAATTGCGTGATCAAGTCTGGAATGCGAAAAAGCACATGAAGGGTAGTGGCCTAACATTTTCAGAATTCTTAACTAGTAGTAGACATGAGGTATTTGTTGAGGCCCGCAAAATGTTAGGCGTGAAGGGATGCTGGACCAGCGGTGGCAAGATTGTAATTGTGTGTCCTGATGGTTCCCGTCGTAAGATTACTTCGATGGCGGAATTCTTATCATTCAAGACGAACGTGCACAATACTGAAGGTACTGCGACACCTGTACTTTCCCCCATCCCTGTACCCCATGTTAAACCAATTGCCGCTGAAACCTAATTTACTAACAAGATGCGATCTTCCAGAGCCCAAGTTAAGGCGAAAAAGTAATGCTTGATATATAGTGTGTACCATGTTTGTCATAAGGTTGGTAATGTTTGCACATAGTTGTTATCTCTGTTGATTACCGCGTAGTTTCTAATATTCTATAAGCCGTCAATAGTTTGTAGGGTAATCACATTATTACTATATTTGCACAGAGTTACCACTACACTAATTAATAAAATATAAATTTACAATTAGTACATTTGTTGCCAGTGTTGTCACTGACATTTTAAATTCTGTTGCTATTTTAAGGTGGCACTATTAGAGCGCTTAATTCTTTCTTCATTCAGTTGTGGCAGGCAGTTTCAACTTTAGAGTTAATCTGTTTCTGCATTGATTGTTTTTTTTTTAGTCGTTTATCTTTACATTGTTCACATAATCTATAAATAGGTTAAATCTTTCTCCATGATAATATCTAACTAATTTTCTTGTTTAAATATGTAAATACTTGTTCTTTTTTTTGTTTGGTAGAAAAACTTCATAGCTGCCGGCGAAAGCTTGAGGGTAATTTCAAGGTAGAACCATTGACATACATTATTATTACTTTTTATTAATACAATACACAGTTACTTTCGCGTTCTTCGGAAATATCTATTTATTTCAATTAGTTTAATGTCGGATGTATTGTCGGATACTTCGGATTCAGAATACTTTTCCTTCTCTTCATCTTCCTCTCAAGGTTTTACTACTGATGGGAGTGCCGTTTCAGATAATCCTTCACTTAGAGCATCTTTGGATGTTACGTTTACATCCCTAGCAAAAATTTTTAACATCGTTCATAGAAATGCTCAAAGCATTCCTTCCCATTATGTTGATTTACTTGCTGCCTTTGCTTCTAGTAATATTCATGCCGTACTTGTTTCTGAGAGGTTCCTAAAACCCTCTCTCCCCTCCACATTATATTCATTACCAGGTTTTAAGTTAATTCGGAATGATCGTACCTGTGTGAGAACAACACGAGATGGTGTGTCAAGAATGGTGGGCTATGGTGGCGTAGATATTTACCTCCGCAGTGACATTTCTTATGAATTGTTATCCCAATCCCCTCCAGTCTTCCAATCGCCAGAACACTTATTCCTTCAGATAACACTTCATCATTCTAGAGTTTTGTTAGGTGTCTATTACAATCCGTCCCTTCATATAAATTATTTAAACTCGTTTGAAACGCTCTTGGGTGAATTTTCCAATCAATTTGACCATGTTATCATAATGGGTGATTTTAACACGTGCCTTATAAAGAATGATACCCGTGCAAAAAAACTTCTTTCTGTATTACACTCTGTTCCTTCATCACCTTCCTCGTGGTCCTACCCATTTTCCCCATAATGGTCCTCCATCCTCCCTTGACCTAATTATAACCTCGTCTTCTGAGCTGGTTATCATGCGGATCAGTATAATGCACCTGCCTTTTCAGCGCATAATTTAATCTACGCTTCCTTTAAATTACGACCACCCAAGCATAGGCATAAAGTCATGCTTTTACGTAACTTTGCTGCCATAGACAAAAATAAATTAATAAGGGATTTAAGTGCATCAGATTGGGACACCGTTCTTTCTGTACCAGATGTTGACAGTAAACTGAATGCCTTTAATACTATCGTCATAAGTATATACGATAAGCATGCGCCATTATGCTCCGTGAGGGTCAAACATTATCCTGCACCATGGCTTTTCAAATTAAAAAACTTATGGCTCGAAGGGATAGGGCTAAAATTAGACTCCGTCATGACCCAACTCCAACAAATTGAGATTCGTACGTATTGCTACGGAATCGATTTAACAAACTATGTAGGGAGGCTAGATCTAAATATATGCATTCCTCTATTGAAAACTGTCCCCCCAGCAAGCTTTGGAATTTTCCCAAAACAAACACAATTTTTTTTTTTTATATTGTCGGACATATTACACAGCGCCATCTAGCCCCAAAGTAAGCAAAGCTTGTGTTATGGGTACTAGACAACTGATAAACATACGTAAATACATTTTTTAATATATATTTGTAATGGCAGGGAGAAGCTCAGTGCCAGCGGCAATATAGATTCCAGTTCTTTAAATAAGCATTTCTGTGCTTCGCCCGTCATTCTGAATCCCATTAGAAAGTCGTCCACTTTATCGCTACTAAATGCGGCAACATCACAATCCTCTGCTTTGTTTGAACTTGGTGAGATAACATCAGATGAAGTTATTAAATTGATCGGGAGTATTAAATCTAAAGCTGTTAGAAATTATAATATCGGCCTAAGCATGATCGACCCAATAAAGGAAATTATTGCTCCTTTTCTCGCACACATATTTAATTGCTCTCTTACTTCTGCCCATGCCCATGTAATTCCACATCCCAAAAATCCCAAATACACACAAGCCTAAATACACACCTCCGATAACATAATCTCCTGAGTGAAAATCAGTCCGGATTTTGTCCAGGACACAGTACTGTCTCAGCGCTTGTCAGAGTTACTGATGACATTAGATATAATACCGAAAATCAGAAATTAACTCTATTGGTTTTACTTGATTTTACAAGCGCTTTTAACTCCGTTGATTTTGACATTATGCTGGCTAAATTACGTGCCCTAAATCCTTCACCAATAGCTTTGGCGTGGCTTAAGTCATATTTAACTGGTCGTCGGCAAATTGTTAAAATTTATGACTCTAGATCGGACTGGTGTAAGCTTATGGCTGGAGTACCTCAGGGGGAAGTGTTGTCTCCTATTCTTTTTTCATCTTCATCAATGATATTACTTCTAATTTCTCTCTCTCTTCTTCTCTCCTCGTATCATCTTTACGCAGATGATCTTCAGATCTATACGGCTGCTTCGCTCGGCGATTTCAGCAGTGCTGTAAATATTATTAATAAGGATCTCTCTGCGATTGCCCAATGGACTTATGGTTGGTATATGGGCCATATTAATACGGGACCGGCGTACCTGTAGGACGTGCTGGGTTTCGAGTAAGCAGGAAAATCCTTTGTGATAAAGTTCCTTTTATTGCGATACACAATATAACACTGATAGCAAGAAGCAAGAGTTACAGTTGCAAAGCACATATAATAACAAGCGGGTAGACTCAAAGCACTATAGCGAGGAGCGACACAGGGGTCAAGTAGCGAGGCTGTATGACGACTGTCGGTGAGGTGCGCCGGCGCACTGCGCCTGCGAACGAGTACATACCGAAACAATTCGCGCGTCTCCAATGCACGAGAAATAAATCGTATGATAAATTTGCTTTATTTGTTATGTGTGTATGAATATTATATTATATTATGAGTATTGTATATCCTATAATAAATTATTATATAAACATATATATATTATATTTAGATACTACTACTACTAGTACGTTCTCACGCCAAGTCCCTTCAGGGGTAGGCAGAGAGAAAGCGATATATACATATACATATAGTAATTAGGTATGTGAAGAGAATATATACATTATTTGGTAAGTGTACGTACATACATATCATCACGCCTACTTCCCATTAGGGTAGGCAGCGACTATGGTAATTTTATATGTGGAAAACGTAGGTAGGCTACATCACTCCCTCCCAGAGACCGTCGCTACGGGTGATAGTGATCTGGAAATCGAACTATACGTCCCGAACGAGTTCTTTTTACGTCACATTTATTATTAGTGACATTCTGCATAAAGGCAGGATCGGGTCTAGGTATGGTAGAAGCAATAGGCATGGGTGTGGGATTTGGGTCTACAAATAGATAGGCCGGTTTAAGTCGGTCTATTGTTACTGTGACGCTTTTGCCTTTAACTAGAAGTTTAAATATTTTGTCGTTGCGGTCTAGTACCTCATAAGGGCCAGTATAAGGGGGCTGTAGAGCACCTCGTACTGTATCGTCCCTCAAAAAGACATGACTAGCCGATGATAAGTCTTTATATATAAAGATTTTATCTTTGTTATGTCGCGTAGCAGGAGATGGCTGAAGTTTAGCTGCAAATTGACGCATTCGCATGGTGAAGTCCGATACGTCTGTGGTTTCCTGTGGCGTTGCCTGGAAAAATTCACCTGGTAGACGCAAAGGTTCGCCATAGACCAATTCTGCTGACGAAGTATGTAGATCCTCCTTATACGCGCTCCTGATTCCCAAAAGTACCAATGGTAATGTGTCTACCCAATTATTGTCGGCATGACACATTATGGCGGCCTTAAGCTGGCGGTGGAATCGCTCCACTAACCCGTTACAAGCTGGATGATACGCAGTTGTTCGACGGTGTTTGAATCCTACCGCTTTTCCTAGGAATTGGAATAGGGCGGATTCAAATTGTCGACCGCGATCCGTGACAATATCAGTAGGACATCCAAATCTGGATATCCACGATATTAGTGCCTTTCCTACAGCTTCAGCGGTCATATCGACCATAGGTGTAACTTCGGGCCAGCGTGTGAAGCGATCCACAATCGTCAGGCAGTATCGGTAACCTTGAGAACACGGGAGAGGACCTATTATGTCCGCGTGGATAAATGCAAAACGTGCACGGGGTAGATCAAACGTGCCTAAAGGCGATGATACGTGACGATGTACCTTAGCACGTTGACAAGCCAGACACTTTCGTGACCATTCTCGACAGTCCTTACGTACTCCAGGCCAAACGAATCGCTCGGCTACTAACTTGGCCGTACCGTTGGCTCCTGGATGGCTAAGGTTATGGAGGCTTTCGAATATTTGCTTTCGCAATGGTTTGGTCACAAAGGGTCTAGGGCTAGATGTACTAACATCGCAGTAAAGCTCTATCTGCGTATTAGGGATTGGTAATTTCTTTAGGCGTAGTGATGTTTCACTACCTAGAAATGATTCCAGTTCTTGATCAGTTGTCTGAGATGTAGCAAGAGTCTCTAAATCGATAGGGATCTGCAGTTCGTCAATCCGTGACAATGTATCGGCTACCACGTTGTCTTTGCCAGATATGTGTCTAATATCGGTCGTGAACTGAGAAATGTAGTCAAGGTGACGGAACTGACGGGGCGAACAGTTGGCTTTTCTTTCGTGAAAAGCGAAACTGATCGGTTTATGATCCGTATAAATAACAAAGTGTCTTGCCTCTAACATATGACGAAAGTACTTGACGCTTTCATATATGGCCAATAGTTCGCGGTCATATGGTGAGTATTTTTGTTGTGATGGGGTGAATTTTCGGGAAAAGAATGCGAGGGGTTGCCATTCACTGTCTTTTAATTGCTGCAACACTGCACCCATGGCTAGATCAGATGCGTCTGTCACTAAAGCTAGCTTAGACTGACAATCTGGGTGTGCTAGTAAAGCGGCATTTGACAAGCTTGCCTTGCAATCCTTGAATGCACGTAATGTTTCGCCCGACAGGTTGACGGGATGAGACGCCTTAACTGTCCCAACGAGAAGAGCATTCAGAGGTGCTTGAATTTTAGCGGCCTTAGGAATAAATCGCCGATAAAAGTTTATCATCCCAAGAAAACGCCTAAGTTGCTTAACAGTCTTGGGTATAGGAAACTCGCTAATGGCTTGGACTTTCAAGTCCAATGGAGTAGTACCTGTTGCAGAAATTCGGTAACCTAAAAATGATACCTCGCTGGCACCGAATACGCATTTTGCAGTGTTGACTAA
The DNA here is from genome assembly GCA_947507595.1 of Pyralis farinalis. Classification (NCBI taxonomy): domain Eukaryota; kingdom Metazoa; phylum Arthropoda; class Insecta; order Lepidoptera; family Pyralidae; genus Pyralis; species Pyralis farinalis. The sequence continues at coordinate 18,815,894 of OX382272.1, forward strand.
TATTCCATAATCTCTCATGCGACTAAACAACTGTTCGAGATGGGTTTCATGGTCATCTTGATTTTTGGAAAATACCAAAAAGTCATCAAGATAACAGTAACAAAAATCTAGGCCTCTAGTCATCTCATCGACAAATCTTTGAAACGTTTGGCCTGCGTTTCTTAACCCAAATGTCATGAATGGGAATTCATACATGCCAAATGGAGTAGTAATAGCCGTTTTTGGGATATCGTCCTTGTAGACAGGGATCTGGTTGTAGGCTTTAACTAAATCGATCGTAGAAAAAAAATTACAACCAGAGATACTGTGGGCGAAATCATGTATGTGCCTAATGGGGTAACGATCTGGCACAGTGCGTGCATTAAGCATGCGGTAATCGCCACAAGGTCGCCAGCCGTTATCCTTCTTAGGTGCCAGATGGAGAGGGGAAGCCCAGGGACTTTTTGAAGGGCGTGCAGTACCATTATTGAGCATAAGTTCAAATTCCTTCCTAGCTAGCTTAAGTTTGTCGGGAGCAAGTCTACGTGGGTTACATGAAATAGGTGGTCCCGCTGTGGTCCGAATGTAATGAACTGTATTGTGCATTGGAGTCGCCGGTGTGCCTGAAGGGCGGGTAATTTCCGGAAATTTTGCCAGTATACTATGAAATCTTGTGTCGCCCATCGAAACTTTTACAGAGAATACATTAGTGACTTTAACAATGCTAGCATTCGATGACAAAGTGGTGGTATTATCTATCAAGCGCTGATTACGGCAATCTACGACTATATTATAAAAGCTTAAAAAGTCAACTCCAATAATAGCTTTGGTAACATCAGCAACTGTAAATCGCCAAGGAAAGTTACGCCTTAAGCCTAAGTCTAAATTAAGTTCTATGTAACCATAAGTGTCAATCACAGACCCATTTGCTGCACTCAGTTGGTATTCTGTTTTGGCTCGTCGTTCCCGCAGCGCAGATCGAGGATAGACGCAAAGATCGCTGCCGGTGTCTACCAGAAATCGGGTTTTTGAAGAACCATCAGTAACGAAGAGACGACCTGATGAGGCGGGGCAATCGTCAGTCGCCATCAACGACTGCCTGTGGCGTTTCCCGCCTTTCCAAAGTCGCATGGCTTGATACATCTGTGTGCCTTTGCTCCATGTCTCGCGTGGTACCAACAGACTGGGTACTTTTTGTAGTTAGAGCTAGACCTGCTGCGTGGACGACGTCGTTGGTGTGATCTGGAACGATCGTTGGAGTCACGTGTACGTGTGTGTTCGTCAAGTTTAGCTGCCAGGCGTTCCACCATCTTTTTCAATTCAGCGATTTCGCTTGACGGGCTAGGCTGTGGCATGCTAGACGACATTGCTGCAACGTTATATGGTGACGTTAGTTCCTGTATCCGGTCTGCCAAATCCGAAAGCTGCTCCAGAGAATGAGTGGGCTGCGATGCCAGCACAGTCTGGATATTATGAGGAAGGCGACTGCTCCATATCGACCTGATGAAGTCTTCAGGAACAGACGGGCCTGCTAGGTCTTGTAGGTGTCGCAGGAACTGCGATGGACTCCTATCGCCAAGTTCTTCGTGCGTTAGTAACTGCTTGACCTTCTTCTCATGAGAGGCAGAGAGCCTTCTTATCAGCTCCGTCTTAATTTTTTCGTACCTCTTCTTTGCCGGAGGATTAACTATGATGTCCTTCACAGCCTTCGCATGTTGAATATCTAGGTTATTAGCGACATTGGTAAATTTGGTAAAGTCATCAGTTATATCTAGGTTTTCAAATTGTCCTTCCAGAAGGGCGAACCAAATCTCTGGATCGTCCGGTGAAAACGGAGGCACCTTTAGGTTGAATTTCCGAATTTCGGACGATGTCTCTCGATAATCTCGTTCTCGGTCAGTGGAAACGCGTACCTTCCTTGCATTTCGCTTAGTGACATGGCGGTCAGATGGTGAAAATACTGTTTTTGTAGTATCGCTATCGCTGGTGTCTTCCTGGATACCCGTAGAACCGGTTCTAGTATCAGTTCTCGTGTTCAATGGGTCACCAGTTATGGTTGGTATATGGGCCATATTAATACGGGACAGGCGTACCTGTAGGACGTGCTGGGTTTCGAGTAAGCAGGAAAATCCTTTGTGATAAAGTTCCTTTTATTGCGATACACAATATAACACTGATAGCAAGAAGCAAGAGTTACAGTTGCAAAGCACATATAATAACAAGCGGGTAGACTCAAAGCACTATAGCGAGGAGCGACACAGGGGTCAAGTAGCGAGGCTGTATGACGACTGTCGGTGAGGTGCGCCGGCGCACTGCGCCTGCGAACGAGTACATACCGAAACAATTCGCGCGTCTCCAATGCACGAGAAATAAATCGTATGATAAATTTGCTTTGTTTGTTATGTGTGTATGAATATTATATTATATTATGAGTATTGTATATCCTATAATAAATTATTATATAAACATATATATATTATATTTAGATACTACTACTACTAGTACGTTCTCACGCCAAGTCCCTTCAGGGGTAGGCAGAGAGAAAGCGATATATACATATATAGATAGTAATTAGGTATGTGAAGAGAATATATACATTATTTGGTAAGTGTACGTACATACATATCATCACGCCTACTTCCCATTAGGGTAGGCAGCGACTATGGTAATTTTATATGTGGAAAACGTAGGTAGGCTACAGACTAATAACTTCGGGTTGAAAATTAACCCTTCTAAATCAAAGGCAATAATTATTGGAACCCCTATTACATCTCCCGTTAATAAAATGGCATGTGCCCAAATGTTATTTTTTGTGACAATGTCATTACATATTCCTCGACAGTTAAAAATTTGGGTATTGTCTTTGATCAAACTTTGTCTTGGGCTCCTCAGATCAATGAAGTCAGCAGTCAGATCTACTCTTCGCTACATTCCTTAAGAAGGCTTCAAAACTTCCTGCCTGTCAGTACCAAAACCTTGTTGGTAAATTCCCTCCTTCTCCCTCTACTAGATTATGGAGATGTGGTGTGTTTGGATCCTACGGAAGACCTTCTGGACAAATTAGAGCGTATTCAGAACATGTGCATTAGATATGTTTTTGGTCTACGGAAATTTGATCATATTTCTGAATATCGCAAAAAGCTTAATCTGTTACCCATTAGGCTCCGTAGAAATCTTCATACCCTATCTTTTCTTTTCCATATACTCTTTAGTCCTACGGCTCCAAAATATCTCCAAGAGTGTTTCAAGTTTCGTGTACTGGATACCCGACTACGACCTAGAAACGAACTATTTTTAGAAATCCCAGCCCATAATTCCCAATGTTTTTCCAAATCCTTTACGGTTCAAGCCGTACGTCTCTGGAACGCACTCCCAACCAGTGTGAAGTTATCCCAATCATATAACTCCTTTAAATCACAAGTGAAGAAACATTACGTCTCTATTTCTGATATTTAAATTAGCATTTACTTTTTAACGCGTATATGTACTGTGTTTTTTTATTTATTTATTTATTTATAGATTCTCTAGATCTAGAAGTATAGATATAAAGAGTAATAAAAAAGTAGACTGCCCAAACCATGTTCGATTACTCTAATACTCACAACAATGTCATTGAATTTCTCCGTTAATTATATATTCATGCTATTTATTCACCTGCGCACAAAGTATCAATATCTCACATTTTCGCAGAATATTAGAGGTAGCTACATAACAGATTCATTATCGAACGGCTTGAATTCTGTTCCGAGTTGAGAATTAATTAATCCGAAGTAATCTTCCCCTTACGGCAACATGAGATAAAATAAGAACAGCTTTACGTGTAAAATGACGGGTACAAGTTAGCGAACGGTCTTGCCAATTGAAGACAACACTCGCATATAAATTGATTAGCGTATTATATAACTCACATTCTTTATAATTATATAAGCAAAAAACGATTAGTATTAGGTATACTGAGTGATCGACGCACAGTCGAAACCAGTTGATTTAGTAACTTGCAATTTTCCACAAAGATTCCTTAAGTCACAAATGATAAGTGAGTGTGTAAGTCATTCCCCATATTTTTTTACAAATTTATAACTTAGGGGTAGAATAAGAGATGGAAGTTGTTATAAAAGTTCGTATATTTTTTTGAAGTTATATATACAATGATTTTAATACGCGCAGAGCTTTCAAAATGGATAGGAAATACTTTAATTCTTCAAGATTGGATAGTCTAGGAGAGAGAGATAGGAGATAAGACTTCATTCCATTTTATAAGTTACGTAGAACTGCATTCTGACCGATAATGGAATACACAAAAGATAGTTGAATGCTATCAGAAAAAATACAGTAATTGTATGCAAGTGAAAAAACAAAAATATCATTTAAATATATGTTACCTCTTACCTGCACGTTAATAAATGTTACCTGCACGACTACAGAACCCTTACTTGCACAAACTCTTGGACTTGGACAGATTTTGTATGATGAAATAAGAATTTTCGATAGGCTATTCACTCAGTAGAACTTCAGCAGAAATAGTAAAGCAGTAAAATAACTTTAAATGAACGTTCGGATTCATCGCACTCACACAGTTGCGCAATGCTACAGAATTCTAAGCATAGTCTAAAAGTTTAAACGAAATAAAATGTCAAGTGCGAGTCAGGCCATTATGATTGCTTAATAATTTTCTTCTTTCCCTAACGCATAATTCTGTCTGTTAAGTATATATGAATGCATTATAATCTGTAAAATGTATATTAATGAAAATCGAGTTCCTGACTAATTCACTGACTCATCAACGCCCAGGCCAAACCCTTGAACCTAGAAAGCTGAAATTTTGCGTAGAGATTACTTTTGTAATGCTCACCAGGGATAAGAGAGAATTTTTGAAATTCAACCCCCATGGGGATGAAAAGGGGATTGTCAGTTTGTATGGAGTAGAAATATTTCTAGAAGATAGTGATTAGAAACTTGGTACTCTCTATTAGAATTAAAATAAAATTGATTTCAGCGTTTTAAAAAATTCCACCCCTTAAAGGGTGTAATGGGAGTCAAAAGTATTCTTGAATTAAAAGTTGAAGTGTTAACAAATTGTTTTTTTAAAGTGAGCTTCTTTAGACTTTATGAATATTTGGAATTATCTTTCGGATTTGAAAAAATATTGTTTACATTTGATAGCCCAATTCTTGAAGATATAGGTTATTCAATATCCTGAAACGATCCTCAGAAACCAAACAAGAAAGAAAATAGAAAAAGCGGTTCCTACGTATACAGGGAAACGTGCGGATGAGGTCGCGAGGTGCAGCAGGTTAGCTATATTAGTTAGAAATAATATTTACATTATTAGAACCATTCGTGGTATGTTCGTTTATTTGCCAGCGTTTATAACTCTTGACAAACAGCAATATCGAATTAGGCAAAAATCTGGTACTGATTTAGACAAAATTTGATGAGATTCAAATGGAAGTACCCTATTCAGTATGTTTGAGTCCGACTCGCGCATTACAGTTTTTATTTATTAATAATACTCTACCAAGTACAAAGTTATACTTTTTCGCATCCATCTCAAGTATCATATATGAATACTACTTAAATGGTATTTTTTTATATAGTATTGCTATATACTATATCTTCACGATAGGTTCCTTGCGCGGTAGGTAGATAGAGCCCAGCGCCATGAGATATGCTCCTTATACACCTTGGTTCTTTAACCTTCCTAGCTCATTTCATATATTTGGTTCTTAGGGGTTTCTGATATCACCTTCTTAAATAATGCTAGCTATTGCCCGCGGCTTCGCTCGCGATAAATTTAATCTTAAATTGTAAGTTTCAGCTACAAATGTTTAATAAAATTGCATACTTATTAAAAATATTATCTACAAAACTTCTTTGTAGGCAATATTCTTTACTAATTTGTTGGTATTTGCTAGAACCACTAAGCCACTGGGAGAGCTTACACGCGAACAAGCTGTTGGGTACAACAACAAGTTGGGTAGTTGCCCGTGCGAAAAGCAGTTTTCTCCTAAATCTATTCTCGCAAATTTGAGAGTCTGTCTTTGAGACTTGTTTATAGTCATTGCAAAGCAGACTTTGAGGGGAAACTGCAATCGTTTAAATTCGAATGGAATATCGTTCGGAATTAAAGGGATTCGTTGTAAAAATACAGCTGCCCCTTGCGCACCCCTAGTTAAAATTGTGTCTTCAACTATATTGTGATGTAAAGCTTTGACTTCCTGGATTGCATAATTTCGGTGGTTTAAAATTTCCCAACAACATAATAGTAGTGCCCATACGCAGAATAAGCCTATGATATGATAGAGCCGGTGGTGTCATCGGATTCAGAAATTCAACAGGATAATTAGTAGCCTCGTCTATTTCTTACCCCTCAAAAGATATCAACAGATCTTTGATAACCTCAGCTTAGTAATTTTTTGGAGTAAGTATGCCACGTACACATAACCATGCTATATATAAATTTTTGATATTAAGTACTGAACCTTAGTTACAACTCAGTATAAAATTTCGAGGATGGTTATAATCCATCAAATGTCGTCGGATAATCACCGTTGCCGATTTGAAGTAGATGATCTGCAAATGTACCAGCAGACTCTTCTCCTTCCAAGTGTACCCTCATATTTTTCGAAAGCTTGAGGATGTTAGTCTGAGGCCACAAAGTAGATTTCTTAAGGCACGATTTCACTTCATCAGCTCTGGTCCTTTTTGGCACTACTGACAGAGTCTGCCAAAAGTCTCCGGTCAACAAAACCGTTACACCAACCATTAACTTTTTACTTCCCATTATATCCTGAAGAGATCTATTGAAAGCCACTACACCACCCTTATTTGCTATCGTAATTTCCTCTCACACAATTATTTTTGTATTTTTTAATACTTCAGCAAAATTACTTTGTTTTGATATACTATAAATGGGAATATCAGCAGCTGTTAAATTTTGTGGTAACTTAAATGTAGCATGAGCAGCTCGGGTGGTCGAACTACTCATGCTATCTTTAAGTCAAGTAGTGTAGTTGCGATCCATGAAGAAGCCACAGATAAGCCAATGCCGCGAGTACTTCTGATTTTCGCTAAAAGTAAATTGATTAGAAAGGGTTTTCCAGTTGCACTCAGAGCATCTAAAAAAAATATTTGACCTTCATTTCATTCGACACTCGTAATAATTTTATTGTAAACTCTAATTACCTTTTAAAATCTTCAGAGAGGTTCTTATTGAATTTCTCCTATAGACAAAATACTAATAATCGTTAATAGACCGCGAATCATGTGCGGCGATTGAAAAAGTGCTGCCTCCTATAGTGCTGCGTGTAAATGCTGGCCATCTTGAAGCAACCCTAGAGCATTGCACGCGGACTGGAAAGTGGGATGTAACTGCCCATCTACAGTTTTCAATGCTTCAAACGAAATTGGGCCCCAAATCTCATGAAAAAAGCATACGAAGATGATCACATTTTTTATTGTTCGGATGAACAGTATAAACTTTAATCAAAGCGTGTTCTTTTTTTACACTTAGCCCGCCTTCAATGTTCATTCCTTTCTTCCTTCTTTGGAACTTTCGATTGTCCCAAACGTAGTATGCAAGTACTTCAGGGTAAGCCAACGTTTTTGCAAAGTCATCTACTATACACAATCAAAAAAGTGTAGTTCTAGGAAGACTGTTCATTCTGTCGCACAAGTTTCGCTCATTAAAATAAATACTTTGCCCATTTTCCATACGAACAGCAAGGTGGACTACGGTAGGGAAACGCTCATGAATGGGAAACTCAAGGATTCGCCACACTGCTTCTAATAAACTTATATAGCTTACCCTTACGTAGGTTTTAACTTCGTCCTTCTCATTCTCTAAGTCAAATGAGGCCTGGTCCGAGCCCTTTTGTATATAACTGTAAACGTACTTTGTCCTAAATACATATACAGATATAGATATTTTAGAATAACGAGATATGGCTCGTAGCTAAGATATGCGAGCCAGATATATAGATATATATATATATATATATATACACAGATTATGATAGCAATACGTTTCACGTTTTACTCTTTGGTATCATAATCCTGGTAGACTATGATTGTACTTTTTCAATGATTATACCAATGACAAATAAAAGATACACTGGCTGAACACAAAAGCGAAACAAGTAGAGGCACTATCGATAAAGCCAGTGCCGGAATCAACGGAAAGTGTTGTTTCAAAAACACCCAACACAGGTGTTGCTTTTCCAATTTAGCGCCGCCCGACGGAATGTGCGACGATTTTCATTTCCCGTCCAAGCCACATGCGACACGCGACGATTACGGTGCGATTGTTGTGCGGCCGGACAAATGTATTGGTGAATATTGATGGTTTGTGTCCTATGTGATACTCAACATTCAAATTATTGCGACCAGAAGTAATAGGTTTAAATTTAATTGTAGCTATATATTACGGGATGTGGGGCACGTCATCTTTAGTTCTCGCACGGAGCAAGATACGAGTATATTGATAACTGTTACCTGTAACGAGAGAACTGACTGTCATCATCTTTAGAACTCTCACAGAGCATGAAATACTGACAATAGAATTCTTGAATATTGAACAGCTAAATTAGTAAAAACTGATGATATACCTATGTCAAATGTGATATTCGGCTTGCAACTTATTTTACAGAGAAATATTTAAGGTTGAAATTTGTTTGCAATTAGAGTGTCGCATGTAGCTGACGTCATTTTTAGAACAACGAGATACGGCTCGTAGCTAAGATATGCGAGCCTGATTTTATTTTGCGACATGGAAATTATGTGCTGTATTTTCCGATGAAATTATTGCTCTGGTTGATTTGAATACTCGCTATGTCGAATGGCTTGGTTCAACTGAAATAGCTTTGAATCTTAACATCTTTGCTTAAATAGATGGCCTAATGGCTAGTTTTATTGCCTACCCACTACCGGATGCGTTAAGTAAGGTTGCTTTTAGATGTTATGCGGACCTCATATCATAATGCATGTGCCGAAGCGGTGTCGCTGATGTGGTTTTGCAAAGAATTGAACTAATTATTCCTAACTCTACCGCTCCCCTTTTCCCTATCCCTATTGGATCTTGGTCTATTGTTCATACTACTGGAAATCTAAATAATAGTGTTCTTAAAAAGTTATAATGCTGCTTCAAGGTCCTTATAGGGTCTTAGGGTCTGCTTACAGGTTCTTGTACTCGTAAGTTCTGGTCTCTCGTCAAAGGTGTTCAGAGTAACTTTTACCAGTTTTAATTACCATCAACTATAAGGTTCGAATCCGGATGGAGTACTGTTCAGCCTAGCGCACCCATAAATTTGCTAGATCTATTAATCCCAAACAAGGTAGAGTATTCGAATCCTTGGAGACACAGTGATTTCTGATTAGATGAACCTACTGTCTACGCTAAGAAATATCGCTTCTTTTTGTTTGTTGCACAATATATATCACGAGGAGGATTCAATACCACCTACTGTGTATTAATATAGCTAGTACTCCGAGATCCCGGAAGCGATCTTCGGGACGCATCTTAACATTACGGGTTCCAGAATTTTGCCAAAAATTGAGAGGAGTGTGATTGGACGATACGCCTTTGGCTTTTTGGCTTTGGCTTACTAAGTGGCTTATTGTTCTCTTTAAGAAGAATCAAGATATGTCCATCTTTACAAGCCTTGTGGAAAATTCCCTCTGACATGCAATTCATGACTACCTGAAAAAGCTCCCTAGCCGCCGCGTTCCATACGTGCGTTAGGATCCTTGAACTGATTCCATCAAGTCCCGTTGCGGTGTTAGGCAGGGCCTTTATTATCCCATCCAAATCTTTGAATGACGGAGGGGGAGAGCTCGACTAACGAGGGTCAAAATATGGCCACTAGGCCCACTAGCCTCTCGTGGGCGGTATCCCTAGACGTATCGTTATCAGAACACAGGCCGTACAGAAGGTTGTACGTGGCCTCGTCCAGGCCGCTCGTTAATTATGTTGGTAGGGTTTAAACCTCCCACTTGCCACCCTGTGTGCCCCAGTCAGGAAAAATCAAGTTCCGTCTCCTCCACGGCCCTTCTATACTTTAGTCTCGCCTTTCGCAATTCAGTAAGTACGATCTCCTTAGCCCTGCCGCCTTTTCTTGTTCTCCCTCAAGTCTCTGTCAAGCATTCCGGAATATATTGCCTTCTCATTAAAAAGCAGCTGCGGAACAACCGACGGATGGAAACCTGCCACCAGTTGTGTGGATGCGACAGGCTAGTGTGGCGGTCAGGGATATCTGGGGAAACTGTTGATCGCTGGTCACTTGTATATCAAGAGGATTCCCGAACCCGCAGATATCTCTATCCCGGGAGGCTAAATCGTTAAACTGTATTAACTTCCCGTTGCAGAGGTCGCCTCTGAGAAGAATGGTTATATCTTTGCTTCTAACCCGAATTGGAATAACTCAGAGACTTTGTCACCTATTGTGATACTGTTGGCATCTCGAATATTCTGTACTATCCCAGTGACTGTTTCTGGTACAAATCAGAGATATACTGTCAATTTATGGGATTCATTGCTATCCAGACAACCACATCGGCTACTCTTATTATACAGGTTGTGCTAACGTCCCTGGTTCCCTAATGGAGGGAAGCTGCGACCAATTTGTGTCTGTAATTGAGAGTACCTTGACTAATGTGCCTGAGTGATGGTTAAACATGGTCCAATTCAAACCTATCAGGACCCAAGTCTGCACGTTCGCCGCTGGAAATTTGCCATATAAATTTCCGGTAAATAACGTGACATTTAGATCTCCAGCGAAGTTCATTTCGCCTGTAGGAGAAGATGGCATTCAAGAAATTTGGGGTGCTTAACATAGCGAAACAGAGCTTCAGTTCATGGCAAAGTCAAGTACCAAGTCAGTACATCTATAGGCGCAAGTGTCCATAGGTTAAGTGCTCATTATCAGAGGCCATATTATTATATTATGTTTTATATAAAAAAGAGGTGTATTATATTCCACAGAAGTATAATTAATGAAATCATCTCGAACGGAGGGATTACAATGGATAGTTCAACTCCAAGGCTCATGACACACACTTTATGTGAATGAACATGCTAGTTTGTCTTGTCTAGGTATTTTAAAGAGAAGTAGGGCGTATCAAATCAGCCTAACTAGAGAAGTTCCACTTCCACTTTACTGTAACACACACATAACATCTTCACGGAGGATTTTTGTGTTCGTGCAAGTGAGAGAGGTTATCAGTAAATTCTTAAGGATTTACCATATTAAAAGCAACGCGCAAGCTATACTTCCTGAATTACAAGCGTTCATAGGCTACGGAACCTACTTCAAATCAGTTGGTATGCTTTTATACCAACCTCTCGACCTTGTATAGAAAAATCATATCCATTCCAATCAAGTATCTGCGAAAAATAGAAACATAAAGTTTGTACTTAAAACTATTTCAGTCTATTGTCTTGTTCAAGGTATAAAGCAACGTTACCTACTCGTTCGGTACAACTTTCTTTAGGAAAAACTTTGGGAAAGCGCCCCTTCTCGGTTTGTGAGGGGATTGCAAAATATTTCTGTCCCCGCGGTGTCATTTGCCTAACTTTCGAGTTTGAGTAAGCTTAAAACCAAGTTTTTGCTCGGAGAATGCTCGCTTGAGTTTCTTTGATGCAAGATTTTTATGTTTAGATGAAAAATGTCGAGATAAAAATGCGCAATAACTTTTGTTCTTTAATGGTATAGTTGTTAGATCAATTTCACATACATATCATCACGCCTGTCTCCCATAGGGATACGCAGAGACTATGGAACGCCAGATGCACCGATACAAACATCGTTAATTTCCACAATCATCAATTTCTTCATACATACCCTTCGGTTTTTGGTGCATTTGATTTGGCCCTTTTCCAACACGTCACTAATTTCATCTACTCGTATATGTGTGGGTTAGGGTGGCCGCTACCGATATCTCCATTCCGTCTTGCCTAATACAATTCTTTCGTAAGATTTTTGTTATTCATTTTTTCTAAATGACCAAAGCATCACAGTATAACCTTTTTAACTTTTGCTACTACGCCGTATTTCATTTCATATACCCACTTCTCGTATCGTGTTATTTCTTACTCTTTTATTCAAAAAGCGACTAGCCAATCACGTAATTTTGAATTGTTAAACTTGTTTCTTCTGAATAATTAGTATGACAACGAATGTATGTAATTATTTCTTTTTATATTTATGTTCTCATGTAAGTGATGTCAAATATGTCTTTATGAGAATAAAAGTCTTTAAACCTTAAACCTTACTCTATCAATCATTCCTCCTCAGCGTTCACCTCACATTCATGCTTTTTCTGCCATACCCATGTTACACTGCCATACATGAATGTTGGTGTTAATACACCCTGAATGATAGCAGCGCTACTTTGATACTAACGCTCATGGATTCGATTTCCGCTCAGAAAAAACATTTGTGTGCATGAATATGTCTGTATGTCTTGGCCTGATCTGTTTTTAAGAGAGATTGGTTGGTTTTAAAAAAGGTAAGGTGCATCAAAGTAGCCTGTCTGGTGAAGTACCTCCACCTCACAGAAAACCGCAGCTAAATAGCTCCTAGGAATGTTGTGTTTCTGCGAGTGAGTGCGGTTACCAGTAACATCCCAAGGAATTGCGGTATTAGTTACAGAAGTGACATCGCGCGATTGATACTTAATGTGCTGCAATCTTTCATAGGTTACGGTATGTGTCTTCCGATATTGCATATATAAAAAATAAGCACTCCAGATATTCCTACAACTCTGAGTTCCTGTCTCCAGAAAACCGCACAAAACCTTCAGGATATTGCGTATTAAAATAATTTGGTCTGTCTATTATCTTCCATTGCATAGCGCTGCGCAGTCTCCTCCATAGTAATATCCTCGTCGGGTGTAGATACCGCAGAGTCAGTCATGAGCTCGCTCGCAGTATCAGCGCCCTGGACATTATCATATATTTTGCTAAAATCTTCACTTCGGCATTCTATTTTTTTTGAGTATCAGGAAGAACGTCACTAGCTTTATATATATTATATTAACTTATCCATTCTTTTTTACCTCTCCACACATAATTAACCTTTTCATCCCTTCAGCTAAATCCCGAGTATCCCTTACAGACTCCCAAAACTTCTCAAGTTCTTGAGGATACGCTGAACTCACGAAGCGACCAGAAAAACTTGCGAGATCGCCACTTTTATCAAAGAAGAATCTATGGGACCAAAGAAGTTTTGATTGATGGCAAAGCAAGAGGAGAGCATGAAACCTACACTCGCACTGGCAAGCTCGTCCTTAGACCACTGACCAGAGGGCTATCACGCCACCTGTCAATGATGGACCAGGACGTGGATACGTTTATTCATCTATATTTTAGTCCATCCTTACACACCATATGCCTATATGGCTCTCGGTTCGCCACCTTCCACCTGTCTTGATGCTGCGTAGGGTGTGGGGGTCTCCACCACTACATACACCTATATTCTGTCATTTATTATAGAATGAAGATATTACAAACAAGCAATTAAATTTATTAAAATAATATGTAACCCGGTTTAAGACAGTATATGTTTTCGACCTAAAAAATAGATATTTTATTGCATATTTAGCATGAAAAATTTCAACCATGACCTACTAACACATCATATACTCGTGTTAATGAATTAGAGCCAATAAAATAATAAAAAAGCCTCCGTTGTGAGTTATAGCTCTTGAGTTGACATTTTTATTTAGGGGTGAAGAATTATGATGGGTAGGTGAAAAAGAGTTGAGACTCCTACGAAATCTCCCGACTGAAGGCGATAAATAAGAGAAAATGGGCAATTCCTTGAAAAATGTTATGTAGGAAATGATCAACTACATACTCGTGCTGTTCCGCTATGTTAGTGAGAATTACAATAGATTTTTTTCACTATTAAATACAAATTATCCTTATCGTCATATATTAATACTTTTGTTTATAAAAAGTAAGTTCAAACACTAAAACCTCTAAAGAGTATGAAAGAAGAAAATACTCTCATCTGAAATTATTATGTACAAAGCACAATATTTATTTCTATTAAATAAACAACTTACATGTATTGTATATATTTTAATGTATTTAATACAATGTGTTAATGTATTTAATACATATTTATAGCGATGTTTAGAGGACGGCCGCGGTCGCATGCCACTTCATATTTACGTTTTGGTCTTTTTCAATAAGTACACGTTTTAATACTATGATAATTTTGATTACACGGACGTTTTAAACATTATTAATAATTAGACATTTTGATAATATGGCGATTTTAATATTGTAGACCTTATGAACCGAAAGGTGGTGATAAGGCGCTCTCAAGATTTATAGCGTGATGCACTTTGTTTAACAGTTTATGATCGCTTACTACTGTTAGAATTTATTGTTTTATGAGGGTAGGCATAAAGCAAAAAGGAGGGCTTTTTGCTTCGCCGTAGTCGGGTAAAAATAAATATATTACAATGCTTTTATTTTGATCAAAATCTTATATAGTCAATAAAGTATATAGTAGTACTTATATAGTACGTAGTAGTATTATTCGTTTCAGCGAAAATTAGTACATCTATAATACCGCTAAAGTTATAATAATAAAAAAATTACAATTGCCACTGCATGGCATTCCGGCTAAGTTAGATCTTCGTTGTACTTCGTTGGTATTTTTTCAAAGGATACGGGCAGACCAATCGGACTTGACTAGTAAATCGAATTAAAGTGACAGCCAAAAGTTCGCGCAACTACAATGTAGGAATATGGTTGACCTTACCTTGAAAGCTGTCATCTATTTATAGGCTTTGGTAAGTATAATTTTCAAATGCCCTTTCATGATTAGATCTTTGATATACATGGTTAAGCTTCTACACATTGGTGCAAACTTTAGTATTCATTATTTTTCGCAGTAGCCTAGTAGAAGAAGAACCAGCGTATTAACCAACTGGTCCAAATTAGAATCCAGGCGTGGGCATGTATCACTAAATACGTGTTTCCAGATATATGTACATATTTGTAATTATCATTTGCTAGGTGGTGAAGGAAATCTTTGTGCATGTAATAGAAATTATATTTTGAAAGCTACTCATGATCTTACTTTTCTGGACTGTAATGCTCCTATCTCTATTGCCAGTGTCACGTTAATTAATTGACAGAATGCACACACAACAGGCGAGGCTGGATTTGACTGTTAAGATAATAGTGATTCACTTCACACCAATAATTCTGCAGTGAAATGATATGACACATAGATTTAAGTGTCTTATACGAAATCTATATTTACTGAAGATATTCCAAAAATCTGTCTGTACGAGAATCGTATGGCGTTCAAAAAGCTTACAAATAGGAAAGGATTGCGGATCCCACCGCAATTCTATCAGAAGATAGCGGGCGCAAAGCCGGTACTTGTAGCTCGATAGAAGTTATTCAATTCTGTCATACACTCTGGTGAAACATCGGCAGCGTGGTGCAGAAGAACCTTGTCACGTTATCCTGCAAATATGTGTGACAAGGCCCTATCGAAGACCTATAGGCCGATATCGCTTTGAACCGTGTTTATGTGCTGTCTTCAAGAGCATTACAAAACACCTCGCACGCAGATTTGATGAATTCAGTTTTGTTTTATGAGACATAAAGAATCTTTAAACTGAATTCAGTTTCTTGAATAAACCGAATCAAAAAGGTTTTTATTACCGCCGATATCATAAATACCCTCCAGATTATATGTCGACTGTTCATGTCATACCATACCAGTCACGGTTGGGAACACTAACATCGAAGTAATTGACAAATATGTAAATTTGACGAAGTTGTTGACAACCTAGGATAGAATGTTCAATTAGGTAAATCTAAATTCGATAGAGAGGTCGAGTTAAGGTTAAGTTAAGACGACCTCAGATTTGCATATGATGTCGATATTGGTGAGTCAACATGAACCTTAAGTCATCATCATTTTAGCCCATATTCGCTGCTGTACATAGGCCTTCCCTCTTGAGCACCATTCGCTTCGATCCTCTGCCACCTATATCCGTC
Organism: Pyralis farinalis; assembly: GCA_947507595.1. Lineage (NCBI taxonomy): Eukaryota > Metazoa > Arthropoda > Insecta > Lepidoptera > Pyralidae > Pyralis > Pyralis farinalis. The sequence goes on from OX382272.1 coordinate 18,831,900, forward strand.
GACTCCCTACAAACCTCTTGAGATCGTTGTTCCATCTAGTGAAGATCGTCCTACACTGCGTGTAGTAACACGGAAACGCCATTCGAGAACCTTGCTTTCCCAGCAGTTGTCGGTTTCACTGCCACGTCAGTTTGCTTATCCTATGTGGCCAGCCCACTGCAACTTCAGTTTGCTTATCCTTTGGGATATGTCCGTTAACTGAGTTCTACTGCGGATATACCCATTTCTCATTTCACTTCCCCTCCCGCTTCCTCGCGAGTCGTGTGCGCTTAATTTCTCCGTGTATTTGTTGGCTTATTTAAATATAAAAGTAAGTAATTATTCGATATTTTGTTTTCTATTTTATTGAAAAGCCATATTTAAGATTAATTAGTAGTATTAAAATATTAAAAGCGTACCTATGCAAATTGTTATCTCCTGGTGTTGTCAGTTAATAAATTTACCCCGGAATCGGGGTAATATTTCGTATTGATACGTATTTGATACGCTTTATTTAAATTTATTCTATTTTTTTGTTACTAAGTTCGTTGTTATTGTAAAATGCCGAACAACCTCGATGATCCTGGTGGTACAAAAAATAATACACCAGTAACTTAACCTCACGCTCGCCGCCCGGAACAACAAGTAATGTCAAAAGACCGCTAGGCGATATATCATAATAATAATTTGTCACCTAAAGAAAAACGACTACAGCGGTCGTCTAGCTTTGAAAATATGGCCAATTTAAGTCGTAATAGCTCGCTTGAAGTTGTAGACTCGAACGTTGACAATATCGAGTTCGTCCGCGAATCATCACAATGATTGGCAAAAATTAACGAAATTATTAACGGAGTGACCTCTCGCGTTGGTGCCGCTCATAGATCGGCAATAATGGATATGACTCAGAGGGTTACCTCTCTAATGTCTATAATTGCCGTAAAGTCAGCAACAACTGAAACGAAGCTTGCCGTAACAGAATGCGATTTGCTAGCACTCAAATTAGAAGCAAAAAATAACCATGTAGCACCCGTTGCTAAAACCGGTGAATAGTACTCAGACAAATTGAAACTTCGATTGCCCAAGCAAATTAAACCCATTCAAACTCGCAAACCAATGCCTTGCATTGTAGGATATCCCACAGAGACACGATCCGCGGAATTCAAAACGTCCGAAGCTACGAAGGATTCTCTTATGAAAGCCATCAAGCCATCTGATGATGGTTTTCAAATCGTAGGCGTTAAAAAAACTGCCAAATCGGGTGTAGTTTTACGTGTATCAAATGATGCTCAGTTACGGAAGCTGCAATCGGCAGAAGGTATTAAATTGGCGGGGCTTAAACTCGAAAAGCCCAAAGGACGCCGACCGCGTATTATTATAAAAGACATTCTCGATAAAATGGATGGCACAAAGTTTTTGTCAGCGTTATATAATCAAAATATAAAAAACGAAATGAACATTGTCTGAGTACTTAAAAGATATAAAAATAGTGCGTCGTCGTCCTGTAGCCTACGGTAGAAAATGGATGGGTATGTATATGGGTAATTATCCGCGGAAATACGCAAGCACCTTATTTCAACAAAATAATTTTTTTTTATCGACTTTTCCACGTAAATTCGTGGATGACATCGAAGTATGTAGTACGTTGTAAAATGTCAACAATACGGTTATGTTAGCAAATATTGCACAGAGACCAAACCAACTTGTGCTCACTGTGCTGAATCTTATGACTCGCGGGAATGTACTAAGAAATCGGAAAAAGACTTTAAACCGATATGCGCACCATGTAGGCGGCTAATCTCTCACTACCCGCGGGCCGCTTTTCCGCCAAGTAATGTATGGGAAAACGTATATAACGGGGTCTGATAGCTAAAGGATATGTCTGACCACAAGACCGGGTCAGAATCTTGTCCAACTTACGCGGCTAGGTTGGAGTACAATATTTTAAACACCAGATATGGATAACGTCGTGATTGCTCAATTAAATCTTCACAACGATAAAATTGCAACATCAGAGTTAGATAAGCTCGTTGCGGACTATAAGCTCGATCTAGTCTTAGTTCAGGAGTAATACCAACGAGCCCATCTAACCAGTAAATTCCTACAGCTCAGTAACAAGTCACGCGCGGGTATTTATGTTCCAAAAAGCGGTTTAAATATAACAGCGATAAATAACTTAATGTCCACGCACTGTGCGGTAGCTGAAGTAACATCGCCCTATCTAAGAGTGTTCGTAGTGAGTTGTTATCTTCAATATTCAGACCCGTAGTACGTAGAGTTTTACATGCACTTTCTGCTCAAGTAGTTATAGGAGCTGACGTAATGTACTCGTATCATCGCCATTATGGTACGGTAAGTTGAGAGCAACCGATGCTGACAGACGCTCTGCTGTTAAAGAGTTCATTGCTGAAATGAATATTCTTATTCACAATACCACAGAAGCACCACCTACATTTGGCAGCCCAATGGGCGCGTCTTGTGACGTCACACTTTCTAGTGTAGACCTCCGAATACTAAACTGGCGCGTTTTACCTGAGGCTTCTTACAGTGATCACCGTCTGATCGTTTGTAACTTCTCCCCGGCTGTAGACAACTTACACCCGCAACAATATACTGGCTTTCAATATAAAACTAAAATTGTCGATTGGGCAGTCTTTTCTTCTCGCGCCGGGGATTTCACTCGTGCTGAACTTACAGTCACAGAAAGTGTTCAAATTATGTCTGATACATTCACATATATTGCTGACGTTATATTGGGCCGAAAAGCTATAGTAAATAAGAGACGTTGTGACTGGTGGAATGATGCGCTTGTCAGGCTGCGTAGGAGTCTCCGCTGTGCCCGACGTAAGGTTTCTAAATTAAGAAAATGTAACATCAAAGGTGAACCATATCAAGCGGCTCTGAGTAATTTACGTATTTAATTACGTATCTCATTATCGCGCTGCCGTCGAAAAATCTAAAGGTAATTTGCTAAAACGAATAGTGGAAATATTAAATTGTGAGGGACCGTGGTCTCCCCTGTATCACGAATTTAAGGCAAATTGGCGCATTGATCAGGCCTTTGTTTCTAATATTAAACTTGATAATACCCACGCCCTCGGTATAGAGGAGACTACTGATGAACTTCTGCATGCATTGCTTCCTGATGACTGTCCTGATAACGATAGTGACTACCATCGTGAGGTAAGGGCTGCGGTAGATCTGTGCCCTGCCACTCCAATGTCAACTGTGGTCTCAATGGACGAATTTCTGCATGTTGTTAAAGCATTACCAACAAATAAAGCTTCTGGTGATAATAAAATCTCAAATAAAACGATCAAGGAAGTTTACAAAGTTGCTGCTGAACCTATTTTAAAGGTATTAAACCTGTGTATTGAAGAAGGTAACTTTCCTGGAGTTTTGCGTAGTGGTGTTATAAAAGTAATACCAAAAAGCGGTGATAAGCAACCCGACGATCCAAAGTCTTATCGCCCTATTACCCTACTACCATCGCTGGGTTATACTGTTAGACAAAGATTTTAATTACATTAAACACCTTCGAAACCCGTGTGGTCATATATGACCGCGAAATGTATGGGAAAAGGTATATAACGGGTTCTGAAGGCTTACAGCAGGTTGGACAAAAAGCCAAAAAGAACTTTTATGCATTAACTCGAATTTCCACCACGACGTGGGGCTTAACTTTCAAAGCTTAAAAACTATTTACACAGCCACATATTTAGGATGTATTACGTATGGTTCACCTGCATGGGCTGATAGGCTACCATAGGTGCTGCACGTCGTAAGTTACTGCAAAGTCAGCGTCTCGCTTTAATATAGAAATATGTAAATCGTACAGAACTGTGAGTACCGAGGCACTACCAGTGCTGGCAGGCGTATTACCAGTTGACTTAGAAATTCAACGCCGGGCTTCAATGTACTACATCTCTAAAAACATACACCCTGACTTTCTAAAACACCGTAATATGTGCAAAATACTTAGATTATTCAAACCAATTGACGAGGCATTTGAAACTTTACTGTCTGAATGGCAAGAAAGATGGGAAACTTCTACTAAAGGATGCCTCTTGTATCTGTTCTTTCAATCAGTGCGAGACAGATTAAGTAAAGAGTGGTTAGAAGTCGATCATCCCGTTGCGCAATTTTTAACTGGACATGGAAACTTTAGAGCCAAGCACTTTTCGTTTAGACTTGTGTCATCGCCTTTATGCGAGTGTTCTACGACAAATAATGAATTTGAGCAAACAGCACATCATGTTCTCTGGGAGTGCAATCTCTGGCGTCGGGAGCGGGACGATATGTTAAATTCCTTGCATGTCACATCCGGGGTAGTATATTATACTGATTATGTTACAGATACAATTTTTCGAAATATCTGCATATACCCACGCAAAGCGGACACAGTTATACCCATTTCTGTGTCTGTTTTATGTGTGCAAGTACGCGTGCTTTTGTGGATACATTAACAAAGGTTTGTGCTCAAAATTGACAATTGACTAAAATTTTTTGTGTATTTTGAAGTAACTGAATATAAAGTTTTCTGTTTAATCAATTCAGTAATTTCAAAGAAAAAATACTTTATTTACTAAGGGAAAATTATGAAAAGTTTTACGACACTAAAACTTTTCATATTTTTCCCTTAGTAATTTCTGAGATAAGAGTGGGAAATCGTAGCTATGATAAACAGACGGATCAACTGAGTCACGCCATTATGAATTTTGTACATTTTCGCATTAGAGATTTATACCTACGACTATAAGAGCATTGTAATGTTAACATCATGAAATTTGTCCTAACACAATATATGTACCTTAGGTTAGTACCATCACTTATTCTGTGGCTTAACTATTAATTGAAACAGGAGCTGTGACACATCACGACCATCTACAAGATAACAATGTTACTACACTGATGCATACTGAAATTTTAGATGTATCTCTACCAGTTAATGTCGTTAGTTACACACCAAATTCTAACATTTCTTTATATAGAGTAATTTTGTTATTCGTTTATTGATAGTTAAATAGGTCCAAATATTTAGAAAGGTACATTTTATGATCTCGAATAACACAAGCCGCCAAAGTCCGCTTTCAGTCTGTCTCTGTCAGTCCGTCGTTCTGAACACTAGTAAGAGAGAAGCTACGGTATCGCTCGGTGACTCCGAAATTATGAAAGAAAGAATTATCGGCGTTACCTATAACTTACTAGCTGTTACCTGCGGCTTCGTCCACGTGATTAAAAGGAAACAGAACGTGTCTTTTCATGCGAGTGAGCTATTTTACCGCGATAGAAGGTAGCCTATGTCACTCTTGGACCCACCTACTCTCTCCATACAAAGAATCATGTTACTTCATTGCTTTTAATGTGAAAGAAGGACAAACCAATAAACAAACACACTTTCACGTTTATAATATATATAGTATGGATATTGGTTTCATATGAGTCATTCCTATTCACTATCATAAATCTTCAGCTAGGTATGCGATCGCGTCTCGACTGTTTTAGTTTCTTTACAGCTGCTATAAGACAACTATACGTGTATAATAAAGCTGCTTGTAAACTATTTGTAAGTGATATAAATGTATCACAATTATCTTCAGAGTCATGTTCGACCTCACCAGAACGTGGCGCACCCTGAAAATTGACAAAGATGATCCAGGCGGAAGTAAGGAAGGGCGCATCGAACAACCCAACTATGGAAGTACCTCCACCACAAAGAAGACCGTGAGTGAATGAGGTAAGTTACTGAGATAAGTAGTTCATCTCCTCTGAGAGGAAAGATATCAATGCGCTAGCAATACTTATTGAATTTCAAGTATCAACGCGTAGTATAGTATAACATAAGCTATTACTATCACTCTACTTCAATATTCATCAGTCTTTTCATGCACGCTCTATGAGCCCCATGGCGGAGTGATTAGCAACGTTATTTTAACACCAAGGCTAGTGGATACGATTCCTACATATCACAAATATGTTTCCGTTCGTGATTATGTCGGTTTATCTTGATTTAGGCATTTTTAAGAGAGGCTGGGCGCATTAAACCTGTAAATCCACATTACAAAAACGGCTGACAAATAAAAACTGTCTCAACAGAAAGTTCGCTAAAACAGCTCCATCTGGTGGTTATAACCAAAATGATACGAAGATAACGTATACTTTTACGTATCATTTTGTTATAACGTGTAAACATAAATTTCCCGTTGATGGCGGCATGAAGTACCTACATATTAATATTTGTGAAAACAACTAGAAATAACACTGCTTGTTATTCAGTAGTAAGATTTATTGGAAACAAAGGAAATAATTTGTATTACCATTAAGATAAAACTTAGCTGGAATAAAGCGAGCTCGCGACTGAGCTAGTTTTCGATTAAACTTTCCGGCAGTAACGAGAATATCTCATATCAGTTCGTTTCGTCAGCGTGATGGAACGAGCGCCATAAAGCGCTTCAAGCGATTGTTCTAATTAAGTGCAAACAAAGCATTGCTGATGTTGGCACGCGCCTCTACTTTCCCGGCATTTTTCTGTTTACATTTTTGTTTTAAGTGTGCTCTTAAGATGTGGTAGTAGATATACTGAAGCAAGAAGAATAATGAAAAGGGTTCTGCTACTTTATGATAATTTAGGTCCTATATTTGCATAGAATGTCTTAAAAATCATGGCAAAAACAGCATGGACTAATGTTTTAAACATACAGTTATAATATTTACATCTCCGAATCTTTTAAGCAAAATAAAATAAGAAATATTATATAATAGATTGTAATCCTTTACATTACTTATACATTACTCCTGCTCATAATGGAGGCAGTCACAGTACACACAGTAATTGGCCGAGATGTCGTATTATCCTGCCGTTTACACTGTCACCGGTATACTGTGGTTTTCATCTGTTTACACTATCGCCGAGTATGGCATAGTGTCTAACCGTATTTTATTTTATGTACTTGCATATCCTGGTACCGATAATGTCAGCTCTCTTCTATTATTATTCTCCAATGTATTATTTTGAGACACATAGCCGCACGGCAAAAAATGTACGTGCCAGCTAAATAATTCGTTTTGGTTCCAAACTATGATTTATTTGAGTGACAATCAGCGTTTACGATGATAATTAGTCTACGCCCAAAATAAGAAAACATATTTCGAGTGCATACAAAAACTTATTGAATTAAATATGGCTACAATAAAATAAAAAAATGCCGTTCAAGCCAGGTTGGTGATTTCTTCATAAGCCCGTCAATAAAATCGTAATGATCGTCAATTGTTTTCAATGTTGATATCATAACGAATTTACTAGACTTTGGCATGATAGATTTCAAATTGTGCAATTGTAAATAATCGATAAATAAAACTAGCGATTTATTTCCTCGTTTACTGCAAACTAATTGAGAAACGGCTTTTAATTAGCAAAGAGCGCTGAACAGCAGCGTTTGTGAAAAACTCACACTGACGTGGAATAATCGGGATGGATACTTGTTACGATACTGGATACATCGAATGAAACGTTTACATTTTCAATCAAATAGCCAATCCATTAAACCCGAACATGTATGATTGTAATTATTCATTTCGCAAGCTTGGATACTCGGCAAAATTAACTTGTTCTGAAACAGGATATCCATACAATAGAATGGATAATATCCGAATATAGGTAAATGAGTAAAGTGAAAGTTTTATACAGCATCTTACATTTATATTTTTTCTCCATTTCCCACCTATGTATTTAAAAATTCACCTCAATAAGAGCTTTGATTATTCGCGTAGATTTATGTGCATGTTTAATATTTTTTATACGATACCGAGATGTAGGGCTACTTGTAATACTGAAGGTATTGCTGTTGCTATCATAGCAACTCCCTATAAACTTACTACTAATCTCACTCGCTCACAGGAACATGACAATCATCCTGGGAGATTTTGTTTGTTTGCGGTTTTCTGTTAGGTGGAGATATTTTCTGCCCGGGCTCCCTTCATAAAATAACTGGATACGTAATTTCCCCACACGAGTTGGTTTTAATTTACTATTATTGAAAGATTTTCTATTAAAAGTAAGAGCAAAACCATGCCAAAATCCATTGGTGCAGGGGATCCAACCGACATGTTTGTGGGACAAGTCAACCTCACCTGCAAGGTTAACCTGCTATTCAATAGACGAGGCTCAAACGCCGGTTTTCCCGCAGGAGCTGGGAGGTAATCGCTTCCGCAAAAGCCAGGAACATGTCAAATTTGAAAATTATTACAAGTAACAACTATCCGCGAATAGGGCGCCATCATAAAACGATGCGCAGCAGCCTCGTCCGACCAAATGGATAAGAACACGGTCTGGAACACTGGCACGCTGACTGGACGCGCATTAGATAGATAGATAGACTACAAGCTGACCTATATGAGTGAGCTGGTGGGGAGAACGGGGTAGCCATAGTGCTCTCTGAGAAGTTCGGACTTCGGAGAAGTCAGGCACATCTGCGCGAAGCCCAAAGAGAAACGTCTTGAGCACTGAAGATGTGAAATTTGGTGGTGGCTATTCGATGATTCCAAATCACTGGTTGCCTCGGCTACCGGCAATAAGTATGCTAGTATCGACAGCGAACCAATGCAGCACTACTGGTATAGGATTCAAGCCGCCTTTGCCGGGGCAGCCCACACAGTCATCAGGTGCGACAGGGAGACTTGGTGGTGGAATAACACAGTCTAGTCTCAACACAGTCAGTATGCAGATTTTCGAAATTTGGGTCACTACGGTGCGCAAGTGAATTCTTCCCGGAAATAGAGGACAGGCTTAGAGCAATCTGAATCAAACCTGACTATAAATCTTCAGATTGCATAACTTGGGTAGGTATGCATCGAGCATGTGTGCATGCGGGGAATTTGAGAAGGACAGGGATCACGCTCTCTAGTCACGGCCCAGGTATGATGATCTGATGAGGTGATGAAAGTGATTCAACGCTGCTTAGGGGAAATGGGTCCGATTTATCCAGTGGATCTCGTGTCGCAGAGGAGTTAACCGAGAAGACAGAACAGCGAAGAAACTCGAGAGGATAGGACTCACTCGGACTGCGACGAATGCATTTTTGTGACTGTGGCTGTATCAGAAGTGGGAGATTTTGTTACTGAGACATTTAGTAAAGGGATTAAATAATTTGTAGGGTGCTAAGAATTGCACATGGCACCAAACAGTGCCTTAAGTACCATTTATGTTATATTCAGGAATACCGTTTCTATATGACATCTATATTTTTGTCTGTTTGTGCGTTTGTCTGTGCGTTTTTCGAATATTCGAATTTTGACTTCAGATTCGGATTCAGCATGAAAAAGTAGAATGGAAATGTTCAGGAACACCGTCCTTATCTCTAAAGGAACATGGTCAAAATGACAAAGTCAAAATTCGAAAAAACGCACGACAGACAAACATATAGATTTCATATAGGAACGGTGTTCCTGAAAATTTTTGAATTGTTATATAATTGACGAGCTAGGTGTTCCTCTGGCAATGCAAGCTTGCGCATTCTCAACTGGTTTTTTACGTATTATAAATTTGAATCATTTGAAGGGCAGAAGCTACAAGTTGACACTTTTTTTTTATACAACGTCAGGAGGCTTAGAAGCATACGGCCCACGTGGTGTAAAGCACGTTACAATAATACATTAGGTATTACTCGCGCGATGCGTTCTCTGCTGCTAACCCTGCAACTCTTTACAAGCTTACTGGTGAACTCACTCACTCGCAGGAACACAACAAACCTCCACGGAGTAGTTATTTGTCTGCGGTTTTTCTGTGAGGCGGAGGTACTTCCACAGGTGGTCTGCTTTGATGCGCCCTACCTCTCCTAAAATATCCAAACCATGTTCATGCAGAAAAATGTTTATCTTATGTGGGAATTGAACCCACGAGGGTTGGTTGTAAAGTCGCCACCGAGCTCGTCATAAGTTTGTAGAGTCAAAGCGGCACAATATATATTTAATAAGTGATCAAAGAGTACACGGTAACCTGGTAAGTTCCCTATCTATTTGCATAAAATTTTAAGACATAATATAACATGGCATGCTTTTGTTTTTCCTAATGATATTTACGCGTAACATTATTGATGCATAACAGCTTACGCATAATGATATTAAAACATAGTTTTTACAGACATAATAATTAACACTAAAAAACTTAGACAGTATGTATATATATGTATATCTTCACGCCAGGTCCCTTGCGGAGTAGGCAGAGAGATCCGAGCGCCATAAGATGCGGTCCACACACGCTTCATTCGTTTCTCTAACATTCATAGCTCTTTTCATGCATGTTCCTGGGGTTCCTAACATCACCTTCTGATAAAACACGACCAATTTGGTCATGGTAGGTTAGTCTTGGTCTTTCTCGGCTCCTACATCCTATATTCAACTTTCGCAGTATATATCTGTTTCGTTATTCTTTCATCTTGCATTCTTTCTACTTATCCGAAGCAACGGAGCATGCCTTTTCTCATCTTAATACCGATACTCGCTTTCAGACCAACTCTCTCTTATATATATTAAGCATTATGCTACAAATTTTGCGCAAAGCTCTCATCTCAACTGCATTTATTCTACATTCATAGTCCCTTTGCCATATCCAGTTCTCAGCTGCCTAGAAGTTTACACAACGCTCCATTCACGCTATTCCTTAAATTCACTCGTCCCAAAGTGCTTTCAAGATATACAATCTCATCCACTTGCTCCAACACTACATCATCTACATGTGTTCGTTTTAGTTGTCTCTCTTTTAAATACCATTATCTTGGTTTTCTTCGCATTAAAGTGTAATTTTTCTTAATACAATCATCTTTGATTCTAGTAATTAGTGTTTGCAGTTCGGATAGTGATTCTGCTATTAATACCATGTTGTCTTCATAAAGCAGGCAGTTGACCACTGAGTCACCTATTCGCATTGCCACATTCACATTTTTTATTCTCTGAGGACAACTGTCCAGATATAGGATAAATAGCCGACCTGACAGCACGCATCACTGATTGACAGTAATATTGATATCAAACCAGGGTGATAGGGTGCCGTCCACCCACACACATGCTGTATAATATTCATAAGTGGATTGCAGGGTACGGATCAGGTCTCCGTTAACCCCATATCCGGGCAAATGTTCCAGAGATTCCTTCGCACGACCCTATCACATGCTTTTTCAAGGTCCACAAAACGGCAGAAAACCTTCTGCTTCAAAGCCGGATCCTTCTCTACGATGTTGCGGAGTGAAAAAACTAAGATCCGTGTATCCTCTGCCGCTTCAAAATCCACCCTGTGCTTCCCAAAGCATTCCATCGGATTTCACTCTCATTTTATCAAATTGGTCGTGATCTATCAGAAGGTGATGTTAGGAGCCCTAGAAACCGGCGAGCGTGCATGAGAAGAACAATTAATGTTAAAGAAGCGAGTGAGGTATGTAAGGATCGAGTCACGCTTGGTTCTCTCTGCCTACCCGGAAGGGATGTGGCATAAAGTTTTAAAAAGACAGATAGATAGTAATCACCGCCATGTTGTCGTGTAACCAAAATGTTGTAATGTTGTAAATATCTAAGTCATAAATGTCATAATTACCATTTCGTGCTACGCATGCACAGGGGTTATATTTTAGTCGATCCGAAATACTCGAGCGTTGTATTATTGTTTGGTCTGTGATGCTTTATGTGGTTGTACATGGAATACCAGACTATGCACTGCATGTGAATTGTGCTATATGATTTAAAAAAATGTTAGTAACTTAGATATTAATAATGGGGACATGAGTGACTCACCGAATATCAGGGCTGTAGCATAAATGACTGTGCTGTAGCATTCACTGAGTTGTCGCCACATGAGCGCTAAAATTAACATCTATTAGTTAAGTTAATGCCTAATAATGATTTATATATTTCTATTTATTTCTATTATGTTACGCTAATAAATATTTTTACTTTTTTTTCTTTCCTATGTAACCCAAACTGGAAGAACGTGTTTATAAATCTATCAATAGAACTGTCCTTTTACATAGCAGCGAAGCGTGCCCGGTACTTAAGCGGCATAAGCAGGAGCTACATATCACACGAGAACTCCCGCACCCATGGTAACCATCATGTCCATAACTTAGCAGAAGACTGTAGTCATACGAAAACCAGCATGTTACGAGGGGGAAGAATCCATACCTTTTCCTCTGCATGTTGATTGAGGGAGTAGGCCCAAATAGTGCTTATTGTTGGAAGCGATGATATCTATCGCGCCAATATTGATAAGCGCGATAAATATAAGTAGATAAGCTTAATTGTAGATTTTTTTATACTTGTCGGGAGGCATACAAGCGGTCCACCTGATGTAAAGCGGGTACCGTAGCCTATTAACGCTTGCTATATACTAAGTATCACTCGCGCGATGCCTCCCCTGCTGCTTACAAAGCAACTCCTTGGGAGCACACCCTCTAGGGAGTTCTTATTTGGCTGCGATTTTGTATGAGGTGGAGGTACTTCCCCAGACGGGCTGCTTTGATGTGCCCTACCTCTCTTAGATAGTAGTAAGTCTCTTAATAGTAGATATAAGAATGTTACAGATACAAGACATGTTTAATGTAAAATATCTAGTATTGAATAGTTATTAAAAATCGGCCAAGTGCGAGTCGGACTCGCGCACTAAGGGTTCCGTACCATTATCTATAAAAACGGCAAAAAATCACGTTTAATATATGGGAGCCCCCTTAAATATTTATTTTATTCTATTTTTTAGTATTTGTTGTTATAGCGGCAACAGAAATACATCATCTGTGAAAATTTCAACTGTCTAACTATCACGGTTCATGAGATACAGCCTGGTGACAGACGGACGGACGGACGGACGGACGGACAGCGGAGCCTCAGTAATAGGGTTCCGTTTTACCCATTGGGTACGGAACCCTAAAAATCAGTTGTTAATGGATAGTTCTGTTGTTAAAATGTAATTCGTTATACATGCTCACAAAAGATATTATTCGTTTGCGAAAGAATCGACATTTTATTTTAACCCAGTCCACAGGACGTAACAATATCCATGCTAATCGTCTCACAATATTTGATGGCGAATACCACGAAAACAAAAGGAAAAGTAGGAAAGCTGACGGGACCGGGATTAATGCTCGGATGATGATAATGATAAAACAATGGACATTTTCACTATTGATATCACTCGCAATGTGCATTGCTGACCTTACAAAAAACTCTATAACTTCTAGCAGCTTTTGTCACTTTGTTGTAGTAATTAAAACGGTTCATGGAGTTACTAATAAATATATATAGACTGATAAATACAATACTTTATGTACTGGAGGATAATAAGGGGATAAATTTCACAGTGCAATCTTTGCTCTTTGCTTTTACAACGAGAACAGATGCATTCCCTGTGGTTATGCCTCGGAGCGTTTCATCATACAACGGGCTCGACGCTAAAGTATCTCCCTTTCCGTATTGTAATTCAAGTTCTAAGAAAAGCCGACTGTGTCAGAGAACAGAGTCTGGCTATATCCGTTTCATTAATCAGTTTAACAACAGGCTCAGTTAAATCTTGTTTAAATTTACGTAATCCAGGGAATTAAATTTCTATCTATTCTAATACTCGTATCAGCGAATAACTCCATAAATTTCTTATTTGACCAACTGAATATAGTTGTGCTGTTAAGAACAAAAATAAGATTAGTTTGTAGTTGGTGGGAATGAAAAAAAAGTCAAGTAAGAGCCCGACTCGCGCACCCAGGGTTCTATAAAAAAACATTTCCGAAAATTATTTTCGTATTTTTTTTTTGTGATGTAACTACAAATTTACGGTTTCATATTGTTTCCTTTACTTGTGCTACATAACCTTGCATCTTACCAAATTTTATGATTCTAGATCAACGGGAAGTTCCCTATAGATTTTGATTTCCTTGCGAGTATCAAAATATGTGCATAAATGGGACATAAACGGCCGTGTCTTTTGATTGCATCGACTTAGAAGTTTGATTTTTTTCACTACTCGAAGAAATTGCAGATCTGAGTATTAGATATTAATTTTAGCTTGATAGCTCTACCCGTCCCTGAGAATAAAGGTCTTGACAGACAGACAGATATACGGACAACAAAGGGATCCTATAAGGGTTCGTTTTTCCTTTTGAGATACGGAATCCTAAAAATACATAATATTGGGCAAAATACATGATTGATTAGATTGATATATTAACTGATTTAATAAAATTGTCAACTCAAACAAAAATGAAACTGGGTCTATACTCAGATTAACGAAATACTGAAAGTTTATCTGCACACTTTCCTGTATTTGCTTAAGATAAGACGGATTCAGAATGAGAATGACAGACACAACTTACTAATGTATGTTATGTATTGGCATTTGGCATATTATATATAGGCATATATAGACAGTGAATATTTCAAAATATTATAAGTGCACTGGGGTTAACAATAAGCTACTAAAATTTGCTGCTATAACGGCGGGTGTAGGTATAAATAGGCAAGCGATACTCAATGTACTACAAGTATTCTACGAGTTTACACACACATTACATTTTTTATATTCATTTTCAAATTAAATTTAATGTTTTTAATCCAGTCTGTGACAATTCTTTACTTTAAAATTATAAATCTCACATAAACGTCTCAGACCATCTGAATTTTGACAAGACTTCAAAAGTTGCTTGATTACTTTTTATGGCGACAAATAAAAATTCATATTTACATTTCAAATCTAAAATCACAAGCAACTTCAATCATTTGTGTCTCTTTTGTGTCTGAGTATAATATTTCTGCAATACATAAAAATAAATTTGCCAAAGCAACACGCACTATCTTCTTGTCCCGAAGACAATGATTTATTCACAAACAAACACAAACGGGCGTTTGAAACACGCTCTGTTTTTAAAAGTGTAATAAATATTACATCAGAACTAGATTAACTAATGAATCATTACTTGAAAAACACTATTACTTATAAACCTAATTTAGTTTCTGTCTCCTTTAGTTATACGAATACTTACATATCACAACGGCTGTAGCTCATATTATAAAAGCAAATAACCTCATAATACTGTAGAGATGGCCGATTGTAGAACGGTGAACATCATAGGTCAGGACTATAATTGTAGCCGAAGAAAGTCAGGTAAATTTTGTGCCGATGTTCAGAAGGAAACATCTATTATTCAGTTAACAAAACTCGAATATATTAAAGTTTATTTACAATTACTCGTATGTAGGTCTATAATTGGCTTGTAGAGACTTAGTTTCCTTGGCGACAATACTCGTACACGATGCAAGTGGTGCGTGAAAACTCGAGTCGTAACGTCCGTACCTAGTGTTGGAACAATGATTTACTTTACAATACTTATTGTGCCTACAGTTTGTGTACCTATTTTAAATATAGGTAATCAACAATAAATATAGTTGTCAACCATGTGTATATTATTGATTAAACAACATCCATATCAATAATAATTTTCGAAATACAGATAAAATAAAAAAATAACGTCAACTATAAGAAGAGACAAAATAGAAAACATATATACGACGTGTCTGAAGTATCTGCAAGGACCAAAGAGCAAATAAAGTTATGTACCATGTATGTATGTAACTTAATGATGTATGAATCTGTGATCTCTCAATACGATACAAAAAATACAACTAATGATGTAGTGTAGAAAACGTGAATGCGATTGTATATCTATCGCGAAGAACCCTAAGAACTGTATGAAAAGAGGCTACTGGCTACCCCACACGGAGCCTGGCTTGAATTCATAGGTTAAAATATTAGATTTTTTTTAGTACCACGATATATGTAAATAGAAGCGTTCCTGCCGCTCGTCTGCTTCGCATTCTATGTGAAAAATAAAGAATTTCAGTAATGCACGCTCGCGCCACGGGACCGGCGGCGGAAGCATCAGGGAGGATGTCTCCCAGCTATCTTGTCATACAACCACTCCTTTATTCCTGCACTTCTTATTTATGAACACAATGCATAAGATACAAGAATAAATTCGCCATTTGACTGTTACATGATATCATTGTAGAAAGATGTGGTTTTATGAGATATAAAATTATAGTTTTAAATTTAAGAGCAACACTAAAGTGTCGTGATATTTTAAGCACATTTTTCTATTAATTGTTGTGTTAATACGAATCTGTTACACGTTAAAAGTAAAATAATTAAAAGTTTCTTTCGAATTGCTATCAATAGTATGTATTCGTGTCCATTTTTTTTACAATTCTATAAATTGGTGTTATTTAACTACATCATTTGTTATAGAAAAGAAATGAAATGCCATATTTAAGCCTATTTACATTAGATTATATTACATTTATAAATAGATCGCCGGGAAACAAATTGCATGAATTAAAAAAAAGTTTATCTGTGTACAGATGATTAAGTGGCTGTTGTATAATAAACAATAATAAAACGATGTTACGTAAAATATCTTTCATATATTTTTGACACGTTTTTAAGGTCAAATAATATTTTATAACGATTCTAATTTCGTTATTTAAAACTTGCAAGAAATTTTACGCTTACCATGTATGTCTTTTAAAGTTAATAATAATTTATTTTAAAGTTAATGCTTACCAATTAAAATAGCAATATTATGTTTTATTATGGTCTGGGTATTTTCTATGTATAATAAGTATGTATTTACAAAAAAAATGTATTTACGTATGTTTATCAGTTGTCCTATAACACAAGCTTCGCATACTTTGGAGTTAGATGGCGTTGTGTAATTTGTCCGACAATAATTATAAAAAAAAAGAATTTATTATAAAAATATCGTATTTTACTATACGAGCTTAGAATTTATTTTGATAGTAGTGGTAGTTGTTACGAATATTTGGTTGAATATGAAACTTGCCAAGTCAGAATTTTAACTGATTGTTTTGAAAATAAATTGAAGAACAGGCAATTTGATTTTATTTATTGTGTAGATTTCAGGCCGCATCGCATATCGCAAAGACAACCAGAACAGTCAAGGCACCAACATTAATATGCGGTTCAAGTTTCAAATTGCGGGCAATGGAGAGATGACCCCGGCACCCGAGACACACATGATCTTAACAGCCCTTGTAGCTACCACATGCATCTACTAACTGTAATGGGATGATACCGGCTAGCGCTTGTTCGTATGAACTAATTAGTAGCAGAATGACATAAAGTAGATTAAAACAATTTTGCTATTAATTTGAATTCCACAAAATAACGCATTGCAACTATTTATATTGAAGAAGGTTGTATCTTTTCATAGTTATCATTTGAAGTAGTCGTATAAAGTTTGGAACTATCAATCTATAATGTCGACGTATTATTTTTTAAATATTGGACATGGCCTCGTATTTAATATTTTTGTTTCTTTAAGAATAATTACAAGATAACATCATTAAATATAATTTAAATAGTTAATAGATTCAGGCGTTACTTTGCGAAAATCAAATTGCCTATAATTTAAATTACGAATTCCTAAATATTTTGTATAATTATCTTAGTCGATAGAAACTTTTCATATTGCAGGTGACAAAACCCTGACCTAATCGAAAAACGAACCAATCTAACTTAAGATAATCTCGTACTGGTAGATATGCAACTTCTTTAATACTTTACACAGTATGTGATCTTCCCCACGTTCCGATTTTCAGTTTTTCTTCTATATAGCGAATACCTAGCTTTATATCTTCCCATAATAGGTCTCTACCCTAGAATTTTACAACAATGAAAGAAGATTGTACGAAGAAAGGCTTACAATTGAATGCGAAAAGAATCAAGATTTCCAAGACCAAGAGACCACCAGAAAAAAACACTAGGATTGCACTTTTGCATTGAACGGCACTTACGGTTGGTGTAGTTTTTGGAGCAATTGGGTGAGATTATATATCTTGGAAGTTGTTTTAGCAGCGATGGAAGGTACACCGCTGATGTCCACATCAGCGGTGTACCACTCACTCGTCTCTCCAGAGACGAGTGAGTGCAGGGAATAGCCTGAATGGAGCGTTGGGTAAACTTCCAGGCAGCCGAAATCTAAGCCAGAAAGCACAGCTCGCTGTACACAACGCGGTGCTAATCTCAACGCTAACTTATGGAAGTGAAAGCTGGGTATGGCATAGAGAGTATGAAAGTAGAATAAATGCGGCTGAGATGAGAGCATTGCGCAAAGTTTATGGCATAACGCTTGCTAACCGCGTTCGTAATGATGACGTAAGAAAGAGACTTGATCTGTTGAGATAAGAAAAGGCATACTCCGTTGGTTCGGACATGTAGAAAGAATTGCAAGATAAAATAATGTCGAAACAGATATACAATGCGAAAGTGGAAGGACGTAAGAGCCGAGGAAGACCAAGACTAACCTAACATGACCAAATTGGTCGTATTTTATCAGAAGGTGATGTTAGGAGTCCTAGAAACCAGCGAGCGTACACGAAAAGAGCTGTGAATGTTAGAGAAGCGTGTGAAGTGTGTAAAGACCGCGTCTTCTCGTTTATCTCTTCTTATGGCGCTCGGTCGTCTCTGCCTACCCCGTAAGGGGCCTGGCGTGTGATATACATACATACTCTAGAATCTTCATCGACAATCTGACATCGCCATCTATCAATATAGCAAAAGTCTCTGCTTCATAGCCGAAAGCAAAGCACTGTTCCACGCGGATAGGATGTGCTGATGTGATGAGTTTTTCTAGATGCTACACAATATATTTCTATGCCTTTATAGATTTCTGTGTACAAATTATTTCGGCAATAATTGTTGTGACGTAATTATTAAAAAAACTTCAATTACTATCTATCTAAAACTTCTCGGCAAATCCTTTGCAGAGTAATCAGAGAGAGGAAGAGGTTACCACATTATTTTTAATAATCAGCCTAGAGATATCGAACTCGTTTTAAATTATTTCTGTCTTCATCTTGTACCCTTTGTTCCGACAAAATACATCGATCTCGAAGTCTGTATGTGTTAGATCCATCTATTTGAAATATCGATAAAGGCATGGTAATGACAATGGCTAATCAGGAGTAAGTTATGTCGAAATACAACCAATATCAAAATAAAGAAAATAAGACACGAACAAACGGACAATAACACACAATTACATGCACACACAGACAAAAATATTACACAATTCAAATATTTTATTCCTCTTTCTACAATCTTAGGCTTAGGAGCTATAAGAACAGTAACAAATACTTCAAAGAGAATAGAAGGTACGTGTCAATTAACGTAATGTTACAATATAAGATGGTGAGGGACTGGTGCCTAAACTAAGCCGAGGCCTGGTCTCATTGCACCAACACCTTAAGTCAATCATAATGTCTCAGGTGCTCTTAAAAATTAAATGAAAAGAAACAAATCAAGAAAATTAGAATAACGATTTTTGGAGCAATTAATAAATTCACCTAGAATGTGAATAGGAATAAATTATGTAGGTATGTGAATTATAATTGTAATAAATTAAAAGGAGATTATAATGATAATGATTTAATGAGGTCGAGGCCTTCCATAGTACTGCAATTTGATTTCAAATTAACAATGAGATATAATTCCCAATCACAAAAATATTCAATAAATATGAAACAAAAGTATTCATGCGACATTACGCATTATTCTCGTATTTTAATGCTATCCCAAACGATTTCGTTAATGGATTCGATTACAATAAAAACGAGATTTATGGAGGTTTTCAAAGAAACCCGGAGGACCCCATGCCGAACAGTTTTATAAATTAGCGATTGAGATTTGATTTTTTATGACGGAATAATAATATTCTTATTTTATCTTTTAATATTATGTGAATTTCTCAAATTCACATCATAATAGTTGATTGAGAGTTAGTACTTTTACAGAGTGGCAAAGAATTACTGTTTCATTGAATTTCTGGCGTTTCGAACGCTTTGCAGCGTCCGTGGTCGCAGGAAGAAGAAGACCACGGACGCTGCAAAGCGTTCGAAACGTCAGTTTCAACAAAATAAATAAAACACGCGATACTTTCGTTAAAAATTGTTTAATTCAATGTGTAACAATCGCGAAAACCTAAAACATACAATGGACCAGCCAAACCATTACATCCGGTTCGACAAACCACAAATCCTCGCCAAGGAGAATCGCTACATGCCGAGAATGTTGCGCGAGGCTATTATTGAAATAAGAAAACACCCCAATTTCAATAGAGAAGATGGTTGGCAAGTACCACCTGCTTGGGATCCAGTCCTAAAAATATTCAAGTCACAAACCCAGAGATCTACTAAAAAACGTTCGGAAACTGTGAGCGATTTTTGTGTGAATCGGAACATATATAATTAGTCCATTCATATCGGATATTAATATAATATCACATTAGTCTTCCTGCGACCACGGACGCTGCAAAGCGTTCGAAACGTCAAGTTCAACAAAATAAATAAAATACGCGATACTTCCGTTAAAATTGTTTAATTCAATGTGTAACAATCGCGAAAACCTAAGACAATACTAATTACTGCTTCCTTCCGACACAATACATGGTTATACATAACTTCGACATAGGTATCCTGTAGGAATTTTCAAAAGTCGGTACCTATCTACACAGGTTAGGCGTCGTATTTTAGTGTCTTCTCAAATTTACGGATACAAATATAATACACAAAAACTGCGAGACACTATTACCAATGTCTCATTTATCGTCTGTCTGTCTGTCATCTTAATTTGTATCATAAAATTATAACTCGGTAATTGTACAAAAAATCCACCTGATTTAAAGATTACTATTTCTTTCTTCAGAAGCAAATTATCATAACGCTACATATCTTAGAAGAAGTATATTATGTTGTTGTACTGCTAAAATTAACTCAGATTAGTATATTTTTTCGCAAGTTACAAGTGTAGGAGAAAATGTATTAAACCATGAATGGGGGACCATTATACTAATTTTCTAATATTATATTCCCAACACAACCATTAATTTTGCAAATATTACGAGTTTATCTAATAAATGCTACGAGTAAATCACAGTGAAGTGATTAAAATATAACCTCAATATCTAGCTGAATTGGGCGAACCTATATGTATATGTTTTCAAATCGTTTTTTATACAAATGCAGATAGATACAAACCTATTTTTTACTTTAACTGACTTCGATTAGCGAAGTGGTATTATGTTTCTTTTCTTATTATGTTGCAAGTAGTAATGTTAATTTCGCAAAGGCATTCCTTATCATTTTACCGACTTGGCCTCGCCAAGAAGAATTGTATATTACAATAGATTTCTTTCTTATTTAAAAGCAGAACAACGTAATTAAGCTCTTCGATCGCTTTCAACTATTAAATAGTTTTTTGCCTATCTACCTACCTTGCGTCTCGTACTTTCTCTCAGTTGCCGTTCGACTAGCCTCTTAGAAGCTTTGCTTTCTCTCTCTGCGGCTAGCGTCGAACTTTGATGGCAATGGGGAGGCAAGGCGGTACCAGCTATTAATCACACTGGACGTGTGCGTTCTAGGTTCACAGATACGGGTAGTCTACGCCAGCCCTGTGCTTCCGAACTTGTGCTACCGGAACACCTGGCATTACCAGAGCTCCCTGCTATGCTAAGCTACGCTCGTCTCACCTTGCCTTCCGCGGGGTCTCGCCTACCCTCATCTATGGCACGCAATCTGCAGCACATCGGAAAAGCTAAGTGTATACTAGACAACCGTAGCGAAAGCCACGACATACTCATGACCTCTTACTAAAAATAAATTTTTGTCGGTATTTCTTCTTTTAATTTTCTCACTTTAGTAAATACCGACCCTTCTTGCTCCAGGGGCTCTAACCTCTGCGACACCGTTTCCTAATCCGTTGAGACCCGCTACCCAAACTTCATTAAATCCTTAGGATTTTATTAAGATTCCGATATTTACAAAAAGCGACTGCTGCAGACCCCCACCAGGGGGAAAACCAGACCTTTCTTAGATTAGGTCATACGTCTTTTGAAATATAATTCTTGTGGGTTTCCTCACGATATTTTCCTTTACCGTCGAGCAAGTTTGAATTATGAATATGTACATAAATCCGATAATACGAATTTAGTGGTACATGTCGGGTTTAACAATAGCACGATACGAGAACGATGTGGAATAAAAGATGATGTAGTGACAAAACTTGAAAAGGCTATACTGGATAGACATTTGAAAAGAATGGATGACAAAAAGTTACGAATGAAGTATATTGAGCAAGAGTGAGATATCGGCAGAGATCGCCCTAGATGTGTCCTTTTTTTTGTTTAGTGCTTTTGATTTGCCCCTTTGGCAGCATGTTGTTCTGAAAAAGGGGCAAATCAAAAGCACACGAAACAGAAGAGCATGCGAGAAGAGGTAAATGAGTGCAGAAGAGGCGAGAGAGGTTTGTTTGGATCGGTGCACCTGACGTTCCGCCATAGTCTTTGCCTTCCCCAATGGGAGACAGGCGTGATGTATATGTATGTATGTCAGGATTTGAACTGAGGACCAGTTAGTAATTAGGCCGGTTCTTTATTCACTGGGCTATCCCTGCTGAAACGCTGATTGGTGTCTTAAATTTATTGGACCCTTTAAAACTCTACTGGTAATGCAGAACGAAAGCCGACCCTTTGTTTTATTCAGGTTCATATCGTACGTGTATTTGCTGTTGTATTTGTAACAACATCCAAGTAACGTTTGTCGAAATGACTCGGTGAACACGGAACACTTATCTGATAGGTACGTCTTTGTACGGTCCAAAAGATATATACTACAAACTCATATTCATATAGTTGCGGGCAACGCGCTACAAAACTGTTGATATTTAAAGTGGGTTAGAGCATGCATCAGCAGAATAGGCTTG
Organism: Pyralis farinalis; assembly: GCA_947507595.1. NCBI lineage: Eukaryota > Metazoa > Arthropoda > Insecta > Lepidoptera > Pyralidae > Pyralis > Pyralis farinalis. Next base: position 18,854,680 of record OX382272.1, read on the forward strand.
GTATAATGTATGTAATGGATGTAGAATGTCCCACGGCCATACTGCACGGAGGATAAGTGCTTTCATTATTAAAAATAAAATATTTTAGTGAAATAATGCTTCAATTTTAAAAACGACTAGTAACTTTTAAAGAACTTGAGTGCGAGTTATGAGTTACTAGGAAGCTCCTAATGAGTTGCTGTGTTAACAGCAGGGGTGGTAACGCGTGAGCATACTTCCTGTATTGTAAGCGTTTATACTATGGTAACTATTTTGTATCAGGTGGGCCGTATATATGGCTCACAAAATTGTACAAATAAAAACCCGTAACTGCTTTCACAGTAAATTGGAAAATTACCTATGTAAGTATAAAACCTACCAAATATGAAAAACAAGGCACCTGTGTCATTACGATTCTGATCCAAAGAGTCAATTATAAGCATTAGTTTTTCGTTAGTTATATAGTATTGCAAAAATTTGAATTTCGTTTAAAATACCGTGGGTACTTTTTACATTGCTAACTTCTTAAATTGCTGACTTTAATTGCATAAAAGCCTTTTAGTAACAAGTACCCCACTTAAAGAATTATGTTTTCCCTATTATATTTGTATAATACAAGATTATGGCAATGATTTATAAGTACATTATGATTATTCACCTCTTTAATGAATTAGCCAGTATTGACTAAATTATAGCACCAAAAATAATATTTTGAAAATAGAATACGTGAATAATCCAGAGTGTGTTCTTATGTTATGTACTTGGTTACATTTTGAAGCATCTCGACATAGTATAAAGCAAAGTTGCTTTCCGTCGTCTGCACGAATAGATCTTTTAAACTACGCATCGGTTTTTAATGTGGTTTTATCAATAGATAGTGTGATTCAAGAGGAAGGTTTATATGTATAATACATGCATATTATAGTAGAGAAAAGCCGAGTATATAAAATATTTGTAATATAATGTCGTAGAAAACATATTTTTGTGCGATTACATTGCAAACACTGACTAAACCTTACGAGATAGATCATAATAATGTACCTACTATGGAATTGTACATCTTAAAAGGATCTACAAAAAAATCCGACCGTTTATGTGTATCCCCTAAGGATAAACCACAGTAACCATTTTCATCATTTGTATATAAAAAAATAAAGGGTCATTTACGAAACTATTATAATCAATACTACTCGTATTTCAAACAATACAGTATTATTCCTTATCCAATTAAATACGTTAGATACGCGTAGTGTAAAAATTTAAAATCACTCCACACTGAAATCAAATTAGTATCAACATTGCACCCCTGCGAAGCCGGTGCGGGTCGCTAGTACTTTCTAAACCATAAAGACATATAACAAAGGCTTTGCGGTATTTCGATAGACAAATACAATCTCGATTTTTATTTAAAAAAGATGATCAACAATTCCACACGTTTAATGTTTTTGTAAATATATACAAGTACAGCACCCCACGGTAAATGTTAGTGAAAATGAACTGGACATCTTAATTACTCTGAGACATAGTAAAATCAATCAAGTAGGCCGACTCGACCTAACACGTAGGGATCTCGCTTATAGTTTATACAATCGTCAAAAATGCATAGTCTATCTACACACATCAAAAGTGTCTAGGGATCAACATATATTTTTGCAATAACTTTTCTCCTGATTGATATTAATTAAAATTTTCTTTAAGGATTCATCAAATAAAGTGTTTTCGTTTATCTACAGTAACGATAAACCAAGTCACCTTTGCATTAATAAAGAAATTTGCCATTTTCATAATAAAGGGATTTTTGACATTTGAACCACTAACATTAAAGTTCGAAAAAAAGACTGAAATAACAGTTTTCTTTAAAATTTTATTGGGTAACTTAAACAATTAATAATCCGTGTTTCTACCGCGAACACTAACAACACAAGAACATCGGTTTGGCATACTCAAAATGAGTTCATCCAAATCACGCTGTGGAATGGCCGCCCATGTTCGTTGCAACAACAAAAAAAGGTCTTCTTGCGACTGGATACCCTCCATATTCGGCAGAGCTCTTCTCTGTAGCATATCCCATGCATGGACACGGAGACAAGACCGATACATTCAAATCACAACTCGAAGAGCTCCAACAATAACCGCCATGATGTTAGCCGTGACGCTTCATCACTCTTCAGGGATCTTAATTAGCGACCAAACAGTCAGAAACCGCTTGCATGAAGTGAACCTTCATTCCCGAAGACCGCTAAGGGTACCACCTATAGCAATGCATAATCGTAGGATTCGATATCAATGGGCTCTTGAACACAGAAATTGGGCAGAAGAACAATGGCGTTTCGTGTGCTTTTCTGATGAGTCTCGTTTTGGTATGAGACCGGATACAAGACGTATACGACACTGGAGAACCCCTGGACGCCAACAGCGATTAAAATCCTGCCAGGAAGTCCATCCTTATAGTGGTGGAACCATCATGGTATGGGCGGGTATTTGGATCGGCGGAAGAACTGAGTTGATTTGGATCAGAGGCAACCTCAACGCTCAAATTTATGCTGAGACGATTGTATCAGACGTCATCGTTCCTCTACAAGTGCAAATCGGTCCCTTATTTCAGTTAATGCATGATAATGCACGACCGCACACCGCAAGAGTTGTAAGACAGACTCTCGCCGCAGCTAACATCAATGTCATGCCCTGGCCTGCTCAGTCGCCAGACTTGAACCCGATTGAGCATGCATGGGATATGATACAGAGAAGAGCTCTGCCGAATATGGAGGGTATCCAGTCGCAAGAAGACCTTTTTTTGTTGTTGCAACGAACACGGGCGGGCATCCAAATCACGCTTTGAATGAACTCATTTTGAGTATGCCAAACCGATGTTCTTGTGTTGTTAGTGTTCGCGGTAGAAACACGGATTATTAATTGTTTAAGTTACCCAATAAAATTTTAAAGAAAACTGTTATTTCAGTCTTTTTTTCGAACTTTAATGTTAGTGGTTCAAATGTCAGAAATCCCTTTATTATGAAAATGGCAAATTTCTTTATTAATGCAAAGGTGACTTGGTTTATCGTTACTGTAGATAAACGAAAACACTTTATTTGATGAATCCTTAAAGAAAATTTTAATTAATATCAATCAGGAGAAAAGTTATTGCAAAAATATATGTTGATCCCTAGACACTTTTGATGTGTGTATATACAAAACAATTTACCCCAGTAGGTGAATCATCAGGGATCTATAATACAAAGTTTTTCTTAATTATTTTTTGTACATAGACCAGGAGCTGACTATTGTATTGAAGTTATATACTTCTTTAGGCGCGTTATGACAAAATGATGACTGAAATTTCAAGATACTGTGACACAAAAGTAACAGGTTGAAGCTGCCCGCTAAACCGCTCATTACGTCATGAAAAATATGCTCAAAGCTGCAACCAAATAACATTTCCCTGGAGGATTATTGTGTTCATGCAAGTGAGTGACGCCATTACCTCACGGAAAACTGCAACCATATAACGTCACTCTCTCGCCTGAACACAACAACCGTCCAGGGAATTGTTATTTGGCGGCATATTTCTGTGAGGCGTTAACGTCACTCACTCGCATGAACACAACAATCATCCAGGGAATTGTTATTCGGCTGCAGTTTTGAGCATATTTTTGTGTTCATGCAAGTGAGTGACGCCATTACCTCACGGAAAACTGCAACCATATAACGTCACTCTCTCGCCTGAACACAACAACCGTCCAGGGAATTGTTATTTGACGGCATATTTCTGTGAGGCGTTAACGTCACTCACTCGCATGAACGCAACATCTGTCCAGCGAATTGTTATTTGGCTGCAGTTTTCCGTGAGGTAGTGACGTCGCTCACTCGCCTGAATACAACAATCGTTCAGGGAATTGTTATGTGGCTGCAGATTTCTGTGCGGTGGTAACGTCACTCACTCGCATGAACAAACAAGCATACGATCCACCCAATTCAAAGCGGTCATTGTAGCTGTTTACGCTTGCAATACATTAAGTATGCCTCGCGTATTGCCACCTCTGCCGCTAACACGGCAACTCCTTAGGAGCTTACTCGTGACATCAGTCAGCTGAACACAACATCCCTCCAGGGAATTGTTATATGACTGCAGTTTTCCGTGAGGTAGTAACGACACTCACTCGTATGAACACAACATCCCTCCAGGGAATTATTATTTAATGATGCTAGAGAAGTATAACTTCTCACGCGTGTACATAAGTACACGCACCCATTTTTTTTTACACTAATCTATTTTTTACTTTTTCATTTACAACACTTATCAAAATTATGATCTTTATATTCGGAAATTTAATATTTTTACAATAGCCTAAAATGATAGGCATTAAAAGTACTTGTTTTCTGTAGGAAATTTGTGATTTTTATAACAAAATTACACATTTGATACAAAAAAAATCGTTTTACTTTTTAGCCATATTTACGAATTTGTAGTTAAAATAAGTAGATACACGTACAAATTATTACGAGCGGGAGCGCAGCGGCGGTGAATGCGAGGGCGCGTATGGTATTAAGCACGGCGTAGCCACGACTGGCGTTCCTTTGGCAGCGATAAATTTTGTTAGTGTGTGCGAGCGACGACGCATACGTACGGGATGGTACGGGCGCGCACACATACAAACCGAACGCGGTGCGTGTCTATGAAGACAACCTACTTGTTTGATTTTACTATGTCTGAGATGAATTCAAAAGGAACTAATTTTCCAATGTCTGTTGAATACAGTTCTACTTATTTAAAAAAATTAAAGGAAGTCATTATTTATCAAAATATTTCGTCATATCTTAAGTACTTACCATCCGCGTGGTATAATCGTTGGGCGACTCGTACATATTCTTAACGTCCAACGGTTCAATTTCGTGTAAGATTTAACAATAATCGATCTTCTGCGAAACTTTAGCTAAACCACTATAACGAGTTGTCGAATAATTTAAACTCCTTAAGTTCTCAGTTTACGAAGATGTTAATTAATAGATTAGTTCACATACTCAACGTATATTACAAATAGATAGGCCGAGTCATACTAGTTAATTACAGTGACTTTAGGAATATTACTCATGGGTATTTAGCGACTGCACTGTAAAAATATCTGTTCCTGCAACTACATAATGTTCCACAACACTATTACCTACCGTTTTACATAAATGGCTTGCTAGTTTGTTGTTAAGCAAACGCTTAGATATTATTTATTGATGATAGTTGCTCGGATATTAAATATGAAAACAGCTGTCCGATTATAATCACATTTACATTAAGTAGACTGCGCAGAGTCTTACAATCAATATATGAAAATTAACTTAATGTTAAATGATCTACTTATATCTTTGCGTTAAATTCCTTAAGGGGTAAACGAGAGAACTGAGCGACGCTATCCTTACACAATAGACTCGCTTCTCTAACATTAATATGTCTTTTCATGCACACTCGCATTTTTAGTACTCCTGATCCACTTTCTGATAAAGGTTGTCTTGACTTTCCTTGGCTACAACACCTTTAGATTTCGGAGTATTAATTAACAGGTATATGTTTCGACATTCTTTTCTCTTGCATTCTACCTACGTGTTCGAACAATGGAGCATGTCTCTTCACTTAACCGCATCTATTCTGTTTTCGCGCTCAATCTAACATAATTAACACTAGCTTCCATAAACAACAAGTACTGCATTACATAGTGTATGTATTTAGGGTCATCAGTTGATCAACTTAGCATCCAAAGTTTCCAATGTAATGGTTACTTTATATGCCTTATTGTGGATTTCCAAACGGTGTAGAAGGTATGCTAATTAAAACACCGTAAAGAAGCATGGTTGGAGGAAAGTTTTCTGCGGCCTTTGGGCGGCCTTGGGAAAGCATTTGAAAAGGTTGTGAGAGAGGTTGTCTATGATATTTTACCTGGGATTGTGACTCAATTCGGCCTGTAGGTGACCTGTTTCGTGCTCTGCAGTCCACTTATGAAGAATATCAACATGAGTGCGGATAGACGGCAGCTTGTCGCACTGGCTTGACATCAATATTGGCGTCAGACATGACCGTATGATGTCAGCTCGTCTGTTTATCCTTAACTGTACAATTGTCCGCAGGGGATAAGATTTATGTCTGTAGAACTACGAATTGTGACTTAATATAGAATTTCATTCTTTATTTAAATGATACCTACACTAGGATGAAATATTATAGTACGAAGAAATACTTACGGAAAGAATGTGAGGAAATCAAGATGATGATATTTGAAAGAGAGGAAACCAGAAAAAATACGCGATTACGGTTGATAATGTAGTGTTAAAACAAATCAATGGGTTTGTATTCAATTACCTAAAAAAAGTATCCGACTCATGTAATATTGAATGATAGTAATGCCACATTGTATTATTATATTGTATATCTTTGAAGTACTTTTAGGAGATGTAAGTTACACCGCTGTGAATAACAGACGAACGAGTTAAATAAACGCGTTTCAGAAGTGAGCATTGTGCAAAAACGAAAGCAGTTACACTGAATGCTACTTGTAGTATGAATCTGCGAGTAAAGCCGCAGATAAAATCTGGTTAATTAAATAATATAATATTATAGATAAACAATTGAATGAAATTAAATAATATTCAATTTATTCATAAATCCAACTGCTAAAAGAAACAAACATACTAAGATGCAAAGTATTTCTAAATTAAGGATTACATTTTTAATGTTGTATTTACAAGTATTTTATAATAGCAATATGAAGAACACATTTTAGATTTCATGATAGTTTAGAATTAATCACACAAAGAACTGTACTTTTTTCTTTTATCGTCGAAAATATTAAAAATACCGAGACTTTTGAGTCAAATTTGTTACTGTGTAAAAAGATTAAACAATACAGCGTGGATTTAAAAACATTTTTATTTGTTCTTAATAATTCACATAAGTTCAAAGTTATTGTCACAAGGTGCTTGTGTTTTACTATTTAATCACTGAGTTTTGTTATCATAGGACCAAAATCATAATTATTTTTAAGTTTTCTAGTAATTGAGAAATCACAGCGTTTAAAAAACTAAACTAGTCTCGCTGTCTACATTTATAAAAAAAAGTCTAAAAATTTATTCATTTTACTTAGTGACTTAATAATTGATCATGTTGTTTATTCCAACATGCTTATGTTTAAAAAAAAATATGAAATAGTTAACTATCAATCTAATTTAATACAAGAACAAAAAGCTTTAGAAAAAGAGAAGCGTGATAGATTTAGTCTTTCATGAATGAGGAAGAGAGAATACCAAATTCTTTCAAAGAGAGGTAAAGAAATCTAAGGGTAGTTCGTCGGTATCCAGAATGGACCAAATAAAATCTAAAGCTGGTGACATTTTTGCTAACATTCAAGAAGTTTTGCAACACTAAAGTGAATATTTTTATGATATGTAATAAATACTATGCCTTGGATGTTAAGTAAATCTGATGCTTACTATAGGTTGTCGGCGACTGATAAGGCATAACTATTGATGAGATGGAATGGTCGAAACGAAGCTTGTGAAATGAAAAGTTAGCAGGAATTGATATGATTACAGCTGAAATAATCAAATTACGTGCACTTATGTCCGAGACGCCTTCTGGTACTTAAGCAATCTATGCTGTAGAACTGGAAGGGACTGGAGAGGCACAGTCATCGTACCTTTGTATAAAGTCAAGTAATCATGCATGGACTGCGCTAGCTACAGGGCTGTCAGTTTGATAAGCTTAGTAAAAGTATTAGAAAGATAATTGAAAAAAGAATGAGGTTGAAATCCGATGGAATGCTGTAAGAGGCACAAAGACGATTCTGAAATAGAAGGGGATATATGAATCAAGTTTTCTCACTACGCAATATCGTAGAGAAACACCTAATCATAGAACATAAGAGTTTCTGAGGTTGTGTGGATCTTGAGAAGGCATTTAACAGGGTTGTGCGAGAGGAAGTAAGGGACATATTGCCGTGGTATTGAACTGGCGGTGCATTGCTCCTTACTATGCAGTCAACGTATTAGAATTGTTCAGCATGTGTGCAGATAGATATGTATGATGGTATATGGATGGTATGTCATCCTGGTTTGATATCAAAATTAGTGTCAAACTGGCTTGCATGCTGTCTGCTCGGCTATTCATACAGTATCTCGATAATGCTCTGTAGACAATAAGGTTAATGAATGCGAGATTGCCCATCGGTGTCCGTCAATATGCTAGCATTGCGCAAAATTTGTGGCATATGTGGTGCCCTTTTAGACCACGTCGTTTGTAATGATGGTGTTGCTTGTAGAAACAGTGTTGGTCTAAAAGAGACTATTGATATTAAAATAAGAAGAGGCATGCTCCGCTGGTTCGGACATACAGAAACAATGCAGGAAGAAAGTATTACAAAATAAATCCTCTGCCTACCCCGCAAGGGATTTGGTTGTTATACATAGATAGATATTTCCAAATAGGTTTTTTTTTTAATTCTGTACATTTTAAGTAATCTATATAACTGCGAACCATCATGCAAGCTGGTCGTCTGTCAACAAAAAAGTGTGTGTGTGTCAGCTCCGACGCGCGACTGGAGTTTACTCCTTACGAGTGATAATTATGACATAATACTGTATAGAAAAAGAGGGCAAATGAACGCATCTTCTAAAATAATAAGAATAAAATTTCAATTATTTTCATAAATGTGAACTATATTCATAAATATGGCTTACAAATTATCCGCATTCACGTGTTTTTCGGATTCTTCTTCTTTACCATTCGAATCATTTGCTTCCATATTTGCCAATGTTTTTTTAAATTTAACCACTTGATGATTTGTTTAATAGTACATTAAAATATATGTAAAATATTCCAACCTTCGTAATACGCAAGCGCGCACACAAACGTACTAACACACAACGCTCGGACCCTGTAATAAAAACTGTATAATGCTTTCTATCTCATTCTTATTATGACGGGTTCGGTGGCGCAGTTTTGAATGACGCGACTTTGACACCAACGCTCTTGGATTCGGTTTCCACACAAGGCAAATGTTTTGTATGCATGAAAATGTCTGTTTGTTTTGGTCTGGATGTTTCAAGAGAGATAGGGTGCATCAAAGCAGACCGTTGTGCTCGTACCTCCACCTTTCAGAAAACCCTAGCCAAATAAAGGGTTGTTGTGTTCCTGCGTGAGAGTGAGGTCACCAGTAAGCTCCTAAGGATTTGCTCTGTTAGCAACAGAGGTGGCTTCGCACTAGTAATGCTTAATGTTCAAGCGTTCATAGGCTACAGTTACCGCTTTACATCAGGTGGGCCGTATGCCTTCCGACGATGTATAAAAAAATCTTAAAAAAATCTAAAAAAAAAGTTAAATCCTATAGATACTTCTATCTCATTCTCTCGCACGTTAAATCGTACTGATGTATTTTTTTTATACAACGTCGGAAGGTATACAAGCATGCAGCCCATCTGATGTAAAGCGGTAACTATAGCCTATGAACGCTTGTAACATACATCACTCGCGCGATGCCTCCTCTGCTGCTTACACAACAACTCCTTAGTAGTTAGTTTATCTCTTTTTAAGCGAATGAGCGTAACGTTATCATATTTTGTTAACGCGTTCACTTGATTTTACTCCTCATAAAATTTCCTTACCGGGGCTTATAAATCAAAATCGTTTCTTAAGGAGTACACTGCAAAAAAAAAATTGTTTTAATAAAGCTCGCAATAACAAACAAAATATATTAGATATAATAATAAGGTATTGATCGATTGTGAACACAATTAATTACTAGTATATAATGACCAATTTTGAGCTGAATGTGACGGCCTATTTTAGCGATGGGCGATTCCGAGATGTTTTAACAATCGAAAGAATCGCAGTCGTCAAAATATACAATCGAGTCAACAATCGACTCGCCGTTTTACAAAACAATCGAGAGGTTTTTCGATTGTTTCGATTGTTGCATCAGTCAGTCATTCATCGGTCACCGGTCAGTTTAGCCGGACGGACTCGACTCGCTGCTGGTTGTTTACAAGCATCGAGCCGAGGTGTATGTGTCGCGATTGTTTGTCGAGCCGCTGTGATTTTTTGTATTAAAACTAAAAAACTATGTTGCATACATTGCACAAGTTTATTTATGTCATTAAAAAAAGATGATTCGTTATAAACTTTTATTATTTTATTTATTTTCGTGATTCCTTTCTCCTATAATACGTACATAAGTTTGCTACTTTGCATGCTTAGTTTGAACTCGCAAATCGCAATCACAAGACAAGGCCAAGTCCGACCATTGAGACGTTCTAAAATAACTCAAAACAATCGACTGAAACCTCTCGCCATCGTGGATACTCGCAATTCGCAACCACAAGTTCGAGTTGAAATCGCGCCGAAAACGAACACAACAACAATCGAGATGTTCGACGAAACAATCGAAAACAATCGAGATGTTCGAACAATCGAGACAATCGAAAAAAACCTCTCGCAATCGCCCATCGCTAGCCTATTTATTGCCTTTGATGTATAAATTGACTAATCCTGGCTCAATTTTGAAATTAATCGAAGCAAGCCATACATACCTAAAATAAAATAAAACGAGATTCAGAGTTTGTATATTAAATACGTGTATAATTATATTTTTAGACAAACTAGCAATAGTCTAACGAGCCCTGTGGCGGAGTGCGTAGCAACACACACGACACAACACTCGAAGCTTTAGCTCCGATTCCCAAACAGGACAAATATTTGTATGCATGGCCATATATGTTTGACTGACTGGGGAAGTGCGTATATGTCACAGAAAACCGCAGTCAAATAACAACTCCCTGGGCAGTTATTGTGTTGCTACGAGTGGTTGGGATTACCAGTAATCTCCCGAGGGTAACGCCTCCCTCGGTGGGCCATATCCTTGTATTTGGGTACTCCAGCAACTTGGCTACTATCTTTTGTGAGGTGAAGGTTGTATAGTGAGCCATTTACGACGAGCTCGGAGGCGCAATCGTAAATAACGCGACTTATCATCAACGATCGTGGGTTCGATTCCCCCAAACATTTCTGAATGTTTTTAAGAGAGGTAGGGCGCGTCAAAATAGCCCGTCTGGGTAAGTAGCTCTACCTCACAAAATACCGCAGCCAAATAACAATTCGCTAGAAGGTTTTCGTGCGTGTGAGTGAGGTCACCAAGCTCTGAAGGAGTTGCTGTGTTAGCAGCAGAGGGTCTTTTTTTTAAACGTTGGGAGACATACAATCATACTTGCCACCTTATGTATCCCAACTCTTGATATCCCAATTTAGTATAAAAAAAATACACCCAATCATAAGTTCCGCGATATCTGGCATAGAATAGAATCTAAACCACATTTTTCAAGAATTTATAGTTAGTATGGAATAGTTTATTACATCAGCCTGTAACTAGTTTAGTCAAAATCTAAGTAACTGAACGATAATAATAATACAGTAGGGACGAGAGACAAACATTTTACGGTCTACCTCGTGTGAAGTGGTATAGGTTATGTGCCGATCGGATTGCACAACTGACGTCCTGAGGAGCAATACTGTAAATACTCGTATATAATGTTCATGTTTTCTATCGGCTCACACGCTCATCTGAGCACATCAATCCACTGTGCCTCGTTATGGTTGATGTGAACTAATGTTGTGCTTGAATACCGATACGGTATTACATTCGGTAATTGTCCATCAAGCACAGTACAGGTAAGTTATTCCAAATTTTGGTAACTTCCTTCCTTTGGTTAACTCACCCACGTTTCGATCAAAATACTGGTAGAATCTGACAAAGTCCCTTTTGTTACTCGATCCCCGGGCGTGGTTATAGAAACCGCACTAACAGACTGCAACACGAAAGCATCACGAAGTCTCATACAACCCATCACAATCCATGGGCGTACACGACATAAAGGTGCATCAAAACATACCTACATTCAAAGTAACATACATTTTTTTTTATCAACTCATTCAATTATGCAGCGTATCCTTCTTTCTATTAATTGTAAGATTCCTTTGGGCCATCACATACTGGCATAGTATTCGTGTATTAATTATCTATGGCAATACGGGTAGTATTGCCTATATAAAAATAATATTAGGGGTCATGTACCAGGAGCTTGCTCGTTCGCGACCCCAACCAATCAAATAGCTTGCAATTTTGAAACGAAAGCCCACCGATTTATTTGATCACCTTAGCAGCAAAAGTATATGAATAATTGAAAGGAGATAGAGGGCGAAATCCCATGGAATGCTGTAGGAGGTACAAAGAGGTTTTCGTAATTGAAGGGTATGTTCGGATCAAGTTTACTCGCTCCGCAATATCGTGGAGAAGCATCTGGCCATAGATCAGAAGGTTTTCTGCAGTTTTGTGGATATTGAGAAAGCATTTGATAGGGTTGCGCGAAAGAAACTGTGGGACATATTGCCGGGATTTGAGATTGACGGTTCACTGCTTCGTGCTGTGCAGTCCACTTACAAGGATTGCTCAGCATATGTCCGGATAGATGATAGCATGTCACCCTGGTTTGATGTCAATATTGGTGTCAAACAGGGTTGCATGCTATCTGCTATGTTGTTTATTTTGTATCTCGATAGTTGTTTGCAGAGAATAAGATTAAGTAAGATTAAGAGTAATAAGAATCATCGAATGTAGGATTGCGCATGGATGACCTGTCTGTTGTACGCAGACGATGCCATGATATTAGCAGAAATACCATCTAAACCGCAAAAACACACAACAACGTTGAAAGATGATTGTATTGGGAAAGGCTTACTATTAAATGCGAAAAAAAAAGATAATGGTATTCGAAAGAGAAGAAGCCAGAACCAATGTAACGATTACGGTTGATGATCAAGTGTGGGAACAAGAATGGAAAGTATACCGCTGATGTAGAAAGAAGAGTAAATGTTGGGAATAGTGTAAATGGAGCGTTGGGAAAACTTCATGGTAGTAGAAACAATGCAGTGCTGGTACCAACGCTTACTTATAGAAGCGAGAGCTGGGTATGGCGGAGAGAGCATGAAAATAGGATAAACGCGGTCGAAATGCGAGAGTTGCGTAAAACTGGTGGCGTAACGCTTGTTGACTGTATTCGCAATGATGACGTTAGACATAAAGTTGGTCCGAAAGAGAGCGTCGGTGTTAAAATAAGAAGAGGCATGCTCCGTTGATTCGTACATGTGGAACGAATGCAGGATGAAATAAGAGTGAAGCAGATACACAACGCAAAAATAGAAGGATGTAGGAGGAAGGCTACGACTTTTTTTTTATATATTGGCTCAGCATAGTGGCTCCTCTTCGCCTGTTGGTAAGCGAAAAGGGGAACCCAAATTGCAGCGGCAACTGACAAAGGACTACGGTGTCCTGTCAGTTGACGCTACCATGCTGGCCCGCAAGGTGCTTCTTCACGCTTCGTTTGAAGGATCCCATGTTGTAGGAAGGAGGAAACACATGTGCAGGCAAGGCGTTCCACTTTTTAATAGTTCGACAGAGATAGGAGTTGCCGAACTTTTCAGTACGAGAACAAATGTCCTCAACAGTGGAATGATGACATCGCAAGCCTGCACGTGTGGTTCTATGACGGAAGGGAGAGGGTGGGATAAGGGAAAATAGTTCTTCAGAGCACTCACCATGGTACAGGCGGTAAAATGTACTTAGGGAGCCTATGTCCCTACGAAGTTGCAGAGGTTCTAGGTATTTTGTGACCTCTTTGTCGTCGATTATGCGGATAGCCCGTCGCTGCAACTAATCGAGAGCCTCGAGAAGATACTGTGCGGAGCCGTCCCAGAGATGTGAGCAATACTCCACGCAGGCCCGAACTTGAGTCTTATAAAGAAGACAAAGTTGGTCCGGCGTGAAGAACCGGCGCACCCTGTTCAGGACTCCGAGTTTCTTTGAAGCTGTTAAAATGAGGCTCTCGATGTAATTTCGTTGGTTTAGGTCGCAACGAATATCCATGCCTAGCATATTCAGGCTATCTCGCATATTGAGGGTAGCGCCCTGAAGACTGGGAGTGGGGTGAAATGGGGACATTTTTGTTGTGAACGTCTGAGTTTTCTTGGCATTAAACTCAACCAGGTTATTGGAACCCCATTTACTAACGAGGTCCTCCCGAGGACTTACCTACCATGCCAAATTGTTCGTGTTCTAAGATGATATCAGGAGCTCTAGAATCCGGCAAGCATCCATGAGAAGAGCAATGAATATGAATGAAGCGAGTGAGGTGTGTAAGGGTCGGATCACGTGGAGCTCAGTTCTCTGCTTACCCCGCAACGGATTTGGCGTGAAATTATAGATAGATGGCAAGTATCTGTCATTCGTGATATTTCGGAATAGGTGTTGTACTAGTGATTTATTCAAGTGATTCAGTAGTCTGGTAAAACTAAGGAATAGCGAATAAATTTTTCACTTGGCCATGATACGTAGATCAGAACGTTACTTTACAAATATTAAAACTGAAGTTTATCTATCTATCTATATCTTCACGCCAGATCCCTTGCGGGGTAGGCAGAGAGATCCGAGCGCCACGTGACCCGATCTTTACATACCTCACTCGCTCCTTTAACATTAATTGCTCTTCTCATGCACGCTTGCCGTATTCTAGGACTCCTGACATCACCTTCTGATAGAACACGACCAATTTGAGTGCGTCAAACTTACAGCCATCCAGCCATTAAAATGTTGTCGAAGATTGTGTCATGAATTATCCTGTGTTGGTTAGCCACAGTTTTACTGAGAGCCCAGGCATAGTCATGATTGCTAAAGCCTTCGATACGCTCTCTGTCCCAATCCTATTAAAGAAGTTGGAAGCTATTGGCGTCAGGGACAAACAGATATTGCTATTTAATAGTTATTTAACTGATCGATCTCAGAGGGTAGCTGTTGGTAAATATGTGAGCGAAGATCTTGCTGTCACACAGGGAGTTCCTCAGGGAGTATACTGTATCCTACGCTGTCTCTTATATATATTAATGATCTTTGTTGCACTTCACTCACCTCTGGCCATCAGATATGATACGCCTTCGTATTTGCTGCTGATACTTGGACAGAGGTGTACGAAATAGCTCAAAAGGGCCTTAACCCTTAGAGACCCACAGGTCATATATGACCAGTAAAATTAGTACCGTAAAACCCCACTGGTCATATATGACCACCTGTCAAAACGTCATAAATCAATGGTTTTTAGGTAGTTTTAAACTTTATTTGTGACGATTGTGTGACTAGAATGGCTTGTTACTTGATTTTATAATGTAGCGTGTCATTCCAGTAATGCCAACAAAAATCCACGATACTCTAGTGGCTAAAACAAAAATTTGTAAATTCAAAGCGTCAGTACTAACGGCGGCGTCGCCGGGCCTTGACGGAAAAGTTTTTTGTGGAGTGTTTTTCGTGTTTTTATGTTTTTCGGTGTATAAACAGGTATGTTTGTGTATTTTTTTTATGTTAGTTTATATTGTTTTATGATAGGAAATGCCAACAATAATGTGGTTTAGTGAGTTTATATATGAGAAAAAAAATATATTACGTAACGGGTAGGTACTTTCAAATTGCATATTTCCTTCGTGAATATTTCGTCTAATTGTCTAAAATTTTATTATTGTCGAAAAATAAATAAATATCGTATTGTAGCTGAATAGATTATCTATAAAATGAGGTAAAAATCAAATATATAGCTCCTATGTACTATTTTATAGGAAAAGTTTGAAAAATTAGTACGGCGCGTCGTTCGTAATCCGATTTTCAAACTCAATTTTCAAATGCGAATGTTTATTTTCTATATATAATATGTACTATTATTTTTCGATTTATGTAAACTATGTACATTGTCGTATAAATATACAAAGACGCTAATCAAAAATTATAACACGATCTGAACTTATATTCATTTATCTGAAATAAGTAGGAGTATTTCATCGGCTCTGTTTGAAATGCCTATAACAAATTATACAAACATTCAAATTAGTAATTTGAAGTTTTATTATCAAACATACACTATTCAACAATCGAAATAAGTGCCGCAAATGCTTCTAAGTGTAAACAACTGTCTGTCGTTATTTAAACAATGCTTTATGACGGGCCGCCGGCTCATATTTCAAGTGGCCTTGAGACCACCCGGGGTTTCGTGATTTATGGCCGTAACGCCTATCGGGTCTGAAGGGTTAATGAGGTTTCCGCTTTCCTGAAGAAGAACCGCTTAGTGCTAAATGTCAGAAAAATACATAGCCTTTCGTGATCAAAAATCAATAAATAATCAAAATATAACTGCAAACATCTGTACGGACGTGTTCAGTTGTAATTAATAAATAATATAATATAATCTCTTTAGAATAATAATCAATCGATAAATGTTATAATGTAAGTAAATTATATTGTAAATTGTCAGTATAATGTAAATTGTCATAAGTAAAATTATATCGTAAATTGTCATAAATTTGATAAAAATAATTATTAGTAAGGTCAAATCACGTGTGCCTTGACAAGGTAATTTATAACATATTGACCATCTCGTATACCACTTTTAATAGTACTTAGCAGTCAGAACCCATTATATACGTTTTCCCTTACATTTCGCGGTCGTATACGACCACCCGGGTTTCTAAGGGTTAATTAATGTTATAAATTGAAGTGATTATAAATAAATAAATTGCCCAAAAATGGAGCAAACCTCCCACTTAAAATACTTAGGTGTAATCATTGACAAAAATTTGAGGTTCAAAAACCACATAATGGCGCTCAGCGGCAGGGTACGAAGGCTAATGGCAGTATTCAAAAAACTGCGACATGCGGCGACACCTCAATTGCTAAAAACCACTTACCTTGCCCTGTGTCAATCCATATGCACCTATTGTACTACAGTTTGGGGAGGTGCTTCTAAACTTATCCTTAAACCAGTAGTGATAGCACAGAGGAGTTTACTTAAAGTATTAACGTTCCGCCCATTATTATATCCCACGGTGCTATTATATCAATACGTGTTAAATACCATCCTTAAACAACATCGTGACATGGAGTACGATCCAAAACTAATGGCCAAACGTCAATCTCACAATGTGTGTAGGCAAAAGATTATTTTTAACGCAGTTTTGGCGCATAGATTTTATCCTTTTACAGGCCCCCCTACCTATACAACAAAATTAACATAAAATTATGCATATACCCGCTCACAAAATTTCAATGCAAGAAAAAAGTCTCGACCTGGCTCAACACACTGACCTATGATGAAACGGAATATCTGCTCGTGGTAATAAAATAGACCAGCGCTTTATAATGTTTCAGTACATTTAAATTAATATATCACAAACGCATAGAAACAGTTTTTTACTTCTCATACACATTAACTCGCACAGATATACACACCCGCACACATACTACACACAAACACACACACACAACACATATATTTATATATACCTCATACTACACTACATTATCATTTAATTAAGTCACAGTACTAGTAAATCATTTTTGTCACAATTTAATTCAAAGTCAAATCTCATAAGCTGTTAATTTACATTGCCTTAGAAACTATTTAACATAGTGCATAAGCCGGGAGGGAGCCTGGAGCTCTGTAATACAGACTACAAGCCTAGCATAGGCTCCAGACTCTCACAAGGTATGTTTAATGTAAAATAATTTAACATTACTTAACTGACTTGTACCGTACTCTTGTGAGAAGTGAATAAATAGTTTTTTATTATTTATTATTTTTTATTAATATACAGTTGCCAAAAATATTCATCTTTGACTTTATATTTAAAAAGAAAAATGGCTGTATATGTGCAAATTAACAATTTCATTTCATTTCAATATTCCGTCTAGTTCCCAAGTGAGTGGACTCACTTCTGATAGGATAGCCGAGTTGTGGGATTCTTTTGGTCCATAACTTACTGTCATACTATTCGTGTATTATATATGCAAGTATCTGTCGTTCATGATATTTCGGAACAGGTGTCGTCCTAGTGATTTACAGAAGTGATTCAGTAGTCTGGCAACAATGAGGTATAGCGAATGTACTCTTCACTTGGCCATGAGATGTAGACTAAAACGTTACTTTACAAACATTAAATCGAAGTCAATCAGTGCCATCATTGTTTTATTTTCAAAAATAGATTCCTGTACAACATAATAATCGTCCTGCTACATTGGCAAGACCGTATTTTTTTACAATCGATTATTTTTATAATTTATAACATATTTCAAAGCAGTGAACTTTGCACGGCGAAATCACATATATATATTTTGTTTATATCGCTTTATATAAAGTCTTCCAAGAAGAATTCATAATTCTATATTCAAATAGTATTTTCCTATAACTCTTTATTTATATTTTCTTATTTTTATCATTTTATGTTTTTGGGGAATATAAAAACTTGTGGCGCCCTTGTAGAAGGGAGGGTGGCTGATTACTGCATAGGCCTGCACAAGCCAAATCCCTCGCTCTGCTAGACCCCTTGGCACTCGAAGGTTTACACTCCATCGTTACAGGGTCTTCTATAATTTGGAGGTCCTTCCCCAGTCTGGTCAAGCTGCTGTGATGTGCTTTACCTCTCATTCATCATAATGCATGCTTAGTTATACGCCTCTTTGAGATTTGAGCAGGGATAGTTCAGTGTATAAAGAACCAGTAAGCTCCTAAGGAGTTGCTGTGTATGTAGCAGAGGAGGCATCGCGCGAGTGGTACTTTACATCAGGTGGGCCGTATGCTAGAATGCCTCCCGACGGTGTGTAAAAAAAACCGCCCAATTTACCAACTGGTGCACGATTTGAATCCTGCTATTTTATTACCACGAGCAGATATTTCGTCTTTCCTCGATTTTAAAGGAAAACATAGTGAGAAAACCCGCACGTCCAAAAATTATATTTCGAAATACCTTACCTAAGAAAGTTCTGATTTCCTCCCTGTGTTGTGGAGGTCTGACGGCAGTCGTTCCATGTAAAAATTTGTATCTTTACCAAATCCTCAGTCTTGGTAGCGGACCTCGATATTCCTAATGAATTAGGAAACGGAATATCGCTTAGAAGATGAATGTTATACTCCTCTTTAGGTATACGAAGAGGCGGTGAGGTTGGTTTTGGTTTAAAAGATGAGAGTGAGCTACTTGCACGCCTTGCGTAACAAGCATCCTTATTCTACGATAATCTTCATGTCACGTTTCTTATACTAGTTTTCTACCCAAGTTTAAATCTCAAATTGACTCAGAAATACCTTTATTTCAAGTTAAATAAATGTTTGTATGATGCGGAAAGGTACCTATGGAGTTAAGTATTTCACTTCGTTCACAAATTATAATATATGAGATCATCCGAATAAGCATTTTTGTATATATTTCTTTTGAATTTCAGTTTCTAAACCAGGCGAGAATATCAAAATACGATTGCCGTCAGCTGTCAGTCACAGAAATTTAATAAAGAAATCCGATTTTTATGTGGATTATTCTGTAGCAGCCCTTGAAATAAAATAGAGCTGTATAACTTTAATATATTTATAACGCTTTAACTGTTATTTCTGTATAAATTAATGAACATCCCTTTTTAGTAAATACAGAATATTTTTTTTTTTTTGTCAGAAGATAAGGAAGTTACGTTTATACAATGCAACAGGTACAAGAACGGGTAATTAACTTTCCAACAAGCAAACATATCGATGGTAGAAAGGCTAATTGCTTCAAGCGACATTTTTGGAATTTTATAACAGAGCATTTCAAAGTTTTCAAATACAGAAAAAAATATTGTAGAAATTCAGACTATTAATTAATTTAGATTTCAAATATACAGTTTCTTCTGCATGTGTACGTATGAATATCCTTGTGATGGCAGAACGTGTTCGACACAAGAATGTTTCGTTCCATACATACGTCTAAAAGTGACTTACCAGCATCGTTCACTCTCTTATCTCCGTATGGGCCAGGCCACAGCCCCATAACTGCTTCGCTTGGTCCAAACCCATCAGCCAAATCCAGAACACCTCTTACCGTCTCCCATAACTTCTTGAGCTCCTGAGCATTAGTAGAGCTTACAGGAACATATGTTGCAACCGTAGCCCTACTAAATCGTAATCTTTCACACTAGCGGCCAAGCGAAATGAAAGCACGACGCCTACGCCAGCGCTGGCACCTCGGACCACAGAGCCACCACCGGGCAGATCTTCGGTGTCGCTTCCCTTTTGCTTGGTCTCTGACATACACAAAATGTCTAGGTATCTCTCGGGGGACGACCTAATCCGCGCGTCTTTGCGGTTTATATTTAGGTCCAGAATTGTCATCCAGTGTTCGACTCGTAGGGTCTCGACGTGCACGCTTCTGGTACCGACCCCTAATGGCAGGCTTGATTAATATATAATATTCGTCATTAATGAGACAAGAGCCAGCGATCGGCAGACTTATGGTATTTAATAAACTCCATATTGATGCTAGTTATATTATTAGACCTGCCGTAGGTGAAATGGGGATTCACTATCCCCGGCGATGGTTCTTTTGGGCGTATCCAGAAGTACAAGAACGTCAAAATTGACTTTTAAAACGTGATCGGAGGTTGTCTAGCGTTTTAATATCTTGAAGTACATAACTTTTGTTATCAAAAAATTCCATGGCAGCTACCAAGTATCTTATTTGGTATATTGGTAGCTTATTGCGCTACCAAGTGTATTTTATAAAATTTCAAAGTACAAAAATTTCATAAAAATTTGCGGTAATTCAATATAAATGTATATATTTACATTTATTCACTCTTTATCTCCTTTTTACATTTCTAAATATATTAATTTCATTATAAAATACATTAAAAGGCATACAAATGGAAACCATAGGTAGCGGAGCAGAGACTCTAGCTGCCGGTGATCAGAGTCCCAGAAACTTCCTCACAATGCACGGTGTGTTAAGAAGAACCGCCTTCTGTAACTGGTTTTGACCCAACTGCTAAGTGAGAGTCTCTCAAGGTGACGATCAAGACTCTTTGCTATAAGTCCTTTCACTGCTACGATAATCAGAACAATTATGTACGAGTCCACATGCCACATAGCGGTAACCAAGTCCAAGTACTTCAAAAGTTTCTCTTTCTCGGCCTTCACGAGGTTTTCGCCGTGAGAAATGGTGACGACAACAAGAATTACACGGCGCGTCCCCCGGTCTATTATCACAATATCAGGCTTATTGACATCAATAGTCCTGTCTGTGATAAAGATAATAGACCCGTCCCAGTAGAACGTGACATTACCATTCTCGAAAATTGGTGCTGGTGCATACTTGTATTATGGAACCTCAGAGCTCACAAGATTATAATTATTAGGGGTTAAAGTATGAAATTGACGATTTGTACTGAAAAATTAAATCTCGCTGGCTCTCAGGCTATTATTATTATTGTATGTGTGACTATTATCTGCTCCGAAAAATGCCTAAATGCTACGTAATTTGCTTTTAATTATACTTTATATATTTACAGATGAATGTACATTACGAAAATTATATGCATCGTGGCACATACACACATCAAAAGTGTCTAGGGATCAACATATATTTTTGCAATAACTTTTCTCCTGATTGATATTAATTAAAATTTTCTTTAAGGATTCATCAAATAAAGTGTTTTCGTTTGTCTGCAGTAACGATAAACCAAGTCACCTTTGCATTAATAAAGAAATTTGCCATTTTTATAATAAAGGGATTTTTGACATTTGAACCACTAACATTAAAGTTCGAAAAAAAGACTGAAATAACAGTTTTCTTTAAAATTTTATTGGGTAACTTAAACAATTAATAATCCGTGTTTCTACCGCGAACACTAATGATGATAGAAGCTGGTTCCCGGCAACGTACTGTGGCTTTAGCTCTGAATACAAGTCAGAGTGTTATCAGTCGACTTTGGACACGTTACCGAAGCACTGGTACCGTGGCTGAGCGCCATGGAGGACGGTATCGCTGCACCACACGGAGACAAGACCGATACATTCAAATCACAACTCGAAGAGCTCCAACAATAACCGCCGTGACGCTTCATCACTCTTCAGGGAACTTAATTAGCGACCAAACAGTCAGAAACCGCTTGCATGAAGTGAACCTTCATTCCCGAAGACCGCTAAGGGTACCACCTATAGCAATGCACAATCGTAGGATTCGATATCAATGGGCTCTTGAACACAGAAATTGGGCAGAAGAACAATGGCGTTTCGTGTGCTTTTTTGATGAGTCTCGTTTTGGTATGAGACCGGATACAAGACGTATACGACACTGGAGAACCCCTGGACGCCAACAGCGATTAAAATCCTGCCAGGAAGTCCATCCTTATAGTGGTGGAACCATCATGGTATGGGCGGGTATTTGGATCGGCGGAAGAACTGAGTTGATTTGGATCAGAGGCAACCTCAACGCTCAAATTTATGCTGAGACGATTGTATCAGACGTCATCGTTCCTCTACAAGTGCAAATCGGTCCCTTATTTCAGTTAATGCATGATAATGCACGACCGCACACCGCAAGAGTTGTAAGACAGACTCTCGCCGCAGCTAACATCAATGTCATGCCCTGGCCTGCTCAGTCGCCAGACTTGAACCCGATTGAGCATGATATGGATATGCTACAGAGAAGAGCTCTGCCGAATACGGAGGGTATCCAGTCGCAAGAAGACCTTTTTTTGTTGTTGCAACGAACATGGGCGGCCATTCCACAGCGTGATTTGGATGAACTCATTTTGAGTATGCCAAACCGATGTTCTTGTGTTGTTAGTGTTCGCGGTAGAAACACGGATTATTAATTGTTTAAGTTACCCGATAAAATTTTAAAGAATACTGTTATTTCAGTCTTTTTTTCGAACTTTAATGTTAGTGGTTCAAATGTCAAAAATCCCTTTATTATGAAAATGGCAAATTTCTTTATTAATGCAAAGTTGACTTGGTTTATCGTTACTGTAGACAAACGAAAACACTTTATTTGATGAATCCTTAAAGAAAATTTTAATTAATATCAATCAGGAGAAAAGTTATTGCAAAAATATATGTTGATCCCTAGACACTTTTGATGTGTGTATACATTTGTTTATTAACGAGCAGAGTTAAGATTTTAACGATCAAGCTCTGTAATTCCGTCAAAGGCATAAGGGTAGCACAAAAGTTTCCATGGATTCAGATCGCTGATAAATAAATCCTTCCGTAATTTTATCCTGCTAAAGGCAAACGATTCATTACTTAATGCAAGGTAAACTTGGCTTTTTGCGAAAATACGTTTGGCAATGGAACGTTTAGAGAAGCACAGGGTGAATTTCGAAACGGCAGAGGAAGTACGGTTTAAGTTTTTCTCTCTGCAATGACGTGGAGAAGCGAATGCATTGGATAACGAGCTTCGTCCGAAAGGATCTCTGGAATATTTTGCCAAGATATGGTGACTATGATCTGCTCCGTGCTACGGAATCCCATTATAGGAACTGTACAGTAAGTACGCGGGGTGGACATAATATTTTCGCCCCGGTTTGGCATCAAAATTACTGTCAGATAGAGCTGTCTGCTGTCGCCTTGACTATTCATCCTTTATCTGGATAGTTATCTTAAAATAATGAGGACTGTGAATGTCGGATTGCAAGTGATTTATTAGTAACTAGCTGCTGCCCGCGGCTCCGCCTGCGTGGAGTCAAATAACGGAGCCTATGTGTTAATCCAGATCATAATCTATATACGTGCCAAATTTCATTCAAATCTGTTCAGCCTTTTAAGCGTGAAAGAGCAATAAACGTCCATCCATACATACAAACTTTTGCATTTATAATATTAGTAGGACTGACTAAAAATGCTTAAAGTACTTTTAGTTTGTTACTAATAAATCATACGATGCAGTATTTATAACAGAATGTTTAATAACAGAAGACAGTTTATATGTGTGCATGAATATGTCTGTTTGTATTGGTCTGGATTTTTTAAGAGAGGTAGGGCGCATCAAAGTAGCCCGTCTGGGGAAGTACCTCCACCTCATAGGAGACCGCAGCCTCTCTAAGAAGTTGGTCACATACCAACTCCTTAGAGGGTTGCTGTGTTCCTGCGTGTGAGTGAGGTCACCAATAAGCTCCTATAAAGTTGCAGTATTAGCAGCAGAGGAAACATCGCGCGAGTGATATTTAATCTATTACAAGTGTAAGGCTACGGTAACCGCTTTTTATCAGGTAGCCGTGCCTCCCGAATGCTTACATGCCTCCGAATGAATTAAGAATCAGACGCGCGATGCAAGCTTTGCTGTTAACATAGCAACTCCTTAAGAGCTTACCAGTGACCTCTTTCATACGCAGAAATACGCAACTCTCCTGGAAGTTGTTATTTGACTGCGATTTTCTATGAGGTGGAGGTTACTTAGACAGGCTGTTTGATGTGCCCTACCTCTCTTAAAACATCCATACCAATACAAATAGACATGTTCATGCACACAAATATTTGCCCCGTGTGGGAATCGAACTCACGCCGTTAGTGTCAAAGTACAGTCACAGACCACTGCGTCATCAAGCTCGTCAGAGATGGCGTGCAGAGGTTTTTATACTACTAACGCAGTTGCTGCAAAATTATTTGCGTAGTCATCCGTCCATCCGTGATAAACGGCTGTAAGACGTAATCCAAGTAACGTATTATATGAAAATAGTTAAGCTAGTGGTAAAATTGGACGTTAATCTGAAAAAAAAATATTAAATAAATCATGAATTATTTAATATATTTTTTCAGATAAGGTAAGTTATTAAAGTTATCTATCTATCTATTTATCTATAACTTCACATCAAATACCTTGCGGGGAGAGAACTGAGCGCCACTTGATCCTTACACACCTCATTCCCTTCTTTAACATTCAGAAGAGCACTTCTCATGCATCTGCCTGTAATTGGCATAATATGAGTTAACCTTTTCTTGAATGTTCTTATTATAATATCTGTATATATTCCTAATAATTAACAAATACGGACCGAAACCGCATAAAACGAATGTGTGCCCCTTGGTTCGTATATATTTTTTTGTCATAATGTTGTACAGAAAAATGAATTTCCGTCTAAAGGTTTTTGATAATTATTACTTATTGATATTTACATTCATAATTATTTCATTGGCATAACTACTACGGCATAACGGAGATTAATTTTCTTCGTCGTCATTTTAATAATCATAAGTGTTGAAGACGCAATTTAAAGATATTATAGGTGTTATTTTGCGTATGTCAAGTTTATGTGCAATTTGGTCTAAACTACTTTATATGCTACCGCTACCGATTTTTATACTACGTCGGGAGATATACAAGCATACGCCCTACCTGGATGGAAAGCGGTTATCGCAGCCTATTAACGCTCGCAACACATTAAATATCACTCGCGCGATGCCACCTCTGCTGCTAGCACAGCAACTCCTTAGGAGCTTAGTGGTGACCTCACACGCAAGAACACAACAACCCTTCAGGGAGTTGTTATTTAGCTGCGGTTCTTCTATGAGGTGGAGGTACTTCCACAGACGGGCTGGTTAGATGCGCCCTACCTCACTCAAAAAAAAAAAAACACCGCTAGTCATTAGAATAACATGCCACAAAAACATATTTGTAGCATGTTATGCTAACGACTATTGCCTACGACGCCTGGGGATGCGTCGTGGAGAGGCGAAATACGTGTCACAAATATGACCAGACCAGTCAAGCCAGAGATGACCCGAATAGTCATAGCAGCGACGTAGCGCATCTACTAACGGTAGTAGGTGTCTGCCGGCGCTACATCACTTGAACTAATCGGTAGCTAAACTACTTTGTGTGCATTCACAAAATAGTTTAGTTTATTGCATGTAACAGATATCATTTGTGTACATCTGATAGTAAATTTGACAAGCTCGAGCGACGAGGTAGAATGGTTAGCGAAGGTTGCTTTAGCACTGCTCGTGGGTTCCATTTCCACACAAGACAAATATTTGTAGCCCGAGTGTTTTCTGTGTGTTCTAAGTAAGTATTTACAAAAAAGGTATTTACGTATGTCTACCAGTTGTCTAATATCTACCCATAGCTCAAGTTTGGGACTGACGCGTGCTCTATAATTCGTCTGACAATATTTATATTATTACTAATTGGCTTTAATTATAAAATGCATAATCTGATTAAAAGCATGAACTCAATGCTATGAACTTCATTTAGTCTAAATTCAAACAAATTGCTGGACACGCCGTCATCGTTGGTCATGTTAGATTTCTAACCATCAAAAAAGGCCAGTAAGGCTCAATTTACTTTTGATCACTCATGCTTGAATTACAAATATTTAATTATTAAATAAGAAACCTTACAATATGTAATAATATAATAAATAGTTTAGAGGTAGTCAATTTTAGACTGCGATAATTAACTTGGTCTGAAAGAGAGCGTCGGTGTTAAAATAAGAAGAGGCATGCTCCGTTGGTTCGGACATGTAGAAAGAATGCAGGATGAATGAATGACGAAGCAGATACACAATGCAAAAGTGGAAGGATGTAGGAGCCGAGGAAGGCCAAGACTTACCTACCATGATCAAATTGGTCGTGTTCTATCAGAAGGTGATGTCAGGAGCCCTAGAAACCGGCGAGCGTGCATGAAAAGAGCAATGAATGTTAAAGAAGCGAGTGAGGTATGTAAGGATCGAGTCGTGTGACGCTCGGTTCGCTCTGCCTACCCCGTAAGGGATTTGGCGTGAAGTTATAGATAGATAGATAATTAACTTTCGTCAAAGTGATCATTATGATATTATGGAAAAAGGGATTTCTAAGCTTTTGTTAATTTCAAATATTATGCAAACTGATGATTATGTCTGAAAATGTTATGCTGTCTAAAATTATGACTTCAAAGTTTATGTAACCCAATACGAATTCGTTATCAAATTGCCCGTAAATTTCACTTCTGTAAAATGTCATATAACTTATAATATTTATGATTCCCACGAAAGATACCTAATAAGGATCCGTATGATGCTTATTAAATAATGCTTGATTGACTATACTCCATACAGTGAGTCTTAGCGTACACCCGTGGATGGCAAGATCGCCCACAATTCAATTACATTTCTATCTACAACTCGTTTTCTGGATATTGTAATTTATTGAAATGATATCGTACCTTAATTAAAATATACTTAAAGTTCTTTCATTCAACATGGAGAAAGGAGAGGAGGAGGGGAAATGAGTTATCTGTCTATCTGTTTGTGATATACCACGCTTTCAATGAGTCTCTTTTGTATTTGTGATGATATGCCATTTTAATATTACTACACTGTGTACAAAACGCTTATGGCCCGCATGACTCATACACCATTGCGACCTTAGAGGCATCATATACGCGATTTATAAGTTTTATATACCATCGAAAGGTAAACTTACACCAATCCGCCTGATATAAATAGTTACTTTAGCTAATGACGCCTGCAATACAAGGAGTATTGCTCGCGTGTTGCCACATCGGCTGTTAACACAGCGACGTCTCAGGAGTTTACTGGTATCCTCACTAGAATTAACACAGGTAGAATTCAAAAGAGATTTATTTTGTTGGTGAGCTGGTCATTTGTGCGATGGAGGTATTTCCACATACTGCTTTTATACATAAGCTCTCTGTCTTCAAAGCTTTGTTTATATCATTCAAGGATGCACCATATGTAGGTGAGATTGTTCCTAAAGATAGTAGTGGGCCAATTACACTCCAATAATAAAAATAATGTAAACATAGCAACAGAATTGTATTTCAACGATAATATCGAAAGGAGCTTAGTCCAAGCCTTGCAATATCTGGAAACTGGGAAAGTTAGTAAAGCCGTTCTTATCAATGGAAAAGAAAAGGATTAAAGTGAGCAAAGTTACATAAACAACAGTAAGTAACTCGATGTGGATGGATATAAAGTTTTTATCAGAAGTAAACATTGTTAAATACCTTTATCTTTTGTCAGGCTAGCAGGAAAGTTTAATGACAGGAAAGGGATAAAGGCTAGCCGATTAGTGTTCATTCCTATAATATTTTACTAAAGTAACTTCAAAACCTTTAACGCTATATATATATATATATATATATTTGTTGTATCTATTTATGTATATATGTTGTTCTATCTCTCTATCTATAACTTCACGTCAAATCCCTTGCGGGGTAGGCAGAGAGAAGCGAGCGCCACGCGACTCGATCCTTACATACCTCACTCGCCTTTAACATTAATTGGTCTTCTTATGTACGCTCGCCGGTTTCTACGGCTCCTTCACCACCTTCTGACAGAACACGACCAATTTAGTCATGGAAGGTAAGTTTTAGTCTTCCTCTGCTGCGACATCGCACTACTTTTGCATTGCATATCTGCTTCGTCATTCTTTCATCATGCATTCGTTCTACATGTCTGAACCAGCGGAGTATGCTTCTTCTTATTTTAACACCGGCGCAGAGCAACTCTGTTTCTAACATTTTATTGCGAATACGATCTACGAGCGTTACGCCTCAAATTTTGCGTTACGCTCGCATTTTGACTACGTTTATCCTACTTTCATGCTCTCTCTGCCGTAAGCGCAACAATGCATTGTGTATAGCGAGCTGTACCTTCTGGCTCAAGTCCTCCATTCATCCATTTCCATCTCCTTTCACTCTATTCCCAGCACTCACTCGTCTATTCACAACTGCGGTGTACCTTCCACCCCTTCCATTTTATATATATTGTTATTATCATTAATTTACGATTTTTGTAACATCTTATTTTTGCAAAATATAAACTGCTATGTAGGGCACCGGTTTTGAGCAGTGATAGCCCAATCGATAAAGAATCGGTCTGTTGACCGACTGATATTTGTAATTGTAACTTTCTCGACGGTGAAGTAAAACATCTTGAGGAAATTCGCAGGGCCACGTCCAAGAAATTATACTTCGAAAGACGTGTGACCTAAGAAAGGTCTGGTTTACTCTCCGAGTTGTGTAGGTCTGACGACAATCGCTCCATATAAAAACCAGTATTTTCACCAAATCCTTAGGCTTAGGTAGCGAACCACGCCGATCCTAATAGATTAGGAATCGAGATAATGCTGTAAAGAAGTAGGGCATCAGTGGTCGGAGAGTAACACCGCGGAGTGCATCGGTGATTGGTGAGGCTGGGCTTACGATGCTGTAGCTGGACCTATGCCGGACGGTATACGTTATCTATAAGTTTCGTATTATCATTATTTTAGTTTGACATACTCTTTACATTCTGTATTGAGACTTTACTTCTAGGAAAATAATTAATTAAGAGATGTATAAATATATCAAAACAAAACTAAGTACGCACCACGTATAAAGTCAATGCAAATCGGCTTAAACTGAAGTTGGAAAATGGCAGTAGACTTTATAAGAAAATGGTGCACCTCATTTTAGAATTGTTAATTTTGTAAGCCGATCAAAATAAATATTGAAAATTTATAATGAACAAAAATTTGCTCTTGCAAATGGTTATGAAAATTTTAAAGCGGAACTAACAGATAAACGTGAAGAAACCCAGTCGTGCATAAATCATTATACTGCCTACATAAGTCGTGCATTACATATATATGTAAGCTCAATGTCTTGCTAATTTTAATTGCTGGTATTGAACCTTATCGCATTTAAGCTCTTCTGAATATTTGTATGCTAAGAACTTACAAAGCTTGTGCTCTACAAGCTACATGGGTAGAACAATTTCATATTAGTGGCAAGTAATTTCAACATTTGTAGGTGTAAATAATGTCTGCAGGATATATAATTATATGATTGTGCCTCGCTTAATAAAATACATAAATCAGTCATAGAGTAGAGTATACTACTACTATACGTTTAAAGGTCCATAAAATTCAACCGTTTTTACATTACATTATTCTATTCTGCAGTCTAGCCAGACGTCATAGATCTGATAGCTACAATATCCGTCTTATTGTCATAGAAGCTTTTAGGGATATCCAATAAAGTGATACATATAAAATTATAACACTAATGTGTAATTGAACATTACTAAAATCCGAGTATCTAAACTTTCCTATAAACGAATGAACCAAGAAAATTTAATTCGGATGATCGCAATAGTATGCATACTTTACTACTGCACTTCTGGCCTTTGATTGTATGTATTGCGTGCTTATTTACAATATATATATTTTAACTGGTGAAAAAATGCTGATTATAATACAATACCATAAATATTCTTTTTTTTTTTCACCACATAAAACAATAAAATACACGAAAATAACATAAATTTAAGTACGAAAGGCGGTCTTATCGCATAGCCATCTCTTCCAGACAACAGAAAGGTAGTAATATAATATACGTGTATAATAATAGAAAATAAAAAAAAAAACTTGCAGATAGGTGGCGCAGTATAAACTAAAAACATACAAAAAGATTACTTAGAAATAGTCGAAAACAACAATAACGATTAATATATGTATATTGATATATATATAGAAGTCAACGTAATCAAGAATGGAAAGAAGCAAGGATTATGCGAGCGTAATTTTCGTATCAACTGGAAGAAAAATTTGCAGTCTTCTGAGCGAACTAAGCAACCAGCTTCCTACTAACACTAGTCATTTGAGATTATTATGATAAAATTTTATCAAAGATAACCCCAAGATTTTTTACGCTATCAGAAGAAGGTATAACGGTAGGTTAAAGTTTACTGGGTGCAAAAGTGCTTGATTTACAACAAGACCATGAGAATTACTCCATTTCAATGTGCGAAAAAGATCTAGAATATATATAAATGACGTCTGAAATAATTAATGCTAATGGACCAAGCGTATAAATTTGTGAATCGCCTGCATACAGATGGTACGAGGTGCGAAGGTTGGAAGTGAAGGAGTTAATAAATAAAGCGAACAATAGTGGAGATAAAACGCCACCTTGCGGAACGTCAGCCGTTAGCGCATTCCAAGAGGAGTATGAATCATCAAAGCGCACATGCTGCCGACGCCCAAAGAAGTAAGAATGAAACCACTCAATTACTGTTGTAGATATGTTGATAGAACGCAGCTGCTTCAGCAATGTGCCAAAATTAACTATATTAAAAGCATTGCTGAAATCAACTAGAACCCAAACCATTAGGTGTGAATGATCCATAGCAAAACGGATGTCATCAGAGACTTTCAAAAGAGCAGAAGTCGTACTATGACCAAGACGGAAAAGAAATTATAAAGTATTAAGTATATATTATTATTGTGAAGGAAATTACTTTGTTATTGTTGAACTAAGCATTTAAGGACTTCAGAAAGAAATGGAAGAATGGAAATTGGTCGGTAGTCAAAGAAAAAACGGGGATAGGAATTTTCAGATAAAGCAATAACAAAGGCATTTTTCCATGCAGATGAAAGAAAACCAGGGGCAATGGAATTGTTTAGGATGGAAGTGATAGTAGGAAAAATGATGTCATCATATACCACAGCATTCGAAGCAACAGAGCGTATGTTTTTATTAACACCACAATTAGTAAATTGATTAAAGATAAATGACGGAAAATCAGGAGTTAGGAGCGATGAAAACTTATTAAGAGTATTGATTTTAATACTGCTATACAATACAGCAGAAGTAGAGAAATGCCTATTAAGGTTATTTATGTTATTGATGGGATTACTATTCGGCTGCTTTCCAACTCCGAGCGATTTTATAAATTTCCATACCTTTCATTTTCATTTTCGACTGATTCGTGAATAAGGCGTCTTTGAGCATCTCTACATATTCTGTTGCAGACGTTTCTCGCTCGAAAGAGTATCTCTATAGCTGACAAAGTCATTCCGGTTCCCTTGAGGCAAGATTTGGCGAACCAGATCCTATTCCAGACTTCAACATCATTGAATTTGATCAATATGTGCCTCGGTTTTTCTGTGGCATTGCGCCCCATTCTGCGTATATCATTAATTGTAAAATCAGGACTTGGGCCCGTGTATCTTCACCTTTATCTTCAGTGACAATGTTGATGATAAAAAATTTCTGTCGCCCTCGCATCTCGAAGTTGTCAATTTGCTAGGCCATTATCTCGACCTGGCCTTCTAAGTTCTTAAGAGAAGAATATAAATAGCCTGAATGCGACGAAGTCAGTAGACATCGAAGCAATCGTGGGGGATCCAGTGGCCTTCTGAAGATAAGCTTGGAAGTCTGCCATTTGGGTATTAAAGAGGGCCATCATGTCTGACATACTCGGCTGGATGTTCTTCATGTTAAAATGAATTCACGAAAGGAAATATACTCCTAACAGGTAGACTACGTCGTTAAGTATGATAATACATAAAAATAATCTTGTATATTTTGAGTGAAGTAATTTAAATAGATTTTATTATTCAGAGCTAAGTTTTCACTTCTGCACTCAACAACTACTCACGTAAAAAACACTTTGATGTGCCCTACCTCTCTTAAAACATCCAGACCAAGATATACAGACATGTTCTTGCTCACAAATGTTTGGCTTATTTGGTAATCGAAGCCACGAACGTCGGTGTCAAAGTCCCGTCATTGACGACTGAGCCACCGAGCTCGTCAAATGCAAATAAATGTCGAATACATATAACGTTCATCTCAAACAGCTGTAATATCACGTAGGTACGTAAACGTGATTTTAATAATGATTTCCACACTATGATTTTATTTATTTGCTCTGAAATACGATACGATACATCACATAACAGCCAATAAAAATCTAAAATAAATCTATTTCTCCCTACTGCCCTTAAAATGAAGTGTATATCACGCACCTTCAGTAGTTTCTAAAGAATTTTTGTGACTAGTCTATAGAATCTCTCCTTGAAGTCATACCCATGTGTATTTCCAAAAATTCTTTTTTGTGCATGTATAAAAGAAATATTCTGTCCCGTCTGGGATATAATCTGTCAGTCTATCAGTCGTACCGTTTTATATCCATAAGTATACTTACACTCTGAACTTACGTACTTGTTGGTATTATAGTAGACAAACATGGTAACCCAATAATTTTTGGTACTGTTTAAACTAGAAAGGTAAACTATATTGTTTGAATTCGTCATCTTTAGTTGTTGAATAATTTATATTGTTTAACGCCATACGTTTGTTTAGGATGATGTTGAGAGAATAGGTAAGTAAGGTGTGTTTACATTGTAGTGATTTTAATATTACAATTTTGCAAACCTTGTACTACTCGTACTAGTGCTCGCCTCATGGTCGAAATTCGACCATAACAATTATGTGATGCATATATTTATGTATTTGCATGATTCCAGCTTTTTTATTCAGTTACAAATATTTTTTTTATTGGAAACATGAAAGCATAACATTCTTCTCTTCTTGAAGCTGGATCTTCAGCTACCTCAATAGATGGTTTGAGACAGGATCTGAAATTGTATTGTATTGTCAGCCAATTCAGATGATGTTTTCATAAAAAAAATATAAAGAGTTAAACCGACTGCAAAAATATATATATATATATTTATATATATATATATGTCTATTTGCACTAAAATAGAAACTAGAAATATATTTTTAGACTTCTTAGAATGAAATCAATGTATTATTGCCTTAATAACAATAATACATTGTGATTGTTGTTTTTGGAGTCGGTTTTTTTTCCTAAAAAAATATTTTTCTTTGGTTTTTAGAGAATTTTGCGTTTCGTAACTGATTTATCGAAAGTAAACATGAGAAAGCCAACTAAACGTGCTGCCCATATGAGACAGCGCCGTTTAAATAAGATGAGCGAAGAAAGGGAGAAACGGCTATTTCAAAGTACAAAATCTAGGGAGTACTTCAGTACTGGAATAAAAGTGGATGATTAACTTGTATCTAAAATTGAGTGTACTTTAACTAAAGTAAACATGGTTAAACTTAAACGCGGCTAAACTTATTCCAACATAACCCCATGGTCTTCATGGGGTTATGTTGGAATAAGTTTGCGTGTTCACCGCTAAGAAAACGCCATTTGCTCAATTCTACAATACATTTCTTACCATCGCCAATAGCATTGGGATTCTCGATGTCAACATCTACAGCAATGTTCAATACCGAACCCACTGGAGGAGAATGTCAAACTGGCGTCCAAGAAACTACGTCGCAGGGGTTAGTGCCCCTGCAGCAAGAAGGGTCGGTATTTACTAGAGCAGAGAAAATAAATATGGTAAATACCGACAAGGGGGTTTATTACAGAAGATAATAGAAGATCGGGGGTCGTGAATAAGGTTGTGGTTTACGCTACGGTTGTCTAGCAGACACTTGGTTTTTCCATGAAGTTGCAATATGCTAATTTACTATTAAAGTTAAATTAGTTCTGGTTGTTGCTTGAAGAGCTTAACTACATTGTTATACTTTAGAATTATGGTAACAAACTATTAAACACTCAATCGTCCTTGGTGAGGCCAAGTCGGTTACGTGTTAAAAATATCTTTAAACAAATCATTCTGCTTAAATCTTAACAAGGAAGAAGAAAAAAAATCGTGGTCGTTCCTATTTGTATTTGTAATAACAATCGGTTTGAAAAACCGTTATCCTAATAAGATTTTGTAGGTAGGTATTCGACGTATGTTAATGAAGTAATATATGGTAAAATTTACACAATTTTAATAGACGTTTTCGCAATGAGTACCTAAAGTGGAAGGTAACTAGTTAAATACAAAACGTGGCAAAATAAGTTGGAAAATAAACAGTATTACTATTGTGCAGGTAAACTCAGAAGTAGATACATACCTGATAGGTAGTTATTGAGGTTTATATTTAAATCACTGCACTGCAATTTCACTCTTAGTTGTTTCGACTAATGTTCAGAAGCCTATGATATTTATTTAATTTAAACGGATGGCTATTCGTATCCAGTATTCGTTGGAAGATTCGAACGAAAGATCGGAACTGTGATTGGGAACGAATGGCAAACGAACGACAGATCCATCAAGAATCGAAATTTAAAAATGTAATCAACCGTAATTCTAGAAAGTTCGGTTCGGAAAGGTGCAGCGACATCTAGCGGTAGATAGTATGCGATTTGCAATACAAGTTGTGCGTACACCGACTAGATGGCGGTAGTTGTAGCATTTCAAGGCTAGATCGAATGAGTTTAGATTCGTTTACGCTCGCATTAAAACACCTTCATTTTAAGAAATGGTTGTAACGGATAAACCGTTACAACTAGGTGTATTTTACATGGTAAAGCAGCACTTCAGTACGGGGCAAAGATTTATATTGTGTAAGTCTCCGCACAGACCGCCTCTGCACGAGAGTACTGTAGTCACCTTTGGGCGAAAGTTAGTGAGTGAGTCAGTGAGAAGTTTAAAGAGATATATTGATTCCGTTAGCGTGTTCTACCCATTGTGCAAGAGGTTGTGTTCCGAACAATTGCTCGATATGTTGCCGACAACATGTTTTTACAACCGCTCCACACGCCGACGGCGACGCTGTTCACCCTCACACATCGAAACCGCAATGGCTCTTCCGAGAATTCTGAAGTTGTGGCATTAACTTTCAGCCCAAGAAGAAGCGAATAAGTAGGCTTGAAGTACGTACAATAGTGTGTGTGAAGAGGATTTTTCAGGGTCGGCAACGCATGAGTAACACCTCTAGTATTGCAAATGTCCATAGGTTACAGTAACTGCTTATCATCAGGTATGCCGTACGCTTGTTTGCCATATTAGCGGTATTAAGAAAATATTGACCGTAAACATCAGTTATTGACATATTTTTTCCAGTTAATTTGATTTTAAAACGAAACTAATAAATCGATTTTCACCACCGACATCAGCAACAGCAAAGGGTCACTGATCCGTTTCCAGTTGCCGTGACGGTACACTCCTGGGGTACTTTTTCTAATACAGCTGCCATAAATGGGCTCCGGATCTCATCACTCATCGTACGAAATGCAATGGCCCGCTGCATCATCAATATCAGCATGCCACTACTTCACGCCGGTTTCACATTCACAAGCTATTGTCATTCAATGGCCACAACCTACCCTCAGCCATGCAGTGTCCACTAATTGACAGTAGCTTAGTTCTACCACTTGCCTTCTGGTGTAGCAAGTATCCACAGGCTATGACAATAACTTATAATCAGGAAAATCGTACGTGTGTTTATCGCTTTAGTGGTATTACAAAAGCAA
Source organism: Pyralis farinalis (assembly GCA_947507595.1). Classification (NCBI taxonomy): domain Eukaryota; kingdom Metazoa; phylum Arthropoda; class Insecta; order Lepidoptera; family Pyralidae; genus Pyralis; species Pyralis farinalis. The sequence continues at coordinate 18,890,673 of OX382272.1, forward strand.
ATGATATTCAACTGACATATGCATTCAAACGAAGTGATGAAAATTTTCTCCAACGTGAACGGTTCCCTATTAATTTCGTTAACTTAAGCATGCTTAATGAAGGTGGGTTTACTTCAAACAATAACCGCTATTTTATTCAACTGAAATCTGATAAAGGCTGTATATTTAATATTAATTAATTGATTTGTTTGAATATTTATAGTGGGAGGCGGATGTATTGTTTACTACAGGTAGACGATAGGGGCTGAAACTATAACAGTACTAATATTATCTAAAAATCCGCAGGGCTGCTTGTGACGAGCTTTGATGAGTACGACACTGCGGGTATCAAGTGTTCCAGAGAGTCGATCAAGTCTTTTGTCTTCGGCTCGTTAGTCGGAGTGGAAACTTAAGAAGGAAAATAAATCCAGTCATGTTTACAGTAAACATGTCCACATAGAAGACCTTCGGGACTCTCAGCTCTGGCTTGACTTCTGCAATTGGCCGTCCAGAGAAGAGTCGATGGAGCAATATCCAGAGATGGAAGTGTTAAATGCTTAATGCCACGAGTAACTTTGGAGAAAACACAGCGCACCTCTCGACATATTTTAGAGTACTTAAATATAATATGACATTGACTATGATAAATTAACAATTAGACATAAAGTAATATAAATATTGTTAAATTACATTATAGAATGTGCATGTTATAATTATTAATATTTGTATGCCCTGTTTGTAGGGCAAGAAGTGGTCTGAGCTACTTTACTGTTTATAACACCTATAGTATGTACCTACTTCTACAAATAAATGATTTGATTTGATTTGACACCCCTGAGTCACTCACAGCGGTTTTGCCACCGGATTCCCTTCTCTGCATTTGGGGGTCCATCCAGTGAATGGCTTGCTAGAAGTAACATAAGATATGATAGCTTTGGCTGGCATCCGTCCCTCTTTTGTAATAGTCCAGTACTAATACCATCAGCTTGCGTCTCCTTGTACATTTAAGAATAATCTTAAAAAATAGTTATTAAACCATCAAATTGGCGCGGACATTTGAAACTATTCATAATACAATTCTATAATACAGTACAATTATATTCAACCCAAAATAATTGTAATGTTATTACTGTTATTAGGATAAGCACATCAGAGATTTTTAAGTGTTTTTTTTTATTAGTAGGAATCCTACAGTTCTTCTACAAGCCCATCTGATTAAATTAATCTACTAGTTATAATGATGTCATTTACATATTTCATAAAACCTAATACTAGAAGATTATGCACATAATTATATACTCGGGTCTCGTGCCACGGGTGCGTATCCGCAGAAGTGAGAGTCTGCGGATGCGCCCCTGTGGATCTGAATTATGAATTGTTCTTTGTTTGTTTTTCTCTCTTTATACGTACGCTTTTATAATTGTTTTCTATGCTTAAATATGTATTTGTTAGGACTACATATTATATTATATAGCCTGTAAACCCGCAATAGTGTAAGTTTGTACTCGTTGAAGGTCTGACTGAAAACCAGCGTTGTTCAGTGTTATAGCTTGCTAGGCACTGGTCAGCATCAGCTGAGTTAGAACCTTATTGCCACACAGTGTACCTTTTATAAGTTTTTTTATGTTTGTGGAATTTTTATATACATATATTATAGTATGTATTATAGTATACATGATTTTGTGATTTGGCAATAAAATAAAATATTTCAATTTCAATTTAATAACCCTACCATTTCAATAGCCCAATATTTCTGACACATTCACAATAGTCTCAATACCTACGTGACCTGTTCATGGACATATTTTCCCATTGATATGCCCTGGTGCAGGTCACAGCGGATATAATACATTACTTCAATCTTTTTGAAGAAGCCTGTGCGGTTTAATACATCTAAAATAATAATGGCAAGTTGCTATTTAATATGATCTTGTGAGTTCTGAGGTAACAGATATATACCAGCGCCAGTTATCGAAAACAGTAGTGTTGCGCTTTACTACTAGGATCTATCTATCATCACGAACCCGTGCAATTCTCGTTGACGTCACCGTTCTCCATGATGAAAAACCTCGTGAAACCAGAGAAAAATAAACTTTCCAAGTGCTTTGACTTCTGTCATGAGGCATGTAGCATGTGAAATTAATGATAATTGGTCCAATAGTCGCGACAGCAAACGGATTTATAGCAAAGAGTTTCCACCGCTACCTTGAGAATCTTTCACTTGACGGTTGGTCAAGAACAAGATTCAGTAGACGATTCTTTTGAATATAGCCAGCAATGTGAGGAGGCTCATCACTCTGGAGTCCTCACCAAAGGTAGCTTGGGTATTTGGTCCATTACCGCCCCCTTTCTTTACTTGCTCATAGGTATATCGATCTATTGATTTCCCACGAAGCAGGTGTACGTCATTACATTATTCTTATTCTCAAATATTCTCTTCAAGCCTGTTTCTTGAAGATCTCTACGCATTGGATTCCTATTTCCGCGCACGTGCATCAAATAACCGGGGCTCGTGCGATAATATGATAAAAAAAATAGGTGAACTAAAGAACTAGTTAATAGATTCAGGCGTTATTTTGCGAAAGTCAAATTTACATGCAATTTGATCTAACCTGCTTTGCGTGCTTCCGCCACCAATTGTGGCGGAAGCACACAAAGCAGGTTAGATCAAATTGCAACTAAAGAACTATTCCTCTTAGATATATCATAGCCGAGGTCCGCCGACATAGGAATAATCTCTCCACCTCCTGGATAGACAATAAAAAGGCATATTCTGTTGATTTGGACATGCATAAAGAATTGCGAAACAGATATTCAACGCAAAAGTAGAAGTATGTAACAGCTGAGGAAGGCTGAAACTTAGCTGCTATGACCAAGTTGATTGTGTTTTATCAGAAGGTGATGTCAGGAGCCTTAGAAACCGGCGATAAGATCTATGAATATTAAGGAAGCGACTGAGATACTTATATACGAGAATGAGACTTCTCTATCTACTCCACAAGGGAAAAAACAAAAATTCGACTGATCAAGTACTCAGAAGAATAGAGGCATAAAAACGCCACAATTTACTGCCTTAGATTCCTGGTTTTCTTTCCACATGACACAGCATCGCGACGTAAATTATGCTAGCGGTAACGAATAATATAATATAACCACTCGTAATGTGGTCATGGAGATGAATGACGTGAATACTGAGGCAGTAATTGACAAATTCTACAAAAGCTCATGGTATAATAAATGTACAGGCTATCGAGAGAGCCATACAGTCCCCTTCTTTCTTCGTATAGAAAATCGGAGTCAAACAAATATAAACGGCGAGGGCTTTCGTGGCAGCTCTCCATACATTTGAATTGACTAAACCAGAAAGTTGACAAACTCGGTGGCCTTGTGTGTTCGATTCCACACAGGGCAAACATTTGTATGCATGAACTTGTCTGTTTGTCTTTATCTAGGTCTTTTTGAGAGAACAGGGGCCCCATCAAAGCAGCACATCTGGGGTACTACTAACACCTCACAGAAAACCGCGGCCAAATGACAACTCCCTGGAGGGTTACTCTGTTCTCGCGTGTGAGTGAGGTCACCAGTAAGATCCTAAGGAGTTGTTGTGTTAGTAGCAGAGGTGGTATCGCGCGAATGATACTTAGTGTATTATAGAGACATTACTAGGTGCTCACGACCTTCAACTATGAAGGAATTATTATAAAGGAAAAAATATTTTATGTTTGTAAGATCAATCTCACTCACTCTCAGGAACACAGTAACCTCCAGAGAGTTGTTATTTGGCTGTGGATTTGTGTGAGGTGGAGGTTCTTCCCCAGATGGAAAGCTTTGATTCACCCTACCTCTCTTTAAAGGTATCTCTGATTTATTATAACAGTTCAGTATTATTCGCCATTCTTAAAATGTGAGAAATCCAATTTCCCGTATTGGTCGAAAACTTTGGCAATATTTTTAATTCAACACCTGAACGGGACGACCTAATGGTAAAACACCAAAACAACAATATTGACTCCCGCTGGCTTTTTAAACAAAAGAAGTATAACGACTCTTTGTGAGAGATGCGGCGAGAAAATGTGGAAAACGAAGCACGTTATTTCAGCCAATTATGATTGCATGTTGATAATATTTTATACGGGGATGGAGATAAATACACACATCAAAAGTGTCTAGGGATCAACATATATTTTTGCAATAACTTTTCTCCTGATTGATATTAATTAAAATTTTCTTTAAGGATTCATCAAATAAAGTGTTTTCGTTTGTCTACAGTAACGATAAACCAAGTCACCTTTGCATTAATAAAGAAATTTGCCATTTTCATAATAAAGGGATTTTTGACATTTGAACCACTAACATTAAAGTTCGAAAAAAAGACTGAAATAACAGTTTTCTTTAAAATTTTATTGGGTAACTTAAACAATTAATAATCCGTGTTTCTACCGCGAACACTAACGATGATAGAAGCTGGTTCCCGGCAACGTACTGTGGCTTTAGCTCTGAATACAAGTCAGAGTGTTATCAGTCGACTTTGGACACGTTACCGAAGCACTGGTACCGTGGCTGAGCGCCATGGAGGACGGTATCGCTGCACCACACGGAGACAAGACCGATACATTCAAATCACAACTCGAAGAGCTCCAACAATAACCGCCATGATGTTAGCCGTGACGCTTCATCACTCTTCAGGGAACTTAATTAGCGACCTAACAGTCAGAAACCGCTTGCATGAAGTGAACCTTCATTCCCGAAGACCGCTAAGGGTACCACCTATAGCAATGCACAATCGTAGGATTCGATATCAATGGGCTCTTGAACACAGAAATTGGGCAGAAGAACAATGGCGTTTCGTGTGCTTTTCTGATGAGTCTCGTTTTGGTATGAGACCGGATACAAGACGTATACGACACTGGAGAACCCCTGGACGCCAACAGCGATCAAAATCCTGCCAGGAAGTCCATCCTTATAGTGGTGGAACCATCATGGTATGGGCGGGTATTTGGATCGGCGAAAGAACTGAGTTGATTTGGATCAGAGGCAACCTCAACGCTCAAATTTATGCTGAGACGATTGTATCAGACGTCATCGTTCCTCTACAAGTGCAAATCGGTCCCTTATTTCAGTTAATGCATGATAATGCACGACCGCACACCGCAAGAGTTGTAAGACAGACTCTCGCCGCAGCTAACATCAATGTCATGCCCTGGCCTGCTCAGTCGCCAGACTTGAACCCGATTGAGCATGCATGGGATATGCTACAGAGAAGAGCTCTGCCGAATATGGAGGGTATCCAGTCGCAAGAAGACCTTTTTTTGTTGTTGCAACGAACATGGGCGGCCATTCCACAGCGTGATTTGGATGAACTCATTTTGAGTATGCCAAACCGATGTTCTTGTGTTGTTAGTGTTCGCGGTAGAAACACGGATTATTAATTGTTTAAGTTACCCAATAAAATTTTAAAGAAAACTGTTATTTCAGTCTTTTTTTCGAACTTTAATGTTAGTGGTTCAAATGTCAAAAATCCCTTTATTATGAAAATGGCAAATTTCTTTATTAATGCAAAGGTGACTTGGTTTATCGTTACTGTAGACTAACGAAAACACTTTATTTGATGAATCCTTAAAGAAAATTTTAATTAATATCAATCAGGAGAAAAGTTATTGCAAAAATATATGTTGATCCCTAGACACTTTTGATGTGTGTACATTTTATGCAGTGTGAAAAGCTTAAAAAAGGAATTACACTATCAGCTAGCATTTTTTATACCACTGAGGTGAAAGACATGCACATTGCCTGCCTGATGACAAGCAGTTACCGTAGCCTAAGATCACTTGCAACACCGAGGGCATTCGTGCGTCGCCGATTCCAGTATTATCTGTAAGGGTGACCCTTACAGGTAATACTGGAATTAACTACTACTAACATTATTTGAACTAATATTATCTAAACTCAAAATGAAAGATGTTCAATTTTCCATGATATCGCGATTGTAAGTAATTTGTTTGTGTTTGAAACGCGAACATATCAACAAAATTAGATTTTCATCTACCCGGTTACCTTTCCCTTTTCAAAGGATGGATGTCCCTCTGTGTGTATGTAGGTACGCCCGCGGATACGAAAGCAAAATATTGTTCTCAATTTTTCCCCTAACGCCTGAAGCAATTGAATTGAGTTTTAGTGTTCTGAACTTCAACAGGTAAATAGAAACGGTTACAATATTATTTTGGTGCCCATCTATTTGACTGTAAAGTATAGCTATAGTCAGCATAGTTTACACATGGGCATGGCTTATTATATATTATACTTGGCAACCCTACTAAACGGTGTTCCTGAAAATATGTTTTTTTAATATTTTACAATATCGGGAGGCACGAAGCATACGAATCAGCTGATGGACAGTAGCTACATAGCCTGTGAACGCTTACAAGTACCACTTGCGCGTTGTCAATCCTGCTGCGAACGTAGAAACTCTTTAGGATATTGCTGTAACTTCCCTAACTCCCATAAAAAGAAACCTCCTGTGAGTTATTATTTAACTGCGGTTTTCGACGAGTAAGAGGCACGAGTGAACCTCGTACCTTTCTTAAACACACCCATCGTGCACACAAATGTTTGTCTTATATGGGATGAAACCTACGAGCTTTTACTAATGTAAACTAGCCATTGCTCAACTACCGAGCTTGACAAAATACTACGTAACACCTTTAAGAAAAGACTTAATATTATCTTCTCTTCAAAATTCTGACAACGGATAAATGAACGCGTTGTTGTTACTAGTATTTGTAAGCGAAGATCAACACCAACACCAACGCTCATGGGTTCGATTCCCATACAGGATAATCATTCGTGTGAATGAACATGTAATTTTGTCTTGGTCTGGGTTTTTTTGAGAGAGGTAAGGCGCCTAACGTAGCCCGTCTGGGGAAGTAACTCCACCTCACAGAAAACCGCAGCTAAGTAACAAATCCTGGAGGGTTGTTGTATTCCTGAGCTTGAGTAAGTTCAAAAGCAAGGTGCTAAGGAGTTCCAGTGTTAGTAGTAGAGATGACATGAATCGAGCGATACCTACATAACGTATTGCAAGCGTTCATAATCTGCGCTAACCGCTGTATATCAAGTGGGATATATGCTTGTATGTCTCCCAACGTCTTATAAAAATAAAAGATGATTATTAAGGTATAACCATATGCCCGTATAGCTTCCTCTTAAATAATGCAAGGTCGTAAAAACAGGTCGTTGTAAATTACTCACATGATTAAAATCTCGAAAATTCGCTAGTACACTATAAATTCGATTGCACACTAGCTAATCTAACAAAACTGATACATCACCCGACATTGTGTAACTAACACAGTTGTTTGTGCCAGCTATTGTTTTCGGCTTCATAAATAGAATAAATAGTCCCACAGGGAGGTGGAAGTTGAAGTTATTTATTGGTACAGCGCCGAACACAGGTGGGTAAGGATTGGAGACGTTTTACGTTGCCCTCGGGCGCCTTGACATATCGGCGGCCTGAGACCGTTAGCCGGTCTACAAGGTAACTGATGCGGTCTTAAATATCCGTGTTTGCGATCAATAGCGATATCATAAACTCATTACCGCGGCATATTATACGCAAGTTAATTAGGTTATGTTACATTATTAACATTTTTAGTGTTTATAAATACTTCCATACTATTCCATTGCACTTGTATTATAAATATTAAAGTATGTTTGTTTGTTGAACGTCAAAACGAAGCAACGAATTGATTTGATTTTAAAGCCATACGAATTTCGTACAGACTTATATCCGGTATATCTTCGGTATAGTGTCGGGTCAATTACTCTTGGGTCATTACTAGCACAGTTGCTCGGGTGTATCGACGATGTGTATAGCTGTTCATAGTATATCTTGATGTTACTCCGAATCTCTCTCATCTCGTCTACATTTGGAAATCCCCCTGTTCAGCTGCCTGTGCTCTGGCGTTTGGGTTGAAGACTGCAACCACATTTCGTGTTTCTAGCTCTAATTATAGGGTACAAGATGCCGCTTACTATCCGGTGATCGCTTTCGGTTTTCACCCTCTTGATCACAGAGACATTAATAAACAAATGACGGCTGCTCATCAAGATGAAATCTATCTTGTTTATCATCAAAATGAATGTTGTATACATCTGCAGGCATCACTAATGTCAATTTACGTATGTACGACGGGCTCGGTCGCGCAATGGTTGAGTTATTGTAAAGCTACTTTGACACCAACGCTCGTGATTCATATATCTATAACTTCACGCCAAATCCCTTGCAGGGTAGACAGAGAGAACCGAGCGCCACGTTACTCGATCCTTACATATCTCACTCGCTTCTTTAACATTTATTGCTCTTCTCATGCACCTTTGCCGGTTTCTAGGGCTCCTGACATCACCTTCTAATAGAACACGACCAATTTGGTCATGGTAGGTAAGTCTTGGCCTTCCTCGGCTCCTACATCCTTCCACTTTTGCATTGTATATCTGCTTCGTCATTCTTTCAACCTGCATTCGTACATATCCGAACCAACGAAGCATGCCTCTTCTTATTTTAACATCGAGGCTCTCTTTCAGACCAACTCTGTTTCTAACATCATCATTGCGAATACGGTCTACAAGCGTTACGTGATGAATACCTGTATACACCATCTATATATTCGTGCCTTTGTAATTTAAGTACGGCCCAGTTTAGGACGGTTCCTAAATTATTTTAGGATTTTCATAAACCTAAGAACAACCCAATAATTCAGTCACTATACATTCCCTATTTTTTTTAAGGATTTTCCTGGTGTATCTCCAAAGTGGAAAATCCAATACTACTGAAATCAAAACTTGATCAGCTATATATATATATATTGATGCTATACTAAACTTAAAAGCCAAAAAAAAATGAAATTGATTCATAAATAAAGAATTTATGCCCAAAACTCCATAAGATATGTGCATACATGCAGACGAATTGATAACCTCCCCTTTTTTTTAAAGTCTTTAAAAAAGATACGATATAAAGAATACCTAGAACAAAGATCTGTATCATAAAATTCTTTAAAAACATGATGTAGATAATTCAATAACAAACGAGGCAATAAACCTATAACTCGAGAATAACGCCAGAGTACACAAGCTGAAAAAATACATCAGTGAAAATTGTTTCTCGCCCGGAGGTAGTATTCGCGAAGATTACTTTTGCTGATCGTCCGCTGTGGCCGATTTCCTTGGTTTATGGAAAAACGTGTGAAACGAGGAGCAAATAGTGCGGTTCACCATTCCATTCCTTTAAATCAGCGAATGATTTTTCCAAATAACTTTCATCCATTAAAAGATTGAATAATGTTCATTTTTATTGCTGCGAATGTTTATGATCATACTTGGCTATGGTTAAAAATCAAGTGTTTTTACACGTTATCTTCCAAAAATTTTATGCTGAAGTATGGTCTTTTTGTATTACTGCATTACATATGCATATACTAAATACTCCAAATATTGTATTCTACACACATCAAAAGTGTCTAGGGATCAACATATATTTTTGCAATAACTTTTCTCCTGATTGATATTAATTAAAATTTTCTTTAAGGATTCATCAAATAAAGTATTCTCGTTTGTCTACAGTAACGATAAACCAAGTCACCTTTGCATTAATAAAGAAATTTGCCATTTTCATAATAAAGGGATTTTTGACATTTGAACCACTAACATTAAAGTTCGAAAAAAAGACTGAAATAACAGTTTTCTTTAAAATTTTATTGGGTAACTTAAACAATTAATAATCCGTGTTTCTACCGCGAACACTAACAACACAAGAACATCGGTTTGGCATACTCAAAATGAGTTCATCCAAATCACGCTGTGGAATGGCCGCCCATGTTCGTTGCAACAACAAAAAAAGGTCTTCTTGCGACTGGATACCCTCCATATTCGGCAGAGCTCTTCTCTGTAGCATATCCCATGCATGCTCAATCGGGTTCAAGTCTGGCGACTGAGTAGGCCAGGGCATGACATTGATGTTAGCTGCGGCGAGAGTCTGTCTTACAACTCTTGCGGTGTGCGGTCGTGCATTATCATGCATTAACTGAAATAAGGGACCGATTTGCACTTGTAGAGGAACGATGACGTCTGATACAATCGTCTCAGCATAAATTTGAGCGTTGAGGTTGCCTCTGATCCAAATCAACTCAGTTCTTCCGCCGATCCAAATACCCGCCCATACCATGATGGTTCCACCACTATAAGGATGGACTTCCTGGCAGGATTTTAATCGCTGTTGGCGTCCAGGGGTTCTTCAGTATCGTATACGTCTTGTATCCGGTCTCATACCAAAACGAGACTCATCAGAAAAGCACACGAAACGCCATTGTTCTTCTGCCCAATTTCTGTGTTCAAGAGCCCATTGATATCGAATCCTACGATTGTGCATTGCTATAGGTGGTACCCTTAGCGGTCTTCGGGAATGAAGGTTCACTTCATGCAAGCGGTTTCTGACTGTTTGGCCGCTAATTAAGTTCCCTGAAGAGTGATGAAGCGTCACGGCTAACATCATGGCGGTTATTGTTGGAGCTCTTCGAGTTGTGATTTGAATGTATCGGTCTTGTCTCCGTGTGGTGCAGCGATACCGTCCTCCATGGTGCTCAGCCACGGTACCAGTGCTTCGGTAACGTGTCCAAAGTCGACTGATACTGACATGGGCGGCCATTCCACAGCGTGATTTGGATGAACTCATTTTGAGTATGCCAAACCGATGTTCTTGTGTTGTTAGTGTTCGCGGTAGAAACACGGATTATTAATTGTTTAAGTTACCCAATAAAATTTTAAAGAAAACTGTTATTTCAGTCTTTTTTTCGAACTTTAATGTTAGTGGTTCAAATGTCAAAAATCCCTTTATTATGAAAATGGCAAATTTCTTTATTAATGCAAAGGTGACTTGGTTTATCGTTACTGTAGACAAACGAAAACACTTTATTTGATGAATCCTTAAAGAAAATTTTAATTAATATCAATCAGGAGAAAAGTTATTGCAAAAATATATGTTGATCCCTAGACACTTTTGATGTGTGTATTTGCACATGTGTTACTATAGAAATAGATAAGTAAATAAAAGTATAGTGTCAGATTACGATAGAATTTCTGATAGAAACCCGACTGGAGAAGTACTTGAAGTTTATAGAATACATTGAATTAAACAATTTTTAACGGAATTATCGCGTGTTTTATTTATTTTGTTGAACCTAACTACTTTGGAAGTTGAATTATGATGTTTCGGTTCTGTAGACATAAATGTGAAAACACTTAATTCGTGTTTTCAGATTTATGTGCATATTTATCAATTGCTAGGCGGTGAAGGAAAATATCGTGAGGGAACCCACACGTCCAAGAAATTATATTTCAAAAGACGTGTGACCTAACCTTAGAAAGATCAGCTTTTCCCTCTGGGTTGTGGAGGTCTGACAGCAGTCGCTCTGTATAAAAGTAAGTGTCTTCGCCATATCCTTAGACTTAGAGGTAGCTGACCCCGCCAATTCTAATAGATTAGGAAACGGAATAATGCAAAGAAGAAGGTTCTGTAGGCAAAATGTATAGATTGACTGACTTAATTAAATCAAATTCGTTCATCTACATTACGTCATGAATTCTTTACATGTGATGAAATATGGACATCGAATATTTTCTAGATTCCAGTAACGTAAAAGCACTTGAAACGCAGGGTGTATTACTTAAGTGTTACCAACATTATTAAAACGTCACTTTTTGAAACACCCCATGATACTGTTTTCGGTCTGATCGTTGTGCACGCTTGAGAGTTAATACTGGACAAGTGCAAGTTACACGCGTAGAGTTCTATATCACCGTGTAAAAAAAGGTGTAGAAAACTCCATACCGAAAAACCACGATTTTTAAATGAGACTACTTTCGTATTTTTTTTTTATTTTTATTATTTGTTTCGGACAAATTGTTTTTATTGTTTATACCGGACATAGTAATCCAGACATTAAGAACATTTCATGTTCATGCCTGTTATGTTTGTAAAGATACAACATTGTGATAGACGGACGAATGGACAGAAGGACAGACGATTAAACAAACAGATGAGTAGTTGGACGTATAGATGGTCGGACAGATAGCGTTTAACCATGGTAATAGAGTTCTGTCAGTACAGATGCAGACATGCAGAAAAACGCCAAAAACGCGATTCTTACAGCACCATTTATTTTTTTTTTTTTTTTTTTTTTCTAATACTGGCAATAATAATACACACAACATGAAAAATTCATTCTAGTTATTATGATTCAAAAGATGCAACGCTGTGACATACATATGAACTGGCAAATGGACAGAGAGACGAACAGATGTACAAATAGACGGACGGACAGAGAGCGGTGCCTTACTAATAGATTTCTGTTGGTACCTACCCTTTGGGAACCGAACCATAAGTATTACTGAACGCGTAAATCGGGTTCAGGGTTATTCTGCTTAGCTTTAAACAAGTGTCAAAATATAGTTATTTAATCCCGGAACTATTAACCCTTCGAAACCCGTGTGGTCATATATGACCGCGAAATGTATGGGAAAAGGTATATAACGGGTTCTGAAGGCTGGTCTCCTGAAAACTTAAAAACAAACTCATCAAAACGCGGGCGAGTTCACTAACAGCACCTAGTTTAAAATAAACATATTATAATTGCCCTTTCTACACGCGTTTCACTTATTATCCTATATTATTATTATATTATATTAATAAATAATTAAATAAAAGTAAATCCAAGGAATTAATGCATCGACACAGCATTAATCTATACTAAAACTTCGCCTTGAATTCTCACCATAAACCCAACTCTTCTACGATTATATTATAGAAATATTTAGAATCATATTGGACCTGATTATGTGAACCCAACAAAATAGCTCCGGGTCTAAATCTACCATTTCCTTTTTAGATAAACATGTCACAGAAACGAATACGCGTCAAAGAGAAATAGTTTCCAATTAAGAAAAACTGTATAGTCACGCGTGAAACGGCACCCTTTCGTGGTTCTATCGAAATAAAACGCGACCACGTCAGATTCAAGCCAACTTGGGTCCTAACTGCGTCGCATTCGTCCACAAAATAGAAAACCGGAAAGGAGACCCCAAGGACCGAGCGAGACTCTTTATGTAAATTCGGACTGTACAAAAGGTGGGGTAATGTAAAAGATTGGGACTCCAACGTTTTTACGGATCAATGGCGCAACGAACCGATACAATTTTGAGTAAAAAATGTAACCATACCGAAATTAAAGACAAACATTGTTTGAATTTCAAATTCATCTTTTTGCAAATTTCAATTTCCGTTGAACAACATATGCAGCCATGCAGACATATGTATTTATACGTATGTTTAGCATAGCGCTTATCGGTTAAGGAAATTGGAAAAGTATAAATTTGAGTTTTTCAATAATGTGATTTTAATGACGATTCTTGTTAAATTATGGCAACCGCTGAGTTACAAACAGTAGGATAACTTCAAAAAAAAACGTTCGATATCATCCGAGGGACTTTGGATGTATTCGGATTTTTTTTTAAACAATTAACCATTAAAAAAGTTACCTAATTTCGGATTTACCATAACAGCTTTGAATAATAATCGTTTGAGGAATATCTGTTGCGCCGTTTGAGATATATCGGTGAACATTCAAAAAAGAAAATTCGAATCTCCTTTTTTAAGTTGATTAAAAAGTAGCTAAGTGTGCAATTTAGCTCTAAAATTAAATTTATTTGAGTAATAGGACTTTATAATATCCCGAATATTTGAAAAATGCCGCATATACAGGACATCTTAATATAGTACTGCTCTCTATGTAAAAGTGCTACTCCTATGTAAAATGTGATATCTTATACATGGTATGTAAGTGGATTAACACGACGACTTCTATTTTATTTTTAGAAGCAAAACCAACATCTACTATTTGTGCATCACAACCTCTTTTACCTTGCAGAGTGCATCCTGCAAAGAAAAGAGGCTGTGGTAATGAAAAGGTAAGAATTAGTTAAATACTTATTTATTCTTACTTAGCGTTATTCCGCTTTCTGATCCGTTAGGATTGACGAGGTCCGCCACCTGAGCATGAGAATTTGTCGAAGATACTGATTTTTATATAGAACACCTGCTCTCAGACCAATTCCATACCCAGAGGAAAAACAGACCTTTCTTAGGTAAGGTCACACGTTTTTCGAAATATAAAATATATGACGTACAGGTTTACTCACATTGTTTTCGTTCAACGTTGCCCAAGTAAAGTAAAGAATTTAGTGGTATATGCCTAGACCGGAGCCTAGTTTAATAAGCCGGTTCCACTCTACGGGGCTCTTTATAATCCACGGGGCTATCATTGCTCGAAATGTATTAAATAGTAAATTTAAGAATCTTGATTTGTTCACAATGGAGTAGCGTGACGGTGCATGCTCTCAGGCCTTAACCTTTTTATACTTTTTTTATACAATGTCAGATGGAATCTGACATTCGGCCCGCTTGATGAATTGACTTGGTGTAGCGTTATTCCAGGTGTACGGTCTCCTTTTTGATGAAGGGTAAGCCCATTAATTTCCCTTTTCCCTTTCCCTTAACCCCGGAGGATTAATATGAATCGTTGAAGAAAAAATATTGAAGTATTGTTTATTTTTACATTTTTTAAATAATTTAATGTTCAAAAGGGAGGCACAAATTTCTAAAATATGGTCAATATATCAAGATCAGTAATACATTTATTTATCTCATAAATGTTATCAAAAACTCCAATAAAGTGATTTTTGATATTATATATTATATTACATTTGAATTTTATACCCATAGTCCATTCCTTCGTATTTGATACTTAAAAATTACTAAATAATAAACTTGAAATCTGAACCTTTATGAGTAGTTGCTGAATTCTAATTTACGAGTGAGTTTTGCTTAATTTTCTCATAACTTTGGCGGCAAGTGCGCTCTATGTACAAATTTTAATGCCGTCGTAAACACGCTGCTGGCAGCAGCTAGGATTTTTAGAGCTATAACTATTACAGTTTATGATATTATGTAAATAATTTAACATAATTAATTAATGTTCTTTTCTATTCAGTTATATTAAATTTTACTTACAGATTGATCTCTACTTTGTGCAAATGTATGGTACTTGTGGTCGTTTCTCTTCTTTCTTTTGTATGCCTCCCGACGATGTATAAAAAAATGAGAATATAAGGAACTTCCGTGGCGAAAAAATCCTAGATTTTACATTTAGATGTAACTTGAATTGTAACCTTGGTGTTATTAAAAGTACACGTTTTGACTAACTTTCGAAACATAAAGATGAACAGAAAGAAAACTACTGAACATACCAATAATGATGAAAGTGTTTGTATTTAATGATCTAAACTTTACATATTCTAAATATAGCACTAGCAATGTAGACGCGGTTAACTAGGTAAGTGGGAGTCCAGACTGTTGCAAGTTGGGCTGTACTATAGGTAAGTGCAGAACAACTTCTGGGAACTCGCTAACTTGTGATTTAGTGTGTTCTTGAAGAACGGAAATTTAGCGTTTCACTGTAATATTTTAGTTAGTTCGATATATTTGTTTATTTTAGTATTACCTTTAATAATATTTTTCATTAGAAATACAAGAATCAGTTAAGATATTCGTACAGAAGCGTTATTCAAATGAGCTGCATATTGACACAAAATGATTACGATTTTTGTCATCAACAATATTCTTATAATATGCCTATTTCAGAAGATTTTCCCTAGCAGCTGGAATATTATAGTGGTCTAAGGTTATGAGTTACTCTACACGCCTTCGCATGCAGTTATTAAGTAAACACGTACACTAGCGTGTAAAGTTATAGTAAATAACGCACTTAAGGCTTTTTGACATAATCACTGACAACGATTTTTTTGTGTATGTTTATGTATGATATTTTCGGGACAGCTCAACGGATTTAGACAATTCAAACTACACATATGCTGCATAGAACACAAGTAACTGCAGTGTATCACTCTCGTTTCATATCAATACCTATTAATACAAATGGAATCATACAAAGGGCAAAGGCTTATGTAAATACATTAAGGTAGAATGGCATGAAATATCATCTTGCTGTCAAGATTAAGAATAAGAAATACTTTCAATACTTTCATACTACTATATCCATTATAAATAATTAAACAAAATTGTATCTTACAACGGTAATTTCCTGCTACCAGAGCTACTACATCTACTTTTTATAACCGCATCGCTCGCCGACGGCGGGGAGTTCTTCCCTCATACGCCGAAACCGCAATGGTCTCGTACTGTGCGGTTCCAGAGAAGTTTTCTTCCGAGAACTCTCAAGCTGTGGAATGAGCTTCCAGCCGAGGTTTTTTCATGGATGGCATGGAATGCTTTAAGAAATGCGTGAAAAGGTTTTTAGAGGGTCGGCAACGCATGAGTGACACCCCTGGTGTTGCAAGTCCTCGCACGCTTCTTTAACATTCATAGCTCTTTACATGTACTCTTGCCAATTTCTTAGGGTAATATCACCCTCTGATAAAACGCGACTAATTTGGCCGTGGGAGGTTAGTATAGTATTTTTTTAATTATTGGTTAAAATGTCTCTTTTTGCCGAGACAGCGCCGGTGTTGCAGGTATATGTTTCTACAACGGTGCCTGCAACACAAAAACATTTTGTAAGTGTAAATATGTAAAGTATGCTTGGTAGGTATAAATAAACCAATGTGAAGAGCGCATACCATGTCAAAAAACTGTTATATAGTTTGGCATAATACTGTATTATGAAAACATTTACCCATCATAAGTAAAATAAATAAAAAAATGTCCATAGGTTATGGTGACTGATTGATTGCCACCTTTTAGTGGTATAAAAAGAAATCCCACCGAAGAGATGTATAAACAATATGAGGTACTGACAGTGCGTCAACTGTTTATGTTGTACCCAGTATTGAAACAGCAGTCTGTAACTATTTAGAAACTGACTGATAAGCGTAGGATAAAAAATTGATTGTCTGTAAAGTCGGACGATAATTTTACGTGATAACGTCATAAGAAAACATTCAACATGGTTGACAAAACACTTCACGTATAGGTTGTGTACTGCCGCTGTCTCTCTTCTACTCGGACGTATCGGCCCATGGAGTGGAAGAGAGATAGATGCGTCACAAGCCGAGCGCTTAGGCCGATCGTGTCTCTCTATCGCTTGTTCCGCGTTCTCGCTTGCACAGGCGGAACGTGACACTTTTTCGTGCATGCAGTCGGCGTTCATCGATTTATAAGACACTTGCTACCCGCCCCGGCTTCGCACGGGTAACCCACCCAATCGCTACCAAATTTCACAGGATCGTCCGCCGGGCTAATCTAAAGATTCCCTGGAAATTTTATCAACATCGGTCCAACCGTTTTCGAGTCCATAGAGGACATACAGACAAACATTAATTTTTATATATATAGATTATCATATCAAAATGTTTGTACAAATGAGCAATTTAATTCAGAATTCGCGTATCAATATTTTTGTTATCAGGAAAGTAATCTATATAATAAACTAAATCGAGTAAATCCTGTTTCTAAATCAGCATGTAAATATATATAAATCTGCAGTGAAAACATGGTTACAAACATTAAATTATTACAATACGGAACCGCGGAACGGATACTATAAACTTTCTCTATTATTATAGTATTTTTTTTATACAATAAGACTGGCAAACAAGCATGCAGCCCGCATTAGATGGTAAGCGGTCACCGTAGCCTATTGACGGTCGCTACACCATGGAGATATTACTCGCGCGCTGCCAATCTTGTGACCTAAGGCTGTTTCGTCACAGTACCCAGTAATTTCTCTACCATATCTCATCCTTCAAACCGGAACGAGTGTGATTAATGCGATGTAAGGTGTCATCCTTACAGCTCCATGGATAAAAATATAAGATTCTTTATTGCACTTTGATATACAGATTATTGTTACAAAAATGGTGTACGAAGGTGAGCTTATCTCTGCCAGAGATCTCTTCCAGCCAAACTCATAGACGGTTAAAGAAATCATCAATGGACGGGTGACAAAGTAATGGCTACAGGTGAAAACAGTGTTAAGAATCAGCAATGATAACAATATTAAACTTAATATTTACATAGTTTACTCATAAACATTGAGTATTACATTATCTTCTGTGAGTTATAAATATACATCGCAAACATTATAAATATACAATCTCACAGGCACACACACACACACATACACACAAAGGCACCATACTTCATCGATGAGTGCAAAATAATATATTGTTATTTTTGTGTTATCTTCTTATGTTGGAGATCAAAACATTTTATTGACATTTTTTATGTTATCTAGCTTCAATTATACTGCATATACTATGGGGTGGTGACCTGGTGACTTGAAATACAGGCTTCTAGCCTAGTTTAGGTACCAGTCTTCCACAACAGATAGGCGCAAAAACTGTGTAATTAGCCATCTTTGCGTATTTTAGTTGTGGAAGAAACAAAATAAATTATTATTATATTATTTATATCTTCATCATAATGCCACGAGAGTGCTAATTACTGTTTAATCATCGCACAGTCTTTCTGCTCCGGTTAACTACGGTAGGGTGTATCGTAACGGTATCCAAGATTTATAGAATAAATATGCCTATGTCAATGTAGAAAAGAAAAACAAAAGGACTGCATATGGTGGCAAACAACAAGCAGGAACAGATAATGAGGAGATCGCATATTTCCATTATAACTTATAGTTAGCAGTTAAAATTAGTATTTGAATATCTACACGGGCGGAAGCGCTTAGAGAAACAGTGTAAGTCTATAGTACTATAACATCACACCATATTACAAATAACATATTGGAGATAGTTACTATGATAATGTTAGGTAGCAGTCTTTCTGATTACTATAGAAATCTAATGCGGTATATGTGTGTTTCAAAATGTTTGCATTACAAGTAAGAAAGATGAAATACTTACCCCTAAAATATAAATTCACTCGTTACTCAACGAAATAACACACAAAATCCTTACACATTATTGGTCTTAGTCTGTATCACATAAATTCACGTTAAACAGTGAACTGTAAGCCCGTCAGGCACGAATTTAATACAATACCTCCTGCTTTACATTCAGATGTCCAATTTGAGTCCAATATTCAAACTCGATATGTCTACAGTCCGACCATTGGAGAGGCGATAGGAACTTCTGTTATATCTTCGGAACAAAGCGATACTACGAATAGTCGATTGTTTCACCTATCTATGTGTTACAAAGGCTTTCAAGCACCCAGTGTTATTAGCAAAGCTGCTTCGGATTACTCTTGTGATATAATTGAATGCTCTATATCTCCAGCAAGGGTAAGATTCCAAATTAATTATTTAAGTGATTGGAAAATTATTACAGTACTTTGTACGCGACAAACTCGTAGTGTATGTCAAACATCTGACATACACTACGTGTATTTCGGATATCTCTTTTTAACACCTCGGCGTTAAATGGACATTAAACAGGTTTTTTTTTTTATTTTTTATTATTTTAGTATGCGTAAAATACCTTAAATTCTTATAACCGCGGCATGGTCGACTCATCGTTAGTATGGTTGCACTGCTTTTTATTTGGGTAGTATTAGAGTAGATATAAAATAATAATATGATAAATTCATAATTTCATGTCATGTGTACCTACATTACACAATACTTCAACTTATTACATTATTCACAAGTTTAAAAGCAAGTACATGTCGCGGTATTATGATAAAACTAGAGATTTAATTAAGGATTTAGATAATAAATAAATAATAAATATTGTTGAGAATTATGATCATAAACCTATACTTATTAAATAATAGTGAAAAATATTTATATTTATTTAAATTAATTTAAATATTTATTTAGGAGGAAGCACGTAAGGATTCCGTTTCAAAGCGCGAGAGGTGCGGGTACTGAGTCGTTCAGTCTGAAACAATTACGCTACGTGGTCGCGGCCATTGTTTATTTCGTCTACTAGATTTCGACAAATCAATAACTAATTTACTTTTGTCACATAGATTATAAAATTTTGAAAAATGGCATTGAATCCGGTGCATGGCCAGATCGATACTGATTTTACTTCAAAAAGGTCGGCAACGCGCATGTATTGCAAGCGTCCATAGGTATTTTTTTGACATCACGCAGTCTTATGCTTGTTTACCGCTTTAGTGGTATAAATACATGAATTTCTTTCAGTGTAAAGGTATTTATTTATAATCCTAAATTTGTATAACACTATGAAGAAATTGTATGTATACTTGGGTATAATATGGTTTTTGATCCAAATGACCCCGTTTTATCTATAAAGGTGTCTTTTTATATAAAATCTTTGAGTTTAAAATTATTAGATAAGCCTTAGCGAGAAGACTATATTCTATCCCCTTTCTTCTTGTCTCCCCTTTTGGTCGGAGGGGATAGTTGGTCATGGGATAGCCTTAAGTT
The DNA here is from genome assembly GCA_947507595.1 of Pyralis farinalis. Taxonomy (NCBI): domain Eukaryota; kingdom Metazoa; phylum Arthropoda; class Insecta; order Lepidoptera; family Pyralidae; genus Pyralis; species Pyralis farinalis. The sequence goes on from OX382272.1 coordinate 18,911,129, forward strand.
GGTTTCTTTAAGAGTAGTCTAATTCGTTTTATTATTTTAATCCGATAGGGAAAGCTCTCGGAAAGTTATATAAAAATCAATAAACATGAGACTTCTAAAATGTTGATAGCCTATGTAATTGACAGGAGCTAAAGTTAACTTCAATAACAAGAAAAATATGAAATAACCCAATTGGTTAAGTCCAGAACATTAATCAAATAGTTTCAACTTACTTTTAAATAGAAACCACTTGCCTCATTAATTAAGTAAGCGGTTGTTGTAAGCGTAACGATGCTTTTAACACGATCATTATTGTATAGCCTTAAATCTATATTTTCTAAAATATTTGAAAAATAAAATAATAAAACTATACAATGATCTAAATACATATTTAGAAAATAAAAAATATCATTCTGCAATGCAATGAACAAAAAGGTTTTCGACATAACAAAACAATAAATATGACTATTTTTGATTTTTTAAATGAGGTTATGACACAGATTGATAAAACATCGCCTGCCTGATCGATATTTTGTAACATGACGCAAGCATTCGTTAATAATTAATAAACTCTTAATTGATAAACTTGAATATTGTGGAATAAGAGGTAATGTTTTAGGCTTGATCCAGTCCCATCTAACTGATCGTCAGCAAATAACTGAAATTAAAAGTATTAATCCTGTAACAAAATATGAACAAACGTACAGATCAAACACACGTCATGTAATGTATAGTATATCGCAAGACAGCGTACTAGGGTCTATTTATACTATATATTAACGATTTACCAAGTGCTGTTAATCAACCCATGACTCTATTTGCTGACGATAGCACAGTAACCATAAAATGTAACAATATTAATGCTTATGTATCTAAGATTAACACGTCACTGACATCTGTAATTCTATAGCTTAATAGTAATAATTTAAAAATCAATTTAAATAAAACAAATATAATGCATTCTAATTAAAGATCTAGGGCCTCTTTTGACATTTTATTAGTATATCAAGACAATATTATTAACGAATGCGATACTGCTAGATTTCTTGGTCTAATTATTGATAAAAGGCTGAATTCGAAAAGTCGTATTAATAGACTCCCAAAAAAGCTTAGCTTGGCTTATGCTGTAACCTCCTTATCTTAATCTTTTTATAAAATTATTGTAGTTTAACTTACAATATTTCGACATACTAAAAACTAAACTATCAAAATGAATAATAGGTATACAAATGTTGGCCGATATTCATAGTTTCTTATGGACCCATGTAGTTAAAAATTAAAATAATATCAAACGATCATAGTGAAAATGTATAGACAGAAATCATTTCAAGAAATAGGGTACATAAACATGCCACTTAGCTTTGATCAGCCGTGCTAAGAATTTAGCTCTCGCATGATGTGATGCAGGTACTGCCCTCGAATAACAGACGCATGATTTCTGATACCGGCACGTAGGTGACGCTCAATGAAGAAATATGGAAAGCAGAGAGAATAATACATTTAAGAGTGTTCTAATCGTCTAGTAGGGCATTAGTAGGGCGACGCGGCCAGTCATCGATCGTAGCATGCATCACATTTATATCTATTTCTGCCGCTGCTTTAACCAGAGATGCTCGGAGCCACTCTAAATACTGATGAGGTTTAGCGCAGACTTTCTCCTCCAAATGTTGCCATATTTTGTCTAGTGGGTTTAAATCTGGACTAGAAGAGGGCCAGTCTTCATTCCCGATGAAGTCAATTTCACGGGCGGTTAACTAGGTTTGAGTGCTTGTGATTTGAGCTTGTGCAGAGTCCTGTTAGAATATCCAGTGTCTGTTTTTGAACATTGTTTGAGAAAGAGGTTCTACTATGTTTGTAAATCACGGCGTTGGTTTTCACATCTTTTTCACAGAAAAACACCTCAGTTAAGCCTGATTATGAGACTCCAAGCCAAACCATGATTGATGAAGGATAATGCCCTCGCTGGACCCTCGGAATACGCGCGCTTGACACTTTACAACTGGGTATACTTATATATACAGCTTATCATTTTGTTTGTCGTAACTTTCTTCCATGGTAAAAAGCCCATTTTTTTTTAGATTTGATATGGGTTTGTTCGTGAAAGCCCTTGAAACTTGTATATAAAATTAATAATGTCTGTTCCATATATCACATAACTTTTAGTGAGGGCCTTGGATTAGCGATCTGGCTACCCATTTTTGATACTGAAAGCTACGTGACAATGAATTACAGGCAATAATAATTACTAACTTAAATGTCAAAATATTATGCAACGTACACACGTTGCATAATATCTCGCAGTATTGGAACATAATATGCTTTAATTTGTGTAAAACATTACCGGAGTATACATGTAGCATTATCAAATATCTAAAATTATTATGATCATATCATGTATCAATAATCAGGTTTTAAACTACTCGTGCACATAGAAATATTAAAACATACGGTCATCGCAATTTTACTAAGTACCCCTAATAATACATACCAGTTCATACACACAATGCACGTACAAAGCACGCACATACTATTATTTCAAACCATGCCCATATTAAATAATTACGTGTAATTACAATTTCAATACAATATAATATAAAAAATAATAATTATTACCTTATATACTTGAGGTCAGCAGCTCTGCACCTAAAATCTCTTTCTAGTCTAGTTTAATTTTAACGAAGCATACAATATCAACCGATAATAATTACTGTAAAACTTGACTCTAATTAAAACTTACGCGAAACTCATTATCGAATCTGTTGTTAAATCACTAATTGTTCCATAAACCGTATATAACAGCCCCTGATCTTAAACAAAACACACCTCCCTATCGACCTTCCAAGACTATTTCCGGGCTAACTGCCCTCTGTCCTACCCATTGTCTGACTCCAACTGAACTCTCTACCTGCTTTTAAGCCCCCTAGTATTTTTATCAACCATACAGCGCGGCACAAATAAAGTTGTTAATTTATTAACTTTCTGGAAGCGTAAAATCGTGGGAAGTATGGCTTTAATAACTATCTCTATGGAGTCACCATTTACCAACTGTAGAATAAAGGTATGTGTGTTTACCCCCCATCCATTTACCTCTTACTAGCGCTGTAAACAACACGATACGTACGTGTACGGTTACAATACCTTATATAGACTCTCTTCTACGCTCAATACATTGCTTACAGCATATCATTTGTAGGATGTGTGTACGGAGTTATTTTTTGGGGTAACTCAAGTACCTAATGTAGACATAGTATTTAAAAAGCAAAAACGGTGCCTACGGCCTATGTTCAGCCTTCAAACTACTGACAGCTGCTTCTATCTTTGTGTATATTGAAGGTGGCACTATTTGTTAGAAGTAAATCGTATATATTCTGACAAGTAAGTGACAAAGTCATTCGAAATTCACGCAACAAAAATAGATTTTGGTTGCCGCCTGCCAAAATAACTATGCTGTAAAAGAGCATAATGTGGATGGCTCCAAAATTTTATAATAAAATTCCAGAAAGCTGCAAAGAACTAAGCGCAAATCTATTTAAATTAAGATTTAAAAGGTCACTGACTGGCAAATGCTATTATAACATAAATGAATACATGACTCATAAATTTTAGCTAATTAATTCTATATTACATTTTATTAAAGCAAAATTAATTAATAAAGAGGCATATATTTGCATGCTATACCACAGCAAAACATGTTGAACTTAGTTTTAAGCAGACGGACATCCATTGTACACCTTACCTATGTATCTGATGTATAACTTACCATGTTTAAGCAAATAAATTATCTTATCTTATTGGCAATTTACTATAAACATTTCCCTTACAACTGTATCATTTATTCGCCCCAAAATGGGCCTTCAATATCAATACCAGATCATTTTAGCTTCAAAAGTGAGAGGATAACTTTCGTGGTCAATATTTTACATATCCAGATATCTTATCAAAGATCAACTATATAATCGAAATGTATCATAAACCGAGTTTAGACCAGGTTGGAGCTATGTTTGGGTAACTGGATTGCTATAACACAGATTAATGTCAGGTTTAGGCCGGGTTTGCTCGGGCTTAGAATCAGTACAGTCAAGTTCTGGCTTAGGCCGGAGTCTGATGTAGGATAGACTGTCAACTCGGGCAACGTCAGGCTTATGTTTGCGATAAGGTTCATCTTAGATCCTGTTCTGGCTCAATTTAGAGCGGGATGAGAAAAACCTTAGAGCGGGATGAGAAAAACCTTAGATCGGAAAAAGCTGATTTAGATTCGTTGAGATCCGTTTTAGGTACAGTTTGAGACCGGTTTAGGTATGGTTTACATTCAGCTTAGGTCTGTTTAAAATCCGAGTTGGGTCCGGTTAAGATTATATTAATTATCGAATCGATTTAAAATAATGATATGATTTGAAATCCTTATTTCAAATAGGTTTATTTATTCTAAGGCTTTGATATCATAATGATGCACACATAATTGTATTATGGATGGACTCTGAAAAATCACAAAATATACAATACAATACGTTACGATATGATACGATACGATACAATACAATACAATAAAACACAGTACAATACAATTCTTTATTGCACCACATAAAACAATAAAAACACTAAGTTTACTTAAATTAAAGTACAAAAGGCGGTCTTATCGCATAGCAATCTCTTCCAGACAACCTTGCGGAAGAGTAAAAAAAAAATATCTAGGCGAAAGCGAGTCAGTTTTCTAAAATTATGGTTTATTATATGCGCCATTAAAGTACATTATTTCAAGTTAATACGCGACATAGATTTCAAGAAGTCCGTATATAACAGATGGATGGATGGACATGCGAGTAATTTTGTAAGAACTCTTTTTTTATCCTCTGAGATACCGAACCCTAAGTCAAGCAATATACTTGATGGTATATGTAGTAACACCCGTATGTGTACTATATATAAAACTAGTAGCACACAGACAGTCATTCCTAAAACAGATCTCTTTCAGCTAAACTAAAGCAATTGAAAGAAAAATGTATTTTGACGAGAAATCACACGTACTGTGAAAGCACTATAGAACACATAAATCGTACATGTAAATCATTATGTAATATCGTAAGTGCATTCTTCATTGTATTCTACACTAACTGTGCCCGCGACTTCGTCCGCGAGGAATTTAACAAAAAAGTTATTGTTCAGTTATAATTTTATTTATTTGATTTTATTATAAGTACCTAAATAAGCAGAGTAAAATAGCGAACAGCAAAATAATAATAGATAGGTATTATATACTTCGTCCGCGCGGAATAGTTATTTTTTTATTATTTATTAAATTTCTAAAATAAAAGTACCTTTAAAATCGATCCAGCCGTTTAAGAGATTAGCCGGAACAACAAACAGACTGTCAAAATTTTCATTTTGGTATATGTACCGTGTATACATCCACATGCATTTAGTAAAAAGGGGTTATTTTAATATTACAAACAGACACTCCAATTTTATTTATCTGTATAGATTACAAAATCGACTGCACTAATTAAATAATTCGTGCATATGATGTCTCGGGCACTTTTTTTTTAAATATTCTTGATTTGTATAAGAAACTTCTATCTATCTATAACTTCATGCCAAATCCCTTACGGGTTAAGCAGACAGAACCGAGCGCCACGTGACTCGATCCTTACATACCTCACTCGCTTCTTTAACATTCATTGCTCTTTTCATGCACGCTCACCAGGACTCCTGACATCACCTTCTGATAGAACACGACCAATTTGATCATGGTACCTACCAGTCTTGGTCTTCCTCGGCTCCTACAACCTTTCACTTTTGCATTGTATATCTGCTTCGTTATTCTTTCATCCTGCATTTTTTCTATATGTCCGAACCTACGGAGCATGCCTCTTCTTATTTTAACACCGACACTCTCTTTCAGACCAATTCTGCTTCTAACCTCATCATTGCGAATACGGTCTACAAGCGTTACGCCACAAATTTTGCGCAACGCTCGCATTTCAACCGCGTACTTTCTATATATCTGTATAAGAAACTTATCTTAATAATACTATTAAATATATCTTTACAATTGCCACTAGAATACCTTTAGAAGAAAAAAATGTATTGAAAGTTCGCAATACAGGGGCTGAATACTGAACAGCTTATCTTCTACGTAAGGTAAAGCAAAATGTCGTTTCTTAATCCAAATAACAAAGTTATGACGAACAATGAAAGTATTGACGAGCTTGGTGCCGCAGTGGTGAAACGCACAGTGCCTTTGACCACTGTGCTACTTTGACACCAACGCTCGTGGGTTCGATTCCCACACATGACAAACATTTGTATGCATGAACATGTCTGTTTGTCTTGGTCTGGGTATTTTCTGTCTATAATATGTATGTATTTACAAAAAAATGTATTTACGTATGTTTATCAGTTGTCTAGTACCCATAACTTCGCTTCGCTTACTTTGGGGCTAGGTGGCGCTGTGTAATTTGTCCAACAATATTGTCCGACAATATTTATTGTTTACCTAACGCAATTTTTCCTTGTCAATCAGCAAAACGAAGTATTATTTGACACAGATATTTCATAAAGCACTGCTAAACTTTGACTTATTATTATAATTCATATGGTTCATACGTCGCGTAGGCTACCAGATCCCAGGTCGTCAAATAATGCCCGGGGCGCATGTCGTCTATCTTCTGTCTCCCGCGTCAGCAGTGTGTGAAATTATTATAAATGGATGTGTCATGATTTCGTCATTTGTCTACAATTGATTTTTATTACCGCTATGGTGAAAATAAAACATCGTTCTGCCTGATAGCAATAAGTTTGTTTGTAATTTCTTTATTATACACTCATAGTAAATAACAATACAATAAACATAGTTAACTTACGTGAATATTATGTTCTAATTGAGTAACACTGACTTGTTCTGTATTTGATATTTTATTATTTTTCAACCCCAATCAATATCCGTATATACCTATATACCTATATATATATATATATATATATATATATATATATATAGGGTTTCGAATGGATAGACAAATTTCAAACGAGGTTTTTATTCAGCCTAATCGATATTGTTCATATATATATATGTGTTGAATATTAATTAATCTCAGATTATGGTGACAAGTTGTGGAAAGATTTAGAGCGTTAAACTGAATATAATATCAATTAAACCTGTTTAAGGTTTAGAGCGTTAAACTGAACATAATATCAATTAAACCTGTTTGGTACTGGTTTAATTGATATTATGTTCCGAACCGAACCAGTAAAAGACCTAAATCAAATTTTACTTACCTGATATAAATCCGACTTAACTGGCCCTATATCAATTTTAAGAGAGGTAGGGCAATAGGGCACATCAAAGCAGCCCGTCTGCGGAAGTACCTCCACCTCACAGAGAACCGCAGCCAAATAACAATTCCCTAGAGGGTTGCTGTATTCCTGCGTGTGAGTGAAGTCACCAGTAAGCTGCTAAGGAGTGTTGCTGTGTAAGCAGCAGAGGAGGCATCGCGCGAGTGATACTTAATATATTACAAGTGTTAATGGGCTACGGTAACTGCTTTGCATCAGGTGGGCCGTATGCTTGAATGCCTACCGACGTTGTATAAAAAAAAAACTATACCTGCATGTCCTAAGCAAGACTTAATTGGATCTAAACTCAATATAAATAACTAAACTTACTGAGATGAAAATTTAAACTTGAAACTAAACATACTAAATAAAAAAAATTAAACCTCTTCATCGTCTGTGACGACTCTACATCACTAAAATGTTGGCTACTGTAATGTAATACGTAGCCGGATGACGTGACATCACGCTCAAGGCGCGCTGAATTTATCTCGTTCATATTTTTAAGTCATATCTATACAATCCACATTAATATACAAAGTGCAAAAGTTTGTTTCTTTGTTTTAACATCCTAATTTTTGGAACTACCAGTTGGATTTGAAAAAAAATGACTTTCCATTTGATAGACCAATTCTTGAGCAAGATATATGCTATTAAAATATTGCGATACCCCTCTTAGAAGCCGAGAAAAATTAAAGAAAGTAGACCGAAACTCAAACGTGCGTAGTCGCGGAATCTAGCTAGCTATATAGTTCCTGCCGGTTTTCGATGTAATCACTTGTTGCAGTGCGGTCCTACACCAGCCATATTATAGGTTGTTCGTGTATTATGAATACGAGGCGGACCTAAGTTTTATCGTTCGGGAAGCGGTATGTTGCTATATTTAATTTGATCAAATTATTACGCGCCAAATCATTAGTGCTATGCATTATGTTATGGTGAAGTTCCTTTAGCAGTCAGAACCCGTTATATACGTTTTCCCATACATTTCGCGGTCGTATACGACCACCCGGGTTTTAAAAGAAAAAATTACAGCAGCTTATTCAGAAAACTATTGATGGTTATCTGACGTTCAGTATTGTTTATTGAACTGCTACAAAGCCGTCAACTTTGCTAACTTACCTAGTCTGTAGGTATTTGAATCCTTACCGTGTCAAGAAGATCACCGATTTATTAAGACATGTTTATATAAGCTAGTACTACTACCTAGTCCGGCCATAAGTTCCGGTATGGATCTGGATGAGAGAGCTGTGCTTGGGTTTTTTTTAAGAATTCATCAGGGAATCATAGTTGTTGACACATCCCTTAAAGATGCCAGATTGGAGACGAGTAAATACCGCTTATAGGACTACTACGAGGCACCGGGAATTACCCTTCTACACCAGTAACCTTAACCAAGGGGTTGATAATGGCAGGATACGGAAAACGATGGTCGGCGTGTAGTGAAATGCATTATAGGAGGACTATATAAAATTGAAAAGGTTTGACGTTGTTGGTGATGATGATCATTCTGGAATGCGTAAAAACAATGTATCTTTAAGCGATAACATTTTCTTGAAATCAAATTAACAATGCAATACAAATCACCTACATTGTATTCGAACGGTCGTAATATAAAATATTAAAGACGGGAAATATCAAGAAAGAAAATTTGATCACAAAGCTCTATAGAAACATTTATAGCCATTACTGCCAGTACGCTTCGGAATCAAAGAATGAAATTGTAAGATCATTATAGCAGTAAGTTGGTAAACAAGCGTACTGCTTTCTTCATCATTGTCATCATTTCAGTCTATATTCGTCCACTGCTGAACATAGAGCTCCTCTCTAGAGTGCCATCGTCTCGCTCCTGTGCCATCTGCATGGCTTTCTTCATGATACTCGTAATTAGTCATCGCAGGATGTGGGTAATCACAAGCCAATTGGTGACGGTGATCACTTACAATAAGCTAAAAAAGTAACTCTATGCTGCAGTTCTTGAGAAACCTTCGGCACAGAGTTCATTCTCCAACTTAAGTGAGGCCTTCACGCTCAAGTTAAAATGGTCTAAGAGCTTGTTGTTGTGAGGCGGTGACCTTTTCATTCAACTTCTCTTTTTCACCCCGACCCTGTGTACCCTTGCTGTTGCGCTGGTTAAGCGTGAACCGAAGTGTGATAAATTGACACATGTTATGTTACAGTTGTGTAGATTGTTAATTTTACTTTTACAATTTATGAGTACATATAAACCGCCCGGTTATATGGAGGATTCATTACTTGTACTGAATTTCAGTGTAAAAATTGTGTTCGTATTTCTAGATATGTTATTACAATACCTTTTAATAAAATACTACACAACCACGCGTATGAGCATTTGTATGGAAACAAATGTTGGGAAGGCCAGCCTTCAGGATTCGAAAAAGTCTTTTACTTTAGAATGGTGTAAGTGGCTCAGCAACTAGGATCTAGTAAATTAAAGGTTGAATGCAGCTACATTTAATACGTGCATCTGCCTAGAGAAATAACTCCACCTATCTACCTATTACTCTGGAGCAATGTTGTCTGTAAGTATGATCACCAAAGCAGTATCAGCAGCGGATGCACCAAAGCTATATCTTTGAAGGTCTATGGGACACCCTTTTAACGCGTCGTCGTCGTCGAAAAGTGTATTGCATAGACCAAAACCAACATTTTTTAGTTTCTCTGCAAATCCGCAATTAAAAAAATGTAACATTATCTTTGTCATATTGAATTAACAAGCTAGTATTGCGTGCTACGTCATAATATGTGAAAGTTTACACCATCCGTCGCGCGGTTCAGTACGATTTATGTACACTCCAGCAACTGACAGCCGGCAGTGCATATCGACCGGTAAAGTTTTGCGTGTTGGAATATAATGTCGCGTGGTAGCTGCACGATTGCACGAAATTATCAGCGACTCGTCACAAGTGTAACGTATTGAACTCATTACAACATTATGGTTGATTAAAAAGTAGGTAGTCATTATATAATTACATTGTACACCACCAGTATCATCAGGTTCTCGTCGCTAAAACTAGCCGAATGACCCTAAACTTCAAAGATTTATTAGAAGCCATTGAAAAAACACAGATCAGCTTGATGGAATATTATTTTTTATACAACGTCGGAAGGCATACAACATACGGCCCGCCTGATGTAAAGCCTTTAGCGTAGCCTATGAACGCTTGTAATACATTAAGTAATACTCGGGCGATGCCTCCTCTGCCGCAATTACAGCAATTCCTTAGAGTTAATACAGCAATTCCTTAGAAGCTTACTGGTGACCTCACTCACAATCAGGAACACAACAACCCTAGCAAGTTGTCATTTGGCTTCGGTTTTCTGTGAAGTGGAGGAACTTCCCCAGGCGGACTGCTTCGATGCGCCCTACCTCTCTTAAAAACAGTCAGACCAAGACAACGTGTGACAAGTGGGAATCGAACCTGCGAGCGTTGGTGTCAAAGTCTTCACGACTGCGCCTCCGAGCTCGTCAAAAACATATTGAATTGTCACCGGCAGTACATACATCTGCCAACTTTCAAATCGACATAACAATTAGAAATATAACTCCCAAGATTGATCACAAACATTCTATTAGGAGAAGTTAACTGAAAGGTTATAAAAATTAAAATTACTTGGCCTATTTGTATAAACAATATCTATTACAATAAAATCACCTAACAAATTCTTGTGGACAAAGTTTCTAGTGTTCCTAGTATAGAGAATAGAATAGAATGGAGAATGTTACTCCTACTTATCATGAGTAGCAGTAACATTCTCCATTCTAAGAAAATTAATAAAGACGTGTTGTTAAAAGGACGCTTTCACAAACAATGCCTTCAATTTTCAGACATCACGCCATATCTAAGAATTTAAATCTTTGTTCAGTCAGAACGCCCTTATCTTGCTTTGTATTGAAAAGTAATATACGTGCTTTAGGAATACGGTTAGCTTTGTTCTAACTGTCATTCATATCGTCGGGTCCCTTAGCGCTTGAATATTACTTTTTCAAAAGATATTCATTTTTAATATAACCAAACAGGAAAAATAAGGCCGGCATTTTCGGTTGTGGTAGATTGTAATAATGGATGCTTTTCACCTGTCATCGGTCCCTATGCCTGCGTTTTTTATTTGAAAATGTTTTGAGTTTTTATTTATTACTCATCGGCCGATGTCAGGAGTTTGATAATCACGAAGTAACGCTGTTTGTTTATATATCTTTATATTTATTACCCTTTCACGCTAATGAACGAAATTTGATATTGAGGTAGTCTTGGAGTTAAAAAAATGACATATGTAATATATTTGTACCTTTTTTGATAGAAACATTGGATTCATATTGTCAAAAGTTACTTTGCATTTTATTTTATTAAATTTTAAATAATTATTTAAATTTAAATTGTTTAAAAGCTAAGTTGCAAAGGACATCTAGTTTAGGGTACACTGCACCCTGCCTAGATACTAACTAGGTAATAATATGCTGTCTCTAGTTACATTGCATACTAGATATGTGTAATTTATATGTATTTTATGGTAATAACTTTCCACATGTATAAAAAAAATGAATGATTTTCTCTTGTAGAATGTCTTGCTATATCAGTGCGGTCACTCTTAGCCTACTTTGAAAACCAGAATCACACAGAATCTAAAAACTAGCATCACACAATTGTCTCGGCATTAACGCCTGATGTGTAGGCTTCGTAGATAATACTGACTTTGCATATACACTTATCTATCCGTTACATTTTCTTATTCTTCTCTGTATTTTTATGTGTTAAAAATTCGTCTAATTCTTTCGGCATTCTTTTTCGCCAAGGATTATTTTCTAAATACTAACAGATTAGAAAAAGAGAAATAAAAACTATCAGAGATAACATTTTGTTTTAAAAACGTAAGGCGTGTACGTTAAGTAGGCTAAGTAACCGCGAGAGCTTAACGTCAAATAAAAAAAATATATCAGTTTTATCTTTATCTGTTATTGAGATACTGGATACTATGCGGAATAAGTAGCATATATCCTTTTATAGGTCCCAGAGAACATGTGTTGAACATTTCTCTATACTCGTATTTCATTTAATAATTTAGTCATGTAAATTTAACAATAGGAGTGACAAACGCACTAAAATATCCGCGAAACTTTTTTTTCGGATGAAAAAGTTTTTACCATCGAAGAAAGTTACAACAAACAAAATGATAAGGTGTATGCACACAGTTGTGAAGAAGCGAGCGCGAGTGTTCCGAGGGTCCATCAAGGGCATTATCCTTCATCATGGGTTGGCTTGGAGTCTCATATTCAGGCTTAACTGAGGTATTTTTCTGTGAAATAGGTATGAAAACTACCACCAGTGCCGTGGAGTACCTCTTTCTCAAACAATGTTCAAAAACAGACACTCGATATTCCAACAGGACTCTGCACTTGCTCATAAGGCACGAGGCACTTAAAACTGGTTGACCGCCCGTGGAATTGACTTCATTGGGCATGAAGACTGGCCCTCTTCCAGTCCAGATTTAAACCCACTGGACTACAAGATATGGCAACATTTGGAGGAGAAAGTTTGCGCTAAACCTCATCAGAATTTGGAGTCTCTCCGAGCATCTCTGGTTAAAGCAGCGGCAGAAATAGATATAATGTGGTGCGTGCTGCGATCGATGACAGGCCGCGTCGATTAGAGAATGAATTCAAAATGGAGGAGGGTATTTCGAATTATGTAAATAAAAAAAATGTTGTACATTTAATTACCTTTCATTTCATATATAACTTTTACATAATAATTATCAAAAAGTGTATCATTTTCAAAATTACATCAAAAGTACCTAGTCTCCTGTTCCTATTAGACAGAAGTTATGACCTGACTAGGTATATATTGCCGTAAACAACATGTTTATTCATACATATACCCTTTTACCACCTAAAGTATTTTAGGTAGTAATTTCACGTGATTTTAGGCGACCGATAAATTGCGAAAAGCGATGTAGTGACGAGCCCGCATTTTGATATGGTTTTATGTTTATTTTCGATTTCACTTCACTTAACGTAGTAAACGCAAAGGAAAATTTTAATAAGATTAAACTACGAGTACAAAACAAAACACGTTTGAACGGAAAGTTGCCTAGATTAATGGTATTTTGTTAGGAGGGATTAATTTTAGGTAGAGGGGTTTGTTTGTTGTACATGTGTTTGATGTAGGGGATGTTTGAAAGGTTCATATAGCTCTTATTTTGGAAGGGCAGATACGAAAGTATAATGGAAGGGAAGCAGGAAATAAATATCAAAATGTAACAGTAATTGAGTTAAGTCTTATTCTGGAACAGAAATTTTCAATCACTTGTACCCTCTAGATCCCTTATATATTTCCTCTTTTCCGCAGATCCCCAGCCTTACTAATGTATGGAATTTACCTGACTTATTGTCGGAATCGGCCTTTGTGTATCTATATTCTAAAAGATATATATGTATCTAACAGGATTACCATATAATATGTATACTGCGGGAACTGGCGAGCGTGTATGAAAAGAGCTATTCTTAATGTTAAAGAGGCGAGTGAGGTACGTAAGAATCTCGTCTTATAGCGCTCGGCACTCTCTGTCTACCCCGCAAGGAACCTGGTGTGAATATATACGTAAATGTGTACTGCTTCATTATAAGTATTAAAATTATTATGCATGTAAATAATTTTAACTATATTTTTTGTCGATCTCAAAAGAAGGAAATTCCTTACATAACATGTATTTGTATTGCTAATTATTTAAACTACTTTACTAATTTCAAATTACTTTATAATAATCCATTCGTTTGTTTTTTTTATAATGCAAGCACAATAGCGCTAGTAAAAAAGAAAACATAATGACTGTTTTGGTTTTTGTAAGCTATTAAAAATAATCCAAGTAAAAGTAATGTCGAGTTTCACTTGGGCTATTATTTTATTATATGTATAGTTATTATTTTAAACTTTCATTAGATATGCCAAGTGCCATATCACGTTCATTATCGCCGTATGAAGTTCTTACCAGACTGATCTAACCTGAGACTTTTTGTATAGAATTGCATACCAATAACTAACTGTTGTTCTTTTGTATTCCACTTTATTATTTTTTAGTTTATAATATACATAATACTGTATTTATGATTTATTACAAACGAAATAAAGTCATTGGATAGAAATATCCCGTAGTTTTAACTGCATGACAGTTTTGCATATACTACTCCATTTATAATACAAGTGTAACATAGATAAAAAACAATGTTTCGTACTTTTCATATATCATTAGAACCGTAAAATGCATCTGAACAGTCGTTCATGGATATTAGTTCTAGTAATATGTGGTTACAATTCAGGTGTGCATCATTATCATTATTTCGGTGGTACATATTTACTAATGAAATATATTAATTTTGTATAATATTCTATTCATAGGTAGTGAAAGTACAAAGATAAGAAGAAAAGGGCGGCACATATTTACAGTACTCGGATACCTTCATGGCTATAAAATGGGACAAATTTTGGCTATTAATTTACCACCAATTGTACCTGTGATAGTTATGCCATTGATAAACCAGCACCAAACGGTGAGTATTCAGAAGTTAGTCGGTCTTCAAAATTTCCATGACAACGATACAAATGAGAATACATTAACACCTAAACTTGTGTCCAATATTACAAATGAAACTGAAAAAGAAACTGAAGACACCGACATTGAAATATTTCGAGAAAACTCTAAAAGAAGTAACTTAATTGATTACGAACGTCAAGAAGTTATAAATATTTTTAAACAAGCGGTAATTCAAAATCATACAGTGAATAATAACACAACAGTAAAAGACCCAGCTGTACCTGATTCAAACGCAGATGAGGAAAAAAATAATGATATAACAAAGTCAGAATTAAATGTAACAGCGCCTTCAGGAGCATCTAATTCTAACGCAATATATAATAATGGAATTATAAATTCGCTGACAGTTACAGTATATCCTGAATCTGATTATACTCTCCCACCTATCACCGATGATAGATGGCAAAATTTCACATCCAAGCTCAATGTTACTGAAAACAATAATATTTCTTTACCTACAACAGTAGTCGTAACAACTACAGAAATAATTTCAAAAAATCCCTATACAGCTGCATTGTATAACAATACATTAATTGATAACTTATCATTAACAACAAATTCATATACAAATTATGAATTAGCTCTCCCTACAAAGCAAGATGATCGATGGTCTCGTTTTTCTTCATTGAAATATTCAAATTCAGGTGAGTTTAGGCCACTAGCAGGTTTGTACTATGATGGATATCTGCACACACCTGTAAAGAAAGATTATTTTCGACCATATATCAATCATATATAAGATTTTAATAAAGAGTTTTCTGTAAAATAAGCTTTTTATTTAAAACTACGAGTACTAAAAGGCTTTTTCTTTTTCCACTGTATTAGTTCAGTTATCAATTTGGTAAAGACTAATAATTGAACTTAAATAGACTTTAAATGAATCTAAAAACTGTGCATGGTTCAAAATTTACTTCAAGTGTTCATCTAACAAAACTCGTTCCAGATGGAATATGTAACGAAAGATAGTTTACTGTAACATAATTTTCCATGAGAATAATGGGTTTCCCATTTCCCACGTTACCAGCATCGTAAAATCTGAACAATACCGGTAACTATTGCAACTCGACTAGGATCTAAAATTGGCATTGTCAGATTGTACTCGTAAAGCATCGGCTTTTGTGTTCCGATTCATGTGTGTAACATTGTTATGTAAGGATCGTCAACAAATATGGGGTTTTTATTGTTGGTCAGAGTATCATTAAATGTGAAGGAATGTAATACCTACAGTGTTTCATAATTGATGAAAAAGTGTAATAAAAATCTCAAACTATTGTCTCCTTTTACGCATACATTCTGTGTACTAAGTATCGGGAATTTGTCAATAAAACAAAAAATACAAATTATTCATCTAAATTTATTTTATCGCCTTCAAAGTAGGCCCCATCGCTTGCAATACAACATCTCCACCGCTTCACCCAGTCTTCCATACATTTTTCATAGGCTATTTGCGGTATGGCCTTTAGCTCATTCAGCGAATTTTCTTTTATGGCTTCTATCGACTCAAAACGTTTTCCTCGAAGTGGTAATTTTAACTTGGGAAATAAAAAAAAGTCAGACGGAGCCATATCAGGTGAATACGGTGCTTGGTCGAGAACTTTTGTTGAATTTTTCGCTAAAAACTCTTTCACTATAATGGCTATATGTGATGGTGCATTATCATGGTGCAGCATCCATGAGTTGTGTTGCCACAAATCTGGACGTTTTCGGCGGATACTCTCACGCAAACGCTTCATGACGCCTAAATAATATTCTTTATTCACTGTTTCTCCCTCTGGAAGGAATTCGGAGTGAACCACACCACGGTAGTCAAAAAAAACTGTCAGCATCACCTTGATTTTGGAGCGACTTTGCCGCGGTTTTTTGGGTTTCGGCTCGTTTTCGAGACGCCATTCTGAAGACTGTTGGCTTGTTTGCATGTCGTACTCATAAACCCATGTCTCGTCGCCAGTTATTATACGTTTCATAAAGGTCGGATCCGTAGAAGCTCGGGAAACCATGTCTTCAGCGACATGCTTTCGCTGCGCTTTTTGAACAAAATTGAGCTCTTTTGGAACTAGTCGAGCGGCGACGCGTTTCATGCCTAAAATGTCAATGAGAATGTTGTGGACGGACTTAAAAGATATGTTCACCTCACTAGCCAACTCTCTCAGACTCATACGTCGATTTTCGAGCACTAGCTTCTTGATTCTGTCGATGTTTTCTCTGGTCGTAGCGGTTGAAGGTCTACCAGAACGAGGCAAGTCTACTACTACTTCTCGGCCTTCTTTAAAAGCCTTATACCATTCATAAGCCCTTGTTTTCGATATACACGATTCGCCGTAGGTATTTCGCAACATTTTTAGTGATTCACCACATGAAATATCATTTGAAACACAAAATTTAAGGCACACTCTTTGTTCAACAATATTTTCCATTGTAAAAATCGCCGAGGACTCAAAACTATGACCAACAAAAAGTGTAGTTTAAAACAAATTAAATGACAGATCCCGCTCAAATTTTGCGCGCTAAATCAGTACAGTGCTACCAACATGCAGTAAAAAAATTAGAACGACCTCTTTTACGCGGGTCTTTTTATTGACATATTCCCGATACTTTTTACACAGAGTAGTATATCATACATTTGTCTTTCTTTGTAATTTGTAGATATTTCTATTGATTATGTCACCTTTCGATTTTCCTTAATAACACTGAGGTGATAAAAAAGTGTACGGTCTATCTGATGGTAAACTAATATCACATGCATGATTGGAGAATCAGTCGCCATTACATTTTTAGAAAAACTTCTCACGTCTTCTGTTTCGTTACATTGTACATGTGCTTCAGTAACAAAATATTATATTCGTAATCGTACGTTGTATTTAATCCACTAATGTGCAAAATTTGAGTAGTTTTCTACGACGCACATTCCGGCTTTATCACTTAGGCTTTAGGCCTTCGCAAGATTGGTATATACTCGCTTAAATGAACCGACCCTCATAGTTCGCTTGCCCGACATACGCAATAATTTACATGCGTATCTATAAATATACTATAGCTAGTCGATAGAGCGTAACGAAATACGCAACGAATGCTTGCTATAATTACGATTGTTAACCCTAAATAGCATAGGTATGTAATATCCAGCCTACCGCCAGTAACAAACAAGACGGTATGCGTCGTGTGTGGATACCAGTATTCTAGATACATTACACAATACGAATTTAGCATTTGCATTTATTTTTAAGTAGCGATCCGACCCGGGTTCCCGAATGAACCCGGGGCGGATCGCTACTAGTAAAGCATATTATGCCTACTAACATATTTAAGTTGATAAGGATTAATACTGTATATCCGTATAATATCCGATAAAAACTCCCAGGCGGCTTGACTTTTTCCTACATTTTTAACAAATATCGTCATACACACATCAAAAGTGTCTAGCGATCAAGCATTTTTATGCGGATTTCTTGAGATTGAGATGTGGCTTTGTAATAAATTTATGATTTTATAAATTTATATGGATCCTTTTTGTGCATTTCATAATTTGAAACAGGAACTGTCAATCAAATTCGAGTAAAAGATGAAAATCAGCTGTCAATATTTTCCCTATAAAAACATACAACGCATTGAAGACATTATTAGTGCTACTGTTTCCCTACTACTGATTAAAACCAACGTTATTATGGAGCGGCGACGTCATTTAAGCAGGGAAGAAATGCTCAGAGCCGTGGGAATGATAGAAGCTGGTTCCCGGCAACGTACTGTGGCTTTAGCTCTGAATACAAGTCAGAGTGTTATCAGTCGACTTTGGACACGTTACCGAAGCACTGGTACCGTGCCTGAGCGCCATGGAGGACGGTATCGCTGCACCACACGGAGACAAGACCGATACATTCAAATCACAACTCGAAGAGCTCCAACAATAACCGCCATGATGTTAGCCGTGACGCTTCATCACTCTTCAGGGAACTTAATTAGCGACCAAACAGCCAGAAACCGCTTGCATGAAGTGAACCTTCATTCCCGAAGACCGCTAAGGGTACCACCTATAGCAATGCACAATCGTAGGATTCGATATCAATGGGCTCTTGAACACAGAAATTGGGCAGAAGAACAATGGCGTTTCGTGTGCTTTTCTGATGAGTCTCGTTTTGGTATGAGACCGGATACAAGACGTATACGACACTGGAGAACCCCTGGACGCCAACAGCGATTAAAATCCTGCCAGGAAGTCCATCCTTATAGTGGTGGAACCATCATGGTATGGGCGGGTATTTGGATCGGCGGAAGAACTGAGTTGATTTGGATCAGAGGCAACCTCAACGCTCAAATTTATGCTGAGACGATTGTATCAGACGTCATCGTTCCTCTACAAGTGCAAATCGGTCCCTTATTTCAGTTAATGCATGATAATGCACGACCGCACACCGCAAGAGTTGTAAGACAGACTCTCGCCGCAGCTAACATCAATGTCATGCCCTGGCCTGCTCAGTCGCCAGACTTGAACCCGATTGAGCATGCATGGGATATGCTACAGAGAAGAGCTCTGCCGAATATGGAGGGTATCCAGTCGCAAGAAGACCTTTTTTGTTGTTGCAACGAACATGGGCGGCCATTCCACAGCGTGATTTGGATGAACTCATTTTGAGTATGACAAACCGATGTTCTTGTATTGTTAGTGTTCGCGGTAGAAACACGGATTATTAATTGTTTAAGTTACCCAATAAAATTTTAAAGAAAACTGTTATTTCAGTCTTTTTTTCGAACTTTAATGTTAGTGGTTCAAATGTCAAAAATCCCTTTATTATGAAAATGGCAAATTTCTTTATTAATGCAAAGGTGACTTGGTTTATCGTTACTGTAGACAAACGAAAACACTTTATTTGATGAATCCTTAAAGAATATTTTAATCAATATCAATCAGGAGAAAAGTTATTGCAAAAATATATGTTGATCCCTAGACACTTTTGATGTGTGTATTTCAATCGATTTACACAAAACCTTAACAAATTATAGACCTAAATCTTCCACAAGAAAGAGTCTGTTTACTGGTGAAAATCGTATGTAAATCCGGTCAGTAGTTTTTCAGTTTATCGCAACAGACATACAGAAGGATGCGGTGTGGGACTTTGTTTTATAATATGTAGTGATGATTATACCTAGCCTAGCTATAAGTTCTGTTACAAATGAATATGCATATATTTTTTTTGTAATGTAATCTTAATAAAACTTATATGTACATATTTATGGAAGTCTTGACAAAAAATGAAACAATGATTCTATTCGAAATGGCCATCTTTGGGTTTGATTCAGGCCTGTAATCTGTCTGGTCACGAATCTGTGGATTTACGCACTGTTTTCATGTCAAATTTAGCCACTGCCTGCTATATTTACTGCGTTTTGAGCAGCCCATGCCCTCTAAAACTGAATTCAGATCTGGGCTAGACGAGGGCTAGTCTTCAGCTCTTTTAAGGGCCAGAAAATTGGTTTCGACCCAGGCTTGGATAGTTCGTGCCTTGTGACTTTGTGAGGTGCAGAGTCCTGCTGGAAGCCCACGATACATTTTTAAAAAGTATATTACTGAGAGGTTTCACAACACGATCCACGACAATCTCTTGATATACTTTGGCTGAAGTCTTCACTCCCTTTTTCATAAACAAAAATGCAGGTTTACGACTCCTTGGTAAGACCCCTCCCCCATACCATTAGGTACAAACACAGGATGATGACCACGTTGTATCTTTCCGATCACTTGGGCGGCTTCTTTAGTACTGTGTACGTACATTTTGTCATTTTGCTTGTTGTTGTGCTCTTCAATCGTAAAATTTTTTCATCAGTAAAGAGGATATTTCTGTGCCTTTCACCTGCGTATCGGAACAGAAGGCATTTTGATCGATCTACTCTAATCAACTGTAGGAATTGATTTAGATGTATATCGGCGATAAGCGCCGAGCTTCAGGTCTTGTTTTACTATACGCGACAGAGTCCTCGCTGGAATCTTAATATCTCGCGATAAGATTTTTTGTTTCCTGATGGTGTTTCGGCGAATCTGACCTTAACAGAATTAACGGCCCTTGTAGTTCTAACAGCACGCGGTCGCCTCGATCTTTTATGGTCTTCAACAGAGAAAGTGTTGGTATATCTGTCGATAGTACGATATACAGGCATACGGCTGATACCAAACTTTTGAAGTGTCTTGAATATGACCGACGGCTCCATACTCACTTTGTGCAAGGCAATCACTGCAATCCTATTTTCTTAACCACAAATCATTATGTAAAACGACGGGAAATCGAAAGAAGTTTTTAACATACTAAACACGTTCCAAATTAAAATAATGAAAGAGCTGAAAAATTAAAGGATTCTATATAACAGTATTTATGGGCAGACTAGTTATGTTGCATATCACGCGGACACACTTGTTGTGTCTCTGTTATCATTATTATGATCACAGAGATACTATTATTGAAATCTAAGTTCCCATAAGCTTGAACTTCGATAATAGAAGGAAGCTTTGACGAGCTTGGTGGATCAGTCATGAATGACGCGACTTTGGCACCAACGCCCTTTGGGTTCGATTCCCACACAAGGCAATAATTTGTGTGCATGAACATGTCTATTTGTATTGGTATGGATGTTTTAAGAGAGGTAGGGCGCATCAAAGCAGCCCGTCTGGGGAAGTACCTCCACCTCACTGAAAAGCGTTCCTGCGAGTGAGTGAGGTCACCAGTAAGCTCCCAAGGAGTTGCTGTGTAAGCAGTAAAGAAGCCATCGCGCGAGTGATACTTAATATATATAGCAAGTGTCAATAGACTACGGTACCCGCTTTACATCAGGTGCGCCGTATACATGCATAAAAAAGCATATCATAGGTATTTTTAAGAAGCTGCATTTAAAGTTACATTTTGAGCCGTCATGTGCAGTGTTTTTGATAGAATATATGTTGTTCTATCAATTAACATTATATATAGTATATTTACTTTGTGTTAGAAATATTTAATGCACTGCGTAGATACATATTATAGACAATACATATAACAACTTCGTGGAGGGTTGTTGCTGAGATAAGCTCCTGAGTTGCTATGTAAGGAGGAAGGGTTGCCACCCAACTTGCAAACCAATTTTATATTTTGTAACGACATAGGTATTTCTATGTTCACATGTTCTAAATTACACATTTATTTATTATATATTTTAAGATGATTGATTCAATATTTTGTGATAAGTGTCTTTTTTATGATTTAAATATGAAAACACTTTCAATTGTAAAATTAATTTAAATTGTAAATTGACCACTCTTTGGGTTCCACAGTAAATAAGAAGCCGATGAATTTGCGTCATGTCTGTCTAAATGGCTGTGATCCATTTTATTATTTGTGATACACTCAAACTGTGAGAATTACAAGAAAAATAACCAAGTGCGAATCGGACCGAGGGTTCCATACAAACTTGTAGGTATGTAAGTTCGTCCATCACGGGAATTGAGCGTCGAAGATTTTTTGCTATGTAAATTTACAGTTTTCGTTCTTTTCCTTTTATTCGTGCCACATGACATGACTCTAGGTCAACAAGAAGTACTCTATAGGTTTTGATTCCCTTGCGAGTGTCAAAATATGCAGCATAATAGGCCCTATCTTTTGATTACTTTGACTTAAAACTTTGATTTTTTCATTGCTCCAAGGGATTGCAGATTTGAGTATTTGATAATAATTTCAACTTGTTTTATCCACGTATTCCAGAGAAAAAGGATCTTGACAGACGGACATATGGGCAACGAAGTGATCCTATTATTCGATCGAATTGTTCCAGGTTCTGTTTTTCTTTTTGAGGTTCAGAATCCTAAAAGTAAATGTAAGCTGTTTATAGCGATAAAATTATATTGCCAGAAGTTAATGTTACGATGGATCATCATCAATGGGTTAGTATATGGCAGTGGTATTAGGCAAGTAATAAACCCTGTGTTGAAAATTACCATACGCAGTAATTGATTTATATCATGCAATTTAATCTAACCTGCTTTGTGTGCTTCCGCCACCACACAAAGCAGGTTAGATCAAATTGCATGTAAATGTAACTTTCGCAAAATAACGCCTGAATGTATTAATGATTTATATCAGACGGATCATATGATTTTTTCATATCACTAAAAAGGCAAACAAGCATACGGCCTACTGACGGTAAACAGTTACCAAAGCTTATGGATACTTGAAACACCAAGGGTCACACTTAATTTAAAAGTATTTACAAACAGTTACATTTAAAAGTATTGAACTAAGTAACTCCTCTGCACTTGATCTAAAATGGACGTGCTGATAATTAATATACATCACCTTTCACCATTTAAGAGAGAAATTTACGTATTTTTAGATCCTATACTGGTAGTCTAACTACTGACAGAGGCGTTTAGTATAACTGTTTGCATAATCATTAGTTTTATAGAAAAGTGCAATTCATGATTTGCATTAAAAATAAATTCAATAAAATGTAAATTGAATGTAATATATTCTACTAAAACAGTAATTAACACCTTTGATACAACAGTGGTTGGGCGCTACCCGACTGGACAAGTACAAAAAATACTCCTACCTTATAGAAAACCGCATCCAAATAGCGACAACATCAACCTTCTAGAGGTTTGTTGTGTTCTTGCGAGTAATTGAGATTGTCAGAAAACTCCTGAAGACTACTACATTACATTGGTTAAAATGCACAGGTATTAATTATATGTATGAATCCTTATGACTGACAGTTGTTTCCGACATAATTTCATTAGATATAAGTCATCACAAGTCATATCGATCCAATCCTTTGTTGCAACAATAATACTTTAGAGGAAAATCTACTTCCTGCCGTGAACATTCTCCTGGAAGTCGGAATGGCGAGTGACTATGTCAGCTGAATAATAAATGCTGCGAAGTTGCCGTGCACTTTTATTTCTGTTTCATTTGCTACATTTCTAAAAGACATACGCAGGTTTAGATTTGAAAGCACTTGATTACATTTATTTCCGGTATTTAGAATATACGGAGTATAATATTATCAGGACAGTTTCTGTTACATGGACTCTGTGAAATACTGCTAGTACAAATATAGAGTCAAATGAACCGCTTTCTTCCATGAAGAAATAGTCAAAAGCAGAAATAATTTACGTCGTAACATTTATGCTATTGTTCAATAAGGCATTGTTACTTTAAAATCTATTTAGTGCTAATTCAGAAAATACAATCATTTCTAATAAGAACATAATAAACAAAGAATTTCAAATTGGAAATATTCTATATAATAATAAGTGGTAATATAATAGTATATGGAAATTTAATATATAATAATAAGTATATAGAAATAAAAATATATGGTTTAATTAATATTGATATTTATAATTTTCACAACTAATTTGAAAATTTTTTTACATACGCGTTCGATTCTCACTGCTTCCAAAGACTTGGCGTGAAGATACAAAGGGGAAAATTTTGAGCTTGAACTTCCTTAACTTTAGGGGCAAAACAATTGTGGTATGAACTCCCTGAAAGTTTTCAGCGGCAAGTTCTTCCAGAAAATGCGTGAAAAGATTTTACAGGGTCGGCACAAACGGGTGACCCATGGTATTGCAAGTGCTCGTAGGTTATGCGTACTGCTTACCATCAGCAGGCCGTATGCTTATTTGCCGCCTAAAACAATTACTGTCCATAGCAACTTGCAACACTGGGAATGTTGCTCGCTTAATACCACAGCGGTATACTAACCCATTGATTATGAAGCATCATACCATAGCTATAGTATTTTATCTCTATAGCAATAAAACTTCTAGTCAACAGCCAGTACAAAAACTTGAAAAATAAAGACAATATGGACCTTGCAATTTATTTTTCAAACGGAAACTAAGAATTGCAAGTATTTCCCTGTCTATCAATATTATTCCAACAGGTAGTTAAACGACAGATTTGATATGACACGTCTACGAGAGTAAACATATTTCACTATGCAGTGTAGATAACTGAAGGTTCACATCAAACTTCGGGTCCGTGGGTTTCCTAAGGGAGGCTTGTTGTTTTAAGGGATTTTGAATAGGCGACGGACGTGACAGATAAACGTTACTCACGAGCGATTGCTTGTCATGAAGTGTTGTATCTTCCAGTCGTAGTGTAATATTGAAATAAATCAAATCAGAATCAATAATTTCTATAGTTCGTGAGCTTTTCCAAAAACTTTCATTTCTGTAACAGTAAATTCACTAAAAACATAAATAGTAATTACGTTTTCATCAAACTTGCTCAAAATCAACCTCGTAACATGTACTCAAAAGTGGATCGTTTTAGTATGGGTCTCTTCTTGGAAGTTTCTCACATTATGAAACGGAATATTAACATTCTGTATGTAATAAACCGCCAAATTCTGTATGTATAAAAATTGCCGCCATTAATTTTGTTGAATTTCGGTGAGTTAAAGAAACGAGTGAGGTATGTAAGGATCGAGTCACGTGGCGCTCGGTACTCTCTGCCTACCCCGCAAGGGATTTGGCGTGAAATTATAGATAGATAGTTAAAAACTTTCATAAGAGAGAACAATAATGTCTCTCTTTTTAAATGTCTATGTGCGGTACAAATAAATTTCAACTTGTTACCAGCGCAAGTATAAATATAGACACGTAGGTGTCTACGAATGTTCTATTACTTAAATAATGTGTTATATAGATGTTTATACTTCATATATAGTTATGAGCTACGAGATCTCGATGGCGTCGTTGCGCGGGCCTGTCTATGGATGGGTTTATCTATCTCGAGTTTCTCCATGCTTCGGAGGGCACGTTAAGCCGTCGATCCCGGCTGTTGTGGATAGATGGCAGTCCTTAAGCTAAGTCAGTGGCCCAAGACCGGCTTGAAATTACTGGCCTCCGCCAATCCGCATTTGAACATCGTGGTGGAGTTTGCTCTAAACCCCTTCGGTTGAAGGGAGACCTGTATCCCTGCATTGAGATGAGTAAGGGTTGATTTCTCATATAGTTTTTTATCTTGTTGTTTTCGCTGGTTGCATGCAACACGGGCGGTACAAGAATTACAAACTCGATTCATAAAAGCCTTCGACTTCTAAAAAGCGTCCGACAGGAAAAAAGAAGCAAAAATTCTTGAACTTGGCAAAATAAACAAAATTTTGACTCATATCTGATTATATTGATAAACTTACAAAAACTAATAAATATTCTAATTCGCATCACTTTCATAACACTGAGCACATACAACAACTTGGTGATCAGAGCAAATCCACTTGTTACGAGATTTGCACCACTGAACGACTTTGAGCTCTAGAGCATAACGCGCATCGGCCAACTCATCCTATCTTTTTTTATATTTTATATTTTAAACCACAAGATAACGTTTCAATTAGTGGAGTGCCGTAAAACAAAAAAACGTAAAAATCTCGGAACCCGGTTCCACTGAATGTATTTTCATGGGATCTTTTTATTACTCGTATGTTGTTGAAAATTGAAATAAAAAAATGTACCTATCAAAATTTGCCGATCTCAATTACAACAATTGTTAACAACAGTTAATTGAATAATCAGATAAATATTAATATATTTTTTTAGCGAAGTTTTCAATTTTATATGCAATAAATTATATTAGTATAGTTATTTTAAATTTTATTTATAATTTTCTAGTAATAAAAAAAAAAAAAAAATAATTATACTACGGCAAGTTGTTTAAAACCGTATATACCTATATATATGGGTCAGAATATTAAAAAAAGGTAAAAAAAGACTAGATTTTTAGATAAAAAATATTATGTGTGTATTATAAAAAAATTGAAATTTTTTTGGTCAATCGTCTATTATCTTCGTCATCGACCAAACCATCAATTTGGATGATATGTGATGGATTAGTGCAACTGTTGCCATTGCATTCTAAGCAAGTTTAGTTCAATCCACTTTTCCTGCACCCACAAGATGCTCCACAGCCTGTTTTGCATGAGCAAAATAGTATATTTCATTACGAGTGCGGAAAGGCTGTCATTGCAAAGAGTTCCGACAAATGTCTACCCGAGCCGAGGCGCAGCCCAAGGTGAGGGTTGACAGTCGGAACTCTTTGCAATGATGGTTCCGCACGTGTACTGAACAACTATTTTTAATACAGTTGCGAAAAAATGAAGCAATTTAATAAAATAATAAAAACACAATAAACTCAACTAACTAGGAAAATGACGCCAACCGTAAAAGAAAGAATACATGCAGAGATTTTCTTTTGTTTTCTTCAGCCATTCTGGGTAGGCAAAGGGAACTATGCCCATACAGACAAGTCTTCAGTAGAATTTTTTTATTGATATGAAATGAAAATGAAATTTAATGAGATGAAATGAAATGAAACCTAACCTAACTCATTGAATCAAATCATTAAATCTGATATTGAAACAAATTAGTAGTTTCTTTTTAGAAATATTTGCATGAATCATAAAAACTTCTATGAATTTTTTTTTAGTAAAAATTTCGTGGTTGGTTTTTTCTTTTTAATAGACATTATTTTGACAGTTGGGAAAGAGAACGCACGAGTTCGGAAAAGGTAAAGAAAAAGTTCGAATATGTAATAGCCCACATCCCGAACGCTATACGTACCTGCAATACGCCACTTTTTGAGCAACTGTATTAAAAAATCATTTTCAGTAAGGTCTGTGGAGCTGGAAGTTGCGTCATTGTTAGCAGAGAGAGTCATATTTCCAACCCCATTCTTCTAGTGATATGTCCCTTCCAGAGCATTTTTGAATTTGAAGGTATGATTATATATATTAGATATATATTGAGGAAGAATTTTTTTGTCTTTCTGGGTCATTTTTGAAGTATCTCTTAAAGATATGTAACAATTTAATTTATTTAGCTCCCAGGAGAACAAGATCCGCCACATCTACAATTATTTTATGAATATTACGACAATATTCACTTCTTTTGTGACTTATTAAATTCATGATGGTTTCCGTAAAAACAGCATCAGTTACGTGGTTTATTTTTCGTCTCATTGACTTTTTTACTTTTTTTCCTTTACCTCATCCGCTTCTTTATCACAAAACAAACACCTATTACTCCAATCAAAGTCAGTTGAAGTAGATGTTCGAAGTTTCTTCTTAGGTGGAGACTACGCTGATTTAGTTTTCTCTTTATTTAAATATGCTTTAATAAATTTTGTGGTTAATATATTTTTGTCTACATGAAGAATGAACCAAGACAAATTCGCGATTATTTAAATATTGAAGCAGTCCATCTGCTCTTTCTTTAGAAGCAGCCTTTAGCGTTGCTATTCCTCTAGTCACTTTTATCACTTCTCCTAAATCAATTGTGAACTAGATCCGATTTTGTCACAAAGAAGCCAAATATTTGGTTCATTGTAATCACTAATTGATGATTCATCTATTTTAATAAGAAGCAGTAACAAAAATACTATTGATTTTAAGCCTTCAGAACCCGTTATATAACTTGCGTATATTCCATTGTTGATAATTAACATTATTGAATTCAACTGTAAAATTCTAATTTTCATCATCTATACATTGCTAAATATTCGTTTAAATATTCAGAATTTCTTTTTTAATAATTAAAAAATTGAGATCGGCAAAAATAACTGGGTAAATATTTTAATATTTAGTGTTAAAAAGACTTTAAAAAAAGTTTTACAAAAATCCGTTCAGTGGACCCGGGTTCCGAGGAATAAACCTTACGGTACCCCACTAAATGGTCATACGTCGAGAAAGAAGAGGCTTGATCAAGTTGAAAGACAAATCAGAAATAAAATGTCGTCTGATAACTTTCGATTGTTCGGTTTCGGTTATTCAGTTGGTTTATTACTAAGGCGTTTATACCTACTATATTTAACAGATCCAAGAATACAGTGAGCGGCCAACGGTAGTTGTTTCTAACGATGTTTCTAAGATGTGTAAGCAATATAGTGTATATTTCTTACACATTTTATCTAGAATATCAACGCCACATTTAGTTCTAGAACGTAATCATTTCTGGTTTACGCTCATCTCCAATCCCAGAATCTACTGCAGCGTATGCGTATACATATACTGCGCGATAATACATGGTTGATACCAGGTTAACCGATTTATTCATTTTTGCTACATAAGATACTATTGTTGCATTTAAAAAAACAAATAGTGAACTTTTCATAGGTCTTGTGCCTGAAGCTTTGAATTGATCTGGTAGTTCAAGTCTATTTCGCTTTCAGTAATTTTTCTTTCAATTGTTCTCACAGAGAATTTCAAAATATTTATATTGATATGTTGATCAAGACCCGGGTTTACCGTTATTCCATATATATGTTGTAAGCGCGTGGTTCGATAAAGGTACTCGGTACCTGATAGGTTAAGAGTCTTTTAAATGAACCTTTTCTTAATTTAATAAGCGGATCTATTCTCATCGCATCGGACGAATTTTAAGGCCAGTATCCTAAAACAGCGCTGCTATCGAAATATAATTGTAATTCGTTAACAAAATAATAATGTAACTTTGAAACCACTGAATTTGTACGTTTTACGTTCAACACCTAATATTTATTTTACACAGCAAATTTTTAGGTAAAACTGCTTTTTTAAACAGCTATTTTGGGCAACGCTAATTTTGGGTTATTATCCACCTTGGAATAGTGACGAGCCACAGCGGCTGCCATTACCATGATAAGGGATTTGAGTTCATGTGTACATTCCTGTAGAGCGTAGGGATGATAATCAACTCACTTTATAAAAAAATATTATAATTCACAAAACTTATCATAACACATTTTCTTAACTTAAATTGTGCCAAAGATTAATACAGATACACACATTATACAGATGTATGTACTACAAATTCATAAATAACACAGAGCTGATTAATTCCACCTATGTAGCCGTAGAGGTTACATTTACTGAAGTTATATACATAGTCAAACAACGTTACTTACTTCAAATAGTCTCTTATTAAATTGGTTAAACTTACATCAAATACGAGGATGATTGATTGATTTACACCTAATAGGGATATACGAGTATTAGTAAATGATGGAATATACATGTGAGACCTTACGTTGAGTCTAGTTAATGGAATGAAATAACAAATCAATGTCGAGTATATACGAGTATAAACACTCACAACTTGGCTTGCAATATTATCGTATGAAGAAACTGAAAATTTGCTTATTACAGTTACTTATTACAATAACGTACTAATTCCGGTTATGTACATATATGAATGTGTGTGTATGTGTGTTGTACGAGTGTGAATGTGTGTATAAACATAAGTATGTTAAAAATAATTTTATATGCAATTTGATCTAACCTGCTTTGCGTGCTTCCGCCACCAATTAGTTCATGCGGCCTAGCGCCGGCCGGCACCCACCCACTATTGTTTTTATACGTATAAAAACAATCGCCCAGAAAGGTCACACTTCGCCGAGCATCTTATAGACAAAGGACATAACTTATCCCCCACTAATACATATCAAATTTTACACACCATAGACAAAGGTTTAAAACTAAATATTAGGGAACAATTAGAAATTAATAAACATAAAAATTCTAAAATTACTCTCATGAACAAACAGACTGTCGTAAACCATTCCCCACTATTAAATATCTTTTCGCTCACACCATCCACCCCCACCCTCAATTCAATATAAGGGACGGCACTGCGATGGATTTGTCACTTGTAGCATGTTATTCTTACGATTAACGTCTACAACGCCTGATGATGCCTCGTGGAGAGGCGAAACACGTGTCGCAGCGACGACCAGGCCAGTCGTGGCAGCGACGGTGGTGGTGGGGGCATGCGGATTCTGTTCCAGATGACGGACGACCGCAGCAGCCGAGGCAGAGACTACCGGAGCAGCCATGGCAGCGTCGGCATGTACCAAGTACTAACAGTAGTGGCTGGGTGCCGGCCGGCGCTAGGCCGCATGAACTAATTGGTGGCGGAAGCACGCAAAGCAGGTTAGATCAAATTGCATATAGATTTGACTTTCGCAAAGTAACGCCTGAATCTATTAACTAAATAATTTTATATAATTATTTTTTATTAAGAACATTACCTAATTTGATTCACATTACAAACTTGCAGCTCAATTACCGTCCTACTTTATATGTATCTCACAAACAGATGTCACGGTAACTTAAGAGAAATAGTTTTATTTTAAAGCACTAACTGGGAGAGAGCCTGGAGATCTGTAATACAGATTCCAAACCTGGTACCGACTCCAGACTCTCACAAGGTTTTCTTATAATTTCTATGTGTATTTAGTCCTTGTGTAATTTGTACTACATTTGTGAGAAAAAAATAAATATTTAGTATTATTATATATAATATTTGCAGGTATACATTCAATAACTTTGAGTAATACTTTTATAAGCTTGACTGTAGACACTTGCAATACTGTAAAAGAACTCTGCATCCCCTTGAAATCATAGTCTCATATAATGGTTTCCTCAGAAACCTTCGACAGCTAGTACATACGTCAATTTAGTATTCTAAATGGGTTACGGTTGTATTAATAGAAAACCTTTCTACAATATAATAGTACGCGATCATTTTGGTTTCAATATTTGAGGATAAATTCTTTGTCAATTGCGAGTGGAGTAGAGGAAGCCCATGGCCATCATATTGAATACTTATTTTCTATTCTTAACGCAACTCACTGTACAATTCCAAAAACACAATATTCTTTTTTTAATGTTGCCTGCCAAAATATCTTCATTACACCTGATGGAAAGCATCAATGAGAACCAGATGAGAGACCTCTTCATACCTCGTCTGAACAGCCTTGATTTATAGGAGGCGGGGAACACATGAATTAAACCAGAAGCGAATTTCACATTTTGAGTCGCTGAACTTCTTAGTACGGAAGGTCAGTAACCCAACTCTATATGGATGTGATCTCAGTCCAGCGCGAGTGTTCCGGAGGAGGAACGGAGAAAGAGGTACGAGGTCAAAAATGGAAGTAAAGTGTATCTTTAGACTAAATTATCCTTATATTGAATATTGGGATAAAGACACATGACACAAGTTTATTATCCAGGTGCTCTTAGGCTGAAGGTGACAGGAGTACTTCGCTTGGAGCTGTACCACTTTTTGACGAGCTCGGTAGCGCATTCATGAATGACGCGACTTTGACACCAACGCTCGTATGTTCGATTCCCATACAGGTCAAACATTTGTATACACGAACATGTCTGTTTGTTTTGATCTAGATGTTTTAAGAGAGGTAGAACGCATCAAAGCAGCCTGTCTGGGGATGTGCCTCCACCTCGTAGAAAACTGGAGCCAAATAAGACCTCACTAGAGCTTCTTTTGCTTCCTCAAAGGTCGCTGTGGTCAACAGAATGTCATTAAAAATAATGAAAATAGAAGAAACGGAGCTAGTGAAATATACGCTAAGTTTCCGTATTATTGCTGTTTATGATATGAATAAACTGAAGACATACATATTTTGTCCCCGTTTGTGTGTTCTAATGCTAAAGGGTTGTTAATTAAAATTGAGATATAGGAGAGTAGATTGTGGGACGCGGAGTTAAAAATGTATTTTTGTGTGATGATGTGACAGGGGATTTGAAACCAAGTGGATACTTTTCATACATTTATATCTAAACTATTTACAGTTATATTAATCGGACAAGAAAGTGCTGTACCAGCTTTACTAGCGACTCATACATAGATTACGGAATTTTAAACTGAAACTGAGATTTGATATATTTGATTAATTGATTACATTACATTATTGATTGAAGTATGATAAGAATATCATATAAAATATCACAGCGAGCTATAACAAATCTTAATGTCACTCTATAGACATATAATAGTTGATCAAATAGCGTATTTAGGCCTTTGACATAATAATAAGCGCTTTAGTTTAAGCAGTATTCACTTTTTCAACTAACGAACAGTCAAGCAGCTTATTACATCAGCGACCATTCGGATAGAAAAATGAACCTAATGGTGATTTGGGCACCAACTTCAATTAGAATTATATATAAGCATTCTAAGATACGTAACTGATATTTTTTTACGGGACATACCACTATATATATATATATATATTTACGGGACATACCACTCATACCCGCCACTATCCCCTGTGTAGCCAGAATTAACAGCGGCGACCACCAAAAAGGCAATGAACAATAAAGTTCATTGCTGTCCCGGGGGTAAAACTACAGCTGCCTTGGAACTCACAACGAATTTAATGAAAAGAAAATTGTAGGAGTAGGAAGTTTTGGAATTGACTTCCCCTCTTGGCAAAGTGAGAGACAGCAATATGACAAATAAGGCATTTAAAAACCTCAAAAAGATGGATGGCTGAAGCTCAACTGCCGTGCACCACGGTTTACCAAATATCTAACACTATTGGGACCTAAACTGTGAGTTGTTACCTAACAAATCGATTCCCATAGTATAGATTGTAGAACCGCCTTAACGCCTGGTAATTCTCCCTTGTTACCAACAAATCAGAATAGTATACTAACCCGGATGTGACACGCAAGGAATTTAACATATCGTCCCGCTCCCGAAGGCAAAGATCGCACTCCCTGAGAACATGATGTGCTGTTTGCTCGAATTCATGTTTTGTCGTAGAACACTCACATAAAAGCGATGTCACAAGTCTAAACGAAAACAGCTTCGCCCTAAAACTTTCCATGCACTGTTAAAAATTGCGCAACAGGATGATCCACTTCTAACCACTCTTTACTTAATCTGTCTCGCACTGATTGAAAAAACAGGTACAAGATTAGTAGGTTATTTCATGTAAATTGTTTTTTATTCTTTAATAAATGGCCTGAATCAGTTCTGTACTTTACTAACAATATGTTCAATAGGGCCTTCAAAAATAATCCTAATACAGAATTGACAATTATCAAATTGATAGATATATCTGGAAATGGTTCAGCACAGACAACATAACATATATCTTTATAACAATACATACATCTTTATTTTTATCGCTTCTAGTCATTATACTTGTATACTGATACAATTACAATGACTACAAGCGATAAAAATGGCATTAATTTATTATAATATAAATATATAAAATTATTGAAAAATTTGAAGACCGATACCGATATTGTGCATTTCTTCTTGCATTTTATGTTAAAAAATAGACGTGTTTAATGCCCGCTTGGGTCCATTGCCATTAAAATATTTTTTATTTAATAGTAATACATTAGTATGGTATACGTCTCGTGGGCTTTTATTGTCACACTTTCAGTGAAAATACTATGTATATTTTTAAATTTTCCTCTTAAAGATTTTGTGTACTAAAATAGCTGATCGTCTTTGCCGAAGTTCGATTATTAAATAATAGATCAATTATCGATTAAAAGAGAAAAAATTAAGCATTGGTATGTACTTCAGTTTAGTTTAATTAATTTCAGTCAATACTTACAGCAACCAAAATATATTATGACATATTTGCGCTCAACAACCGCAAACTTATTTAGTGCTAAAACGCCCACTCCCTAACACTATCAAAGTTTAATAGAAACGTGCCGGTAAACATAATATTAGTATGCAGGTGATAGGAAGGGAAACTCAAGGCATTAACCTTTAAAAAGGGGTCAACGCGTGAAGTTGTGTCCCCTAATAACTTATTCTGGCGACGATTTGCCGGGGTAGTATTTGGGAGCCAAAATACTAACTTTGAATATTGATGGTTCACCTCATTACAGAGACAATTAAACTTAGTTAATAAGATTCCAATTTGTACAATGTCTAACGTCTAAGAAAATCGCTTACCACCGTATCAGTTACGTACATAAAGTTCTTGTCAGCGTTATATAATCAAATATAAAAGACGAAATGAAAATAACATTGTCAGAGTACTTGAAAGATATAAGAATAGTGCGTCTTCCTGTAGCCTATGGTAGAAAATGGATCGGTATCGAACTTTCCTCCTTCCTTATTTTAACTAAAGATTTTTTTAATCGATTTTGCCACATGTAGATTCGTGGATGACATTGAAGTACGTTGTTTAAAATGTCAACAATACGGCCATGTAAGCAAATATTGCACAGAGACCAAATCAATATGTGCTCACTGTGCTGAATCTCATGACTCGCAGTAATGAACTAAGAAGTCTGAAAAAGATTTCAAACGGACATACGCACCATGGAGGGGGCTAAAGAAGGTATCTGACCACAAGAGCGGGTCAGAATCTTATCCAACTTACACAATTAGGTTAGAGTACAATATATTAAATACCACATATGGATAACATCTTGATTGCTCAATTAAATCTTCACAACGATAGAATTGCAACATCAGACTTAGATAAGCTCGTTGCGGACTATAAGCTCGATCTAGTTTTAGTTCAGGAGCAATACCAATGAGCCCAACAAACTAGTAAATTTCTACATCTGAGTAACAGATCACACGCGAGTATGTATGTTCCAAAAAGCGGTTTAACTATAACAGCGATAAACAACTTAATGTCCACGCACTATGCGGTAGCTGAAGTAACATCCCCCTATCTAAGAGTGTTCGTAGTCAGTTGTTATTTTCAATATTCAGATCATCCTCATTTACATCATCTGCGTAGAGTTTTACATGCGTTTTTTGGTCAAAAAGTAGTTATAGCAGCAGACGTAAATCATCGCCATTATGGTACGGTAAGCTGAGAGCAACCGATGCTGACAGACGCTCTACTGTTGAAGAGTTCATTGCTGAAATTAATCTTCTTATTCACAATACCCCAGAAGCACCACCTACTTTTAGCAGCCCTATGGGCGAGTCTTCTATTCACGTCACACTTTCTAGTGTAGGCGTCCGAATACAAAATTGGCGCGTTTTACCTGAGGCTTCTTGCAGTGATCATCGTCTGATAGTTTGTAACTCTCCCCGGTTGTTGGCAACTTACACCCGCAACAGTATACTGGCTTTCAATATTGTTCGCGACAACTATGCCATGTAAATAGAAAACCGTCGCGCACACGAGCGGTGGACGTGCGGACCAACAAGGGCGTGCTGCGAAGACCTACAAAAAAGCTGGTGATCCTGCTGATATTTTATGTATAACATATAAGTATAATTTTCACATACAATAAACGAATTCACAATACAACCCTCATACACCCCGATATTAATATTTAGTGTTAACCACCTTTGTGTCAATAATCTGCATTATGTTGTTTAAATAAGATGCAACCAAGTTTTGTTCATCAATTTTGTGCCTTACTCCATTAGAGCTCAGCTTAATTAATGATATGTGATGGTCGACACAAGCAAAAGAAAACAAAAAAACTCAATAATAACTCCTGTGATAACTCTAATGCGTTAATACTTATCCATGGTTACTACGAAAATTGACGGCGATTTACCTGCTAACCGCATCATGAAATTTAAATTGTTACTAAAATAGAACTGCGATAGTAAGATATGAGATAGTAAGAGTTTTCCTTCGAATTTTCATCGTGCATTTCTGAGAGGTGCATTGTTTAGAGCCTGTTACAGAATGTAAAACAAATTCAACTTTGACTTCTTGACAATAAAGCAGATTAAAGTAATAACTCTTAGCAAAAGGCTAATGGTTAGTGGAAGGAATGTAGGCAACCAACAATAAACGAGTTCAGAATATTCCGCTTCGCATACTGCAGGCGGTGGAATGCGTTGAGTACGGCGAACGGTTTCAAATTAGTACATACTTTGTAGTAAATTTCGAGGAACGAGCGCTATATAAACTACTATGGAACAAACCAAACAAATATATGGTTTGTGAATACGCTAAGTTTTTACTTGGAAAGCTATTATGCTATGAAAATAGCTGCAATATGCTGAAATTTAAAATTATGATAAGGGATTTTTGTTTGTGAAAAATGAACGTTCTGGACGTCTTCACTGGTTGTTGTGCTCGCTGTAATTTAGGTCTTTTTAGGGTTCCGTACCCAAAGGGTAAAACGGAACCCTATTACTGAGGCTCCGCTGTCCGTCCGTCCGTCCGTCCGTCCGTCCGTCTGTCACCAGGCTGTATCTCATGAACCGTGATAGTTAGACAGTTGAAATTTTCACAGATGATGTATTTCTGTTGCCGCTATAACAACAAATACTAAAAAATAGAATAAAATAAATATTTAAGGGGGCTCCCATACAACAAACGTGATTTTATTGCCTTTTTTATAGATAATGGTACGGAACCCTTCGTGCGCGAGTCCCACTCGCACTTGACCGATTTTTTCGAAGATAGGGATTTGGATATGCCGATCAAAATCGTGGTAGACAAGATATCTAATACGATGATTGAATGAAAGCTATAAATATGTATATATATATATATATATATATATATATATATATATACATATATATACAAGCATTCATTCAAACATCTACACAATCATATACACAAGAGTCGAGATGACGAAATATGAATGAGAAGCAGCGAAGCAACATACTATTTATGAGCAAGATTATGTTATGAAAATATTTATTTATTGTGATTATATTTTATTACTAGCTTATGCCCGCGGCTTCGCATGCATAGATTTTGGAATTTCGGCAGTTTTACTTATTTTTATTTTACTTCTTATTTTTTAGTACAGTCATTAAATAGTAAAAGTATCAAATATCCTTATTTGTGTAGTAATGAAGATATATCACGATCTGTTCGGTTTTCATTAACTATTTGATACTGGCTGTATACACTCAAAGCGCCTCTTTATACTCAACATTGCCTATTTTAAAAACATAAATGTTTCAAGCCACTAGCTTGAAAAAATATTTGCCTGGGTTGAAATTCAAAAAATCCTTTCTTATCTCTCATATGCATTACGAAAGGAACCTCTTGATGAGTCAGTGAATTAGACAGGAACTCCATTTCTATTAATATATATAAGCGTCTGGTCCAAACACAATTTCAACCCACTTTTCACCTCGCCTCACGTCGCTAAGGGTGGAAGTTTTGAAAACTTTAAAACCACTTTTTTTCGGGTTCTAATAGAGAGTATCTGTACAAAGTTTCAAGTCACTATCTTCAAAAGTTTTTTGCTCCATACAAACTGTGAATAAATTTTGAAACTGTCAAGGAATTTTATAAAACGCTGAAATTACTTTTTTGACGTCTGATTGAAAGTATATTCACAAAGTCTAAAGTAGCTCACTATAAAAAAATCAATTTTTTAACAGTTTAACTTTTAATTCAATAAATAATTTTGACTCCCATTACACACTTTAAGTGACGGAATTTTTTAAAACGCTGAAATTACTTTTTTGACGCCGAATTTAGAGTATATTTACAATGTATAAAGCAGCTCACTTAAAAAAAAAACAGTTTCTTAACAATTCAACTTTTAGATCAAGAAATACTTTTGACCCCCATTACACCCTTTAAGTGATGGAATTTTTGAAAATGCTGAAATTACTTTTATGGATTATAATAGAGAGTATGTTTAAAAAGTTTAGTCACTAACTTAAAAAAATATTTCTGCTCCATACAAACTGTCAACCCCCTTTTCAGCCCCCTAAAGGTGGAATTTTGAAAAACACTGAAATTACTTTTTTGACGTCTTGATTGAAAGTATATTTACAAAGTCTAAAGCAGCTCACTTTAAAAAAAAAAACAATTTCTTAACAATTCAACTTTTAGTTCAGGAAATAATTTTGACCCCCATTACACCCTGCAATTTTTGCAATTTTTTGGGGTGCAATTTTTGGAAACGCTGAAATTGCATTTTTTGTATTCTAATAGAGAGTATCTGTACAAAGTTGTAAGTCACTAACTTGAAAGAAAATTTCTGCTCTATACAAACTCTCAATCCCCTTTTCACCCCCTTAGGGGTTGAATTTCTAAAAATCCTTTTTTATCTCTCGTGAGAATTATAAAAGTAACGTCTTTGCAAAACTTCAGCTTTCTAGGTTCAAGGGTTTCGTCTCGGCGTTGATGAGTCAGTGAATTAGTCAGGAACTCCATTTTTATACGAGTATATACAGATTTATCGGACCTTTTTTTTCGGTGTCATTGCGCGTGCCATTCTAACCAAGCACGCAGGTTAAGCAACGTCTACCGCAGACTGTCTATGGATGGGTTTTTATCTATCTCGAGTTTCTCCGTGCTTCGGAGGGCACGTTAAGCCGTCGCTCTCGGCTGTTATCGATAGATGACAGTCGTTAAGCTAAGTCAGTGGCCCTCGGGCGGCTTGAAAATACTGGCCTTCGCCAATCCGCAAATGAGCAGCGTGGTGGAGTGTTCTTTAAACCCCTTCAGTTGAAGGGAGACCCGTATCCCTGCAGTGGGATGGGTAAGGGTTGATGTGGTAATTATATTTTGTATATTATTGACGATGGAGGAACGACCGCAACGTTTGTCTTAGACTGACCAGTAGAGTGAATTGAACTCAAAGGGCTGTTAATAAGTATATTTACTATTTTGTTTTACACAGAAGAAAGTGAAAATTTTAATCACACGTGAAGTTTTTTTTACAATTCACCTGGTACCTTTAAATATTTCTAATATAACATAATAGTCTTACTTTCGACTTGAAATATAAACAACCGATCACCAATTTCAAAACTGGTAGGGTTTTTTAAAATGACTGAGTTAGCATCTATATCAACACAGAAGTTCTGCTGCATCTCTATTCCCAAAACAATCAATTCCAATACAAACTTAATACCAATATACTAAACGAGATAAACAACACTAAAATAATGTTACGGGCCCCGGCATCGTAATTCCTTTAGTCGATTGCGAGCGATTGTAACACAAAAGAAATTTTCAGTTAAGCGAGCTAAAAAGCAAAGGGTTATTTTGTTATAAAACTGAAAATCGTTATC
This sequence comes from Pyralis farinalis, assembly GCA_947507595.1. Taxonomy (NCBI): domain Eukaryota; kingdom Metazoa; phylum Arthropoda; class Insecta; order Lepidoptera; family Pyralidae; genus Pyralis; species Pyralis farinalis. The sequence goes on from OX382272.1 coordinate 18,950,802, forward strand.
TCTATTTACACACTTAGTTTGTTTTTGTTATTTGAAGGTTATTTTCGACAGCTAAGCAATTAATTTCGTGTTTACACAGTTCACTCTGATATTTATTTACAAAATAACTTATTTTTCTTTCTCTTTATGTTATGCTACAGTTACGTTGCAGTGAGCAGCAGTACCCATACTCTATCATAGATTTTTTATACCACCGAGGTGGCAATCAAGCATACGGCCTGTCTGATGGTAAACCGTCACCGTAGCCTATGGACATTTGCAACACCAGGGGTGTCACTCATGCATTGCCGCTAAACACCTCTTCGGGCTTTTCTTGAAGAGCCACATGTTGTATTGGAAAACCTTGACTGGAAGCTCATTCCACAACTTGAGAGTTCTCGGAATAAAACTTCTCTGGAACCGAACAGTACGCGACCATTGCGGTTCCAGCATGTGAGATATTATTATAAGAAATATTAAACAGATACGTAAAAATTCAAAATAGGTATAAAATGAACTTAATTACTAACTATTATTCAATAATGAACTTCCTAATCGTTTTCAGTGCCTAGATGACTGTATAACACTCGTAAGCTATGTAAGCTCATGGAAAATGTCCATACAGTGGGAGCTTAATTTTTCCATCTCATCTCTCATGCAGATCAGATCTGACATGTGGTTGCAGTATTCAGTTCATGCGCTAGAATACAGACGGCTGAACAGGCAGATCTCCAAAGGCATACGTCGAGACATACGCCAATGTAATACAATTCGTATTAAAAAGGCTACAGAGCGGAACCAAGGCTTCTAAGTTTTCGCTAAAGATCTCTCTGTTGGCCAAATTAACTAACGAAGCTGAAGACCAATACTGGCACCATTATTTCTACGAAGACTGAGATTCTGAGTGAGACGAAGAAGTTCTATAGCGAAGATGAGTACAGCTCTCCGCTGTACACATCGTCGCTACAGCCGAACAACAGTGCTAGTAACGATCCTAGAGCTAAACTGACCTATACTGAATATATCCCTGACATCACTCTGTATGAGATTAGTATGGCTCTCAAACAGCTTAAAAATGGAAAAGCACCGGATGAGGACGGAATTACGGTGGAGCTTCTAAAACCGGGCAGAAAGCCGATACCTGTAATACTTTAGAAGCTATTCAATTTCGTCATACACTGGGTGAAACATTGGAAGCGTGGAACAAAAGCCTGCTCATGTTGTTCTTCAAAAATGGTTATAAGACCCTTTTGAAAAACTATAGACCGATATCACTTTTAGGCCGCGTTTATATAACTACTGTTTTCGATAGTCATCAGAAACCGACTGGCACGCAAACGTGATGAATTCCAGCCTCCCGATCAAGCCGGATTCCGAAAGGCTTTAGCACCGTAGACTACATACATACCCTTCGTCAGATTATACAGAGTTTTGAGTGAAGTATGATCTGTTCTTATGTCTGGCGTATGTAGACTACGAAAAAGCCTTTAATTCCGTTGAGTCATGGGCTGTGCTACAGTCTCTCCAGCGATTTTGATTTGACATCGAAGCATTGAAGTGTTTGTACATTCAGGCAACGATGTGTAGATGAGTACAAGACCAGAGTACGAAACCGATCCAAGTGCAAAAAATGTTATATCCCCGAAACTCTTCATCGCTGCATTGAAAGATGTATGCTCTTGGACTAGAAAGGATACGGTATAAATATGAATGGCGTATACATCACCTTCGATTTGCCGACGATATAGTTCTCATCGCGAAGTCGCTGGAGGAACTTATGCTTATGGAATTTAACGCTATGCTCCATAACCCCAATAATGTCTCCAACCAGGTAGGTCTCAAGATGAACATTGACAAGACGAAGATCATGTCGAATGTCCATGTTACGACTATGCCGGGCATGGTTGGAAGCACTAAGCTCGAAGTTATTAACGAATATAGGGCAGATTATTCAGTTAGGTGAGTCCAACTTCGACCTAGAGATCAACAGACGGATCCAACTCTGCTGGGTAGCGTTCGAAACAACACTTCGAAATAAACTTCGCAAATCTTCTCGTCTAAAATACCTCACAGCCTGAAGAGCAAGGTCTTCACACAGTGTATGTTGCCAGTGATGACATATGGAACTGGGACGTGGCCCTTCACTGCGGGCCGTATATGGAAGCTCAAATTCGCTCAACGTACTATAGAAATAACTATGCTTTCCATGTGTGATAGAATCAGAAATGAGGATATCCGCAGTAGAACTAAGGTAACCGATATAGCCCACAGGATAAGCAACTTGAAGTGGCAGTGGGCCGGCCACATAGTTCGTAGTACCGACAGCAGCTGGGGAACAAAGGTTCTCGAATGGCGTCCCCGTACTAGTACACGCAGTGCGGGACGACCCCCCACTAGATGGAGCGACAACCTCAAAAGGTTTGTAGGGAGTCGATGGTTGCAGGTGGCACAGGATCGAGACGAATGGCACTTTAGAGGGGAGGCCTATGTTCAGCAGTGGACGAATACGGGCTGAGATTATTCCATAGTATCTTTGGCGAAGATGATTTTGACATGAAACGACTGCGTCAGACCTTTTTTTTTTTTTTTTTGTGACGCGGGGAAAAATGCTTTACGCACACCACCGGTGCCTGGGTGGCCTCCGGTGGTAGTGTGGGACTCCCCGTCGGCTGTCCGACGGTATACCCACTAAACAACCCCGCGAAATGCCATCGGCCGCGTTGGTGTGGTGCCCCGGATCTGTCAGCAACAGGGCACCACTGCGACTGGCCAGCCCCTCAGAAGGGGCCGGACTTCTTCTATCTAGGGGCCGAAATTGAAATTTATAAGTTTTGTTTTACTGATATTCAATTGAAGATTATTTTTATTAAGCCATTCTGTAATACATGTCAAAGTTTGTATAATGTCATTTTTGTATTGAACTATATTTGATTTTTTGTCAGATGTCACTATGACCGAGATAGCATCGGCATATAAAATTGTGTTATGATGTGTTATATCTGGTAAGTCATTTATATATAATAGAAACAGCAGTGGACCTAAAATGCTGCCCTGCGGAACTCCAAATTTATTATGTCTTAGTTCTGATCTAAACATTTGGATAGTGTCTTTACAGTTCAATTTGGGGAAAACTTAGGTTAGGTCACACGCCTATCGCAATATAGTGTCTTAGACGTACGCGACTTTCCTCACGATGTTTTTCTTCACCGCCGAGCAAGTGATAATTACTAATATGTACATAAATCCGAAAACACGAATTTTAACTAATCAACAATGTATTTTAACTTCTGTTACAATGTATTGAAACTTCTGGAGAGAGGTAAAGAAGTCTCGAAGTAGTTCATCAGCATCCAGAATGGACAAGATAAGATGTAAAGCTGATGGCATTCTTGCTAACACTCAGGAAGTGTTAGAACGGTGGAGTGAATATTTTACAGAAATGTATGATTATGTCCATGACGCTGGCATTGTGAATGAGTCTGTAATTGACTCGGCAGTGCCAGCGTACCATGAAGATATTACCATGGATGAGATTGAATGGTCGATACGAAGTTTGAAAGATGGAAAGTCAGCACGAATCGATATGGTAACAGCTGAGATGATCAAGCCAGGTGGTACCTGCGTTAGGGACGCCTTCTGGTTTTGGAGCAAATTATGCTGGAGAACCGGAAGGGTCGCGAGCGAATGGAGACGCGCAGTCATCGTGTCCTTGTATAAAAGCAAGGGCTCACGTATGGACAGGGCCATCAGTTTGATCAGCTTAGCAGCTAAAATGTATGGAAAAATAATTGAAAGGAGAATGAGGGTGAAATCCGATGGAATGCTTTGGGAAGCACAAGGTGGATTTCGAAGCGGCAGAGGATGTATGGATCAAGTTTTTTCACTCCGAAATATCGTAGAGAAGCATCTGGCTTTAGACCAGAGGGCTTTCTGCGGTTTTGTGGACTTTGAGAAAGCATTTGATAGGGTCGTGCGAAAGAATCTCTGGAACATTTTTCCCAGATATGGGGTTAACGGTGACCTACTCCGTGCTGTGAAATCCACTTATGAGGATTGTACAGCATGTGTGCGGGTGGACGGCAGCTTGTCGCTCTGGTTTGATGTCAACACAGTTGTCTTCAGAGGAAAAGAAATATGAATGTGGGAATGCGAATGGGTAACTCAGTGGTCAACTGCCTGCAACTATGCAGACGATGCAGTATTAATAGCAGAATCACCAGCCGAACTGCAAACACTAGTTACAACAATGAAAGATGATTGTATGAAGAAAGGCTTGCAATTGAATGCGAAGATAACCAAGATAATGGTATTTGAAAGAGAGACAACCAGAACGAACACTAGGATTACGGTTGATGATGTAGTGTTGGAGCAAGTGAATGAGATTAAATATCTTGGAAGTGCTTTTAGCAATGGAAGGTACACCGCTGATGTGGAGAGACGAGTAAGCGCAGGGAATAGAGTGAATGGAGTGTTGGGTAAACTTCTAGGCAGCCGAAATCTAAGCCAGAAGGCACAGCTCGCTATACTCAACGCAGTGCTAATCCCAACGCTAACTTATGGAAGTGAGAGCTGGGTATGGCAGAGAGAGCATGAAAGTAGAATAAATGTCAGGAGCCCCAAGAACCGGCGAGCGTGCATGAAAAGAGCTATGAATGTCACAGAAGCGAGTGAAGTATGTAAGGACCGCGTCTTATGGCGCTCGGTTCTCTCTGCCTACCCCGCATGGGACTTGGCGTGAAGATATGCATATAACAATGTATTTTTTGTATTTTATACAATGAAGATTTCTGTCTTATATGAAATTCTGCTACAATATAATTATGTATGAATATGTGTTAATTACTCATTGCAATTGCATATTACGTAGTTAATGGCTCCATTTGTGATTATTCTATCTCTAATCTCGGGTAACAATCGCAGTCATTTGATAGGAGTCTGCGTGAAAATGGATTCAGTGTTGCAAGATTGATATAATGTAGTAGGACTCGCTCCAGAGAATAGCAATGGAATAATATACTCATGAACAGATGTCATAATATTGCGAATGTAGCGGAAAGTAAATAGCTGTAGATATTAAATTTGAACAGATTATTGGTATTGGGCTATTACAGAAGAGGGATGGTTATCTGATTTATAACATTTAACTAATTAATATTTGTATGGAAAAATCCAAGTAACTTGTAGCAATATAATTATACAACTGTAATGATATGCAGCATATACCATAAGTGTGTCTACTAATATCGCGCATACAATTCACAAAACACATGTAAAAGTTCATTAATATGTTCGCTTTATTTTGATATACTTTGTCTACTTTCTTTGATACAAGGGATTTTTATCGTAAGCGGAACATAATATATAGCGAGGAGGGAAAATAGGGGAAAACAGGGCGTCATTTTTTTACATGTTTCACAATTTGTTAATCTAATATATATGCACAATACTATTCATTGTGAACAGAGCTATGGAGGGAGTGTAGGATAGTAGCTAAATAAAGAAATATTGAATAGAAACACACTATATAATCGTCAATATCAAAAAACAAAGAAGTATAAAAAACAAATAAGTATATATGAAAATATATGGAAAAGGTAAAACAATCTACAAAGTCATTGGTGTAATAATAATTGAGAGGAGTCGATAGAGCATATTACTCTATCAGGTGATATGCTCCAGGGGCGGAAGTGTTAAAGGGCATAACGCCGCGAGTAACTTCGAAGAAAGCGCAGCACACCTCTTGACACCCCTGAGTCAATGACACCGGTGTTGCCCTAGGCCGATTTTCTCTGGCATGTCAGGGGTCCATTCAGTGAGTGGCGAGCCACCGCCTGCCAAAAGTAACAATCAGAGACGATAGTTATGGCAGGTGTCCATCTCTTTTCTGTAATTGTCCAGTACCATTAACCATCCAGACCTCATTACAATAGACCCATAATTTCCCACACATTCGCAATACTCCAAATAACTGCCATGACCTGCTCATAGATATATTGTTCCATCGATATTCTCAGAAACGGGCCTCGGTGGGTGTACTACATAACCTCAATCTTCTCAATGGGGCCTCTACGCGTTGGATCCAAATCTCCGCGCATGCCTATCAAATTATCGGGATAAAACCCGTGATATAAGAAAGAATATATTATAATAACCCGTATCTAAGATTTAATTATTGAATTATATTCCAAACTCACGCAACATTAAATCTTTCGCATTAGCATTATGGATTACCACACAATAACTTTTTAGTTATTACAAATCTTTGATAAGTTCAACACAACAACCTTAGGATAAGATAACCAGGTAAGTAAATCAATTACTTCGTTATGGCAAGTAAAGGAGTTACTTAGAAGATTTTATCGATGTTGTTAAAGTAATACAAAATGAGGCAAGGTAGGGTCTTATAATTAGCGTAGCGTGGCTCGGGCTCAGACGAGTCAATGTAAAATTAATTTCTCCCTGCATACTGCTGGAATTACTGCGTGGAGTGAAAAACACGATGAGATAGGAGATTGGGATGGAATAATTTTTTTTTAGTATTGTATTTGAGAGTTAACTAATATAAAAATAAATTTCCACATTTATAGTTGTAAACTAAACGTAACGTAAATGTCTCATCATCATCTTCAAGCCAAAACTAAAATTTCTTGCAAGAGGTGCACCGTGCCGATTAGTAAACTAGGCCTCATTGAATAGGCCATATTGAGAGATAGAGTGTACAAATATTTGATTAGTGTAAATTACATTTGATAGGAAAGAATTACATCCAACTAAGGAGAATATAAGTGAAAAGCGAAGCTTGTGTGGATAACGACGTATGAGCGATACTTATTGTATTACGGCTATGTTAGTTGTTTCACATCAGACAGGTCTGTTTCACTTATGTCTATTTGACAAGGCTCTTTCAGCGCTTTTGCAAGCTTGTATTCTGTACACAAGGAAGTGCTTTTAATAACAGCTCGATCTCACTAAGTCGTAAGCTAAAGATGAAGTTTGACATCTGTCAAATACATGGCGTATTGGACAAGTATTACAATCATGTCAAGAGTTGATTACATTTTATACTTAGATAAGGAATAGCTTTTTAAATGTATCTATGAAGGTTTCTTTCCTGAAGAATCGCTGAGCGAAGCTCGGTCCCCTATAAACACTAATTATACTATTCGATAGGATAATTATTATCTTTTAATGATTTGATGAGTTGTTAGTTGTTAGTAACCGAGTACCGAGCGAAGCTCATTTGCCCAGGCTCATACATACGAAAGTGGAAGGATGTACGACCTGAGCAAGATCAAAATTCTGGTACCGCGACCAAATTCGGTCTTTTTTTGTCACAATGTGTTGTGAGGAGCGCTCATGAAAAGAGCTATAAATGTTAATGAAGCGAGCGAGGTGTATAAGTACCCCATCTTGTAATGCTCAGTTATCTCTAACTTACCCGCAGGAGATATACAGATAGTAGCTATAATAAACTTTATTGTTCAAGGTGTAAGGTGGTCTTACGATGGTAAAGGACGTTCTTGAGTTTCGACTTTTACGAACATAATGTTACGTTATCCTAAATTTTATCGTTAAGTCTACATACTCTAGTCACATGGTTGTTTTAATTTTAACGGTGTAGAAGCATGCCTGTGCACGTTTGCGGTCTCTGTTACCTGAGTTATACGAGTCTGCGTAATTGCATATTGAGATCGCAATACTAGTTCGCAGTTCCATCGTGTTTTGTTATCATTAGACTAGTTACAAATGTTTCTTTTTCCTTTATAGTAGATGTTTTGATGTATTTGCAGATGATTGAATAAAAGAACACCGGTATGAAGTTTGGTCGAGCGAGTACAGTTCCCTGATTTTGCAATAGTTCACAGAAGTTGTGGCATCCGCTGTAGTACTACTTTTCCTTTATCTATTTCGAAACCGGTGCCCCCCATGTACAAGTTTCCTGCTACAGTTTATCCCCGATCTTCTTCTCCGAATGGCCCACCACTAAATGAAAGGTCGAAGATATTAGAGTTTTTACAAAAAACATCGTTCCCCGAGAACTTTGAAATCATTAATTAAATTATCGTATTAAATATGTATGACAAGTTCAAAACAACGTTTTTTATCTCTTGGCCTTTTGTTTCAATAAAAAATATATCACAAAACGTTTGGTTGTTAGTAAAATCTTTATTATAGGTACTCTAAGCAAAAAAGGTAATCTTTATTTCAGTGTTATTTCTTTGTATTTACTTTTTATTTATAGTGTTATATAAATTGTCTGGAAAAGATAATAAAATAACTGTGTTGCGTTGCTTAGATTTCTGATTACAGAGTTTATAGTTTTTGACAATAGAACCTTAAAAATGTTAAAATTTAAAAATTGAGAAATTATGGTCGAACTTCGAACACTAGGGGACCTCTAGTTTATATTAATGCTTTATTTCTTTATTATACTTACTAGTAGAATTGTACTGTTCCACTATTCTTATGGTACTGTGGACCTTTATGGTGTGGAATTAAAACCCAGCCGATGTTTTCACTAGAGATTATGGCACGCGTATTTTAAATAAAGGCATGAAAGTATATACCTATACATATGAATATTATTTATTGAAATTGAAAACTTTGGAGTAGGTTATGATGACTTTTCACATTATCTCCTTATAATAACTTCTTAATTCAAATTCTTTGCTATATTTTAATAAAGCCGTAATGTTCACCTTTATTTTGACTGAGATGTCAAAGTACCTTATTTTCTTCGCTGAAGTGAACAAGTTGACAGTTAATTTAAAATGAAATCATCCAATTATTTAGCCAAATTACGCTGTACTAAAGCATAATAAACACTTACTTGAGTGAACAAATAAATTTAATGGGAGGACATCTCAGAATTGTTGTTTCGATGATTGTTATACTAATGAGGTACTCATTAGTATAACAATCATCGAAACAACAATTCTGAGATGTCAGCCGCACTAAGGTATAGATGAGAAAGTTACTTCGTTAGTCTGCTTGTCTATGTGTATGTTTATTACACTTTCACTATGACAAGCGCTGTACGCATTGTAAATTTATTTACTATCGGGGTAATCTGCGACATATTCAAATCGAAATCGAAATGTTTCCACTCAGATTCCATACATTTTGACGGACAACTTTTCGATTCCGACTCGAATATGGCTTTCCGAGGCAATGTTTATACCCTCACTGGAGAAGGGTATAATTACGATTCCTGAACCCTACGGACGCAAAGCAGCAGATTGAAGCTAGTATTAATTATGAACTGAACTGACAATTTATGCCAATACAAAAATCTTTATTTTAGAGCTCAATTTGCATACTCTGCTAAGAAGTAAAGAAAGCTAAGCACAGCGATATATAGTTGTAGCCGTTTTGAACAAAACGGTAATGCTTATGAATGCCAGTAGAAGCACCATAGGTAACACAGCTTGCAGCTCGGCGATGATGATACCTTAAGATCATTCGAGGCTAAGATGATGCAATATAAAAAATGTAATCTGAAAGAGAGTAAGTATAGTGGTTAAGGAGAGATATAATGCAATAATACTTTCTGTACGAGCATGTAAACGTTGTGCGAGATATAATAATTATGGCAAAGATATACAATGGAAAAGTGAAAGTATGCAAGAGTTGAGCAAGGCTAAGCCTTACCTGTCTCTCTGCGACGTGATCATAAACTTAAATCATCAATCTTTACCACGCGTTGAAGTACTACTTTTCTATGTTAAAGTTAAAGTTATTTATTTATTTTCTCTCATAATCTAGACAATTATTACATAATATAGTTAAGGTTCATATATACAGAATAAGATCGAGAGAGCCTTGTGACAAAGATAGGACGAAGCCGGTCACTCAGTACACCAGTATACTGAGCACATTAATTTTCTTAGATGCGAGTTTTACTTTCTTCTCCAGGTGATATCAGAACTTATCTTCACTGAAGATTTCGACACCAAGAACTCCAATACTCTTACTGACGGTTAGAGCTGTGTTCTGGAATGATATCTTAAATTGGAATTAGAATCTTGAAACACACAGGCTGGATTAAAGTGTGGAAGTTCTTTTCGAATCTATTTGATCATCACTATTTTCGCACTGAAAACTTTGATGAATGCAATATTAAAACGAAATATTTATGGTTCCCGGCAACGTTCTGTGCCGACTCTAGAAACATTCACGGGCGCTGGTTGAATTATTTGCAACACGTCTATTTGCGTAACTGTCATTTCGTACAAACCAAAGAAAGGGCCATTAATTAGAATCGGTAGGTAATTAATTTATAGTAACTCGTCATCAGAATGAATCATTTACATGTGCTTCAGCCTAATTATTTTTTTAATGAATCCAGAATAATGAATTACAGTTAAGATTTTACTCTATAAGACTCTATAAGTCTCTAGACTCTATAAGTAGCAATGCCGTAAAATAGTTCACAGTGACACAATTTCTTAAGTTAAAGATTTTGTGTACTACTTCGAGTTACAAATAAGAATTCGGCCCGCCTGATGTGAAGCGAGTACCGTGGCTTGCAGACGCTTGTGAGATACTGAGTAACTCACGCGCGTTATTACCACCGCTACTAACTTTTTCGCCATCAATTTCTTAGTAACTTTATTCAGTTACAAAACCGAAACAATTCAAAGAATTATATTTCTTTAAACAGGAGATACATTCTAAGTCAGACAGGTCTAATTAAATATAGTTGCCCCCAACCTGTCTTTCGTCAGAACAGATTTCCTAATTCTCAGCATACTACGTGCAGGCAAAGTATACAATCGTATCTACGACAAGAATGGTCACACTCAAATTAACTTTATTACCCTTTCCATTTTTATGACCAAAGTAGATTTTCTAGTATTTGATATGTAAAACGTAAGGTTCGCAGTAAAGCACTGTCGGATCTCTAACTCCGTGCGGCATTGAGAACATTCCTATGCATAGAACCGGCATTTGTTTCAAGTCTGCGCATTGTGGATGCCGTAAAGTCGCGTTTGTGTACCTGGATTCAGGAGAGATATATATGTATGTACAGTAGCTTTATTTTGAATGATGTCTCACCACTAGATATTTTTTATTTTTTTTATATTATTTATTAAGGTAAACAAACAGTGATAAATTACACAATAGATTAAATGTATGAACTTAATTAATATATATAAATTTGACACCAACATCGTCTTCCACATGTTACTATGACACATTTCAACTATGCAAAAAAATATTCTAAGCTATGCGTGAAGAGGCAGTATGTGTTACAATAGAAAAATATTTACTGACAATAACTCTAAAATATTCATCCAGTATCCAAATGTTAAGTGGGTCTTGAAAGGGACAAAGTAGTAATTAACAATTTTTTAAATGTACTTGGTCGAGTCGAAATGATGTCGACTGCATTAAATCTCGCGTTGTATGCATCTACCAGTCGGTACATTGGTGCTATTTTGCCTGCATTAGTACGAAAACGCGAGATTGTAAACAGTCGATATGCATTTCGACTGTGTGTTCTAAGGGGTATATAGTCATATAAAAAGAGTAACTAGGTTTTGTACACTGAAATGACTCTACAGTGTACAAAAACTTAGTTACTATTTTTATTTGCAATCATAAGATTCGACTAGTTTATATTACAGAATGTGTATAGGTACATAAACTAAGTAAATATAACATATAGGTATATCATGCCAAAGTGCCAATTTAGGTAGCTGACTTTGCCAATCCTAATGGATTGAGAGACGGGATGACGCTAGGAAGAAGATCATACCAATTAAGCAGATGAACGGAAATCCTAGAAAATACTTATTCTGACCTGGAAAACTTCAATCTTTCCTGCGTAACAATGTGCTGATATACATAAACTTCAGTCGGACAGGGCAGAGTGGTTATTGAATAGAGGAGTGCACAAAAGATCTCAAATGGTCACGCCTGCATCAAATTTATTTTCAGATACGATAGAATTTCACAATATAGTTGCTTATCTGTACATTAATATGAGTATAGTGTGTGAGATAATATTCAACTTAGAAATTTGATAGAAACTTGTTTCAAAATTTACTTTAATATTAAGAGGGTGTTTAAGGCCCGAAAGAACGGAAATATCCCTATCTCAATTAGAGTAAAAGAGAGTTTACATAATTTCTACCTACACCTATTCAAGTGTGCGTAGAAAACTAATTATATTACTTACTTATTTATATTAAGTTGGGTTTTGAAAACGTCTACAGTTTATGATTAGTAAAGTTGAAGTATATTCGCGATTTATATACTCGACTATGGAAATAAGAGGGTTCTAACTCATACATATTTTCGAAAATTACCAAAATTTAAATTTCTGTCGGAAAATTCTTATCTTCTATTATTTATTAAGTTATTGTCATAAAGTTAGGAAATTACGGACTAAGTTGACCCCTAGTGGACTTTCAGTATTGAGTTTGAATCAGGTTTAGGTCAAATTTTCGCAGGTCGGGTAAGGTTTTAGTTCTGGTTTGGGTCTGGTTGAGTCTGATTTGATTTTTAGATAAGGAAAATGTATATCGACCAATATATTTAGGTCATCAAAAAATCTTATATATGTAAAATTTGTTATGTGGTCCAAGGAAAGTACGGAACCTTCAGGTTGTGAGTCTGGGTTCCACTAGACATCTTTTTTTATATAGAATTACATTTTGGGGTGTAAACAGTCGCTATAGAGTCAAACCCAACCTCAACTGCAGGTAATTAGTAGTTAGTGTACTCTGGTAATTAAAAAAAGAAATTCTGGCGAATAAGATGTAGAAAGCGTGAATAGAATCTAATAGAATTTGACTGCGGAAGTACTTTTATCTCATATAAGATCGTAGGAAATAACAACTCCCTGGAGGGTTGCTGTATTCCTGCATGAGTGAGTAAGGTACCTGAGCAGTTACTGCTTTTGCAGCTGGGGAAGCAACGCACAACCGTTAATTGTTACCTTGCATGCGTTCGTAGCCTGTACACTGTAGCGAGTTTACATCAGGTGGGTCGTACGTGTATTTGCCTCCTAAAGTTGTATAAAAAAACATGTACCATTTCCACTATTTTCGTGTAAAAAACTTGCAAACTTTTTACTTTTACACTTCTTTCTTGACTTTCTGAAATACTACTTATTCTACGGACAAAAATACGGGTACATTTATTATTTCGACAATGAAGCTAACGAAATTATTTATACTAAAGGTAACCGTGAAACGCTAACATTTTCAAAATTCTCTGTGAAAATTCTTCAAGCACAACTTTGAAGCAATCTTGTTAACGAAACGGCTTCCTCTCGTAAAAAGCGATACAAGTACAAAACCAGTTACATTTTTAAATCATTTTGCTAAAGTCTACTTTTTATGTAATGACTAGCTCTGCTCGCGACTCACTACGAGTGACGTGTTTGAACATCAAATGGTTTTGCGTAAAGTATATAGGTACTTATAGAATTATTTATTGTTCTTTTTCTTCCTTGCGCGTTGTTTTTTTTTTGTCCATGTTTCCTAGTCCATTAGGATTGGCGGTCTCCGCATCTCAAGCACATATAGACTACAGACAGTATGTGAATATAAAACGTAAAGTCAAGAGTTTTTTACAAGCATGTACCAAGCGTTACCGCGTCCAAGCACTGGAAATTCATACACTAGGTATATTTGGTACCTATGAGTTTTAAATAAGATAGGTAATGCGGTATTTGCTTGTGTAACTTGCTGAAATCGAAAATGGGTTTTTTCTTAGATTCCATTTACAAATAGGCTGGTGTTTGAAACTTTTGTTATGTGTCTGTAAGAGTGGCTGTGATACCATAGCTCGAGAGAGGACCATCATAAGAAATTAGAAAATATCATCACATAGACCTAGACATCCCAGTGTGGAGGTACACTAAAGCCCTTCGGTGCTTTTAAGCTGTTCGAAAATGACTTGGTTTAACGGGTGTCATGCATTGACATAACATAGATAGCGATACATTGGTACTAAATTAATATAGACGTTGCAGTGAACATTTTACACAGTCGCGGCAGTTTAATAATTGTATTACCAGTTTGGTGTAGTTCCAGTGTAATGTACAACGCTGTGATAAGTCCCTATCGCGTATCTACGAGTATTCTTCGAAACAGCGCAGAAGAAAATCAATAGGCAGCGACATATTTACTTCCTTTTCTACCAAAGTTGACAGCAGGAAACACTCAACAAGAATTCCTAAAATAAATCCCTCCATCTTCATTTATTCCACTTTCCGTGTCCTTTGTAGTCTGTGAGGTTAATAAATAATTGATCTGAACGCATTGTAGGAGCCTACTTTTGCTAATTGGTTCCCGATGAAAGGTCTTTTTACAGACGGCATTTCAACTCGACTGGATTGTATTGAGAATAATTAAACGCAAGAGCTCGGTAAGTAATTATTTTTCTTCGAAAGCTATAGATTTATTTAACAGTTCGTTGCAGTGTTTGATTTAAGGTCACGCGATGTGTATGCGCGTTTATTAATTTTTAAATTGTCGATTGATTTCAGATCAGATTCAAGGTATGTATCATTTTCATTCAGTGTTTACCATTCTAATAAATATGATGTCGTTCATACAGCTAATATATTATTAAGTATGTTTTACGATTTCTCATAAAATATTGCAATTATTTGCGAAGGGAAAGATGTTAGTCGACCGCGTTTGAATTCGTTATACCAACGATACATAGTTGCCTTTGAAGGGCCTTTATCCATGAATGCCATTTGAAGTCTATCGTACGATTCATCCGGTTTTAAGCGACACTTGAAATCATAAAAAATCATAGCGCGAAAATATTCCCGGCGCAGATCCATTTTTCAATGAGACACTATAATTTTAATTAGCTCGCAAAAAATGTGGAGGGAAATTTTGAAATTGAAACGTACATATTTTTAATTATAAATAATCATATTTTCAAAACAGATTATAACTGGCCAGTCTCTCATACATAATTCTTTAGTTTCGCAATACTTTCTGAGTGGCCTGATGATGTGATATCTTTACCAATGGATTGCAGCGTTGTTGCCCTTAAAAATAGTAAACATTTGAATACATAATATACATACATTGTCATTGAAATATATCGTAACAAAACGCAGTTGTTTTCATGTTTCTGTAATTGAAAAAGTTACAGGGAAATGTCAACGGCATTCAAACTCTATAAACAGACAATTCGCGAGATTGATTGAAAAGAAACAAATATGAGGGGAAAGTTTCGCTCTCAATCCATCAATTTGTGGATTGTTGGATAGACAATAGAACTGTGTGAGATATTACGCAACTCTTCGAGATTACTCTAGTAAATAATATGAAAGGGTCTTTTTTGGTTGCTATATTTTTGAAGTAAAACTTCTTTACTCACGCTTGACTTGGGGAGTAAGCTGGTGAATGCGTGACGAAAGCGTTACGAAAAGTGTGATCGGGCGAGACGAACGGAGAGCGTTACGAAAAGTGTGATCGGGCGAGGCGAACACTTGGACACTTCATAGTATTTATTCGGGTGACAAACAAGTGTTCAGCCCGCCTGATGTGAAACTGTTACCCAGTCCATGGACACTTCTTAGTACTCAGTCTGGTGACAAACAAGTGTTCAGCCCGCCTGATGTGATACTGTTACACAGCCTATGGACACTTGTATACTCCGTCGGGTGACAAACAAGTGTTCAGCCCGACTGATGCAAAACTGTTATGGCAGTCTATGGATACTTTTATACTCCGTCGGGTGGAAAACAAGTCTTCAGACCGCCTGATGTGAAACTGTTACCCAACCCATGAAGACTTCTTAGTACTCAGTCGGGTGACAAACAAGTGTTCACCTCGACTGATGTGAAACTGTTATAGCGGTCTATGGACAATTTAATACTTTGTTTGAAGTAAAATTTCTTTACGCATGCTTGACTTGGGGAGTAAGCTGGTGAATGCGTGACGAGAGCGTTACGAAAAGTGTGATCCGGCGAGGCGAACGGAGAGCGTAACGAAAAGTGTGATCGGGCGAGGCGAACGGAATTTGAGAGGGAGTTATAAGTTAGTGAAGATAGAAAGAGATAGAGTTACGTTTCGTTTATTACTGTAGGGGTAGCAGAGAGAGGTGCGATCACGAGGGGGGCAGGCGAACTTAAGTTGAGAGGGAGATATAAGTTAGTGACTTTTGGTAACCACTATAATAATGGGAATGAAGAAGAAGAAGAAAAAGAAGAAGAACCAAGTGAAATTCTCAAAAGAAAAAGTTTTACTTCAGTAGTTAGGTCTAAAGCACACTCGATTTTTTTTATACTACGTCCGATGACAAACAAACGTATAGTTCTCCTGTTGTAATATGATAACCATTGCACAATGTATATTTGCACTATATCGAATATCTCTAGCCCAGTGAGTTTTATAGACACAGGAATTCTAGGAGCTCTGTGGCTCAGTCGTAAATGACGCGACTTTGACACCAACGCTTATGGGTTCGATTCCCACACAAGGCAAACATTTATGTGTATGGAACATGTCTATTTGTCTTGGTCTGGATCTTTTAAGAGAGGTAGGGCACATCAAAGCAGCCCATCTGTGGAAGTAGCTCACAGAAAACCGCAGCCAAATAACAACTCCCTAGAGGGTTGTTGTGTTCCAGCGTAAGCTCCCAAGGACTTGCTGTGTAAGCCGCAGAGGAGGCATCGCGCGACTGATACTTAATATATCTCAAGCGTTAAAAGGCTACGGTACCCGCTTTGCATCAGGTGGGCCGTATGCTTGTATCATCCCGACGTAGTATATAAAAAAAAAATGTACAACTTTCGCTATTGTATGTATGGGCTTACCGCGATTTGTTTTTATATTTACCGGTATTTCGGCGACGATCCAGATTTCATGGTCATGGGATGACCCGACCCGTACATACAATAGTGATATAAATTGCCGTAAAAGTTTAAAATTATAAACTCAACGAATATTATCTGGAACAGAATCCGCATGCCCCCACCACCACCGTCGCTGCCACGACTGGCCTGGTCGTCGCTGCGACACGTGTTTCGCCTCGCCACGAGGTATCATCAGGCGTTGTAGACGTTAATCATAAGTCACTTGTAGCATGTTATTCTTACGACGACGACTGGCCTGGTCGTGGCAGCGACGGTGGTAGTGGGGGCATGCGGATTCTGTTCCAGATGGCGGACGACCGCAGCAGCCGAGGCAGAGACTACCGGAGCAGCCATGGCAGCGTCGGCATGTAGCACATACTAACAGTAGTGGGTGGGTGCCGGCCGGCGCTAGGCCTCATGAACTAATTGGTGGCGGAAGCACACAAAGCAGGTTACATCAAATTGCATGTAAATTTGACTTTCGTAAAATAACGCCTGAATCTATTAACTCAACAAATATTAAACAATTTATATTCTGTTACCGTTTTAGAATCTCTAGGTACGTATACGAATATTTTAGGCACAGAATCAATCCGGCAGTTTCTAATTAAATATTACCATGTTCTATCTCTGATTTGCTTAACAAAACGGTGTAACAAATAGGGCTGATTTCAACTCTAGTGATAGTAGTACTCCACTTACACATTTCCAATAAATTGAATGTAAACAAAACAAATGAAATATAAACTATTCATTTGATTCTATTACAGATAATACAAAAATTTGACTCTTTAATAGCAAACTTAAGCATACCTTCAAATGATTCCACTTAGCTAAGTGTCATAAATATTTTTATAACTGTATGAGACTGGTGTAAGACAGGCTAATATTGGAAGCACTAAGCTCGAAGTTATTGACAAATTTGTCTGTCTACTTAGGGCAGGTTATTCAGTTAGGTAAGTCTAAATTTGACCGAGAGGTCAACAGACAAATCCAATTTGGCTGGACAGCGCTCTGGAAACTTCAACACGTCTTCTCGTCCAAAATACCTCAACGCCTGAAGAGCAAAGTCTTTGAACAGTGTGTATTGCCAATAAGAGCATACTATTATTGCCTTTGAAGGGCCTTTATCCATGAATGCCATTTGAAGTCTATCGTACGATTCATCCGGTTTTAAGCGACACTTGAAATCATAAAAAATCATAGCGCGAAAATATTCCCGGCGCAGATCCATTTTTCAATGAGACACTATAATTTTAATTAGCTCGCAAAAAATGTGGAGGGAAATTTTGAAATTGAAACGTACATATTTTTAATTATAAATAATCATATTTTCAAAACAGATTATAACTGGCCAGTCTCTCATACATAATTCTTTAGTTTCGCAATACTTTCTGAGTGGCCTGATGATGTGATATCTTTACCAATGGATTGCAGCGTTGTTGCCCTTAAAAATAGTAAACATTTGAATACATAATATACATACATTGTCATTGAAATATATCGTAACAAAACGCAGTTGTTTTCATGTTTCTGTAATTGAAAAAGTTACAGGGAAATGTCAACGGCATTCAAACTCTATAAACAGACAATTCGCGAGATTGATTGAAAAGAAACAAATATGAGGGGAAAGTTTCGCTCTCAATCCATCAATTTGTGGATTGTTGGATAGACAATAGAACTGTGTGAGATATTACGCAACTCTTCGAGATTACTCTAGTAAATAATATGAAAGGGTCTTTTTTGGTTGCTATATTTTTGAAGTAAAACTTCTTTACTCACGCTTGACTTGGGGAGTAAGCTGGTGAATGCGTGACGAAAGCGTTACGAAAAGTGTGATCGGGCGAGACGAACGGAGAGCGTTACGAAAAGTGTGATCGGGCGAGACGAACGGAGAGCGTTACGAAAAGTGTGATCGGGCGAGGCGAACACTTGGACACTTCATAGTATTTATTCGGGTGACAAACAAGTGTTCAGCCCGCCTGATGTGAAACTGTTACCCAGTCCATGGACACTTCTTAGTACTCAGTCTGGTGACAAACAAGTGTTCAGCCCGCCTGATGTGATACTGTTACACAGCCTATGGACACTTGTATACTCCGTCGGGTGACAAACAAGTGTTCAGCCCGACTGATGCAAAACTGTTATGGCAGTCTATGGATACTTTTATACTCCGTCGGGTGGAAAACAAGTCTTCAGACCGCCTGATGTGAAACTGTTACCCAACCCATGAAGACTTCTTAGTACTCAGTCGGGTGACAAACAAGTGTTCACCTCGACTGATGTGAAACTGTTATAGCGGTCTATGGACAATTTAATACTTTGTTTGAAGTAAAATTTCTTTACGTATGCTTGACTTGGGGAGTAAGCTGGTGAATGCGTGACGAGAGCGTTACGAAAAGTGTGATCCGGCGAGGCGAACGGAGAGCGTAACGAAAAGTGTGATCGGGCGAGGCGAACGGAATTTGAGAGGGAGTTATAAGTTAGTGAAGATAGAAAGAGATAGAGTTACGTTTCGTTTATTACTGTAGGGGTAGCAGAGAGAGGTGCGGTCACGAGGGGGGCAGGCGAACTTAAGTTGAGAGGGAGATATAAGTTAGTGACTTTTGGTAACCACTATAATAATGGGAATGAAGAAGAAGAAGAAAAAGAAGAAGAACCAAGTGAAATTCTCAAAAGAAAAAGTTTTACTTCAGTAGTTAGGTCTAAAGCACACTCGATTTTTTTTATACTACGTCCGATGACAAACAAACGTATAGTTCTCCTGTTGTAATATGATAACCATTGCACAATGTATATTTGCACTATATCGAATATCTCTAGCCCAGTGAGTTTTATAGACACAGGAATTCTAGGAGCTCTGTGGCTCAGTCGTAAATGACGCGACTTTGACACCAACGCTTATGGGTTCGATTCCCACACAAGGCAAACATTTATGTGTATGGAACATGTCTATTTGTCTTGGTCTGGATCTTTTAAGAGAGGTAGGGCACATCAAAGCAGCCCATCTGTGGAAGTAGCTCACAGAAAACCGCAGCCAAATAACAACTCCCTAGAGGGTTGTTGTGTTCCAGCGTAAGCTCCCAAGGACTTGCTGTGTAAGCCGCAGAGGAGGCATCGCGCGACTGATACTTAATATATCTCAAGCGTTAAAAGGCTACGGTACCCGCTTTGCATCAGGTGGGCCGTATGCTTGTATCATCCCGACGTAGTATATAAAAAAAAAATGTACAACTTTCGCTATTGTATGTATGGGCTTACCGCGATTTGTTTTTATATTTACCGGTATTTCGGCGACGATCCAGATTTCATGGTCATGGGATGACCCGACCCGTACATACAATAGTGATATAAATTGCCGTAAAAGTTTAAAATTATAAACTCAACGAATATTATCTGGAACAGAATCCGCATGCCCCCACCACCACCGTCGCTGCCACGACTGGCCTGGTCGTCGCTGCGACACGTGTTTCGCCTCGCCACGAGGTATCATCAGGCGTTGTAGACGTTAATCATAAGTCACTTGTAGCATGTTATTCTTACGACGACGACTGGCCTGGTCGTGGCAGCGACGGTGGTAGTGGGGGCATGCGGATTCTGTTCCAGATGGCGGACGACCGCAGCAGCCGAGGCAGAGACTACCGGAGCAGCCATGGCAGCGTCGGCATGTAGCACGTACTAACAGTAGTGGGTGGGTGCCGGCCGGCGCTAGGCCTCATGAACTAATTGGTGGCGGAAGCACACAAAGCAGGTTACATCAAATTGCATGTAAATTTGACTTTCGTAAAATAACGCCTGAATCTATTAACTCAACAAATATTAAACAACTTATATTCTGTTACCGTTTTAGAATCTCTAGGTACGTATACGAATATTTTAGGCACAGAATCAATCCGGCAGTTTCTAATTAAATATTACCATGTTCTATCTCTGATTTGCTTAACAAAACGGTGTAACAAATAGGGCTGATTTCAACTCTAGTGATAGTAGTACTCCACTTACACATTTCCAATAAATTGAATGTAAACAAAACAAATGAAATATAAACTATTCATTTGATTCTATTACAGATAATACAAAAATTTGACTCTTTAATAGCAAACTTAAGCATACCTTCAAATGATTCCACTTAGCTAAGTGTCATAAATATTTTTATAACTGTATGAGACTGGTGTAAGACAGGCTAATATTGGAAGCACTAAGCTCGAAGTTATTGACAAATTTGTCTGTCTACTTAGGGCAGGTTATTCAGTTAGGTAAGTCTAAATTTGACCGAGAGGTCAACAGACAAATCCAATTTGGCTGGACAGCGCTCTGGAAACTTCAACACGTCTTCTCGTCCAAAATACCTCAACGCCTGAAGAGCAAAGTCTTTGAACAGTGTGTATTGCCAATAATAGCATACGGCACAAGACGTGGTTCTTCACTACGAGCATTATGGAGAAGCTCAAGGTTGCTCAGCGTGCAGCAGAGCTATGCTCGAGGTTTCTCTGCATCATAGAATCAGAAATGAGCATATCCGCAGTAAAACTAAGGTAACCGACATAGCCCATAGAATAAGCAAGATGAAGTGGGTAGTGGGCCGGCCACATAGTTCGTAGAACCGACAACCGCAGAGGAAGAAAGATCCCCGAATGGCGCTCCTGGTACATGCAGTGTGGGATGACCCCGCACTAGATGCAGCGACCCTACCTTTCTTAATAACACCCAGATCATGACTCAAAGACATATTCATGCACACAAATGTTTTAGCCCAGTCATATTAGGGGTTTCATCTCGGAATGAAAGATAATAAGCTGTAAATTGGTATAAACCTTTATTTTGGCGTTCTAAATGTTGTCTCAAAAGTCTCGTATAATCTCGTGTCCATGTCTTAAGATATTCAAGGTCAAAGGTCGCAAAAATCGATTATTCGCGAATATTTCGCTTCCAATACCTAAAATGATATTTTTACTTATTATAAAAATTGTAGAGTATAAAATTCTCTACAACTTTCGTTTGAACTTTTTTTTCATACGAGTAACTGTTTTCGAGATAGAGCGTCAAGAGTGCGCAGCGCACTGCCATTATATGGCTTAATGCAAGGTCAAGCATGAGTCACGATTAATCGTACGTTGTGAGAAGACCGACCATGAATATTTTAAGACGCGGATTATATGAGACTTTTGAGACAACATTTAGAACGCCAAAATAAAGGTTTATACCAATTTACAGCTTATTATCTTTCATTCCGAGGTTGACCCCTATTTTTGCCTTATATGATTGGGCTATTTGTCTTGTGTGGGAATCGAACCCACGAGCGTATGTGACAAAGTCGCGTTATATACCGCTGCGCCACCGAGCTCGTCAAAGGTCCAAGATGATGATGATGATCGTATTATTTGGAAGTTAAATTGAAACCTTTCAATTTAAGTGGCCACTTCTGTGTGGCACATTTGCATTGAATAAGTGTATTATTATTAAAAAATAAATAACGTGGCAAATATTGGCAGTCTGTACCTTCGAAGACATTTTCAAATAGTTTTTAATAATATTAATAAAGAAACGTATAGCTTGGCAAATAAGAGTTTGCCAAAAATGAGGGCACTACTATCATACATATGGTCACCCTTTAGACGACGACCAAAACGATAGTGATACTTTTATTATTTTTTAAATTTTTGATAAAGATCATAATATTTATGACATTAGGTAGGTGTATATAATAATAAAGAATAAAAACAACAAGTATAACGAAACGATCATAAATCCGACAGGAAAGTAGTGTTGCCATAAAAAAATATTAGTTCCAGTTATCACCACGGCAAACTCTTTTTTGCCAAACTGTACAAGTTTTACTTTACTTACCCGTAAGTATACAGCAATCAAATGTTGACTGAACACTGTGTGATTAAACGAACGGAAAATGTGAAACAAAATACAATATTTAGACCTTTCTTATTGAATTAATTTCGCATGAATGATCCTTTTGTCATTGTAGTCAATCGTTTGTAGAAGTGTATCCCATTTAGTCCAATACCAGAATGGGATATTTAGACCAAAAGTGAAATGACTGATAAGTCTTTTTTTAAGTCTTTAAGTCTTTTAGTAAATTCGTATATTTATTTTGTTACGTATGACCATATGTATCACATTAAATTTAGTATTAAAATTTCTTATTTATTTATCAACTACTTTTACAAGTTTAGATCCCAATACAATAGTTGTGTAATATTTATGTGTATGAATTACGATTAAAGCTATCATATTAAAAAAAAAATCAGCTTTAACGTTACTAAAATCCTTTACGTACCCTTTACGTAACGTCAAATCTAAATGTCTATAAGCTTTTTTACATATTTCAGTAATATGGTCTCGAAATGATAACTCCGCCGTGTCTAATTGACATGTAAGTCCTTTACTTCTTTGACTCTATTTATTGCGGCCCCTTCAATGTTATAACTATATTGTATAGGATTATGCGCGCGAGAAAAAGTAACTACTGCACATTTTGAGTTATTAAACTGCAAGACATTGTTCCTCTAGGTTATTACTCTATCTATATCACTTTGAAGTTTCTCACAGTCATCTTCCCCATTTATAGTCATAGCAAGCTTCAAGTCGTTGGCAAACAATAAGCATTTCGCGTCTTTTACAGTTTTGCTAATTTATATGTTGCTAATAATATTGTTGCTAAATGGAATAGAAGAAGTGTTTTTTTATGCAGATTTGCAAAGAAATACTTTATACAAAATATAAATATACCAAATTTGCAAATTCTATTTGTAATAATAATAATCGACACTTAAGTACGCGTTATCATTTTAATAATTAATAACTAATGATTCCTATTATAATGCATATAGGTATATGAGAAAAAAATTTACTTTACTTACTTATTATTTTATGTAACAAAAAGTACTTTTACTGGACTATATTATATTCATTCTCAATCTAATAATAGTAGAGAGAAAGGGTCACGTTTTTACCCCGAATATTACGCCTCGTGAGCTCATGTACAATATACCATATTTTATTGCGATCACAGGGATGCCATGAAATAACCGATATAAATAAATTTACCGACAGTTGACGGAAAAATGACAAAAATGCTGCCAAGCTGTGCCGATCAGGCTAGAATGTAAAGTGTTTTTATTATTTTAAATATTTACATACAACATGGTGATAAATAAGCAATAAATGTATATACAACAAGCTGTCTTCTTAGCATTATCCCGTTTCCTAATCCATTCGGATTGGCGGGATTCGCTATCTAAGCCTAAGGATTTGGCGAGCGAGTGCCGGCTAGGTAAGTGAGAGAGAGTCAAAGCAGCTGGACTGGCGAAGTACCTAAACCTCAGAGAAAACTGCTGCCGAATAGCAACTTCTTGGAGTGTTGCTGTATTTTTGCGAGTGAGAGAGATTCCCAGTAAACTTCTGAGGAGTTATTGTGTGAGCAAGGGATAGCAAGAGAGAGACTTGCAATCATCAATTCCAAGGCACTCTCAATATTGGTATTACCTTCCTGGTCTACGAGGATGGTAGTACCACGGAAGAAAAGAACTAGCGACCAAGAACGTCACGTGTTTGCTAATGATGTACAAACTCCTTATAACCGTCCTGACAAGTAAAATTTCTAAGCACATTGATGCACATAATATTTTGGCTATTGCTCTGAACGAAGGTAAGGTTACGTCCCTTCGTCCTTCTGGTCCTAAGAGCTTCTCCTCATCCTCTTCTAATACTGTTTGCCAATAGGTCCGTAGAAACAGAAAACTCTTTCAGCTGCCTGGATTGATTAAAGGGAGGTGTATGATTCAATGCCCCATTCGTGACTGAGACGGGTGTTGGAGTTGTATAAAGTAGATATAACTCCACGCTCCTTTTTCAGTTCATGTATACATAAGACAGGGTGAAGATTCTAGGTCAGTGAATCCGATAAGGATTCAACGTGACATCTTACAGGGTGACAGGTTGAGCTCTCTAAAGTCGAGACACAAAAAGAGAAAGAGAATTCATGTGTAGGTTGAAAAAGAGAAACTTTCTAGGTATTTGGACGCAGCTTACGAGGTTACCATGTGGTATGTTGAATCAATGTTAATTGTTCCAATAGTCGTGACAGCAAACGGGCTTACAGCGAAGAGCCTCAACCGGTATCTTGAGAGGCTCTCGCTATCGCTATTCTATTAAATTTGTAAAGAAATTGAAAAGGTAGTTGTTGATAGCGGAGTATTCCGTGTGTATATTTTGCCACAAATATAAAGTGTGTTGCACGCCTAATCGCAACAGATTCCCGTCTCTTAACGCCTGCATAACAAGGACTATATAAGCCGAAGTAATTTTATTCTTGCGAGTGATAATTGCTTACGCTCTTCTATGGTATGGTGCTCCTGTCTACAATATGGATGTTACTGTATCTCTCTTTTTAGAACCTATTACTATAATAAAAAAACTGGTCAAGAAAAAAGCCCCATTTGACTACTAATTTCATCTTTTATTAAGCTATTAAACTAAAAATATCGATTGAGAAAATACCTTCCTCCCTTATCCCAATTTAATTTTTCATTTACGAAACAAAATATGAATATAACATGCCACATACGCAGTATTGGTTGCTCTTAGCGTGATTTGTTAGAAAAAAAAGGTAAAATGGAAGATTTTCGTACACAATCCCGGAAATTTCCATATCTAAATGGAAAACCGACCCCGAACAATCAATTTATCCTCCAATATCCTCCAGCGGTTTATACCTACCACCTGTACAATAAATATTTATACATCTCCCTCGATTTGTATCATTCTCGCTTATTCTTGCCGAAACGAAAAACTGACACGATGATAATTATTTCAAGTATTCTTTTATATCAATCTAGTATGTTTATATACTGCGCATGAATTTCAATGTTAATATTCCTTTCCAAATATCCACACTTCCACACATGTTACAAATTCAATGGTAACTCTGTATGAATGTCTCTCTCACTATCTGTGTATGTGAGTATTTGTTACATAAAGGCTAAAGAAGGCGTGAAATAGAAGGTCAAATTTTATCTAAGTACCTGATGAGTTTATGATTGGGCTAATCTAACCACTTATTAGCCTTTAAAATACATACATACCTGAGAAATAAAATAAAAAAAGTGATAAAAAAGGTATTATAAAACTAGGTACTGATAATAGCTCACTATTAATCTTAGCTATTTTTAGCGTCTAGTACACCCTCCGTGACTTACTCCCACTTGTAGTAGGGCGGCGCGAGTAATAGATACCCCTGATATCAATAAATAATAGTAAAAAACATGATAATTCAATACCAGTACCATACTAAAAGTTGTTGATATTATATCGTTCACTTTCATTTTGGTTAATCCTTTTATTCATCACTCAATGAATGTAAATGTTACTAGAGAAGTACCATAAGTGCCATAAGCGTACCTATCGCGACCCCAGGTAATGAAAAGGATTTTTTATAGGACGTCGGAAAGCATACACGGGATTTAAAGTAGTTATGAACGCTTGTAATACATTAAGTATCCCTCGCGCGGTGCCACCAATGCTGCGAACATAGCAATCCTTGGGAGCTTACTCCAGTGAGTTGTTATTTGGCTGCAGTTTTCGGTTAGGGCGGAGTAATTCCCCCGACATGCTGCTTTGATGCGTCTTACCTGTCATAAAAACACCCAAACGAAGAGAAACAGATATGTTCATGCACTGAAATGTTTATCCTGCATGGGAATCGAACTCAAATAAATTAGTGTTGCTAACCACGGTGCCACTGAGCTCATTAGAAGTTCTGTTTTGAATCATCAAAGTATCGCCGTTTCCTAGGGCTCTTGATACCATGTGATAAAATAGGACTAATTTAGTCGGGGTAGGTGAATCTTGACCTTCGTCAACTCCATACTGTCACTTTCGTATTGTACATCTGTTTCGTCGTTAATACATCCTGTATTCTTATTTTTGCAGTTCTGATCCAAAAAATACCAAGGTACAGGTTAGAATACGCCCCGTGGATGACGTCGCCGTTGATACTAAAGGCAGTTCATGCAGTGATAGATTCTGCCACCAACTACTTTATTTAAACCGCTGATTTTTTTATTTGTCTGCTACAGATCTCTTGCATTGTTTTGTGCCTTCATGATCTCATGCCTTTCATAGGATTTTTTGGCTTTTTTAAAATCAATGATCAATCGTTCTTGTAATGTTTGTAAGTGGTCTTTATGACGTCATTAGAAAGATCTTTTTTTATTATAAATATAGTTTAGTTGATAATATATTTGTTATTAAATATATCATCCCGTATGCGCAGATGAGTTCTAAAAGGTGATCATAACAAATCATGTTTAGAAGGCCATTCGTAAACTTAAAGGTATTGGTTTTATAAATTATTATAGTGGCTGGCCTTTCGAAACAAAGAAGATAAACGTACATAGGCACATACATCAACAAAATCATTTTATTGCTACGAAACTAACATTGAACTAAAATAGCACTCTCCTACATCCATTCGAAGTGCTATCAACTGATCGAACATTTTGAACAGAGAACAGATTTATTTTTAACATTTTGTAAAAAATATATACATTCACGTCCTTTTGTTTCACAGATGATTAAATCGCGCCCCTGAATAGGTAACTAACAAAATTATTATTGTTGTGAATTATTAATATGTCTCGCCTAGAGAACACCGCCAACATTGTAAATCTGTCGCGTTGTGTACTCTACGTCCGTACTAATTAACATTTTCGCATAACGGTTAATTTAAAATTACCTCGTCTGCTTATACGTTTAACGCTAAATTTGAGAGGCAAAATTAGTAGACAATTAGGACACACATCAGAATGTCATGGCAAGATCGAATATAAAAACAGCTATTACACTATTATATTTATAAATTAAACATTTCGAGCACTTTGCCCCTAACCCATAATATTTGCTAAGCAGATATCTAGAAAAATAATAAGATTCTTAGAAAACTGGACCCTGGTTTGAATCCTGGTGTGGGTAAGTACCTACCACTAAGTTCTTATTTTCTGAATTATGTATATATAGGTATATGCAATTGTTACTTACTCGATAATAAAGGAAAACATCGTGAGGAAACCCACAGGTCTAAGAAATAATATTTCGAAAGACGTGATCTACCCTAATAAAGATCTGGTTTTGCTTTTGGATTGTGAAGGTATGACATCAGTCGTTCCAAATCAAAAATCTGTGTCTTCGCCAAATCGTTAGGCTTATGTAATAGATCTCGCTAAAGCTAGGATTAGGAAATGAGATAAGGCTAGAAGATTAAGATCCACGATCACATAATCAAGATTATGTGTAAAAATCAATATTTGCATGGTCATCCATATATAATAAGCTACCAAAATTGGCGTTTACGAATTATACAGATGATCAATACATACGGGGTAATGTCTGTTAAGTTAGAGTAAGTAGTCGTAACCTTATGGTGAGCAGGGCGAAAAAAGAAAAGCTTTTTAATATATATTGCTTATAACTTATACCTAATAATAGCTTAAGATCAAACCAAAGTCTATGCCATCATCGTACAATAGATTAATGCATTTCGTACCCTCATACGTATACGCATCTTCCTATAGCGGTGCCTCGAGCATGTTTGTCCGTTCTCTTCGTAATTATGAAGGCGTGAATTTCCTGAATAAATTTATGGACAGGCTGCGGTGGTTACTTAACTTGTGCCTTATATTAAATTGGTACGCTAAACTCAAATCTCAACTAAACGTGTGTCTAATATTTTAGGATATTATTATCAAAGTATCACGAGTAAACTAGGTTTAATTCCACCTCATAAAGTAAAAGTCTATCCGTTCATCACCATAACAACTACCTAACGAACTAAACGCTGATTATTCTGTTGCAGTGATAGACAAGCTATTTAAATAAATAAATAAATAATAAATAAATATTGTCGGACAAATAACACAGCGCCATCTAGCGCCAAAGTAAGCGAAGCTTGTGTTATGGGTACTAGACAACTGATAAACATACGTAAATATTTTTTTTTTGTAAATACATACTTATTATACATAGAAAATACCCAGACCAAGACAAACAAACATGTTCATGCACACAAATGTTTGTACTGTGTGGGAATCGAACCCACGAGCGTTGGTGTCAAAGTAGCGTAACAACGCGTTTCACCACTGCGCCACCGAGCTCGTCATTAATGCATTTCGTACCCTGAACTCATGTTTCACTACTTCATACAATTATTAATGTGTAGTGATGTGATTACACGCTACGAGTTTCTCCAGTGTAATGGTTTTTATAATATGTAACTACGCCAGCAGCAAGCGTCATGTACGTTGTCAGTTTAATCGATAACGATTTTCGATAAAATATAGAGTTTCTAGTTTATTATTTTTAGTTAATAATAAAATTAATAAATAATTATTTTTAATTTAAACCATAAATTTAGTTAATTTTTTTTCAAAGAAAACTTCTATTGATTTAAAAAATCCCTTGTACTAGGAATACAAATGATATGTATGTATGTATATCTTCACGCCAGGTCCCTTCCGGGGTAGACAAAGAGAACCGAACGCCATAAGACGCGGTCCTTACATACTAAAATTGAAACAACATTTTTTTCTTTGTTCGTTATATTAATGTCGTATACACCATATTAGTTTCATTTTCAAATAAAGTATCATAATATGATACCGATATATATTATACCGAATCGATAAGTTTCTCAATCGTAACCTTACATTGGTTCTGGTTTATTCTCTTTCAAATACCATTATCTTTGTCTTCTTCGCATTCAATAGTAAGCCATCATCTACACAGACGGATACAAATTCAACTGGTTCCTTCAGAAGCGGTGAAACGATGATGGGGTGAAGCGGGGTTACCAGCTTGCGGATATAACTTCAGCACCAGCTTCTTTTGGACGATGATATAGGTACGTAGACTGTTGAGTCAAGTGAGGTATCAAAGTTAAGGGTTTTGAAAATCTTCAAATTATTCATATATATACAAATATATACATATAAACATTGATTAAATGCTTTTTAATTACTAATTAATAATATCATTTCATATTTAATTTTTTATTCAGATTTTCTTATTAAATTGACTTGTTTAATTAATTAATTTAATTTCCCATAATGCTAACTGACCTTGAAAGTTGCCCAATTTGCTCATTTAGGGTATATACTATACATTTAACAATTATGAACCCATACTAATTCTAATAAAATTAATGACTTTATTCTAACCATTTTGTTGCCGTTCTGCTAAACTCATGCAATGTGCAATGGAAAATAGCCAACAATGGACACTGACGAGTGACGGCGTCTTGTAAACCTAACGTCAATGACAACAGGGCTTGCTTAAAAAACTCTATTCTTGCCCGCGGAATATCAAATAAGTCACGATGACATATTCTAAGGTAATTGCCAGGTGCCCGCATAGATATCGATGCTAAACAGTTAGGTTACATTTTAGCCCTCGAAACAGCTGTATAAACGTTTACCGATATTATAGATAATTTCCGTCTCATTTCAAGAGTATTGTATCGTAGCATACCCAATATAAACATGCTGGGATACATATGCGGGTATCCAACAAATTATCCATATTGCTTAAGATATGACCACCTAAGAAACTTTATTGGAATGTTTTCTACCATGACAGTATATTCGTTCTCGTGGGAATTCCCAATAATAGAATTCGATTCTAATTTAATTCGAACAAATGCATTATATAACATTTTAATTGCCGTCATATGGATGTAAATCGATATCTTTAAGAAGATCGTTTAAACAATATGGTGTATCTTTGTTTTGTTGCTTTTTTACAACTTAAGAAGGTAAACAAACATACAGTGTACCTGATGTAATATGGTTACCGAAGCCTACGAACTTTTGCAAAACTAATCTTATATATAAGAAATAGATTTGGTCCGAAAATGAGTGTCGGTGCTGAGATAAGAAAAAGTAAGAATACAGGATGTATTAACGACGAAACAGATGTACAATACGAAAGTGACAGTATGGAGTTGACGAAGGTCAAGATTCACCTACCCCGACTAAATTAGTCCTATTTTATCATATGGTATCAAGAGCCCTAGGAAACGGCGATCGTACATGAAATGAACTTTTACTGTTGAATAAGCAATCGATGTGTATAAGTACTGCGCCTTAAGGCACTCGGTTCTCTCTGCTTATCAACCAGAGAAGCGGGCATGAAGATATACAACATATCACAGCAACCCTTATACATCCCACTGCAGGGATACGGGTCTCCCTTCAACAGAAGAGGTTTAGAGCATACTCCACCACGATGCTCAAATGTGGATTGGGGGAGTGTTTTCAAGCTCCCCGAGGGCCACCGACTTAGCTTAACGACTGTCATCTATCGACAACAGCCGAGACCGACGGCTTAACGTGCCCTCCGAGCACGGAGAAATACGAAATAATATAAACCCATCCATAGACAGGCTGCGGTGGACGTTGCTTAACCTGCGTGTTTGGTTAGAATGATACGCGCAACGACGCCATCGAGCTCTCCAGATGAAGATATACATACATATAAATATACTACTGTCATAAACCCATATAATTTATACCAATATTTATTGAGGAATACAAACACATTATACAAAACGGACCTTATTTTCTGCACGAATAAAGTTTAAACCCGCTCTCATTGTGTTATTTAAAAGTTTTCATCATTATCGTACTCGTATTATTCCCCGATTTTCACACATAGGGTCTTTAACAAAAAGATTTATGTCCGACAACACTACAGGTACATTGAAGAAATAAAAGTAAAGCGATATGAGTGCACGCTAAAGATGCAATAAATAACCGATGTTAAATTGACTGCGACGAGCTTATGGCCCTGAAACTACCAACTAAAACGGAAATTGTAAGCTTATTCCTTGCAAGTTTTAACGTTACTACGCTACTATTTATATACACTATTATCGTAACCGGGTTTGTATAGTATACTGTTCATAATTACAAATCACATTCTAGCTTTTTTTATACCACTAAGGTGGCAATCAAGCATACGGCCCGCCTGATGGTAAACAGTCGCCGTAGCCTATGGACATTTACAACACCAGGGGTGTCACTCATGCGTTGCCGACCCTCTAAAAACGTCTTCACGCATTTCTTGAAGAATTCCATGCTGTAGTCCTTTGGAAAAACCTAGCTGCCGCTACTGGGCTCCATTGTTACGACAGTGAGAATATTGTATATCAGATATTTACCAAATATCGTTATGATCAATCTAGAGATACTGTTACTTTAGACAGGCAGGCGAAATTACTTTCCTATTTAACAATTACCATATATTTAGTGATATCTCTAACAGTCTTAGATGAATACATTGAACATTATAAGATGACTTGACTAAGAGACACAATGAATTCACATGATAAACGTAAT
Organism: Pyralis farinalis; assembly: GCA_947507595.1. NCBI lineage: Eukaryota > Metazoa > Arthropoda > Insecta > Lepidoptera > Pyralidae > Pyralis > Pyralis farinalis. The sequence continues at coordinate 18,983,022 of OX382272.1, forward strand.
CATTGCATTTGTTTTATTCTTATTTATAGACAAATAAATATATCGAAAGAAATACTAAGAAATAATAAAGCCCAATATTCACCTGTAGCGATGAAAGTAGGAGTTGCGTAAATAAAAAGATTTTAAAAGTAAAAAGATGTAATAATTTGCGGTATGTTCAATGTTTTATTAATAATTTCGTTCTAATATATATATATGTCTTCAAGCTACGCGCATAACGTCCACGTTCGTATCTTATCTCCACAATACTTTACGTAATGGTGAATATATCAATAATTGGAGATTTGTCAATTACGTCGAAATGTTCATATAATAATGAAATGTACTGGATAGGGTGTATTACCATCATGGCCTTCTGTGACTTTCCAAAGCTTCGGACTTTGGAACATCGGACATTATTGCTCAAGATGTGTGCATTATGGAGTTAGCCGTAAAGCTGAAACTTTTATTGCCCCTTATTTGAACAATACAATGCTTATTGTTGACGTAAATGGGATTTATTTTTTTATAAAATATCAGGAGATATACAAGCATACGGCCAACCCTATCTAAAGTGATCAGCCTAGCTTATGAACATTTATAATATCATTCGCGCGATGCCACCTCTGCTGCTGATACAGCAACTCCCTAGAAGCGTTCTGGTGACCTAACTCACACGCAGAAACAAAACAATCCTCCAAGGAGTTGTTATTTAGCTACAGATTTTTGTGAGGTGGAGGTACTGTAACAGTTTACACATTACAACCTAACTATTTTCACAATATTGGCAAAGTAAACAAAACTAAATCATAACTCTTCTTGAAATGCTACAACTAGCGCAATCTAGTGGGTGTAAGGCACACCTCATATTGCAAATCGCATACTACTATACTACTAACTACCGTTAGGTGTCGCTGCGACGAGTGAAACCTTATTAATTATTATTAATTATTAATAATAATTAATAAGGTTTCACTAATTATTAATTTTTGGCAATCTAACTTTATAAAATTACCTAAAAAAAATACAATTTTAACATTCAGTTCAATAATTCTTTAAATAGATTTTACATCTTGTAACTTTCTAAACGGTTAGCGACATCTTTTTGAAACTTGGTTCTAGTATGTTCTGTACACTCACCTGTCTTTAATTTATTCACATTCGTCGAACCGTTCGCCCAAAGCGCCAATATATGGTCCATTTCTTGCACGGATATAACCATCGCTGGACAAGATTAGTATACCTATTCTATTAAATACTTAATTGGACATAGGTCGTAGTATTATTTTTATTTATATATTAGTAATTAGACATCATAGCCGAAATACCATCAGTTACCACTCAGTTCTAATGAGTAATCCCAGTCCAATGATTGATTATAACCTGAAAATCAAAATTTTGGTATGTAGGTACTTCTGCGTTTACCAGCATAAAACTAATTCTTATTTCTTACAGCTTTGTTGCTAATTGGTTACCGCTTACGGTAGGTATGAAGATGCTTTATAATACTGTGTAGCTAATCATTACAACATTCCCCGTACCTGTCGAGTACCTACCTACATATGTTATTATTGTTACTAGGTCCACGGTTCTTCAAACCGATTGTTATTGTTAATACTAGTAGGTAATTTTTAGGTTAACTGACTTGGCGTTGGTGAGCAAGGCAGTTTTGTATTTCATTATTTAAATAGTAATATTTATAATAAAATTAAATACAGTTAAGCCTTTCAAGTGACTAATTTAATTTGCTTTCAATACTAGTATAAAGCCTCGAATATCAGTCTATCTACTTTCTGTCTTGTACTTTCTTCCGGTTGCCGTTTCAATTGCTAGCTGGCCTCTTAGACACTGCGCTTTTACCCTCCGAGGCTAGCATTGAGACTTGATGGCAACCACGGATGGAAACGACGGTCTAACTCATGACCCTTGAGCTGTACTCTTTCTGTTTTAATAAACCCTTGTCGGTATTTACCTCTTGTATTTTTCTTCTCAAGTAAATACCGGCCTTTCTTGCACTGTTCTGGGCACTAACCCCTGCGACGGTAATTCCCTAGACGGTTGGTTTTTCGCGCCCTACCTCTCTTAAAAACACCCGGACCAGGACAAACAGGCATATTCATACACACAAATGTTTGTCCTGTGTGGGAATCGAACCCACGAGCGTTGGTGTCAAAGCAGCGTATTAACCACTGCACCACCAAACTCGTCTTAAGTAGTCGTAAATTTAAAAACAGTAATTTATTAATATCGGGGTAAATCGGAGCTCTATTTTGAGACATTTTTTTCTGTTAGTGTACTTGAATGATCAGCCCTACATGGTGCAAAAAATGGCAGAGATATTACTATTTGCTGATGATACTCATTTTAATTTTAATATTGCTCGCTAGTGTAAAGGTATCGACAAGGAAAATTTTGTACTAACTGCTATTCTAAACTAGTGAAAATGCTTATTACAGAATTGATGAACATCCGACTGACAAATATATCTATATAGGATATATATATATATATATAGAAAATAATTCAGCACATGCATTAATGTATCTTTATTTTACTTTTTGGCATCTTTATTATTGTACTAATGTACTGACATAAATGTATAATGAAAAACAAATTTAAGTAAAAGGAGCTTAAAAAAAATGTTTAAAACGATTGAACAAATTCATTACCAAGTGTGGTACAGAATAGTTAATGCATGAGACCTGATTCGCACTAGACAGATTTGTTTTTAATCTACACTTTGTTATTTATTTTAAATACGTACTTTGAAAAAGATAAATGGTGAAGTAAAAATACCAAAAGAACGTATAGGTTTGTTTTAGATCGCCAATTAGACATGTAACCTTAATAAATGTAATATATATCGACTTTTTATTGTTAATATAATAAAATAATTATTAACATCGAACAGTGATTTTCATAACTACACTTTGTCAATTAAAACTTTTTCGTAGACTGTCTATCCAGTAAATGGCTATACACATTTGTACTACAGCTGGATACGTTTAGAACTATAATACTATTAATCCCATGGGACAGAGTGCTTCACTATGACCCACTTTACGTATATTTCGTGTGGTTACTTGTTCCCCAGGCAATTAGAATGATATTCGATTTAGTCGATTAGATTTAGGTTATTATAGAGATTATCAATGAGCTAAATCTAAAGAGCTATCATTTGCATAATTATATTACATACAATTAATACATACAATTATCTTATGTTGACTAATAAAATCTAAATTTAAACTGAATTATTTATGATAATATGTGGATGTTTCTTAATAGTTTCGTTCTTAAAAATATCTATATAATAATAATAAATATTTTATTTCAGACCTTAGTCCATATTTAGAGTAAACAACAAATATTAAAAAAACCTTACAGCTATGTTAGTACTTATTTAATGTAATTAAATTTTAATTTAATTTAGATACCTACTGCGCCTGTCAGAGACACCGGGTACATTTACATGTAAATGCACCCAGTGTCCCATGACAGCGCACTCAGCTTTCTCACCAATAACCCGCAGGATGCTGTTGGCACTCCCCCAGACCCTGTGCATCAGCCATGCAGTACGTTTCCGAATGGCAGTTGTAAAGCCATCGGTGTGCATCTCGGTAAACATACCCAATGCACTGCAGAAGCGAGGGAGCCCCATCAACATCCTGAAGGCATTATTGTACTGAACTCGGAGAGCGTTGTATGCCCTCTGCGTATACCGAACCCACAGGGAGCACGTGTACAGGCATTGACAAAAAGCTTTAAAGAGTGTCAATTTTACTGCTGGAGTACATCGTGCAAATCTGCGGGCCAACATATTACATCGGACAGCCAACGCACTCCGTTCTCTCTCGATGTCTGCATCATTCTTCAAGTCCTCAGTCACAATATGCCCAAGATACTTAAATTCAGACACTCGACTCAGAGCCTCGCCTCCCAACGCCACCGGTGGAATGTGGTTAGGTTTTTTGGTTGAAACACGAAAGACTAGGAACTTACTCTTCTGAACATTGTACCAAAGTCCATGTCTTTCGGCATAGCTATCACATATAGTCAGAAGCTTTCTAAGAGTCCTGACGGATGGACAAAGAAGCACCATATCGTCGGCGTAGCTCAGGCTATTTAGACATAGACCCTCCACAGGACACCCCACCCGGGCGCTACTAAGCTCGACAATCAGCTGATTAACATATAGGTTAAAAAGCAGGGGTGAACTCGACCCCCCCCCCCCCCCATGCTCAAAATGCCCAATGCTGAGACTGTCATGGTCCGGTGGCTTACCTTTTTTCATTCCGTTAATGTATACGTTATTTGTTTAGCTGTTACACGGGGTAACACCTCGACCACTCCAGTCCCACTAACGTAACTTGATATTGATTGCATAGGACCTTAAAATAGTCCTTAAATAGATCCACAATCTGTCCCGGCTGATCAATACTGGAAATCCCTCGACGCTTACTGGAAATCCCGGCTTAGGACTCAGATTTTTGGTAGCCTTCCAAAATCCACGGAAGTCTTTATTTTGGTAATGGGATGCTAATATGTCCATTTTAATCTGTTCTTGGTTATTTTGACAAAACCTTAATTTACGTTTAAAAATCTTTCTGGATTCAACCATGTCATCATATACACGACCGCTTCTTGGCTTGCCATATGATACCCAGGTCATGAACTTATGCCTGGAATTCCAGTGAACGACTCGTACATGCTTATTCCATCCCACTATCACTCGGCCACCTCTCCTAACTACTCCTTCAAGGCTACCGTAACTACGCTCGGCTGCTTCCCTCAGTGATGAGATAACAGAGTCATATAAACTATCTATTACTATTTTATGTTCTAATTTATCACACATCTTGTCACTACAATGATGTAGTTCACGGAGAAAATTTATTAATTTAAGTCTATTGTTACATTCAGTGTTATATACAAGTATTTGGTCTGAATTACGTTCACCCCAAACCACCCTGTCTCTAATGCGCACAACCGGTACCCGGCTCTTCGGCCTGACCATTGAGAGATCACATTGCACCTCCAGAGGAAATTGATCGGACCAGTAAACATCATAGTGTATCTGAACAGAGGTAATAGCGTTCCCAGCCGCCAAATATAAAAATATAAATTTATGAGAACTGTTGTGAGCTAAAGATACTTACATACAGCTCACTTGATGTAAAATAGTTACCGTAGCCGACGAATGTAAGCAATACTGGAAGTATCACTCACACGTTGTTTCTTCTCTCGTTGCACTCCTTCTAACTCATTAGGATCTTACTGGCAACCCCACTAACTCACAGGAAAATAAAAATATCTAGGGACATTACATACAATAAATACATACAATTATCCTATGTTGACTAATAAAATCTAAATTTAAACTGAGCTATTTATGATAATATGTGGATGTTTCTTAATAGTTTCGTACTTAAAAATATGTATATAAATTTATGAGAACGATTGTGAGCTAAAGATACTTACATACAGCTCGCCTGATGTAAAATAGTTACCGTAGCCGACGAATGTAAGCAATACTGGAAGTATCACTCACACGTTGTTTCTTCTCTCGTTGCTCTCCTTCTAACTCATTAGGATCTTAATGGCAACCCCACTAACTCACAGGAAAATAAAAATATCCAGGGAGATTTTATTTGACTGTAGTTTTCTCTAAGATAGAGGTAACTCCCAATTCTGGCTGCTTCGATGCGCCTTATCTCTTTTACAATATGAACATCAAGATAAATAGGCATGTTTATGCACAGAATGTAAAGAGAAGTTATGTACATCTGGTATGGGAAAGATATGCGAATGCAAGCCTTTTCGACTCAGATGTGGATGATTGCTGGAAAATTAAAGAAAAAAAAGAAGCATGTGGATGCGCAAAGATGCATAAAACATTGAAAAGGAGATTCCTGGTGGGTGGCGGAGGTGGAATCCGTCGTAGCAAGAAAGAAGAAAACCCGTCTGAATTATGGATCAACTTGTCCTTAAATGAAAATATGAGAGAGAAGAAGAAAGAAATGTGTCAGTATATTTCTTTCTTCTTCAGGGTAAAAAACAAATTATGAATGAGAAAGAGAGGTTGACGAAAAACTTCGAGGCAAATACCAAACTGTTTTGGAGAGAGATAAAGAAGTCTAGGAGTAGTTCGTCGGCATTCAGAATAGTCAAGATAAAATGTAAAGCTGGTGTCAATCTCGTTAACACTCAGGAAGTATGCCTCGGACGCAGGCACTGAGAGTAATTCTGATGCTTACTTCACGGTGATGGCGTCCGACGAAGGTAAAACTTTGAGATCGAATGTTAGTACGAGTAGTAACGAAAGCAATGTTGATATGAAGCTTGAAAATGGAAAGTCTGCGGGAATTGATAAGATCACAGCTGAAATGATCAAACTAGATGGCACTTAGGTTCGGGGCGCTTTGTGGTACTTTGGCAATCAATGCTGAAGAACTGGAAGGATTCCAATGGAGTCACGAAGAAAACAAAGATAATTGTATTTGAAAGAGAAGAAACCAGAACCAATGTAAGGATTACGGTTGATTATGTGAAGTAAAGTGTTGGAACACGTGGATGAGATTGTATATCTTGGATGCGCTGATTCGGACATGTAGAAAGAATTCAGGATGAAAGAATTCAGGATGAAAGAATGACGAAGCAGAAATACAACGCATAAAATTGGAGGGACGTAGGAACCGAGGAAGGCCAATACTTACCTACCATGACCAAATTGGTCATGTTCTATCAGAAGGCGATGTCAGGAGCCTTAGGAATAGAGCAGTGTATGTTAAAGAAGCGCGTGAGGTGTGAAGGAATCGAGTCACGTCGCGCTTGGATCTCTCTGCCTACCCCGCAAGGAATTTGGCATGAAGTTATAGATAGATATAGATATGCACACAAGTGTCTGTCTTGGATGGGAATCGAATTCACGAGCTTTGATATTAAGGTATTGTTGCTAACCAATCCGCGCTACGTTCATCGTTGTTTTTTGTTGCATCTACTCGTACCTACATGAGGCTCAGTTAACAGATAGAAATGGAAAAAAATAAAATTTACTAAATGTCTGACGAAGAGGTAAAGACAATATAAACGGATATATAATACTAACGAATCATGATATAACTACTGTAAATATTACTTTCTTTGCAAATTAAAAATAACATGATTCCTTTCATCCTTTTGTGCAATATTTTCGAAAGTTCGTAGAGATTCATCTCGTGCAATATTAATTAAGTGCAGATTTCATTATTTATATACAGCTTTGTTATTTGTGAATACGTGAAAAATGGACTTAATGGTTATAAGTTCAATTTACGCGTGTTTCCAAATTGGATTTCCAATACCTGATGTATTTGAAGAGATCAAAACAGCCTCTTACACACTCAGATAGACACTAAATCAAATTTTTTGTAACATACAAAAGATATTTTTTCTCAGACACGAAGCCCAATTCGATAAAGTGATTGGGAAAGTTTCCGGTACTCGATTCGCTGGTATAAAACTAATATTATTGATATTTGTCGCTTTTACAATTCTGTCTCGACCCTCGCCTTTATAAGCCATATAAAAGAGGTCTTGGCTGAACTTTTTATGGAATGTTGGGAACAGTTGTATATCAAAAATTCACTGAGTCGAGGGTTTTTATAAAGCGATTTTTTTACATCCCATACTGAAAACCTTCATACAAGAAAAATAGTAACTAAGCTTTGTTAAACTAACTTAATTACATATTACAACAAAAACGTTGGCTATATACATCATCATCAGTATAATATTTTCAGAATTACGGCAATACTGATAATTACGGCAATACTGATAAGTATCATTAGCTTTAATGACTCTTTGTGTTTCTTTATTAGATAATTGATCCATTTTGTGGAAAAGAACGAGAACTACATGCGACTTAAATTTGCGGATCTTTAAAGCGGTTGTTAATATTATTTTTACTGCAGATATTAGAAATGAGTAACTAAATTTATCGGAATTCTTTAAGAGCAAAGTTTAAGTTTATCCGTAAAGGAAAATTTTAAATCATTATCATCATTCATCCAAAGAACGTCCATTGCTGAAGAAATATATCCAAGCATCCATCTACTAATAATTTAAAATTATATATATATATATATAATAAATAATGACAACTCGATGGCGTCATTGCGCGTGTCATTCTAACGGAACACTCAGGTTACGCAACGTCAACCGCAGCCTGTCTATGGCTGAATTTACCTATCACGAGTTTCTCCGAGCTTCGGAGGACACGTTAAGCCGTCAGTCCCGGCTGTTGTCGCTAAATGACAGTCGTCAAGCCTAAGTCAGTGGCCCTCGGGCGGCTTGAAAACACGGGCCTCCACCAATCCGCATTTGAGCAGCATGGTGGAGTATTCTTTAAACCCCTTCGGTTGAAGGGAGACCCGTATCACTGCAGTGGAATGAGTAAGAGTTTATGTGGTGGATATATATAATAAAAAGTCGACCAAAAAGTTAATACTATCACTGGTAATCGATGAAAATATAAAAAATGCCCGTCCATTAAATACACTAAAATGATCTATTAATATATTATATATTTTGTCTAATACAAATGCTAACGATATGGCGATTTTTCAATATTTCCGACAATTTTAAACTGTGCCAAATTTCTTGTCGATAGGTCATAGTATCCTATTTATTTTGATGTGCAATTTCTACACAGGATAGGTAACAAAAAAGGGATAGAATTAGGATTCCTTTTTAATTTTAACACACTGTTTTTTAAAACAGGTCATTTCTACGTGAAAGCTACTATTACGCATGGGTGATCTATTGGTGAACTGTTTGCTTTATAAACGATGCCGTTTCATTAGCAGAAATACCATCTGATCTGCAAACACTGGCCATAATAATGAAAAATTATTCCATGGAGAAAGGCTTACTACTGAATGCGAAGAAGACATGTAATGGTATTTGAAAGAGAAGAAACCAGTAGCAATGTAAGTATTACGGTTGATGACGAAGTTTTGGACAAGTGAACGAGATTGTAAATCTGGGATACGCTTTTATCAGGGAATAGTGTAAATGGAGTATTGGGAAAACATCCTCGCAGTAAAAGCTTGAGCCAAAAGGCACAGCTCGTTATGCACTATGCAGTGCTGGTCCCAACGCTACTTATGGAAGCGAGAGCTGGCTATGGCAGAGAACATGAATGTAGAATAAATGCGGTCGAGATTCGAGCGTGGCGCAAAATTTGGAGCATAACACTTGTAAGCCATATTCGCAATGATGACGTTAGAAACAGAACTATTCTGAAAGAGAGTATCCGTGTTAAAAGAAAAAGGAGGCATGCTCCATTGGTTCGGACATGTAGAAAGAATCCAGGAAGAAGAAAGAATCCAGAATTACGAAACAGATATATAACGCGAAAGTAAATAGATGTAGGAGCCGAGAAAAACTAAGACTTACCTGCCATGACCAAATTGATCGTGTTTTATCAGAAAGTGATGTTAGGAGCCTTAGAAACGGGCGAACGTGTATAAGAAGAGCAATGAATGCTTAAGAAACGAGTGGAATTTGTAAGAATATAGTCATGTGGTGCTCGGTTCTCTCCGCCTACCCCGCAAGGGATTTGGAATGAAGTTATACATAGACGACATTTTACATTTTTCAGGAAATAGAACGAGGTTGGGTTACAAAAAGGAAAAGTTTCATGTATACACTGTCATTGTTTAAAATGATTTAATGCTCACCTGTAGCGTTGTACTTTAAGCGAAGAATGGATGCTTCATATTCTTTTACAAGAAAAATATTCTAGCTACATAAAGGTTTCCCATTGTATGCGCGAAGAAACTTCTTTTTATCTCACGGTCACACGAAAAAAATTAATCTAAAAATCTGGGCCGTTACAGGAGCGTTCTTTTATAAAGGCCATTGTTGCATTGTTAGATAAGGAGTCTTTGTTTCAGAGAAATCATACGATTCACAAACAAAAATGTTTTATACTCAATATGTCGCTATTATATATGTTAAATTGTTATTTTGATGATATTAAATTTGCAACAATAGGGTGAATAGCTGTGACCTATAGCTGTGTAACACAGCTATTGCATTTCTGAAAATCAGATTGATTCGTGAAGATTTCCATGTTTAAATCACAAAATTGTTTAGCAAAATAACAATTCACCTGTAAAGAGCACTAGCCAGCTGGAAGCTGGTAAGGCAACGTAGCAAAATACCAGACAACTAAAATGTTATTAACAATGAATTCAAGAGCGCGTAATATTATAAACATTTTATTATGACATTATTTATTACGACGATTTTAAAGATCGAGTCACGTGGCGCTCGGTTCTCTCTGCCTACCCCGCAAGGGATTTAGCGTGAAGTTATAGATAAATAAATAAATAAATATTGTCGGACAAATTACACAGCGCCAACTAGCCCCAAAGTAAGCGAAGCTTGTGTTATGGGTACTAGACAACTAATAAACATACATAAATACATTTTTTTTTTGTAAATACATACTTATTATACATAGAAAATACCCAGACCAAGACAAACAGACATGTTCATGCACACAAATGTTTGTATCGTGTGGGAATCGAACCCACGAGCGTTGGTGTCAACGTAGCGTAACAGCGCGTTACACCACTGCGCCACCGAGCTCGACATAGATAGATAGATTTAAATAACTAAAATCAAAATAAATAACTGTTGGCATTATTCGAAATAATGTATTTTGTGTACAATATCGGGAGGTAAACAAGCTACGGCCCGCCTGATATATATCTCTGACATTATTACATACAGTCAAGAAATATATTGTACGTGTAACCTTTCTGTTACATTGCAACATACTCGTAGCAATATTCTTCTCGAGAACTTTTTTAAAACCTTTCTCTGTAAGTATACAACAATTCTCCAGGAAATTATTACATGGCTGCAATCACAAATTTGTAATGTGGTGCTAAATCTTTTGGTGCTAAGTTGGACCACCTTGTAGTACGCAACTTTATTTTTGGCAGAACCTATTACCATGCAGATATGCGTGCAGATGAAAGTAGTTTTGACTCTAGAGGTCATAATTAGCTACATATGACCTATCTGTAAAGATAATAGTCATTGATATAAGATTAGATACCCTAAACGACATCTAAAAATGAAAAACTGCCAGTGAATATGGCACACAATCATAGCAGAATTGTCGAAAGAATGAGCGACTTCACTTGTAATGACATCTCTCTAGTTCTGCTATTCACGACGAGATTACATATGTCATTCAGAATGTGACTTGTACTAAATGACATAGTATTAAAGCTTCCAATGAGAATTGTTAATTTACACCACGGTAGCAAGCTTTCTCAAACCCTTTTTAGACAAAGTCGATTCGAATGGCGAATCTTTACAGGTATAACAAAATATCCATAGGTACATAAAAGCTTTACTGTGAATAATATTTGCAAATTAAGATATGATATGATAATATAATTTCAATTTATCTTTAATAATTTAGCGCTATTATATATCTAACTGTATTTTAGAAAAAAAATATAACATTAATAAATAACAGATATGAAGGTTCCTTACGTCTAGACTTCTAATTTCCTTGTCAAATCCCTAGACGATGTTTGACGACGCGACTGGAAGAGTTCCGTTCGATAGAAATAAAATAACATTTTAACATTTCATATAGAAGATAACATATAATATAAAGACTATAACTGTATTAATTAATAGTATATATAATAAGTGTAGTGATAGTCCAGTGAATAAGAAACCGGCCTATTGACCAACTGGTCCCCGGTTCGAATCGTGGAGAGGGCACATACTACTAAATTAGTGTTTTCAGATTTAATTTCAGAAAACATCGTGAGGAGACCCACACGTCCAAGAAATTATATTTCCAAAGACATGTGATCTAACCTAAGGAAGACATGGTTTTCCCTCTGGGCTGTGGAGGTCTCACGGCAGTTGATCCATGTAAATGAATGAACGCGTGTATTTGCCAGAGTAAGGTAAGTATTACACAGTTGTATGTTTAAGATAGTTAGTTCCATTTTACTCTGCCATTAAAATGGCGTGCAAACATGAATCATAATATAATGTCAAAATTTTCCCTAATATTTATACAACTCATTATTATTATTCTATTTGTGGACGACAATAACTAGTTAATTATATATATATTGAAATAAGCAATCAGGTAAGCAAAATAATAGTCATACAATATTTTTGTCATTTAATAATTCATGAACTGAATAGTAACATTTTCCTAGTAATAGAATAAAGAGGTGCTTTTTTAGCCGACTAACATTATTTTCCTTAACGCTGTCTGGTAGATGATTATACACTCTTATTGCCATTGAGTATGTACTCCTACTGAACACTGTCAGTCGTTGTATTGGCACACATACGTAATAAATTTTTTAGTCTTGTGCAACGCTTTACTATGTTGGCATATTTTGAAAATAAGTCCGGGTGAGTTTTAACAAAAATGCACAACTCATATATATATATATGCACGGCACGGGTAATATCTTATTGGATATAAACAACAGTTTGCAACTTTCCAAAAATCCAGCACCGTTTTGTGCTTTAAATACATTAATACTCTCTACAGAATATCCCCATAGTATTATTGCGTACCTCAGAATAGACGACACATAGCCGTGGTACGCCAGGAGAGCAGCTTCTTTGTTGGCTATTTGCCTTAATCGTGACAGTACATACACAAATTTATCTAGTTTATTACATAACTTTTCTACATGGGGTTTCCAATTACAATGTTTGTCAATTGTTACGCCAAGGAATACGGTATTATCAACACATTTTATCAATTCATTGTCATCCGAAGCTTTAATGTCCAGTGATTTATAAATATTTATATACATATAAAAATCAGTGTCTTCGCCAAATCCTTAGGCTTAGGTAGCGGACCCTGCCAATCCTAATGGATTAGGGAACAGGATAACGCGAAGAAGAAGAAGACTTAATACTATGACAAAATTAAATAATATATATATATTTGTTTATATAATTCATACAACTACGAGTATTTTAAGGCAACCTCATCTGTTCATCGTGGCATTAACGAGTCAAGAAGAGGTAAAGCTCTACTTTTTTATACCACTATATTACAATCAAGCATACGGCTTGCTTGATGGTAAACAGTCACCGTAGCCTATGGATACTTGCAACACCTGGGGTGTCAATCATGCGTTGCCGACTCTCTAAAGATCCCTTCACGCCTTTCTTGAAGAATCACATGCTATTGTTCCTTGGAAAAACCTCGGCTAGGAGCTCATTCCATAGCTTAAGAGTTCTCGGAAGAAGACATCTCTGAAACTGCATAGTATGCGAACATTGCGGTTCCAGCGTGTGAGTGGGAACTCCCCGCCGTCGGCGAGCGATGCGGTATTAAAAAGTAGCTGTCGGCATCATTTCGAACAATTCTTCGTGTGTGTTCTACCGATTCTTGTACAATCGGTAGAACCCACACGAAAGGGAGGCAAAATCTCCCCTTAAACTTGGATTCAATACCGTGTGTAAGCTTAGATTCGTCGACAATTCTCATAGCTCGTCTCTGAATCAAATCACATGGTCCAAGCCGGTATCCATATGCTTCCGCCCAAAGGACACTGCTCCAAGTGGGTTCTGACTTGAAACTTATATAACATAAGTCTTAGCCCGGCGCTGGGATACAGCTTCGCTGGAGATCTCGACGCCAAGCATCTGGAGAATTTCGCCCACTTTAGAGGAGAAGGCGACAAAATAACAATATTGTTGTGTTCTTGAAAGTTGATGAGGTTACTATGTTAGCAGCGTATAGGGGATAGCAAGATGCAAATGATAATCGGGAGCGGAAGCACACAAAGTAGTTTAGATCGAATTGCCTGTAAATTTGACTTTCGCAAAGTAACGCCTGAATCTATTAACTAGCAAATGATATTAATTGTACAGGCAAGTGCAAACTTTAGTATACAAATGTAGAATAATCACACAGTGGTAGACGTTCATAATATTACGTTACGTGTTTTTTTAAATTGATTATAGCAAAAATTCAAAACTGAAAATAACATGCAACATTATAATCTTTAAAAAAAAGGGAACGCAACTTAAAATTCGAAACAAAAACTTGAAGAATATCGAATTTCTATGTAACTTTTCACTTCACCTTTCCGACCTTTTTCGGGAGCTACTCTGCCCGAGAGAACAACCATTATTTATGTGTTCAAGTTTGACGAGTAGAAATTCATATTGAAAATGAGGAGAAATTGAAATCTTACTTTTTATACTACATCGAGTGGTTAACAAGTACACGGATGGCCTGATTTAAATAGCTTTTAGACACTGGCAACACAGTGACTATTACATGCACGAAACTAACACAACTTTTCATTTGCTTTCTAGAGTTTCTAGTGATCTTACTTAGTAATCTTAGTAATCGAGCTTGGTGGCGCAGTGGTGAAACGCGTTGTTACACTACTTTGACACCAACGCTCGTGGGTTCGATTCCCACACAGTACAAACATTTGTGTGCATGAACATGTCTGTTTGTCTTGGTCTGGGTATTTTCTATGTATAATAAGTATGTATTTACAAAAAAATATATATATTTACGTATATTTATCAGTTGTCTAGTACCCATAACACAAGCTTCGCTTACTTTGGGGCTAGATGGCGCTGTGTAATTTGTCCGACAATATTTATTATTTATTTATTATTATTAATCTATTCCCAAGTTTGTAAAACAAAAAATCTGAAATAACGATAAAATGTTTGGTAAATATTTAAAATATATATTAAGACGTTGCTTATCTCTTATCTCTGTATGGACCAAGCACAACGTCATAACTGCTTAGCTTGGTCAGCAGCTTGGCTTAGCTTAGCTCAACCCATCCATTTAAATTTCCACACATAATTATCCGTTCATTCGCCTCAGCCAAATCCAGAAAACCCCTTACGATCTCCCAAAACTTCTTGAGCACCTGGAGACTAGTAGAGCTTATAGGAGCATATGCTGCAACCAGAAAGACTTGCGTAATTCCTAGTTTTATTTTAATCCACAGATGTCTTGGACCTACTAAATCGTAATCTTTCACACCAGCGGCCAAGCGAGATGAAAGCACGACACCTACGCTAGCACTAGCATGCTCGTTCTGGTACACCCCGGATCACAGGGTCTCTGACACACACAAAGCATCCAGGCATAATTATAATAAGTATAATTATCCATTCATTCGCATCAGCCAAATCCAGAAAACCCCTTACGATCTCCCAAAACTTCTTGAGCTCCTGGAGACTAGTAGAGCTTATAGGAGCATATGCTGCAACCTGAAAGACTCGCGTAATTCCTAGTTTTATTTTAACCCAGAGATGTCTTGGACCTACTAAATCGTAATCTTTCACACTAGCGGCCAAGCGAGATGAAAGCACGATACCCATGCTAGCACTAGCATGCTCGTTCTGGTACGCCCCGGATCACATGGCCATCTCACAGGGTTTCTGATACACATAAAGCATCCAGGCATAATTATAATAAGTATAATTATCCATTCATTCGCATCAGCCAAATCCAGAAAACCCCGTACGATCTCCCAAAACTTCTCGAGCTCCTGGGGACTAGTAGAGCTTATAGGAGCATATGCTGCAACCAGAAAGTCTCGCGTAATCCCTAGTTTTATTTTAACCCAGAGATGTCTTGGACCTACTAAATCGTAATCTTTCACACCAGCGGCCAAGCGAGATGAAAGCACGACACCTACGCTAGCACTAGCATGCTCGTTCTAGTACACCCCGGATCACAGGGCCATCTCACAGGGTTTCTGACACACACAAAGCATCCAGGCATCTATCTCTCGTTTATTATATCTATCAACTCATTTATCTTATCTTGTAATCCACCTTTCACATTCCATGTGCGTATATGATACTCAGCTCTCCTCGTCCCGCCGGGCTGAGCGTTGCGTGGTGGGTGGCGGTCCCCACCGCTGCATGCAATTGATCTCGCACCGACGAGGGCAGATCAGTACGCGTCGCCTCCGGGAGATGCCCTAATCCGCGTGGCTGTGCGGTTTCCGTCAAGAATTGCAGTCCACAGTATTGGACTGGCAGGGTCGCGGCTTGCATGCTTCTGGTACCGACCCCAAGAACATGACCGACGGCTCCATACATACTTTGTGCAAGGCAATAACGGCAATCCGCACTCCATTCCATTTTGTAATTTGATAATAAACACGAAAAAGAACGGCGGGAAATTGAAAGAAGATTTTAACATAATAAACGCGTTCTTCAGCCTGGAGCAAATGTTAAAAATTATGTAATGTAAGTTTCAAATCGGATCACATATGGAGTATTATTCTTATAGTTAGGTGAGAGTACATTGATATAAACTTGATTATTAATTACTACGTGATTCGATTCGGACTATGATATACTAGGTTTAGACACAATATTGAGCCCTTATATCTAAAGAGAGATTTGGACACTCTATGTGTCCATAAATTGTACAATAGGTCATGTGCTCATCAGAGTTATTTGATATGCGTACAGCTTCTTTCCGCTCCCGTGCATTAACAAGAATGTTGTCTTTGCATATTGAATCCAAAATTGTCGCGATTCTATAACGGTTTTCTTGTACAAACTTGTAAGCTGTATAGATTGAAATCTCTACCAAGATTTTCTTGACATTACAGCTTGAAGTATGGAGCTTTATATAGAATTAGAACAGATTCCCCAAGTGTTACAAGTGTTTATAATCTATGGTAAATCCTTGTCAGCAGTCTGCTATACGGTCAGCCTCTGAAACAAAAGTTGCATGTAGTTACTATCATTGTAGGTTCCGTCGTCACTGTAATATGTATTTCACCTAGCCTCAAATCATTTTCGGCACTGTATCTTTAGCGGATGTAGTTGTTAGTACTAACTCATTTGGTAGACTAACAGCGGCAATATCATCAAAGCTGTACCGATAATGCATTCAATTTATTGTAATATAAGTAATGCTCATTGCGAAAGCACATAGTAATAGCTATAACTTCAACTTATTAAGTAGAATATATTGTCCCTTTTTTTTGTATGTTATATGTGTACTGTGATATGTGCACTGTTAATCCATACATGCCTAAACCATGCTTTATCTAAAAATGTAGGTCTCTACGAACCTTTGTGTAAAATATCAGTGGAATATACAAGTCCTTTTGTTTTATGTGAAAATGTTAACAATTCATATTTTTTTCAGCACGGTTGCCTAAAGTAATTAATTATGTACTATCTTTAGTTTTAGTACAGCATACATTATAAAATACAAGTTATTGGAATGGTCTCAAAAGTAGGAATTACATTTTATTGACATGTTTGCATGACGTTATCTCTGTGGCATAATAATGCATATAAAAGAAAGAGTAAGCCATTTGGCATCTGAACCCTAAAAAGTTTAATTAAAAAGGGAATGAACGCCCTCCCTCACCATCTGTTCGACGAATTCGATAATATAGGATGTGTATAATTCTGACGAAATGAACGTACGTTACTTTTAATGAAATGACCGAAGGTAATTTCGAGTAAAAATTACATACACAGCTAGCATCATGTCGGTCCGATTAATGTCCAGTGTTGTTTGTGAACCAAATTGATAGCCAATATTTGTATATATATTTTTTACTCGTCGATATATGTACATTATATCATTTTTGGCTACTAGGACTTGTATATTATCTAAGCTAAAGTTTGTATATGTCCAATGCAATGTTTTTAATTTAACAATGATATTTACTTTCATTCAATATTTATTTCTAATTTTGTTCTATTTCATATTCCATTTCGATTATAGCTTGACTTACGAGTTTGAGCTGGAGTGTGGACTGTTTGTGGTAATGTATAACCATATACAGGAAATGCCACAATCCTGGATCTTATCAGGGTACTTATATGTATAAAATGTGCAGATAAATACTAATTCATGTATGTCATGTAGTTTATCTTTAATGTTCACAACAACTAAGATACATGCTGTCCCCTTGTAAAACAATCACCTTATGACACTGACATACATACAAGCGACAATGAAAGTTTGTTACAGTTTTCAGATGAAATTAAACGTTTTGTTCTCCATTGGGACTAAACCTTTCAATAACTTTACTGTATTTACATATATTCTGGTTACCAACAATTAGTAGGCCTGATTCAACAGGAAACATAATATAATAGTAGTTTAGTGGACGTAGTAATGAAATAGTAGCCATGTGGCTCAAGTGACAGATTTCCAATATTGGATAATGACAATACAATATATTAGAGGTTAATGTATGAAATTGCCGATTTGTATTCAGTACAAATTTAGTGGTACATGCTAGGATTCGAAAAGGTACTAGTTGGTCAATAGTCCGGTTCTTTATCCACTGGGCTATCACTGTTCTCACTGAGACGTAAAATAATATGCTTATTTGTAATGATTTTGGTCAATACAAATTGTATTTAATACAAATTACACACACAGGGTGTCAAAAATTTAATGTTTAATACACATCATAGGTGAATTATTATGAGATTTTAGTGCATCATTGTCACATATTGAACCCCTTATATACCTAATGTCTACACGTATAGTTTCAGTTTAGGATTCCGCTAAAAGACATTAATAAACTGAACTGCTATACTCGTAGCAATGCAAATCCGTCCCTTCGGAATTATTTTCACCGATATATTATAAGTCTACACCGACTCGATCCGGTTCACCGAACCGAACTAGCTTTGCGTCACTAGACATTGAAAATGAAGAAGGATAATGTGGTTTTTCAATTAGCACATTTCAACCAGAAAGTTCAAAAAACAGATTTATTTTCAGTAATAATAACATACCGGCTTTGCAAGTAGCTTTGTTTGTGTGAGGGTCCCGTTTTCGCGATTATAAGTAGCCGAAGCTTTTTACCATCCCTAAACTACCCCTATACCAAAATTGTGTGTATGTATATGTATATCTTCACGCCAGGTCCCTTGCGGGGTAGGCCGAGCGCCATAAGATGCGGTCCTTACATACTTCACTCGCTTCTCTAACATAGCTCTTTTCATTATTCATTCTTGGTCGACGATTCCTGGGGCTCCTGACATCAGTCAGTATCCTTCTAATAAAACATGACCAATTTGGTTGGTATGTTGGTTAGTCTCGGTCTTACTCGGCTCCTACATCCTTCCACTTTTGCATTGTATATTCATTTCGTCTTTCTCTTGTCCTGCATTATTTCTACACGTCCGAACTAACGGAACACGACTTTTCTTATCTTAACATCGACACTCTCTTTCAGACCAACTCTTTCTCTCACGTCTTCATCAATCAATTGCATTACGATACATTTATATACTCTTACTTTTACATTTATAACATAATTGTGAATTAAGTATAAGATGTTTTTATGCAACATCGGGAGGCCTACAAACATACTCGTATGTTCCGCCAGATGTAAAGTAGCCACCGTTGCCTACGAACGCTAGCAATATACGAAGCATCCCTGTGAGGTGTAGGTACTTATTCAGTTCTCCACGTACGTAAGTTCTCTAGTAGGGCTGCTTTGATGAGCCCTATCTTCTTTAAAAATACCCAGACCAAATGAAACTGTCCTGTACTATAGGCCGATTCTACTAAAAAACTGCAACTGCACTGCAACGCGGCGTGTGTCAAAATGTGTACATTTTGACGTTTCGTTAAACGTCGCTGCTGTCAGATCGCTTAACGGAACGTCAAAATGTACGCATTTTGACACACGCCACGCTGCAGTGCAGTTGCAGTTTTTTAGTAGAATTGGCCTACTGAACTGTGTGAGAATCAACTGTTAGTATTAAAGTAGCATTGCTAATCATTCCGCCGCGCCACCGGCTCGACGTGATAACATTCATGGAGATATTTACTAAGATTATGGAAGTAACATTTAATTAAATTTAAATTCACAACTTCTAAAAATAATTTAAGAAAAAAGGAGTCACAGTTATGGTTCTTCTAAAGTTTAAACTAGCTAATCCGTTCCATTTTTCCGAGGAATTATTTTTGTTTTATGAATCTCTTTTGAGTTAAACGTTACACAGCTATGAAAGATCAAATCACGTGGCACTGAGTGGCACAACACACATGAGACTTTTTTGTGATATAGATAGATAAAATCTTGTATACCTAGTCCAGCCATAAGTTCTGTTACAAATGAATATGCATTTATTTTTTTATAAAGTAATGTATTCTTAAAAAACTTATATTAGGGGTTAAAGTATGAAATTGCCGATTTGTACAGAAAAATTAAAACATACAAACAAGCAGTAAATCAACTATATGTACTAAACGACATTTAGTTCCTTACTGCGACACGAGAGGCACTCGTGTCGCAGTCAGTCAGTCAGTCAGTGGTTCATGCACCCACGGAAGGTGCGTACGGGCCTCGAGCATCAGCTCTTTACCCGGGCCGTCTCCGGGAGCTATCGCTCCCGGGTGATTTACTGCTGCGGATACGCAGGCGTGGAGGGGGGGGGTTCATCTGACTGATGACTTAGAAGCCCTGGTGGTGGTGGTGGTGCCGTGCCAGACGACTCTTCGCAAGGACGAAATAAATGTGTGTGATAGCACACATTAGAAGAACACAACGCAGAACAGAAGGAAAAGAAAAGAAGGAACAATTTTACGACTTTGGCCCACATTCAGACGGATGAATCCGAGGATTAATCCGCCTGAATGTGAGCCCCTACAAAAAGGAGCCCTGCGGCCATATGGGACGCCCGTGGACTCACAGAGCCAGATACATACAGCAGCTGCTAACCCACGTGACGTCCCTGGCATGACGCAGGGCAGTCAACCCGGACGGACGAATTTTGAGGCGCATTGAGACGGATCTATCCGAGGATTTATCCGCCGAAATGCACCTCGGACAACGACCCCGCGGCTGCTAGGGAATGTCAGGGGCACTCCATACACCAGATACATACAGTGCAGGATCTCCCCTTGACACCCCCGCAGTCTACATAGGGCCCGACTTCTTCTTCTTCTTCTCAAACGTGCACCCGCGGGACGGGTGCGTACGGGCCTCGAGCTATGAAGAGCTCATTACCCGGGCTTTCTTCGGTAGCATACAAGCTACCGAGTGTTTTGATCCCGCTTGACGTGGGAGTGGAGAGGAAGGAGATTTTGGCGCCATAGGTATTACCGCGCCGTGCCGCTCAGTGCCGTGCCAGACGATACTTCGCAAGGAATAATTTTGGAGGTAAAACAAAAGGAGGTACAAAATGGTATGAAAACCAGAAGGACAACCGCACCAGGAGGACCGAGCATCTCAAGCACTTCAGGGGTCGGAAACAATTCGTTGACGAATGGCCGAACCCCTGGCAGCGGCGGCATTGAGCCAGCCGCCTTATGGACCTCCACGCCTCTACGCTAACGCCGGGCATGAGCAATAGCTCGTCGATAGCATAGAGACGCTGGAGTTCTTCCTGCGAGAGATGCTCGAGCTGTACGTGGTACACCCCGCTAGGTCTCCCCATTTTGGTGGTGATTGGCCGCGCCAGTTTGACTGCGAAGCCTAAGGACTCAAAGGCCGCCTGCACGTCCGCTGCAGGGGTTTCGTGCGGCAGCCCTCTCACGGCAATTTTGGTGGGTAGTTCCTCCGCAACGGAGTAACAGTACCAGGACAAGGCTGGCTCTGTCTCACCCAGGTTGCGGAGGTATGCCTGCACAGCCCTGAATTCTTCAGGGCTCTTGGCGAAGAATTTGATTCCCTTGCCGTGAGGTCGCGCGTTGGGCACGTGGCCTAGGCGGTCCTTAAGGGCGGCAAGGTGCTGCGTCCAGTTGGGAATGCAGTCAACAATAATTGGAGGATAGCCTTTGAGAATTTTGGCTTGAGCCAGCTGCGCAGAAGGCGACTGGGATACAGTAGGTACTGGCGACGGCGGTGCGGGCGGCTGTGCGGCCGCGCTCGCGTACGACGGCTGCCGCGGCGGCGGAGTGTTAGTTGGAGTCATCGACGGAGATAGCGACATCTCTGGGTCGGACTCGGAAGCGTCGGCGACGCTCGCTAGGCGAGCGTAAGAGGTTTGGCGCGAGTCACCGTAAATGATACGGTGAACTTCGCGGTCGAGGCTGCTTGGATTGTCGATAGACGACGGAGAAGGATGTAGGGCTCGCTTAGGAGTACTCTGCCGCTGCGGCAGTGGGGAAATAAGTTGCAGCTCAGCGCTGCCTACGGAAGGTTGGCCGCCGCTCGAAAGCGATGCCGAGTCGGCGCCTGGTTTTGCACGCTTGTCATCGTGCGCGATGCTTTCGTCGGACGACGGTGAGGTAAAATGCGTACGCTTTTGCGTCGCCGGGGGTGGGTTGCTTGGGCCTGCAACAGACGTTGTTGGCCTGGGAGAAGGCGACTGCGGGCTTTCACGAACCGGTGCGGGTCGGAAACCGAGGTCGGAAGGGTGTGCAGGGGTTATTTGCCCTGTCTGAAGATTTCTTCTCGCGAGTTGACGACCCGCGAGAGGGATGGACGATTTCCTCCCCTTCTGGGGGGCAATGGGAGCCATTGCCTCGGCCAATGTAGAAGGGTTGGGTAGAGGGCTTGACGGAGGTGAGGAAGGAGGAGGCTTGGCCTTGCGGTCTGCCATCCTTTCAACTAACGGGCAAAGCCCGTCGGGCTAGGAACCGAAATTTTGTCCCGTATCCGGCAACAGACCGGGGCAAAATCGGTGTAGTCCGACGAACTGTCGTGTGGACACGAACAGACGACTGCTGTAGCAGTGCCTCCTTCCGGTGATGGTCGGAGATCTTGCCACAGACAGCTCGGCTCAGCCAAAATGAGCCCGAGGAACACAAAAAGGCACACGCTTTCCCTAGCGGGATTACGTGTGCGGACAGAGAAGAGACAACAAACGACTGTGTGAGGGGGACGGAACGATGGTGGACACGGATGAATGGTGGACTTAGTTGGCATATTTTCTTAAAGAAAAACACCAACTAGTTCCCGTACCGCTTACTTGTCAGACAAGGAAGCAGACGAACAAACAACACGTACACAACAACGAAAAGACGAATTTGACAACAAACTACGCGGCCGTGCGACCGGATCGCCGAGCGCACCGAGCGGAACCGAAGTTGACCGAACGGCGCACCCGAGTACCCAGCCAAACGACCGTGCAGGAGCGTACTGCGAACGCAGTAGCGCTACAGACGCCTACCGGTGACGACACAAGTTAGATGCTCCGGGTACACCTCGCTGAGTAAACTCGAGCTTAGTGTACACGGCGCAGGAACCAGGACGACGTGAGGATGAGGTGGGAAGGGATGCTGCGAAAGCAGCGGGGATGGACTGCGACGTTTTCCTCTATCCAGAGCAAGCTCCGGGAGAGTACACGCGTACACTGCTGTCCTATACGTGTGGTCAAGTTTCTCCTTGCCGTTGCACAAGTGCGTCGGTTCGGATAGCCTGATCAGCACGCCGGGGATGGGTGGGGCCAGCGACGGTTCACTTCTCTGGAGCACACGAGAGCTACACAGATCGGTGCACACGTCGGGCCGCAAGAGAGTAGTGATCAGAAGGCGTCGGCACTAGTACCAACGCAATCCGCTCAAACGACTCTCTTAGGGCCCGACACGAATATAAAAATAAGTATGTTTGCTCGGCAGTACCGCGACGACCGGAACACCGCGATCAAAACCGAAGTTCTCCGAGCGGGACACCCGAAGCCATGCCAACCAAACAAACACACCTGAGCGCTTTGCGAAAGGAGCGGGCTCTGACCAGTACGTTTGGCCCTGCCTGGGTCAGCCCGAAGGGTTGACAGAAGTTCTCCGGCCGGAGTCACCCGAGATGAACCGTGCGAGGTCGAACAAGTGAGAGCTGCGGGAGCAGCGGGTGGGGCCAGCGACGCTTTCCTTTCAAAAGCGCTGGACTCGACAGGGACTGGTACACACGTTTAACTGCTGGCCGCAGTGAGTTGTGATAGCTACAAGTCGTGTCTGCACAAGTGCGTCGGCGAAAAGTTGCTCAAGAAGCTCACTTATTTGAACTTAAGAAAGAAACTAAGCAAAATTGGCCAGCTCTGGAAGGATTACCATATAGAGACAACTTTGTTTTCGATCAAAATTACAACAAGTTGTACTATATTCTATAGTTTTGACCCTTTTTCATACAAGAACTTAAAAATCGACATACTTAAACTCTAAGGGACAATGATGACCAGCCTTGAAAAACTATTTAATTTAACAACTTAGTGCTAAGTTACGGCTATTTCAACTATTATATAGGTACTTACAACTATATGCATTTATTTGCTTTTAAACTAGACTGTCGCGGTTATCAAATTTCATAATGTACATATAACACGAAGTTTACATATAGACCGCGAACAGCTTGTACCTACATAACTTACGAACTACAAACAGTATGTAATATTATGTCTATGTACTACGTGGGATACTCGGAAAGTTTTGCGAAAATAAAAAAAGTGCTGTATAGATAAATATTTTCTATTAAATCTTCTTAAAGTACTCTCCACCAGCCTCTATACAAAGTTTCATGCGTCTGAACCAGTTTTCGAAATACTTTTTCCAGTCTGTCGCAGACACCTCATTAACAGCCTGCTCGGACGCTGACAGCGCATCTTCCGGCGACGAAAATTGTAAAACTTTGAGCAGATTTTTTATTTTCGGGAATAAAAGGAAGTCACACGGTGCTATGTCCGGGCTGTAAAGAGGGTGACCCAGGAGTTTGACCAGTATGTTGTCCAGGAGGGTCCTCGTTTTGAGCGCGGTGTGAGCGAGCGCGTTGTCGTGGTGGAGCAGTAGCCCCCGGAACCCTGTGTTTGGTCGCTTGTTGCTCACAACGAGAAAACTTTTGCCAAGCATTCATACTATTCTGTTCTGTAAAGGAAATGACACCTGGTACCCAGTCAAATTGAAAAAGCTCGCGATCAAAATCTTCCCCCCGCTTCTAGATCGCTTCACTTTGGTAGGCGTTGATTCGTTTTGAAATACCCAAACCGTCGACTGGCGCTTCGTTTCTGGATCGTATTGATAAATCCAGGACTCATCACCTGTAATGATGTCGTAAACACGCCTAGAGGAGCCTGCTTCAAATTTGTATTATATCAGCTTTTGCGCTTGAATTCGTTATACAAATGTTACATGGTTTTGGACGGCCTTGGAAGGGCCTTCATCCATGAATGCCATTTGAAGTCTATCGTACGGTTCGTCCGATTTCAGGCGACACTTTTTGCAGATCCATTTTTCAATGAGACACAATAATTTAAATTAACTCGCAAAAATGTTAAGGGATATTTTGAAATTGGAACGTACTTATTTTTACTTATAAATAATCATATTTTCAAAATAGATTATAACTGGTCAGTCTCTCATACATAAAAACATTTTTTCGGAATACTTTCTGAGTGGCCTGGTATATATTTACACAAGTTGTTACTTACTACGATAATACTAAGTGGATGAAACATTATATGTAATAACTTATACCTATACCTAATCATTACAAAGTACATAGTAAGCATTTCACACATATCTGTATATCCTATATTACTACGAAATAAGTGACAATTTACGCGACCGTCTCTTTATTTACATAGTCGCGAACAATATTTATGTGCCTTTCACCTGCGTATCGAGACAGAAGGCGTCTTGATCGATCCACTGTCTTCTACTCTAGGGATTGATTTAGGGCATGTACCCGATATATACACGGTTTTTGACATATATATATATATATATATATATATATATATATATATATATATATATCGGGTACATGCCCTGAATCCGATTACCGAGACGATAACCGCCGAGCTTCAGGTCTTGTTCTATTCTACGCGGCAGAGTCCTAACGAGAATCTTCATTTCCCGCGATAAGGTTTTTTGTTTTCTAATGGGGGTTCCGGCGAATTCTGGCTTTAACAGCATTAACAGCCTTTGTAGTTTCTAAGAGTACGCGGTCGCCTCCATCTTTAATGGTCTTCAACAGAGGAAGTCCATCTGTCGATAATACAATATACGAACATACGGCTGATACCAAGCGTTTGAAGTATCTTGAATATGACCGATGGGTCCATATTTACTTTGTGCAAGGCAATCATTGCAATCCTATTTTCTTTTACAGCGCATTCCATATTGTAATTTGATAATAGACACGAAAAAAATATGTAAAACGATGGGAAATCGAAAGAAGTTTTTAACATAATAAACGCGTTTCAAATTCAAAATAATAAAAGAGTTGAAAAAATAAAACTTTCTATGTATTTCTATGTAGTATTTATGGCCAGAATAGTTATATATACGACCCCTTTTATTAAAAGTTGCTTTTTATATGTGTACTTAAACTTGGGCTATTATGTTCATAACGTTACAACTTTATAAGTTTTTAATACCTTCAACGTGATCTAAAAACCGATATTGTTAATTTATTTTGTAAGCGATACTTAACATACAGCGCAGTGCATTAGGGAACTGAAATATATTTTCAAATCATTTACTGAAGAATGTTATCCAACTTCTGAATCCAAACTCAAACATATAGGTATTGAAATTTTACCGTTTTGTGCTCGGAGACGTCGACAAATCCTTGTCGGATCCGATAACGAATTGGATACAGTTGCATTACCACACGGGACACTTTTAGTGTTTGTGTAGCAAGTTATCGATAAAAGTCATACATTTTTTATCGATTACTAATAACTCTGACGCGGTTGGAAGATAACAAAGCCGTTTTACTACAAAGAAACATTAAAAATCATCGAGTTCATACTGGGCGATGTCGTATTGCTCGGTGGGATGGTGATTTTTTGTTGGATTGAAATTAAAAGCATCGTTCAATTGAGAACTGCCATATTCATTGGAATATAAATTAGTCATGACAGATTAAAATCAGTTGGCAAAACACATCAAATATTTTACACTTTTAAACACAGCGACATCTACCGGAAATTCCGTTACACATTTAATGTCCATATGCAACTAACATTTAATTTGGTTACAAATTGTAAAGACAGAGATCGTTGGAATGCGGATTTTGTACACACACATACATGATTCTAAGCGAAGTTTACAGTCACATCTGTCGCAACTGTCGCACTAATGAGTAGTTAAATATTACGTTCTACGTAACGCGCCGCTCACCATTCACATCTTGAAAAGTAACTTCCTCACTTTTACTTGAGCGTTGCTAATTATATAACGTAGACCTAGGTGCACTAGTTGATACCCTGCTTATTAAATATTACCCGTAACAAGATACTGGACATGTTAGTCTGAAACAGAGACAATGATATCTACTTGATCCTATCGATGACCAAGTTAAAGAAGTTTTCTGGAAAGTCAGCAACGATATCTAAATTTTATCTGACTTCAGAAGAAACTCAAGACTATTTAGCCATCAATAGCAACTACCCTATGTCGTATATAAGCAACGATAGGTGGTAAAAGAGTTACTGCGTCAAAAATATGTAAAGCTCAAAGAAGAACTTAAACTTACCTTAACAAAGTACTTTTGATGTTCATGACTAAGTCCATCAACCATACCTGATATCTTTGGAAATCTAAAGTACACGACGTTGTTTTTATAAAATCCCTTTTTCTCTCTTTAAATAATAAAAGTTCAAACATTCACATCACTAGTCGCAAAATATCACGATTGGTCAGCCTCTTGAGACTAGAGTTTATTTCTTCAGAGATGTTTCTAAAATTCAGAAGAAAAACGAAACTATCAGTCTTTTTATCTCAGTAAACTGTGAGAACACATTCGGTATTAAGTTGCTTAGTTCAAGTCAAAATTTTAAAACCAGTTGGCGCTAACTTATGCTCTCAGTAACTCAATAGTTCTTCAAAATATCTTTTGAATACAATTTCACATGTTAAATCCTCGCAGCGCTTGAATATAATTTAAAGCGTTGACGGAGATGAATGCATTCAAAAAGGCAGCTATGAGAATGTGTCTGCAGTTATCTACATTTTGACGGTTGACAATAGTCGCTACAGACATCCGGCGAGTTTATTAAAACATGCGGGCATTAAAATTCTTCCCGAATTGTGGAAACGGTAGCGAATACCTATCAAAGAAAGTCATGACATCAATCATGTCCTTATCCTTACTATATTAAAGTCATAGGGCTTGTTTGTCTTTGTCACTGATAAGAATTCAGCAAACAGCAATTTAGATTTTTAGAAGTTTCCAGCCTCATACAATATCAATTCTGCGTTGACATAATCACTTTAGTCAGAGTGGTTAATTTGTCACAAGTACACAAATTGTACATATTTGCCGATGTCATTGATAAAAAAATAGCTAATAATATTACGACCTGATAGATGAACGTGTAAAGCCCGTAGAAAGAGTTTTATTAACACTTGTCTGGTAAATATCTGGTCAAGACTTTTAGAACCCCTTCAGAACCTGGGTTACATTATTTCATTTTGATGTTTTTTACTACTACTACTACTACTATAACGTCACGCCAAATCCCTTACGGGGTAGGCAGAAAGAACCGAGCGCCACGCGACTCGATCCATACATACCTCACTCTTCTTCTTTAACATTCATTGCTCTTTTCATGCACGCTCGCCAGTTTCTAGGGCTGATTTTTGATGTTTTTAACCTGTTGATATTCGCGAAGCTTTAGTTTGGTTTGGTTGTAAACTTGTACATTAAAATCAATTAAATAATAAAATCAATCAAATACCTAATATCTATGGAAAACATGGAAATTCGTTGTATTAAGTCAAAAATACGACATATATATCCTATATCAAGTAACTATACCTCTTATATAAAGGAAAATGATCTTAAAAACGGTTTGTATCATCGTCATACTATTAACATCACGTACATCGAGGGAAGTGTTGAGGACTGTAATTTCAATATTATTGCTGACAGATGAGTTTACTAACGTTACCTTTACTTCAAGTCCAGTCCAATAACTTCAATGTTACTGTTAACGACGCGTGTACATAATTTAATTTTATATACTAAGTCTTAAGAGAGCGCGCGGCGTGCTGGCCGAATATTGGAGGGTATATTTTCTTACTAATTTTATGCATTAAAAACGCATCATGATCAGTCTAAAAGTGCGAGCCACGCACACCGCACGCTGCTCTCCGCTATTTTTCTAAGTTGTATACCCGTAACCAACAATAAAAGTTTAAAATTATTTTCTCGTTTTACCATTTACTTGCGGAACCTCAAAGTCAGCAACCCGTCATTAACAAATTGGTCCTTCGAGCCGGATCTGCAGAACCTCATAACGACACGTACTCCGCAACGTACAAAAATGGTGAATACCCGAGGGAGTCTTCGGAAGGAACTACTTACCAAACGAGAAACCGTTGATGAACCGGAAGATACCCAATTACCTCCAGAAATATCACCAGACCTGCCACCATCTACTCGTGATGAACTTGTGGAGAATAAACCATCATCATGTATTTCTGGAACTGTCAAGTCGAAACCAAAATCAAAAGCCCAATCCTGTTCTTCATCGATCACGGCGCGTAGAAAACTCTGAAAACTGAAGCTTTGAATAGAGGAATAAAATGGACGTTTATACCACCCGCGAGCCCTCACTGGGGTGGGGCCTGGGAGAGATTAATTCGGAGTGTGAAGATGGCACTTAAAACTATTCTAAGAGAGCGTGCTCCGCGAGAGGAGACACTTATCACCTTACTAGCCGAAGTTGAGAATATGGTAAACAGCAGACCTTTGGTGCACGTTTCAGTGGAGCCAAATAGCACCGAATCGCTAACTCCTAACCATTTCCTTATAGGATCTTCATCGAGCCTACCACGTGTTGTAGTATTTGATGACTCAGAGACTTACCTTCGTAAACAATGGCGCATATCACAGCGTCTCGCAGATATGTTTTGGCACCGATGGGTACGAGAGGTGCTGCCCGGGATGTTACCCAGGACGAAATGGCTTTCGGACAACAGATCACTACAAGCAGGCGATCTCGTGTTGATTGCGGACCCTAATAGCCCAAGAAATGTTTGGCCTCGCGGTTTAATTGAGGAAGTATTCCCTGGGAGGGATGGTCGAGTACGCATGGTTAGGGTTAAGACGCAATCAGGCACATTAATTAGATCGGTCACACGCGTCATACGAATCCCAGTTGGTACTGAGTGCTGTTAGAGCAGCACTAGGGGTGGGAATTGTTAACGACGCGTGTACATAATTTAATTTTATATACTAAGTCTTAAGAGAGCGCGCGGCGTGCTGGCCGAATATTGGAGGGTATATTTTCTTACTAATTTTATGCATTAAAAACGCATCATGATCAGTCTAAAAGTGCGAGCCACGCACACCGCACGCTGCTCTCCGCTATTTTTCTAAGTTGTATACCCGCGACCAACAATAAAAGTTTAAAATTATTTTCTCGTTTTACCATTTGCTTGCGGAACCTCAAAGTCGGCAACCCGTCATTAACAGTTACCTTCGCGCACATAAATAATAACAGATATAAAGTTAGGCAATATATCGCCTCTTTACAAGAACAACGTGATATTTTTGAAACCACAACTTTACAGGAGAGCAATTTTAAACATTTAAGCGTTGATAAATTCTAAAATATTAACAATTTTACTGTCGGAAAACAATTAAATTGTTGCGGGAATTAATGTGTTTTCCGAAAATTAGCAAAAAAAAAACTCACTCAATATGAAATAAGTGAAAAAACTGATAAAAAAAAAACACAGACACACATGTCACGTTTTTAATGAAAATAAGTCACAAAATGCTTGTAACATCTTGATATATCACATTGAAGATGTTAAATTTAGGCGTAAGGCTGTGTGATAAGTTTAGTAAAACACACTATCAAAATAAAGATCTTGTATTTAAAAATACAAATTTACGAAAACAACGGCTTACTTACACCATGAAATTAGTTTAAGGCACAATAATCAACTAAAGATCAATCAATCACATAGTACTTAGTACTCGCTTTAATTAAAATTATAAGGTAACTAAAAATTACATTCATACAAATAAGAAAATTAAAAACAGATATCTAATAGTAAGTAACGTCTTCTAACACGATTATGGCACCCAGTTTTATAGTACTTAGAAATTCAAAATAGGAACATTGCTATCTCCCTTCATAAACATAGAATCACAAATTCTCTTAATACTAATAAAAACACTATTATTTTAATTATAGCAATTAAATATTTCAAAAAATATAATTCAAAAAATCTTTGTACTTAATTAGTCTTATTACAACGATTCGTAAAATGGCTCGTGGTATCTAGGAATGAGGTATTTTATTGACTAAATCCATGAGCTCAGCTTTTTTTCTTTCTGCTAATCCAGGTTTTTGAAGATAGGCCTTTTGCAAATCTAAATTAATGCTTTGGCTATTATGATTTCTCTTTTTTTTACCACTATAGCTTTCTTGAATAATTCGTCAGCGTATGATTCTTTAAAAAATATGGCATCGGGATCAGAGCTTTGAACTTTTATTATCTTCAGTCCAGCCAGTTTCACAGTATTATTGTCTTCATCTTTCATTATTGCGAAGTTCATTTGAGTGCATATACTTTTCCAATGAAAAAAATCATCGAAGCACATTTCATTAACATGGAATGGCTCGTTTTTTTTCCGTGCCGCCTTTATAGCCCCGATAAATGCGTCAGGTGTATACATTGGTCCTGATCTCAATTGCCTTTTACTTTCTCTCTCTATTTGAGAGTGAGCTGAATCGCCCTTGATCTGCATATGTCCTTTAACGAGGTATTTGTGTGTAATTGATATGAGATTTGGCAGAGTTTTGACTGCGTAAGTGTACATTGAGATCATAAACTTATTTTTTTGCTGTCCGGCACAATTGTCTGAATAAAAGACAACATCGAGGTCTTCAGCCGTTGCGGAAATTTTCTTCAGGTATTTGTAAACACAGGTAGCTATTTCGTTGACACCTCTATTGGCGTTAGACTCATCCCATATATAACTCTCAACTGAATTATTTTGTAAGTTATAAATTGTTAAATTAAGTACATTTAGTTTGGGCTTGTAGTAAAAAACTGAGACGTCTCCTTTGGGGCATTGGAACACTGCTTGAAGATCATAGACCGCTACTAAAATATTTTTGTTGTTCTTATCTTTTTCTTTTTCAATACGTTTTTTTCGTTACTTACGTTTTCAATCGCAGAAGATTCCCTGTTCTCTATTACACTGAGATCATTGAATACCATAGCATGTTCGTTTGTAGACGAAAGTGGTTCCTCGTAGTTTAAATATTAGATGTTACCAAATTTTGATCATCAAAAATGTTATTATAGTTGGTAGTGATATTTTGTTCCACGTCAGTATCAGAAGAATACTCAGCACGTTTTGTTGGTTGGGCTTCATAATCAGGATCCTTTACCGAGTCGTCGCTGTCTGTAACGTTATAAATGCAATCAATTTCTTGAAGTGTAATGGTGTGGTATTGGTTTAATCAATTACCCTCAAATTTTGTAAGAATTATTTACTCCTAACATCTGTATCTGCATTTTGATTAACTTACCTTGATATATAGATGGGCCACTGCTTGAAGAACTGCTAGAACTAGAGGAACCGCTACTAGTCGAATTACTACGAGGTCGGATGGAATCTACTGCGATGTCTTTGTCTAAAAAGAGGATTAAAATAATGAAATTATAGGAACATAACTATTATTATTACTATATATAGTATACTATTATTATTATATTAAATAACTAGAAAAAAAATCAGGACAAGTAAAAAAATACCTTCTGTTGATGTCTGCAATGTATTGGTCGAGCTTTTGGCATATTCATTCTCGTCTTGTGTTAAAATATCGATCTGAGAGTTTGAATCACTTAGTTGTTCACTTAAATTATTTTTTTATAATTTTTGTTATTTTTAACACCA